>CM042697.1:432274166-433579166 GCA_023614405.1 Avena insularis | reverse complement strand
CCGTTTGACTTTTCAATTTAGGATTTAAATAAATCCTTTATTTTGGACAGCGAAGACACCTAGTACATGATGCAATCATTCCAACTTACAATGACACATTCATGTACCCTTCCCCCCTCCGGAGTGCCGGACATTCCGGGACCTTCTAGAATGTTCCCGATGAAAACACCGGAACCATTCCCCAACTCCGAAATGGGACTTTCCTTATATGAATCTTATTCTCCGGACCTTCTCTCGAGTTGGAGAGTAGCGCAGCACCTGAAATTGTTCCAGTGCCGTCTGCACAAACAAGAGAGGAAGCTAATGACGAGGATCATGAAACTTCGAACGATGCTACTACTGAACTTCGCAGGTCGACAAGGTCACGTGCCACTCCTGAATGGTACGGCAACCCTGTCTCAACCGTCTTGTTGTTAGACAACAGTGAACCTGCGAATTATGAGGAAGCAATGATGAGCCCGGACTCTAAGAAATGGCTAGAGGCCATGAAATCCGAGTTGGGATCCATGAGCGAAAACCAAGTATGGACTTTGGTGGACCCTCCTAGCGACCGTAAGGCCGTTGAGTGCAAATGGATTTTGAAAAAGAAAACGGACGCGGATGATAATGTTACTGTCTATAAAGCTCGGCTTGTCACAAAAGGGTTTCAGCAAGTTTAAGGTGTTGACTACGATGAGACTTTCTCTCCCGTAGCGATGTTTAAGTCCATTCGGATTTTATTAGCAATTGCTGCATTTCATGATTATGAAATATGGCAGATGGATGTCAAGACTGTGTTCCTCAATGACATCATTGATGAAGAGTTGTATATGATGCAGCCCGAAGGTTTTGTCGATCCTAAGGATGCTAATAAGGTGTGCAAACTTCAGCATTCCATTTATGGACTAAAGCAATCATCTCGGAGTTGGAACCTTTGTTTTGATCAAGTGATCAAGAGTTTTCGATTTGTTCCAAATTTCTACGAAGCCTGTATCTACAAGAAAGTGAGTGGGAGGTCGGTGACATTTTTAGTACTATATGTGGATGACATATTGATTATTGGAAATGACATTCGTATGCTTAACGATGTGAAGAGTTATTTGAATAAATGTTTTTTAATGAAAGACCTAGGAGAAGCTGCTTATATATTAGGCATCAAAATCTATAGAGATAGACAAAGACGCCTAATAGCTTTAAGCCAAAGTACATATCTAGACAAAGTTCTGAAAAGGTTCAGAATGGATAAAGCAAAGAAAGGTTCATTGCTCATGTTGTCAGGTAAGATATTGAGCAAGGCTCAGTGTCCAGCTACGGTAAACGATAGAGATACTATGAGCAAAGTGCCATATGCCTCGGCCATAGGTTCTATCATGTATGCCATGCTATGTACTAGACCGGATGTGTCCAATGCTCTTAGTTTGACGAGCAGATACCAAAGTGATCCAGGAGTGGAACACTGGACAGCCGTAAAGAACATCCTAAAGTATTTAAATAGGACTAAAGAAATGTTCTTGGTCTATGGAGGTGATGAGCAGCTCGTCGTAAAAGGTTACATCAACGCTAGTTTTGACACTGACCCAGATGATTCTAAATCTCAGACAGGATACGTTTATATTTTGAATGGTGGAGCTGTGAGCTGGAGAAGCTGCAAGCAAAGCGTGATCATGGGATCTACAACAGAAGCGGAATACATGGCTGCTTCAGAACCGTCAAGTGAGGGAGTTTGGATCAGGAACTTCATCACTGAGCTTGATATGGTTCCAAGTGCCTTGGACCCACTAGAGATATTGTGCGACAACACTGGCGCCATAGCACTGGCTAAGGAACCAAGATATCATCCAAAGACCAAGCACATCATACGCCGTTTTCATATAATTCGAGATTATATAGAAGATGGAGATCTGAAGATTAGCAAAGTACATACGGATCTGAATGTCGCAGATTCGTTGACTAAACCTCTTCCACGAGCAAAACATGATCAACACCTTAATGCCATGGGTGTTAGATTGTTGCCAGATGTAAACTAGATTATTGACTCTAGTGCAAGTGGGAGACTGTTGGAATTATGCCCTAGAGGCAATAATAAAGATGTTATTATTATTATAATTCTTGTTCATGATAAAGTTTATATTCCATGCTAGAATTGTATTAAGCAGAAACTTTGATACTTGTGTGGTTTATGAACAACACCGTGTCCCTAGTACGCCTCTATAGACTAGCTCATTGATTAATGATGGTTAAGGTTTCCTAACCATAGACATGAGTTGTCAATTGATAATGATATCATGTCATTAGGAGAATGATATGATGGACAAACCCAAATTAAGCAGAGCAATTAGATCATGTCATCGTGTTCATCTTTGTGAAGCTTTTTCCTATGTCAAGTATTGTATTCCTTAGACCATGAGATAATGCAACTCCCTGGTATCGGAAGAAAGCTTTGAGGTCATCAAACGTCATCCTATGTGAGGGTGATCATAAAGGTGTCTCTCAGGTGATCGGAAAGTACTTATTGGGTTGTATGTATCGAGATGGAATTTGTCCCTCCCGAGTCAGAGAGATATACTTCGGGCCCACTCGGTAATCGATATCAACATCGCTTGCAAGCACGTGGTTAAGGAGTTAATCACAAAGTGATATCGGATTACAGAACGAGTAAAGTACTTGCTGTGAACGAGATTGAACTAGGTATGCCGATACCAACGATCGAATCTCGGGCAAGTAAAATATCGCGTGACGAAGGGAATACATATATGGGATTAATTGAATCCTGGCATCGTGGTTCATCCGATATGTGAAGGGAATATGCCCGAGAGGCAATAATAAAGTGGTTATTATCGTATTCCTTATTTATGATAAATGTTTATTTTACATGTTATAATTGTATTAATATGGAAACGTTAATACATGTGTGTTTAATAAACAAAAAGGAAGTTCCTAGTTATGCCTCTCTCATAAACTAGCTCGTGGATTAACAAGATGATCAAGGTTTCCTGATCATGGACATTGGATGTTGTTAATAACGGGGTCACAACATTAGTGTAATGGTGTGATGAACATTCATCCGAAGTATAGCATTACGATCAAAGTCAATGAGTTTATATTGCTATAACAACTTACGAAGTGATCCTAATCCTTAGACCATGAGATCATGTCAATCACTAACACTGGAAGTGTAGGGTTTCGTAGCATGGAAAACAAAAATTTTCTACCGCATACAAACAAACAAGCCAACATCTATCTACTAGATTGTAGCAACGAGTCGATGGAGGAACTCACCCTCGAAGATTCCAAAGCGGTTAACGAGAGCAGATTCTCGTGGGTGATGTAGTCGTACTCTTTCCGATCTCAAGATCGCGTAGATGATCCTTCCGGCGCCGCGTTCCCGCAGCGCTCCCGCAGTCGGTCACACGTTCGGTACTCGACGAAGACCTTCCTCTCCCTTGTTCCAGCAGGCAGCGGAGGTTGTAGCACTCTCCTCGCGATTCCGGCTGACTGGCGTGGTACCGGAAGTAGAGGGAGATCCTGAGGCTTCGCCTTAAGCCGTAAGTAGTATGGTGGTGCTTAGGAGAGTGGCTTTTAGTGGTCTAGTAATTATACACACCATTTAGAAGGCTCTAAACCAATTAGAAGGCTCTAAACCGCTGGCTAAAGCAATTAGAAGCTCTAAACCAAAACGGCTCTAAACCGGAGGTAGAAGATAGGAACTTGTGTGTCCTAGGAGGGAGCCCTGCCCCTCCTTATATAGGTGGGAGGGCTGGCCGGCCAAGGGGAGGGAGTGGAGTCCCTCCCCAACTCGGCTTGGGTGGGGCGCCGGCTTGGGGAGGACTCCCTCCCCAACTCGGCTTCACCTCCTCCTCTTTTCCCACTTCCCAAAATTGCCGTTTGACTTTCAAACTAGCCGTTTGACTTTTCAATTTAGGATTTAATTTAACCCTTTATTTGGGACAGCAAGAACACTTAGTACATGATGCAATCATTCCAACTTACAATGACACATTCATGTACCCTTCCCCGGAGCCGGACATTCCGAACCTTCTAGAACATTCGATGAAAACACGGAACCATTCCCCAACTCCGAAACGGGACTTTCCTTATATGAATCTTATTCTCCGGACCATTCCGGATCACCTCGTGATATCCCGGATCCCATCCGAGACTCCGAACAACATTCGGTCTCTTTCTCATAATACCATAACTACTCAAACAACGTCGAATCCTTAAGTGTGTCTCCCTACGGTTCGTGAATTATGCGGACATGATCGAGACACTTCTCCGAACAATAACCAATAGAGGAATCTGGAAATTCATATGGCTCCCACATATTTCTACGATTACTTTGCGATCGAATGAACCACTTACATACGATACCAATTTCCCTTTGTCTCACGATATGTTACTTATCCGAGGTTATGATCGTCGGTATCTCTGCATACCTAGTTCAACCTCGTTACCGATAAGTACTCTTTTCTCGTTCCCGTGGTATGTGATCCCTTGTGAGCCAGTCACATGCTTGCAAGCTAATTGGATGACATTTCACCGAGAGGGCCCAGAGTATATCTATCCGTCATATGGATGGACAAATCCCACTCTTGATCCATGTGTTTCAACCAATACTTTCCGAACACTCAATGCCACTTTTATAGCCACCCTGTTACGGTGTGGTGTTTGATGACATCAAAGTATCCATCCGGTAAAGGTGATATGCATGATCTCATGGTCGAAGGAATTAGGTTACTATGTATCAGAAAGCATATAGCAATTGAACTATTGAAATGACTTGATCTTTATGCTACGCTTATCTATAGGAGTATGTCCATCACATCATTCTCCTAATGATATGACCCTGTTGTTAATAACATCTCTATGTTCATGATCAGGAAACCATGATCATATATTAACCAACAAGCTAGTTTAACAAGAGGCTTTACTAGGGACTCTTTTATGTTTACAAATCACACAAGTATTAATGTTTCCTGTTAATACAATTATAGCATGGTATGTAAACATTTATCATAAATATGAAGATATGATAATAACCACTTTATTATTGCCTCTTGGGCATATCTCCAACAGTCTCCCACTTGCACTAGAGTCAATAATCTAGTTTCAAACCTTTGTGTATTCAACACCTATGGCTTTCCGGTGTTGTATGTACACGATTGCTAGTGGTCAACTGATCTCCGGATCTGACACTTCCAGGTCCGTGTGTAATTGCATGTCTTTGCGTCTCTACGCATCACTCATTCTCTAATGAGATGGCTTTGTATGATTTGGTCTTTCGGTGTGACCTTTAGTTCTTTGGGGTTAAAACATGTTGATAATATTGTCGCACAATATATCTTCATAGTATTATCCCGTTGTGAACTACACCTAGTTTGATAACAAACTACTTGACACAAATGCCCTCTTTTGCTGCTATAATAGCAGTCATATACTTAGCCTTTTGTTGTAGTATCTGTCACAATGTCTTAACTTTGGAACTCATCCAAATCCATTATGGAACTCACTTTCCATTATATTGTGCCACCCTTAATTTAGATTGAGATAAACTTAATTTGTACTTTGTGACAAAACTAGTATCAATGTAGTACTTTTACAATGAACTAACCATCTATTTGTCACTTCTACAAATAATATACTCTTAGTTCTTCCAAAAGATCATAAGAATATCCTTACTATCGTCCAATGATCATCTTACAAATCATTCTGGTATATGCTCACAACATTTAGAGCATAGGACATATCTGGATTTGTACATATCACAGTATGATTGATATAAACACTCTTTGTGATTTCATACATCAAGTATCAATCTATACTTGAATCTTTGTTTCACTTACCAAATGTCAATACACTTGAATATATCATCAATATTGAACTCTTTCAATCCTTTACGGCAACAAGAACCTTTCTTGTAGTTTCTATATTGAATTCATTCAATATCTCGTCTATGTACTTCTGGCACAACCATATTAGCGTCTATTGATGCCAAATATTTGGGTTTTGCCTAAGTCTTTCATCAGGATGAAATTCTTAATATGTGTTAATAAAAGATACATTATTTCCAATCAACAATATGTCTTCCACATAATGTATTAGAAACATGTCTTAGCGCTCCCACTTAATTTCTTGCAAATGCAAGCATCTTCATCGTCTCTAATGAACTTTTAAACTCCTTTAACAGTTTCATCACAATGAAGATTCCAACTCCGCGATGCTCACTTTAACCATTGAAGTTTGCATATGCTTTTAGCATCCTTTGAATTAACAAAACCCTATGGACCGTGTTATGCACATGTCCTAGGTAACGATTCTATTAGAAGAACTTGTTTTGTTTATTCAACTACCATATAACAAATTTATATGTAGTGGTTGCTACATTAATCCGTCTAGACTAAATATCACTATGAAAGATCAAATCTTGTCATAGTCAACCTTTGAACATTGCTGTGAACTTTTTCCCAACATGTCGACTATTTCATAGATGTGAAACATCCATGTCTACATCTTTATAGATCCAAACACAACTGCAAGGTCTTACACCTTTCTCGAGGGTCCTTCAAGTTCAAAACTTGATTTCTTGTGTATGGAACTTTCACGGATTTTATGGCTTCAAGCCATTTGACGGAGTCAGGGCCCATCATCGCTTCTTTGCATGTAGTAGGTTCATTATTCTCAAATAATGATTCAACCCTCAAATCTTGGTATTTGATTGTTCATCCGACCTACTTGTTTCAATAGAAACTTAGACCTCCGTGACCACAACCTTTGAGGCACGTGAGCCATGAGCATTGTTGCTGCCTCCGGAACACTTTTCGGTGCTGCGCAACTCTGCACATATAGCTAAGGTTCTTTTAACCTTATCAAAGTTCTATTGTCCTCTCACTTAACTTTTCACGAAAAATTTCCTTCTCAAAGAAACTTGACGTTCTAAGCGACAAACACTTTTGTCTCCGGTGTTTATGGAGGAATACTTAACATTTATACAAAGACAGGTTCATCCGACTTTGGTTGCACACATCTTTCTTATGCATAGCATACCAATGTTTAAGAAAGGACTACTTGGGTTTTATCCCAAACCATAACTTTATATGGTGTCATTTCAGCGGATTATGATGGAGCTCTTTTAGTGGAAAACGGTAATCTCCAAAGCTTTTAATCTTTAAAATATAATGGCAGTTCTATGAATTACACCTTTGATCTTACCATGTCAAACAAGGTTTTAATTACATATCTCGAACGCTCCATACTCTTATGGTGTTTCGGGAAATGCAAATCCACAGAACGATTCCTTAAATCTTAGGTATTATGCTAAACTTGTAATTCAAATATCTTCCTTTATGATCTTATCATAAACTATTCATATTCTTGTTACAATGATTTTGCACTTCATCTTGAAAGTCTTTTGAACTTTTCAAATATTTCATACTTCATCCTTATTAAGTAAATATTCATATATTCACTCAAATTTTCGGAGAAAGCATATGAAGTTGAAATCCATCGCTCTTGACTACACATAATGGAGTTCGTACAACAATATGCACAAGTTCCAATAAGCTAGTCTTTCGTTCCCTTTTGGCCTATGAACGAAGTTTTAATTATCTCTAGGAAATTTCACAAACGTCATTTGATCAAAATCAAATAGACTCCAAAATTCCATCCATATGGATTTTCTTCATGTTTTCTTTCCAATAATTTAAACGGCGATGTCACTTCCTAAGTGATCTTTCAATCAATTTGTCTTTCGACATTTTTAGCACTAGTTTTATGGATGTGATGTCTCCAATGAGATTTGCGAATCATCCATCTTCTATGGATTACGGCAATTATTTGAACAACCCTTTTGTTCTCATAATACCTGATAAAACAAATCTTGAAGGCAAGCTTTGATGTTTAACGAGCAACACAATAACCCTTTATTTGTTTTCGATGAACATCATCACATATTCTTTTGCTAGTTACTTAGGCCATTGTAGTTCATGAATTGTGTTGTTTCGTATGACGATTCACACCAACAAATTCAGTATCAAATACTTAAGAACCACATTGTTTAATAAGCAAAGAATATAGCCATAACACGTATATCATCTATATACTTAAACTGAACAATTCTAGTCTTTTCTTTTCTGCCATATACTTATGAGATTCTCTTTCAGTATTTCCTTTCTGTTTGAAAGAATCTATCAACATCAATAGTGGAGTCATACATATGACACATAATCCAAAGCGTGTATAATTAAATACAAATGTCTTTGGACTTGCACTTTGAAGTAGATCACCATCATCAAATGTTTGGTGTTCTTTCAAATTCCTTTCTTTAGTAATCTCTTGGTGTAGTAAACATTTTACCTACATCAAATATTCACCTTATCATGGAATCGTCCATGATCAAGCTACTTTTAGCTTATCACGATGAATTATGAGTATAATGTTGCTTTCCAAAACCTTTTGGAGGATTAGGACAACAAGTGTCTCCAACCTTTTGCAAATTCTCATCAAAATATGAGAACAAGAACTTTGCCATATTATACTCTATCATGTTGTAACCAAAACTTCGTTTTAGATATCACAATATCTTCCACACATCATGGTTTCTGAAACAACTCTTTCAGATCCTAGATTACCTTGATATTAAGACAATCCTTTGAATATCAAGAATCATGGAGATAAACATGATACTTATATACTAACATTTGGAATTGTTACTCTTGATTTAATACTAATTATTAAACTTCATGAAGTGACCGGAACTTACTGAAAGTTTGCAATAGGACTTTTAAACTTTAGATTAACACTTCAATACAATACGATACCAGTTCGTAAAATAACTAACCAGAATTCTATAGTTCTATCATCTCAATTATAGCTAAGCGCAAGGTGGTAAACGGATGCCAATGACTACAACAACTATGCAAATTCACTTTGATTTAGTTTATGATAAATTGAGTTCTAATTAATAATTAAATTAATCTAGGTGAACTCCCACTCAAAACAATATCCCTCACATTGTTTTAGTGATCACACGAACCAAATCCACCACATCAAAACCGATCATCACGAGAGTTGATATAGCTTCAATGGCGAACAATCAACATGTTCATCATATCTACTATATGACTCATGCTCTACCTTTCGGTAATCCGTGTTCCTGAGGCCATGTCATACATGCTAGGCTCGTCAAGATCAAACCTTAGCTACCGCATAAGCAAATCTGGCTTGCTTACGTTGTATTCACCGCGGAATCAAAGACACCCGATCATCACGTGGTGCTCAAGCAGCAAGCTTTGGCAACGTGCATACTAAGGGTGAACACTTTAGAACTTGAAATTTATGTGCATGAGGATCATCTTATAATGCTACGTCGTCTACTAAGCAATACAAGATGCATAAAGGATTAACATCACATGCAATTCATAATATGTGATATGATATGGCCTTTCTTCTTTGTGCTTCGATCTCCATCTTCAAGCGAACATGATCTCCATCATCACCGCATAGCATCAAGGTCAATGACGCTTCTTCATGGTTGTCGCCCACCAGCTTCAACTATTACAACTATTTTGAATAGACACAGGTCTTAACAGAATTTAAAGACAACCATATGGCTCCGGTTGCCGACTTACAATAAGGAACATTGCATACATCATATATAATCACAATCATGGCCATATCACATCATCAGACACCCTGCAAAACAAAGTTAGACGCTTCTACTTTCTTTGCATATTTTACGTGGTTTGGGGCTTTCAATAAGTGTCGCTCTAACCTACGAACAAGAACCACAACATTGATACTAGCATTGTTGATCACCCGTTGTAAATTGGATCTTTACTATGCTAGGAGAAACAGGCACCCGCAAAGCCACTTATGCAATACAAGTTGCATGTCAAGCGTGGAGCAAGTCTCATGAACGATGTCATGTAAGGTTAGCCCGGGCCGCTTCATCCCAACATACCGCAAGATGCAAAGTACACAAGAAGTAATCGACAATAAAAGCATCAACGCCCACAATGACCATTGTGTTCTACTCGTGCAACAGATCTACATATAGACACGGCTCGATACCAATTGAGGGGTTCGTAGCATGGAAAACAAAAAAATTTCTATCGCATACAAACAAACAAGCCAAGATCTATCTACTAGATTGTAGCAACGAGTCGATAGAGGAACTCACCCTCGAAGATTCCAAAGCGGTTAACGAGAGCAGATTCTCGTGGGTGATGTAGTCGTACTCTTTCCGATCTCAAGATCGCGTAGACGATCCTTCCAGCGCCACGTTAACAGCGCTCCATGATCGGTCACACGTTCGATACTCGACGAAGACCTTCCTCTCCCTTGTTCCATGCGCATGGAGGTTGTAGCACTCTCCTCGCGATTCCGTAAAGACAACGGCGTGGTACCGGAAGTAGAGGGAGATCCTGAGGCTTCGCCTTAAGCGGTGCAGTATGGTGGAGCTTATGAGAGAGGCTATTAGTGGTCTAGTAATTAGACACACCAATTAGAAGGCTCTAAACCAATTAGAAGGCTCTAAACCGCTGGCTAAAGCAATTAGAAGCTCTAAACCAAAACGGCTCTAAACCGGAGGTAGAAGATAGGAACTTGTGTGTGTAAGGAGGGGAGCCCTGCCCCTCCTTATATAGGTGGGAGGGCTGGCCGGCCAAGGGGAGGAGAGTCCTCCCCAAGTCGGCTTGGTGGGCGCCGCCAAGGGAGGAACCCTCCTCCAATTCGCCTCCACCAATCCTCCTCTTCCCACTTCCCAAAATTGCCGTTTGACTTTCAAACTAGCCGTTTGACTTTTCAATTTAGGATTTAAATAAATCCTTTATTTTGGACAGAGAAGACACCTAGTACATGATGCAATCATTCCAACTTACAATGACACTTTCTTGTACCCTTGCCTCCGGAGTCTTGGGACATTCCGGACCTTCTAGAATGTTCCCGATGAAACACGGAACCATTCCCCAACTCGAAATGGGACTTTCCTTATATGAATCTTATTCTCCGGACCATTCCGGATCACCTCGTGATATCCCGGATCCCATCCGAGACTCAACAACATTCGGTCTCTTTCTCATAATACCATAACTACTCAAACAACGTCAATCCTTAAGTGTGTCTCCCTACGGTTCGTGAATTATGCGGACATGATCGAGACACTTCTCGAACAATAACCAACAGAGAATCTGGAAATTCATATGGCTCCCACATATTTCTACGATTACTTTGCGATCGAATGAACCACTTACATATGATACCAATTTCCCTTTGTCTCACGATATGTTACTTATCCGAGGTTATGATCGTCGGTATCTCGCATACCTAGTTCAACCTCGTTCGATAAGTACTCTTTTCTCGTTCCGTGGTATGTGATCCCTTGTGAGCAGTCACATGCTTGCAAGCTAATTGGATGACATTTCACCGAGAGGGCCAGAGTATATCTATCCGTCATATGGATGGACAAATCCCACTCTTGATCCATGTGTTTCAACCAATACTTTCCGAACACTCAATGCCACTTTTATAGCCACCCTGTTACGGTGTGGTGTTTGATGACATCAAAGCATCCATCCGGTAAAGGTGATATGCATGATCTCATGGTCGAAGGAATTAGGTTACTATGTATCAGAAAGCATATAGCAATTGAACTATTGAAATGACTTGATCTTTATGCTACGCTTGTCTATAGGAGTATGTCCACCATATCATTCTCCTAATGATATGATCTTGTTGTTAATAACATCTCAATGTTCATGATAGGGAAACCACAATCATCTATTAACCAACAAGCTAGTGAAGTATAGAGGCTATACTAGGGACTTCAAATTAAGTTTACAAATCACACAAGTATTAATGTTTCCGGTTAATACAATTATAGCATGGTATGTAAACATTTATCATAAGTGTGAAGATATGATAATAACCACTTTATTATTGCCTCTTGGGCATATCTCCAACAGTGATATGGCCATGATTGTGATTATATATGATGTATGCAATGTTCCTTATTGTAAGTTAGCAACCGGCAGGAGCCATATGGTTGTCTTTTAAATTCCGTTAAGACCTGTGTGTCTATTCAAAGTAGTTGTAATAGTTGATGCTAGTGGACGACAACCATGAAGCGGCGCCATTGACCTTGACGCCATACCGGTGATGATGGAGATCATGTTCGTGCTTGAAGATGGAGATCAGAAGCACAAGAAGAAAGGCCATATCATATCACATATTATAAATTGCATGTGATGTTAATCCTTTTATGCATATTGTATTGCTTAGTTCACGACGGTAGCATTATAAGATGATCCCTCAAGCACACAATTTCAAGTTTTAAAGTGTTCATCCTTAGTAAGCACCGTTGCTAAAGCTCGTTGTTTCGAAGCACCACGTGATGATCGGGTGTGTTAGATTCTTCGAGTGTATACAACATGAGCAAGCCATATTTGCTCATGCGAAAGCTAAGGTTTGATCTTGACGAGCCTAGCATGTACAGACATGGTCTCGGAACACGGATCACCGAAAGGTAAAGCACGAGTCATATGGTAGATATGATGAACATGTTGATTGTTCGCCACTGAAGCTACATCAACTCTCGTGATGATCGGTTTTGATGTGGTGGATTTGGTTCGTGTGATCACTAAAACAATGTGAGGGATATTGTTTTGAGTGGGAGTTCACCTAGATTAATTTAACTATTAATTAGAACTCAATTTGTCATAAACTTAGTCTAAATTATTGCAAATATGTTGTAGATCAATGGCGGCCCCTACCATCAATTTTAATGCGTTCCTAGAGAAAGAAAAGTTGAAAACAATGGAAGCAACTTCGCGGATTGGTTCCGCAATTTGAGGATTGTCCTCAATGCTGGTAATTTGACCTATGTGCTGGATGCACCGCTAGGTAACCCGCCTGCGGCTGATGCTACCGATGAGGTAAAGAATGTTTTCCTCGCTCGGAAGAATCAGTACTCCACAGTTCAGTGTGCTATCTTGTATGGTTTGGAAATGGAGCTTCAGAAAAGGTTTGAGAACCATGACCCACATGATATTATCCGTGAACTCAAAATGATATTTGAGGCTCACGTGGCAGTTGAGAGTTATGAGGCTTCTGAAAAGTTCTTTAACTACAAGATGGAAGAGGGCAGCTCCGTCAGTGAGCACGTGCTTAAGATGTCTGGGCATGCAAGTAAACTCCAAAGCTTGGGTATAGTGATTCCTAATGCTTTGGGGATTCACCGTGTCCTCCAATCACTACCACCAAGTTACAAGAACTTTGTGATGAACTACAATATGCAAAACATGGACAAGTCGTTGCCCGAACTCTTCTCCATGTTAAAGTCTGCATCAGTGGAGATCAAGAAAGAGCACCAAGTGTTGTTGGTCAATAATACCACCAAATTCAAGAAGCAAGGCAAGTCTAAGAAAAAGGGAAACTTCAAGAAGGGCGGTAAGAAAGTTACCGCGCCGGCGAAGAAGACCAAGGCTAGGCCTAAGCCTGATACTGAGTGCTTTTACTGCAAGGGAGAGGGTCACTGGAAGCGGAATTTCCCTAACTACTTGGCGGATTTGAAGAACGACAACATCAAGAAGAAAGGTATATCCGATATACATGTTATTGATGTGTATCTCACTAGTACTCGTAGTAGTGCCTGGGTATTTGATACTGGTTCGGTTGCTCATATTTGTAACTCGAAATAGGTACTGCAGAATAAACAGAAGCTAGCGAAGAACGAGGTGACGATGCACGTTGGAAATGGATCAAAGGTTGATGTGATCGCGGTCGGCATGCTACCTCTTCATCTACCATCGGGATTAGTTTTATACTTAAATAATTGTTATTTGGTGCCTGCGTTGAGCATGAACATTATATCGAGATCATGTTTATTGCGAGACGGTTACTTATTTAAGTCCGAGAATAATGGTTGTTCGATTTATATGAGTAATATGTTTTATGCACATGCACCTTTGATAGATGGTCTATTCTTATTGAATCTCGATTGTAGTAATACACACATTAATAACATTGAAGCTAAACATTTGAAATTGAGCGATAACTCGACCTATATGTGGCACTGTCGTCTTGGTCATATTGAGTGAAGCGTATGAAGAAACTCCATTCTCATGGACTTCTTGAATCACTTAATTTTGAATCACTTGAAAGATGCGAAGCATGTCTGATGGGTAAAATGACTAAGACTCCATTTTCTGGTATGATGGAGCGAGCTACGGACTTATTGGAAATCATACATACCGATGTGTGTGGCCCTATCAGTGTATCATCGCGCGGTGGTTATCATTATGTTCTTACCTTCACGGATGACTTGAGTAGATATGGATATATCTATTTCATGAAACATAAGTCCGAAACTTTCGAGAAGTTTAAGGAATTTCAAAGTGAGGTAGAGAATCAACGTAACAAGAGATTAAATTTCTACGATCTGATCATGGAGGTGAATATCTAACTTACGAGTTTGGCGAGCATTTGAAGAAATGCGGAATGCTTTCACAATTGACACTGCCGGGAACACCACAGCGTAATGGTGTGTCCGAACATCGTAATCAAACTCTCTTAGGTATGGTTCGTTCTATGATGTCACTTACAGATTTACCGCTATTGTTTTGGGGTTATGCATTAGAAACAGCCGCATTCACTTTAAATAGGGCACCATCTAAATCCGTTGAAATGACACCGTATGAATTATGGTTTGGGAAGAAACCTAAATTGTCGTTCCTTAAAGTTTGGGGTTGCGAAGCTTATGTAAAGAAGTTACAGCCCGACAAGCTTGAACCCAAAGTGTAAAAATGCGTCTTCATAGGATACCCAAAGGAAACTATTGGGTATACCTTCTATCATAGATCCGAGGGCAAAATCTTCGTTGCCAAGAATGGATCCTTTCTAGAGAAGGAGTTTCTCTCGAAATAAGTGACTGGAAGGAAAGTAGAACTCGACGAGGTTGTTGAACCTTCTCTCAAACTTGCGAGTAGCACAGCACCGAAAGTAGTTCCTATGGCGCCTACACCAATAAGAGAGGAAGCTAATGATCTTGATCATGAAACTT
Source organism: Avena insularis (assembly GCA_023614405.1). Taxonomy (NCBI): domain Eukaryota; kingdom Viridiplantae; phylum Streptophyta; class Magnoliopsida; order Poales; family Poaceae; genus Avena; species Avena insularis. The sequence continues at coordinate 433,564,132 of CM042697.1, read as the reverse complement.
CGGTTGAAGTTACTACAGAACCTCGCAGGTCGATGAGAACTCGTACCACTCCTGATTGGTATGATCCCGTTATAAGTGTCATGTTGGTGGATAACACCGATGACCCTGCGACATATGATGAAGCGATGATGAGCCCAGATTCCAATAAATGGCAAGAAGCCATGAAATCCGAGATTGGATCCATGTACGAAAACTAAGTATGGACTTTGGTGGACTTACCGGATGGCCGAAAGGCTGTCGAGAATAAATGGATTTTCAAGAAGAAAACAGATGCTGATGGTAATGTTACTGTATATAAAGCTCGACTTGTCGCAAAAGGGTTTCGACAAATTCAAGGAGTTGACTACGATGAGACTTTCTCACCAGTAGCGAAGCTAAAGTCTGTGAGGATTATGTTATCAATCGCTGCATATTATGATTATGTGATATGGCAGATGGATGTCAAAACGACGTTCCTCAATGGAGACATTGATGAAGAGTTGTGTATGATGCAACCCAAAGGTTTTGTCGATCCTAAAGATGCTAACAAGGTATGCAAACTTCAAGGGTCCATATATGGATTGGAGCAAGCATCCCGAAGTTGAAATCAACGTTTTGATAAGGTGATCAAAAGCTTTGGTTTTATACAAACTTATGGAGAAGCTTGTATTTACAAGAAAGTGAGTGGGAGCTCTGTAGCATTCTTAATACTGTATGTAGATGACATATTGTTGATTGGGAATGATGTAGACCTTCTTAATAGTGTCAAGGATTATTTGAATAATAGTTTTTCAATAAAAGATCTTGGCGAAGCAGCTTACATATTAGGCATAAAGATTTATAGAGATAGATTGAGACGCCTAATATCATTGTCACAGAGTACATATTTGGACAAAGTTCTAAAGAGGTTTGGAATGGAAGATAGCAAGAAAGGGTTCTTACCCATGTTGCCCAATACGACCTTGAGTAAAACTCAAAGTCCTGCAACGGCAGAAGATAGAGAAAGGATGAGTAAGACTCCCTATGCGTCAGCCATAGGATCTCTTATGTATGCCATGCTATGTACTAGACCCGACATTGCATATGTTGTTAGTTTGACTAGCAGATATCAAAGTGATCCAGGAGTGGATCATTGGACAGCGGTCAAAAACATCCTTAAGTACTTGAGAAGAACTAAGGATATGGTTCTTTCTTATGGAGGTGATGAACAACTCATTGTTAATGGTTACACCGATGCTAGTTGGAACACCGATACGGATGATTCTAAATCTCAATCTGGATACGTATTTACTTTGAATGGTGCAGAAGTTAGCTGGAGGAGTGCAAAGCAAAGCGTTGTGGCGAGATCTTCAACTGAATCGGAATACATAGCTGCTTCGGAGGCTTCACAAGAGGCGATATGGATGAAGGAGTTCATTACAGAGCTTGGTGTGGTTCCAAGTGCGTTGGACCCTATGTCTATCTATTGTGATAACATGGGCGCCATAGCCAATGTGCAAGAACCAAGGTCACACAAGAAGCTGAAGCATATCAAGCTATGTTTTCATGCTATTCGAGAGCATGTCCAAGATGGTGACATAAAGATTTGCAAAGTACACACAGATCTGAATGTGGCGGATCCATTGACTAAACCTCTCCCGAGGGCAAAACATGACCAGCACCAAACCACCATGGGTGTTCGGTATATTACCATGTAATCTAGATTAGTTGACTCTAGTGCAAGTGGGAGACTGTTGGAGATATGCCCTAGAGGCAATAATATAAGTGGTTATTATTATATCATTGTGTTTATGATAAATGTTTACATTCATGCTATAATAGTATTGTCCGGAAACATTAATACTTGTGTGATTTGTAAACTAAATTAGAGTCCCTGGTAAAGCCTTTTTATAATACTAGCTTGTTGGTTAATATATGATCGTGGTTTCTCGATCATGAACATTGAGATGTTATTAACAATAAGGTCATATCATTAGGAGAATGGTATGATGGACATACTCCTATAGATAAGCGTAGCATAAAGATCAAGTCATTTTAATAGTTCAATTGCTATAAGCTTTCTGATACATAGTAACCTAATTCCCTCGACCATGAGATCATGCTAATCACCATCACCGGAAGGATGCTTTGATGACATCAAACACCACACCGTAACTGGGTGGCTATAAAGGTGGTATTGAGTGTTCGGAAAGTTTGGGTTGAGGCACATGGATCAAGAGTGGGATTTGTCCATCCATATGACGGATAGATATACTCTAGGCCCTCTCGGTGTAATGTCATCCAATTAGCTTGCAAGCATGTGACTGGCTCACAAGGGATCACATATCACGGGAACGAGAAAGGAGTACTTATCGGTAACGAGGTTGAACTAAGTATGCAGAAATACCGACGATCAAAACCTCGGATAAGTAAACTATCGTGAGACAAAGGGAAATTGGTATCATATGTAAGTGGTTCATTCGATCGCAAAGTAATCATAGAAATATGTGGGAACCATATCAATTTCCAGATTCCTCTATTGGTTATTGATCGGAGAAGTGTCTCGGTCATGTCCGCATAATTCATGAACCGTAGGGAGACACACTTAAGGATTCGATGTTGTTTAGTAGATATGGAATGTTAGTAGGGATACCGAATGTTGTTCGGAGTCTCGGATGGGATCCGGGATATCACGAGGAGATCCGGAGTGGTCCGGAGAATAAGATTCATATAAGGAAAGTCCGATTCCGGAGTTTGGGAAAGTTTCCGATGATTTCATCGGAGAGGTTCTAGAAGGGTCTAGAAGGTTCACCGGTCCGTAGGGAGAATGGTCCATGAATGTGTCATGGGTGAGTGGAATGATTGGATCATATCCTAGGTCACTTGGTGTGTGCATTTGCAAGAGAGAGTTAAAGCTCTAAATTGAAAGTCAAACGAGAAGTTTGAAAAGTCAAACTGGAACAATAGTTTCCTAGTGGGAGAAGAAACAAGTCCTTCTCTCAATCCAACTTGGGTTTGGGTTTGGATTCAAACCCACCCCTCCCAAGGCTGCCCCCCTCTCATAAATAGAGGGGGAGGGCTGCCCCAAAGCACACAAGCCCTAGCCCCTCTCCCCTCTGCACGCCCACCTGGCCGCCAGCCCACCTCGCACCGGCCGTCAGCCGCCTAGCCGCTGCCGATGCCTCCTCCTCCTCCCGGTCTTCTAAACCCTACATCACCGGGAAACCCTAGATCCACCATAACTCGCACCGGCTTAGGCGAAGCCCTGCGGGATCTTCCCTCTACTTCCGACACCACGCCGTCATGCTGCCGGAATCACGAAGGGAGAATTACAACCTCCGCTTCCTGCTGTAACAAGGAAGAGGAAGGTCTTCATCGTGTATCGAACGTGTGACCGACTGCGGAAGCGCTACCAGAACGCAGCGCCGGAAGGATCGTCTACACGATCTTGAGATCGGCAAGTGTACGACTACATCACCCACGAGAATATGGTCTCGTTAACCGCGTTGGAATCTTCGTGGGTGAGTGCTTCTATCGACTCGTTGCTACAATCTAGTAGATAGATCTTGGCTTGTTTGTGTGCATGCGGTAGAATTTTTTTTGTTTTCCATGCTACGAACCCCTACACTTACCTTCACAGATGACTTGAGTAGGTATGGGTATATCTATTTCATGAAACATAAGTCCGAAACTTTCGAAAAGAAGTTTAAGGAATTTCAAAGTGAGGTAGAGAATCAACATAACAAGAAGATTAAATTTCTACGATCTGATCGTGGAGGTGAATATCTAAGTTACAAGTTTGGCAATCATTTGAAGAAATGTGGAATACTTTCACAATTGACACCGCCGGGAACACCACAACGTAATGGTGTGTCCGAACATCGTAATCAAACTCTCTTAGATATGGTTCGTTCCATGATGTCACTTACAGATTTACCGCTATCATTTTGGGGTTATGCATTAGAAACAACCGCATTCACTTTAAATAGGGCACCATCTAAATCCGTTGAAATGACACCGTATGAATTATGGTTTGGGAAGAAACCTAAATTTTCGTTCCTTAAAGTTTGGGGTTGCGAAGCTTATGTAAAGAAGTTACAGCCCGACAAGCTTGAACCCAAAGTGGAAAATGCGTCTTCATAGGATACTCGAAGGAAACTATTGGGTATACCTTCTATCATAGATCCGAGGGCAAAATCTTCGTTGCCAAGAATGGATCCTTTCTAGAGAAGGAGTTTCTCTCAAAAGAAGTGACTGGAAGGAAAGTAGAACTCGGCGAGGTTGTTGAACCTTCTCTCGAACTTGCGAGTAGCGCAACACCGGAAGTAGTTCCTGTGACACCTACACCAATAAGAGAGGAAGCTAATGATGTTGATCATGAAACTTCGGTTGAAGTTACTACAGAACCTCGCAGGTCAACGAGAACTCGTACCACTCCTGATTGGTATGATCCCGTTATGAGTGTCATGTTGGTGGACAACACCGATGACCCTGCGACATATGAGGAAGCGATGATGAGCCCAGATTCCAATAAATGGCAAGAAGCCATGAAATCCGAGATTGGATCCATGTACGAAAACCAAGTATGGACTTTGGTGGACTTACCGGATGGCCGAAAGGCTGTCGAGAACAAATAGATTTTCAAGAAGAAAATAGATGCTGATGGTAATGTTACTGTCTATAAAGCTCGACTTGTCACAAAAGGGTTTCGACAAATTCAAGGAGTTGACTACGATGATACTTTCTCACCGGTAGCGAAGCTAAAGTCTATGGGGATTATGTTAGCAATCGCTGCATATTATGATTATGAGATATGGCAGATGGATGTCAAAACGGCGTTCCTCAATGGAGAAATTAATGAAGAGTTGTATATGGTAAAACCCAAAGGTTTTGTTGATCCTAAAGATGCTAACAAGGTATACAAACTTCAACGGTCCATTTATGGATTGAAGCAAGCATCCCGGAGTTGGAATCAATGTTTTGATAAGGTGATTAAAAGCTTTGGTTTTATACAAACTTATGGAGAAGCTTGTATTTATAAGAAAGTGAGTGGGAGCTCTGTAGCATTCTTAATACTATATGTAGATGAAATATTGTTGATTGGGAATGATGTAGACCTTCTTAATAGTGTCAAGGATTATTTGAATAATAGTTTTTCAATGAAAGATCTTGGCGAAGCAGCTTACATATTAGGCATAAAGATTTATAGAGATAGATCTAGACGCCTAATATCATTGTCATAGAGTACATATTTGGACAAAGTTCTAAAGAGTTTTGGAATGGAAGATAACAAGAAAGGGTTCTTACCCATGTTGCCCAATACGACCTTGAGTAAAACTCAAAGTCCTGCAACGGCAGAAGATAGAGAAAGTATGAGTAAGACTCCCTATGCCTCGGCCATAGTATCTCTTATGTATGCCATGCTATGTACAAGACCCGACATTGCATATGTTGTTAGTTTGACTAGCAGATATCAAAGTGATCCAGGAGTGGATCATTTGGACAGCGGTCAAAAACATCCTTATGTACTTGAGAAGAACTAAGGATATGGTTCTTTCTTATGGAGGTGATGAACAACTCGTTGTTCATGGTTACACCGATGCTAGTTGGAACACCGATCCGGATAATTCTAAATCTCAATCTGGATACATATTTACTTTGAATGGTGCAGCAGTTATCTGGAGGAGTGAAAGCAAAGCGTTGTGGCGAGATCTTCAACTGAATCGGAATGCATAGCTTCTTCGGAGGATTCAAAAGAGGTGATGTGGATGAAGGAGTTCATTACAGGGCTCGGTGTGGTTCCAAGTGCATTGGACCTAATGTCTATCTATTGTGATAACATGGGCGCCATAGCCAATGCGCAAGAACCAAGGTCACACAAGAAGCTAAAGCATATCAAGCTACGTTTTCACGCTATTCGAGAGCATGTCCAATATGGTGACATAAAGATTTGCAAAGGACACACGGATCTGAATGTGGCGGATCCGTTGACTAAACCTCTCCCGAGGGCAAAACATGACCAGCACCAAACCGCCATGGGTGTTCGGTATATTACCATGTAATCTAGATTAGTTGACTCTAGTGCAAGTGGGAGATTGTTGGAGATATGCCCTAGAGGCAATAATAAAAGTAGTTATTATTATATCTTTGTGTTTATGATAAATGTTTACATTCATGCTATGATAGTATTAACCGGAAACATTAATACTTGTGTGATTTGTAAACTAGATTAGAGTCCCTGGTAAATCCTCTTTATAATACTAGCTTGTTGATTAATAGATGATCGTGGTTTCTTTATCATGAACATTGAGATGTTATTAATAACAAGATCATATCATTAGGAGAATGGTATGATGGACATATTCCTATAGATAAGCGTAGCATAAAGATCAAGTCATTTCAATACTTCGTTTGCTATAAGATTTCTGATACATAGTAACCTAATTCCTTCGACCATGAGATCATGCTAATCACCATCACCAGAAGGATGCTTTGATGACATCAAACACCACACCGTAACTGGGTGGCTATAAAGGTGGCATTGAGTGTTCGGAAAGTATGGGTTGAGGCACATGGATCAAGAGTGGGATTTGTCCATCCATATGATGGATAGATATACTCTAGGCCCTCTTGGTGGAATGTCATCCAATTAGCTTGCAAGCATGTGACTAGCTCACAAGGGATCACATATCACGGGAACGAGAAAAGAGTACTTATCGGTAACGAGGTTGAACTAAGTATGCAGAGATACCGACGATCAAAACCTCGGATAAGTAAACTATCGTGAGACAAAGGGAAATTGGTATCGTATGTAAGTGGTTCATTCGATCGCAAAGTAATCATAGAAATATGTGGGAGCCATATGAATTTCCAGATTCCTCTATTGGTTATTGATCGGAGAAGTGTCTCGGTCATGTCCGCATAATTCACGAACCGTAGGGAGACACACTTAAGTATTCGATGTTGTTTAGTAGATATGGAATGTTAGTAGGGATACCGAATGTTGTTCGAAGTCTCGGATGGGATCCAGGATATCACGAGGAGATCTGGAATAGTCCAGAGAATAAGATTCATATAAAGAAAGTCCGATTTCGGAGTTCGGGAAAGATTCCGATGTTTTCATCGGAGAGGTTCTAGAAGGTTCACCGATCCGAAAGGAGAATGGTCCATGAATGTGTCATGGGTAAGTGGAATGATTGGATCATATCCTAGGTCACTTGGTGTGGGAATTTGTAAGAGAGAATTAAAGCTCTAAATTGAAAGTCAAACAGGAAGTTTGAAAAGTCAAACTGGAACAATGGTTTCCTAGTGGGAGAAGAAATAAGTCCTTCTCTCAATCCAACTTGGGTTTGGGTTTGGATTCAAACCCACCCTTCCCAAGGCTACCCTCCCTCTCATAAATAGAGGGGGAGGGCTGCCCCAACACCACAAGCCCTAGCCCCTCTCCACCCGAGCCGCCGCCGTCGCTGACCCGCCGCCAGCCGCCGCCGCCGATACCTCCTCCTCCTCCCGGTCTTCTAAACCGTAGATCACCGAGAAACCCTAGATCCACCATAACTCGCACCGGCTTAGGTGAAGCCCTACGGGATCTACCCTCTACTGCCGACACCACGCCGTCGTCTTTGCGAATCATGAGGAGAACTACAACCTCCATTGCTGTTGGAACAAGGAGAGGAAGGTCTTCATCAAGTACCAAACGTGTGACCGATCTGAAGCGCCTTTTAACGCAGCGCCGGAAGGATCGTCTACGCGATCTTGAGATCGGCAAGTGTACGACTACATCACCCACGAGAATCTGCTCTCGTTAACCGCTTTGGAATCTTCAAGGGTGAGTGCTTATATCGACTCGTTGCTACAATCTAGTAGATAGATCTTGGCTTGTTTGTGTGCATACGGTAGAATTTTTTTGTTTTTCATGCTACGAACCCCTACATAAAACCCATCTTGATAAACATCCAACAAAATTAGTGACCAAAGCCAAATTGGATGGTCACCAATAATTGTCCCTGAGCGAGACATGTTGCATGGCCGCAGGATCCATGCATTAGATCAGCTTGTTTACCGCTAGCTGCGTAGGCTTGCATGGCTGGGTAGCAGGGTATACCTTGGCATATGCGACATATCCTGTAGGTCCGCCGTTGGTAATACACCTATTGGATTATGGGTTTGTGGTGGTAAATTGATCTGATCTCTCTATGTATTATCATTATAGTAATTCGTATGAGCTACCCTGCATGATTACGATGATATAGATGTAATTCCTATGGTGCATATTGTGGTATGAGATGATACATGTTATGCCTTTACTATAGATATATTCTTATGCCTAGTGCATTGGTTTGGTTATTTTATGTCAGGAGTTTATCATGATAATGCCTTGTTTGACCATGTAATGTGGTGTTTTAGGTAGATAAGAAGGGTGAGATATGCACGACAAATAAAACCTTTGCATTAGTGTTGTAGTGTGTTTTTATATAAATGAGTATTATGTATGTAGATATGTGTAGTAGTGGAGGGTGTAGCCAAATGATAGAAACGGTACCGCTATGTGACACCTAGCACCGAATCCTTTAGTATACGCGCATCTTGAGATAAAAGGAGAGGAAGTACTCGTGGCCCAAGTGACACAAATGACACACCGAGTGACACAACACATATAAGTTTACTTCTTAATTGTGTGTTTTGGACATGTATCTCATATAAACATTAGCCATTAAAGCATGATAATTATATGTATTTTACCATCCATAACATGATCACTACTATTGTTAGAGAGAGAAGATCCAGGGAACCTACTGCACTTTAGTTTCTTGCATTGAACCAATCTCCATTGTTTTCTTAGTTTTTTAGTGCATAAACATATAGAATTATGACACTTTAGTTGGAGAGAATAAATAACTTTAACTTCCTACTTCTGTGGCTAGATACCCATATTTTCACATTGAAAGGTGTTGTAGCTATCCACTGTACATGGGGTTATCATCAAGCTACACCACTTTGCTCTTCCATGCCACAATGATCTCACCCTTCGTTTCAGCAACTGACAAACAGAAATAATAATCACAATTTGTGCCTAGGGTCTTTATTACAATATAATGAATTACAACTGATAATTTGGTCTCCTGCAAGCATATAATGGATGCATCCGTCATATCAACTACACTACTAACAGCAATGTGTGTTGTTGTTTAGGCCTCTCATGTTACACACCATAGCCTTAGGTTCGTAAGACATTGAGAAGTCTTTAAACCATAGATAGATGGAAGTGTGGTGGTCACGCCTCAACTAGGTGACCACCTGACGGCCCCGAGAGAGGTGGAGAGCAACCTTTAATAATGGAGCGTCCACCTGTAGATCTCCATCACCGCTTCGATCATGTCGTCTGTCAACTATTGATTATCCATCATGTGATAAGTTTTGGAGCTGCCTGAGAAGGTTCCTCATCTTGCGTTGAGCTCGCCTAGTTGGCTCAAACGAAAGAATTTCACAAAAAAACACTTTTGGATAGACTTGCCTCTAGGAGACTAAGACGCTACCCTCTACATGGTAGCATCGCTCTGACGGGAGCGTGGCACTTGGATCAGAGCGGACGTTTTCGTAGCACCATGGTTTGGGGCATTACTATCTTTAGGATAGCGTCGGCAGCGAAGTTCTACCGTCTCCATCGAGCCTTGCACGATCTCATCGGTGTCTCATCTCTCTGGTGGCTTTCATGACGCGTTGCAACTCCTATCGATCATAGACAGGATATGCTCTGCACGTCGGGCTAGATCCTCGCTCCTTGACCCTTGCGACGAGTGGTGCGCCGCCAACAACCCCATGTCCTTGCGTTGCTACCATGCCACATGCCAGGCGGTGCGCCGCCTCACATCGTCAAAACAATGTGTCAGATATGATATGATATGATTTCTATTTTGTTCAAAGTGCACTTTTGTGTCTTGTATAAAAAGACAAATTCAGATGCTCCAAGATGATTTTTTTTGTCTTTTTACAAGTCACATAAATTTATTTTTCAAAAACGTGTGTATGAACCCAAAATTTTCTTCAGTCTATTTAGCATTTAAAAAGGATTATATGTACTAGCAGAATGCCCGTGCGTTGCCACGAATACTCCAGGCTTGTGGTCGTTGTTGTCCTGTTCTACCGGCCGGAGGAAATGGAGATTGCCGGTGGCCGAATGTGGAAATCTGCCATGGATTAATCCCCTAATAGCCTATTCCAAACAGTAAGAAAAAATTCATTGGTGGGCATCTAGGCGCAAGGGTTGTCGGGACGGGATTGGATGGGGACAGTGCGGGAGGGCCTCATCGGTGGTATTTACCACCGGTCTTGCCTCGTCGGGGGAAGAGGACGAAAGGGTGTTGACGGTTACCAGCGCCGGCGGTTGCGGGAGGGATCGGCGAGCCACACGCTAGCCAACGGCGGGACAGGAGAAAGCCAGAGACGTGGATGTTGGTCGGAAGGTCGGTTTAACGTCGCGGCGGTGCGACCAACTCCGAATTCTGCGTGGCGGTGGGGATCTAGGGTGGCATGTAGGCGCTCCCATTTCTCTCATTGCTTTTCCTTCATGTGAGCTCTGTCGAAGAAAATGATAGCAACTTCAACAAATTGCAAAAGTTTACAAGGAACAGTGGCCGTGTGGTGCTAGTAGTAGTGGCATACTATGTGATCAACCAAAGCGAGGCCTCAACAGAGAAATACATTAGGATAGCCATTCTTATTTCTTAATAATCAAAATCATGTCTCATTTATATACTCCTTTGATTCAAATTACGACTTAAATTGTCTAAATTTGGATGTATCTAGACTTGTTTTAGTGCTAGATACATCGAATCTAAACAAAACTAAGTAAACAAATTTAGATCGAGGAGTATCAAATTTAGCTGTGTCCTTTTGAGGTATCAACACAAACACGAACCAGAAATTACAAGGTCTTGTGTGATGATTGGTGTACATGCCCCATATGCATTCGACGTGTACACGAGCAAAAGCCGACTTTAATTGAATAAATTTAACTCAAATTCACCGTTCGAAAACAACAGTCGTGTGTGATAGCTAAAACAACCAATTGATCTATCTAGACGGATTGCACACAATTGCAGGTATGCCAATCTCACAATAATAGTCACTTGCTTACTACTAATTCAACACTATGGAATAATTTGTTAAATTAAAATTAATGAGGAACTTACTCGTATGATCATTCACAATCCAAACTGTTCTTATACAGATAAAATAATCATTGGCACCTAACCTTGGGGTACATCTGGAGGCAAGGGAACTGGACAGGAATCTGAGAGGTCGGGGATAGTGGATGCTCATGAATAGCAAGGTCGAGGTGAGAGGCCGAGGCACCGGTTCCATGCGTGATGGCTTAGCACTAACAACGAGTCAAGGACCTTCAATTGCCTCCATCTCCTTGTTTGGTCTATCTGTCCCATGCCGCTCTTGAGGAAGCCCCCGCCAAATTCGTCCGCACTACACACAACCCAAGACCGCTAGTTTCCCGAAGCGATTCCCGTGGAGATCACCTCCGCCGCCTCCAAAAAGCCGGAGAGATGGCACCACCTCGGACCAATTCCTTGTGGTGAGGCCCTCCCCATCGCTGTAGGCATCGATTCCCGGCCAAAATGGCGGATTACTCGTAACCTGATTGAACTCTCACGACGGTGACCTCCAAGGTCGAAGAGAAGAGATCCTGCAACGACGACCTGGTTTCCCTCAAAATCGGATGAACTCTCACGGTTGACCTCCAAGGTTGAAGAGAATAGATCCCATAGCGACCTCGTTTCCCTCCATCCATAGAAGAATAGATCCTAATCGAATGCTTGGATCCCACCGGCACACTCTAATCCGGCCCTCCACAATGAGAGAACCAGCGCCGATCGCCCGATGTGGCTTCGCTCCCACGCCGATTTTCTTCGGCCGATGATGGACGAGATCAAGTGGAGGACCGTGAGGCGAAGTAGAGGACAAGAGGTAACCAGTTGCGGTTGGGGCGTGAACGGAAGAAGAGGCGGGGAAGAAGCGGTGGTGGCGCGTGGGAGAAGGGGCGGTGTTGCTGGAATGTGGAAGAGAGGAAGAAAAAAGAACTGACTCGTGGGTACCCCGTCCACTCCGGGCGAGCTCCGCCTTTAGCCCCCCCACACCAGGACCCTGTCGCCCGACGCCGTCTCCTCCTCGACGTCTCCGACGAGGGATCCTGTGGCCTCCCTTTCCCTTGAACGCGGTAGCCTATCTCTTCAATGAGGAGGCAGGGAGAAGGATTTGTGGATAGATACCAACCGGTATGATTTACTAAGGATAGTGGCGGGTAAATATCTTCAATAGCCAGGGGTAAATCGGTCTAATGAAAAATCGGAACGAAAATCAGGAGACGGACGAACCTACCTCTCTGTAAATTAGTAGATAGATATATATTTTTCATAATAAGTTTATTTGCAATCGCGAGACAAAACACACACACACTCAAATAAAATGTTTTTATTCTACAGAAACTAAAAGCTGTCAAAAAGGTGTTCTGCTGACAGGTAAAAGGAACTGAACCAGGCGACGGCGGCAGCTCGTCGTTTATATCCATCCTAGCGCTCGCCTCCTCCGACATCACATCGCGGTTTGCCTCGCGCGCACCACCGAACCCAAACCGCAGCTTGCTTCCTCGCAAGCACGCACACACCGCCGGCCCAGCGGAGCGGCGCGGTCTCCAAACCCGACCGCGGAGGGGGCCCCGATTCCGGCGTCCTGGTGCGAGCTGGCAGCTGGGAGGAGCACCGAAGGGAATGACGGGCGCGGCGAGGAAGAAGCTGGTGGGGCGGTACGAGGTGGGGCGGACCATCGGGCAGGGATCGTTCGCCAAGGTGAAATTCGCGGTGGACACGGACACGGGCGCCCCCGTCGCCATGAAGGTGCTCGACAAGGCCACCATCCTCAACCACCGCATGCTGCAACAGGTAGCCAGCCGCCCCTCCTTTCTCCTCTCATCTCACCCGTTCTCAATTCTCGGCAGCACGAATCCAAATCAAACTCGTCCTGCTCCCTCTTCCCCTCCCCGTCTCAGCTTTGATCTGGTATCCTACAGTAGCAATTTGGATAATTCGCTGTATATTCCGCGCGATTCATGGCAGTTTCAATGATTCGCTGTATATTCCGTGCGATTAGCGGCAGTTTCAAGAAGTCGCAGTATATTCCGTGCGATTTTGGGGCGAGAAAGGTCGGGGATGCGTCTGCTAGTGGAATATGCCACCGGAATAATGCGCGCCACGCAGTAGGAGCAAAGTTGTGCTGGGGTGCCGTCATCTGAGTATCTGACCCTTGTCTCTTTCTGTTCGATTTGAGTTCTTACTTTCCTGGTTCGGACCATCTGGAACATCATTTTGAGAAATTGTAGGATATTATATGAACTGGAGTTGAGATATGGTGGGTGGATAATATACCCAAAAGCGGATGCTATGTCAAATAGTTTGTGTAAAAGGTGGGGATTAGGGTCTCTATATTTACAGGAATGCTAGAAAGATTGGCTTCGCTGTGACTGTTAATTTGAAGGCTGCTTTGGGGTATTATTTCACTGATAATCCGAACAAATTTTATGGACTCCAAAAATACCACCATCCCATCCAATGATAGCTTCAGGAAAGTTTACATTTTCGTTTCAATGTTTACACTGTGACTCACTTTTCATGCTTTTTGACAGATCAAAAAGGAAATATCAATAATGAAGATTGTAAGGCATCCAAACATAGTTAGGCTAAACGAGGTATACTGAACATCTACTTTCTGTTGTCTCTGTATGACTTCTTTTAGTCACTAAAATTATTATGTTACAATACGCATTTTATCCTTCTGTGTCGCTATCTTGTAGGTTTTAGCTGGACAGACAAAGATATATATAATCTTGGAGCTTATGACTGGAGGCGAGCTATTCGATAAAGTAGTAAGAAGCCTGTGATCTACTGAGCACTTCATTGTTGATTATATATTTTAGCAGATGTATATTGTGACCAGAATTTGTGATAGTTGACTCACTTCGTTTTTCTTGAAAACCATGACTATGTTTAGGAGTACATTTATATGCTTCAAATAATGAAGCTAATGAACAACTGTTTGCCCACTTGAACCCTATCAAACCAAAAGTAAATCCCGATGGTGTTTCCATAGTTCACCCATATATCAGAAAATTGCTATTTATTAAATATTAACTTAGATTCTGGATAAGGTGATTATATGCTCCAAATAGCCAGTAGTAAACTTTCCTGGAAATGCTTGCACAATACAGTTTCTAAAGTAAATGCAGAGTTCTGAACAATTCATTGGCAACCACAAATGTTTTAGGACCAATCTCAAAAGATAAACAAGTAGGTTACAATTTCTGTGTTGTGTATAGAAGTACTCTGTGATTTACTATTGTGTACTTTATTCAAATCTTAACATTTGTCACCATCAAATATTTGTAGGCCCGCCAAGGTAAACTTCGTGAAAATGAAGCTAGGAAGTACTTCCAGCAGCTTATTGATGCCATTGATTATTGCCATAGCAAAGGAGTTTATCATAGAGATCTGAAGGTCTGTTCTGGATAAGTGATGCATGTGTCACTTTCCTTTGTCTTGTTCTCTCATTGCATTTTATCGTGCGTGACAATTTTGATCTGCTTTTGTAGCCTGAAAACCTGCTTCTTGATTCACGTGGGAACTTAAAAGTTTCTGATTTCGGACTTAGCACACTGTCCCAAAACGTGAGTAAAGGGATTTCTTTTGTTGACAATGTCTACTTATATTTTACTGTGCGAATTAAGAGTTCTTAATTTTTGGGGGTTCCAGGGAGGAGGCCTTCTTCACACAACATGTGGCACACCAAATTACATTGCTCCTGAGGTATGTGATGCTTCTTCTGTTTTCAGCCTAAACATGAAGTGGCTTCTGACACATGTTCTACCAAAACATGAAGGAAAATACAATAAAAAAAAGAGCTACTTACACAAAACCACAACCCAAAGGGTACTTATAACACTGAACGACAACTTTTGGACTTTGTTTTCCATAGAACCACAACTTTAGAGCTAACCATCAACACAGAACCAGAATCTCCTGTTTATCTCCATCTGACACAAAAAGACATAGTTGGCCCACATGTCAGCGCTGCCATGGCCGAAACAGCCCACCCTGGCGCCAGGGGACTCACACTGCAATCTAATTGGGTGAGCCGAACAGTTTGGAACTTCTCTCTCGAAGCCACGCTTGGAGGGGAGGCGACAACAGCAATGGCAGCACGCTGCGAAGCGAGCGCAGTGCTGCCGCCGTGAAAGGGGTGCTGTCCTCATTGAATAACTCCGGGGCATGAAATTCACCAGTACTCCTTCGCTTGCCCCCGTCGTAACTTTTGGTTTCCAATGGAGAGAAACAAGAGATATTAGTTCTGCGTGTTTGCTCTAGAGATGTGGTTTTCTAAAATCAAGTCCAAGAGTTGTCGTTAAGTTCAATAAGTGCCCCAGGAGTTGTGGTTCTGTGTAATAACCTCTAAAAAAGAACGGATGTTCTTAGGGTACATAACTAATTGTTAGCTATAATTTCAGAAGTTCTCTTTTAATTTCATAAAGAAATCACCGAGGTGTTAGGGTTGTGCAGTGATTGAGAATGCACTCCCTTTTTCTGAATTTTTTAGAAACGCGTTTTTGAAATAAAGCACTTAAGATTGCAAAATGCCTTCAGATTTGAAGAAATACCATATGTTTGTTTTGTACTTATCATTTAGGAATCAGTCAGTTTGCCTCTTTCAGTGATCTAATCCTCACTTTTGTGCTGTATATCAGCAGTTAACTTATGGTTATTATCTATCATATTTCCCATGTTCATACCAGAACTAGTATTGGTCGAAAGTAGTTCATGGTGATCCCAGTGTGAGCATCTTGAACTGTTTCTTTAGACGAAATTAGAATTTTTAGTAAACATGTGCTCTGGAGTCAGGACTTTAAATTGGATTGTTGTTTAGGTGCTTAGCAACGAGGGCTATGATGGATCTGCAGCAGATCTTTGGTCATGTGGTGTTATTCTTTACGTGTTAATGGCGGGGTACCTTCCCTTTGAAGAAAGTGATCTTACAACCTTGTATGACAAGGTACTGGCTTCTTTACTAGTGTTTTATCTCTCCAAATTTGACATTTTTGGAAGCTAACTTACAGTTCTCAAATTTGAAGATAATTGCAGCTCGCTTTTCATGCCCAGATTGGTTCTCTCCACGAGCCAAGTCATTGATCCAGCGAATACTTGATCCAAATCCAAATACTGTAAGTACAGGCATGAGTTTATTTGATTACATCATCTAGGAACATTTAGAAGGTACGACATAGATCATTTGAGTCAAAGCTGCCAGAGGAACATGCATGCTCACCAGTTAGTTACGTTAGTCTCACCATCCCCATTAAGCTAAATGGTATACAGAAAATTATTGAACATTTTTTTCATATCAGAGTAATAATATATGTTGAGTAAATATCCCATGCATAGCCAATACAGAAACTTGTTAAGCATAAACAACTCTGTAAATCTAGTGCAGTAGATATTACACACATGGAGTGTTTCAGTTATCTGGATTTACAAATTGCTGTATTTGGTTTCATAGGCTTCATACTATTTTGCAGCGTATGACTATTGAAGAAATAAGAGCAGACACATGGTTTAAGAAGAATTATGTAGCCCTTAGACGTGGTGAAGATGAAAACGTCAGTCTGGATGATGTACAAGCTGTTTTTGATAATATTGAGGTTTGTGGATAAATTATTGATTGCTGCATCTTGTGACGTTTCATATATTACTGGCTAAATTATTATGTAGCTCTTGTTCAGAGTCTCATAAGCTGTCTATGATTTGTTATCCATTTGAAAGGTTTGTTTCCACTACTAAACTCACCTAACTATCTTGCATCAGGACAAGTATGTATCTGAGCAGGTGACTCGTAAGGATGGCGGTCCTCTTGTAATGAATGCCTTCGAGATGATTACACTATCTCAAGGTTTAGATCTTTCATCATTATTTGATAGACAACAGGTAATTGCACTACCTTCTTTTTGTCAACATGGTTGACTGTTTACTTTTAGTAGGATTAGCACTGTAAACTTTTGATACTTTGATGGTTAAAAAATTGTATGGACGTTCTGCCTGTACAGCATATTTTCATCAGTAATTTTTTACCAGCACTTTACCCATGCCATTTCGTATTAGTTGGTGTCATGTACTGTTCCCCCAGCTCACACACAATTCTGGCAATTGTTTCATTCTGTCAAAAGAAGCTACCGTTTTATCATTTCACATTTTGTTCCATACCTTCCAATACATGCACTAATAATTAATCTTTGTTTAACATTTAAGTGGACTAATATATTTTGTTGTCATTTTGATATCAATGTCTCTAGTGTTTTCCTTTGATGTTTGCTGGATGCAATTATGCATAACTGCAGTTGTCATGGATAACTGACATACTTTTTGCTTCTGATTCCTCTTACCATCTTTCGTTGCATGAACTACACATCAATTCATGTTTCTGTAGAAGCCGTATTAATGGATTTTCTGTTTATAGGATTTTGTCAAACGCCAGACTAGATTTGTCTCAAGGAAACCAGCAAAGACTATAGTCGCTACAATGGAAGTAGTAGCTGATTCCATGGGTATCAAGGTGCATTCCCAGAATTACAAGGTAATTTTGGAAAAACTGTTTCAACGATCAACTCTTGGGTAATTATTTATCTTTTGTTAATCTTGGTAAGGTATTGATAAGAATTCCTACTTTTACCGCAGTTACGGCTTGAAGGAGTATCGACAAATAAAATGAGCGCACTTGCTGTTGTTTTAGAGGTGATCTTGTCAACCGCTTCAGTTGTTACTTGTTCACGAACAACGTTTCAAATTTATTCTCATGCGAAGTGCATTTTTTTTCAGATTTTTGAAGTTGCTCCTTCTCTGTTTATGGTGGATGTTCGAAAAGTCGCTGGTGACACTCTGGAATATCACAGGGTCTGTTCTTTTCGCATCACATCCTGTATCGTAAATTCGTAATTGAATTTTTTGGGGCATTTCTGTGGTAGGAAAATAACAGTGAAAAAAAAGCATAACCAGATAGCCATCGTAGTTAAGAAAGAACAATTCTTATAGTTTCACGATGCACACACCAACAATTATTTTGCAACAGCAGACGGCAAGTCATTTGCAAATTTGATGCTATGAGTACTAATGTGCATGTGTTCCGAAACTGTGGGGCGTATTGTGTGAACTTAGGGGTTTGCTCTCATAGAGAAGTTCAGAAATTGAGCTCCTGATATCCTAGCAAAGTTCAAGGATCTGATTTTCTGTTCATTCTGCCTTCTGATCAGTCCATAGTGTATGCTAACTTGGTGTTGTACCCATGGCAGTTCTACAAGAACTTGTGCAGCAAACTCGAGACTATAATCTGGAGACCAATCGAGGTTTCTGCAAAATCTGCATTGCTGAGGACAACCACTTGCTAG
The DNA here is from genome assembly GCA_023614405.1 of Avena insularis. Lineage (NCBI taxonomy): Eukaryota > Viridiplantae > Streptophyta > Magnoliopsida > Poales > Poaceae > Avena > Avena insularis. The sequence continues at coordinate 433,545,684 of CM042697.1, read as the reverse complement.
CCTCAGCCTCGTGGTTGCCCGCTGCTACACCTTCACCAATAGGATTTCCCAGGTGTCAAAGTTGGGGCCTTGTGGTGCATCTGGCATCGGAATTGAATGGTGGATCCGCGCTGTCGATCATCATCCCAGTTGCTTCTGTGGGCACTGTATGCACCATAGCCGAGCGACCGAGTCAATCCCACCAGATCAGATAGTGAAGCCTGCTACACAATTGTATGTTCGACTGTATCATTAGTGTATATACAGTTTGCATCGTGCCAAACTGCCAATGCAGTCTGTCAAAAAAAAATGCCAATGCAGGTCCGTACGTAGCAGGTATACATAGACTTTAATTAGAATATATACGTGTATAGGCAATAACCTGGCTGAAGTGCTCGAGGCTTTGAGCCAAGCCCTGTAAATGCTTGTAAGGCTGCAAGAAGATACGGGTTTTAAAAGGTTTGATCGTTCTGCTGCAGTATTATTACCGGGAAAGCGAGAATAACTTGTTCCAAACTGAGTATGTGCTACTCGGAGTTTGCATAATATTTGTTCTGTAATTTCTGAGAGACATATTTCAACTATGTCGTGTGCCGCTTGCTTTCAAACGGCCGTAAGTGCCATTGACCTGTGCTGCACATGTTACATCTTGTTTTACATCTATATACTACTCTCTCCCACCCATATTAGTTGACTCTAATTTAGATGTATCTATCACAAAAACTTGTCTAGATATATCCAAATTGGAGTCAACTAATATGGGTCGGAGGGAGTAGTATGTTTTATTTCTGAATGAGTACTTACCGTATCTTGTTTTACACCTATGAAGTTTGGGAAACATTTGATCTGTAATTGCTGCTGGCAGACATATCTCTGACTATGTTGCGTGCGGTGTGCCGCTTGCTAACGGTGACAAAAGCCATTCATCCTGAAGTGCATAGGGTCACATCTTAGTTTTACATCTGGAGTAATATTTTTTTTCTCTTCCAACTACGAAAGCTTCTTATTCTTGAACTAAATCTTTTTTTTTTTTTGGACATGGAACACTTGTACTCCATTAAGAGATGGCCGGTCACCCGTTCTTCTTCGTTTGAATTTCGCATCCCTAAACCAAAGGCACCTGGTCATAAGAGCACCTCCACTAGCATTGACGCCGATCCGGACGCTGAAATTGGTCCGGACGCCGAAAATCGGCTTAGTCGCGTTCCCAGGAACCTCTTTTCGTCTGGATTCGGGCGAACTTTGGTCCGGACTTTCCAGGCCATTTCCAGGATCCTGGGAACTCCATGAGAACGCCAGACGAAGCGAAAATGGACGTGGGCCAGTTCTGTCGGCGAGACAGTCCCATTCCCTCCCCCTACTTCACTCGCCCAGACTACGGCGAAGAGCTCCTAGTGCCTCTGTCGCCATGACTTCGCCGGCGGAGCTCTTCCACGTCGAGACATGCCCACGCCTCTAGATATGCTCGCCGTAGTCGCTGATACGTCGTAGACATATCTATAATTTTTGATGCTCCATGCTTGTTTTATATCATTTGTCTTATTTTTTGTCTACACTTTGAGATATTTTTATACACTTGAACTAACCTATTAACAAGATGCCACAGTGCCAGTTGCCTGTTATCTGATGTTTTTGGTTTCAGAAAATCTAAAAAATGAATATTCTCATAATTGAACGGGACAAAAGGCAATCTTCCTATTTTTCCCGGAGCAACACGGAACCACGAAGCAGAGATGGAGGAGGACACCAGGGTGGGCGCGGGCCAACCCCGGTGGCGCTCACAGGGGGTGTGGGCCCCCTGGCCCTCCACCAACCTTGCCTCCTTCGCCTATAAGAAGCCTCCGAACCAAAAACCCTAAATCATCGACCAGAAAGCCACGAAAAGTTCCGCAGCGCCGCCATCATCGAAGGGGAGATTCGGAGGACAGAAAGTCTCTATTCCGGGAAAGTGCCCCCGGAGCCATCTCCTTTGATCTCCACCACCATCTCCATCGATCTCCATCGCCATCTTCATCATCGTTGCTGATTCCTATGATGAGGAGAGAGTAGTTCTTTCTCAAGGCTAAGGGCTCTACCGGTAGCTATGTATTCATCTCTCTCTCTATGCATGATCTTATTGTGGTCATGATCTTTGTAATCAAGTAGATCTACCTTGATACTCAAGTGCTTTAATAGATCTCTGGCTCTCCCCATGTGTGTGAAAGTGACAACGTGCACGCCGTGGTGGCACTTAGGCTAGAGTCTACATAAATACTGAAATGATACGGATGTCACCTAGAAGGAGGGGGTGAATAGGCGATTAAAACTTTTCCTAGAGTGGCTCAACAAAGGCGGAATAAAACTAGTGTTTACTTTGTTAAGCACAACCTAGAACAACTACGGTTCACCTATGTGCACCAACAACTTATGCTAAACAATACAAGCAACAAAGTGATAGCAAGATATATATTACTTCAAGCACGAAGGCTATCACAATGTAAAGTGCATAAGTAAAGAGCTCGGGTATAGAGATAACCGAGGCACGCGGGGACAACGATATTTTACCGAGTTCCTCCCAACACGGAGTACGTATCGTTTGGAGAGGGGGTGGTATCAAACCACCAACGCCACAAAAGGCTTCCCTTATTCTCCGGTGAATCTCACCCCAATGGGATCGATCCACGCTTCCACTATCGGTGCACTTGTCGGTGGCAATCGGAACCTCTCACAAGATTGGGGCACTTCTCCACAACTTAATTGGAGGCTCCCAACAAATGCCACAAAAGGCCACAATGTCACCAAGGCCACAAAACCGTCTAGGGTTCCAAGAACCCAAGAGGGACAAGCTCCAATGAGTAACTCAAACCAAATCCTCCGAGGAGAACTCAAACCGATGCACCAAATGCAAATGGCAAGAACACCACAAAGGTGCTCAAATACCTCACTCTCAAGTTCCAACAAAGCTACTAAAGCTATTGGGGGAACAAGAGAGGAGGAATCAAATAGAGACACAAAATCCCCCAAAATCTAGATCCCCAAAGATGCACTCACAAAGAGATGAATCGGTTAGGTCAAAACGTGGGTCTAGTGTAGGGGTTCGTAGCATGGAAAACAAAAAATTTCTACCGCATACAAACAAACAAGCCAAGATCTATCTACTAGATTGTAGCAACGAGTCGATAGAAGAACTCACCCTCGAAGATTCCAAAGTGTTTAACGAGAGCAGATTCTCATGGGTGATGTGGTCGTACTCTTGCCGATCTCAAGATCGTGTAGACGATCCTTCCGGCGCTGCATTCCGGCAGCGCTTCCGCAGTCGGTCACACATTCGGTACTCGATGAAGACCTTCCTCTCCCTTGTTCCAGTAGGCAGCAGAGGTTGTAGCACTCTCCTCGTGATTCCGGCAGCACGACGGTGTGGTACCGGAAGTAGAGGGGAGATCTCGCAGGGCTTCGCCTTAAGCCGGAGCGAGTATGGTGGACTATGAGAGAGGCCTTGGTGATATAGGGTTTAGAGGCACCAAGGAGAGAGGGCTAGGCCGGCGGCTAGGTCTTGGGGAGAGCCCCAACTCGGCGGCTAGGGCAAACCCTAGGGCGGCGGCGGCGACTTGGTGGTCGGCGGCTAGAGTTAGGGTTTTGGTGGAGAGAGGTGTAGGTCTAGAGGGGCACCCTTGCCCCTCCTTTTATAGGTGGGAGGGCGCGGCCAAGGGGAGGGAGTCCTCCCCCAAGTCGGCCTCCTTGGCCGGCGGTGGAGGAAGGAGGACTTCCTCCCCAAGTAGGTTTCCTACTCTCCCTCCACCAAGCAAACTTGCCGTTTGACTTTTCAAATTGGCGTTTGACTTTTCAAACTAGGATTTGATTTATCCCTTTATTTTGCTCAGCGATGATACCTAGTACATGATGCAACCATTCCATATTGTTATGACACATTCATGTACCCTTCCCCTCCGGAGTGCCGGACCTTCCGGAACCTTCTAGAACATTCCCGATGAAATCACCGGGATTATTCCCCAACTCCGAAACAGGACTTTCCTTTTATGAATCTTATTCTCCGGACCATTTCGGATCTCCTCGTGATATCCCGGATCCCATCCGAGACTCCGAACAACATTCGGTCTCTTACTCATCATTCCATAACTACTCAACAACATCGAATCCTTAAGTGTGTCTCCCTACGGTTCGTGAATTATGCGGACATGATCGAGACACTTCTCCGAACAATAACCAATAGAGGAATCTGGAAATTCATATGGCTCCCACATATTTCTACGATTACTTTGCGATCGAATGAACCACTCACATACGATACCAATTTCCCGTTGTCTCACGATAGTTTATTTATCCGAGGTTTTGATCGTTGGTATCTCTGCATACCTAGTTCAACATCGTTACTGATAAGTACTCTTTTCTCGTTCCCGTGATATGTGATCCCTTGTGATCTAGTCACATGCTTGCAAGCTAATTGGATGACATTCCACCGAGAGGGCCTAGAGTATATCTATCCGTCATATGGATGGACAAATCCCACTCTTGATCCATGTGTCTCAACCCATACTTTCCGAACACTCAGTGCCACCTTTATAGCCACCCAGTTACAGTGTGGTGTTTGATGTCATCAAAGCATCCTTCCGGTGATGGTGATAAGCATGATCTCATGGTCGAAGGAATTAGGTTACTATGTATCAGAAAGCTTATAGCAATTGAACTATTAAAATGACTTGATCTTTATGCTACGCTTATCTATAGGAGTATGTCCATCATACCATTCTCCTAATGATATGATCTTGTTGTTAATAACATCTCAATGTTCATGATAGGGAAACCACAATCATTTATTAACCAACAAGCTAGTATTATGAAGAGGCTTTACTAGGGACTCTTTATTTAGTTTACAAATCACACAAGTATTAATGTTTCCTGGTTAATACCATTATAGCATGAATGCAAACATTTATCATAAACTCAAAGATATAATAATAACTACATTTATTATTGCCTCTAGGGCATATCTCCAATAGTCTCCCACTTGCACTAGAGTCAACTAATCTAGATTACATGGTAATATACCGAACACCCATGGCCGTTTGGTGTTGGTCATGTTTTGCCCTCGGGAGAGGTTTAGTCAACGGATTCGCCATATTCAGATCTGTGTGTACTTTGAAAATCTTTATGTCACCATCTTGGACATGTTATCTAATAGCGTGAAAATGTAGCTTGATGTGCTTCAGCTTCTTGTGTGACCTTGGTTCTTGCGCATTGGCTATGGCGCCCATGTTATCACAGTAGATAGACATTGGGTCTAGCGCACTTGGAACCACACCGAGCTCTGTAATGAACTCCTTCATCCATATCGCTTCTTGTGAAGCCTCCGAAGCAGCTATGTATTCCGATTCAGTTGAAGATCTTGCCACAACGCTTTGCTTTGCACTCCTCCAGCTAACTGCTGCACCATTCAAAGTAAATACGTATCCAGATTGTGATTTAGAATCATCCGGATCGGTGTTCCAACTAGCATCGGTGTAACCATTAACAACGAGTTGTTCATCACCTCCATAAGAAAGAACCATATCCTTAGTTCTTCTCAAGTACTTAAGGATGTTTTTGACCACTGTCCAATGATCCACTCCTGGATCACTTTGATATCTGCTAGTCAAACTAACAGCATATGCAATGTCGGGTCTCGTACATAGCATGGCATACATTAGAGATCCTATGGCTGAGGCATAGGGAGTCTTACTCATCCTTTCTCTATCTTCTGCCGTTGCTGGACTCTGAGTTTTACTCAACGTCGTATTGGGCAACATGGGCAAGAACCCTTTCTTGCTATCTTCCATTCCAAACCTCTTTAGAACTTTGTCCAAATATGTACTCTGTGACAATGATATTAGGCATCTCGATCTATCTCTATAAATCTTTATGCCTAATATATAAGCTGCTTCGCCAAGATCTTTCATTGAAAAACTATTATTCAAATATTCTTTGACACTATTAAGAAGGTCTACATCATTCCCAATCAACAATATGTCATCTACATATAGTATTAAGAATGCTACAGAGCCCCCCCTCACTTTCTTGTAAATACAAGCTTCTCCATAAGTTTGTATAAAACCAAAAAAATGATTACCTTATCAAAACGTTGATTCCAACTTCGGGATGCTTGCTTCAACCTATATATGTACCGTTGAAGTTTGCACACCTTGTTAGCATCTTTAGGATCGACAAAACCTTTGGGTTGCATCATATACAACTCTTCATCAATGTCTCCATTGAGGAACGCTGTTTTGACACCCATCTGCCATACCTCATAATCATAATATGCAGCGATTGCTAACATAATCCTCACAGACTTTAGCTTCGCTACTGGTGAGAAAGTCTCATCCTAGTCAACTCCTTGAATTTGTCGAAACCCTTTTGCGACAAGTCGAGCTTTATAGACAGTAACATTACCATCAACATATGTTTTCTTCTTGAAAATTCATTTGTTCTCGACAGCCTTCCGGCCATCCGGTAAGTCCACCAAAGTCCATACTTGGTTTTCGTACATGGATCCAATCTCGGATTTCATGGCATCTTGCCATTTATTGGAATCTGGGCTCATCATTGCTTCCTCATATGTCGCAGGGTCATGGGTGTTGTCCACCAACATGACACTCATAACAGGATCATACCAATCAGGAGTGGTACGAGTTCTCGTTGACCTGCGAGGCTCTGTAGCAACTTCAACTGAAGTTTCATGATCATCATCATTAGCTTCCTCTCTTATTGGTGCAGGCACCACATGAACTTTTTCCGGTGCTGCGCTACTCGCAAGTTCGAGAGAAGGTTCGATAACCTCGTCGAGTTCTACTTTCCTTCCAGTCACTTCTTTCGAGAGAAATTCCTTCTCTAGAAAGGATCCATTCTTGGCAACAAAGATTTTGCCTTTGGATCTATGATAGAAGGTATACCCAATAGTTTCCTTCGGGTATCCTATGAAGACACAGTTTTCCGCTTTGGGTTCAAGCTTGTCCGGTTGTAACTTCTTTACGTAGGCTTTGCAACCCCAAACTTTAAGGAACGACAATTTAGGTTTCTTCCCAAACCATAATTCATACGGTGTCGTTTCAACGGATTTAGATGGTGCCCTATTTAAAGTGAATGTGGCTGTTTCTAATGCATAACCCCAAAATGATAGCGGTAAATCTGTAAGTGACATCATAGAATGAACCATATCTAAGAGAGTTCGATTACGACGTTCGGACACACCATTACGCTTTGGTGTTCCCGGCGGTGTCAATTGTGAAAGTATTCTGCATTTCTTTAAATGCTCGCCAAACTCGTAACTTAGATATTCACCTCCACGATCAGAACGTAGAAATTTAATCTTCTTGTTACGTTGATTCTCTACCTCACTTTGAAATTCCTTAAACTTCTCGAAAGTTTCGGACTTATGTTTCATGAAATAGATATACCCATATCTACTCAAGTCATCCGTGAAGGTAAGAACATAACGATAACCACCGCGCGATGCTACACTCATTGGCCCACACACATCAGTATGTATGATTTCCAATAAGTCTGTAGCTCGCTCCATCACACCAGAAAATGGAGTCTTAGTCATTTTACCCATCAGACATGCTTCGCATCTTTCAACTGATTCGAAATCAAGTTATTCAAGAAGTCCATCGGAATGGAGTTTCTTCATACGCTTCACTCCAATATGACCAAGACGACAGTGCCACATATAGGTCGAGTTATCGCTCAATTTCAAACGTTTAGCTTCAATGTTATTAATATGTGTATTTCCACTATCGAGGTTCAATAAGAATAGACCATCTATCAAAGGTGCATGTGCATAAAACATATTACTCGTATAAATCGAACAACCATTATTCTCGGACTTAAACAAGTAACCGTATCGCAATAAACAAGATCCCGATATAATGTTCATGCTTAACGCAGGCACCAAATAACAATTATTTAAGTATAAAACTAATCCCGATGGTAGATGAAGAGGTAGCGTCAAGCGATCACATCAACCTTTGATCCATTTCAACGCGCATCGTCACCTCATTCTTCGCTAGCTTCCGCTTATTCGCAGCTGTTTGAGTTACAAATATGAGCAACCGAACCAAGATTATCAAATACCTGCACTACTACGAGTACTAGTGAGATACACATAAATAACATGTATATCGGATATACCTTTCTTCTTGATGTTGCCGTTCTTCAAATCCGCCAAGTACTTTGGGAAATTCCGCTTCCAGTGACCCTCTCCCTTGCAGTAAAAGCATTCAGTATCAGGCTTAGGTCCAGCCTTGGTCTTCTTCATCGGCGCGACAACTTTCTTACCACCCTTCTTGAAGTTTCCCTTCTGCTTAGACTTGCCTTTCTTGAATTTGGTGGTCTTATTGACCTTCAACACTTGGTGCTCTTTCTTGATCTCCACTTCTGCAGATTTCAACATGGAGAAGAGTTCTGGCAACTGCTTGTTCATGCTTTGCATATTGTAGTTCATCACAAAGTTCTTGTAACTTGGTGGCAGTGATTGGAGGACACGGTAAATCCCCAAAGCATTAGGAATCACTATACCCAAGCTTTGGAGTTTGTTTGTGTGCCCAGACATCTTAAGCACATGCTCACTGACGGAGTTGTCCTCTTCCATCTTGCAGTTAAAGAACTTTTCAGAAGCCTCATAACTCTCAACGGCCGCGTGAGTCTCAAATATCAATTTGAGTTCACGGACAATATCATGTGGGTCATGGTTCTCAAACCTTTTCTGAAGCTCCGATTCCAAACCATACAAGATAGCACACTCGAATCAGGAGTTGATTCTTCCGAGCGAGGTAAACATTCTTTACTTCATCGGTAGCATCACCTGCAGAGTCACCAATGTGCATCCAAAGACATAGGTCAAATTACCAGCATTGAGGACAATCCTCAAATTGCGGAACCAATCCGCGAAGTTGCTTCCATTGTTTTTTAACTTTTCTTTCTCTAGGAATGCATTAAAATTGATGGTAGGGGCCGCCATTGATCTACAACATATTTGCAATAGTTTAGACTAAGTTTATGACAAATTGAGTTCTAATTAATAGTTAAATTAATCTAGGTGAACTCCCACTCAAAACAATATCCCTCACATTGTTTTAGTGATCACACGAACCAAATCCATCACATTAAAACCGATCATCACGAGAGTTGATGTAGCTTCAATGGCGAACAATCGACATGTTCATCATAACTACTATATGATTCATGCTTTACCTTTAGGTGATCCGTGTTCCGAGACCATGTCTGTACATGCTAGGCTCGTCAAGATCAAACCTTAGTTTCCGCATGAGCAAATCTGGCTTGCTCATGTTGTATACACTTGCAGAATCTAACACACCCGATCATCACGTGGTGCTTTGAAACAACAAGCTTTAGCAATGGTGCTTACTAAGGATGAACACTTTAAAACTTGAAATTAATGTGCATGAGGGATCATCTTATAATGCTACCGTCGTTAACTAAGCAATACAAGATGCATAAAGGATTAACATCACATGCAATTCATAATATGTGATATGATATGGCGTTTCTTCTTGTGCTTCCGATATCCATCTTCAAGCACGAACATGATCTCCATCATCATCGACATTTCATCAAGGTCAATGACGCCGCTCCATGGTTGTCGTCCACCATCTTCAACTATTACAACTACTTTGAATAGACACGCGGGTCTTAACAGAAAATAAATACAACCATATGGCTCCTGCCGGTTGCCAACTTACTATAAGGAACATTGCATACATCAAATATAATCACAATCATGGCCATATCACATCACAGCACACCCCTGCAAAACAAAGTTAGACGCCTCTAATTTTCTTTGCATATTTTACGTGGTTTGGGGCTTTCAATAAGTGTCGATCTAACTTAAGAACAAGAACCACAACGTTGATGTTTGAACTATCAAGTGCCCGTTGTAAATTGGATCTATACTATAATGGGAGAGACAGACACCCGCAAAGCCACTTATGCAATACAAGTTGCATGTTGAGCGTGGAGCAAGTCTCATGAACGATGTCATGTAAGGTTAGCCCGAGCCGCTTCATCCCATCATACCGCAAGATGCAAAGTACACAAAAAGCAATTGATAATAAAAGCACCACCTCCCACAATGACCATTGTGTTCTACTCGTGCAACAGATCTACATATAGACATGGCTCTGATACCACTGTAGGGGTTCGTAGCATGGAAAACAAAAAAATTCTACAGCATACAAACAAACAAGCCAAGATCTATCTACTAGATTGTAGCAACGAGTCGATAGAAGAACTCACCCTCGAAGATTCCAAAGTGTTTAACGAGAGCAGATTCTCGTGGGTGATGTAGTCGTACTCTTGCCGATCTCAAGATCGTGTAGACGATCCTTCTGGCGCTGCGTTAAAGCGGCGCTTCGCGATCGGTCACATCGTTAAATTTTCGATGAAGACCTTCCCTCCCTTGTTCCAGTAGGAAGAGGAGGTTGTAGCACTCTCCTCGCGATTCCGGCAGCACGACGGCGTGGTACCGGAAGTAGAGGGGAGATCTCGCAGGGCTTCGCCTTAAGCCGGAGCGAGTATGGTGGATTATGAGAGAGGCCTTGGTGATCTAGGTTTTAGAGGCACCAAGGAGGGAGGGCTAGGCCAGCGACTAGGGCTTGGGGAGAGCCCCAACTCGGCGGCTAGGGCAAACCCTAGGGCGGCGGCGACTTGGTGGACGACGGCTGGGGTTAGGGTTTTGGTGGAGAGAGGTGTAGGTCTAGAGGGGCACCCTTGCCCCTCCTTTTATAGGTGGGAGGGCGCGACCAAGGGGGAGGGAGTCCTCCCCCAAGTCGGCCTCCTTGGCCGGCGGTGGAGGAAGGAGGACTTCCTCCCCAAGTAGGTTTCCTACTCTCCCTCCACCAAGCAAACTTGCCGTTTGACTTTTCAAATTGGCGTTTGACTTTTCAAACTAGGATTTGATTTATCCCTTTATTTTGCTCAGCGATGATACCTAGTACATGATGCAACCATTCCATATTGTTATGACACATTCATGTACCCTTCCCCTCCGGAGTGCCGGACCTTCCGGAACCTTCTAGAACATTCCCGATGAAATCACGGGGATCATTCCCCAACTCCGAAACAGGACTTTCCTTTTATGAATCTTATTCTCCGGACCATTCCGGATCTCCTCGTGATATCCCGGATCCCATCCAAGACTCCGAACAATATTCGGTATCTTACTCATCATTCCATAACTACTCAACAACATCGAATCCTTAAGTGTGTCTCCCTACGGTTCGTAAATTATGCGGACATGATCGAGACACTTCTCCGAACAATAACCAATAGAGGAATCTGGAAATTCATATGGCTCCCACATATTTTTACGATTACTTTGCGATCGAATGAACCACTCACATATGATACCAATTTCCCTTTGTCTCACGATAGTTTACTTATCCGAGGTTTTGATCGTCGGTATCTCTGCATACCTAGTTTAACCTCGTTACTGATAAGTACTCTTTTCTCGTTCCCGTGATATGTGATCCCTTGTGAGCCAGTCACATGCTTGCAAGCTAATTGGAGGACATTCCACCGAGAGGGCCCAGAGTATATCTATCTGTCATATGGATGGACAAATCCCACTCTTGATCCATGTGTCTCAACCCATACTTTCCGAACACTCAATGCCACCTTTATAGCCACCCAATTACGGTGTGGTGTTTGATGTCTCAAAGCATCCTTCCGGTGATGGTGATAAGCATGATCTCATGGTCGAAGGAATTAGGTTACTATGTATCAGAAAGCTTATAGCAATTGAACTATTAAAATGACTTGATCTTTATGCTACACTTATCTATAGGAGTATGTCCATCATACCATTCTCCTAATGATATGATCTTGTTGTTAATAACATCTCAATGTTCATGATAGGGAAACCACAATAATTTATTAACCAACAAGCTAGTATTATGAAGAGGCTTTACTAGGGACTCTTTATTTAGTTTACAAATCACACAAGTATTAATGTTTCCTGGTTAATACCATTATAGCATGAATGCAAACATTTATCATAAACACAAAGATATAATAATAACTACATTTGTTATTGCATCTAGGGCATATATCCAACATCTAGATCTCCTCTCTCTTCCATTCAAATATGGGCAAGAATCATCGGAGGGAATGGATTAGGCAAGCTTCAAGATCTAGATCAAGTGTGGACAAGCTTAGCCTAATAGATCAGAGAGAAGCTGTCTAAACTCAAAACGGGCAAAGCCTTAAATAGGGGCCCAAAAATCCAAGTCCATGGTATTTAATGACCGTAGAATTACATCAGCCCCTGTGAGAAAAGCAAAAAAGCAGCAGCAATGAGATGCGGAATGGCCAAAGCAAAGAAAGAAGTAAAGCAAAAGCAGAGCAGAAGGCGCTGCCAGATGTGGGGTCAGTCAGAGTAAAGAAAAGCAGCAAAGCAGATAGGGCAGCCAGCAACATGGGGCTAGGGCGGGCCGCAATGAAGCAGCCGTTGATGGGTCAACACAGGGCCAGCAGAGCAAGCAGGCGTGCGGGGCGAGCGGGCGACGGCGCGCCCAAGTAGAGCGGCAGCAGCTAGGCCAACTCGCGGTGGGGTGTAGGCTCGGGACGCACGCGGCCTAGCAAGGCGAGATGGCGGCACGCGAGCAGGCCAGATGCGGGCGGTGACGGGGAGAGCCAAGCAAGCAGGGGAAAAGGCTGGCAGGGGCGACCTGGACCGGCCGGTAGTATCGGCCCACCCGGGTGGTACTACCGGGCCGGTTTGGTAGGACCGGACGACGCAATCAGGCCAGGCAGACAATAGTTACCCGCTGCTAGATGCGGGCAGTAGTACCGGCCCGCCCGGGCGGTACTACCGCTCGACCCAGAAAACAGAATTCCTTTTTAATTCTTTTTAGAATAAAATCGGCGAATATTCAAACGGTCATAACTTTTGAATGGTGACTCCGATCGACCCGATTCCAATTGCTTTGGATAGAGGACGACAAGAGCTACCCTATTGGTTATCACCAAGTGAGAAAGTATCAAGTAGAATAATGTGGTATACCTCACTTGGTGAGAAACCAAAAAACGGCCAAGATCAAAATCGCAACAAGATACAAACGGAAGATCCGATTTTGATGAACAAGAGTTTGTTATGGAGATTACCACAAGATCTATATCCTCATATGGATAAGACCAAATAACAACCAAATGCGATGATGCAAGTATGCAAAGGTTTGAGCTCTCTCCGAACGATGTGACCGAGTTACTCATTCGAGAGCCCCTCTTGATAGTGCGATTATCTATCCTAAACCCGGTCTCCCACTAACAACATGAGACCGGCAAAAGGGAAAACCTATCAAGAGCTCGATATAGACGATCTTGCCCTTGAGCATTCCACTTGAGCATTCCACTTGAGCTCGATATAGACGATCTTGCCCTTCTCAAGATGGAACGCCTTTCTTGATTCTTCATCATCGATCCATGATCACCGAGGATGGAAAGCATCAAACATGAGATCTTCTATAGATGGCGCATTTTGAGCTTGCACAACACATCTTCTTATCTTTTCATCGACCTTGAAGCCAACGCATGCTCCAAGCGATGCCAATGGATAATTCCTACAAGTAAAACTTAATACACACATTAGTCCATAAAGATTGTCATTAATTACCAAAACCACACATGGGGGCCCAACATGTTCTTTCAAATACTCAAGTGCTTCAATAGATCTCTACTCTCCCAACGTGTGTGAAAGTGTCAGCGTGCACGTCGTGGTGGCACTTAGGCTATAGTTCATAAATATTTATCATGAGTATATTTTGAGTTGGTTGTCTCTATAAAATTGTGGTGTTTGTTGGAACCATCTAGCGCTCAAGGTGACAGTGTGGGGTTATCTAGATTGGGAAAGGCAGACTTTAAGGTGTGCTGTTATAGCCCTACCATGGATTAGAGTGTCCAACCGGAGAGTAGTTAAGAGTAGTATCACGAAGAGAATATATTTATTGAGAGTGTTCACTAGTGAAAGTATGATCCCTAGGCCTTGTTTCTAAGCATTGAAACACCGTTTGCAAATAGATATGTTACATGTTTGCTTGCTTCCAGTCTCTTCTGTTGGAATTATGCCCTAGAGGCAATAATAAAGATGTTATTATTATAATTCTTGTTCATGATAAAGTTTATATTCCATGCTAGAATTGTATTAAGCGGAAACTTTGATACTAGTGTGATTTATGAACAACACCGTGTCCCTAGTACGCCTCTATGGACTAGCTCATTGATTAATGATGGTTAAGGTTTCCTAACCATAGACATGAGTTGTCGATTGACAATGATATCATGTCATTAGGAGAATGATATGATGGACATACCCAAATTAAGCAGAGCAATTAGATCGTGTCATCGTGTTCATCTTTGCGAAGCTTTTTCCTATGTCAAGTATTGTATTCCTTAGACCATGAGATAATGCAACTCCCTGGTATCGGAAGAAAGCTTTGAGGTCATCAAACGTCATCCTATGTGAGGGTGATCATAAAGGTGTCTCTCAGGTGATCGGAAAGTACTTGTTGGGTTGTATGTATCGAGATGGAATTTGTCCCTCCCGAGTCGGAGAGATATACTTTGGGCCCACTCGGTAATCGATATCAACACCGCTTGCAAGCACGTGGTTAAGGAGTTAATCACAAAGTGATATCGGATTACGGAACGAGTAAAGTACTTGCTGTGAATGATATTGAACTAGGTATGCCGATACCAACGATCGAATCTCGGGCAAGTAAAATATCGCGTGACGAAGGGAATACATATATGGGATTAATTGAATCCTGGAATCGTGGTTCATCCGATATGATCATCGATGAATATGTGGGAGTCAATATGGGTTTCCAGATCCCGCTGTTGATTATTGATAGAAGATCATGTCTGCATATTCTCGAACCCGTAGGATCACACACTTAACGTGCATCGACGCTAGGATAGAATGGATAATTGGTTTATGAGTTTTTGTTCGGAGTCTCGGATGAGACCCAGGACATCACGAGAGGTTCCAGAATGGTCCGGAGAATAAGATTCATATAAAGGAAAGCAGTTTTTGGATTTCGGAATCGTTTTGGAGTTTATCGGTATTGTACCGGAAGGTTCTAGAAGGTTACGGAGTGGGACCAACGTGGGCCCACTTGTCTGAGGCCTGCGTGGGCCTAAGGGGAAGTGCCATGGCCACTTTGGGCCAGGGGCACAAGGCCCCTAAGGCCCAGGCGGCCAGCCTTAGGGGAAACCCTAAGGGAGCCTTCTAGAAGAGGGGGGGATGACTTGCCCCCCACTCCACCCCTTGGGCTGCCGCCTAGGGCTTGGAGGAGGGGTCAAGGGGGGGCGGACAGCCCCCTATATAAGGAGGGCAGGGGCACAGCCTCCCTCCCACCTCCCAACCCTAGCCTCCGTCCAACTGCTACCCCTCCACCTCTCCTCTCCTCTCGATCACAGCCAGAGGAAGCCCGCCGTAAACTCTCCACCATAAGCACCACGCCGTCGTGCTGCAGATCCAATCTATCTCTCCACCATACTTGCTGGACCAAGGAAAGGAGGAAACATCGCTGCACCGTATGTTGCATCTCTTGGAGGCGCCGCCACTTGCGGCGTAGGATCGGATCGGATCGTGAGGAAGAGACGGCGAGTACGACTACGTCAACCACGTTCTGTTGAACGTTTCTGCTGTGCAATTTCTTCAAGGGTATGAAGATCTCATGAATCTCTCTCATTGATTACATCTCCTAGATTAGATCTTAGCTTTGTTGTTCGCATCAGTAGAATTTTTTTGATTTACTATGCTGCGAAACCCTTTCAGTGGTATCAGAGCTAGATCTATGCGTAGATGTGTTTCACGAGTAGAACGCAACATGCTTGTTATGGGCGTTGATGTTTTCTGTTGCAAACCTCTTGTTGTGTATTTCTTATGGCGCGGCATAGTGAGATCGAAGCGGTCCAGGCCAACTTTACGCGACCTCGTTCGCGAGACCGGCTCCGCACTTGACGTGTGGCTTGTTCCACACATGCGGCTGGTGGATGCCAGTTTCTCTCACTATAGTAGTCATGGGATTTACAACGGATGTTAGCAACCATAATATCACCGTTGTGGCTTTCCGTAGGTAAGAATCGTTCTTAGCTTGTTACTCCTATAAGCCACGTAAAACATGCAACAACAAAGTAGAGGCGTCTAACTTGTTTTTGCAGGGAGTGTTTTGTGATATGGTATGGCCCAAGACATGATGTGTATGTATTGAGATGTATGCAATGATCATGTTTTGTAATATTTCATGACTTGCATGTCGATGAGTTCACAACCGGCAGGAGCCGTATGGTTGTCTTTATAATTATATATGACCTGCGTGTCAACTTCTTATACGCCATGCAATAGCTTTACTTTATCGCTAAGTAGTTAGCAATAGTTGTAGTTGCTATTCGTGGTGGAGGCAATCATGGTGGAGTGATGGAGATCATGCTGGCGCGCACAAGATGGAGATCATTGCGCGGAGATTGGCTATACAATGTCACATAAAATTATATGCATGTGATGTTTATCCTTTTATGTATCTTATTATGCTTAGATTGTGACGGTAGCATTATAAGATGATTCCTCACTTAAAGATCAAGATAAAATTGTGTTCTCCCCATGTATGCACCGTTGTGAAAGTTCGTCGTTTTCAAGCACCTCGTGATGATCGGGTGCTATAAACTCTACGTTCACATACAATGGGTGCAAGCCAGTTTTGCACACGCGGAAATACTTGGGTTTTACTTGACGAGCCTAGCATGTACAAACATGGCCTCGGAACACACGAACCGAAAGGTTAAGCATGAGTCATATGAATGATATGATCGAAACTTTGTTGTCCACCATTGAAACCACATCTCTTCTCGTGAAGATCGGATTAGGTGTGGTGAATTTGGATCGTGTTCACTAAACAACTTGAGGGATGTTGAATTTAGTGGGAGTTCATCTAGTAATTTGATTAAGTTGAACTAGTTATCATGAACATAGTCTAAATTGTATTTGCAAATTTTGTAGATCAAATGGCTAAGTCCAACTTCAACTTCAACGTTTTTGCTGAGAAAGAAAAGCTTAAGAACAATGGGTCTAACTTCACCAACTGGTTCCGCAATCTGAGAATCATTCTCGCTGGCGGACAAAAAGACTATGTACTTGAGAAAGCGCTAGGTGACGCCTCCATCGATGCGCTACCTGATGAAAAAGCTGTTTATCAGTCATGCAAAGATGATTATGGAGTGATTAAGAGTACCATGTTGTTTGCTATGGAACCGGAACTTCAAAATAGTTTTGAGTTCGGAGGGCCCTTTGAGATACTTGAGGAACTGAAAACCATGTTTCAGACTCAGGCACGTTCTGAGAGATATGAGATCTCCGAGAAGTTCTTTAACTGCAAGATGGAGGAAGGGAGTTCCGTTAGTGAGCACGCCATTAAGATGTCGGGCTACACTCAACGTCTTGAGCAACTGGAATGCAAGATTCCAGAAGAGCTCAAGTTTGACAGAGTTCTGCAATCACTCCCTCCTAGCTACAAAGGTTTTGTAGTTACTCACAATCAAATTGGTTCCACTGATACGATCACTGAGCTCTTCACTAAGCTGAAAGCTGTGGAGGTGGATATCAAGAAAGATAATCATGTGTTGATGGTCAACAAGACCACTAGCTTTAAGAAAGCTAAGGGTGCAAAGAAATACTTCAAGAAAGGCAGTGGCAAGCGCGTTGCCCCTGCTGAGAAGAAGCTCAAGTCTGGACCTAAGCCGGACACTGAGCGCTTCTATTGCAAGGACAAGGGTCATCGAAGTTTAAATCGTCCAAGTACTTAGCGGACAAGTAGGTGCACCATTAAAGGTATATTTGATATACATGTTATTGATGTTTACCTTACTAGCGCTGTAGTGCCTAGGTATATGATAATCGTTCGTTGCTAATATTTGTAACTCAAACAAGAGCTACGGAATAGACGGCTAGCAAGGGATGAGGTGACGATGCGCTTGGCAATGGATCAAAAGTTGATGTGATGGCCCGCACGCCTCCTTAGTTTTACCTTCGGGATTAGTTTTAAACCTTAATAAGTGTTATTATGTGTCTGCGTTGAGCATGAACATTATATCTGGATCGTGTTTATTGCAAGACGGTTATTCATTTAAATTAGAGAATAATAGTTGTTCTCTTTATATGAATAACATCTTTTATGGTCATGCACCTGTTGTGAATGGTTTATTTCTTCTGAATCTCGAAAGCAATGAAACGCACATCCATAACATTGAGTCTAATAGATGCAAAGTAGATAGTGATAATCCAACTTATTTGTGGCACTGCCGTCTAGGTCATATTGGTGTAAAACGCATGAAGAAACTCCATTCTGATGGACTTTTGGAGTCTCTTGATTTTGAATCATTTGACACGTGCGAGTCGTGCCTCATGGGCAAGATGATCAAAACCCCGTTCTCTGGAATAATGGAGCGAGCAACGGACTTATTGGAAATCATACATACCGATGTATGCGGACCAATGAGTGTTTCGACGCGCGGTGGATATCGCTATTTTCTCACTTTTACTGATGACTTAAGTAGATATGGGTACATCTATTTAATGAAACATAAATCTGAAACGTTTGAAAAGTTCAAAGAATTTCAGAACGAAGTGGAAAACCATCGTAACAGGAAAATTAAATTTCTACGATCCGATCATGGAGGTGAATATTTGAGTTATGATTTTCTCACGCATCTTAAAGCAAGCGGAATCGTTTCTCAACTCACGCCACCCGGAACACCACAGCGCAATGGTGTGTCTGAACGCCGGAATCGAACTCTATTAGATATGGTGCGATCAATGATGTCTCTTATAGATTTGTCGTTATCATTTTGTGGTTATGCATTAGAAACCGCTGCATTCACTTTAAATAGGGCACCATCTAAATCCGTTGAGACGACACCGTATGAACTATGGTTTGGTGCTAAACCTAAGTTGTCGTTTCTTAAAGTTTGGGGATGCGAAGCTTACGTCAAGAAGTTGATGTCGGACAAGCTCGAACCCAAAGCGGAGAAATGCGTCTTCATAGGATACCCTAAGGAAACGATTGGGTATACCTTCTACCACAGATCCAAAGGCAAAGTGTTTGTTGCAAAGAACGGATCCTTTCTTGAGAAGGAGTTTCTCTAAAAGAAGTGAGTGGAGGAAGGTAGAGCTAGACGAGGTTATTGAACCTTCTCGAGTTGGAGAGTAGCGCAGACCTGAAATTGTTCCAAAGGTTGCCCGCAGACAAACAAGAGAGGAAGCTAATGACGAGGATCATGAAACTTCGAACGATGCTACTACTGAACTTCGCAGGTCGACAAGGTCACGTGCCACTCCTGAATGGTACGGCAACCCTGTCTCAACCGTCTTGTTGTTAGACAACAGTGAACCTGCGAATTATGAGGAAGCAATGATGAGCCCGGACTCTAAGAAATGGCTAGAGGCCATGAAATCCGAGTTGGGATCCATGAGCGAAAACCAAGTATGGACTTTGGTGGACCCTCCTAGCGACCGTAAGGCCGTTGAGTGCAAATGGATTTTGAAAAAGAAAACGGACGCGGATGATAATGTTACTGTCTATAAAGCTCGGCTTGTCACAAAAGGGTTTCAGCAAGTTTAAGGTGTTGACTACGATGAGACTTTCTCTCCCGTAGCGATGTTTAAGTCCATTCGGATTTTATTAGCAATTGCTGCATTTCATGATTATGAAATATGGCAGATGGATGTCAAGACTGCGTTCCTCAATGACATCATTGATGAAGAGTTGTATATGATGCAGCCCGAAGGTTTTGTCGATCCTAAGGATGCTAATAAGGTGTGCAAACTTCAGCATTCCATTTATGGACTAAAGCAATCATCTCGGAGTTGGAACCTTTGTTTTGATCAAGTGATCAAGAGTTTTCGATTTGTTCCAAATTTCTACGAAGCCTGTATCTACAAGAAAGTGAGTGGGAGGTCGGTGACATTTTAGTACTATATGTGGATGACATATTGATTATTGGAAATGACATTGATGCTTAACGATGTGAAGTGAAGAGTTATTTGAATAAATGTTTTTTAATGAAAGACCTAGGAGAAGCTGCTTATATATTAGGCATCAAAATCTATAGAGATAGACAAAGACGCCTAATAGCTTTAAGCCAAAGTACATATCTAGACAAAGTTCTGAAAAGGTTCGAATGGATAAAGCAAAGAAAGGTTCATTGCTCATGTTGTCGTAAGATATTGAGCAAGGCTCGTGTCCTACTGATAGCGATAGAGATACTATGAGCAAAGTGCCATATGCCTCGGCCATAGGTTCTATCATGTATGCCATGCTATGTACTAGACCGGATGTGTCCAATGCTCTTAGTTTGACGAGCAGATACCAAAGTGATCCAGGAGTGGAACACTGGACAGCCGTAAAGAACATCCTAAAGTATTTAAATAGGACTAAAGAAATGTTCTTGGTCTATGGAGGTGATGAGCAGCTCGTCGTAAAAGGTTACATCAACGCTAGTTTTGACACTGACCCAGATGATTCTAAATCTCAGACAGGATACGTTTATATTTTGAATGGTGGAGCTGTGAGCTGGAGAAGCTGCAAGCAAAGCGTGATCATGGGATCTACAATGTAAGGAATACATGGTCGCTCGTAACCGTCAAGTGAGGGAGTTTGGATCAGGAACTTCATCACTGAGCTTGATATGGTTCCAAGTGCCTTGGACCCACTAGAGATATTGTGCGACAACACTGGCGCCATAGCACTGGCTAAGGAACCAAGATATCATCCAAAGACCAAGCACATCAACCGCCGTTTTCATATAATTCGAGATTATATAGAAGATGGAGATCTGAAGATTAGCAAAGTACATACGGATCTGAATGTCGCAGATTCGTTGACTAAACCTCTTCCACGAGCAAAACATGATCAACACCTTAATGCCATGGGTGTTAGATTGTTGCCAGATGTAAACTAGATTATTGACTCTAGTGCAAGTGGGAGACTGTTGGAATTATGCCCTAGAGGCAATAATAAAGATGTTATTATTATTATAATTCTTGTTCATGATAAAGTTTATATTCCATGCTAGAATTGTATTAAGCAGAAACTTTGATACTTGTGTGGTTTATGAACAACACCGTGTCCCTAGTACGCCTCTATAGACTAGCTCATTGATTAATGATGGTTAAGGTTTCCTAACCATAGACATGAGTTGTCAATTGATAATGATA
Organism: Avena insularis; assembly: GCA_023614405.1. Lineage (NCBI taxonomy): Eukaryota > Viridiplantae > Streptophyta > Magnoliopsida > Poales > Poaceae > Avena > Avena insularis. The sequence continues at coordinate 433,524,443 of CM042697.1, read as the reverse complement.
TCATGTCATTAGGAGAATGATATGATGGACAAACCCAAATTAAGCAGAGCAATTAGATCATGTCATCGTGTTCATCTTTGTGAAGCTTTTTCCTATGTCAAGTATTGTATTCCTTAGACCATGAGATAATGCAACTCCCTGGTATCGGAAGAAAGCTTTGAGGTCATCAAACGTCATCCTATGTGAGGGTGATCATAAAGGTGTCTCTCAGGTGATCGGAAAGTACTTATTGGGTTGTATGTATCGAGATGGAATTTGTCCCTCCCGAGTCAGAGAGATATACTTCGGGCCCACTCGGTAATCGATATCAACATCGCTTGCAAGCACGTGGTTAAGGAGTTAATCACAAAGTGATATCGGATTACGGAACGAGTAAAGTACTTGCTGTGAACGAGATTGAACTAGGTATGCCGATACCAACGATCGAATCTCGGGCAAGTAAAATATCGCGTGACGAAGGGAATACATATATGGGATTAATTGAATCCTGGCATCGTGGTTCATCCGATATGTGAAGGGAATATGCCCGAGAGGCAATAATAAAGTGGTTATTATCGTATTCCTTATTTATGATAAATGTTTATTTTACATGTTATAATTGTATTAATATGGAGACGTTAATACATGTGTGTTTAATAAACAAAAAGGAAGTTCCTAGTTATGCCTCTCTCATAAACTAGCTCGTGGATTAACAAGATGATCAAGGTTTCCTGATCATGGACATTGGATGTTGTTAATAACGGGGTCACAACATTAGTGTAATGGTGTGATGAACATTCATCCGAAGTATAGCATTACGATCAAAGTCAATGAGTTTATATTGCTATAACAACTTACGAAGTGATCCTAATCCTTAGACCATGAGATCATGTCAATCACTAACACTGGAAGTGTAGGGTTTCGTAGCATGGAAAACAAAAATTTTCTACCGCATACAAACAAACAAGACAAGATCTATCTACTAGATTGTAGCAACGAGTCGATGGAGGAACTCACCCTCGAAGATTCCAAAGCGGTTAACGAGAGCAGATTCTCGTGGGTGATGTAGTCGTACTCTTTCCGATCTCAAGATCGCGTAGACGATCCTTCCGCGCTGCGTTCCAAGCGCTCATGATCGGTCACACGTTCGATTTCGACGAAGACCTTCCTCTCCCTTGTTCCAGCAGGCGGAGGTTGTAGCACTCTCCTCGTGATTCCCAGCACAACGGCGTGGTACCTAAGTAGAGGGAGATCCCAGGCTTCGCTTAAGCCGGTGCAGTATGGTGGAGCTTATGAGAGAGGCTATTAGTGGTCTAGTAATTAGACACACCAATTAGAAGGCTCTAAACCAATTAGAAGGCTCTAAACCGCTGGCAAAGCAATTAGAAGCTCTAAACCAAAACGCTCTAAACCGGAGGTAGAAGATAGGAACTTGTGTGTCCTAGGAGGAGCCCTGCCTCCTTATATAGGTGGGAGGGCTGGCGCCAAGGGAGGGAGGAGTCCTCCCCAACTCGGCTTGGTGGGCGCCGGCAGGAGGACTCCTCCCAACTCGGCTTCACCTCCTCCTCTTTTCCCACTTCCCAAAATTGTTTGACTTTCAAACTAGCCGCTTGACTTTTCAATTTAGGATTTAATTTAACCCTTTATTTGGGACAGCAAGAACACTTAGTACATGATGCAATCATTCCAACTTACAATGACACATTCATGTACCCTTCCCCCAGGCCGGACATTCCGAACCTTCTAGAACATTCCCGATGAAAACACCTAACCATTCCCCAACTCAAACGGGACTTTCCTTATATGAATCTTATTCTCCGGACCATTCCGGATCACCTCGTGATATCCCGGATCCCATCCGAGACCAACAACATTCGGTCTCTTTCTCATAATACCATAACTACTCAAACAACGTCAATCCTTAAGTGTGTCTCCTACGGTTCGTGAATTATGCGGACATGATCGAGACACTTCTCCTAACAATAACCAATAGAGGAATCTGGAAATTCATATGGTTCTACATATTTCTACGATTACTTTGCATCGAATGAACCACTTACATACGATACCAATTTCCCTTTGTCTCACGATATGTTACTTATCCGAGGTTATGATCGTCGGTATCTCGCATACCTAGTTCAACCTTACCGATAAGTACTCTTTTCTCGCTCCGTGGTATGTGATCCCTTGTGAGCCAGTCACATGCTTGCAAGCTAATTGGATGACATTTCACCGAGAGGGCCCAGAGTATATCTATCCGTCATATGGATGGACAAATCCCACTCTTGATCCATGTGTTTCAACCAATACTTTCCAACACTCAATGCCACTTTTATAGCCACCTGTTACGGTGTGGTGTTTGATGACATCAAAGTATCCATCCGTAAAGGTGATATGCATGATCTCATGGTCGAAGGAATTAGGTTACTATGTATCGTAAAGCATATAGCAATTGAACTATTGAAATGACTTGATCTTTATGCTACGCTTATCTATAGGAGTATGTCCATCACATCATTCTCCTAATGATATGACCCTGTTGTTAATAACATCTCTATGTTCATGATCAGGAAACCATGATCATATATTAACCAACAAGCTAGTTTAACAAGAGGCTTTACTAGGGACTCTTTTATGTTTACAAATCACACAAGTATTAATGTTTCCTGTTAATACAATTATAGCATGGTATGTAAACATTTATCATAAATATGAAGATATGATAATAACCACTTTATTATTGCCTCTTGGGCATATCTCCAACAGTCTCCCACTTGCACTAGAGTCAATAATCTAGTTTCAAACCTTTGTGTATTCAACACCTATGGCTTTCCGGTGTTGTATGTACACGATTGCTAGTGGTCAATCGATCTCGGATCTGACACTTCCAGGTCCGTGTGTAATTGCATGTCTTTGCGTCTCTACGCATCACTCATTCTCTAATGAGATGGCTTTGTATGATTTGGTCTTTCGGTGTGACCTTTAGTTCTTTGGGGTTTAATATTGTCGCACAATATATCTTCATAGTATTATCCCGCTGTGAACTACACCTAGTTTGATAACAAACTACTTGACACAAATGCCCTCTTTTGCTGCTATAATAGCAGTCATATACTTAGCCTTTTGTTGTAGTATCTGTCACAATGTCTTAACTTTGGAACTCATCCAAATCCATTATGGAACTCACTTTCCATTATATTGTGCCACCCTTAATTTAGATTGAGATAAACTTAATTTGTACTTTGTGACAAAACTAGTATCAATGTAGTACTTTTACAATGAACTAACCATCTATTTGTCACTTCTACAAATAATATACTCTTAGTTCTTCCAAAAGATCATAAGAATATCCTTACTATCGTCCAATGATCATCTTACAAATCATTCTGGTATATGCTCACAACATTTAGAGCATAGGACATATCTGGATTTGTACATATCACAGTATGATTGATATAAACACTCTTTGTGATTTCATACATCAAGTATCAATCTATACTTGAATCTTTGTTTCACTTACCAAATGTCAATACACTTGAATATATCATCAATATTGAACTCTTTCAATCCTTTCTGTGCAACAAGAACCTTTCTTGTAGTTTCTATATTGAATTCATTCAATATCTCGTCTATGTACTTCTGGCACAACCATATTAGCGTCTATTGATGCCAAATATTTGGTTTTGCCTAAGTCTTTCATCGGGATGAAATTCTTAATATGTGTTAATAAAAGATACATTATTTCCAATCAACAATATGTCTTCCACATAATGTATTAGAAACATGTCTTAGCGCCCCACTTAATTTCTTGTAAATGCAAGCATCTTCATCGCTCTAATGAACTTTTAAACTCCTTTAACAGTTTCATCACAATGAAGATTCCAACTCCGCGATGCTCACTTTAACCATTGAAGTTTGCATATGCTTTTAGCATCCTTTGAATTAACAAAACCCTATGGACCGTGTTATGCACATGTCCTAGGTAACGATTCTATTAGAAGAACTTGTTTTGTTTATTCAACTACCATATAACAAATTTATATGTAGTGGTTGCTACATTAATCCGTCTAGACTAAATATCACTATGAAAGATCAAATCTTGTCATAGTCAACCTTTGAACATTGCTGTGAACTTTTTCCCAACATGTCGACTATTTCATAGATGTGAAACATCCATGTCTACATCTTTATAGATCCAAACACAACTGCAAGGTCTTACACCTTTCTCGAGGGTCCTTCAAGTTCAAAACTTGATTTCTCGTGTATGGAACTATCACGGATTATATGGCTTCAAGCCATTTGACGGAGTCAGGGCCCATCATCGCTTCTTTGCATGTAGTAGGTTCATTATTCTCAAATAATGATTCAACCCTCAAATCTTGGTATTTGATTGTTCATCCGACCTACTTGTTTCAATAGAAACTTAGACCTCCGTGACCACAACCTTTGAGGCACGTGAGCCATGAGCATTGTTGCTGCCTCCGGAACACTTTTCGGTGTCGCAACTCTGCACATATAGCTAAGGTTCTTTAACCTTATCAAAGTTCTATTGTCCTCCCACTTAACTTTTCACGAAAATTCCTTCTCAAAGAAACTTGACGTTCTAAGCGACAAACACTTTTGTCTCCGGTGTTTATGGAGGAATACTTAACAGTAATACAAAGACAAGTTTATCCGACTTTGGTTGCAAACATCTTTCTTATGCATAGCATACCAATGTTTAAGAAAGGACTACTTGGGTTTTATCCCAAACCATAACCTTATATGGTGTCATTTCAGCGGATTATGATGGAGCTCTTTTCAAAGGAAAGCGGTAATCTCAAAGCTTTTAATCTTTAAAATATAATGGCAGTTCTATGAATTACACCTTTGATCTTACCATGTCAAACAAGGTTTTAATTACATATCTCGAACGCCCATACTCTTATGGTGTTTCGAAATGCAAATCCACGTAACCATTCCTTAAATCTTAGGTATTATGCTAAACTTGTAATTCAAATATCTTCCTTTATGATCTTATCATAAACTATTCATATTCTTGTTACAATGATTTTGCACTTCATCTTGAAAGTCTTTTGAACTTTTCAAATATTTCATACTACATCCTTATTAAGTAAATATTCATATATTCACTCAAATTTTCGGAGAAAGCATATGAAGTTGAAATCCATCGCTCTTGACTACACATAATGGAGTTCGTACAACAATATGCACAAGTTCCAATAAGCTAGTCTTTCGTTCCCTTTTGGCCTATGAACGAAGTTTTAATTATCTCTAGGAAAGTTTCACAAACGTCATTTGATCAAAAATCAAAAGACTCCAAAATTCCATCCACATGGAGTTTCTTCATGTTTTCTTTCCAATATAATTTAAACGGCGATGTCACTTCCTAAGTGATCTTTCAATCAATTTGTCTTTCGACAATTTTAGCACTAGTTTTATGGATGTGATTTATCCAACAAGATTTGTGAATCATCCATCTTTTATGGATTACGGCAATTATTTGAACAACCCTTTTGTTCTCATAATACCTGATAAAACAAATCCTGAAGGCAAGCTTTGATGTTTAACGAGCAACACAATAACCCTTTATTTGTTTTCGATGAACATCATCACATATTCATTTTGCTAGTTACTTAGGCCATTGTAGTTTATGAATTGTGTTGTTTCGTATGACGATTCACACCAACAAATTCAGTATCAAATACTTAAGAACCACATTGTTTAATAAGCAAAGAATATAGCCATAACATGTATATCATCTATATACTTTAAACTGAACAATTCTAGTCTTTTCTTTTCTGCCATATATTTATGAGATTCTCTTTCAGTATTTCCTTTTCTGTTTGAAAGAATCTATCAACATCAATAGTGGAGTCATACATATGACGCATAATCCAAAGCGTGTATAATTAAATACAAATGTCTTTGGACTTTGCACTTTGAAGTAGATCACCATCATCAAATGTTTGGTGTTCTTCCAAATTCCTTTCTTTAGTAATCTCTTGGCGTAGTAAACATTTTACCTACATCAAATATTCACCTTCATCATGGAATCGTCCATGACCAAGCTACTTTTAGCTTATGATGGTGAATCACGAGTATAATGTTGCTCTCCAAAACCTTTTGGAAGATTAGGACAACTAGTGTCTCCAACCTTTTGCAAATTCTCATCAAACATGAGAACATGACTTTGCCATATTATACTTTATCATGTAGTAACCAAAACTTCGTTTCAGATATCATAATATCTTCCACACATCATGGTTTATGAAACAACTCTTTCAGATCCTAGATAACCTTGATATTAAGAGAATCTTTTGAATATCAAGAATCATGGAGACAAACATGATACTCAAACACTAACACTTGGAATTGTCACTCTTGTTTTAATACTAATTATTAAACTTTATGGAGTGACCGGAACTTACTGAAAGTTTGCAATAGGACTTTTAAACTTTAGATTAACACTTCAATACAATACGATACCAGTTCGTAAAGTAACTAACCAGAATTCTATAGTTCTATCATCTCAATTATAACTAAGCGCAAGGTGGTAACCGGATGCCAATGACTACAACAACTATGCAAATTCACTTTGATTTTAGTTTATGATAAATTGAGTTCTAATTAATAATAAAATTAATCTAGGTGAACTCCCACTCAAAACAATATCCCTCACATTGTTTTAGTGATCACACGAACCAAATCCACCACATCAAAACCGATCATCACGAGAGTTGATATAGCTTCAATGGCGAACAATCAACATGTTCATCATATCTACTATATGACTCATGCTCTACCTTTCGTAATCTGTGGTTCCCGAGGCCATGTCCGTACATGCTAGGCTCGTCAAGATCAAACCTTAGCTACCGTGATAAGCAAATCTGGCTTGCTTACGTTGTATTCACCGGAATCAAAGACACCCGATCATCACGTGGTGCTTCAAGCAGCAAGCTTTGGCAACGGTGCATACTAAGGGTGAACACTTTAGAACTTGAAATTTATGTGCATGAGGGATCATCTTATAATGCTACCGCTGCCTCGTCTACTAAGCAATACAAGATGCATAAAGGATTAACATCACATGCAATTCATAATATGTGATATGATATGGTTTTCTTCTTTGTGCTTCCGATCTCCATCTTCAAGCACTAACATGATCTCCATCATCACCGCATAGCATCAAGGTCAATGACGCTTCTTCATGGTTGTCCACCAGCTTCAACTATTACAACTATTTTGAATAGACACGCAGGTCTTAACAAATTAAAGACAACCATATATTCTCGCCGGTTGCCAACTTACAATAAGGAACATTGCATACATCAAATATAATCACAATCATGGCCATATCACATCATCAGACACCCCCGCAAAACAAAGTTAGACGCCTCTACTTTCTTTGCATATTTTACGTGGTTTGGGGCTTTCAATAAGTGTCGTTCTAACTTACTTAACAAGAACCACAACATTGATACTAGCATTGTTGATCACCCGTTGTAAATTGGATCTTTACTATGCTAGGAGAAATGTGCACCATAAAGCCACTTATGCAATACAAGTTGCATGTCAAGCGTGGAGCAAGTCTCATGAACGATGTCATGTAAGGTTAGCCCGGCCGCTTCATCCCAACATACCGCAAGATGCAAAGTACACAAAAGGCAATCTACAATAAAAGCATCAATGCCCACAATGACCATTGTGTTTTACTCGTGCAACAGATCTACATATAGACACGGCTCTGATACCACTGTAGGGTTTCGTAGCATGGAAAACAAAAAATTTCTACCGCATACAAACAAACAAGCCAAGATCTATCTACTAGATTGTAGCAACGAGTCGATGGAGGAACTCACCCTCGAAGATTCCAAAGCGGTTAACGAGAGCAGATTCTCGGGTGATGTAGTCGACTCTTCCGATCTCAAGATCGCAGAGACGATCCTTCCGCAAGGCGTTCATAGCGCCTCCAATCGGTCACACGCTCGGTATTGACGAAGACCTTCCTCTCCTTGTTCCAAAGAAGCGGAGGTTGTAGCACTCTTCCTCGTGATTCCTAAAGACAACGGCGTGGTACCTAAGTAGAGGGAGATCCTGCAGGCTTCGCTTAAGCCAAAAGTAGTATGGTGGAGCTTATGAGAGAGGCTATTAGTGGTCTAGTAATTAGACACACCAATTAGAAGGCTCTAAACCAATTAGAAGGCTCTAAACCGCTGGCTAAAGCAATTAGAAGCTCTAAACCAAAACGGCTCTAAACCGGAGGTAGAAGATAGGAACTTGTGTGTCCTAGGAGGGAGCCCTGCCCCTCCTTATATAGGTGGGAGGGCTGGCCGGCCAAGGGGAGGGAGTGGAGTCCCTCCCCAACTCGGCTTGGGTGGGGCGCCGGCTTGGGGAGGACTCCCTCCCCAACTCGGCTTCACCTCCTCCTCTTTTCCCACTTCCCAAAATTGCCGTTTGACTTTCAAACTAGCCGTTTGACTTTTCAATTTAGGATTTAATTTAACCCTTTATTTGGGACAGCAAGAACACTTAGTACATGATGCAATCATTCCAACTTACAATGACACATTCATGTACCCTTCCCCCCCGGAGCGCCGGACATTCCGGAACCTTCTAGAACATTCCCGATGAAAACACCGGAACCATTCCCCAACTCCGAAACGGGACTTTCCTTATATGAATCTTATTCTCCGGACCATTCCGGATCACCTCGTGATATCCCGGATCCCATCCGAGACTCCGAACAACATTCGGTCTCTTTCTCATAATACCATAACTACTCAAACAACGTCGAATCCTTAAGTGTGTCTCCACGGTTCGTGAATTATGCGGACATGATCGAGACACTTCTAACAATAACCAATAGAGGAATCTGAAATTCATATGGCTCCCACATATTTCTACGATTACTTTGATCGAATGAACCACTTACATACGATACCAATTTCCCTTTGTCTCACGATATGTTACTTATCCGAGGTTATGATCGCTTAGATCTCGCATACCTAGTTCAACCTCACATCGATAAGTACTCTTTTCTCGTTCCCGTGGTATGTGATCCCTTGTGAGCCAGTCACATGCTTGCAAGCTAATTGGATGACATTTCACCGAGAGGGCCCAGAGTATATCTATCCGTCATATGGATGGACAAATCCCACTCTTGATCCATGTGTTTCAACCAATACTTTCCGAACACTCAATGCCACTTTTATAGCCACCCTGTTACGGTGTGGTGTTTGATGACATCAAAGTATCCATCCGGTAAAGGTGATATGCATGATCTCATGGTCGAAGGAATTAGGTTACTATGTATCAGAAAGCATATAGCAATTGAACTATTGAAATGACTTGATCTTTATGCTACGCTTATCTATAGGAGTATGTCCATCACATCATTCTCCTAATGATATGACCCTGTTGTTAATAACATCTCTATGTTCATGATCAGGAAACCATGATCATATATTAACCAACAAGCTAGTTTAACAAGAGGCTTTACTAGGGACTCTTTTATGTTTACAAATCACACAAGTATTAATGTTTCCTGTTAATACAATTATAGCATGGTATGTAAACATTTATCATAAATATGAAGATATGATAATAACCACTTTATTATTGCCTCTTGGGCATATCTCCAACAGGAAGAGTTTCTTGATAACATCAAACGTCACACCGTAACAGGGTGATTATAAAGATGGGTTCAGAACTACTAAAGTGTTATGTTGAGGCCCATGGATCGAGAGTGGAATTTGTTCATCCCGATGACGGATAGATATACTCTGGGCCCTCTCGGTGATATCACATTGGTTAGCTTGCAAGCAAGTGATTTGATCACTAGAATGTTTCATGCCGAAACAGGTTTTCGGGTGAAATTGCAGAAAAGAATAACAAGCGCAGGAATTTATTTCACTAGATACCGAAACAGGTTTTCGGGTGAAATTGCAGAAAGTGTTTCTGCATGTGAAATGAAATACTAGCAAGGGGTTATATGTGAATGTTTGTCATTAAAGTAATTGACAAAATTCTGAATAAATAAAAGGAGTTTTATTTAATGAGAGTTTGCATTAAATTTGGTGGAAAATTAATGGGAATTTGAGTGGGTTTTTGAGTGGAGGGAATTGAAAGGCATTTGAGTGAGTGGAGTGTCCACCCACATGAATGTGGAAGAGGTGGGGGCAGCCCCATGTCTGGGCGCATGGCCCCTTGGGTGCCCCCCTCTCCCTATAAAAGGAGCCCCCCTCCCTCTCTCTCACTCACACCTCCTCGTGAAGGATCTCTATCCCCCTCTAGTATTTATCCCCATGGTCTCTTGACTAGCGAGATACATGTTCCCGTGGCTTTTCGGCAAGAAAGAGTTGTGCTTCCGCTGCATCACCGGAGTGAGGAGGCGGAGGTTGCTCAGGTGCCTCGAACGTGTGCGAAAGCACGGATGCGCTGTTTTGCGGCGCTAGGACTTCCTCTCGATCTTGAGATCGGCAAGAGATCGTCTACATCAGCCACGAGTTTGGACTCGTTAAGCTTTGTCGGTCTTCAAGGGTATGTTCTCTACGGATATACATCCGCCTGTTGTTTGTATCTAGTAGATAGATCTTGGTACATAGTTGTTCCCATCGTAGGAAATTTTTTGTTTTCTATGCTGCGAACCCTACAATATGATCATCGATAAATATGTGGGAGTCAATATGGGTTTCCAGATCCCGCTGTTGATTATTGATAGAAGATCATGTCTGCATATTCTCGAACCCGTAGGGTCACACACTTAACGTGCATCGACGCTAGGATAGAATGGATAATTGGTTTATGAGTTTTTGTTCGGAGTCTCAGATGAGACCCAGTACATCACGAGAGGTTCCGAAATGGTCCGGAGAATAAGATTCATATAAAGGAAAGCAGTTTTTGGATTTCAGAGTCGTTTCGGAGTTTATCGGTATTGTACCGGAAGGTTCTAGAAGGTTCCGGAGTGGGACCAACGTGGGCCCACTTGTCGGAGGCCTGGGTGGGCCTAAGGGGAAGTGCCCTGGCCACTTTGGGCCAGGGGCACAAGGCCCCTAAGGCCCAGCCGGCCAGCCTTAGGGGAAACCCTAAGGGAGCCTTCTAGAAGAGGGGGGGATGACCTTCCCCCCACTCCACCCCTTGGGCCGCCGCCCTAGGGCTTGGAGGAGGGGTCAAGGGGGGCTAGCCAGCCCCCTATATAAGGAGGGCAGTGGCGCAGCCTCCCTCCCACCTCCCAACCCTAGCCACCGTCCAACTGCTGCCCCTCCACCTCTCTCTCTCTCTCCCGACAGCGCGTAGGCGAAGCCCTGCCGCGAAAACTCTCCACCATAAACACCACGCCGTCGTGCTGCAGATCCAATCTATCTCTCCACCATACTTGCTGGACCAAGGAAAGGAGGAGACGTTGCTGCACCGTACGTGTGCATCTCTCGGAGGCGCCGCCACTTGCGGCGTAGGATCGGATCGGATCGGATCGTGAGGAGAAGACGGCGAGTACGACTACGTCAACCACGTTCTGTTGAACGTTTTCGCTGTGCGATTTCTTCAAGGGTATGAAGATCTCATCAATCTCTCTCGTTGATTACATCTCCTAGATTAGATCTTGGCTTTGTTGTTCGCATCCGTAGAATTTTTTTGATTTACTATGCTGCAAAACCCTTTCATCTTCCACCCCGTCAAGCTCTTTTCTGGCACCGTTACCACTTATAATCATCCACACCACGTGTATTTTACTATCTCTTTGCCGAACTAGTGCACCTATACACCTGACAAGTGTATTGAGTGTGTTGGGGACACAAGAGACTTCTTGTATCTTGATTGCAGGGTTGTCTGAGAGGGATACCTTTGACCACTTCCTCCCTGAGTTCGATATACCTTGGGTGATCCACTTATGGGAAACTTGTTGTTGTTCTACAAACCTCTGCACTTAGAGGTCCAACAACTGTCTACAAGAATAGAAGTGCGTAGATCAGTCGCCGCCCACTCCGTCGCCTCTTTCGCCGTCTGAACTTCGTCGTAGCTCGGCTTCACTGCGAGCTCCCACCACCACGCCAGCCAAGTGTTCGGCATTTGGCCAGTTCGGCCATGGACTCCGACGACGAGGAGATACTCGCCGTATTGCTGGAGGAGGAGAACACCAAGGTCGCCGAAGATGCAGAGCACATGGAGATCCTCGCCTCCCTCGCCCAGATGTACCTACAGATGGCGAAGCTGAAGCGCGGTGGTTCGGCGAAGGGTCGCCAGAAGTGCAAGGCGAGTCAAATGATAGAGGGCTACTGTTTGTTGTACGCCGACTACTTCGCCAACGAGCCACTCCATGGAGAGATCGTGTTTCGGCGTCGTTTTAGGAGCCGGAAGCTCTTCCTCAAGATCGTGCATGCCATCCGGAAGTTCGACCCCTATTTCGTTTGCAAGAAGGACTGCATCGGCATGGTTGGGCTTTCCTCACTGCAGAAGTGCACAGTGGCGATGAGGTTGCTTGCATATGGAGCACCGAGTGACAGTGCCGATGACTATCTCCGCATGGCCGAGTCCACCACCATCGATTGCTTGTACAGGTTCTGCAGGGCGGTGATTGCAGTGTTTGGGAAACAGTACTTGAGAACACCCACCGCTGAAGACACTGCTCGGATCCTCGTAGTCAATGAAAGTAGAGGATTTCCTGTTATGCTTGGAAGCATAGACTGCATGCATTGGCAGTGAAAGAACTGTCCATTTGCATGGCAGAGAATATACAAAGGCCACAAAGGAGGTTGCACTGTGATACTCGAGACAGTTGCTACACATGAACTTTGAATCTGGCACTCCTTTGGCATGGCAGGATCGAACAACGACATCAACGTCCTCAACTCCTCAAATGTCTTTGCCAAGCTTGTTGAGGGTCATTGCTCCTCCTGTGGAATTTGAGATCAACGGGCACCACTACAACAAGGGATACTATCTAGCAGATGACATCTATCTAAGATGGCTAACATTTGCGAAGACTATCTCAAACCCAATGCTCTCCAAGCATTTTTAGTTTGCCAAGGAACATGAAGCTTGCAGAAAGGACGTAGAGCAGGCATTTGGTGTGCTCCAACAGAGGTTTACAGTTGTTCGGTTCCCCGCTATGACCTGGTCGAAAGATCAGATGTGGGAAGTGATGAACTGTTGTGTGGTCTTGCACAACATGATCATTAAGGATGAGAGGAAGGATTCAGTGAGTTTGCTCGAGCAGAACGAGCCATACTATAGGCAGAGACCTCTTGCCGAGTCCGATCATCAGGTGTCTCCAACCTGGGCTACCTTCATCGTCATGCGTCAGGAGATCCGAGATCCGGCAGTGCATCAACAGCTGCAGAATGATCTTGTTGAACACCTATGGATACGCAGGGGCAACACGTAGATGCCGAGCATGAACTGGCCGAACTAGACCAAAATATGTTGTATTTTTACTACAGGCCAAACTATGTTTAAAATTTCGCTAAACTGTGGTCGAATGTATGCCGAACTAGGCCAAACAATGCTCTGTATTTATATTATGCCGAACTATGTCGAAATCTGGACGAATTTGAGCCCAATTTGGACGGAAAAAACCGTCCCGTGTTCTCGGCCCGAAAATGTGATTCTAGGCCGAAAACGTGTTGGTTTGAGAACGCCCAAACGAGAGTAGGGATGTTGTAACCTGATGATTTTTTTGAGGACGATTCAGTCCGTCTCAAAAAAAAATAACACGACCAACTCTCCCCCTTGGCCATTAACCTGGACAGCATTGGACAAAACCATCGCCTCTGCGTAAAGAGCCTCTGGCGCTCATCTCCAGGAGAGGGCCTGCCGCTGCCAGTGAACAAGATCTCGGAAGAATTGTCGCGACAAACAGCTCCCCAGCCTCCACTTCCTGACATGACATGGTATGGTTATGTTCACAGAAATTCCGGAGGAGGGGCTTCGACTGCCGCGGTTCAGATCAGGGAATGCTGCATTTGAAGAAGATGTCCCTTCCATTAATAATCAGCAACTGTGCCCTCGGACAGCGCACTGAAACTCTGTCCACCGAAGAAAAGAGAGGCTGTTCACCGGAGAGCCACATTCGGCAGTTCACCGTCTTTTTACGGCAACAACAGCAGAATTTCCTGTAGCATTTCATGGGCCGCAGAGGTGCACGTCGCCGCCGCCGCTGTGTTCGTCACGGGGTACACTTGTCAATTCCACGTAGTGCTACCGCCGATGTGAGAGGCATTTAACACGACGGCAAGTTTGGGTGCGATTTTGTGTAGTAGTACTAGTAGTGCATAAAAAGGAGTACACATGCAGTCACGCGACAGCGATCCTGCTAATAGTCAAATTAGAGATCTCCATCTCTCGGTGCGTAGCTCAAAAGAAAGAAATCAGCGATCGCTGTTCCCGCAACGTCCCCCAATCTATCTTCATTGGCCACGTTCTCAAATCATCAAAACATATAAATTGTCTCTGTATTGGCCACGGCGTGTCCACGCACCTTGCTTAGAACACCAACAGCGAGCGAGCGAGCGAGCGAGTCACCGTCCGTCGCTGCTAAACAAACAAGACCGGTCCGTACGTAGTAGCGCAGGCAGGGTCTCTTTCGCCACATCAAAGTTCATCTGAACCTGGTCCGCCTCCCACCCCCCGAAAAGTTCAGCGAGGCCGAGCCGGGCCGGCCTCCGTTCAACTTCAACGAAACGACCGGTAAATTTCGTCTCGTCACCCCGGTGACGCAACGAGGCCGAGGTGGAACGGCGCGTCGATCGGGCAGGTGCATGAACCGGAGCGCGCGAGGGGAGGCAGCAGGCGCAACGAGAAAAGGCTGAAAGGGACGGGGCCGATCGAGAGGATGCACTGCACATGGACCTGGACCTGGACCTCGCTCGCTCGCTCACCGCCCGTCGACGTCCATGGCCTGCTCGCCGGAAAGAAAGTTAGGAGAAGGAATCGGGAAGCAGCGGAAACTTTCACACTACTACTTGCCGCAATTTCGCCCTGGGTACGCGGCAGAGCTCGGTGCTGTTTGGAACGCACGAATTTTCTCGTGAATTTCGCTGGATTTGAGCGCCCCCTATAGCTCCCAGGCGTGCATCACCCCATAGCACAATCATCATCGTGAGTTCGTTCAGGCAGTTTCGCTTCAATCAGCCTTCAAATTAGGTTGGGAGCTTTTCATCAGGGTGGCTGAAAGATGATGGTCTCACTGAAACCAAGCATCACCGCCACCTGTAGCAAGCCATCCCACGGGCGGGACACAACCATATTTCACAAGACATTTCAGGGGCTGCACTGCACAGTAGACACTCAGGACTAGTACATTTTACATTCAGAGACAGAACAACATATTGACGATAATAATATTACAAGGCTGCAATCACATGACGCATAGAGCTTGGACGGAAATAAAACATATTGATGATGACAATATTGCAAGGTTGCAATCACATGAAGCAGGACGGAAACAAACAAATTTTATTTATTCAGGGAAGGTCGCAAAGGTTACAGCACCCACACACGCGCGCCCCGCAAAAAACCAGGGATCTGGCGAAGAAAAACAACCACACACAAGGCTGTCATGGCACCTTGCCAAGGCCAGATCCCCGGGGCAACCAGGCAACCCATACAGATACTGCAGAATTAGCAACCATCCACTGCACACACAAACACACGCACACACACTACGACGGTGTCACATACTGGTAGACACTAGAACCGGAACAAGCACACACTGAGAGAGAGAGAGAGACATCGGAAGACATCGAAGAAGAAACGGAGCTAAGCAGCACCCACGACAGGCAGACGAGACGCCGACAGATAATAGAACTTGCAACGAAACTGAAACCAGAAGTACTGATGCCCACAACTCTGGAACAAGGAGTACTGGAAAAGAAGACACACGGCTGACTGATATTTGAGCTCCCACGCAGGACTCAAAGGAGAAAAAAGAGCATGGTGTAGGGACTGTGATCACAAGGGCATAGGTTGGGGTAGGAGGGACAAGGGCGCCACGCTAATGGCAGCCGAAGGCTCAAGGAACAGGCACGTCCTCCCCACGGGTGAGAGGACGCCTGCAAAAAACGAGCGCTCGGCTAAAGTGTCCCCCGGAAAACAACCG
The DNA here is from genome assembly GCA_023614405.1 of Avena insularis. NCBI lineage: Eukaryota > Viridiplantae > Streptophyta > Magnoliopsida > Poales > Poaceae > Avena > Avena insularis. The sequence continues at coordinate 433,508,368 of CM042697.1, read as the reverse complement.
GCCCTAAGACAAAGGAAGCCCACCATGACTCAACCGACGAACTGACTCTGCTACGGAAGGTTTGACTGAAGAAGGTACTACCTAATGGTCGTATATTTGCATCTGGAGACGGATGACCCGGCGATTTCCAGCAACTGATCGTGCCTTCTTAGGCGAGGATGTCGCACCACCAGAGCTGCTTCTCCAGCGACGCGATGTTGTGGTTGCCGATGAAGTTGAACTGGAGGTTGAGGCCCTCCAGTGAAGCAGGCATGCTGCCCAAGAAAGGAACGCTCTTCTGTGTCACCTTGAGACAGCCGGACAGCGAGAGGATGCGGAGTTTGAGCCCCGCCGCCGATGCCAAGACCGCGACACCATAGTCGCTGACCATGCAGTTTGAGAGATCGAGCTCGGCGAGCTCGGAGCAGCTCTCGGAAATGGCGAACAGACTTGCATCAGTTATCTTGCTGCAGCTCTCGAGGCTCAGATGCGTGAGAGAACTGCCATGTGCCTTCACCAGGGCGGAAATGGATGCATCCGTGAGATTCTCGCATCCATTCAAGTCGACATGGACCAGCCCGCTCTCGGAGCTCCTGATCAACGGAAGGAGGCCGTTGTCGGTGACTGCACCAAGACCGCTCAAGTCGAGGTTCTCCAGATGAGGGCAGATCATGCCAACCACGGCCAAGCTCGCGTCTGTGAAGCCCGGGCAGTGTTTGATGGTAAGGGAACGGAGGGACTTGCAGACGGGGAGCTGTGCAGGCGCAGAGCAGATGTCCTTGATACCGATACACTTGACCAAAGAGAGAGCCTTAAACTTTGGGCTGCAGTTCAGGAGGAACGCAAGGATGCCCGTGAGAGTGATCTTGTTGCACTCCTCAATCTGCAAGCTCTCCAAAACCTTTGCTGACTCCGCGAAATCCTTGAGGAGAACGTCCGAGATCTGGCTGCACTTCCTGAGGTAAAGCTGCTTCAGGCTCGGGCAGAACTTGGCAATGGAAACAAGCGCCAGCTCCGTGACTCCTGGGCATGAGGTGATGCTCATACATCTGAGCTTCTGCAGGCCAAGGGCATTTGCCATCACCCAAAAACCCCTCTCGCCAACCGTGGGGAGGCGAGCAAGGGTGAGGTCCGTGATCGCCTTCCCATAGTACCCGATCACGGCAAGCGAAGCATCGGTGATGTTCAGGCCCTGGAGGCGGACCTTGGCAAGCGAGGCCGTCGCGGAGCATATGAGGCCAGACACGCCCTGGTCACCAACATGTGCACAGTTCTTGATGTTCACCGCCTGCAGCTTGGAGCAGCACCGGCCGATAGCCTTGAGGCCCTCGTTGGCAACGCCGGAGCACGCCTCGATGGTCAGCGTCTTCAAATCCGGGCACCCCTGAGCGACCGCGACGAGGCCCTTGTCGGTGATCAGCGGGCAGCCGGTGATGTCGAGCTTCTCCAGCGAGGGGCACCCGGCGGCGATCTCGGCGAGCCCCGCGTCCGTCACCTGCGGCACGTCCCACAGGGAGAGGGAGCGGAGCGACGAGCAGCCACGGGCGACCGCGGAGAGGCCGCTGTCGGTGACGCCGCGTGTCTGGTGGCTGCCACGGACGACGAGGCTCTGCAGGTGGCCGCGGAGGGCGTCGGCGACGGCCGCCGCGGTGAGGGCGACGTCCGTGGCGCCCTCGCCCTCGAGGCTCCTCTCGGAGCAGCCCGGGCGGGCCTCCTCGTCCTCGTCCGAGGCGACGAACACCTGGTTGAGGTCCGGCACGGCCGGGGCCCGCTTGATCTCCGAGGCGCGGATGCCGCCGAGCATCGCGAGCCAGCGGCTGGAGACGCACGAGGACGCGCCCCGCGCGCGGGCGCCCTGCACGCGGCGCAGGATCTCGAAGAGGCACTCGTCGGGGAGCGCGTCGAGGGACGGCGACGCCCTCAGCTTCTGCTTCTTGGCCGCCGCAGCCTCCTCCTCCGCTGCGGCTGCCGCGGCGGCGAAGACGGAGGGGGCCACGGCCGTGACGCGCGCGCGCTTCCGCTGCCGCACGCCGCCGAATAGGGCCGCCGCCGGCTCCAGGACAAGCATACCACCATCTACACGAACAAATACAACATAAGAACACCAAACCAACAACAAAATTTCCTCCAGATCTCCGTGCAAACAATATACGAATCGCAACCAAATTCAGGATCCTTACCTCGGTAATCATGGAAGGGAGGCATGCCGAGGAAGAAATTGAAATCGAAATCGAGCGGGGGTAGCAGCAAGCGCTAGTTGGATTGGATTGGATGGATGAACCCCTATGACAGGGAAAAAATTGGGGGAGGAGGAGGAGGAGGAGCGGGGGGAATGGAATGGGGGAGGGTGGGGTTGTGGTGGTGGGTTGGGGAAGGACGAGGGCGGGGTACTGGTTCTTATTTGGATGGTGCGGCAGGAATCCCCCTACTTGCCCAACTTGTCACCGAGATTTGCTGGGATTCAATGAATCTCTTGGGGAGGGGAGGGTCAAGGGGGGAAGGGTGTACACTGTACCGCCGCTGTGATGTGCTGGGCTCTGCGTGCATGCATGCACCTGTTTCCTTTTTGTTTTTTTAGCTTTCGAGTTTTTTCACTGGGCTAGCAGCCTAGGACAGTGGGAGCACCAAAGGTTTCTCTTTTATTTTTTGGCTCTTTCTAAAATGGTGGTAGATGTTATTTTTGTGAGGGTTTTAGAGTCTTTCTCCTTAAAATAGGCCTTCGCCTGTTTCATAAATAAAACAACTACGTCCACACAACATTCACAAACAAGTGCGGTCCAAAGGCAAAGAAAAACAAGAGAAAAACAGCTAGAACACCAGCACAAGCACGCGTAAACGAAATAAAAGATAACATGTAGCGATACAACTCCCAAGAGAGTGAGACCTATGAGCCACGATGAAGATAAGTGGCGTATTGCCACTATTAGATCTTCCAGCATGTCCAGCTGATCCTTATCACGTTGTATACATAGCAGGTACCACTATTGCAAGAAAGACAGAAATTTGAACACCGAGTTAGAGAAACGCCGTAGAAAAACACGCTCAATAACCATGCTATTGAGGATATTCCATAGGGTCCAGATCATTGCCGCAAACATCAATAAAAAGATGCGCCGCATCCTATCGGTATGATTTGCATTAGCTTCCAAGAACTTCGTAAGGTCTAGGTCTCACGAACAAAGCTCCAAAGGAAGCGAGCATAGGTAAACATAATGTGAGTCCTGGTCTTTGGGACCACACAAAGGGGGCATAAGCTATTCGTAGGGCCATGAAGTTTTTTTTACCTCAAATGCCCGAGGGTAAGCAATCATGGAGTAACCGCCACACAAAAATCTTAATTTTTAGTGGTAATGGGGCCTTCCATAGGACCCGATATGCAAATCTAACAGTGAACGTCGCTGAAGGGGACATATGCCATGAAACGGAATACGAGACTCCCGAGAGCGCGTGGGGTGGGAGGCTAGCCCGCAACTCATCCCATGCCAAGGCCTCCTCCGGACGACGGTTCGTCAGAATTGGATATTCCAACTTCCTTCATGGGCCGCCAAGCGACCAACACCATCAGCTTCGAGTAAATAGCAAATAGGGCAGGTTTAGAGTCTTTTCCATCTTGAATGCTTGAAAATTCGGACAGGTTGGTGCTAGAAGATAGGCTAGACATTTTTTTTTAATTTGAACTAATTGGAATAATCTACTGAAAGACAATCGTGGTAACTAATTCCAAACCTTTCCATTAGCAACTAACATAATCAAAACATTTTGTTTGATATCAAGGTCACTAGTTTTAATGTAGCTTGCAATTTTTATTTTTTGTTTTGATATTAATATAAGTGGGTCATTCTTGAAAATTATGTTTACACTCAGGCTTCATGTCCTTGAACATTTTACGCTTATTTGTAACTTTTCGAACTCTTCTAATGTTCAAGTTTTAACCGAACATAGTATAGTTAAAAATAGCTCGCAATTTTTTTACATTGTTTTTGAAATTCGTTTGATAATTACGGCGTACATTATCAAATACAAATTCATAGGGATGTTATTGAGTGCAAATACAAATTTGTTTCACAATGTTGGGGAACATAAAACATATAAGTCAAAGAACAACGGGTGATGCCATAAAATTGTCGTGTGGCATATAGTGGAAATATGAATGATGATGATAAAGGAATAATAGTAATAAATAATGTATACTCTATCCGGTTTATATTAATGGTCTCAACTTTATCTAAATTTGTATGTATCTAGTTAAGTATTTATACTAGATGTATTCATATCGAGACAAAGTTAAAGCCATTAAATATGGACCAGAAGAAATAGGTTCATTCACCCGAAAGCACAGTCGTCAACTTATTGGTTTTTTAATATTGGATAATTGACTACTACCTCCTTTCCAAAACTTAAGGCTTATGTTTTTTTTTTGAAAAGTCAAACTATGAAAACTTTGACCAAACTTTTTTAAAAAAATACCAAAAACTATGATATTATATAGATATCATATGAAAATATATTTCATGATGTATCAAATGGTTTGTATTAGATGTTAATATTTTTCTCTAAAAAATTGGTCAAACTTTACGTAGTTTGACTTGTGGAAAAAATATAAGTCTTAAACTTTTGGACGGAGATAGTACTAGATTAGAGTTGCTAAAATTCATGGATCACTATATTGCTATTTTTAAAAATAATATGATTTTTTTAATTAAATTCCATGAATAATACATAATTTGCTCCGGTGAACCGTGCATGAATATTCAACTAAAGTATGTTGCGACTCCACAAGGAAAATTACGCGAGGCAGATAGGGGATACCAATCAGTAAGCAGGCTTAGCAAAATAGTGTAATGCAGTGGCATTCTCAACTTTCCAACTATCCATATATACCAAAACAAAATAAGAAGTTTCATATCACACCATTCAGTATCTTGAAGGAGACAAAGAAAAAAAAAATAGTGTGTTTTTTGACATATAATGCAAATTTTGTTGACGGTCAAACTTTTTTTCCGTAAACTACAGTGTGCGTCTCTAGAGAGTACTAGTATAGTACCGTATAATTTTGCAGAAACGGATGCAGCTAGCGTGGCAGGGACTTTTAGAAACCTCAAAAAGGTTTTCCATCTGGCAGGCAGCAAATCCAGCCCGGCACGTAAGCACAGGTCAGTCCAGGCGTGTCCATCCCCCCCCCCACGCGCGCCGGCCACCCACAGGCCACAGGAACAAACGTACGTACGTAGACGACCGACCGCGCATGCACCACCCACGTCGATCGAACCGAACCCAGAAGGAGATTCGTGCACCCACCCCACCCATGAGACCCACCCCCACGCGCCCACGTACAACACGCACTGCGTCCGTCCGCGTGTTCCGTGTGCACCGTACCTGGCCCGCCGCTCACCCTTTCCGTTTAGATTAGCCTAACCCAGCAGGCAGCACCGAGCGAAGAATAAAATCAAGGAGCGGATTGATTAACCACTTCCACTAATAATACCAGGTGCATGCACCGTACGTACCGTCGCATGTAGCCAACGGACGGGGCACCTTCTCTTCTCTTCTCCTCTCGGGATCTTCTTATCTGATCTCGCCGATCCGTTGGCTTTTGTTTTCGTTTTCTTCTCTGCTACCCTGCTGAGCTGGACCCCGGCCCGGTGATTCCTTTGTCCCACCATCATTAGCCAAACCCTGCTACTAGTACTGATCTACGGAGACATCTTATCTTAATTATAATTAATTAATTAGTACTGTTTGTACTCATCACGCGGTTTTGCCACGGCTTTAACTTGATTGCTTTCGTTCTTATTATCAAAGCTGGAATTAATGGATGATTCAGAAAACGAATGAAATTGTTCTTATTAATTACCAGGTCTTCCGCCAGTTGGGTTGGCGGTCGGGGCTGACGATGATCTTTTAAACACTGCTACCGGGTTTCACCGATGCCGATTTCTTGCTTCCCATCGGACTACACTTGCATCCTAGGATTCTTTTGGTCTGGACCACGCGATTATAGCCCAGTAAAGCACATTCACGGGCTGCCAGTTTGCATGCTTCTTAAAACTACTCCCTAAAATTACGTTCAATCTAATTTGCTAACACTAATTAACTGGAATTTGTTAGTAATTATTACTTCCAATTTGTTTTGATTTTTTAAAAACGATTTCATTATTTTAAATACATTGGTTAATCTAGCTAATTTCACTTTGCTTATTAGGCAAACAAATTTGTTTCCAATTTTATTAGAGTTTGCTTAGCCAAGTTCTAATGTAGCGATCAAAATTGTGCTTCCATGGTGAGTGCACCAAAAAAATCCGAAGCATCATAGTACACCTTTCATTGACCAAACTTGTGGTTCCAACATAACATGAATATATTTTCCAACAATAAATTTTTTATTTTCATTGTCGTAATTGTACATATTTCAATTGAATTGGGATGTGCTTCTAAAGAGATAAATGTTTGTTCTTATGGAATGGAGATTTGCTTCCATGGACAAAATATATTAATTTGAATTCACATGTTGTACAAATGATCAGTACTTTCTTTCTACACCATCACAATTCTTCTATGCATGCCGCTCGATGATTCACATATTTTAGAAAATCGGTAATCGTACCACCTGCTTACTATTCAGAGTTTAATTGCATATAAAAATGGCATCGAGGGTCTCGGTTTTGAGCTCTGTAACCAAAATCAGACACCACAGGTGATGCTGAAGACATGCTTTCTCTGACGGTAGTCATGCTTCACTCCTACTGGGGCATGCGTGCAGCCTGCGGTAGTGGTGCTTCTTTCATACGGCCTTCAAGCTAGTTTTCAATAATGACGTGCTTCCTGCATGCGTTTGTTTCGCTTTTGTAGACGCATGACCAATCTTGACCATACTTTCTGGTGTCGTGCTTCATTCAGGTGTTAGTTTTGCTAAGTAGGGATGACGGTCAGTGCTTCCTAGAGGAGAAAATTGATTTCACAACTGCAAACACGAGAAATATATGGATTTAGTGTCCGAATTTTGCAACAAAAAAAGAACACACCAAGATCTAGTTCAGTTCCTGTTACCTTCTTCCCGAATTGTGTTGTCCTTGGATCAGGGGGTTCCAGTGAGTGGTAGAAGCAACCAACGACCCCACTGTTTTGGCCAGATTCGAGCCTTGTCGGCCTAGCTGACCCACCCACGTCATCTACTTCCGTCGGTCGCAGATCAGTCCTACCCCGACGACGTATCCCCGCGGCAGAGTGTCATGCACTCATGCATGCCAGTGCACGAGATGGTGAGGTGGAGTTGTATGGATGGAATCGAATGAGCCTTGCGAGGCACTTGAGGGATGCGCCAGCGTCGCCATGGCCGGAAGCCTCGATACACAGGCGGTTCGTCAGCGTGTATGCGAGCGCCTCAGGGAGAGGCACGATCTACAGCAAAGGCCAGGAAGCGAGCTCAGGTTCTACGCCTACGTCGGGGCCGTGGACAGGTGGTGCCGCCTCCCTCGTAGGTGTTGATGACGGAGGCTGTGGAGGTGGTGGTTTCCATGGAGCAGGAGGCGCGATGCGGGTCGATACGGGGAGAGGATGGGAGCGGCAATGCGTTCGCGAGATTAGGGGGGCTTAATTAGGAGGCCTAATTAGAGGCGTGGAAGTGGCAAGGCCGATCGTTCCATCAAGACAAGATCGACGGCACTGGAGAGGTTCGACAATTTCTTTCAAATCGAACCCTGATAGTTAGTGTTTACCTTTAATTTATTATACCTGATGAAGAATGGGTAACGCTTATGTTCTCTTTTCTACATAAGTATATACTCCCTCCGTTTTAAAATATAAGATGTTTTAGGTTTGTGAAGAAAATAAATCTAGACTTCTTTTAATATGTAGATTCATCTTAAAGTTGAGTGAACCTATATACTAAAATAAGTCTAGATTTATCTTCTTCACAAACCTAAAACATCTTATATTTTAAAACGGAGGGTATATACATAGTAGCTACCAGTCAACTTGTGGGCTGGTCGTGTGTTCATGCATGCTGCGGTTTCTTTGACCCACAATCAACTTGATCAATGCGGATTCGTGCTATCCTATGAGATCACCTTAATTGGTGCGAGGTTTGATGCAATGTGCCGTACGTAATACGGGTTGAACGTAAGAGTGGATGTATATATCAGTAGATTCTGTTAGAAATAGACAACTTGTTATTTCTCTGAAGCCAAAGGCTATAATATATAGTACATATACATGTGGAAATATACAGAAAAACCCTCTAACAAGTGGAGACATACAATATACAAATATACATCTAACACTCCTCTCAAACTCATGGTGGCTCCATAACACTGAGTTTGGAGAGAAAGAAAGTATGCTGCACAATGGTCTGTGCCTTTGTAAAGAAATCCGCCAACTGTAACTCTGAAGGCACATACTGAAGCGCAACAACCTGAGCCTGCACCTGAGCACGTGTATAGAAAGCATCAACACCAATATGCTTGGTAAGCTCATGCTTGACCGGATCACGTGCAATACTAATAGCATCTGTACTGTCAGACAAACCAGAGTGAGTTTGATAATAGAGACCCTAAAATTCGCAAGCAACCACCGTAACCAGGTCATCTCAGCAGTCAACAAGGCCATAACACGCAACTCAACCACAACACTCGAACGAGAAACCGCTGTCTGTTTCTTCGTCTTCCAAGCAATAAGCGAACCACCAAGAAACACACAGTAAGCAGAAAGTGAACAGCGATCCGTGGGATCACTCGCCCACGTAGCATCCGAATAGCACTGGAGCTGGAGGGAGCTGGAACAAGGAAAGAAAATGCGACGACTGATCGTGCCACGAAGATAACGAAGAACACGAAGAAGATGACTATAGTGAACAGTGGTAGGAGCGGAAACAAACTGACTCAAAATATGAACAGGATAAGATATGCCAGGACGAGTGACAGCAAGATAAACAAGACTCTCAACAAGATGGCGATAACGCGTCGGATCAGGAAGAGGATCACCATCAGTAGGACAAAGCTTGACATTAAGCTCCATAGGGGTCTCAACAGTGCGCTCATCCCCAAGAGTAGCACGAACAAGAAGGTCCTGAATATACTTTTTCTGGGAGATGAAAAAACCATCAGAAGTGGAGGAAACCTCAATCCCAAGAAAGTATCGAAGAGGACCAAGATCAGTCATAAGAAACTGATCACGAAGACGAGCCTTAACAAAGGCTATATACTCAGGATCATCACCAGTAATGATCATATCATCAACATAGAGAAGAAGAAGAGTGCGTCCACGAGGAGAAGTGTGAACAAACAACGCTGGATCATGAGCACTAGGGAAGAAACCACCAGCAGTCACTACAGAGGCAAAGCGCTCAAACCAGGCACGAGGGGCCTGTTTGAGGCCATAAAGAGAACGTCGGAGACGACAAACCATCCCCGCGGGAACAGAATACCCAGGAGGAGGCCGCATATAAACCTCCTCACTCAACTCGCCATTGAGAAAGGCATTCTAAACATCAAGCTGGGACACAGACCAGTGACGAATAGAAGCAACAACAAGAAGAGTGCGCACAGTGGTCATATGAGCCACAGGAGCAAAGGTATCATCATAGTCACGACCGTGCTCCTAATGAAAACCACGATCCACAAGACGCGCTTTATAGCGCTCAAGAGATCCATCAGAGCGGGTCTTAATTTTATAGACCCACTTACACATGATAGGACAAACACCGGGAGGGGGAGAAACAAGATCTCAAGTGGCAGTGCGCTCAAGCACAGCAAGCTCCTCAGCCATGGCCAGCTACCATTCAGGATGATGCTCAGCATCCCGATAAGAAGTCGGCTCAGAGACAACAGAAAGACCATACTGACTAGGAGAGTAACGATTGGGGGCACGACGCTGACGAACGGGACGAGTAGAGGGAAGCCCATCAGAGGAAGACGACTCATGAGACGACGATGAAGAAGAAGGGATATCAGAGGAAGGCTCTGGAGAGCGAGGAGAACTAGGGGAACTAGACGGAGCAGAGGAGGATGGTGTTGAAGAAGAGACATCGGGGGGGTCCTGAAGAAGACACAATAGCAGTAGAAGGAGGTGTGTCAGGAAAAAGAAGAAAAGAGATATCTTCCACCGGGTAGGTACCAGCAGTGGGACGAGGATAGAAAGGGCGCGTCTCATCAAAAGTAACGTCGCGAGAGATACGCATCCGATGACCAACAGGGTCCCAACAGCGATAGCCCTTATGCTCATCACTGTATCTAAGGAAGACACTCAACAGACTGAGCGGTCAGTTTGGTGCGTTCGCGGGGGGCAAGGAGAACATAGCAAAAACAACCAAACAAGCGAAGCATAGAGTAGTCGGGAGAATGACCAGATAGGCGCTCAAGAGGGATACCACCCTGCAGGGCGGCAAAAGGCTGAATATTGATGAGATAAGCCGACGACGTGACCTCGGCCGTAAATGCGGAAGAGAAGAAGCAATCATCATGGCACGAGTGGTCTCAAGAAGATGGCGATGCTTACGCTCAGCAACACCATTCTGGACATGTGCGCCAGGACAAGAGAACTGAGCAAGGGTACCCTGCTCAGCAAGGACACCTCGCAACATCTAAGAGATATACTCACCAGTAGAATCAGCATGAAACACACGAATGGGTGTTGAATATTGAGTACGGACCATGGCCGCAAAGCGCTGATATATGGAGAGCACTTCACTGCGAGAGCGCATAAAATACAACCAAGTGTACCGAGAAAAATCATCTATGAATAAAATATAGTAGCGATGGCCCCCTTCGAAGCGAAAGGAGCCATACCCCAAACATCGGAATAAACTAAATCAAAAGGTTGCTGAGATACAGATGTGCTAGTAGGATAGGGAAGCTAAATCTGTTTACCCAACCTACAACCCTGACAATGTAAAGACCCATCTCCTAAGACAAACCCCAGAAGACCACGATGAACTAATGATGAGAGGCGAGAGTTGTTGGAGATATGCCCTAGAGGCAATAATAAATGTAGTTATTATTATATCTTTGTGTTTATGATAAATATTTACATTCATGCTATAATAGTATTAACAAGGAAACATTAATACTTGTGTGATTTGTAAACTAAATTAGAGTCCCTAGTAAAGCCTCTTTATAATACTAGCTTGTTGGTTAATAAATGATTGTGGTTTCCCTATCATGAACATTGAGATGTTATTAACAACAAGATCATATCGTTAGGAGAATGGTATGATGGGCATACTCCTATAGATAAGCGTAGCATAAAGATCAAGTCATTTTAATAGTTCAATTTCTATATGCTTTCTGATACATAGTAACCTAATTCCTTCGACTATGAGATCATGCTTATCACCATCACAGTAAGGATGCTTTGATGACATCAAATACCACACCGTAACTGGGTGGCTATAAAGGTGGCATTGAGTGTTCGGAAAGTATTGGTTGAGACACATGGATCAAGAATGGGATTTTTCCATCCATATGACTGATAGATATACTCTGGGCCCTCTCAGTGGAATGTCATCCAATTAGCTTGCAAGCATGTGACTGGCTCACAAGGGATCACATATCACGGGAACGAGAAAAGAGTACTTATCAGTAACGAGGTTGAACTAGGTATGCAGAGATACCGACGATCAAAACCTCGGATAAGTAAACTATCGTGAGACAAAGGGAAATTGGTATCGTATGTAAGTGGTTCTTTCGATCGCAAAGTAATCGTAGAAATATGTGGGAGTCATATGAATTTCTAGATTCCTCTATTGGTTATTGTTCGGAGAAGTGTCTCGATCATGTCCGCATAATTCACGAACCGTAGAGAGACACACTTAAGGATTCGACGTTGTTGAGTAGTTATGGAATGATGAGTAAGAGACCGAATGTTGTTCGGAGTCTCCGATGGGATCTGGGATATCACGAGGATATCCAGAATGGTCCGGAGAATAAGATTCATATAAGGAAAGTCCTGTTTCGGGGTTGGAGAATGGTTCCGGTGTTTTCATTGGGAATGTTCTAGAAGGTTCCGGAATGTCCGGTACTCCGGAGGGGAAGGGTACATGAATGTGTCATAACAAGTTGGAATAGTTGCATCATGTACTAGGTGTCATCGCTGAACAAAATAAAGGGATAAATCAAATCCTAGTTTGAAAAGTCAAACGCCAATTTGAAAAGTCAAACGACTATTTTGTTTGGTGGAGGGAGAGTAGGAAACCTACTTGGGGACGAAGTCCCTCTCCCTCCACCGCCGACCAAGGAGGCCGAGTTGGGGAGGGACTCCCCTCCCCTTGGCCGCGCCCTCCCACCTATATAAGAAGGGGCAGGGTTGCCCCTCCTAGACCTACACCTTGCCCCTCTAAACCCTAACCCTAGCCGCCGCCCACCATAGCCGCCGCCGCCCTAGGGTTTCTCCCAAGCCGCCGAGTTGAGGCTTCTAGTTGCCCTAGACGCCGGCCTAGCTCCCTCTACTTGGTGTGTCTAAACCCTAGATCACCGAGGCTCTCTCATAGTCCACCATACTCGCTCCGTCTTAAGGCGAAGCCCTGCGAGATCTCCCTACTTCCTGCATTACCGTCAGGTCGCCGGAATCGCGAGGAGAGTGCTACAACCTCCACCTGCTGGAACAAGGGAGAGGAAGGTCTTCGAAAATCGAACGCATGTGACCGATCTGAAGCGCTGCCGGAACGCAGCGCCGGAAGGATCGTCTACACGATCTTGAGATCGGGAAGAGTACGACTACATCACCCACGAGAATCCGCTCTCGTTAAACACTTTGGAATCTTCAAGGATGAGTTATTCTATCGACTCGTTGCTACAATCTAGTAGATAGATCTTGGCTTGTTTGTTTGTATGCGGTAGAATTTTTTTGTTTTCCATGCTACGAACCCCTACAAAGGGTATCGAGCCGTGTCTATATGTAGATCTCACAGACGAGTAGAACACAATGGTCATTGTGGGCGGTGATGATTTTATTATAAATTGCTTCTTGTGTACTTTGCATCTTGCGGTATGATGGGATGAAGCGGCCCGGGCTAACCTTACATGACATCGTTCATGAGACTTGCTCCACGCTCAACATGCAACTTGTATTGCATAAGTGGCTTTGCGGGTGTCTGTCTCTCCCATTATAGTATAGATCCAATTTACAACAGGCACTTGATAGTTCAAACATCAACGTTGTGGTTCTTGTTCGTAAGTTAGATCGACACTTATTGAAAGCCCCAAACCACGTAAAATATGCAAAGAAATTAGAGGCGTCTAACTTTGTTTTGCAGGTGTGTGATGTGATATGGACATGATTGTGATTATATTTGATGTATGCAATGTTCCTTATTGTAAGTTGGCAACCGGCAGGAGCCATATGGTTGTCTTTAATTTCTGTAAAGACCCGCGTGTCTATTCAAAGTAGTTGTAATAGTTGAAACTGGTGGACGACAACCATGGAGCAGCATCATTGACCTTGATGCAATGCCGGTGATGATGGAGATCATGTTCATGCTTGAAGATGGAGATCGGAAGCACAAAGAAGAAAGGCCATATCATATCACATATTATGAATTGCATGTGATGTTAATCCTTTATGCATCTTGTATTGCTTAGTTAACGACGGTAGCATTATAAGATGATCCCTCATGCACATGAATTTCAAGTTCTAAAGTGTTCATCCTTAGTAAGCACCGTTGCTAAAGCTTGTTGTTTCGAAGCACCACGTGATGATCGGGTGTGTTAGATTCCACAAGTGTATACAACGTGAGCAAGCCAAATTTTCTCATGCGGAAGCTAAGGTTTGATCTTGATGAGCCTAGCATGTACAGACATGGTCTCAGAACACGGATCACCGAAAGGTAAAGCATGAATCATATAGTAGATATGATGAACATGTCGATTGTTCGCCATTGAAGCTACATCAACTCTCGTGATGATCGGTTTTGATGTGGTGGATTTGGTTCGTGTGATCACTAAAACAATGTGAGGGATATTGTTTTGAGTGGGAGTTCACCTAGATTAATTTAACTATTAATTAGAACTCAATTTGTCATAAACTTAGTCTAAACTATTGCAAATATGTTGTAGATCAATGGCGGCCCCTACCATCAATTTTAATGCGTTCATAGAGAAAGAAAAGTTGAAAAACAATGGAAGCAACTTCGCGGATTGGTTCCACAATTTGAGGATTGTCCTCAATGCTGGTAATTTGACCTATGTCTCGGATGCACCATTGGTGACTCCAGTAGCTGATGCTACCGATGAAGTAAAGAACGCTTACCTTGCTCTAAGAATCAGTACTCCACGATTCAGTGTGCTATCTTGTATGGTTTGGAATCGAGCTTCGAAAAGGTTTGAGAATTCAGACCCACATGATATTGTCCGTGAACTCAAATTGATTTTTGAGACTCACGCGCTTGAGAGCTATGAGGCTTGAAAAGTTCTTTAACTACAAGATGGAAGAGGGCACACAAGTCGGTGAGCATGTGCTTAAGATGTCTGGGCACGCAAACAAACTTCAAAGCTTGGGTATAGTGATTCCTAATGCTTTGGGGATTTACCGTGTCCTCCAATCACTACCACCAAGTTACAAGAACTTTGTGATGAACTACAATATGCAAAGCATGAACAAGCAGTTACCAGAACTCTTCTCCATGTTAAAATCTACAGAAGTGGATATCAAGAAAGAGCACCAAGTGTTGATGGTCAATAAGACCACCAAATTCAAGAAAGGCAAGTCTAAGCAAAAGGGACACTTCAAGAAGGGTGGTAAGAAAGTTACCGCACCGACGAAGAAGACCAAGGCTGGACCCAAGCCTGATACAGAGTGCTTTTACTTCAAGGGAGAAGGTCACTGGAAGCGGAATTGCCCAAAGTACTTGGCGGATTTGAAGAACGGCAACATCAAGAAGAAAGGTATATCCGATATACATGTTATTGATGTGTATCTCACTAGTACTCATAGTAGTGCCTGGGTATTTGATACTGGTTCGGTTGCTTATATTTGTAACTCAAACAAGGTCTGCGATAAACGGAAGCCAGCAAAGAACGAGGTGACGATGCGCGTGGGAAATGGATCAAAGGTTGATGTGATCGTGGTCGGCACGCTACCTCTTCATCTACCATCGGGATTAGTTTTATACTTAAATAATTGTTATTTGGTGCCTGCATTAAGCATGAACATTATATCAGGATCTTGTTTATTGCGAGACGGTTATTTGTTTAAGTCCGAGAATAATGGTTGTTCGATTTATATGAGTAATATGTTTTATGCACATGCACCTTTGATAGATGGTCTATTCTTATTGAATCTCGATAGTGGAAATACACATATTAATAACATTGAAGCTAAACGTTTGAAATCGGCGATAACTCGACCTATATGTGGCAATCGCTGCCTTGGTCACATTGGAGTGAAGCGTATGAAGAAACTCCATTCCGATGGACTTCTTGAATCACTTGATTTCGAATCACTTGAGAGATGCGAAGCATGTCTGATGGGTAAAATGACTAAGACTCCATTTTCTGGTATGATGGAGCGAGCTACGGACTTATTGGAAATCATACATACCGATGTGTATGGTCCAATGAGTGTAGCATCGCACGGTGGTTATCGTTATGTTCTTACCTTCACGGATGACTTGAGTAGATATGGGTATATCTATTTCATGAAACATAAGTCCGAAACTTTCGAGAAGTTTAAGGAATTTCAAAGTGAGGTTGAGAATCAACGTAACAAGAAGATTAAATTTCTACGTTCTGATCATGGAGGTGAATATCTAAGTTACTAGTTTGGCGAGCATTTGAATTAATGCGGAATACTTTCACAATTGACACCGCCGGGAACACCACGGCGTAATGGTGTGTCCGAATGTCGTAATCGAACTCTGTTAGATATGGTTCGTTCTATGATGTCACTTACAGATTTACCACTATCATTTTGGGGTTATGCATTAGAGATAGCCGCATTCACTTTAAATAGGGCACCATCTAAATCCGTTGAAATGACACTGTATGAATTATGGTTTGGGAAGAAACCTAAATTGTCGTTCCTTAAAGTTTGGGGTTGCGAAGCCTATGTAAAGAAGTTACAGCCAGACAAGCTTGAACCCAAAGCGGAAAAATGTGTCTTCATAGGATACCCAAAGGAAACTATTGGGTATACCTTCTATCATAGATCCGAAGGCAAAATCTTCGTTTTCAAGAATGGATCCTTTCTAGAGAAGGAATTTCTCTCGAAAGAAGTGACTGGAAGGAAAGTAGAACTCGACGAGGTTGTCGAACCTTCTCTTGAAATTGCGAGTAGCGCACGGAAGAAGTTCTGTGGTGCCTGCACCAATAAGAGAGGAAGCTAATGATGATGATCATGAAACTTGGGTTGAGTTGCTCGTAACCTCGCAGGTCAACAAGAACTCGTACCACTCCTGATTGGTATGATCCCGTTATGAGTGTCATGTTGGTGGACAACACCGATGACCCTGCGAAATATGAGGAAGCGATGATGAGCCCAGATTCCAATAAATGACAAGAAGCCATGAAATCCGAGATTGGATCCATGTACGAAAACCAAGTATGGACTTTGGTGGACTTACCGGATGGCCGGAAGGCTGTCGAGAACAAATGGATTTTTAAGAAGAAAACAGATGCTGATGGTAATGTTACTGTCTATAAAGCTCGACTTGTCGCAAAAGGGTTTCGACAAATTCAAGGAGTTGACTACGATGAGACTTTCTCACAAGTAGCGAAGCTAAAGTCTGTGAGGATTATGTTAGCAATCGCTGCATGTTATGATTATGAGATATGGCAGATGGATGTCAAAACAGCGTTCCTCAATGGAGACATTGATGAAGAGTTGTATATGATGCAACCCAAAGGTTTTGTCGATCCTAAAGATGCTAACAAGGTATGCAAACTTCAACGGTCCATTTATGGATTGAAGCAAGCATCCCGAAGTTGGAATCAACATTTTGATAAGGTGATCAAAAGTTTTGGTTTTATACAAACTTATGGAGAAGCTTGTATTTACAAGAAAGTGAGTGGGAGCTCTGTAGCATTCTTAATACTATATGTAGATGACATATTGTTGATTGGGAATGATGTAGACCTTCTTAATAGTGTCAAGGAATATTTGAATAATAGTTTTTCAATGAAAGATCTTGGCGAAGCAGCTTACATATCAGACATAAAGATTTATAGAGATAGATCGAGACACCTAATATCACTGTCACAAAGTACGTATTTGGACAAAGTTCTAAAGAGGTTTGGAATGGAAGATAGCAAGAAAGGGTTCTTGCCCATGTTGCCCAATACGACATTGAGTAAAAATCAAAGTCCAACAATGGCAGAAGATAGAGAAAGGATGAGTAAGACTCCCTATGCCTTAGCCATAGGATCTGTAATGTATGCCATGCTATGTATTAGACCTGACATTGCATATGCTGTTAGTTTGACTAGCAGATATCAAAGTGATCCAGGAGTGCATCGTTGGACAGCGGTCAAAAACATCCTTAAGTACTTGAGAAGAACTAAGGATATGGTTCTTTCTTATGGAGGTGATGAACAGCTCGTTGTTAATGGTTACACCGATGCTAGTTGGAACACCGATCCAGACGATTCTAAATATCAATCTGGATAAGAAGTCGGCTCAGAGACAACAGAAAGACCACACTGACTAGGAGAGTAATGATTGGGGGCACGACACTGACGAACGGGACAAGTAGAGGGAAGCCCATCAGAGGAAGACGACTCATGAGACGACGATGAAGAAGAAGGGATATCAGAGGAAGGCTCTGGAGAGCGAGGAGAACTAGGGGAACTAGACGGATCAGAGGAGGATGGTGTTGAAGAAGAGACATCGGGGGGGGGGTCCTGAAGAAGACACAATAGCAGTAGAAGGAGGTGTGTCAGGAAAAAGAAGAAAAGAGATATCTTCCACCGGGTAGGTACCAGCAGTGGGACGAGGATAGAAAGGGCGCGTCTCATCAAAAGTAATGTCGCGAGAGATACGCATCCGATGACCAACAGGGTCCCAACAGCGATAGCCCTTATGCTCATCACTGTATCTAAGGAAGACACTCAACAGACTGAGCGGTCAGTTTGGTGCGTTCGCGGGGGGCAAGGAGAACATAGCAAAAACAACCAAACAAGCGAAGCATAGAGTAGTCGGGAGAATGACCAGATAGGCGCTCAAGAGGGATACGCCGCAGCGGCGTAAGGCTGAATATTGATGAGGTAAGTCGAAGCGATTCTCAGCCCGTAAAATGCGGAAGATAAGAATCAATCATCATGGCACGAGTGGTCTCAAGAAGATGGCGATGCTTACGCAGAACGCCATTCGGGCATGCGCCAGACAGACAATCGAGCAAGGGTACCGGCCAAGAAGACACCTCGCAACATCTGGGAGATATACTCACCAGCAGAATCAGCATGAAACACACGAATGGGTGTTGAATATTGAGTACAGACCATGGCCGCAAAGCGCTGATATATGGAGAGCACTTCACTGCGAGAGCGCATAAAATACAACCAAGTGTACCGAGAAAAATCATCTATGAATAAAATATAGTAGCGATGGCCCCCTTTCGAAGCGAAAGGAGCCGGACCCCAAACATCGGAATAAACTAAATCAAAAGGTCGCTGAGATACAGACGTGCTAGTAGGATAGGGAAGCTGAATCTGTTTGCCCAACCTACAGCCCTGACAATGTAAAGACCCATCTCCTAAGACAAACCCCAGAAGACCACGATGAACTAATGATGACAGGCGAGAGTTGTTGGAGATATGCCCTAGAGGCAATAATAAATGTAGTTATTATTATATCTTTGTGTTTATGATAAATGTTTACATTCATGCTATAATAGTATTAACAAGGAAACATTAATACTTGTGTGATTTGTAAACTAAATTAGAGTCCCTAGTAAAGCCTCTTTATAATACTAGCTTGTTGGTTAATAAATGATTGTGGTTTCCCTATCATGAACATTGAGATGTTATTAACAACAAGATCATATCGTTAGGAGAATAGTATGATGGACATACTCCTATAGATAAGCGTAGCATAAAGATCAAGTCATTTTAATAGTTTAATTGCTATATGCTTTCTGATACATAGTAACCTAATTCCTTCGACCATGAGATCATGCTTATCACCATTACCGTAAGGATGCTTTGATGACATCAAACACCACACCGTAACTGGGTTGCTATAAAGGTGGAATTGAGTGTTCGGAAAGTATTGGTTGAGACACATGGATCAAGAATGGGATTTGTCCATCCATATGACGGATAGATATACTCTGGGCCCTCTCGGTGGAATGTCATCCAATTAGCTTGCAAGCATGTGACTGGCTCACAAGGGATCACATATCACGGGAACGAGAAAAGAGTACTTATCAGTAACGAGGTTGAACTAGGTATGCAGAGATACCGACGATCAAAATCTCAGATAAGTAAACTATCGTGAGAAAAAGGGAAATTGGTATCGTATGTAAGTGGTTCATTCGATCGCAAAGTAATCGTAGAAATATGTGGGAGTCATATGAATTTCCAGATTCCTCTATTGGTTATTGTTCGGAGAAGTGTCTCGATCATGTCCGCATAATTCACGAACCGTAGGGAGACACACTTAAGGATTCGACGTTGTTGAGTAGTTATGGAATGATGAGTAAGAGACCGAATGTTGTTCGGAGTCTCGGATGGGATCCGGTATATCACGAGGAGATCCGTAATGGTCCGGAGAATAAGATTCATATAAGGAAAGTCCTGTTTCGGGGGTTGGAGAATGGTTCCGGTGTTTTCATCGGGAATGTTCTAGAAGGTTCCAGAATGTCCGGTACTCCGGAGGGGAAGGGTACATGAATGTGTCATAACAAGTTGGAATGGTTGCATCATGTACTAGGTGTCATCGCTGAACAAAATAAAGGGATAAATCAAATCCTAGTTTGAAAAGTCAAACGCCAATTTGAAAAGTCAAACGGCTATTTTGTTTGGTGGAGGGAGAGTAGGAAACCTACTTGGGGAGGAAGTCCCTCTCCCTCCACCGCCGACCAAGGAGGCCGAGTTGGGGAGGGACTCCCCTCCCCTTGGCTGCGCCCTCCCACCTATATAAGGAGGGGCAGGGCTGCCCCTCCTAGACCTACACCTTGCCCCTCTAAACCCTAACCCTAGCCGCCGCCGCCCACCATAGCCGCCGCCCTAGGGTTTCTCCCAAGCCGCCGAGTTGGGGCTTCTAGTTTCCCTAGCCGCCGGCCTAGCTCCCTCTACTTGGTGTGTCTAAACCCTAGATCACCGAGGCTCTCTCATAGTCCACCATACTCGCTCTGGCTTAAGGCGAAGCCCTGCGAGATCTCCCCTCTACTTCCGGTACCACGCCGTCGTGCTACCGGATCGCGAGGAGAGTGCTACAACCTCCGATGCCTGCTGGAACAAGGGAGAGGAAGGTCTTCGTCGAAAATCGAACGGTGACCGATCATGAAGCGCTGAACTGGAGCCTTGGGAAGGATCGTCTACGCGATCTTGAGATCGGGAAGAGTACGACTACATCACCCACGAGAATCCGCTCTCGTTAAACTTTGAGGGTGAGTTATTCTATCGACTCGTTGCTACAATCTAGTAGATAGATCTTGGCTTGTTTGTTTGTATGCGGTAGAAATTTTTTGTTTTCCATGCTACGAACCCCTACAAGAGTCACAAAGGTGACCAAGACGATGATGCCACTGCTGAAAAGAGCTGGTAGCAGAGGCGACGATCGGAGAAAAACTGGCAGATGAAGTGTTAGTGGAAGGAACACGAAGCCAGTCTAACTCTCAAAGTCCTGAAGAGTCAGGGCTGCGAGGGCCAGCTCCAACCAGGGCCTATGTGCGACGATCCTAGACAACACAAGAATCGGCATCAAGAATGACGCGACAACCAGAGTCAGTAAGCTGGCTAGCAGAGAACAGATTCATCTTAAGACGAGGAACATGAGAAATATCAGGAACATAAAAAGAAGAAGTGGAAAGGGTGCCCCGACTAGAAACAAAAAGAGAGGTACCATCGGTCGTGAGAACACGAACAGGAGAAGGGAGAGAACGAATAGCGGACAGAAGAGAAGACTCAGAGGTAATATGAAAAGAAGCTCCAGAATCCAGATACCACGGGGACGTACCTGACTTTGTAGAGAGTGGTCGTGCTGCGATTACAAGAATCAGTCCACAGAACCAGCGATTACTGTCGAAGAAGAGCACATGGCAGACAAGCGGTAGCGAAGACTCCTGATAATGTCCTGATCAGAGAGAGCAACTGCTGAAGATCCGGTACGGTGACCCAGCATACCACTACATGTGTAGTACACTATAGTCGTTGACATGACATCCACATAACACCGTTCCGTAAATATCACATCCCTCAGAGTGGTACAACAGAAACATTGCGGGTCCATATTACAAAAGTACACACATTATTATTATACAATACCAGAAGTTCAAGACTTCAAAAGATTCAACTTACAAATCAAAATATAAAGTGTTTCAACGGAATTTAAAAGTAACAACTCCGACTAGGAGTTGAGCTCAGCAGCTTATTCTATAGAGTTCATGCTGTTCGGCTCTGTTGGTTACTACTAACTATGGATATTTAGTTGGACTCGTTATCATTGACACCGTAGAGGATCTCGTAATCCACTCCTTCAACACCTCCGGACAGATCAGGTTCCTCGTAGAACACATCTTCTTGACATTCGACTGCATACATTGACACGTCTTCGGGATCCACAGAGTCTAAGCAAGGGATCAAAGGAAAGAATGAGTAACAGCGTTACCCAACAAGTTCATTATATGCAAGGTGGTAAGTTTGATGCTCTAACTACCACCTCGGATGATAAATCCTTGGCACTATGCAATTTTTGTAAATCTTTCTTCGAAGATTGATTTTATTCTGGAAAACTATGACAATCAGCCTTCACAGGTTGACCAGAACTTTCGTGGAGTTCCTTTCCTACCGCGTTCGTAGCTCCTTCCCGGAACAGGGAGTAACAAGTTACAATTCTTACACTCTGCAGAGGTGCGTTACTTTACCCATGAGAGAACAACTCCTTGTTGCACAATCGGGCGTACTTTCCCGTCCACAATTCCATGATGTGGGGCCCAGTAGTTGGTCCAAGCCAATCACTGCCCCCTTCACGACCCCGCATGCCTCCTTGGTGTACACCATGCCCACATAATGAATTACGGCAATGGTTTGTACAAACCGTTAGATGCCAGAACTATCGTGGGACGATGAGGGTTCCCACCCATATGCTGCATATCCTCTACGAATTACCAATTAATATGCATGCTACGAGGATAACAACCACGACCTGCACATCCGACTTCATGCGAGAGAAAGAATATACAGTTGACTTCTCCGTCCTATTCCAAATCTCATGGCTAACGCGTAATATACGGCGCTAGAATCACTGATGTCAGGGGTTATTAAGTCCCTACTTGATTATCATTGTTGCAATTAGAACCCTAAGTTCTATTGCTCCATTATATCATCACTTAGGATGATATCTATGATTTATTTATTTGTGAAAATAATATTTTCTTTCTTTTATAGTAAATATGATAACACACAATTTGCAAATACTTTGATAAAGACTCTTCAAAGGACATGAGCAAGTGATGAACTTGCCTTGTGATGGCAAGGTAGTGAAGTCTGATGCTTGCACTGGACCTTGAGCTTCTAGTTCTACAAAAACATCATTATTGCTTGGTAAGGACAATATTTAAAGAAGCAAAATGATTATTCAATAATGTAATGCATCATTTAACTTGATATGCATTCACTCCATTATTATAAAAAGTTCTTTTTAATAATAAAGGATTTATAAATATTACTTTTTAATATTTATAACATATATTGAATTATTTTATTTTCTAGAATTTAATTAAGTCTAGGGGAATTTTTGGTCTTTTCCTATTTATTAAAATAGGCCTTAAAAGATTTCTGTGCTGGCTTATTCTTATTGGGCCCTAGTGGCCCATTAGACACAATCAAAACAGCCACCTCGAAGGGTCTGGCCCAACTCAGCCCACTCCACTACTGCCTCTCTCCCTCGAGCTCATCCTCTCCCCCTCTGACCTCGACCCCGTGGCTGGCGATGCCGCCGCCGATGATTCCCGCCACCATGGGCCGTTCTGGTCGCCGTCGTGGTGCAACAGGGGGTTATCAACGATGCTTGTCCTTTCTATCCAATTGGATTCGAGCCTGGGGCTCTCCTGCGATGGATCGATGTCGTCCCAAACCCTAGGGTTTGGGGATTGGCGTGGATCCTGGTGCTACCGCCGCCGTCACGCGTCGTGGTGATGCTCCTCGCCTCTATGCGGGTTCATGGTCGCCGTCGTGGCGCCATATGGGTTGCAGCGCCCCCTCTGGGGTGCTCCCCGTGCCGCCATGGTCGTCGGCCCCTCTGCTTCCTCTTCTAATCTCCAGCGAGGACCTATGGTGAGTTCATTTCCCCTCCCCCTTGTGCTCTCTATGCTTGCTCTTCCCATGCTGGATGTTGGCAGTGACTTCTCTGGTTAGTGTTTGGTTCTGATTAGGATGATTTATCCATTTAGGGTTCTTATCCTATGGTTGATCATATACTGGATGAATTAGATTATGTCTGGATGGTCTGTAAACATGATAAATGATTATTGGCCTGAGGCTTGTTGCTTGAGATGAACTATGATGTTTCTGGTGGCTGATTAAATGCTTTTATGCTTGGGATTGCATATGATTCAGATGGTATAGTTGCTTTGGAACCATGCTTGGTAAAGTTAATGACTTGATAACCTTCCACTATCATTTCATGGTTTAGGAGCATGGTTATGGTGTCATGAAATCATTGTCCTAGTGCTGTTGGCTTAGAAATTAATATGTTGTTTGAGTTTATCATGATCTTAAACAATATAGATAAACATTGGAATGTTTTATTTATGATTCCTGACAGGAAAATGATTAGTAGATTGTCTTGTTGATTCTGTGATGATTGGATGTTTATACTGATTCATATAGAATTGTTCTTGTGACACCATCTTGGTATGGCACACAAGATGGATTCTTATTCATTGATTGGATTGGTTTAAGCTTAAAACAAGCTTGGATTTATAAGATAAATAGAAATGCTCTTCTCTGAATTCCCTAAGACCAATGATGTTGGTCTGGGGCTTAGGGGTTCAGACCTTATCTACTTGATTCATATAGATAGTCCTGGTAATGGTACCAGCTATTGTTTTTGAATCAAAGATTGGTAAAATTGATAGTAATCTTGATCATTATCTGGATCCAAAGGATTAGTTTCTAAGGTGCTAACCTTACTTTAGGGATGTTCCTAGAAATTATATCTTAGCTATATTTATGCTTGAACTGTAATATATAGCTTGACAAACGGAGCAATGATGTTGTTCTGAGCTCTGGTTGGATCCTGGTACTTTGCTGTTTGATTTTAGAGTTTAAAATCTCTATGCTTCTGTCTAGATGATATGATTAGATCATGTGAAGGTTTTATGATACTCACCACAGACTCTGATGACTGTGGAGTAAGTTGGTGATGATCTTGATCTGGTTTTGCTGGACTCATGTGCTTGCTCTTGAGCTAGCCTGCTCCTCCTAACTCCTGGACTTGATCTTGCTATCCACCTGATCCTTCCCCCTCCTTATGTCACCATATGGTGATGTTTGGTTGATCTTTGGTGGTTTAGTTTGGCTGTTGTGCTTAGTAAGCCGTTGTTTAAGCTGGCTGTTCTTGTGTGCAAGCAGTGGAGAGATGCACTAGTGCCTCTCCACGGCTGGGCTGGTGGTTTTGTGAGTTTGGGGTTGTGTTGTGAGGCTGACAGCACAACACATGCATTTAGTTGTGTGTCCTGCTTGTGTGCTTGCTGTGCACCTGTGGATATGTTCAGAATTTTGAAACTTACTGTTATCTGGTTACTTTCACCTGGCTGGTGAAACTTGCCCCTCTTGGCTGTCATTTGACTTCTGGCTTAAAATTTATGAAAGATGGATTCTTGCATATTGGTGAAACTTGCCCCTTTTGATAAATTTCTCAATGATGAATTTGTTTAGTGCACCTCACTGACATGTCTGAGAGAAAAATAATTCTAACTCTAACTTTCCTTTTTCTATTTAGTTTCTGTTTGTTTTGCAGGTACAGATATAAAGATGAAGATTTTAGTTTAGGTTTTCTTTTATAGAATAGTTATAGAATAATCTAATGTAACTTTCTTATTCTTTTGTAATTTTCATTTTATTATTTTGTAATCTTCATTTTATTCTTCTGTAATAATGATTATATAATTTAAATAAAGAAATATTCTTATCCTTTATTCATTTGTTATTGTGAAGTTTGGAATTGATTTCAATCAGTTTCATTTTTGTAACTCGTTTATATATAGATAATATGAAATACGTTTTCATATTCTTAATTGTTTTCTTTAAATAAAGTTTGAGTCAAAATAATTAACTCTTAATTTAATCCAGATTCAAATCTTATTCCTAATTCATTTGAAGTATAATTCAAACACTCAAGTTTAAAATTCAAATTCACTTTCCAAACACATAATTCCTCAAAGATCATACCAAAGTTTATAACAATCATCCTTTAGGACTAAACCTAATCTAAAGTATGAAAGAGAAATTGATCACTTTAGGTTTTTTATTTGGTGAAAATTTTACCCATATTTTCACAGATAAATGCATGCAACATTCCAAATTCCTAAATCTACCCTTCGTTAGTTCTAAATGCTGGGATGTTACATCCGGAAGGAGCCGAATGCCCACGAGCCTGGTGCTGCTAACGTAAACTGCGGTCCCGTGTATAACAGGTGGCCCAAGTGTGGCCATCCCTGCTACAGTAAGTGCAGTGGAGAAGAGAACCACAGCGACCCTGACCACGAGCCTGCTGGTGCTGACTCTGACCCTGAGACTGCTGGTGTTGATTCTGACCCTGAGACTACTAATGCTGACTCTGACCCTGACCTAGAGGAGTGGATAGTATCGGCGGTGGCACAGAGGACCGCGTCTGAGTCGAGGGAGCAGACAGTAGAGGAGGACCACGAGTAGCAAGCACAGACGAAACCGCAAGAAGACCAGCACCACGGAGACGAGTCTCCTTAGCCCGAAGCTCAGACAACACCTCAGAGAGCGGAACATGACCACGAGCTTCAACTGAGCACGGCGGGGCTCGAACTCCTGGCGGAGCCGAGACAGAAACTCATAGATACGGTGGAACTCCAAACCCGAGCGCACAATCTGGCAGCACGGGCATGTGCCACAAACAGCAGTACGGAGAGAATCAAGCTGACGCCAGATAGCATCACTCTGAGTATATAACTCATCAATAGTGGAATTACCCTGCTGAAGAGCATGCTCCTGGCGAACTACGAACAGGTAAAGAGCATCCCCAGACGACTGATAGCGCTGACGAAGATGTGCCCACTAAGCGGCAACAGTAGGGAGACTCATGAACTCAGCAGCAAACTAGGGCAGAACACTGGAGGTGAGAACAACAGCAGCACGAGCATCCTCATCGACCCACTAAGTGTAGGCGGTCAGATCGTGGCGATAGGCCTCAAGATCAGCAGAGTACTGTTTGAACTTCAACTCATAAGCAGCAATAGCACTATCATCGGCACTCTGAGCAGCATCCTTGGTCTCCTGAGAAGCATCAGCACCGAGAACAATCGGCATCAGCGGAAGAGGAGCCACAGGAGCAGGGGGCACGACGGACAGGAGACCTCGCCAGAGAGCATACCCCAAAGACGGAGACCGCGCATGTGAACGCGCATAAAGTCAGCGAAATCAGGATAATTCGCGCCATCGAAGATCACCGGGCAACGAGAAATCGCAACATAACCCGATGCAGAAGACATCTCTCTCACACCTTTTTTTTCAACTCTCGATCTTAGATCCGATGGATCACCGATCCCGATCGAGAAATGAGGGTCGGGAGGCACGGCGACGGAGGCCGTTGAGGAAGACCGCGGTGGGGAAGACTGGCGGCCGGGGAAGATCAAGGCGGCGCGCTGGCAAGAGATCCGAGGCGGTGGCGGTAGATCCGAGGTAGGGCGCGGTAGATCCGAGGCGGGGCGGTGGGTGGACCAGGCGGGCGGCAGCAGCCCTCGACGGAGGAGGGGCGGCGGGCAAGCCAGGCGGGCGGCAGCAGCCCACGACGGAGGAGAAGCGGCGGCGGCGACGACGACGGCAAGCCGTCGGCTGCAGGGACGGTGGCGGCGACATCGACGAAGTTGCGAAAAAAAGGCTAACCTAGGTCTGATACCATGTTAGGAATAGACAACTTGTATTCCTCTGGGGCCAAAGGCCACAATATATAGTACATGTACAGGTGGAAATATGCAGGAAAACTCCCTAACAAGTGGGGACATACAATATACAAATATACATCTAACAGATTCTACTCCCTCTGTGCATAAATAACTGACTTCGATTTGTCTAGATTCATATGAATCTATACACTAAAACATGTCTAGATACATGTGGAATTAAACAAATACAAGTTATTTATTTCTGGACAGAGGGAGTATATATCTTCGCGTTAAATACAAGAGCTAGCGTATGTCTGGTGGTGTCCTAAACTGAACCCCCCTTGTTTTTCTTTGGCATATAGCCTCAATTTTAGGCCGGGTTGCTCCATCGCAAAACTTTGTTCAACTCTCTTTAGGTTAGGGTTCCTTATCCTCCCTGGCGGCCTGTCCAACGGGGAGTCTCTCTCCGATCTCTGATCGTGTTACCACCCCACTTTCTCTTCCCTGATCGCATAGAGGCCCGCCTCCTTGCGCTTCTAGGGTTCCAACTGGTTTGAGGAACAGGCTATAGCGGCGAAAGCGACGGTTACTTCTTCGACGGCTAGGCCACGGGAGATCCCACCACCGGCGACACCGTTGACGGATGCTACGACTGCGGATGGCACCTCGGCTACGTCGGGTGGATCGCATCTGCTGAAAGACCCGGAGATAGATCGACTGCTGGAGGGCCTTGATCTCCAGGATGAGGACTTCGACGATGTGAACGTCGATGAGGTGGAGGAGACGATCCTGGAAGGGACTCGCTGGTTGGCGTTAATGCGAGTTCACACTGGCAGAAGCTTCAGCCCATCAGCGTTTTACTCCCAGATGAGAGGGGCTTGGAACCTACCCCAGGATGTGAGGTTTAGAAAACTGGGGGCGAATCTGTTCATCGCACATGTTTTTTGCTTGGCGGATTGGAAGAGGATGACAGAGATGGGTCCTTGGTTGTTTCGGCAGCATGCCGTGCTAATCGAACCATATGATGGTGTCACCAAAGCGGAAACTGTTGAACTGGAGCATATGCCGATATGGATGCAGATCCATGAATTACCGAAGGGTTACCGCAAGGAAGAAATCATTGAGAAGTTAGCAAAGAAAGCTGGCAAGATCATGCAGATTCAGTATGATGGCCCAAACATATACGGAGACTACCTGCGTCTCCATGTTCGCCATGACGTTAGACAGCCTCTGCTGAGGTTTGTTTCAATCATAAGAAAGGGAGAAAGAGTACTATTTTTGTGCAGATATGAAAAAGTAGCACGCTATTGCGAGGTGTGTGGGCTGATTGGGCATGAATATGAAGAATGTGGATCAGGTGTTCATGCGGCAAAGGATAGAACCTTTGGAAAATGGATTGTTGCTGATCCCCCTCCATTCAGGGGACGTAGTGAGCCTGATCTTCTCCGGGGTGTTAACGGCAGATCAAGGGGTGGTTTCTCTGGAACTGGTAGAGGCATGCATGGAGAACGCTCTGTTAACTCTTCAGGAGACGATGGAGACGTAGATGAGACCAAGGATACGGGTACAAGCCCCCTGAAACCGGTGGATACTCACATGGTTGAGAAGTATAAATGTGCAAGGAAGAGATTGAATATGAACAGTGTGGAGGAGATTGTTGAGGAGGGGGCTGAGTTAGATGCGATGGATTCTCCAAATAACCTATCTACAAGTGAAGATAGATCGGTAGACAGTCAAGGGAACAAGAAGGCTAGGACAAACGCTGTGGAGGGTAACAAATTGGCGGGCTTCGAGATGGGGCGCCGCCCGGCTCAATGAATCTCTTATGCTGGAACTGCCGGGGGGGAGGGGGGGAGGGAACCGCCGGACAGTTCGAGAGCTAATTGCCTTATGCAAGGCAAATTTCCCTAAACTGGCCTTCCTTTGCGAGACCAGACAAGCTGAAGATAGAATCAGGAGATTGAGAGATAGACTGGTTCTAAGGGGTTTCTGTGCTGTTAGTAGTGATGGCATGAGTGGTGGTTTAGCACTTTTTGGGGATGAATCCCTCCAGGTGACTATTATCGAGGCCAATGCCAGATTTATTGATGCAACTCTTGTTGATCCTGCGGAGGAGATAAGTTGGAGAGTAACTTTTGTGTATGGTGAACCAAGAGTGGAAAATAGACACTTGATGTGGAATAGTCTGTCTCAACTAAGGAACCATTCACAGCTACCTTGGCTAGTTTGTGGTGATTTCAATGAGGCAATGTGGCAACATGAACACTTCTCCAACTGCTTACGTGGTGAAGCTCAAATGGCAGTATTCAGGGACACGTTGACAAACTGTGAGCTCATGGACCTAGGCTTCTCGGGTGCGCCCTTCACTTATGATAATAAAAGAATTGGTCTGCAGAATGTGCGGGTGAGACTGGACCGTGCGTGTGCTGATATCGCCTGGTGGGATTTATTCCCTGCAGTTGTTGTGAAGCACCTTATGTCGCTGAGGTCTGACCACTGTCCTGTGCTGATTAAGGCAGAAGGAGATGAGCCCTTGGAGGATCGTCGGCGATGTTCTACTCCACGCTATGAAATCATGTGGGAGAGAGAGCCGACACTTCCAGAGGTTGTGAACCAGGCGTGGGATACCTCTAGGCCCACGGGTGATCTAGGTTCTGTATCTAATTCTCTACGTAATGTCATGCTTGATTTACGAAAATGGAGTAAGGAGAAGTTCGGGCATGTAACTAGAGAAATTGAAAAGTTAAGGTCAGAGTTGGAGGCGCTAAACAATACCAATGATGCTAGAGGTGTTGTTAGAGAAAAGATTGAGCGCATGGATGAGCTCTTGTATCGCGAAGAAATGATGTGGCTACAGAGATCTCGTATCGAATGGCTGAAAGAAGGCGACCGCAACACAAATTATTTTCACCGTAAGGCGGTATGGTGAGCAAGGAAAAACTTGATCAAGAAATTAAAGAAACAGGATGGTACGTGGACAAGAGTCCCTAGCGAGATGGAATTAATGGCGTCTTCTTATTTCCAGGAGATCTTCACGAAAGACCCGAAAATAACCCCTGATGTGGCTATTGATAACATACCTTCTATTGTGTCAGCAACAATGAATGATAAGCCGTGCCAAGGTTTTTCAGACCAAGAAATATCAGATGCCCTGTTTCAAATCGGTCTCCTAAAAGCTCCGGGGCCTGATGGCTTTCCAGCCTGGTTTTACCAAAGGAACTGGGGTGTGGTCAAGGTGGAAATTATAGCTGCGGTGAAAGTGTTCTTTGAAACAGGCTCCATGCCGAGTCATATTAATGACACTTCAATCGTCCTTATTCCGAAGGTTCAGCAGCCCGAGCATATCAAGGATTTCCGTCCGATCAGCCTCTGTAACGTGGTGTACAAAATTGTGTCGAAATGCCTGGTGAATCGTTTAAGACCACTCTTGGATGATCTCATTTCTGAGAACCAAAGTGCGTATATACCTGGAAGGCTCATTACAGATAATGCAGTCATTGCGTTCGAGTGTCTTCATTTCATTCAACAGAATAATGCTAGCTCGGAACCTTTCTGTTCTTACAAGCTGGACCTCTCGAAGGCATATGATCGAGTGAATTGGAACTTTC
The DNA here is from genome assembly GCA_023614405.1 of Avena insularis. Taxonomy (NCBI): domain Eukaryota; kingdom Viridiplantae; phylum Streptophyta; class Magnoliopsida; order Poales; family Poaceae; genus Avena; species Avena insularis. The sequence goes on along the minus strand of CM042697.1, from coordinate 433,477,558 downwards.
TGGAGAAATCTCTTCTCAAGTGGGGATTCTCAGCTACTTTGGTGTCCTGGATTATGGAATGTGTCACGTCAGTTAAATATTCAGTCAAGTTCAATGGGAAGCTTCTGCACCAGTTTGCTCCTACACGCGGACTGCGGCAAGGTGACCCATTGTCCCCTTTTTTGTTCTTGTTTGTCGCTGATGCTTTGTCTAGTCTTATTCATAAGGTGACTCAGGAGGGTACTATGGACCCGGTCAAAATTTGCCGGAATGCTCCTGATGTATCACACTTGTTATTTGCGGACGATACTATGCTTTTCTTCAAAGCAAATGCAGCTCAAGCTACTGTGGTGAAGGATGTTTTGAACACTTATGCTGAGGCAACCGGTCAACTATTAAATCCCGAGAAGTGCTCCATCCTTTTCTCAGAGTCGTGCCCAACTAATGTTGTGGAGGAGATCAAGCAGGCCCTGGATGTTACCCAGGAGGTGTTCGAGGCAAAATATCTGGGACTCCCTGTCCCAGAGGGGCGCATGCATAAAGGACGGTTTGAAGCTTTACAAGCAAGCCTTTTGAAGAGATTGATTGATTGGACTGAGAAATATATGTCAGTGGGGGCAATGGAAATCTTAATTAAGGCGGTGGCACAAGCCATACCTACATATATTATGAGCATCTTCAAGTTGTCGGCTGCTGTGTGTGATGAGCTCACAAAGATGATCCGACAATACTGGTGGGGAGTGGAAAATGGAAAGAGGAAGATGGCATGGTTATCGTGGGAGACGATGATCCTGCCGAAGTCTCATGGTGGTATGGGATTTAGGGACATGCGACTGTTTAACCAGGCTTTGTTGGCGAAACAGGCTTGGCGACTAGTTGACAAGCCTAACAGCCTATGTGCACGTTTGTTGCGAGCCAGATATTTTCCGTGTGGAAACTTGCTGGATACGGTGTTCTCTGGCAACGCCTCGGCTGTTTGGAAGGGGATTGAACATGGGTTGGACCTGCTGAAAAAAGGTATGATATGGCGCGTGGGTAATGGCAGATCAATCAGGGCTTGGAGGGATCCATGGATACCAAAAGGCCCCACCTTTAGGCCTATTTCGGAAAAGAATGATTGTAGATTTAATAAGGTATCTGACTTCCTGGATGAACATGGTGCGTGGATGATCGAGAGACTCACTAAACATTTTCTGCCAGTTGATGTTGAGGCGATTCTGAAAATAAGAGCGTAACCAACGGCTCAGGCTGACTTCTTGGCCTGGAAGCCTGATAAATCTGGAGTTTTCTCAGTTCGTAGTGCATATCATCTTGCTGTTTCTAAGCATATACAGTATGTGGCCGGGGGTGCATCAAGCAGTCGTCCGGATGGCAGGAGGCCTATGTGGAATTTTATCTGGAAGGCTAAGCTTCCACATAAGATGAAATTTTTTGTCTAGAAGATTGCTACCGGTGCTCTGGCTACAAGGGTTAATAAAAAGAGAAGACATTTGGATGCTGTTAGTACTTGCCGGTTGTGTGGTCTAGCCGAGGAGGACTCTTTCCATGCTCTTTTTGTGTGCCCGTTCGCATGGAATCTATGGGAGTGCATGCGGGAGGTGTGGCCGATCCCTTGTCCCTCATCTATTGTTTGTAATGGACATGAGTGGCTCTTTGATTTGCTTGATGGAAAAACGGATGATGTTAAAAACATGATTATCATGCTGCTTTGGAAAATTTGGCAGATTCATAATGATCTGGACCATGCAAAAGAGTCACTGCCAAATGAAGTAACAAGGAGACATCTATGTAGCTATTTCAGTACACTGTTCCTCATCAGACAACAGACTGTTCTGGAGATAATCAAAGGTAAACGCCCCTGTGTCACCTCGATCTGCCCTTCCGGTGCTGTTTCAAAACCTCCAAGTGTGCCATGGCCAAAGCCTAATCCTAGGTGGCTCGCTTTGTCTGTGGATGGGTCTTTTCGGCTGAATGGGATCGGTGGAGCTGGTATGATCGGCAGAGCTCAAGATGGAGGGGTGGTGTTTTCGGCTTGTCGCTTCTTACCCCATTATAATGACGCAGAGGAGGCCGAAATTTGTGCTGTTATGGAAGGGCTTGCACTAGCCCACCAATGGTCAGGGTGTCCGATTGTGATTCAGACAGACTGTTCTAGCATTATTTCATCCCTTCAGCAAAACAAGAAGAATATGTCGATGCATGGACATCTCTATGAAGAGGTGAAGAGGCTGCTCTCTCTCCGTGAAGTAAAGCTCGTCAAGATTACTCGAGATCAAAATAAAGTAGCTGATAGGTTAGCCAACAGGGGTAGTACCGAAGGGTGTACCAGGTGCTGGTTACGCCATGCACCAGAGACTGTAGAACAGCTGGTGCGAACTGACTGTAATCCTATGAGTATGCAATAAAATACCGAGTGATCCCCGCGAAAAAAAATTTGGGCCGGGTTTAGATGATTATTTGTTTTTTTAAATGTCTACTACTAACTAAATTATCCACTTACATCATTTTCTTCGCATCACTATCCAAATTTCTTTTGCTATCCAAATATTTGGCGGGGTACTTAGGCTCAAACCAAACTATATCCTGACTGTGTCTTTCTATGTAAAACTGACATAGAAATTTCCCCCGTCTCCCGTGTCGCCCCCGCTTGGGCTGCACTGGAGCCGCCAACCTTAGCCGCCTCCGGTAGCCCTCGCTCTCCTCTCTCCTCTCCACCTTTGTCGGAGGGCACTGCCGGGCAAAGCTCGCGCCGCCGACGATGGAGGCGGGGCCTCCTCTTCTTCTCGTGCGGTGCCTCGTCATGCTGTATGGCGGACGAGGCGGCGACGGCTGTCCTTGATGGTGTGGTGGTGTGCGGCAGCGCAGGGAGGCGCATGCCGACAGTGTGGAGGGCTGCTGACTTCTCTCCGATCTCTTCTAGGCATATGAGGGGGAGGTGCGTTGATCTGTGCGGCCTTGGAGTCATGGTCATGCTACGGCGGAGTCTCGCTTTGATCGTGATGCGGTACAGTTTCTTAGTGCCTCGTCTCCTCACCTTTGGTAGGGGACTTGGGAAGACGAGGTCTCTATCATCGGGTCGTTTTAGAGTGTATGTTGTATGCCGATTGGTTTTGTATCATGTAAGTTGCATCATGTTGGTGTGTGGAGTTGTAGCCTTTTGGCGTTGTACCGGCCTATTCTTCTATGTGATTTACGCGTCTTTCCAAGATGTGTCTCTAGAAAAAAAGGTAAAACTGACATGTATTTCATCTGCTCTGCTCCCTCTATAGCATTATCTAGGCAGTTCTTGGTGGCATCACTGCATCACCCGCTCAGCCTCTTCATCTTGCCGACAACCATCTCCCAGTCGGGGGCGCGGCTACAGTGGGTTACATCACTATCGGCCCTCCTTCCCTCTCGCGCGTCGCATATTCGGACCGAGCACCGGCGAGGAAACATGCATTACATTCGCTCGGCCCGGTGCATGTGGGAAGGACGAGGTGGCATAGGAAGGATGAGTCGAAAGCGGGGATGGGCGGCGAAGAGGATGAGGCAAAGGGCACGGGGTCGCGAGGGTGAAGGAGGGAAAGCGGTTAGGGTTTTTGTGGGGGATCATTTATGTTTCACGCAGCAACGACCGAGATGGATGCAGCCTCATTTTTACGCCTGGTAAGCATGCTAATCCCCCAACACGAGTGTGCATTGGGCACTATCATATATACTCTGAGAGAGCTCACTAGGGGGTCACAAATGCTTGTTCTAAATGTGGCATTTCCGTGTAGACATTATTTGCCGGCTCACAAATTTATGATGTGTTTTTTTGAATATTTACTGTAGGGGAGCCCCCACATTCCTTTATTTAAAATAAAACCAGAAGTCTTATGTACAAGCTAACAAACTAAAACAGAAAGTATGTACACAAAAGAGAAAAAACTATACAAAATTTACAATAAGGCATCAATCCAGGAGTTAAGTTATGTGATGGTCTTCTTTTTGACTCTGTATTTTAGGAGTGAAACATCACAGATAAACCTTGATTGTCAAGAGGTGAAGGAGGGTATTATTCCTTTGAAAATTTTATCATTTCTCTACTTCCAAATATTCCAACAGGCCAGAATAGCAATCTTTGTGAAGCATGGACCCTTGAATTTCTGTTTTGCATGTTTCAAAATTTCAGGTCCAGATCCTGTACCCCAGACAACCTGAAGGTATGTCCAGATTCTCATACTGAAATTGCATTCAAAAAATAAATGTCACCGGTCTTCAAGGGTGTGACAAGGGCAAATAACACAATTATGATTGTCAGAAACATTCCAATGTCTTCTGAGCACATATCTTTAGTATTAATGCAGTCATGGATTATCAGCCAGGCAAAGAACTTGTGTTTGGAAATACATTTACTTTGCCAGATCCACTAGGATGGAAAATGATTTGGTATGTGCTTGAAATATCCCTTGTACATATCACTGACAGAATAATCTCTTGTTTTTTAATGCACAATTTTCCATTCATCATCTTTATTTTGTTGAAGAATGACTTGAGCCAGTTGCAGCTATAAATGTTGTAGTTCGGTACTAGCTTCAACAGATATTGGCAGATGAAAAGCTTCAGACATCTGAGTAATTGAGATTGCTTGCTTAACAGAGTAGTCTTTATCAAGCACATGTGAAAACAATAATAATATGAAGTGATATTTGAGAGAACAACCATGGATAACGGTGTTAGACAAAATAATAATGTAATACATGTACATATACGAATCGATGTGGAGCAGTACTCCATCCGATTCGTGTCCCTCTTTTACACGTTTGCGGAGGCTGTTCCACCTCCAATATCAACACGCAATAACGATCCCGGGAGGATATCATTTTCCCTTCCACTAACAAGTGGAACTTGTATAGACTTTGGACAAGTTCAATCAAATGCGGGCCATATATTGAGAATTTAGTTAAACCCCAAAAGTCATTGATGGATTCTATCGCGTGGTAAAAGAACAAAATATATGTTTCATAAAACTAAAATAATCTCAGCGTGGTAAAACATCAATGAAATCATTCAATTGATAAATTGCAAATTTGTTGGGTTAATATTTCTATTACATTGATCTATGTCGAAACATGTTATACATTTTTGTTTCATGGCTACATGATTTTGATAAGTCTACTTTTGTGGGAACTGCAGTTTTTGTTTGGTTTATATGTCATATCGATGATTTAGTTTGCGATTAAACGGGAGTGGTATGCTTTTTACATAGTGTTTGCAACACCGGAGATGATGAGAAATTGACGCCTATGATGTTTGCTTACCAAGGAGTTTATGTTTCTGTTTGGTCAAGTATTGTGTGGCATATTTATCATTTGTTTTCACACTTTGTTTAGTATGTGTTATCTTATAATTATTGTTGGCTTGTAGTAAATACTGAGATATATGCATTTTATGGATGCAAAGATCGGGGTAACGGAAACATGTACTCCCTCCATCCCAAGGATGATATAGATTTTTCTAAATTCGCATGTAACTATACACTAAAACATGTCTAAATAGATATGAATTTAGACAAATATGAGACATCCTTTTTAGGACGGAGGGAGTAACAATTATACTAAATTACCGACAAAATTTGGAAGTCCAGACCAAAGTTACCGAGAATCGAAAAAATGGGCTCTTCAGCGATTTGATTCATGTGCTCAAGAAGGTGCAAAGAATAAACATGCAATACATCATGTGCCATTTTATGCGAAACAAACTATACAATACAACACAACACAACACATCACAACACAACACAACATGCGAGAGTGAATTTTGGTACTTTTGAACCCGTCTTTATTTCGCATACCATTAAGTTACATATTTATTTGGACCTTAAGTTATAGAAAAGTTTGTAACTTAGCGACTCCTTCCTTCTTACTATTCATTCGATATTTTATTATTTTTGTCTAAGCTACATAATTTCAAGTTTTGATATGCCAAAAAATAAGCACATATATACATGTGGCCTCTGTTTCAAAATAGGAAACATTAATCCTCGGGGAATGATCCCTCACGGGCTATATATTGTTAGCTGGATGAGACTTCTCGAGCAACGGATTGTACGCACTTGTGTGCCTTGCCGCCAAGCCAACGCTTGATTCTCTCCGTCTCAAAACAGATGTCTCAGATTTGTTAAAATTTAGATAAATCTACATACTAAACAATGTTTAGATTTATCTAAATTTTATTAATCTGTGACATATTTTTAAGACAGGGAGAGTATTTTTTATTTTATTTTTGAGAGGGAGGCAGGATGAGGAGTGCCCATATCCCAGTACGTACTATTGCACAGCATGCCAACGTACATCTCACGTAGTAGCTGTCGCTGAAATAATGAAGCACATTTCGTGATAGCTATGTTGCATATAGCCTGATAAATTCTTGCGCGTGTTCTGTTCCCCGATCGAGCAAGCTGTACTGTGGCACAGGCTTCTCTTTTCTCTGATAGAGAGTTAACCAGCCCAGCCAGTATGAGCTGTAGGAGCCCTTCTTCCTCGACGATTCCGAAGTCGCTGCCTCCAGGGAACAGGTTTCTTCATAGATTCATTCGATAATGTCCATTTAAGTATATATACGTATATATATTAAGAGGCCGCATCTTTGGACGCAAAACTCGGCGGCAGCCCTATAATCAACAGGCGCGAGAGTAGCTGTTTCGATTTGTCGATGCGTTGTCGTCTGACATTGAAGATCCATTGCATCTGCGCTGCGCGGCTCCGGGTTCGATCTAGGCCGGTGCCCTTAATAAACTAGTACTTAATTAACACGGCTCTGCTAGATACTTTGGTTTGACAATATGTCCATGATCGACCAGGTGTCTGTCAATTACCGTAGTCGCCAATATAAGTTTTGTACTCCCATGCGGCAATGGTTCAAAGAATTTCATAGGAAAAGAATCATTAACATTCATGCATATGTCTGGTTCTGTCTCCTAAAAACTGCTGAAGACGTAGGAGTAAATCCAGCTCCTCTTTTGTGCAGACAAAGACACATCCAACTCTATGGTCCGGACTCGGTTTACGGGCTAATTAATTAGTACAGTACATGTACATCATCTGATTATGTGGGGGTGCTGATCTGAGAAAGGATAGTGATAGCAAGCAATAATAATCATAAAAGTGGAAAGAAAGAAAGAGAGTGAGACTGGTGAACATTCATCGGTCTGCCAAATGCATGCACCTCTCCTAGCTGAAAGAAGACCTGAGCAACCTTCAACACGCTTTGATTGTTTCCTTGGTTCGACTAAACAGCTTTCGCACCAAGACCTCTCAATCTACGAACTTTTAGTCGTCGTCTTAAACATTGAAATCTGAAAATTTGTGAGCTGTTTCTCAAGCTCAGCTATCGCAAGTTGCCAGAAAAATACTACTGCTGCTACCATATAGGGTTGCTAAGAAAGGCAAGTTAAAGTACTAGTACCATAATTAATTAATCTCCTTGTTTTGTGTCAAATTGCTAGAAGCTTCATCCTGGCTTGGTCTGTACGTAGTCCCTTTTGTTGGATTGTCCAGGTGAGCTGAACCCACGGATGCATCTACATTTTACTACTCGGTCGACAGTGTACGACTAGGTATAACTATCCGTGATATGACTATATGAGACTAGCTAGTAGAGTGTCATAAACTCATAGTAATATACTGCGCACTGGCGTGGTTGATGTTAATTTCGAATTGCCGTACTTAAAAGACCAGGAAACTTGTTATCATGCGAAGATGTCTATCCATTGAAAAGCTTCAGAAAGTATAGTAGTTTACTGATGGAGCATGACAATGGAGGAAGAACCGTTGGCTGTCATTGAGGTGTTTCAGGCTCATGAATGTAAAACATCTGCAGGCCCGATCCAGAAACAGACAGCCGTGTTTTCTTCTCGTGTGATGACGTGTCTCCCGTACGTCCACGCCCGCTCTCGCCGGCGCAAGTTCAGTGAACCTTCTGCATGCCGCGCTAGCTTTTGGGCGGTTTCTACCGTGTGTGTTTCTTCTACCGCGTGCTGGCCACGGTGGCAGGAAAGGATCAAGTAGATATGTTTGTCCATTTCGCCGCTAATTAACCTGGTCTGTTCAGGGCCGTCCTGAGATTTCAAGGACCCGGGGAAAAACTTAAATTTCGGATTCCTTTCTAATTTTTTATATATACAAGAATAAAATAATGAAAAATAAATACTTTAAGTACGTCCATTTGCAATATTCATATAAAAATGACAATGTTTATATATTACCTTTAAAATTTCTCCGTAAGCAAAGTCGGTGATAATAAAATCAATATCAATCTTGTCCAATAATTTCTTCTCGATGCCGAATAATAAATAACCACACTAATTGGTTCCTCGTCAACACTAGCAGATTTTATAGGAGATGAATCAAATGCGATATCATGATCACTTACATTGTTATGATCCGCGTTGATGTCATCATTCTACTATGTACCGATCTCATCCTCTAGATCAATATTACTATGTTCCTCAACAATAACTACTACCTCTGTTTCAGGTTACAAGTCTTGCGCGTACTTCTATGTTGCCAGATTGAAAAACTTAGTATAAGGTATATATTATAAAACAAATATCATCAAAAAATTTAGACTTTGTATTTTTCAATGATATTTTTTTTATATTATATAGGTCAAATTGATAACCTAGATACACGTGAATGACTTGTAAATCAAAACAGAGGAAGTAGTGCTAACTTAGCTGGATTTTTCAAAGTGCTCGTGTTACTCCTTAGAGATTTATGAAGGGATTCTCTCTGTGAGTCAATCAACTTCCGCTCTTTCTTCCTCTTTTTTACTTTTCTTAGTACCAGAATAAGGTGCCATAACTAATTAAAAATATAAAGAAGAACAACTAATTAGAATAAAAATTAGAGGCAACGAGACTGCAGAAGACTGAGATCATAAATTCAGAATTCGGACATACAGACGCTGAACGGCCAAAGCGAGACAGAGAGACAAGCCACAGAAGCAGAAGGCGAGGGGGCAAGGCGATAGGCGACGATCGGCCGACAGGCGGCGGCTTGTTGCTTGCTGCGTGCGGGTCTTCCTACGATTGACAACGTAGTGTTGAGTCGAGGTCGAGGCAGGAACCAGAGTGCGGCATGCCTTCGTACGATACGATCAAATAGGATAGCTAATCTAATTGCAGGTTAGGTAAATGCTGCCGTGATAGACTCCAAATCTAAAATATATGTGTATGTCTAGCAAAGTAGGGCCCAATCTAGCACAATAGAAAACTTAAAACTGTTATTTTTTTATCTTTTCTAAAATCTATTATAACCTATATATGCAACACATATCTGGGGAGGGCCCCCAAATTTTTTGGGCCCGGGGCGGCTGCCCCTCGGGTCCCCCCAAGGGCCGGCCCTGGGTCTGTTTCGATCTTCGTTCAAGTATAAATAGATCGTGTCGATCGGTGCTGGCGACGATACGTGCTGTGGCAACTAGGTGGTTTACTCTATATATTCTGCATTAGCTTAAGTGTGAGGTTGAAATACGAATTGGCAATAATATGGCGTAATTCTTTTCAAAGTTTTATCAGCATACTGTAAGAATGTTTTGAATTATTCAAGGATGATTTGAGTTAAAAATGTGTGTTTCAAGTTTTTCACCATGCAGAACACACGGGGTACTTATATTGATCACGGAGATGATAAACGACCAACTGAGATCAAATAGACACGGCCGGAGAGAGCAATGTTTTTTTTCACACGACCCCGATAATATTGTCGGGTTCCATTAATAGATACTCCCATTGTTTTAAAATGAGTTAAATACATGGACGGTCATCGAACTAAACCCTCTTATCCACCTTGGTCATCGTACATAGAGATACATAATTTACGGTCACCGAATACGCTCAGTGCTTCATCGGAGGTCACTAGAGCCTGTAGAGTTAACCCCACATGTCAGGTTTCAGCTGTGTTTTATTTTGCAAAAATATCCTAAATTTTATTTTACTAAGACAAAAAGGTCCCTCCTCAATTGTCAACGCAAAAAAAAATTCCCCACCACCACGACGACCTGTCTTCTTCCTCATGCGGTCTTCCCGACCTCCCCCATGGCCCATCTGAGGGACACGATCTCCCCGTCGACTTCTCTGCCCGATGGAGGCCGGAGCAGAGGTGTGGGTGGAGGAGCTCGCTGTAGCTGGGACGCGGGGTGGAGGAGCTCTCTGTGGTAGGTACTGCCGGGCCGGTGATGTCCTCGAGCTCGCGCTTGTCGTGGAGGCCAGAGTGGCGGTTCGAGATGACGACGGCCTCGACGATGTCCCTGAATGGCTCGTGGAAGCGGTAGATCCTCTCGCTGGTGGTCTCCTAGGCGAGCTCCCCTCCCCCACGAAGATCTTGCTATTGGTGGTGTCCCCGAAGGGCGAGGCGGGCAGGTGCAGCCCCGAGCTGGAGCTCAACGCCGATGCGACCCATATGTCGTTCCCACATCTTGTCGTTGATGCAGAGCCATCCGGAAGGTGCGGTAGTTGGAGGGGTGGGCGGATCAGTGGATTCCTGGGCGGGGGTGGCATGAATCTTCTATCGCAGCGACCCCACTGCCTGTTGGTGGCGGTGCGAGGCGGATTGGCACGGCGGGAGTGGGAATTGGGGCGGCGTGAGGCGAATTGGTGGCGGCGCGAGGCAGACTGGTGCGGAGGAGGAAGAAAGAGGAGGAAAGAGGTGGGTGGGTGACCCTGACCAATGGGCCCCACTAGTCAGATCCACCAGTTATTCTTAGGTGTTGAATAGGAAACCAAAATTGAGGAGGGTCCTTTTTGCAAAACATCTCTTTGCTAGAGACCGGTCAACTCAGTGCCACGTCAGCAAAATACGGAGGTCTACAGGCTCCAGTGACCTCCGATGAAGCATTTAGCGTATTCGGTGACCATAAATTACGTATATCTATGTACGATGACCAAGATAGGTAAGGGGATTGAGTTTGGCTTTTAAAATATAGATGTTTTAGTTTTATGAAAAAAGTGCATCTAGATCCCGTTTAGTTCTAAACTGCTTTAAACTCACGTTGTTGTTCTGTTATATCCCCTCTGAGCTTTGTCAAGTAATCTATACACTAAAAGAGATCTAGATACATTTCTTTTATAAAACTAAAACATCTTATATTTTAAAACGGAGGGAGTATAACAGAACAACAACATGAGTTACAAAACTAAAACATCTTATATTTTAAAACGGAGAGAGTATAAAGAACAACAACGTGAGTTTAAAGCAGTTCAGAATAAAAAAGACAAGAACTTGAGTACTTAACCGTGTTGATTGGAGAAAACAATACCACTTTGGCTTTAAATTGTAGGTAACCTTACCCAGGGGTGGAGCCAAGTGGGGGCGAGCAGGGGCTAGACCCCCCCAATCGGTCGCCCCCCTCAACGTTTGATAGTAGATACTGGTACATCTATATTAGTGTATGTCCTCTAATGGCTAAAGATTCGTACATAATTAATTAGCTCATGGTTAACTGATTTAGTTGTGGACTAACAAACTAAGACTCATTAGCCCATATCTCGATCGTGGCATTGTTGCCTCATTAAAAATAACGATCTGCTCCTAGCCATAGACATACAATAGATAGAAATTAGAGGATCGATCTATCATGTATGTCTCCAAATTGGTAGAAGTAGGAATTTGGGGTTGCTGCCGCTAGGGCGCCGCCTTCAACCGCTCACCGTCTACATATGACTCTGTCGTCTGCCACTCATCACCTACATATGCCTCCTACATACGCCTCCGACATATTAGATCATGCCAGTTTATGATCTGACCGTCTTGGTGCAAGCCGTTTCAGCACTTCGTTTAACGTCTATATGGCTTTGTCGACCATGACATGTATGAAATATGTGATTGCTGCCTCAGGTATAGTCACACATGATGTCTATACCTAAGGTATGTTGTGCATTAGATTTGCCAATTCAATTCATATTTACCATTGGTTAATATTTTTTAGATTAATAGAAGTTACATATTGATTTGTGTACATTGCCATAGAGTTGGAAGACAAAATCAATGGAAGACTGGAAATACAATAGATTTTTTTGAAGAAATAGTTGATCAAAAAATGAAGAGAAATATACAAAAGCAATTGTGCCAATTTTCATATTTGATATTGATGCTATTTGTTAAATGTCCAAAATAGTGTTCTGTTATCTTCTATGTTGTTCACTCGTGTAAAGAATTTTTTTCTATTCCTTTCACTCTGAAAAAAATCTTCTATGGCGTTAGGTGGTCATTGTATTCTTCGCCCCTACTATGGTCCAATCCTGGCTCCGCCCCTGACCTTACCTTCCTGGGGTCCAAGCTGATCTTTGATTCGGGCAGTCTTGGGGGGCTTGATCCATTGTTAGATTAGCAGTATACTACACTCAATCGTGATGACCCATTAAGGGGCCACTTGATCTACTAGTCCTAAACAATGAATAATATATAGCGACATGTTCTTCGAGCTAGATAATTGCTCTCTGCAAGTTGCCGAGAAAGGCAAGTAGAAGCATCACCATTTCTGGCCAGTTAGCTGACTCGAGAGTCGGTTTGCATACTGCTCTTCATACGGAGTGTATCATCTTCTTGGAACATGATCACATTGGCTGTTTCCTGGTGAGCTGAATCCAATCAATCCATATAGCCGTACTGTGCTTTACCAAGGACTCTTCATGCATCTAGCTTACTTTGTCGTTTTTGTGTCAAAGATATAATCTACCTGTGAAGTTTGAAGTATTTTATGCAAAATAGTTCAAACTTCATGCATTTAACCGGTTTGCTTTTTTCGTAATGTATTTTTTCAGCAATAGGAATATACGAATATCATGGAGATATTGATAACATCCGGCCTCTACAACAATGAAATGTGCTATACATTACAGAAGCACACAAACCTAGAACAAAAAGAAGAAGAAGAAAAGATCCCGCTACAGTGATCACAACATTGTAGCTACAACACAAACAACCATCTAGGCAACATCCAAAGTCTAAATTCTCCAAAAACGACGCTCCAAGAAGTAAACAATGCACAAACGTCGTTGTCTCCCAATCATAGATCTTAGGTTTTCAACCTGGAGAAGGTTCACACTCTCAATACAATGTCTTCAACATGACCATTGCCAGGCACAACCAATTATGTCGGACCTTTGATTTTCACCCTAAAATATAAAATTTTGTATTCCTCCTATGTCGCCTCCCTCGCTAACCGATGCCGCTGCTGCAAGTCAAGAAACACCACGCAAAGTCCTTATCATCTCCAAGACTCATTTCACTATTACTAGACCTCAGACCTCAGCCGTTATGGCATTCTCCGTCACTGTCTTCACCATAGAAATCGAAACACCGACAAGTCCCATGATGACAGCAGACAACAAAATTCTGCGTCACATCCTCCTGAAGCCACACGACCATAAATAGTGGTGCACGCGACCGAATCTCATCCGATCCAGCAGTCTACAAGCATCAATCGCCCAATAGAGATCTCCGGTGGAGCATTCAGGAAGTCGTCATCGGCCAAATCAATGAGGACATGCATCAAATAGAACATCGTATTGATGCAAGAAGAACCCTAAGATCGCCTCCTTTATTCAAGCTGAGCCAGAAGCCTACACGCCACCGGCCGGCTGTAGAGGAGACCACGAACCAGACCGCCGCTGGCATTGCTGGAACTAGCACAGTCTGGTATGCACACAATGCCCGTCATGACTGTCGGCCCTGATAGGGCCTAGGCTAGGTTTGCTGTCGCCGCCACAGTCCATGGCAGCAGCACCTCGGACAGCGCCGCGAAGGTCTTGCCTCACCAGATCTCCCTTCCCTAGCGTTGCATCTTAGTGATTCTCCCACCAACCGCACATGCTTTCTACCATGAATATCCTCCCCGCCGCAACAGCCGCCGCATGCCTCCTCAGCCCTCTGCCTTAGGCGAGACGGGCGCTGGCACCGCCGGCGGCGATAGCGGTCAGGGTGATCGGAGGGAGGTGGTGCTTGCTAGGTTTTTTTCCCAGTGCACGCAGTTATGCCCTTGTATGGTCGATCTCTTGGAAAACTAGAGTAGTTTGTCATTAATTTACCGAGCATACTAGTCCTACATTATGAAACAAAGCACTCCTTCTGTCCTGAATTTAGCGATTTGGATTTGCCTAGATTTTACATATATCTAGACATGTTTTAGTGTATAGATACATGTAAATATATAAATCTAAGTCAATCTTTTTAAGTTTAGGACCAAGAGAGTATAATTTATACTCCCTCCATTCAAAAATATAAAATGTTTTAGCTTTGTGAAAGAAGTGAGCTCCGGCCTGTTTCAAGAAGTACTCCCTCCATTTCAAAATATAAGATGTTTTAGGTTTGTGAAGAGAACATATTTAGACTTGCTTTAGTGTGTAGATTCATTTTAAACATGAGTGAACATATATACTAAAAGTAGTATTATAGATACATTTGCTTCACAAAGTTAAAACATCTATATTTTGAAACGGAGGGAGTATATCTAGCCCATTTTAGTGTGTAGGTTTGCTAGCGTGGTTATCAGTGGTTAATTATCCTTTCAAACTAAACTAAGAACGACAAACTAGCTCGATCACTAGCTGCATGCTTGTCCGCGCGCGGCCAGACACGTCGATCGATCCATTCGTTCGGCGGGATTACGTGCTTGGTCGCGCTTTTGGCCGTCGTGATCGTCGAGGAAGTAACGCGCCTGCCTGCGTGGTGCACACACGGCCGGCCAGGATCAACCGTACCGATCGAAAACGACGCCCGCCGATGTTCAATGCACCCGGCCGGCCGCGCGCTGCATCCCCTTTCCGACGGTACTGGCTCCTTGACGTGCGCGTTTTTCTAGCTAGCCAGTTTCCTACTGCCGATCGATGTGGTTCCAGGTGCAGGGTACATACATCTCGATAGACCTGGCCTTTCTTTGCTCTGCTCCTTCCCATGCATGCATCGATGTCACTATCGGTGTTTGCTGCGTACGAGACAGCTCCTGCATTACCGATCGTCGACTGGAACACTTGGACTTGGTGGTGGCCTTCTTCCAAAACAAAATTAATTGTTCGATCACTTATCACTACCATGAACTAGTGCATCCGTGCGTCACCGTATACGTGCTTCTCTTAGACGACTACGAACTTTGCCTAGACCTACTGCCTGCAGAAAATTCCTAGCGCCTGCGCTGAAAGTAATCTTTTTGGCACTCAAGCTCGGGGGCTCCTCTTCTTTTAAAAAGAAATCAGAAATAATACTTAAAAGTTTCAAAAAAATCAGAAAATAATTCTGTACACAGTCAATGTTGTATATACTACAAGCACGCAAAATCGCGACGTGAAATTATTTATACTGTGGGCTACTCAAATATGATAAAATCTGGTAAAGTTGGGGATTGAAAAACCTGGTAAATTTGGGAGCTCCTTGTCCCAGAAAGAAAACCCTAAATCTGACCTTCAGTGGTTATATCTGACAATGATGGCTCCCTAGTCATTTTTTTGTTGAAGGCATTGTCTTGAAATTAGACATTCTTTAGGGTTAAAACCCATGATCCGACCATGATGGTTAAACCATGCGACGGAGGTGTTTCACACCGTTATGTTTCTAGGGTCATCGTTTTGAACAAGTTTTTTCGTAGTTGAGGTGTCATCAACACTGGTGGTGCTACTGCTGTTGCGAGTCTCCGATTGTTTCAGAGGGATCTTTGTTCTCTGTTTCTTCCTCTTATATTTTTTTGTGGTGCATCATTTATGTCAAAACTTGCTCTTGTCACTATGTTGTTGCAAAACTTAGGTGTTATATTGCTATCATCTTGGTATTAATATATTCCCTTTATCAGAAAAACATGGCATCTCATGCCTTTTTTATTACGTGTTTGCTTATTAGCTTGTAATAAATATTGAACTATATACATTTGTCGATGCAAAGATCCAAACAATGAAATCATCCAATTCTTAAAACAAGACTATTGTTTCAAAATTGAAGTATAGATGAACCCCTAAAAATGCCGAGAATCGATAAAACAACCTATGTTTTTTACGGACATCACATGAGAATTTTCGCACAACGGTGCCCTAGCGTGACACCACAAAAAGTTGCTATGGGAAATTGCCGTGAGACCTGGCAACACTTGAAGATCCGAAAATGCGTTCACTCCATGAGTCTAATTTTTTCTTTATTTTTGATAAAAACTTCCCGGAAAGTATCTTTGGCATATGGGAACTAGTGCTCTCTTCACTTTCATATTTTTGAAAAATTTAAAACCTCAAACTTCTATGTCTCCAAAAATTATGGCGTTAATATATAGATAAATATATACAAGAGGAGTGTACGCAAAAAAGTTCCGTTAAAAATACATTGTATTTTGTAAAATACAAAAATACAAATCTATGACAAAAAGATATACTATTTTATATTTTACTAGTATTTACTATTAGGAATTTGTCTTTTTATATCTCTCAAAATATAAAGTTATTTAAACGGGACTTTTGCGTACACTCCGCATGTATATATCCGTCTATATATTATAATTTTTGAGACATAGAAGCGTGAGGTTTTAAAATTTTCAAAAATCTAGAAGTGAAGGGAGGCACCGGCCGGTGCCCATGTGCGCAAAATCCCTTCTCGAATCTTCCATCATATATATATTTATCAACAAAATCGAAAACGGACTCTTTAATGCCTGATGTGATTTGATTCATGTGGTCAAGAAGGTGCAGAAAATGAATGAACACGCAATACATCGCGTGCCATTTTGTGCGAAAAACGAACTGCACAATACGTCACAGCATGCCTACGTACATCAGGTAGCTGTCGCTGGAATAATAATTAATGAAGCACATTTCGTGATAGCTAGCTAGGGTGCATGCCCTGATAAAATTCTTGCGCGTCTTCTGTTCCCCGATCGACTATAATATGTCTTCCTCGTTTATTCAGATTTCGGAGCTAACCAGCTAGCCAGGGTGAGCTGTACGAGCCCTTCTTCCTCGACGATTCCGAAGTCGCTGCCTCCAGGGAACAGGTTTCTTCGGAGATTCATTTGATAATGCCTATGTAAGTAGTATTATATACGTACATATTAAGGCAATACGGCCGCATCTTTGGACACAAAACTCAGCAGCCCTATAATCAACAGGCGCGTGTGTAGCTGTTTCAATTTGTCGATGCGTTGTCGTCAGACATGGAAGATCCATTGCATCTGGGCTGCGCAGCTCTGGGTTCGATCCGGGGTGCCCTTAAACTACTTAATTAACACGGCTACTAGATACTTTGGGTTGGCAAGTTGTCCCTGATCGACCAGGTGTCTGTCATATTACCGTTGACGGCGCCACCTTGTGTACGTTTTGTACAGATGCGACAGTGGATTCAAGGAATTTTCTAGGAAAAGGATCACAAACCTTCATGTTTGGTTCTGTCTCCTAAAAACTGCTGAAGACGTACGTAGATCCAACTCCTCTTTTGTGCAGACAAAGAAATCCAACTCTAAGGCCCAGAATTAGTTTACGGGTAAAATAATTATTAGTACATGTACATCATCTGATTATGTGGGTGCTGATCTGAAGAAGGATAGCGAGAGTCATTAATCATAAAATTGGAAAGAAAGAGAGTGAGACCAGTGAACATGATGCATCAGTCTTCCAAATGCATGCATGCACCTCCTAGCTGAAAGAAGATCTGAACAACTTTCAGCTCTTTGATTATTTCCTTTCGCTCGACTGAACAGTTTTCGACCAAGACCTCCCAATCTAAGGAACTTTAGTCTTCGTCCTAAACATTGAAATCTGAAATGCGTGAGCTGTTTCTCAAACTCAACTCTCGCAAGTTGCTAAGAAAGGCAAGTTAAAGAACAATTATTAATCTCCTTGTTTTGTGTCAAATTGATAGAAGCTCCATCTGCTTGGTCCGTACGCAGTCCCTTTTGTTGGATTGTCCGGGTGAGCTGAACCCAAGCATGGACGCATCTAAAAATATTTTTAGTACGATGAGGTAGCCGTGATATGAGACTAGTACTGTATCATAAACTCATAATATACTGCGGGTGTCCTTGATATTTTGAATGCCATACTTGTTATGCTAAGATGTTTATCTGTTAAAAAAGCTGAAGAGTCTCAATCATGTAGTCTAGCCACCATGCATGGGAAGCCAGCATCGCGAGGGCACACAACTTGCAACAAGCTCGATCTTGATCCTCTTTTAATTGGCCTTCTTGGTCCATGCATGCCCTTTATTCATGTTGCCTTGGGGAGCCGAATCCGTCGTCCGTGGTTAGATTCTTGATCGATGCATGAAATCGAAACCTTAGCTGTATAGTACCTATATGAAAGACGAAGAAAATAGAGGCCCGGCAGCTCGTAGTAGTATTATATCTCGATCGAGCTCAGCTCTGGCGTGCAAGCTGGCCAGAAAACCTGCAGGACAGTTAGTTGTTGCTAATTAACAAAGGAGAAATAGAAATACTCCCACCCAATATCTCTACCAAGTGGCTACTTGAGTGCACTCTTTTAGGCTCATCGATCGTTTCATCAGACCTTTATTTGGGACGGACGTCCTGGTGAGCTGAATCCTGCTGATAAATAAATCTAATAGTGGTACAAGAAACAGCCGCGTATGTGTGTAACGACGTCTCCTGTCTGACCGCTCGGCCGGCCGGCGTAAGTTCCACTAGTGCAGAGCCCCCTTTAACTCCGGTTGGAAGGGCCCTCTAACAGCGGTTCCCCAACCGTTGTTGAGGGTTCGGTGTTAGAGGGGGGGCCCTTTAACACCGGTTCTTATACGAACCGGTGTTAAAGGTCTTCTGCCGCGGCAGAGATTTAGGCCGTTTTGCGCGGCAGATAACGCCTAAATCTCGCCGCAACATTTCTCGCCTCTGCCCGTTGGGCGTATTTCTCGGGAGGGGGCGAGGAGAATCGATCGGGAGCTGTATACACATAAATCGTCATCGGTACATACGAGTACATGAATAATTAAGCAACTATTATTATACACAAACATCGTCATCGGCACATACATCGTCATCGGCACATACATCGTCATCGTTCATTTTGGTGGATATCTAAAGAGTTCTCCGCCAGGCGTGACGACCTCATCAAGTATGAACCCCGCCAATTCCTCTTGAATGGCTCGTATGCGTTCAAATGGTAGGAGTTGGTCCCGCATCCGTTCGATCTGAATATATATGAAGAATGGACCGTCAATATATATATAAGAATAAAACTCAACACAATTGATGGTAATAAAATAATGTTGTGGACTTTGTTTACTTACTCTAAGTTGTTCTAGTGCGGCTTGGCCCGTCGCACATATCGTGTTGCGAATGAACTCGCAAACATAGTACCCACATAAGTTATTGCCGTGTCCCTGATGCGCGCACTTTACGAGAATAGAGAGTTCAATCAAAATAATAACCAATAAAGCATGATATAATGGAATTGGAAGCTAGATAGTATTACTTATATTTTGGTCTATAAATTTTAGTTCTTCTGACCATTCACCCACGGCCCTGCCCGTGAACCTTTTCCAAACCCTGTCCGGCAAAGAAAATGGATAAAGGAGTAATTAATTACTTGTTGTCACGAAAGTTGCCGATCTAGTGCAATAATATGATTGAAATTATCTCTGGAGCATCTCTCTAAAGTTTGCCCATATCTCTTTTTCTTTTCGTAACGAGTCCATGACAAGGACTTTTCCTGAGTCGGGTTGAATGACTAGCAGAATAAAGTGGAACCTACGCACGCATAACTCATCATCAGTTACACTTAACATCGAGTAAGATGAAATAGAATGTGTACAAGAGAGAGGATAACAGTACTCACGAGAAGTTGTAAGGCAATAGTATTTCCCTTTTGGTTTGTTATCTCAGTAAAGACCTTAGCAAGTAATCTTCTGTTTTCCCGGGTTTGGTTTCTACCACTTCTTCATGAACTCTATTTGGGTCAACGAACCCAATGTCAAAAGGGCCTCCTTTCCTGCATTCCATAACATTTTTCCTGCATAATAGTATATACATATATGGTGAACATATATATATATATACATGCAATTAATAAAGTGAATGAGATGAGTTATAAATTATAGAAATAGTACTTACACACAATAAAGGCTGATGGCAACTTTGTCGAGTTCCTTCTGATTGAATAGAAAATGCAAGTCTTGAATGTTGAAGTCGATCGCGTCGTCTCCGCAGAAAAAATCTCATCTCTTATATGCGCCGTGATCCATTCTACCTTTCTCGTCTTGCAGAAATGAAGGTACCACTTGTGCAATTTTCGCATCTTTGTTGGTAGATTCTTGAGCTCCTCTTTCTTGACGAGATTCTTCCCATACTTCCATGGCTGTATGGGGTTGGCATCGCATTTGGGCAAGTTGTCTCCCATGACGTTCAAGTATGCAATGTAAGTCATCCCCATCTCATTGGCCTTTCTTTGTAGCTCTGCCTCGTAATCATTTACGGGAGGAGCGTCCCATGTGTCGAACATTTGGAGCGGGGCGCATGATTGGTTTTCCTGCTCTCCGAGCATGGGAACTGTTTTCTGGGGTGCCTCACGACTGCTACTTTCAGTCTCCCTACGGCGCCTTGCATCCGCCTTCAAAATCTGGCGCTCGTAGTCCGGCACAAGTGGGGTTTCAGGTTTCAAAAGATTTTTGTAAAACTTCTCCACCACCGCCGGATCTATTTTCTCCTTTGGCTCGGCCCGTCTAGGTGCAAAGAATTTCTTGACCTGTTCTTCCGAGATCCTATTGGTCTCCTCGTCGCTGCGATTCCACGGTAAAACCGGCAATGGCTTGGCGGAAGGCTGCGGGACGTAGTTTTTTGAACTCTTTGGCGTACGGTTTCCTGCGGATTTCTTTGTGGCAGTGCTACTGATGCTCTTCGTGGCAGTGCTCTTCCGCTTACGCTGAGGAGATGGCTGACGGGCAGGAGATGGCTGCCGCGCAGGAGATGGCTGACGGGCCGGAGATGGCTGCCGCGCAGGAGATGGCTGAAGCGCCGGAGATGGCTGCCGCGCAGGAGATAGCTGAAGCGGCTCAGACTGCTGACGCTGCGGAGACGGCGGGGGTGCCAGTGACCTCCAATTTGGAAGCACAATGTGTTCCTTCTTCCAAAGAATGGTTGTTTTCACTGCAAATTTGAGTTGAGTTTCCCCTTCACCTGTAGCATGGTCAAGCTGTGCTTCCTCATATTCCTTCACAATCTCATCCACCCCGACAATAGCATAGCCATCTGGAATCGGTCGGCAGTGGTAAGTTCCACCAGCTATAGGAGGTAAGGCATAGCCGACAGCCACCTTAATGGATAAGCCCATTAATCTCACATGCAGCTCAGCGTGTTCGCTCTCCGTGATCTCATCCACGAGGTATCGAGGACCCGCCATTTCAAGCGTGGGCTACACATTCTCCGTGGAAGCCACGCTGCTTTTCCGCGCAGAGCCTGGGCCGCCGGCAGCTTCCAATGCAGGCTCTTCGTGCCGCTGAGATAGGCCAGTAGCTTGATGGCTCTGTTGTGCATTCACTTGCGCCTGCAGCGCCGCAAGTGCATGTTCTATCTGTGTCATCCGCTCTGTACGCTCTTTTTTCTTCTTCGCGCCATCAGAAGAGTCGTTCGGTCGGCAAACCCATCCTTCCACGTCATACTCCCTGTGCCTCGTGCATGTCCAGCGTGTTCTTTTTACCGATGGCGCGTGTGAGCTGGTCATTCTCTCTGTCGGGATGGAAGGTCCTGGCGGCTGTTTCCTCGTATGCCGTGATGAGTTCAGTGACGGGTTTGGCAAGGAGTGTGGGGAAGATACACAATCCTGTTTCTGGGTCCAACCTTGCCCCGATTCCGTAGAACCAAGTCTTTGCACGTAGGTCCCACCCATCTGTCTGGGGTGTGATCCCTCTAGCGAGCAGGGCCTTCTCAGCTTCCTCCTACTTAGGCCTCTGAGATATGTAGCCACCTGACCCCGTCCTCTGGTGATATTCCTTCTTCAGGGCATTAAGCGTATTGGTTTCTGACCTCTTTTTAGCTATAGCACTTTTTTTATATGTCTCAAATTCGGGCCAATGAGGTCTTATCTTCGCATAATATGCGTCTTCGAAATTTGGAGTCTCGCCAGATTTGACAAATTTGTTCAATTTTGTCTTCCGATTCTTGAAGCGTCAGCCATCTTCTTTAGAGTCCACTCTTTGACATTTTCCTTTATAACCGGGTTGTTTTCATCCTCCTCTGGCGGAAGGGTGAAATTTACCAACAACGAATTCCAAAGCGTTTCTTTGGATCTGTCATCGACAAAGGTACCGTCGCCCTTCTTTGGCTTATTCCAATTTTCAATTATGATTGGGATTTGGTCCCTAACAAGAACTCCAGCCTGACGTACAAATTTGTCTGCGGCCTTCTTGGGCTCCATTGGCCTGCCATCAACACGGACTGCTTCGATCGTGAACTTTGCACGATCTTTCAACCGCTGGCTCGCGCCTCGCTTGCTCTTTTTCGTAGAAGAAGATAGTTGCTAGCTGGTCGATCCAGAGGGCTAAAAGAAGAAAGAAGCGTTAATTAATACATGTAGAAGAAGATTGTTGGTGGAAGTCAGCAGAGGCTTAATCAATGCATATACCTCGTCGGACTTTGTAACCATTAAATTGCGTTCACCGGAGTCTTCATCTTCTCCATGACTAGTACTTGAGCTGTCGTCATCATGTCCCTCCAAGTTCAGATATTGTGAGGTGTCCTCATCAATAATGTTCTCCATTATTTCTTCTTCTTCAAGGTTTCTACTAAGTGGATCCATAGTTTCTAAAACAATAATATTATCTAGAGTAAGAGTGTAAACATTCAAGTGGACTTGGATTCATACACAAATATACATATTATACATACAAAAATACACAAATAAATACACAAATGAAATTAAAACCCTAAGGATGCTTGATCATTTTAAACGAGTTTCGAGGGTCGAAACCCTAATCAGGATGAGTCAGAGGTCCAAGTTGTATACAAGTTTTAATCTATGCATGTAGTACAATTTATCGAGCAAACAAGTTTACAGTAAGAAAAACCGCGGAAGTCTGCTGCAAGAAAAACCGCGGAGAACCTAAACTTGCCGCCGAAGTCAATGAACCAAGATCACGATGAGTCAGAGCTCCACAACGACGCTCACCAAAGAGCTCCACAACGACGACCAACGACACATCGCATCGCCGAAGAGAGGGATGCCGTGGTTGCCGTTGCCACGGACACACCGCAACCCGAGAAGGACCATGCATACCCCGACATCGATGGCATCTCGCTATACCGCATGGCTACCACCGAGTCAGACCACCTAGGCCGCCCTGCCGAGAGGGAGGTCGTCTTATACTAAACTACACTAAATAACCCTAAACTAATACTAACTAATTAACTAAATAAAATACTAACTAACTACTAATAATTAACACTAAACTAACCCAAAAAAAGATACTAAACTAATACTAACTAATTAACTACTAATAATTAACTACTAAAAAAGATACTAACTAATACACTAAACTGCTAATAATTAACTAATACTAACTAATTAACACTAAACTAACCCAAAAACTAACAAAATAAAATACTAAACTAATACTAACCTCTACGGGCCGGCATGGCAGCCTTGAGAACAGAATCAAAGTGGTGATTGGCAAGGCGACAAACGAATGGCGGCAATGAGCGGCGGGCGGCGATGAGCGGCTTGGGCGGCGCGAGGGCAACGACGTCGGCGAGGACGACGGACGTGATGAGCGACATCAGGCGGTGACGACGGCTGACGCGGGCCATGGGACAAAGCGGGCGACGGCGAGCTCTCCTCTGCTTATTTCGTTCCTGGTTCGATCGATCTGGCTGGGGAAGAGAGGAATGGGAAGGCGCGCATTTAATACACCCCCCCTTTAACACCGGTTCGTGGCTGGAACCGGTGTTAAAGGGGGGGAGGATTCCGTTTCCCGCGCGCATTTATTACACCCCCCTTTAACACCGGTTCCACGAACCGGTGTTAAAGGGGGGGGTGCGCGTGGGAAACGAAATAAATGCCCCCCCCTTTAACACCGGTTCGTGTCTGGAATCGGTGTTAAAGGGGGGACATTTATTTCATGCATTAAAGGGCATTTTTAATTTAAAAAATATGATATGAATTTAAAAAATTCACATCTTTTTCATTTCAACTCAGAAAAATATGAATAATATATCATAATTTTCAGAAAAATAATATCTATCCATTCATGTAAATCATTTTATATTTACTTTACAAATTTTTTTTCAAAATAATTAAAACACTTACATATAAATTTTGATTATTCAATTCAAACAAAAATAAATTGTTAAATCCTAAAACTTTGAACATAAGAAATATTAAGCATCTAAAAATAAATCTAACCCTATTTTATTAGATCAAATCATATTTTAATGCCGCATCTTTTGTATTAACATTTTTGAATTGATTGGATATTTAAATATCGTATCTTTTGTATACACTTGAATCTCACCAAGCCTCGCTCAACTTGCATTGTTTTTTTTGATAAAATAGCATATTGTAAACCTAAAAATGATTTTTGTAAAAAATCATGAGCATCGTATCATGTACCTGTAGTTCATATCTGACCCACTTCCTGCCGATTCGGTAGGAATTTGTCTTTTTCACCAGAGGTGGACGGAAAGGTTTCAGATCCCCCTGTTGGTATATTGTGCATATAAGGTGGTCTAGTATTTTTGTAAAATGTGTTGGTTGCTTCACAAAACCGTCCGTTTTTTATGCTCGGAAAATGGAAAATACCTTTTTGGTACGATAAAAAGGAAAACTTCCTCTTGCAACATTGTTTGCCATGCCATGATGCACATGTATGCACAATATGGCCATATTATCACAAACTATGCCTTGATTCTAGCCATAACATTGGTCATTTGACCCGAAAGCCAAGAAACCTCGAATGAGATAGGTCATTTTGTGAAGGTTTTTTCGAGACATAATCAATATACCAAGTTTGAGATTTTTCCTTCTAACTATGTCACATAATAAAACACCACGCAAAGGTTTCGCACTGTTTCAATCTTTTTTTATTTTTTTATCCCCGTTTTAAACTATCGACAAACTTTGTCGAACAACGGGCATGATGATTCTTAGCTCGGGGCCAAGCCTCGCTCAACTTGCATTGTTTTTTTGATAACATAGCATATTGTCAACCTCGAATGAGAATGCAACTAATAGTAAGTTACATAAAGCCGAACTGGAACTGAAAATTAAGATACATAAAAGAACTGAAAATTAAGATACATGGCCAGATTAAGTAACAATCGGCCGAACTTGTTTCGGAATGTTAGAGTGACTCAGTCATGCTCCTGCCTACACCTGTAATACTCGCCACTGTAGTCGTCGTACTCGCCGCCGCCGTCATCGCGGTCGCTGCCGGGTCGCCGTAATTGAACCTCTCGGAAATGCGTGGGCTGGACTTGAGGGTAGCGTGGGCTGGACTTGAGGGTAGCGCAGACGGGGGTTAGAGTCGGCGGCAGTGTCATAGGCCATGACGCTCTGGAGAGTCCGACCGCGCCACCATAGCCGACGGCCGGCCTCGTTGAAGTTAGGAGGAGGTGGGCCGTCCTCCTCGTGCCTGGCGAGCGCCCTCTCACGCCGATCCACGAAGAAGGCTTCCCAAGTAGGGAAATAGTCGGGATGCCATCGGATGATTCCTCCGCTGCTCCGGCGTGAGCTCGAAGTAGTAGTGGTTCGTGATGGCCATCCGGCGCGCCACACCTAGAGGGACAGGAGGAACCGGCACGCCTCCGATGCTCAACATCCAGCCGACGGGGACACAGAGCCGGCGGGCGAGGGGTGGTCGGCGCAGCGCCTCCGCCTCCCTGGGGGTTAGTGCTACGGTGGAAGCCATGGGAAAGAGTGATGAGGTTGCAGATATGAGTCTAGATATGTGCAATGACAATGGAGGCCAACCCCCTACATATATATATAGTGAACTAGCGGGAAGAACTGGAGGGAAGAACTGGCGGGAAGAAAAATGGCGGGAAGAAAAATGGCGGGAAGAAGAACTGGCGGGAAGAAAAATGGCGGGAAAAAATGGCGGGATGAACCTTTAGTCCCGGTTGGAGACACCAACCGGGACAAAACACGAGTCAGCACTAATAATAGGGGTGAGTGTCGACATTATGTCGTGCGGCGTGTACCTTGTCCCGGATGGTGTCACCAACCGGGACTAAAGATGAACCTTTAGTCCCGGTTGGAGACACCAACCGGGACTAAAGATGAACCAGTCCTCCAACCGGGACTAATAATAGGGGTGAGTGTCGACATTATTTCGTAAGTGTCAACACTATGTCGAGCTGCTTGTACTATAAATAGGCATCCTTGTGAGTCCAGTCCTCCAGCCAGTTTGAGGCTATGCCTTACCTCCTTTCGAGAGCAGGGACACCACTACGGCCGATTTCGAGGAGATGCCGGCGAGCCGATCCTCCGGCATCTCGAGAAACTGGTCATAGAGGCACTCCTAATATGTGAAATTAGTTAGCTCCAGGTGTATTGATCTAGTTAGAGAAGTTACAAAGCTGCAAGATGGTTTTCGAGAGCAGGGACACCACTACGGCCGATTTCGGGGAGATCTTGTGAGCCTAGTCCTCCGGCATCTCCAAGAAACTGGTCATAGAGGCACTCCCTAATATGTATTGTAGCGTTTGGAGATCAGATCTTAATGGTAAGTACGAATCGGGACAACTTCTTCTCATAGTCCCGGTCCATCCACAAAACATGACTAACACTCAAGACATGTATTAATATTAAAAACATGAACTAGAGTTACATAAGATGAGCATGAACTTCTTGGCATATGTCCTTCCTTATGATCGCTTGGGCGTAACCATGGAGCATCTTCTTTACTTAACGGAATGCTTGGGTCAGTTTTCCTTTGTGAAGGCGGAATTTCATCAAACTTATTATAATCTTCCGATATGTGCATCTTGTCCTCGATTCCCATGATGTTTCTTTTTCCTGAAAGAACTATGTGACGCTTTGGCTCATCATATGATGTATTCGTTTGCATATTTTTTCTTTTTTTTGGTCTGGAGGACATGTCCTTCACATAGAAAACCTGAGCCACATCATTGGCTAGGACGAATGGTTCGTCTAAGTTCTTGTCAACCTTCATAAGATTGTTGAGATCCACCATTGTCATTCCGTACTTCTTGTCTACCTCAACCCCTCCTCCTGTTAGCTTGACCCATTTGCATCGAAACAAGGGGACCTTAAAATTAGGTCCATAGTCAAGTTCCCATATCTCCTCTATGAACCCATAATACGTGGTCTTTTGCCCATTGTCTTCTGCTGCATCAGGCGGACACCACTATTTTGGTTGGTGCTCTTTTATCTTGGCCTCGTGTAAAATGTATTCCCATTTATCTCGTACCCTTGGAAAGTACATACGATCGAATATGGTGTCACGCCAACAAGTACAGCTGATCCCCAACAGTGGTGTTATTCGTGAGAAGTCTTTGCAGACCAGCCGCCAAAACTTCGCCATGTGTTCACTTATAATCCATTCATCGACCGCCCGGTGTTTGAGGCGTATTAAATTCTTGTGTTCATTGATATACGGGCAACCAAGATAGATCTTTGTAAAACCGTGTAGTGTGCTTGATTGAGAGAATGCGTCCCTACATATCATTGCTTTACATCCTAGGGTGCCTTTTCCACGCAGTCTCCCTCATGTCGTGATTACGGAACACCAATCGCCTTAAGGTCAGAATAAAATTAACACGTAACTCAATGACCTCCTCATTATATAGCCCTTGGAGATGCTTCCTTCTAGCCTAGCACGGTTATGAACATATTTCTTTAAGACTCCATGTACCTCTCAAAGGGAACATATTGTGTAGAAATACAGGACCGAGAATGGCAATCTCTTCTACTAGGTGAACCAGAAGATGCGTCATAATATTGAAGAAGGATGGTGGGAACACCAACTCAAAGCTGACAAGACATTGGGCCACATCTGTCTGTAACCCTGGTAGGCTTTCTGGATCGATTACCTTCGAGATATTGCATTGAGGAATGCACATAGCTTCACACTGGGTACTCGAACATTTTCAGGTAGAAGCCCCTCAATGCAATCGGAAGCAATTGTGTCATAATCACGTGGCAGTCATGAGACTTCAGGTTTTGGAATTTTTTCTCTGCCATATTTATTATTCCCTTTATATTGACGAGAAGCTGACGGGACCTTGATCTGCTCGGACATTCAAAAAAGATTTCCTTCTGCTTTGGTAAGAGCGTATGGCGAGTTAAGTGGCATCGTTTACCCTTCTCGTTCTCGGGATGCATAGGCTCTTGAGGGCCTTGAGCGTTGCTGGTCCTGCAGTGCTTCCGGTGTATCTTTTGACTATCCATACACTCTTAGAAAGCCTATCACTTTCACTCAAACAATCTTCGTCACGTGCATCACATCGATTCAATAGAGGACCAATAAGACTTTCCAATAGGTTAGGTCCCAAAATATAGATTGCTTCTTCCACATGGGCGCATGTCCGCATCGTCATTGAACAGATAGACTGCCGGGACCTTTTCAAAGATTACTTCTAGGTCCTTGACTATATCAAATACCTCCTCACGATGCGGAGGGGGCTTCCTCCGGGGTTCTGCCAGACGTTTGAAATGCTTGCCTTTCTTTCTTACTGGATGCAGGTTCGGAAGAAATCGGCGATACCCTAGGTACACAACCTTCTTACATTTATCCAAATATACACTTTCAGTATCATCTAAACAGTGTGTGCATGCATTGTATCCCTTGTTTGTCTGCCCTGAAATGTTACTAAGAGCAGGCCAATCATTGATGGTTACGAAAAGCAATGCTCGTAGGTCAAATGGCTCCCCTTTGTGCTCATCCCACATACGTACACCTGGTTTGGCCCACAGCTGTAAAAGTTCTTCAACTAATGGCCTTAGGTACACATCAATGTCGTTGCCGGGTTGCCTCGGGCCTTGGATGAGCACTGGCATCATAATGAACTTCCTCTTCATACACAACCAAGGAGGAAGGTTATAGATACATAGGGTCACAGGCCAGGTGCTGTGACTGCAGCTCTGCTCACCAAAAGGATTCATGCCGTCTGTACTTAGACCAAACCTTAAGTTCCTTGCGTCACGTGCGAAGTCCGGGTACTCTCGCTCGACTTTTCTCCACTGTGACCCATCAGCGGGGTGTCTCAACATCGCGTCTTTCTTACGGTCTTCCATGTGCCATCGCAACAACTTGGCATGCTCTTTATTTCTGAAGAGACGTTTTAACCGTGGTATTATAGGAGCATACCACATAACCTTGGCGGGAACCTTCTTCCTAGGGGCCTCGCCCTCAACATCGCCAGGATCGTCTCGTCTGATCTTATACCGCAGTGCAGTGCATACCGGGCATGCATCCAAATTCTCGTACTTCTCACCATGGTAGAGGATGCAGTCATTAATGCAGGCATGTATCTTCTGCACGTCTAATCCTAGAGGGCAGACAACCTTCTTTGCTTGGTATGTACTGTCGGGCAACTCATTATTTCTTGGAAGAAGATTCTTCATTTTTACCAACAACTTTGAAAATGCGCTGTCAGTCACACCATTCTCTGCCTTCCATTGCAGCAAATTTAGTGTGGCACCTAGCTTTTTGTGGCCATCTTCGCAAGTTGGATACAACAATGTTTTGTGATCCTTTAACATCTGCTCCAGCTTCTCCTTCTCCTTTTCAGTTTCACATTCTTCCTTTGCATCGATGGCCCGACCAAGATCGTCATCAGCGGGCCCATCTGCTCCCTCTTGATCTTCATTATCTACCCCCGTTGCATTATCATCATATTCAGGATACATATTATGATAGTTGTCATCATCCTCTTCTTCTTCGTTGTCTTCCATCACAACCCTTTTTTCTCCGTGCTTGGTCCAACAATTATAGCTGGGCATGAAACCGGATCGAAGCAGGTGGGCGTGAATGGTTCTGGTATTTGAGTAGTCTTTCTTGTTCTGACAGTGAACACACGGACAACACATAAAACCATTGTGACCACGGTTTGCATTAGCCACAACGATGAAATTTTGGAGGCCCGTAATGTACTCGGAAGTGCGGCGGTCACCGTACATCCATTGCCGGTTCATCTGCATTAATATGTAGTATATATCAAAAAATAATAGGGAGATGACCATTTATATATATATATAGTACATCAATGACACATGAAACTATAGTTGCCGACCTCGACCGAGACGGAAAGAGCAACAAGAAAACTTATTTTGAGCTCTCGGGCATTTCACCGAACACCTCTTGTGCATATGAAAAAAACACAAACTAGCACTCTTCACACCCTCTTGCTAGGCTCCAAAATGTGAAAGAATGGAAGAGTGGGGTGTGTGTGGGCTGGTGTGGTGTCTTATATAGCCCCCCCCTTTAACACCGGTTCATGCCACGAACCGGTGTTAAAGAGAAATGCTGTGAACCTGCTGCAGGGACCTTTAACACCGGTTCGTGGCATGAACCGGTGTTAAAGGGGGGGCTCCTTTTCTACCGCAGGGGCCACGCTGGTACGGCCCCCCTTTAACACCGGTTCGTAGAAGAACCGGTGTTAAAGCCCTTTTTCGGGATCAACAAAAGACCTCGTTTCCACTAGTGTTCAGTGAACCTGTGCCATGCCGCGCTAGCTTTTGGGCGGTTATGCCGCGTGCTCGCGACGGTGGGCATGGAAGGATCGAGTGTGTCTGTCCTTTTCGATCTTCGTTCAAGTACAAATAGGTCGCTGTCGATCGATCGGTGCCGGCGACGTACGGGACAATTAACTAGGTGGTTTACTCTCTAGCTTCTGCATGAGCATAAGTGAGAGACTATGAAATTTGAATTGGCAAATGGTGTAATTATTTTTATGTTTTTATCGGTATTCTACTTCTGTAAGAATGTTTCTGAATTATTCAAGAATGTTTTGAATTAACAGGTTGTGTGTCAAATCATCACCATGCAGAACACACGAGGTTCTTATCTTGACCACGGAGCTGATAGACGGCCGACACGGAGAAAGCAGCGCTAAGATACCCCATATTACCGTTGTGCCTGATCCACCAGGGTGTATGTAATATTACGGTTCCCAACACCTTGTATTAGTTTCATACTCCCTCCGTTTTGATGATGTAAAATATGTTATCTTTTCTAAAACATATGTATTTAGATATCTTTTAAACCTAGATTTACTCACTTTGCTCTAAACCTACAACACCAAAGACATTTAGATACACATGCATCTTTCAAAAACATATAAAACATCTTATATTTTCAAACGGAGAGAGTAAATGCGACAATGGATTCGGATCACAAACCTTCTTGTTGGATTGGTCTAACCTAGCTAAAAACTGCCGAAGACGCACGTCGATCCAACTCCTCTTGTGTGCAGATAAAGACATGTGACGTTAAGGCTGTTTATAGTGGGAGTATCATAAGTTGTATCATGCGATTCATGCATGCAAAAACCTGACGTGCACACTAATTAAAAAACAGAGAGATGATAATGATATCACACTA
Organism: Avena insularis; assembly: GCA_023614405.1. Lineage (NCBI taxonomy): Eukaryota > Viridiplantae > Streptophyta > Magnoliopsida > Poales > Poaceae > Avena > Avena insularis. The sequence continues at coordinate 433,446,080 of CM042697.1, read as the reverse complement.
TTATACAATATTATAACATATAATTCTAAAAAAGTTAATGAAAAAAGATCTTGTACACATATTTATATTGGGATTCTACAAAATAATAAATATAGGACGAAATTATGAGAATATTATATGATACCATGCATTAGAAAAATAGTAACATACACTAGTATCATATGCATGATAGTGTATAATACATCCCATTATGACTAGCCTAAGGTCTAGGCTTCGTTTACGGGCTAATTAGTTAGTACATGTACATCATTTGATTATGTAGGTGCTGATCTGAGAAAGGATAGTGAAAGCCAATAATCATAGAAAAGAAAGAGAGAGTAATTCTGGTGAACATGCATCAGTCTGCCAAATGCATGCACCAAAAACCCTACATCCCTAAGACTCAAGCTTTCATTGCTCGTCTCTTTAGTTCCTGGCTTTCGTGCCATTTTCCGCGTCTGACTTCACCTTGGAACCAAGTATGTCCCATAATGGAAACAGATTGCAGAGCTTCACAACGCCACCCTGAAACCAAAAAGGCAGCAAAAAACATGGTTGCGTGTGATCAAAACACCGTCCGTAGGGGCGAACTCCAGGCATGTCGTCCATTTCGAATTCACCGACGGAGTCTTCCGGAACTCGGTAGTCCATCTAAGATCAATGAGGACTAGCGACAGGTAGTTTTTCATTACAGAAAGAGGAAAAACCAAGGACAACCACCTTTATTCAGGCCAAACCAGCACAACAGTCCCCACACCGTCGGCTGGCTCTCGGCGATCGAAACGAGCCCAGATCTGATCCGCAAATCAGGCCAGGAGGGCAGCCGCCGCCCCCGACCATCTCTGTAGCCATCTCCGTCCTCCTCCTCGCCTCCCTGTCGTGCGCCACTACGAGCCGCCACCCTGTCGGAGAAGACGCTTTCGCCCCATCGTCGTGGCCGCCGCCGCCCCGCCGCATGACTTTCGCCCGCCCATTAGCCGACCTCCCGCGCGCAGGAGCCCAACAAGACACACAGAGGAAGCACCCCTGCCTTCGGCAGCCAGGGCGAGGCCGCCACCGTCGGCTCCATGGTGGCAGCAGCCGGAGAAATCAGCCGCCGCCGGCGGCTGGGCCTAGGGTTTTTGGACCCTTCGGAGTCGCCACGCGCAACGAATAGAGTATGGCCCAGGTGGTTTTTTTTCCCATTTCGCGAGAGATGTGGCAGCTTTAGCGCCCCTTGTGTCATAAACTCATAATATACTGCCGGTGTGCTTGATATTTTGAATGCCATCCTTGATATTCGAAACTTGTTATGCGAAGATGTGTCTATCTGTTAAAAAGATGAAGAATCTCAATCATGAAAGACAATCATGTAGTCTGCCACCATGAGAAGCCAGCATCGCGAGGGCACACAACTTGCAATTTCATGCATCCTCTATTCGTCTTCTTGGTCCAAGCATGCCCTTTATTCATGTTTCCTCGGGGATCTGAATCTGTGGTTAGATTCTTGACCCATGCGTGGCCCATCGAGGAACCACTTGATCGAATGCTCTAGAGATCGAATCTTAGCTGTACATCTCTCGAGCTCAGTTCTGGCGTGCAAGCTGGGCAGTAACATGCAAGCAGTTGTTGCTAATTAACAATATCTCTACCAAGTGGCTACCTGAGTGCACTCTTTTAGGCTCATCGATCGTCTCCTCAGACCTGTATTTGGGACGTACGTCCTGGTGAGCTGAATCCAGGTGATAAATAAATCTATTGGTAGTACAATTAAGACCACTCCCTCCTTCACGGTTTGCAGGGTGCCTAATTAAATTTGGATTTTTCTAAAATTACAATGTTCCTAGGCATGTAAAAATTAATTATTGATTAATATGGCAGCTTTCCTCCTAACTTTCTATGCATGCAACAAACTCTCACCACTGCATGCACCTTAACCACCATTAATAGGGCTAATTTTCAGCCAATATATTCACGCCTAGGTCCGTAAGATTTTTGTAAAGCGTCCTGCAAACCGTGAAGGAGGGAGTACAATAGTTTACTGGAGGAAGAACCGTTGGCTGTCATTCAGGTGTTTTAGCTGTCATGCATGCATACCAAACATCTGCAGGCCTGATCCCAGAAACAGCCGTCTCGGCGTAAGTTCAGTGAACCTGCTTGCACACCGCGCTAGCTTTTGGGCGGTTTCTGCCGTGTGCATTTCTTCTGCTGCGTGCTGGCCACGGCGGCATGGAAGGATCGAGTGCGTGTGTCCATTTCGCCGGTAATTAACCTGGTCCATTTCGATCTTCGTTCAGGTACAAAGAGGTCACTGTCGATCGGTGCCGGCGACGTACACGACAACTAGGTGGTTTACTCTCTTTTGCATGATATTCGGATCTGTCTAGATTTTTATGTATCTTGTTCTAAAATATGACTGGATATATCAGAACATAAAAAAATGTGCGTTCATTAATTTAAATCAAAGGGAGTAACTCTTTTCTGGTTTTAATCGGCATACTGTAAGGGTGATTTGAATTATTCAAGAATTGCTTTGAATTAAGAATTTGTGTTTCGAGTTATCACCATGCAGAACACATGAGGTGCTTATCTTGAACACGGAGGTGATAGACGGCCGACTTAAGATCGGATAGACACATAGAAGCAACTTTAGCTATCCCCTTCATACATGGTTTGCGTCTTCTCCGTAGCTGTTTTTTTTTTCATGCGAACCCTAATAACAGGGCCAAGTTCCGTTAATAGGCTCGTAAGTTCAAAGTAGTTCAAAAAAACAAGAAAAGAATTGGAGTGGGTAGTTGTGTTGATCGGGGAAGACAATGCAACTTAACCTCGTTCCAAACTCAATGCAATTTGTGTTCCTGCTCCAGCTATGTTTATGTCATCGAATTTGCTAGTTCTTAGACGTATGAAAACTTGCTAAACTTTTTCATCTCTTTCACAATTAGATTTGTCTCGTGATTCATATGATTTAAGAGTTGTACATAGGTTGTAACCGAAAAAATATGCAAGCAGCACAATTTTTTTGTCACGCGGTACTAACTTTTTGTTCACTCGTTGTACAAATTTGTTTGTTCACATACAAATCTTTTTGTTCATGATATTAAAAACTGTTCATGTGTCAAAAAATATTAGACCGATATCAGCCGACTGGGATTTAGTTAAATCTCTAAAAGAACCTCCATAATCACTCATTCAAAGGACAAACCGTGTACTCACTTCATTCTGGTTTAAATGACACAATTTATAAACCATGAATTCCAAAATATTTAGACACAAAAGCATTTAATATATGTAATTACTCTCGTGTAAAAAAATAAAATGCTTTCATGCATATGTGTGAACGAATGTGAACGCTTTGCTAGCTCTTCTTCTCCTTAAAACAAGTACAATAAGCTTATGTAAGCAGGCTATAAGCCTTTAAATAATATATTTAATATGATGTGGATGAGAGAGAAGTGGAGAGAGAAGATTAGTGGACTCTTAGGACAGCCACAACATTGTTGTTGCCAGATCTGACACACAACACTATTTAGCATGAGAGGGAAATTTGGCATTAGCTCCACAACGTAGGTTTTGCCAAATATCTTGTTGGAAATATAAGCAATAACCCATATGATTTAATCCGAATAATAAATTGATAAAGCATGATCATACGAACGTACTAAAACCAATTATACAGATCAACAAAGTAGATGAACAGATTACATCTCTAGGAGATAAACCTATCACATCTACACCAAACGCTAGAACAAAGAACTCTATCATAATCCAAGAATGAGAGATTGAGATTATATACGATGCAGTTGCGGCAGCAGCCGCAGCAGAGCTGTCGCCCATGTTGAGGTTGCCGAAGAGGTCGCTGACATCCGGGAACAAGTCGTCGTTCGGAAACTCATCGTCGGACAGCGTCGTGGTTGCCAGTAGTCGCGCTTGAGCGCTCCATAAAAACATGATCGCCCCTCATCCGTACAGGTTCACGAGAGGCGGGGTTTCGGAGGCCTACTGTTCCGATCTGCGGTGCACGTCGCAAGCCGGGATGGGGAAGACGAAAGCGACGGCGCAAGGTTCTCGAGGTAGGCGCGTGTGGATTGATTCACCGATTAGGTTTAGCACAGACACTTATATAGTGCAGGTTAGGAAGATCGTGGGCCAGCCCACGTCCGAGTCGGTAACAGCCACGTCCATAAAAACTGGAAACGGCTGTAATTAACGCGTCCGTTAATGACTCATAATCAGTTTTTCCCAACCAGCAAAATAAAGCTCGGCGAGATTCCCGCAACCCGCAGCGCGCGCGTGCGCGCGTCGTGACGAGGCAAGGCGAGGCGGGCGGTGTCGGAGGAGGAGTGTGCGAGGGCTACTCTTCTTGACACACCTTAGTGAGTGGTGCAACACTCTACTATATAAGGTGGTCCAACTCCCCTTCAACTAGCAATGTGGGACTAAACTTTAGCACCACTAGCACAGCCATATGCTGCCATATACAAGTGGGCCAAAGAGAATTTCAGAATTTGTCTAATGAGCCAACAGACCAAAACTCACCAAATTCCAACAATCCCCCACAAAGTCTCATTGGCACATCACATCATTTTCCTTCCAGAACATTGTTTTATATACCGGTGTGTAATGGAGATTGTTAAGTTGAACTTCCACGTTAAACTTCATGCTACACTAGCTAGCAACTTGAATAGTGGACTATGCCTTGAACCACAAGTTTTCTGCGCGTTAGTTTCACACAAAATCTAGACCGATACAGGGCTACCGTCGCTTCCCCGCGGTTTGGAGCTTATGCGTCATACTTCAGGGCCTTTCATGAGTTTATTAGAGAGCACCCAACTCTCACGGACTGCGACGTTTGACAGTCAGACTCATATAGGTGTGTTCCTCAAGAGATGTTCTGTAGGACAACATCTCCGCTTATAAAAGCCACTTAGAACACATTAAGATAAATATCAACCTGCCATGCAGATTAAGAGAGTATTGCATCTTTATAGAGATGTAAATATAATATAGGAATACTCTCCTCTCAGCGGACCAATAGCTTATCTCCCATCTCTAATTCACGGGATCTCCGATCACATAGAGTGGGTTGCCACTGGGATCAACTCATAGTGTGGGTCTCAAACCCATCTCCCTCGATGCATTATCTATCACATTGCATGATAAACCCTTTGTGAAAGGATCTGCCAGGTTCTTAGATGTTTGGATATAATCCAACGCATAACTCCGGAGTTTCTCAGTTTCCTGACAGATTTCAATCTCCTCTTCACATGCCGTGATGACTTCATATTATTCTTAGAACTGTTTACTTTGACGATCACAATTTGATTATCACAGTTCATCAGGATGGCGGGTATTGGTTTTTCAACCACAAGTAAGTCCATCAAGAGCTCACGAAGCCACTCTGCTTCAACAGTGCCTGTGTCTAATGCTGTGAGTTCTGCTTCCATTGTTGACCTCGTTAAGATGGTCTGCTTGCAAGACTTCCAGAAAACAGTGCCACCACCAAGTGTAAACAAATAACCACTTGTGACCTTAATCTCATCAACATCAGATATCCAGTTTGAATCACTATAACCCTCAAGTACCCGTGGATACCCAGTATAGTGAATACCATAACTCGTAGTGCCTTTCAAATAGCGCATAACTCTTTCAAGAGCATGGCAATGATCATCTCCAGGATTTGACACAAATCGACTCAGTTTGCTTACAGCAAAGGAAATGTCAGGTCTAGTAGCGCTAGCTAAATACATGAGCAAGCCAATAATTTGAGAATATCTCAATTGATCTTTAGTAGTACTCACTACTAGAGAAAACCTTAGGCGAGGCGCACCTAAAAGCTTATGCGAGGCGCATATCATATGCGCCTCTAGATTTGAGCCTCGCCTATTTTTTATGCGAGGCGCATATGATATGCACCTCCTATACTTCACATATGCGAGGCGCATATCGCCTACTATTTTTTATACGAGGCGCATATGATATGCATATGCGACGACGGTTCGATCCAGAGAAAAGGGAAACCGTCTGTGCGGGGTACCAGATATGCGAGGCGTATATTGTAGAAAAGGGAAACCGTCCGTGCGGGGCCGAATGTGCCTCGTATAATATGCAGTCATAGACAAATAGCGCACTGCGCTGGTTTCTGTCAATAAACGTGTAGCAGCCTAGTGGTAACATGCCTTGTCCGATTCCAAACACTGGCCATCCAGGTTCGAATCCTAGGGTCACAAACTTTTTAGAATTTTTTTTAAAGGCCATTTTCATGTAAAAGCATTGTCCAAACACAATATGAACTATAAAATATACTGCAAATATTTTAAATATACAAATATTGCTAAAACAACAAAAGTGAGTATTCTCAATGATATATAATATTCTCAATGCAATATTATTATAACACACACATAATGAAAATTAAGAATGTTTCGATACATAATAGTAGGCCACACACATACGACGGTTCTTGACAATGGTCGGAGCATGCTAGCGTTTCTTGACAATGGTCGTCTTCTTGCCCTTCTTTGTCGCGGTTGCATAGGTTAGGTCCGGAACGTCTTCACTACTTCTCTTGAACGGAAATCCTTTCTTAGGTAGGATTGTGGTGTACGGTGTTTGGTTGTCGTACCCGTCTTCTATCTTCGGGTCGCCGTTCTGGTCAAAGTCTTGCTCGTTGGCGACTCCGTCCATTCCGATAATGTTCCTCTTGCCTCTCCTGACGACAACCCGGCTAGGCTTTGACGGGTCTTTGATGTACCAGCATTGGTTGACTTTGCTAGCCAGAACCCAAGGCTCATTTCTCGCGGGTGCGTTCGCGCTGGTGGTCTTTGACGGTATAACCATGGTGGTGAAATATCGTCCTTCTTTCTCGACGCTCTTGGCCCACCTGACACGGAACATCGGCACCTTCTCTGTAACGTAGTCGAGCTCCCAAATCTCCTCGATCCTTCCATAGTATCTTTTCGGGACGTCGCTGGTGTAGAATATCCCTGTTACCCCTGAGTTCTGGTAATCGCAGTTATTGTCCTTTTCCTCTGTGTAGAACGTGTATCCGTTGATATCGTAAGCCTGATAGGTCATCAGGTTGTGCGAGGCGACCTGTGACAAGGAGAATATGAGTTTATCTTCCTCTGAGTACTCGCCCTGTGGTGGATTAGCTATGACCTTCTCCCTGAACCACCGCGTGAAACCGGAGTTGTGCTCCTTGATAACATCTTCCTCCCTCGGGACCTGGCGCCCCCGGTCAGCGTAATTCTTCTTGATAAACTCTTTGTGCTCATGTATGTATGGATCAACCACCTGCAGGTGTTGCAGCGTGACCATGTTTGCTCTTTCAAAGTCCTTGGTTCGGCCCTCGATGTCGACATGCTTTGGACGCCGACCCTCACGGTGACCCCATCCAGCGAGCCTCCCGAGGTGCTTGTTGAATGGCAGACCAAGAGGGGTCTCGGTTTGTAGAAAGTTCGAGCAGAAAGAGATGCACTCTTCGGCCAGGAAGCCGTTTTCTATGCTTCCATCTGGACGGGACTTGTTCTTAACGTATCCCTTGATGTGTCCATTGAGCCTTTCGAACGGCATCATGCTTCGCAGAAACGCAGGACCGAGCTGGACAATATCCTCCACGACATGGAGAAGCAAATGAAGCATGACGTCGAAGAAAGCGGGGGGAGGGGGAATAGATCTCGAGCTCGCACATTATCACCACGATCTCGTCCTGTAGCCTCGTGAGCTGCTTAATGCCTATCGACTTCCGAGAGATGACGTCAAAAAAGTTGCAGAGGCCAAATAGTGTTTCACGGACGTGTTTGTCCATTATACCTCGGATATCGACCGGGAGTACCTGCGTCATTAGCACGGCGACATCATGAGACTTCATCCCGCTGAAGCGTTGCTTCGCCTCGTCTAGCCATCTGCTTATATTCCCCGCGTAGCCGTTCAGAAATTTGACTCCGAGGAGGGACTTCATAAACTGTATGGCCTCCTTCTTACTCAGAGTGAAGCACGAGGCCTTGAGCTTGACCTCGCCCTTCTTAACCTTTTTTCCCTTGCGATGACGGCTATTCTGTGTTTCTGTCTCCTCCTCCTCGTCCTCCTCCTCATCATCGCTAGGTGGTGGTTGAAGTTCATCCCTGATGCCCATATGCTTCAAGTCGTTCCTTTCCTTCGACCCATCTTTGGTCTTGTTGGTGTTAAGGAGGGTGGCAAGCAGACTCTCGCCCACGTTCTTCGTGATATGCATGAGATCGAGGCTATGAGGCACGCGGAGGATCTTCTAGTATGGCAAGTCCCAGAAAACAGACCTCGCCTTCCATACCTTCAGCAACGGCTCTGGCTTCTTCTGGGTCTTTCCCGGCACAGGGCACTCCTTCCAGTTATTCAACAGCTTATAGATTTCCACGCCGCTCCTCTGGTGCGGGATTCCTCGGAGCTCGATCGTCCCATCGAACAGATGTCCTAGCTTTCTCCAGGCATGATTCTTGGGAAGCCACCTCTGAGCCCCAAGGAACACGGTTTTCTCGGACCCGGGATCTTTCTGTAGCTGGCGGTATGTTGTATTATCCTTGCACCTAACGCACCCATAGAATCCTTGGACCACCTGCCCCGAGAAGTATCCGTAACCGGGATAGTCTTGCACCGTCGTGATCACCGCCGCTCTCATGTCAAAGTAGTCTTGTCTCGAGGCGTCCCACGAACGGGCTCCTTCTTCCCATAATGTAGCCAACTCCTCTTTCAACAACGTGAGATACAGATTGATGTGTGTAACGGGTTGTTTTGGCCCTTGAACCAGCATACTCATGGTTACGTACTTCTTCTTCATGCACAACCAGGGGGAGGTTGTAGATCCATACAAACACGGGCCAGGTGCTGTGTGTGCTGCTCTGGCTTCCGAACGGATTGAGTCTGTCGGTGCTCACGCCCAGCCTGAGGTTCCTTGACTCTTTCCCGAAATTTTGGTAATATTGGAGGTCCAACGCCTTCCACTGGCAAGCATCCGAAGGGTGCCTCAGCATTTCCTCCTTCTCCGGATCATTGTCTTCCGGCCTCTTTCTTTCCGCGTGCTAGCGCATGAGCTGTGCTTCCTTAGGGTCCACGAAATACCGCTGCAAACGAGGAGTTAGAGGAAATTACCACACCCCCTTCCTAGGAGCTTTCTTGGTCCCTCTCTTATATCGAGAGGTCTTGCACATCGGACACGTGGTCTTCTCCGTGTCCTCGCCCCGGTAGATGATGCAATCATTTATGCAGACGTGGTATTTCACGTGCGGTAGATTGAGAGGGCACGCGACTTTCTTTGCCTCAACGATACTAGTCGGACATGTGTTCCCCTTCTTGGGAAGAATATCGTGCCAGAATCCAATGTTGTCATCGAAGCATTCGTCGGTCATTTTGTGTTTCGCCTTCATCTCTAGAGCCCTGAGCATTACATTTAGACGGGTATCCCCGTCGTTGCATCCGTCAAACAATGGAGTGACCGCGTCTTTCTCCATTTTCTCCAGCTTAGCTTTCTCTCTAGCGGCGGCTCTGGTGTTACTCGTCTCCTTGAGAAGCAGATCTTGGACATGAGGGTCTCGCAGCCAGCTCGAATCATGGTCGACACCTTGATCTTCGTGTCCATGCCCGGCGCCACCTTGATCATCTTCATGTCCATGCCCGACGCCACCTTGATCATCTTCGTGTCCATGCCCAGTGCCACCCTGATCTTCGTGATCGTGATTGGCATCTTGATCTTCGTGATCGTTACTGGCATCTTGATCTTCACGATTATTGACATCCTCATCATCATCTTCGTCATCACGTATCCACCGAGTGTAGTCATCCATGAAACTACGTCGAAGCAGGTGTGACTCCAGCATTCCAGAATCGTGCCTTATCAGATACATCATCTTGCAGTCCCGACATGGACATCTTATCTCTGTCTTGTTTGCACGTTCCATGTTGGCCCTCACGCATGTCATCCACCTATCCACGCGGGCTTTGTTGATCAGTGGTCGGACCATGGCCGCCTGCGCGGTACAAAGAGCAAGAGAATAATTAGAGCATATATGGTCGTGGATCGCCGGAAAAATTTGGCATGATCTCCCCTAAAAAGAGGACATCCGCGAGTGCCAGAAATTCGCCGGAAAAGAAATAAATCGACATTCCGGCGAAACATTGGCATCTCAAATGAAATCCCTGTACAAAAATTAGCACCACAACACAATCATATAGCCGGTGTCTCCGACAACGCGCATACATGCAAGCAACGCCTTCACGCTTCCTCCAACGACGACTTGCACAAGAGAGCCAGAGGAGAAGTAAATGGACATGTTGTAGATCTAGAGGAGCAAGAGACTTCACTTACATATGGGTGTCAACCAATGGAGGTTGAGCAAGCTTCTATGGTGAATCAATGGGGGAAATGAGGTAGGGAGGAGGAGGGGGCGACCAGATTTCTCTTGGTGGAGGAGGAAGAAGTGAGACAAGTGAGTGGGGTGGTAGTTGGCTCCATGTGTAAAAAGCTGGAAAAAAGTGGTGCCAGGTTATAGGAGGCGCATATTGCACAATATGTGCCTCCTATAATTCAAACTATAGGAGGCGCATATAGCAATATGCGCCTCGCCTATGCGGCCACCTACCTCCACCCGGGTCCGCAGGAGTTACTTGAGGCACATATAACCATATGCGCTTCGCATATTATCAAATATAGGAGGCGCATATAACCATATGTGCCTCGCATGTTCGTGCACCTACCAACACGCGGGCCCACACAGATTATGCGAGGCGCATTCTGCCCATATGCGCCTCGCCTATCTAATATATAGGAGGCGCATATGACTGGAATACGCCTCGCATAATATGGGGCTGCTAGATTTCGTCCGTACAGGGATTATAGGAGGCGCATTCTTATCATATGCGCCTCGCCTATTTTTATACTAGAGGCGCATGGAGAAGGAGTGCGTCTCGCCTATTTTATAGGAGGCGCATATGGTCTAAATGTGCCTCCTATAAGCATGTCTCCTATAGCCTTTTCTCTAGTAGTGACTTTGATTCTTTCGAAGTAGCACACTCGGATCATAAGGCGTTGGAGAAGAATTGCAGTCGCTATACCCGAAGCGACTCAATATCTTTTCCACATAGTGAGACTGAAGCAGTGTAATCCCACCATTGTCATCCTTTAGTAGCTTGATGTTTAAAATTACATCAGCCACTCCCAAGTCCTTCATCTCAAAGCAGCGAGATAGGAACTCTTTTACCTCCTCGATAACAGCGAGGTTGGTCCCGAATATCAATATGTCATCAACGTAGAGACACATAATAACTCCCTCGCCCCCACCATGGCGATATTACACACATTTGTCAGCTTCGTTTACAACAAAGCCTTCAGCAGTTAAAGTTCTTTCAAACTTCTCGTGCCACTGTATAGGAGCTTGCTTAAGGCCATACAAAAACGTCACTAACTTACACACCTTTCCTTCTTGACCATCTACTACAAATCCGTCAGGCTGCTCCATATAAATTTCCTCATCTAGCTCTCCATTTAGAAAAGCTGTCTTAACGTTCATTTGATGAACGAGAAGACCATGTGAGGCAGCCAAGGAAAATAGTACTCGAATAGTGGTCAATCTAGCTACAGGTGAGTAGGTATCGAAGAAGTCTTCACCTTCCTTTTGGGTATAACCCTTAGCCACAAGACGTGCCTTGTACTTTTCAATAGTACCATCAGGTCTAAGCTTTTTCTTGAAGACCCACTTACATCCTACAGGTTTGCACCCATAAGGTCGATCAATGACTTCCCAAGTGCCATTAGATAAGATGGAGTCCATCTCGCTTCGGACAGCTTCCTTCCAGTAGTCAGCATCTTGAGATGCATAAGCTTCTGAAATAGAAGTGAGAGTATCATCCACAAGTTACACAATGAAATCATCACCAAATGACTTTGCAGTCCTTTGTCTCTTGCTCCTTTTGGGAGCTTCATTATCATCCTCCACAGGATCATCAGAGTGTTCTATCAGCATAGTGGGTTTAGGAATTATAGAAAATTCCTGACTAGATGAACTAGTCATCTCCTGATTTGATGAGCTAGACATACCTTTCATAGGAAAGATGTCCTCAAAGAAAGTCGCATCATTAGACTCCATAATTGTATCAACATGCATGTCGGATACCTCAGATTTTACTATAAAAAAACTATAGCCAATGCTATGAAAAGCATATCCCAGAAAAACACAATCAACGGTTTTTGTCCAAACTTTCGCTTCTTAAGTATTGGAATATTGACTTTCGCCAAACAACCCCAAGTTCGTAAGTAAGAGAGTTTAAGCCTTTTCTTTTCCCATTCCTCAAATGGAGTCATGGTTTTATCCTTTACAGGAACACGGTTTAGAACATGACACGCAGTCATTAGCGCCTCCCCCACCATTCCTTGGAAAGACCCGATGTATCTAACATGGCGTTAACCAAATCAGTTAGAGAGCGGTTCTTCCTTTTGGCCACCCCATTTGACTGAGGTGAGTAGGGAGGCGTCCTCTCATGTATAATACCATGTTCCATACAGAATAAATCAAATTCATTTGAAAAGTACTCTCCACCACGATCTGACCTTAGCCGCATGATTTTAAGATCAAGTTGGTTTTCTGCCTCAGCTTTATAGATTTTGAAGTAGTTCAAAGCTTCATCTTTAGATTTCAGAAGATAAACATAGAAGTATCTAGTGGAGTCATCAATCAACGTCATAAAGTATCTTTTTCCACCTTTTGTCAACACACCATTCATCTCACAAAGATCTAAATGTATAAGTTCTAGCGGTGCTAAGTTTCTTGGTTCCGCAACCGTATGAGACTTGCGAAGTTGCTTTGCTTGCACACAAACTTGGCACTTAGAACCTTTGACAGTGGTAAATTTCGGAATTAAACTCATATTGGCTAGCCGCGTCATGCAACCAAAGTTAATATGATAGAGTCGTGAATGCCAAACATTGGACTCATTATCAATGCAAACATGATTAATAACTTTAGTACATGAGTCTGACAAAGACAAGCAGAAGAGACCTATGCACTCATAACCCTTTCCAACAAGTTGTACATACTTAGAAATTACAACTTTATTGGACTCAAAAACCAACTTAAAGCCATCTCGACATAAAAGCGATCCGCTGAAGAGATTCTTATTGATGGAGGGAACGTGCTGCACATTCTTCAGCTGTACGGTCTTTCCCGAATTAAACTTTAGATTTACCGTACCAACTCCATGAACAAAAGCACGTGAGCCATTTCCCATCAGCACGGAAGAGGTCCTTGAGACCTGATAAGAGGAAAACATGGAAATATCAGAACATACATGTGTATTAGCACCCGTGTCTATTCACCAATCAGGAGAATGACATACTGAAAGGATAGTAGGTAAAATACCGTACCCAGCATCCTTCATCTCAGTATCGCTAATAACAACATTAGCGGCCTTGCCGCTGTTTCCATGTTGACGCTTGTCAAAGCGATTAGGACAGCTAGGAGCCCAATGATCAGGATCACCACAGACGTGGCAAGAGCCTTTCCTCTTATCATTTTTATTCTTGAAGTTGGTTGAGTGCGTGGCCTTGTTCTTGCCATCAAACTTCCCCTTTCCTTCAGTTTTGTTCTTATTCTTAAACTTGTGGGATTAGAAGTTTTTCCTCTGCACCAAATTGGCAGTAGAACCTCCCTCAAGTCCTCGAGCAGTTTTGTCCTTTGATCTCACCTTCTCTTCCACACGAAGGGACCCAATGATATCCGTAACGGAAAACTCTTGTCTCTTATGTTTCAGAGAAGTAGCAAAGTTCCTCCACGAGGGAGGAAGCTTGGCAATAATGCCACTGGCCACAAATTTGTCCGGTAAGGAACACTTGAACTGCTCAAGTTCTTTGGCAAGTGATTGTATCTCAAGAGCTTGTTCAACAATGGAGCGCTTATCAACCATCTTGTAGTCATAAAATTGCTCCATGACATACAACTCAGTGCCAGCGTCCGAGACCCCAAACTTGGCCTCGAGCGCTTTCCACGCGTCCTTGCCATTATCAAATGACATATACGGGTCGACAATGTTGTCCCCAAGAACACTGAACAAAGCCACCATAAATATGGTATCGGCTTTCTTAAAATTCGCTTCCTGCTCAGCAGAAAGATCTCCTTCAGGTTTGCCAAGAGTGGTGCTATAACAGTTTAGGTTTTCAAACCAGAGAACTGCTCTCTTGCGCCATCTCTTATAGTGCATGCCATCGAAAGGAGGCGGCCTAGTAGCCGCGGCTACACCAGTGGAATTCAATTGCCTATAGTCAGGTTTTTGGATTGTTGGAAATATAAGACATAATACATATGATTTAATCCGAATAATAAATTGATAAAGCATGATCATACAAACGGTACTAAAACCAATTATGCAGATCAACAAAGTAGATGAACAGATTATATCTATAGGAGATAAACCTATCACATCTACATCAAACTCTAGAACAAAGAACTCTAGCATAATCCGAAAAAGAGAGATTGAGATCACATACGATGCAGTTGCGGAAGTAGCCGCAGCAGAGCTGTCGCCCATGTTGAGGTTGCCGAAGAGGTCGCTGACGTCCGGGAAGAAGTCGTCGTTCGGAAACTCGTCGTCGGACAACGTCGTGGTTGCCAGTAGTCGCGCTTGAGCGCTCCCTAAAAACATGATCGCCCCTCACCCGTATAGATTCACGAGAGGCAGGGTTCCGGAGGCCTACTGTCCCGATCTGTGGTGCACGCCGCAAGCCGGGATGAGGAAGACAAAAGCGGCGGCGCGAGGTTCTGGAGGTAGGTGCGTGTGTGGATTGATTCACCGATTAGGTTTAGCGCAGACGCTTATATAGTGCAGGTTAGGAAGATCGTGGGCTTAGCCCACGTCCGAGTCGGTAACAGTCACGTCCATAAAAACTGGAAACGGCTGTAATTAACGCGTCTGTTAATGCCTCATAATCAGTTTTTCCCAACCAGCAAAATAAAGCTCGGCTCGGCAAGATTCCCGCAACCCGCGGCGCACGCGCGCGTCGTGGCAAGGCGTGGCGAGGCGGGCGACGTCGGAGGAGGAATGCGCGAGGGCTACTCTTCTTGTCACACCTTAGTGAGTGGTGCAACACTCTACTATATAAGATGGTCCAACTCCCCTTTAACTAGCAATGTGGGACTAAATTTTAGCACCACTAGCACAGCCATATAATTTGTCTACTATACAAGTGGGCCAAAGAGAATTTTAGAATTTGTCTAATGGGTCAACAGCCCAAAACTCATCAAATTCCATCATATCTGCATAGTGGGTCCTAACATAGAATAAAATAACATAGTAAAGGGTGTTCTCTTCCCACTGCACGAGAGAGGAGCACTGCTATATGGTACATGAGATAGAGTAGTACTAGTATTTTATTTGGCTAGTGGAATTTGGCATCGGTGCATAAACCTGCTCCGATTCTCTAGTTTCTCAGATTTGGAACTACATAGTTATAGCTAACTATTGTGTATATTAACTATTAGGTTTGCTATAGATGACATGGCGACGGCTTATAGCCAACAGTAGGCTTCATTATTGAACTTGCTCTTATACATGTTCTTCTCCACACTATTAAATGGACCAATCAAAGAACACCTAAAAACCAAAAAATTGCAAATTGTGTCCTTTAAACCGGACGGAGGGACAGCCACTGTCCACTTGGACTTTAAAATTGTAGGTAACCCCACCTCACATTCCTGGACCAAGCTCTTTATTATTCAGGACAGCCTTGGGGAGCTTAATGCGTTGCTAGATTAGCACTACTAGATGACCCATTATGGGGCCACTTGATCTACTAGTCCTAAACAATGAAATAATATAGCTACTTGTTCTTCGACCTAGATAATTGCTCTCTGCAAGTTGCCGAGAAAGGCAAGTAGAGGCAGCATCATTTCTGGTCACTTGCGTGCTGTCTTCATACGGAGTATCATCTTCTTGGAACATGACCACATTGGCTGTTTCCGGGTGAGATGAATCCATGGATATTGTGCTTTAATTGTCCAAGGAATCATCATCTGGCTTCCTTTAATTTGTCCGTTTTTGTGTAAGAGACCCAATTTATCTGTGAAGTTTGAGGTATTTTATGCAAAGTAATTCAAACTTCACGATTCGTGACCCTTCCTTCAAAAAAAAAGTTCAAACTTCGCAAATTTAACCCATTTTCTTTGTTTTCTTCTAGTTCGTGTACTCATTGACCTATGCATTCTACATCCTCCATTCCATAATGTAGTACTTTGTCTTAGCAAATTAAATCAGTTTGTCATTTATTTGCCAAAACATACTACTACCTCCGAACCATATTACTTGTTGTTGAAATAGATGTATCTAAAACTAAAACATGTTTAGATACATTATTTTAGTGACAAGTAATATAGATTGAAGAGAGTATACTATATTAAGAAACAAAAGGAGTATAACTTGGGTACTAACGGTTAGAAAATCACTTTGAAGCACCGGCTCTACGGAGAACTTAAAAAAAAGCAACAAATATTTTCGTGTAGCCAATAATATGAAATGCAAGTCTGCAAATTTTAAATGGAAAATACTTTGTATTCTGAGCGCAATAAAAAAACAAATATGACAAATTTTGGAAAAATGGAGGCCCATCCAGAATTGGACGGTTCATGTGCAGGCTTAAAATTTTCTCTATTTTGCTGAGGTCTGAATAAAATATTTTTTACATGTTTTATTTTTTTGAAAATGAGCAGTTTTACTTTCTAAATTTAATATTTGAAGTCCACCATGAAGCCCGTTCTCCAACGCGACGCTTCATACTAACGGTGTGCAAGCGTGGTGACAGTAGTTGATTATCCATTCAAACTAAGCAGAGAACGACTACAAGCTAGCTCGATCCTACTCACTCCATTTCAAAATTTTGAGCTTTATAAAGCTAATGAATTTAGACACCTTTTAGTGTGTAAATTTATTCTCCAAATCTATATACTAAAAGAGGTCTAGTATTTTGAAACATAGGAAGTAGGTCCATGCGTACCCGTGCAGGTCAATCGATCCGGGGCATCTCCACCGGGCTGACCCAATCGGCCGAACCAAACGGTCCGTTTTTGTTCATTTGGATCGGGCCACGGTCGCTGTTGGGCCGGGGTCTAGACTGTCCGCTTGCCACGTCCACCGACCAGATTCATTTGTCTGCGCCTGGCAAAACAGGGCGAGGCCATTTTTTTCGAAATTTAAACATAAATCGTTCGCGCTAAAAACTGGGAAAATTTATACATTTTATACATAATTTACATTCATAATTTAAAATGAAATTAAACTAGCCTAGCTACCGATCTTCACGCGCTACTGCCACAACGTTCATCTAGAGGTCGAGGTCGATGTACTCCGGCCGCGTCTAAAAGTTGGGCGGTGGCAGGGTGGGAGCGGGCGCGGGCAGGACGATCACCTGCCCAAGCCACGCCGTCGGCGGCCCCATGAGGTGGTGAAGGTGCGCCAGCTCCATCTCCACCTCCAGAGCGATGCGTGGCGCCCACCCCGGCAACGAAGCCGATGGAGGCAGCATGGTGTTCGCCTCCGGTGAGCTGAACGACTTCTTGATAGCCGCCCCATAGGGCGTCCTCCTCCCGTGCACTGGCCGTAATGGCCCGGTGAAGGCGTCCTCGTCATAGCCCCGCGCCAGGACCTCGCGGTACTCTGGTGGTAGGTTCGCGGTGATGTCGTCCACTGACTCCTGCTTGACGACGATGTCGTCATCCTCCTCGCCGTCATCATCACTGCCGAGCTCGACATCGGAGTGGTTGAAGGCCTCCTCATCGTCTGAGTCGATGGTGGGAACGGGGTAGACCTGCCTCGGCTCCAGGTCGTCGTGGACGGTGGTCGCGCGCCGCGCCTTGTGCTCCCACTCGAGGAACTTTAGCCAAAAGCCCTTGCTATGGTAGCTCCTCTCCACCGCATCACCTGTAGGAGGTTGCTGATCCGGCGGCAGATCTCCTCCTCCAGTCCTTTGCCCTTCTTGGGCACGGGCGGCACCGGGACACAGTCCCGGTTGAGGTGCCAGCCGATGGGGAGGGAGACATCCTTGTGCTTGATGCCCTAGCCCTCCCTCCATCGACGCTCGCTGACGAGGTTTGATCTCGTCAATGCCCATTGTTATGGACTTGGGTTTTGGAGAAGATGGGGATGCTGAAGATCACGGAACGGTTAGCAAACAAGCAACACGGGGACACGAGGTTTACCTAGGTTCAGGCCCTGGAGGGAAAACCCTACTCCTGCTTGTCTGCTCTTGATTACGGCGGAACCGAAAGTTACAAGGGTGCGCAGATGCAATCTGGCGTGGAGGTGTGTATGCGGTGGTGTGCGAGAGATTGTAAGAGAGCCTCCTCGTCGTGCCCTCCTGGCCTTTATATAGAGATAGGCAGGTCCCAGGCACAGATCGAGTCGGTTACAGGTTTTAGGGTTTACCCCTTTGAATTTCCTATCTACTCTAGTCTTGCTCTCCAAGGATCCGAAAGCGTCATGGGCCCTGGCCACCCAAAAATCTTTATGGGCCGACGTATATTTGTCGTGGGCCTTTTTTGGGTTGGACTATGTATGCTGAGGTCGTGTACCCGTGGGGTATAACCATGTCACTCGCACTCCGCAACGTGAAAGTATCGCTGGCTGCGGCGGTACCGCAGTGGCGGGCAGTTCCCTATGGGGCGGCTCCTGTACTCCTCTAGTCGCGATGATGGCGGCAAGGATGCGCCGTGAAGGAAGGTCAGCAGCCTGGAGCGCTGGCTGCTAGAGTCAGACGCCTCGTGGTCGTTCTTGGTCCTCCCCTTCTTCAATCATGACGGCGTCTTCATCGTTGGCGGCGACGGCTGCTAGGGTTGTGATGGTGAGAGGTAAGTAGTGCGGCACCGACAGGCGCAGGGTTAAATAGACCATTCGTCCGCGAATGTGTGCAGGTTCTCGCTCCTTCGCCATCAATGCCGGCACGGGAACGCAAGCTACGTCCAGTCAGTCAGGTGCCGTCTCGTCGTCATTGGTGGCGCAGGCCGCCGCCGGTCAGTCTTTCGCACGCGCTTCTAAATCGCTGTCACGGTTACGTCTGAATCGATGCAGCTGTCCGCGTCTGAATCAATGTCGCGCTAAGCGGTGGCCGGATGGGCCAGTGACACATAAGGGTAGGACACGCCCTCCGTCCGCACGTGTTCGGGCCAACGCAACCATTGCCTAGATTTGGTACACGAATATATCAAGTCAGACGTGTCATTTTGGATAGAGCGTCACGCACATCCGCGCGTGAACATGTTCTGACGCGCTTGGATGGGTTGGATCCGGTGTAAATACCCTCGTTCGACGGAAATTCCGTGGACGTAAGCTGTCCTCCGGTCAATCTTGGGCGCGCTTTTGGCCATCGTGATCGCCGGGGCAAGAAACCCCGCGCCTGCGTGGTAGTACACACACACACAAACACGGGATCAACCGAGATCGACAACGACGCCGCCACCGATGTTCAATGCACCCGGTCGCGCGCTGCACCTTTTTGGAGTAGCTAGTTCCAGGTGCAGGTGCAGGGTACATTTCGACAGACCTGCTGGTCTTTCTAGCTCCATCTTCTCCTCCCATCGATGGAGGTCGTTATCGATGCCTGCTGCGTACGAGACAGACAGCTCCTGGATTTTACCGATATATCGACTGGAACACTTGGCGGCCGGTGGCTTTCTTCAAAACAAAGTCAAATTGATCGATCGCTTATCACTACTACCATGAAGTAGCTAGTGCATCAGTGCGTCACCGTGTATGTGGCTCTCTTGGACGGCTACGAACTTTGCCGAAGCCTACCGCGGGCAGAAAATTCCTAGCGCCTGCGCGGAAAGTACGTTTGGCTTCCCAGCTATCTAGAGGTGAAAAACCACTCCCTCCATTCCAAAATAGATGTCTTAGATTTGTCAAAATTTAGATAAATCTATATACTAAATAATGTCTAGATTCCTTCAGATTTTAACAAATCTGAGACATCTATTTTAGGACGGAGGGAGTACATGTTATACTAGAAAATCTGAAAACGTTTTTGGACATATATATAGTCAATGTTGTTTTCACAAGGTGAAATTCTTTGTATTGTGTGGATTGTACAACTACTCCCTCTCCGACCCATATTAATTGATTTACGTTTGACTAGATTTGGATGAATCTAGACACTATTAATTTTGATAAATCCAAGTCAACTAATAATATGGCTCGGAAGAAGTACTTATTTCGATAAAAGACACTTTATTACTCAAAAAAGTCGAGCTTACATCTCGCCTCTGTATAACTAAGTTGGATCCTATATGCGTACGTGTAGACTCTTTCATCCGACTCGGACCATATGTATGTACTCCCTCCGTTTTAAAATATAAGATGTTTTTGTTGGATAGATCTCTCCCACGTTCGGGCCCAACGGCCCGAACGGAGACCCTCATCGCGCCCTAATCGGGGGCGCCCAACCCTATCCATGGTTGTGGGCCCCTGTCGCCAGTGCGTATATAAAGAGGTGGGGGGCCGGACGCACACGGTACGAGGTTCACCGTGCGCCGCAGCCCCCCACCAACACACCCACCGATTAGGGTTCGCACTAGGCCGACGGGAAGCTCCGTCGCCACCGCTCTCAACCACCCACGCTCACGCCGTCGCCCCTTTTCCCATGGCCAACGATGGCGGGTCTAGCTCCGGCTCTGGAATCCCCTCCGGTTCCTGCCTGTCAAGCCAGGGCGCAGGTAATCTCTCTCTCCTCTCTCAGATCCAACCCAAAAGAGTGCTACTGTAATCATCTAGGCTAGAAGATCCAAATGGCCAATCTAACATTGGTATCAGAGCATGGCTCTAGCTCTAGTTCTTTCAGTAGAAACAGAAAATGCAAAAGGAAAACCCTAGATTCAACCCCTAAAGTGCGCCTTGCCCCTCTGGCCGCGCCGTTCCTCTCTATCTCGACGCGCATCGGCATGCCGAGGCGTCGGAAGAAGAACACACCCCTTCGGGGGCAAAGAAAATCCCCAAAGATTTAAATCCTAACCCTAGTTCCTCCCAGATCCCGCATGCAAGTCCCCACCCGAAAAAGAAAATCCAAATCGAAAGAAAAGTCGCACCAGCCATCGCCGGGAAAGGATGTGCCTCCACCTCGGCCACTTGACGGCGGCGCACCCACCCTCGGGTGGATGCGCGCATCGGCAAGGAGCCAAGGGGAGGCGCCGCCGCTGTTCCCTCCTTGCTGCTACGTTGCTGGGTGAAAGGGGAACGTGGACGGGTAAGGAGGGCGGGGGGGGGGCATGGTTCGGAGCAAGCAAAGGAGGGAGGGGCGCGCCGGAGGTGGCCGCCTCGCCTCGTGCTCGGGCGGGCCACGCCGGAGACAGGGCGGAGGGAGGGGCGCGCCGACGCGGCCACCTCACCTCGCTTGACTCACGCGCATGCGCCACCACAGTGAGGGAGAGGGAGGGGCGTGACGCGCAGCCGCCTCGCCTCGGCCCTCATGCGGGGCTCGCGCCACGAGCGAAGAGGAGAGGAGGTGCGCGAACGCCGCCGCCTCGGCCTCACGCGAGAGAGGCGCGCACCGCTGTGACCACATGATGCACGGGTGCCGTGGGGCCAGCGCCGCCCAGCCTTGGCGGGGAAGCAGCGCGCCGCGGAGAGTGGACGCGGGGGCGGGTGGGGGAAAAGTGGCGCTAGGGTTGGGGGCGGGCGGCGGCCTGGGGGTTTTATCCGTCCGAAACGCGCGCTCAGCCGTCCGATCAAGGGCGACGCTAATGGACGGTCGAGATGGGGCGACGCGGGCGGTGGCGGGCTCAATGCCTTAAGCGGGACCAAGGCTGCCAAAGCCAGCAGGCTAGGCCGAGGCTAGCTTAGGGCGCTGCCAGCGGCAGCTAGCGTGGCGTGAAAGCGTCGGGCGAGGCGGTGGATAGCTGGCTGGCAGGGGCATTGGCCTCTACAGGCCGCCCAAGGATGGCCCAGTAGGGCGTTTTTTTTAAACAGTTTTCTGTTTTATTTTTTACAGAGTTGTTTTTTTAATGTTTTTGCTTAGTTTTAAGCAATGTTTTGCATAGATTTCTCTAGTCTTTTTACTTTTATGTATATTGTGACCAGAGAAAGCTACAAAGGCAGAATTTTTTCTGCAAAGTATGAGTTTTATGAAAGTCATTAATGAAAGTTTCCGCTGCAAATAGTCATTTTACATTGCAAATGTATGGTTTAAAATTGCACCAAATGCAATAAAAGTTGATTAAATCTTGACATAAAGATGTGATTAAAGTGATTATGCCTCATGCTATTAATTGACCAACGTTATTAATAATCATGACCATAATATTTTCCCATTAAGTATTAAAGGTGCATTTAAATTTATTTCTGCCCAACGGTGATGTAATTTTAAATAGCACGAAACGATTGCATGCTTAATTTATACCAACGTTGAATTAACGCATACAGTTGTTTTCCTTGGTGATCTCACATCTTTTGTGATTTTCAGGAGGTCTCAACCTCATGGCATGTTTGAAGGACATCCCGCTCCTAAGGGGGGACAACTACTCCGAATGGAGGAAGAAAGTTGACTTGGCGTTCGTATGCGCCGAAGTGGATTGGGTGGTTGACACCAAACAACCAGTCAAGCCCGCTGACCGGTCGAGGGGCGAGGAAAGTGCTGACTTTGAGAAAAGGAAGAGGGACCATGCTCCATTGGAGCTGGCCTACTCTATTGATAACCAGAAATGGGTGAACGCCAACAAGAAGACTCTGGCCTTCGTAAAGAACACAATTGAGAACGCAATAGTGGGCTCAATTGGAGAGTGTGCTACCGTGGGTGAGTATCTCGCCAAGATAAAGAGCCAGTTTACTGGCTCTTCAAAGATATCGACCCAATTTGTTAAAGCAGATTCTTGAAAAAGTACACGGGAGGACCCCACGGAATAAGAGAGCACATCTTGAGGATGTCAAACATGGCAGCAAAACTCAAGCCCATGGATGAGGACCTCGAGCTAAAGCCAGCACTCTTGGTGCACCTTGTGATGGCCTCACTTCCACAGCCTTTTGAAAACTTTGTAATAAACTATAATATGTCCCCTGAAAAGTGGGACATAGAAAAGACCATTGGGATGTGCTCCCAGGAAGAGGAAAGGCTGAAAGCCCTTCACGGCGGTTCTCTGAACTTCGTGAAGGACAACAGGAAGAGAGGCTTCATAGGTGGCTCACCCTCCAAGCCCCATGGCAAGGGTCCAATGCAGCACCAGTACCAGCATCACCAGTCCACCCCTGGGGAGAAGGATCAGTGCCATCACTGTAAAAAGCCGGGCCACTACAAGAAAGACTGCCCGATTTGGCTGAAGTACATCATGGCCAAAAATGGTAAAGACATTGTTTCTTTTGTTAATGAATCTCTGTATGAAAAGTTTACTAGATCCACTTGGTGGATTGATTCTGGAGCAACTGTTCACGTTGCCAACTCTTTACAGGGGTTCCATTCGACAAGGACCACGCCAAGAAGAGAAAGACACATTGAAGTGGCGAATGGAATAGAAGCAGAAGTGGAGGCCATTGGTGACGTCCCTCTGGAGCTGGTTGATGGCTCTTTTCTTTTGCTCAAAGATGTTCTTTTCGTTCCTTCATTACATAGGAATTTAATAAGTGTTTCCTGTTTGGACAAAGATTCTTACGAATGTTATTTTGGAAATGGCAAGTGTGCCATTTGGTTGAAAGACAAATGTGTGGGTGTTGCTACATTATTTGATAAGTTATATTTGTTATCCCTGCATGAGAAAGTTTTTTCTGTGTGTGATGTGAATGGAAAAGTTTCCTTGTCGAACAAAGAACAAAAGAAAAGAAAGCGAACTCTTGACTCATCGAAACTATGGCACTGCAGACTAGGCCATATTTCGAGGGGAAGAATAGAAAACCTCGTTAAAAATGACATTCTTCCTCCGTTAGAGTTCTCCGACATAGAACAATGCATAGATTGCATTAAAGGAAAGTATGTCAAACAAATTAAAAAGGGTGCAAACCGAAGCATAGCTACACTAGAAATAATCCACACGGATATTTGTGGACCGTTTCCGGTGAAAAGTGTGGATGGCTATGATTCATTCATAACATTCACGGATGATCACTCCAGGTATGGTTATATTTATCCAATCAAAGAAAGATCTGAAGCGTTGGATAAATTTAAAATTTTCAAAGCTGAAGTAGAAAATCAGCACGATAAAAGAATCAAAATAGTTCGGTCCGATCGTGGGGGGGAGTACTACGGTCGGCATACTCCATATGGTCAAGTACCAGGACCCTTTGCACGGTTCCTGCAAGAAAATGGAATAGTCGCCCAGTATTCTATGCCGGGCGAACCTCAGCAAAACGGAGTAGCTGAAAGGCGCAACCGTACCCTTATGGATATGGTGCGCAGCATGATGAACTATTCCACCCTCCCATTGGGATTGTGGATGGAGGCGCTTAAAATCGCCATTCATATTCTCAACAGAGTACCAAGTAAGTCGGTGCCCAAAACACCGTATGAATTGTGGATAGGCAGAGTCCCCTCTCTGCACCACTTGAGGGTCTGGGGGAGCCCAGCTGAGGCAAAAGTCTTCAATCCAAACATTGCAAAGTTAGACCCCAAAACAGTATCTTGCCATTTTATTGGCTATCCAGATAAGTCCAAAGGCTATCGTTTCTACTGTCCTGACAGATACACAAAGTTTGTAGAAACGAGACATGCAGTCTTCTTGGAGGACGAATTGATGAGGGGGAGCACGGTAGCTAGGAAAATTGACCTTGAGGAGAAGAGGGTGCATGCACCTAATCCGATGACTCAGGAGCCATTTTTCTCGCTACCTGTTGTGCCACCATCTACAACCCCTGAGGTTGTGGTGCCGACACCTGTTGTGACTCCACACGTGACAACAATGGGCGAAAGTTCGGAACCTGTCCATCAGGAGCCACCTGAACCCACTGTTGAGCACGAAAGGGAGCCAGAACAGCCACCTACTGTAAATGTGCCTGAACCCGAGGCAAGAAATGAGCAAGAGTCTGATGAACTCAGACGGTCTAAAAGAGAACGAAGACCAGCCATTTCCAAAGAAATCTACAAAGTTTACAATGTAGTTCATATGGAGGGCGATCCTACCTCATATGAAGAAGCCATGAGTAGTCCTCACTCAGCCAAGTGGGTGGAGGCAATGGAAGATGAAATGAAATCAATGAGTTCCAACAATGTTTGGGACTTAGAGGAAATTCCCAAAGGAGCCAAAACAGTAGGATGCAAGTGGGTCTACAAAACAAAATATGACTCCAATGGGAATATAGAAAAGTACAAAGCTAGACTTGTGGCAAAAGGCTTTACGCAAAGAGAAGGCATAGATTACAATGAGACTTTTTCTCCGGTCTCATGTAAGGACTCCTTCAGAATCATCATGGCACTAGTTGCACATTTTGATTTAGAGTTACATCAAATGGATGTCAAGACGGCATTTCTAAATGGAGATTTAGAAGAAAATGTTTACATGAAACAACCCAAGGGTTTTTTTATGGAGGGGAAGGAACATATGGGATGCCGCCTAAAGAAATCCATTTATGGGTTAAAGCAAGCCTCTAGGCAGTGGTATTTAAAGTTTAATGATACCATTAAAAGATTTGGATTCAAAGAAAATGTTGAGGACAATTGCATTTATGCAAAGTTCAAAAGTGGGAAATACATTTTCCTAATTCTATATGTGGATGACATTCTGCTCGCTAGCAGTGATGTTAGTCTACTACTAGAAACAAAGAAGTTCTTGTCATCAAACTTTGACATGAAAGACCTTGGTGAAGCTTCTTATGTTTTGGGCATAGAAATTCACCGAGACAGAAAGAATGGAGTGTTAGGACTGTCGCAGAAAGCTTATTGTGAAAAGATTTTAAAGAAATACAATATGCATGCGAGTAATTCAACACCTGCTCCCATAGTCAAGGCGCTTATAGTTTTGGGAAATCCCAATGTCCAAAGAATCAATATGAGATCGATCAAATGAAGTCAGTACCATATGCTTCGGCTGTTGGAAGCTTACAGTATGCACAAGTGTGCACTCGCCCTGACTTAGCATTTATCACCGGGGTACTCGGTAGATATCAAGAGAATCCAGGCATAGAGCATTGGAAGATGGTAAAGAAAGCTTTGCGCTATGTGCAAGGCACAAAAGGCCTCATGCTAACATACAGAAGATCTGATTCCCTAGAGATAAAAGGGTATTCAGATGCAGATTTTATGAGGAGATAAAGACGACCGAAAGTCCACGACAGGGTATGTCTTTACTCTCGCAGGAGGTGCTATTTCGTGGAGAAGCGCCAAACAGTCAATAGTTGCATCATCTACGATGTATGCAGAATTTATAGCATGTTATGAGGCCATGGGACAGGCGTTATGGTTAAAGAAATTCTTACCCGACTTGAAAGTGGTTGACTGCATCAGCAGGCCACTAAAGATGTACTGTGACAACGAGCCTGCAGTATTCTATGCTCACAACAACAAGTCGAGTAATGCTTCAAAGTCTATAGATATAAAGTATTATGTTGTGAAGGACAAAGTCCAGGATCAAACTATAAGTCTCGAGCATATAAGGACAAAGGATATGCTTGCGGATCCGCTAACGAAAGGCTTACCACCCAATGTGTTCAAGGAACACATAGCCGGCATGGGTTTAACGGCAAGCCTATGATTCCTGGACCATAGAGGCCCAAAAGTAACAGAATTTGGTTCAAAACATGAAGGTATATAGTGGCTGTCTGATTCTATCGGCAATTGAGCTGAGACGATGAAACATGCTCTAGGTATCATTCTGTGATAAAATAAGTAAGATACAAAGTTAAAAGTGAAGTCGAGATCTAGGGGGAGAATGTTGGATATATCTCTCCCACGTTCGGGCCCAACAGCCCGAACGGAGACCCTCATCGCGCCCTAATCGGGGGCGTCCAACCCTATCCATGGTTGTGGGCCCCTGTCGCCAGTGCTTATATAAAGAGGTGGGGGGGCCGGACGCACATGGTACGAGGTTCACCGTGCGCCGCAGCCCCCCACCAACACACCCACCGATTAGGGTTCGCACTAGGCCGACGGGAAGCTCCGCCGCCACCGCTCTCAACCACCCACGCTCACGCCGTCGCCCCTTTTCCCATGGCCAACGACGGCGGGTCCAGCTCCGGCTCTGGCTCCGGAATCCCCTCCGGTTCCTGCCTGTCAAGCCAAGGCGCAGGTAATCTCTCTCTCCTCTCTCAGATCCAACCCAAAAGAGTGCTACTGTAATCATCTAGGCTAGAAGATCCAAATGGCCAATCTAACAGTTTTAGGTTTGTGAAGAAAATGAACGATCGAAGCCGGCGACGTACGTACACGGGCGGGACACCTTTTTGTTTACTCTTGTTCATTCATGCGTCGCAGGTTGTTGGGAGGCTCAAAGACGAATTGGCAAGCCGGCGCGCGTAGTTTCTCACCATTTTTGTGCTTTTAAGTTATCGCCAGGCAAAACATCGGAGATCGACGGACTAGCTAATAAGATCTAACTAGCTGCGTTAACTGGAGAGGACACGCGACGACCGATCCGAACTCAATGCATGCAACTTGTGTTGCTCCAATTCAATCGTCGTCTACATCAAATCTGTGGACCGACGAACTCTGCTTTGTAGCCCACACGCTGCTGATAGCTGCAAGGCGTGAACGACAGCAATTGTAACCGTCTTCCGAATGAACCACCATTATTGGCACCATTCATTTTCAAAGCACAAACGCGCACGTACGCGTACGCAGTACATCATTCCGTCTAGTGCATGCACCTCCAGACAACCTCTCCAGCAAGACCTTATGATGAACAGCTTTCAACTATATATATAGTTCGCGTTTGTCGTTGAACCGAACAGCTAGCTTTGTGCCAGACCTTGATTGTCATCTATTGATCTCGTCATCTCGAGCTCAGCTCCGATCCTTTGTGCAAGAAGCTGGCCGGAGAAGTTCCACGGTGTTGCCAACAAAGGTACTAATAAAATGACCTAGCTAGGTTCCAATACATTTCTATGGAGTTTCCACCTAGCTACTTGAACTTACACACTAAAAGGAGTTTAGATGCATTTGTTTTATAAAAGCTAAAATATCTTATATTATGAAACTGAGGAAGTACTTGCGTACTTATTCTCTTCTGGATGCACACAGCCCTTTGGTTATAGACCAGACTACATGTATGCGTGGATGACCTTTGTTTGGGTTATCCCGGCCGTGAGTTGAATCTATGGATGGAGACATCTGCATCAGTATCCAAGTATTGCAGGATAAGATGACATGCTGGAGGAAGAAACAATTTGGTTTGGCTGTCGCCCAGCTCTCTTTCAGGTTCATGCATGCATGTAAAACCCTTTACTGTCCTGATGATGATGATGATCCCAGAAACAGCTAGCCGTTTTCTCTCGCGTGATCGTTCGTGCATCGTACGCGACGATCGCACGTTTCTCCTGCCCGGCCGGCCGGCCGGGGTAAGTTCAGTGAACCTGCTGCATGCATGCATGCCGCGCTTTTGGGCGGTCTCTGCCGTGTACGTACGTGCCTTTCTTCTGCAGTTAACGTGGACATTTTCTTCCTTCAGCTATGCAACAGGTCGTTGTCGATCGATCTATGCCGGCGACGTACGGGGCACCATCTTTGCTTACTCTTCTTCATGTGTCGTATGTGGGCGGTTGAAAGACGAATTAGCTAAGACCAAGACTTTTCTGTCGACTCTGTGGACCCCTCTCTCTCGAAATAGGCTTTCGCCCCGCTTTATAGATAAAGCACAACGGCCAAACCGATACAAGATGATGAGGGGATCTTCTTACAAGCAGATCAAAATATAAACACGAAAGCCTAAGAAGTATCTAGCTTGCCACCGAAGACGACGAAGCTAAGGAGACCAGAACTTCACGACAACGCCTCCAAGAAGGTTACGACGCCGCAAGCGCCGCCGCCGCCAAGACCACAGAGGTCAAAGGTTTTCACCGGAGCCCTAAAGTGGTGAGAGTAGCCACAACAACGCCCCCAAGAGGGAAACGACACCCACGAACGTCGCCGTTGTCGGCGCCGAAGCGCTAGGCTTTCGCCTGGAAAAACTCTCACCACAGACGATCCCTCAGACCACCACCAGTCTTCGAGCTAAGCTTCCAACCGCGATCTGGGTGCTGCCACCACCAGGAGCCCCCGAAGTTAGCTCCTTGCCACCCGCATGGACCAAAGAGAAAAACCATCACCACCGCAACGCCGCCCCGCCGTCGAGACGCCCGTGCAGTCCACCTTCCGGGGCCGCCGCCCCGGCATCCTCGAACTCGTGCCAAGGCTCCGACAGACAACACGTCGCAAAGCCGCCGGGTCGGACAAGGTAAGGCGGCATCGGGGAAGCCGGAAGCAGGCCACAGGACCACCTAGGGAAGGGGAACCGCCCTTCATCACCTACGGCGATAGCCGTCCGGACGCCGCAGCAGTGCCAACCAAGCCCGGATCAGGCCCAGCCCGCCGGCCAGGCCCAGATCTGGCCCGTCGGTTCCGCCGCAGCGCTGCAGCAGCCAGGCAGCCCCGTCGCCGCCGTCCTGCTTCCCGAGCTGCCCTCCCCTCGCCGCCACTGCGCAGGCCACGCCGACATGCCCCGCCACCGGAGGGCCTCGGCCGCGCCGCCGCAACCGCGTCTGCCTCAGCAGGGCGCCGGCCACCCGAGCAGCCCCGCCAGAAGCTTCCCCGCCGCCGTGCCGCGCTGGGGCCAAGCGCCTGGCGCGCCGCCACCAGACGAGCCCGTCGCCGCCGCCATGCCGCACCGCCACCAGCAGCACCACCCCGCGGTGGCACCCCAGCAGCAGGGAGAAGAAGTCCCGCCGCCGCCGGACCGCTCGGTCTTTGCCGGGCGGCGCTCGCCGGCGGCGGCGGGGGAGGAGGGGAGGGAGGGGGGCGGGGCGGGGGGCGGCTAGGGTTTGCGCCTCCGTCGCCCTCGCGGGGGGCGACGCGAGACGCCTCCTGTTTTTCGACGCGAGACCGTCTGTGTTTGGACTCGTACAATAAAATCCCGTCGACTCTGTGGACCGACGAACTCTTTGTAGCCCACGCTGCTGATAAGTGCAACAGGCCTGACGAACCGACAGCAATTGTAATCAACTTCCGAATGAACCAACATTGGCACCATTCAAAGCACAAATACGCACGCAAGTACACCCCACTGTCCACTTGTTGGGTTTTGTCTCTTTTAATTTCTGCGGGTCAAGACCTTCATTATGATTCAGGACAGCTTAGGGCCGGCCACTAAGTTAGGGGAGCTGAATCCATCGCTAGATTTGTATTATGGTTCACTCTTCACTGTTAAGGTGCCACTTGATCTACTACTCCTAAAGCTTAATAGAGCTAGCTATATTATATATTCTTCGAGTTCGTTGCTCTCGCCAAGTTGCCCAGAAAAGCAAGGCAACTTCAAGCAGCATTATTCCTGGGAAATTGCTAGAGTCGAGACACTTCCATCTGCTTGGACCATGACTATTGTAGATGTGTACCGGTGAACTGAACCCATGGGTAGATTGGCATGTAGATTTTGCAGGAAAAGTACAACAACCAAGAACTGAACCCATGGGTAGGTTGGCATGTAGATTTTGCAGGAAAAGTACAACAACCAAGAACTGAACCCATGGGTAGGTTGGCATGTATTCTGGCACAAGTGCAACAGACCAAGGATCCTCATATATATGTCTTTCCTTGTTTTCCCTTCTTTTTAGAAGCAACAGGATGATCAATAATGCATGAAGTTTGTACTACTTTCTCTGTCTCGAAATAGATAGATATCGGAGATTTGTCTAGGTTTGCAAAAACATATTACATTATGAAACAGAGGGAGTACTTTGTTTGACAATTTTATCTCTGGTTGATCGGGCGTTTTTATTACCCTCGATCATGTGCTGTCATCACCGTCGCCGCCTTTGTTGTATTACAGCTCTACATATAGCACCAGTTGTGTTGTATTTCAGTTCTGTATAGTGCCAAATGTTAGAAAGTATATCCTACGGAGTATGAAAAATTCACAATTTTTCATGTTGGGGACTCAACTCCGGGGCTAATTTACACATGTACATCGTCTGATTACGTGGGTGCTGATCTGAAATACAATTGTGCAAGCCACTACAGTCGCAAAAACGAATAAAAGAAAGAGGGGCTGGTAATCTCAAAAAAAAAAAAGAGGGGCTGGTGAACATGCACGCAATGTGATGCATGCACCTCCTAGCTGCAAGACAATGAACAACTTTCAGCTCTTGGATGTTTTCTTTCGTTCAACTGAACAGCTTTGGATCAGGATAATCTACGTATCCTGCTTTTGCATTTGGAAGATCATTTAATTTCATGGGTAGTACTTGAGTACAATCATGACCAAGGAAGAACGGGCAACTTGGTCTTGGTCCTAATAAACAATGAAATGTGTGAGCTGTTTCTCATCAAGCTCAGCTAGCTCTCGCAAGTTGCTAGAAAAGTAATACTGCTGCTCGCTGTTATCTATGTTTTCTGAAATGGCGCTGTTATCTATGTATGGTTGCTAAGAAAGGCAACTTAAAGTACTACAATAATGAACTTTTTATATACTCCCTTCGTTGGAAAAAGGATGTATCAAGTTTATCTAAACTTAAATGTATCTAGACACTATTTAATATAAATTCAAACAAATTTGAGATATCTTTTTTTTTAAGATGGAGG
This sequence comes from Avena insularis, assembly GCA_023614405.1. Lineage (NCBI taxonomy): Eukaryota > Viridiplantae > Streptophyta > Magnoliopsida > Poales > Poaceae > Avena > Avena insularis. The sequence goes on along the minus strand of CM042697.1, from coordinate 433,414,441 downwards.
GAGTAGTAAATTGCCAGAAACTTCCATCTTTTTGGCCTGTACGTAAGTAGTCCTAGCTTTATTTGGGTTGTCCGGGTGAGCTGAATCCAAGCATGGATTCGATCAAGTACATTTTACTACTCCCCAATATTTTAGTACGACGAGTGGGAGCAGCTTTATATATACGACTAGTACCATATCATAATACACTCTATACGAGTGGGAGCAGATGTGCTTGATATTTCGAATACCATTTCCGCCCCCTCTGTCTCGATCGAAAAGGCCATGAAAATTATCATGTGAAATTGTCTCTTTGGTGAAAAATTGTAGAATATCAATAATTTTTTTGAAACTGAGGAGATCAATCATGAAGATGGTCAATGGTATAGTTTGGCACCAGCATGCATTGCGAGGACACACACAAGTTGGTGCTCGATCTTGATTGTTCTCTCCTGGCATTCTTGGACCATGCATGCACTCAAAGAGAGTCCCTTTATTATTAAGGTTTCCCTGGGGAGCTGAATGCTGGTTGAATTCTTGATCCATGGTTGATCGAGGAACCAATTGATCGTGTGTCCGGCCCAGACTTTGGCTGTGTACTCCTGGTGAGCTCAGCTCTCGCGTGCAAGCTGGACAGAAACCCCTAACAGAGCACAAAGGCATAGTAAGGTCTTGTTCGTTTCCTGTGGATTAAATTCAGACGTGTATAATTGTTCCAGATCTGAATTGGGTCGATCTCCTCCAACCACCCAATCCAAACTTACCTCCGCTCAATTCTTCAAAATAGGCTTTCGTTCAGCTTTATAAATAAAGCAACCGTCCATACAAACACAGATCCAGCAACCTTCGCTCAATCCTTTTCCATAATTATTTATATACCCACCAGCCGTTCTATTAATCCAGTGCCAGTTGTCTTTTTTGTGTGTTGTCGCTCAGTGTTGCGTGATGAAAATTATTCCACGCCTTAGGTGACGATTAAAATTTTCCAGCCCAAATCAGTGGAAGATGGACTGGATGAGTTGGGCTAAAAATCACGATGGGTCTAAACGAAGACTAGAAATCAGCTGGGCTGGAAAAAATATCACGTCGGAGTGAAAAACCATGTTCAGATCCTGATCCAAGGCAATCCATGTCGATGTGGGGTTAAACGAACAGGGCCTAAAGTGGAAGAATCTCTACCATGTCTAATAGACTTAGACTCTCCTCGGACTAGATCTGTACCTTTCTTATTCTGGGACGTCCCGGTGAGCTGAATCCATGAATCGGTACGTCTAGACAATTAATCTAATGCTACTTGTACGAGGATGGGGACGAGGAAGCTAGAACCGTTGGCTGTCTCTCATAGAGGTCTTTCATGTTCATGCATGCATCTATCTGAAAACCTTTTCAGGCATGATCGATCCCCAAAACCACTGGTTTTTCCTTTGTCTCGTGTGCGTGATCCTGCGTGCCCGAGTAGCTAGCCATCGTTCGTGCATTGTACGTACGTACGCGACGATGGATGTCTATCCTGCCCCGCAGGGCCGTACCCAAAGAAACCCGAAAAAATAGAGGCCCTGTGCGAAGTAAAATATTAGGCCCTCATCATAATCACTTGAAATTAGGAAAATATGGTTTAATAATTTATATATCATGTTGATGGTACAGTTTTTTTGAAAGAATTACATCTATATCTATACCTAATCTATATCTATACCTAATAATAAAGCACGAAGTGTTTCTCCCGGTCCCAGCGCGTTGCGGCGGAACAAGTTAGTCTTTGTTAATACCGGTGGTGAGTTTTTTTAAAAATCAGATCACAACCCCTCCACTTAGTTGATGCTTGTTTTGTTTTTTCCATTTATTCTGCCGATAACTTTGCTATTTTAGACAAAAAAGTTCTGTTAAATAGAGAAAAGTCTAGGTGATGGCCCCGTTTAGTTTGACGAATCAAACTGGTTAAAGGGGGAAGGGGAGAAGGGGAGAAAAATTCCCTAATCTTAAAAGGGGCGGGGAGGAAATTTTCCCTAGACCACACGGCCCAAGAAGCACGCACAACACCCAACCAGTCGACAACAACCATATCTACATCACCACGCACCGACACACAGCAGCCCATCAGTTAACGCACACACAACTCACGCGGGCGACCCAAATTCCCCAGCCCCGCATCCTCACCAACCCCGTTCTTCCCCCTTCTTCCACCTCCTCCTCCACTTGATCCGATTCATTAGATCTTAAAATGATACTTCTTGTTTATTCTAGAGCCGGCTGATTCCTATGAATTTGCGAGGGTATATAAATCGGTAGAACTCAATTCAAGGAAGCGAGGCGCGACTATTATATAGAAAATATCCATATTGCTCTCTTGTTTATAAGTAAAAATTAGATATTGATTGTCTTGCATGAGGTCCGTGAGAGAAAGCCCAACAGCGCCGATGCCAGCGATCGATAAAAGACGGGCAGTCTGTCGATTTTGGAAGCGGCCTTGACGAAGGAAAAAAATGATAGAAAGCCCAGCAGCGCCGATGCCAGTGATTGATAAAAGACGGGCAGTCTGTCAATTTTGGAAGCGGCCTTGACGAAGGAAAAAAATGACATGTGACTTATGGGTGGCACAGTGGATAATTGTTTGTGTCTTTGGAGGGTAAACCTGTTTAAAAAAGAGTTGGACCTGTTTCTCCCGTCCAACACTTTTTTGGACGATTTTATCCTCCCACAAAACCACGTATTACTAGTACTAATACTACCGGTAAGTCGGAAAAAAACGTTTTCGTCGATAGTTTTGAGTTTTAGAGCCCGTCGAGCGATGGATTCCGTGTATCCCACTCGGGCCTGGATTCTACTCCGTCAAACGGAGAATCCAGGCTTCCTAGCTGTTGCCTTCTCCCGCATGAAACGAAGAACGCTTGGTGGACGTCAATTCCATGTTGATTAGAAAAAAACTTCAGGGATTCCTAGCTAGCCGGTCTATTTATCCTAGCTAGCTGCTACCCGTGATTTCCTATCAATACACGTGAGATCCTTCCCTATAAAAGTACACGTGAGATCGAGGAATCGAGATCGACCACGACGAAGCCCTAAACCATGACCACGGATCAACCACATCTACTCCATCCCGACTCTGCCGACGTCGAGATCCGTACGCGCTCGAGGGAGGTTCGAGCGACGCCAATGGCTCCGACCATGACGAAGCCCTAAACCATGACCATGGATCAACCACATCTACTCCACCCCGACTCCGCCGATGTCGAGATCCGTACGCGCTCGAGCCAAGAACACCGTTAGGTCACGGGAGCTTCGAGCCACGCCGGTGGCTCCAACCACGACGAAGCCCTAAACCATGACCACGGATCAACCACATCTACTCCACCCCGACTCCGCCGACGTCGAAATCCGTACGCACTAGAGCCAAGAACACCTCACGGGAGCTTCGAGCGACGCCAGCGGCTCCTAGAAACGAGATTGTTGTCACCATATCAGGTGTCCGGTGGTGTGGAGATGCATAAGGGAGCGCTTAGATTCCAGCTAGCCTGAGGTAGACGTACAAGCTCGATAGCTTGGTGCTTCTCACCATGGAGGCCGGCGGTGCAGCGACGCATAAGGCAGCACCATTGGATTTGGGAGGGACTTGATGTCTCAGTTTGACCAAACATGGAGCAATATTGAGACGATGGCAAAAGAAAACAGGAGTAGCACTAAACAACACAAGATGAACACATGAACACTCTGCCTGCCTACGTAAAACCAGCAGGGCCAGCGGTAGCAGCAAATCCATCTTAGCTTCCACGGAATCGAGGAGCACCGGCTTGGCGGAGGACGCCATGACACCGGCAAATAAATATGGGCCTTTTATGTCCTTTGGGTTCTTTGAGTTTTGTACAATGAATTTGGGATCTAATACTTTGATTCGTAGGTACAGATCAGAGAGGGAATAAGCGGACGGCAGCTGCTATGGAGAGCTCGCGCAGGAGCGGCACATGGCGCCATGGCCAAACTGCTCTCCTGTCTCCACTCCTGTTGGTTAGCATGTTGCAGCAATCTAGGATTAATTTTGCAGTTTTCAATTCCAGGTTTTGCACAAATTAATATTTAGGATTTGTACGATTATTTAGACCGAATTTTATTTGACATGTATGGAGGGTTTACTAGGGGTATATTACTATTGTACTTTGTCATATAGATCGAGCGTTTTTCATGGTTTTCTAGATTAACCTTTTTCACGATTTGAAACGACTTCATGAGAAAATGCTTTACCTGAATCCTACAAGATTTCTCTGCTCCATAGGCATTTTTCAAGAGGTACCGAATCAATGTAAATTATCTATGGAACAAGGTGCATGGGAACACATACTGAGTTTTTCTAGATTCAAATGTATCTATACATTGAAATACGTCTTGATACATTCGAATCTACACAAATTCAAGTCAATTAATTCTGAAAGTAGGTAGTACAACAAATTTCTACCGGTTACAATTGAGAGTCAAAAGACCAACATATTTTTGTCGAATGCATATAGGACACTGGCGCTACCCAGTATATTAGAAGAAAGTAAATGCACTAGGATAATATAGAAGTGGATCATTGTTACAGTTTGCACAATATTGCATTATTTCTTAAGTCTGCCTTGTGGTGCGGGTTTAGATTTTTTTTCTTGCATGCACACAGAGAACTGCTTATTACATTAGGATTTAGGAAGAGGTATTTTTGCAAAAAGAATTCTAGAACCTATAAATTAGTCAGGAGTAATATTTATAATACTTTTGGAGAATGTTTCCATCCAAGGTTTGATGCCTTCAAGGTGGTGCGAGAGCGAAACATTTAAACAAAAAAGATGATTTATGTGTTCTTCAAACGTTAGGTTACTATATAGTCCTAGTTATTTGTTTAATTATATTTCATCAACTAAATAAAGTACGATCTTATTCTTTTTGAGATGATGTGGCTATTTATTTCTATGCTTCAGAAATATGTTTACATGTCGGGTCAATAAAAAAGTTGAGAAAGCCTTGTACGTCTTTCCAGAACATATTTTTTCTCTTCCGGTGCAACGCACGGGTATATTTCCTATCCTATCCTAGTTTCTATCCTATCCTATCCTATCCTATATATTATAATATATAATAATAAAGCACGAAGTGTTTCTCCCGGTCCAACACTTTTTTGGACCGTTTTATCCTCCCACCAAATTACATATAACCTCTCAATGCCATAGTACCGGTTCAAAATAAGAAAAAAAATCCCTACATCCAACAGTCGTGACTCTTCCCTTCCTGCATGGTCACGATATGGGCTGCCAGCCATGATGTCCTCCCTACCCGAATAGGCCATGGGCTGCAATCCACAAGTCAACAGAGGTTTTTAAATAAACTAACGTAACAGTAAATAATTGTCGGTGATATAGGTGAGACTCACGGGAGATTTTTATACTCATTAGTCCCACCTTGCTCTTTTACAAAGAGTTCGACCAATTTATAACCATCCTCAGGCTGAAAGGGATATCCACAAGACAGAGGGCCGATCTTGTGCAACCGACTCGGGAAACAAAACGTAGCCGCACATGTGGTTGTGAGCTAACTGAACGGGAAAGGAATGTGAGTTGCCTGTTGTGCTAATTATTAAAGAGTCCATGCGCTAATTTCTTGACCGTTGGGTCATGGGCTGCTTTGCATGTGCATAAATATCATAAGGAGGAGACTGGACGCGATGGGCTGTGTCTTGTGCATGCATGGTGGTTAAAAGGGAAGAGAGAAAGTCCACGAGATTGAAGCTGCCATGCCGGCGTCTAAATGTCCGCGCACTAAAAGGAAAGGATGAGCGAAACCAATCGAGATTTGGTAGGAAACCTATGAAAGGCTTAGATTTCTTTAGTTCTTCGGTTTTTTCGATACTTTTTAAGCAAAAAAAATAATCAAATTAAGGGGTATTTTTTAGAGAGGAACCTATTGAAGACCTAGGTTTTACTAGCATCCGATTTTTCGTCCGCACTTTTCCAACAAAAAATAATGAATTAAGGGGTATTTTTGGACCAAGCGGTTTATCCAAAACAGTTAGGTTTGCAAATTTATGAGTAAATCGGCTGGTGCGACATGCTAATTCTGGTTCGGTGATGAGAATGATATGTTGCCTTAACAAGCGCTAGGGTCACTGATCTCTTTTTCCAGTTCAACAAATGGTCCTAGCTATCCGATTTCAAAACTATGGCAGATGTCGTCTGTTTTGGACCAAATATGAACCTAAAAATCGAATTACCCTAATAATTCAGGTTGAGTTAGTCAAATCCACATCTCGGATCCATCGAACACATATTCTTGTCGTTTAATAGGGGGGCAGAAGAAGCAGTGGCGGCACATCTAATTGCAGAAATCGATCTCGGTGGGCTTGGAGAAAGGAAAGCATGCCAAGGAAGAGGGGTTTGAAGAAAGGAAATATTATGTTTGTGAATTGGAACAGTCAATTGATTGAGGAGCGGATGTCACCGAGCAAGTTAAAAAATGTCTATGCTGCGACGTGTCTCTATTTTTTAAAAACTCACCACAGGCACAACAAAGACTAACTTCTTCCGCCGCAAAGCGCGGGCATTTTGCTAGTCTATAATAAAAATCAAAAGTAATATTCTCGCCATCGCAAATTAGTTGTCCCAAGTTTGTCTAAATTCTTCTCTCAAAAAAAAGTTTGTCTAAATTCATATGTATATATACACTGAAGTGTGTCTATATAGATAAAATTGGGACAAGTAGTATGAAACGGAGGGAATAAATTCTTTAGCACAAACCTGTCATCCTTCTACAATCCCTTGAGACAAAATCTTCAGTTAGTTTTTAATAAGAAATATTCTTAAAAATGTCCTCAATTGCTATCATAGCCAGTCACTAAGTCTTCCTTACGCCATTGTAGAAATTTAGAAGAAAACATCAAAAAAAAATGGTGGACTGAGGGTGCAGCCTGCAATGGACCTTGCGCCTATTTATTGCAACAACGGACATGCTCCTCCCGAACGAAATATGAATCATATCTCACAAAATTATATTATTGAAAAAGGGCTTTTAAATATCAATCCAATGGTATAATTTTTGTGACATATAACTCATGTTTTATTGGTAAATTTTATAGTCAAATTTTTTTCTTAAACACCGTGTTAGCACAATAAACGAGTATGAAGGTGGTACTGTATTATAGGGAAATAGCAATGGAATTAATTCGCATACGTGCTGCGATTGGATAAAGTGGCCTCCCTCGTCCTAAACAAGAAAGAGAGGAGATATATTGGGCGTGCTTGAGTTGGGGCCTCCGCGGTTAACTTCTTTGGCAGATTTTAAGCAGTAGAATTGGTCCATGTAGTATTGATTACGCTCATCTATATCTATCATTAGCTATACTAAGTACTCCTAATTGGAGGCCCTCCTAATTTGGAGGCCTTGTACGGTTGAACCTTTTGCACACGCGTCCGGTACAGGCCTGCTGCCCCGCTTCCGGCCGACCGGCGTAATCCGTTCAGTGAATCTGCCCCATGCCGCCAACGCGGATTTTCCTCTTTTAGGTTGGATCCCTAGCATCATCACAACCATAAAATTGTTCGAGATTCGTGTAAAGTCCTGCTAGTCAACATATTCAATATATTTATAAAAAAGCCCCTAGAAAAACGTTAAATCAACCCGCGATCCCCCAAGGAGAGGAGAAAATCCCAGCCCGGCTTGTCTCCCATCCCAGAGCGAACCCTAACCCTCCTAGGGCCGTGCGCCCCTTCCTCCCTCCCTAGCACCTCCTAGCGCTGCCTCGTCCCCCCCTCCTCCGTGCTCCTGCGCCCCCTACTCCCAGCGCCGCCTTGTCCCCTCCCTCTCCGCTTCACAAAAGGTCTATCACGCAGCGTGATAGAAAATGCATCGAAGAAGATGGGTATGAGACCCACAATTTGAGCTTTCTACAGTGGTAAACCACTCTATGTGATCAGAGATCCCGTGAATTAGGGAGATAAGCTGTTGGTTAGCTGAGAGAAAAGTATCTCTACTTTAATAAACACCACTCTATAAAGACGCAATACTTTCGTATTCTGCACGGCAGGTTGATTTATTATCTTGATGTGTTCTAAGTGGCTTATCTTAAGCAAAAATGTTATCCTGCAGAACATCTTTTAAAGAACACACCTATATGAGTCTGACTGTTAAAACGTCGCAGTCTATGAGAGTAGGGTGTTCTCTAATAAACTCATGAAAGGTCATGGAGTATGACATATAAGCTCCACCCGCAGAGAAGTCCCACGATAGCCTAGTATCGGTCAAGACTTTTTGTGAAGCTAGGTTCACAGCAAATTTGCAGTTCAAGGCATAGTCCACTGTAAAAGTTGCAGCCTAGTATAACATAAAGTTGTAGGTGGAAGTTCAACTTAACACTCTTCACTATAGTACCGATATATAAACAATGTTTTGGAACCAAAGGAAAACTTCATGTGCCTCTGGAATCTGGTGGAGGATTGTTGGAGTTTTTGTCTAAATAGGCCAGCGCATTTATTATATGCCAATAAATTCCTGAAATCCTAGAGGTCCATTTGACCCATTCATGCAAGGCAAGAGCTGAGACAAATGTTCAGTCTCACATTGCTAGTTGAGTGGAAGTTGGACCAGCTTATAAGGTGAACTCTTCCACCACTTGTACGAGCTTGAGAAAAGAAGACATATACACGTGCGCTCCACCTCCTCACTCGCCTCGCCACGCCACGCCTTGTCACGTCGCGTCGCGCGCACACCGCAGGTTGCTGGAATCTCGCAGAGCCGAACTTTATTTTGCCACACATGAATTGTATATGAACAGTTGTACAGAAGCTGAAACGTTTTGCTCGAGTGGACTTTTAATACGAGATAAATGAATATGAACTGAGTGGAGGCTGTCCGGTGGGCTGCCGCCTTTCGCTTCAACTTCTGTCCATTCGTTTCATCTCCTGCGTAGCCTGTCTGCCTTCCCCTCTGTGCCTATATAAGAGAGGGGTCGCGACTCCTCTCAGACGCACTGCCACACATCCTTTGCGCCTCCAGTTCCAGAGCACTTCGCTACTTAGATCTTCCCCATCCCTTCTTGCGGCGTGCACCGCGAGCCGGGACAGTAGGCCTCCGAGACCCCGCTGCTTCGAGTCCTGTACGGGAGAAGGGCGATAAGGTTTTTGGGAAGCACTATCGGCGCGACTACTGGCTTCGTCATGGACTCCTCACGGATAGCGACTGCGGTGACGTCTTCTCCGACGAGGACTTCTTCCACGACATCAGCACCCTCTTCCTCGACGACATGGCTAATGACGGTTCCAACGCCGGCGGTTCCTCTGCTGCTACTGCCGTGTATATTTTCTTTCACAACCTTGTTCTGGTCGCATCTAAATTTTTACGTCTTGCAGTCTATTTGGTTATATGGCTTAATATGTATTCGCTATTTCACATGATTAGTATATTTCCTATTATTCTAATCATGTTTTATCTAGCGTTTATTATGGGTAATTCGCTTGGTAAATTGCTCTTTTATTCAACAGCAACCGTCTAAAAGATGACAATGTAAATCTAAAGAAACTAGCCTCGAACCACACCAAAGAATATAAAAAACGACTAGATCTCAAAAAATATTGCGGACACACAACTTCACACGCCCTCCACCAACGCTAGACGCACCACCAAAGCAAGAATCGGACATGAGGACTTTATCCTGACACTGAAAACAGTCTAAATAATTTACGTAAACCTTTCCATCGGCAAAATGATGTGACCCACCACCACACCTTCAAGGCACCGAGACTACTGGAGATGGAACGGACCAGCAACGTAGCCAGCAAAAGGGATGAAATCCTTTACGGATTCTACAAAGCCTCCGCCTCTCTCCTGCCCATAAAATCGTGTACCCGTATATTTTCTGAACCAATCGGTGGATGTGCGCCTTTGCACTAGCTAGAAAAATCAAGGAATCAGTAACCGTGTTGGTACGGTTCATCGTATACCAACTCTATACGGCACTCGACCGGCAGGCGGCAGGTACCTGTACCATCACTGCACGCATGCAGCACGTAGTAGCCACTGACGTGAACCTGCCTCGTCGATGGGATTCCGGCGTAGCGCGCGAAAGCAGCACGCCGCACGCGCGGCCGGAACCGCAACACCACCCGCCATTGTTCCGGCAACATCTTCACATGATCGCATTATCCATCTAGGCCATGCATCCTCCCACTTGCATGCATGCACGCGCGCGTGGGGTCGATCGAGACGCGCAGCCAGCTAGCTGACGGATCGAGACGCGCGTCCATGATCAGCGCGCCGGTGCGCTGCATTTGGCATGTCGTCACTCGCACCTGCCCTAACGGTGTACACACCGCCGTGCTCGCAACCAGGTGATGATTTTTTATAAATCAAAATAATTTTATTTCTCCATAGTCATAATGAACTATGTGTGACGCCGCCGCAACTAAGTGGGCCCCATCTAACGGCCTAAGTGTTAAATTGAGTGTTAAATTGATGTCTAACACAACCTCACCCCCCGTTTAAGAGCCATACAGCCGTTTTCTAGACGTGGCTATTTCAACTCTGAGATGCGTCGCACAAGAGCTATTTTAGCCAACATCGTCGCTTCTTTGACAATTGATCTCAACGACGTCGCACAGGAGATATAGGCCCGACTCTTCTATGGTTATCATACAAGTACATCCCACCGTCCACTTGGGCTTTAATTTTTCTCCTTGTCTTCCTGGACCATGCTAGACCTTTATTGTGACGCAGGTAGCTTAGGGGAGCTGAATCCATGCTAGATTAAGTATACATCACACTGCATATTGTGGTTAGATATTAAGGGGCCACTTGATCTACCAGTCCTAAACAATGAATAGCTAGCTAGTGAGGTACAGTATCCTTCAAGCTTGTTGCTCTCCGCAGGTTGCCCAGAAAGGTACTAACTTGAAGCGGCATTATTTCTTGGAGAAGCGCTACAGTCCAGACCCTTCATGTGCTAGCTTGGACCATGACCGCTACGGATAGGTTGACATGTACTTTGTTACTCTGTCCGACCAATATTAGTTGACTTAAATTTATCAAAATTTAGATAAACTTATATATTAAATAATGTTTAGATTCATTTAAATCAAGATAATTTTGAGACAACTAATATGGATCGGAGGAAGTAGAACAATCAAAAGAGTGATCCTGATCTGTCTTCCGTCGTTTTCCTTTTTTTTAAAGAAACGGGATTACTAATGCACACTAGTGGGAACATCCCCATTGGTCCCGGTTCGTAAGGGGCTTTAGTCCCGGTTACCCAACCGGGACGGGGCAATCGGGACTAAAGCCCCAACCTTTAGTCCCGGTTGCCCTACCAACCGGGACAAAAGGGGGTACACGTGGCTGCGGCAGAGGGCGAGGGGGGTGGAGCAACCGTCCCGGTTCGTAACACGAACCGGGACAAATAACTTCTGCCCGCGTAGATTTAGCACATTTCTGCGCGCGAGAGAATTCATTTTGGCAACTTTTGTTGCCGCGACAGCATGTTGGCCACTTTTTGTGCCGCGGCGGAGAATTCATTTATGTTGTTTTATTGTTTATTTAGTGTTTTGCACTCATCAATGAAGGAACCATTATATTACACAAGATCATCATGACAATATTACATTCGATACACGGATCGAGTTCATGCACTACATACAAAAGTTCCTCTTTGTACAATCCCTATTGTTTATACACACCCGAATAGTATTCCTCTTTTGGGTTTAGGACTTCTGCATCCAAGAATCCCGCCAATTCCTCTTGAATTGCTCGTACGCGATCCATTGGCAGAAGACCGTCCCGTAGACGTTCGATCTGATTTAAAAAGGGGGTCAGCCTATATGAATGAAACTAAACACAATTTGATGGTAATTAAAAACTATAAAAATTGTTTACGTACGTGGAGTTGCTCTAAATTTCTGCCCTTCTCATCGCACGTCTGCCGGATAAACTGACAAACATAGTATCCACATAGATTGTTACCTGGTCCCTGCGTCAGGCACTTTACGAGAACATAGTTCAATCAAAATAATAATCAAGCATGATAATAACGGTATCAAAACTAGAATCAAAGAGATACGCGGATATAGCTAGTGGTGCTTATATCTAGTGCTTGAAATGTAAGCTCCGCTTTCCAAACACCCCTAGCCTTGTTGGTGAACCGTTTCCAAGCGCTGCCCGGCGAAGAAAATGAATAAAAGAAGTTATTAATTACTTGATATCATAAAATTCACGAACGTTGCCGATATAGTGTCGTAATGATTAGAATTACCGCTGGAGAAGCATCTGCATGTCCTTCCACTGCTCAAGGGGTTTATGTTTCGAGTCCATGACTAGTACACTCCCTTTGTCAAGTTGAATGATTAACAGAATATAGTAGAAGTTGCGAATGCATAACTAATCAATTATATACTTAACATCGAGTAAGCGAAATAGAAAGTGTATACAAGACAATAACACTCACTCGAAGTTGTAAGGAAATAGTATTTCCCTTCTAGTTTCTTGAAACCTTAACGCGTGTACTATATTATCCTACGTATCCTGGGGGCTTGTTTTGAGATTAGCTTGATGAACCCAATATGGGTCAATGAAGCCAATGTCATAGATTTGTCCTCTGCTGCATTCGAGAATCTTCATTCTGCATAATACAGTATGATTATATACATGCAATAAACAAGGTGAGATAGCTAGAGACTAAATTAATTTCAGAATTAGTAGTTATAAACAATAGGCACTAATGATCGATTTGTCCAAGGCGTCTTGATTGAATAATTGAAATAGTTCGTCAAATTCAATGGATATCATGTCATCTATTTCTTCCCCATAATGCTTTTTTGTAACCTTCAGCACTATCCAGTTAGCCCCGGCCTTTGTGGCATGCATGTAACAGTTATGCAATCTTCGCATTTTTGTTGGAATATTATTTACCTCCTCAGGTTTGACGAGAGGTTTGCCGTACTGGTATTTGTATGCTACTTCACTCACGGGGAAATACTCTAACTGGGATAAGTACTGGGCAATACTCATACCTTGAGCAGCGGCAGCTTCTCCGTATTGTGCAACTACCTCTGGATCATACTGCTCTTCGGCCCCATATTTGCTCGACCCCACATTGGTATGGGAAATCACCTTGAGAGGGGCGCAAGACTGTTTTGCTTGTTCTCCGAGCTGGGCAACAGATTTCTCGCTTGCATCAGTACTGCTCTTCGAGGCTTGTTGTGCCGCATGTGACTTGAGAATAGAACGCTCATAGTCTGATGACAGCTTTTGCTCGGGTTGATGAAGTGTCTTTAGCATTTTGAACACTCTGGTTTTTTCTTCTTTGGTGCTGGGGAACTCTGGCTCTTTCGGCCGCCTCAGCTTAGCGAAAAACGTTGTCGTTTCCGCATCAACGATCGCCGCAGTCTCCTCTTCAGTACAGTCATAAGCTCTCTTGGGAGGAACCTTTGGTACTTTTGGAAGAGGCTCTTGTTTACGTTTCGGCGATCGCTTACCACGGCCTTGAGTAGCGATGCGCTTCGCTTTTATCTGGCGCCGGCGATGGCTCCCGCGGCGATGGCTACGCCGGAGACGGGTGAGGCGACAGAGCCGGGTGAGGCGACGAAGGCGGGTGAGGCGGCGGCGAAGATGGCCTTGGCGTGTGATTTCAAAGGACGATACATTCCTTTGGCCATAGAATGGTGACGTTTGTTGCATCTCCTAGTTCAGTCACATCCCCTTCACCTGCAGGGTAGTCAAGCTTCAAAACTTCAAAGGTGGGTATGATTCCATCCACCCCGACAATAGTGTATCCCTTTGGAACCGGACGACAGTGGTAAGTTGGTGTGGGTCCAATTGGTAAGGCATAGTCGACCGCCACCTTCATTGATATGTTCACAACTTTGACATGTAGCTCGCAGTGTGTCATCTGTGTGATATCATCCAACTGAGCCATGTGAGCCATCGTCGGTGCACCATCATCATCGTCATTGTCATCACCGGGACCTCGGTGGAAGCCACCTGCTTTTTGATTATTCGATAGGCGGTAGCATCGAATGCGATTGTCTTTGCTGAGATGGGCCGGTAGTACTTTGCTCTTTAAGTGCGTTAATTTCATCTTGTTGTTGCTTTATTCGTTCTTCAATTATACGCATTCGCTCTTTCTGAATATCTGCTTCAACTTCCGCCTTGTCCTTTCTCCTATGACGGCTTCTATCAGGATATTTCTTCCTCTCTTCGGGAAACCCAGTCCTCCATGGTTTGGAGCCTATTGTGCCTCGTGTTCGTCCATCATGTTCCTTATTTCCAAGGGCGAATGTGAGCTCATCATTCTCTCTATCGGGAATGAAGTCCCCATCTTTAACAGCCTTTACTGCTTTTCTCATCTTCTCGATTGGCAAGGGTCTTCTTTATGTCGTATGTTATATATACACTTCCCTTTCGAGTCCAACTTGCCCCCATGCCCGTAAAACCAATTCCTTGCACGTTCGATCCAATCGTCTGTCTCTGGAATGATCTTTTTAGCACGCAGTTCCTGCTCAAGTTTCTCCCACTTAGGAATGCCAGCCCTGTAGCCACCTTGCCCCATAGTATGGTTATACTTCTTGTTAGCAGCATTAAGCTTATTCGTTTCAGACATTTTCTTAGCTTTTGCTGATGTCTTGTAATTCACAAACTCAGCCTAGAATGGTTTTATCTTCTCAAACTGAATCTTCTTGAAATCCGGAGTCTTCTCTTTCACGACATACTCAAGGTGCAATATTTTCTTCCAGTTGGTGAAACACTAGCCCATCTTGTTCAAAGCCCACTCCCTGACCTTAGCCTCCATGGCTCTCCCATGTTCTAAGGCGTCCTCAACTGGATCCTCCGCATTTGGATCCAGCTCTATCTTCGGTAGTTTGAAATTAATCATGAGCCTATTCCACAGTAAATCTTTGGCCTTGTTAGGGACAAATAAACATGTTCCCTCTTCTTCCGCATCAGCAGGCCTATTCCAATTTCGAATGGTGATCGGGATTAAGTCCCTAACGATTACTCTGCATTGTGCCACAATTTTTTTGTGACAACTTCGGGAGCCGTCGGTTTGCCGTCTTTACTGACATCTTCGACCCTGAACCCCTCATGGTCTCCCAACTTTTTTGGTTGGGCCTCAGCTGCTCTTTTCAGTAGATTTATTCGATCCGGAGGGCTAAAAGAAGAAAGATCGTCGTTACTATTTCTGTGTAGATAGCAGATGATTAATTAATGAATTAATTATATTACATGCACCTCGCCGGAGCGGTCGTCTTCTAGATCACACAAGGCATCGCCTTCTCCCTCGCGGAAGGCATCACCTTCAACCTCAAACAAGTCGTCTCTTCCAGCAAAAAGAGGATCACCCTCACCGGAGTTGTTCAGAAATGTCGATACATCTAAATTTTCTTCCCCGCGGATCACACCTTGGATCAACTCTTCCTTTTCTTTGTCTCTGTCGTGTGGGTCCATATTTTCTGCATAGGTGGAAAAACGGATAAGTCAAAGCGGCTAAGGGAGAATGTTAGGTACGGTGTTGAGAGATATAAACCCTAGTTCAGAGAAACCCTAATATGATATGGGATCCCCTGTGGGATTGACCCTAGGGTGTCCCTATCTCCACGGATTTGAGGCGGGGAGTGAGGGGATACCCGATGAACATGATGAACGCAACACAAACGCAAGGTAAAGATACAAACGCACGCAAAAACAACCCGATTCGATTTGCTCCCGTTGGCTCGAACAACCAATCCAATAGAATCCTCGGTGAGAGACCGTTAGGTAGAATCACCAAAGGAGTGATCGGCAAGCGGATGATAGAATCCAAATCAAAGGAGAGAGTAGCAACCAAGTAGAATCCCAAAGGGGAGAGACCTAGCACTACTAGAATCCTTGATGAGGAGAGACCAAACACTTGAGGAGGGTCTTGACGACTTGGAGACGAACACCGAACTCCAAGGCCTTGTACAACTCATAGATTAACTATAGAGAGGGGTTCCCATCTAGGGTTAGGCACAAGCCTTCATTCATCTTCAACTCTAGGGTTTCAAGGAGGGGGTGGGGGCTTATATATAGGCCAGCCACGAGCTAGGGGTAAAACAGGCACAAATAGGAAGTTTCGGGCGTTACATGGGCCAGGCCCAACCCGAGGCGCGCAGGCCCGATACACTTGGTCCGGAGACTCCGGTGTGATGGCCGGAGACTCCGGTCTGGACCGGAGACTACGGTCAATCTCCGGTGTCGTCTCCGGAGGGGCATTCTGACTGTCCTGGGAGCTGGTTTGGGGGTCGGTCCGGAGATGGACCGGAGACTCCGGTGTGGTAGACCGGAGACTCCGGTCTGGACCGGAGACTCCGGCCTGGCTTCAGCCGCTTCTTGCGTCTTCTCTTCCAGGCCTCTTGCTTGGGGGTCTTGGTTTCTGGGGTCTTCTTGTCATCTCCTCTTGGTGTCATGGTCATGGGCCTGGGCATAGCATGGGCACTTGTCTCAAGTAGGATCCCCTTCACATGATAACCAAAGGAGGGGGAGATATGGAATGAGTTCACCTTTGAGGGTATGGTTGATGTAGCATGGTGTGGGCCAATGGTGAATGCCATGTGTTGGGCTGCATCATAATATATACATACACAATAATAAAAATGAATTTACAATATCAGAAACCCTAATTCAGAGAAACCCTCTGGCTCGGATCCTATCACAAAGAACCAATACCGGAAAGAAAGGCGGCAATCAATACATGGCATAATACAATGCGCAATCAATATGTACATCAGCACAGGGGGTAGTTTTTCATCGGGTCTGGGGCTACCCACAGTGACTGACCAGTGGGGCCGAAGACTAATAATACCTAACTAATTAATAAACCTAATAATACCTAACTAATAATAAACCTAATAATCCAAACTAATAAACCTAATATGCTAGGAGCAGTGGATTAGGTAATATAAGCTCAAAGGGAGTAATGCAACAGATAGGACACTCTATCTATCGATAAAAGACCACAGTAGAATTGTATGCATCATGGCAAGAATTGAAATGCTTTTGAAATCATAGGATTATATCATGGTAGGGCTATGCTTGCCTTTGCCTGTTGATAGCCGAAAGCAGAGCTTCAGGATCCTTGTACTTGACTTGATTACAGTTGGTCAAGTATTTGTATTCGAGCTTCGACTGTGTTGATCTCTGGCTTCGATCTCGATCTCGATATCATATTCTACCGGGAAGAACCAAAAACCGGAAAGAAAGGGAAACAATAAACACATGGAATCGATGCAATGCTCAATCAAGTATGATGATATGACAAGTTAATTTGCATTGGAATGTAACCCTAAGACATGCTCGACGATTTAATCGGGGTTCCGAGGGGTGAAAACCCTAACTCGGGGAAACTTCGGAACATATGAGAGGAGTGCATTTGTTCTTCTAATTATACTTGTCATTTAAGTTGTTTTACAATGCATGATTATAGGTTAAACAGATAGGTTTCATTTTTCTGAACAATTTGATATATTATTTGTATTTTTCTGACTTATAAACAATAAGTTATTGATTTTACAATATTAAATCATTTTCTGGAATTAAAAACAAAAAGGCAAATAGTTTTTACACCGGGGCGACCCCTAGCCAGTGAGACTTACAGAAGGGCCCAAGTGCCAACTCAGCCTCCACGCATGCTGATGTCAACACACGCATCAGATACTTTTTATACCACAGCGGAGCCTACCCACTGAGGATGACTGATGGGCCCTAGGCCACATCAGGTGCCACACGAGCAAGGTGATGCACGGGTGACGTCAGCACGACGTCACGCCGGCGGTGAGCTCCTCGGCAGCGGCAGCGACAGAGATAGCGGGCACGCTGGGCTACGACAACTAGCGCGTTTGAACGAGGACGTTGCGGGCTACCTAATAGAGGCGGCGACGTTAGATCGAGGCCACCCGAGACGTTGCTGCGACGGTGAGCAGCGGCGGTGCTCATGGGTCGGCGACACGCGACGAGCACAGAGAGGGAGAGGGGCATATGAGGGGTCCAGGAGGATCACGTGCTCACCCTAGAGCTGGAGGAATCGACGGCGAGACACGGGGTGGACCGGAGCGACGGGGATGCGGGCGGGAGAGGTCGTCGGGATCGAAGAAGACGAGGTCGATGCGGCCTTGACGGCGACTGACGGACTTCTGACAGGCAGCCTAACGACGAGGTGGCGGCAGGCGGCTGACAATGGCGGCGGCATATCCACAAAAGTGTGCGAGTTGCAGAGAATGAAGAAGGGGAAGGAGAGGAACGGGCGCGTCGTGTATAAAGGGGAGGGAGCATACGTCCCGGTTGGTGGCTCCAACCGGGACTAAAGGGTCATACGTCCCGGTTGGAGCCACCAACCGGGACGTATACTCCACTATTTTCAGCAGACCAAGGCTTAGCGCGCAGGGTCTTTAGTCCCGGTTGGTGGCTCCAACCGGGACATATGACCCTGTTTTCAAAATTTTTCAGGAATTTTCTTTCTATTCCCACCTTATTTTTTATTTTGGGGTTTAAATTTGTAATATTTTTTAAAAGATAATTACTTTGGAATTTAGAAAAACTTTAAACATAAAAAGTGTTTGAATTTGAATAATTAATTCAAAACCATTTTCTGTTTTTAAAAATAATTAATGTAACCATTTAAATATGACCTAATTAAAATTAAAAATAAATTAACTTATATTTTTTGAATATTAATTTGGAATTTAGAAAAACTTTAAACATAAAAAGTGTTTGAATTTGAATAACTAATTCAAAACCATTTTCTGTTTTTAAAAAATAATTAATGTAACCATTTAAAATATGAACCATTTAAAATTAAAAATGAATTAACTTATATTTTTTGAATATTAATTTGGAATTTAGAAAAACTTTAAACATAAGTGTTTGGATTTGAATATATAATTCAAAACCATTTTCTGTTTTAAAAAATATTAATGTAACCATTTAAAATATGAACCATTAAAAATTTAAAATGAATTAACTTATATTTTTTGAATATTAATTTGGAATTTAGAAAAACTTTAAACATAAAAAGTGTTTGGATTTGAATAAATAATTCAAAACCATTTTCTGTTTTAAAAATTAATTAATGTAACCATTTAAAATATGAACCATTTAAAATTAAAAATGAATTAACATATATTTTTTTAATATTAATTTGGAATTTAGAAAAACTTTAAACATAAAAAGTGTTTGGATTTGAATAAATAATTCAAAACCATTTTCTGTTTTAAAAAATAATTAACATAACCATTTAAAATATGAACCATTTAAAATTAAAAATGAATTAACTTATATTTTTTGAATATTAATTTGGAATTTAGAAAAACTTTAAACATAAAAAGTGTTTGGATTTGAATAAATAATTCAAAACCATTTTCTGTTTTAAAAAATAATTAATGTAACCATTTAAAATATGAACCATTTGAAATTAAAAATGAATTAAATTATATTTTTTGAATATTAATTTGGAATTTAGAAAAACTTTAAACATAAAATGTTTGGATTTGAATAAATAATTCAAAACCATTTTCTGTTTTTAATTTGGATTTGAATTAACTTATATTTTTTGAATATTAATTTGGAATTTAGAAAAACTTTAAACATAAAAAGTGTCTGGATTTGAATAACTAATTCAAAACCATTTTCTGTTTTTAATTTGGATTTGAATTAACTTATATTTGGACCGAAAGCCATGAAACCTCGAACATGATAGGTCATTTTGTGAAGGTTTTTTCGAGACATGATCAATATACCAAGTCTGGTATTTATCCTTTCAACTATGTCACATAATATGACACCACGCGAAGGATTTTCATTGTTCGAATTTTTTTAAATTTCTTATGCCCGTTTTGAATTTTTTGAATTTCTAACTATGGTCGAACCGGCGTGCATGAAGATAGGGGACGAGCATCGTTAGAACTTGCATTGGATCTCTAAAGAAACCACATATTGCGAGTCTAAAAATGATTTTTTCAAAAAATCACGGGCGATAGATCATGTACCTGTATTACAAACCGGACCCACTTCCTACCGATTCGGCAGACATTTGTCATTTTTACCCGGGATGGACGAAAAGGTTTGAGATGTCCCGGTTGGGAGATAGTCCATGTAAGGTGGTCTAGTATTTTAGGAAAATGGGACGGTAGCATTCTGAAACAGCATTTTGGTGGTTACTTCATAAAACGACCCGTTTTTTGCGCTCGGAAAATGGGAAAGGGCTTTTCCGTGCGGCAAAAAGTAAAACTTCCTCCTGCAACATTGTTCTCCATACCAATGTCCACATGCATGCATAATATGGGCACAACATCACAAACTATGCCGTGATTCAGCACATAACATCGGTCATTTGGACCGAAAGCCATGAAACCTCGAACATGATAGGTCATTTTGTGAAGTTTTTTTTGAGACATGATCAATACACCAAGTCTGGTATTTTTCCTTTCAACTATGTCCCATAATATGACACCACGTGAAGGATTTTCGTTGTTCGGATTTTCAATATACTAAAGGTTCATCTTTAGTCCCGGTTGGAGGGATTTCGGCAAGCTGGGCCAGGCAACTCTAATGATAGGGATGAGTGTCGATATTATGTCGTGCGGCGTGTATCTTGTCCCGGATGGTGTCACCAACCGGGACTAAAGATGAACCTTTAGTCCCGGTTGGAGACACCAACCGGGACAAAACACGAGTCAGCACTAATAATAGGGGTGAGTGTCGACATTATGTCGTAAGTGTCGACACTATGCCGAGTTGCTTGTACTATAAATAGGCATCCTTGTGAGTCCAGTCCTCCAGCCAGATTGAGGCATCTCCAATATTGTTTTCGAGAGCGAGGACACGGTCGACGATTTCAGGGAGATGCCGGATCGATCCTCGGCATCTCCAAGAAACTGGTCATAGAGGCACTCCCTAATATGTGAAATTAGTTAGCTCCCAGGTGTATTGATCTAGTTACAGAAGTTACAAGCTACAAGATGGTTTTCGAGAGCAGGGACACCACTACGACCAGTTTCAGGGAGATGCCGGATCGATCCTCGGCATCTCCAAGAACTGGTCATAGAGGCACTCCTAATATGTGAAATTAGTTAGCTGTGTGTATTGATCTAGTTAGAGAAGTTACAAGCTGCAAGATGGTTTCGAGCAGGACACCACTATGACGATTTGAGGAGATGCCGCGGATCGATCCTCGGCATCTCCAAGAAACTGGTCATAGAGGCACTCCCTAATATGTGACCGTGCGCGTTTGGAGATCAGATCTTAATGGTAAGTACGAATCGGGACAACTTCTTCATAGTCCCGGTCCAGCCACAAAACGGGACTAACACTCAAGACATTTACTAATATTAAAAACTGAGACTACAAAACCGGGACTAAAGGCCCCCCTGTATATAGTCCCGGTCAAGCCACAAACTGTGAAAGATATCCTTCGGTCAAGCCACAAACCGCGAAAGATATCCTTCGGTCAAGCCACAAACCGCGAAAGACATGAACTAGAGTTACATAATATGAGCATGAACTTCTTGGCATATGTCCTTCCTTATGATCGCTTCAGACGTAACCATGGAGCATCTTCTTTACTTAACGGAATGCTTGGGTTAGTTTTCACTGTGAAGGGCAGAATTTCATCAAACTTATTATAATCTTCTGACATGTCTGGCTTGTCCTTGATTCCCACGATGTTTCTTTTCCCTGAAAGAACTATGTGACGCTTTGGCTCATCATATGATGTATTTGTTTGCATATTTTTTCTTTTTTTCGGTCTGGAGGACATGTCCTTCACATAGAAAACCTGAGACACATCATTGGCTAGGACGAATGGTTCATCTCTATAACCAAGATTGTTGAGATCCACTGTTGTCATTCCGTACAACTGGTCTATCTTTACCCCTTCCCCATTCAGGTTGACCCATTTGAAGCGAAATAAAGGGACCTTAAAATAGACTCCATAGTCTAGTTCCCATATCTCCTCTATGTAACCATAGTATGTGTCCTTTTGTCCATTCTCGTCTATTGCATCAAAGCGGACACCACTATTTTGGTTGGTGCTCTTTTTATCTTGGGCGATCGTGTAGAATGTATTCCCATTTATTTGCACTTTGGAAATTCAATACAGTAGAAGATGGTGACGCGGCCAACAAGTATAGCTGATCTCCAATAGTGGTGTCATTCAAGAGATGTGTCCGCATCCAACCACCAAAAGACTTCATGTGTTCATATGTAATCCATGATTCAGGCTTCCCCGGGTTTTTGGAGCATACAATATTCTTGTGTTCCTCGATATACGGAGCTACCAAGGTGGAATTATGTAGAACTGTGTAGTGTGCTTTAGTGAAAGAATCCCCGTCCCTACATATCATTGCTTTCTTTCCCAGCGTGCCTTTTCCACTTAGTATTCCCTCATGCCGCGAGTCAGAAACACCAATCGGCTTAAGGTCAAGAATAAAGTCAACACAAAACTCAATGACCTCCTCTGTTCCATATCCCTTGGAGATGCTTCCTTCTGGTCTAGCACGGTTATGAACATATTTCTTTAAGACTCCCATGAACCTCTCAAATGGGAACATATTGTGCAGAAATACCGGACCGAGAATGGCAATCTCTTCCACTAGGTGAACCAGGAGATGCGTCATAATATTGAAGAAGGATGGTGGGAACACCAACTCAAAACTAACAAGACATTGTACCACATCCTTCTGTAACCTTGGCAGAATATCTGGATTGATTACCTTCTGAGATATTGCATTGAGGAATGCACACAGCTTCACAATGGGTACTCGAACATTTTCCGGTAGAAGCCCCCTCAATGCAATCGGAAGCAACTGCGTCATAATCACGTGACAGTCATGAGACTTCAGGTTTTGGAACTTTTTCTCTGCCATATTTATTATCCCCTTTATATTAGATGAGAAGCCAGCCGGCACCTTGATACTGTAAAGGACTTCAAAAAAGATTTCCTTCTCTGCTTTGGTAAGAGCATAGCTGGCACGACTTAAGTGACGCCCTTTATCCGTCTTGTTCTGTGTATGCATGTTCTTTGTGTAGGGTTTCGTAGCATGGAAAACAAAATTTTCTATCGCATACAAACAAACAAGCCAAGATCTATCTACTAGATTGTAGCAACGAGTCGATGGAATAACTCACCCTCGAAGATTCCAAAGTGTTTAACGAGAGCGGATTCTCGTGGGTGATGTAGTCGTACTCTTCCCGATCTCAAGATCGCGTAGACGATCCTTCCGGCTGCTCGCAGCGCCCGCTGCTCGTCACACGTTCGGTACTCGAGGAAGACCTTCCTCTCCCTTGTTCCAGCAGGCAGCGGAGGTTGTAGCACTCTCCTCGCGATTCCGGCAGCACAACGGCGTGGTACCGGAAGTAGAGGGGAGATCTCGCAGGGCTTCGCCTTAAGCCGGAGCGAGTATGGTGGATTATGAGAGAGCTTCTCGATGATCTAGTTTTTAGACACACCAAGGAGGAGGTGCTAGAGCCGGCGGCTAGGGCTTGGGGCAGCCCAAGTCGGCGGCTAGGGCAACCCTAGGAGGCGGCGGCAACTGCAGGAGGTGGTGGCGCCAAGCTAGGGTTTGGGGCAGGGAACTTGTGTGTCCTAGGAGGGAGCCCTGCCCCTCCTTATATAGGTGGAGGGGCCGGCCGGCCAAGGGGGAGGGAGAGGAGTCCCTCCCCAACTCGGCTTGGAGGGGGCTCCGCCGGTTGGAGGAGGGAACTCCTCCCCAACTCGGTTTCCCCCTTCCTCCTCTTTTTCACTTTCCAAATTTAGCCGTTTGACTTTTCAATTTAGCTATTTGACTTTTCAAACTAGGATTTGAATTAATCCTTTATTTGGAACAGCGATGACACTTAGTACATGATGCAATCATACCAACTTGATACAACACATTCATGTACCCTTCCCCTCCGGAGTGCCGGACATTCCGGAACATTCTAGAACAGTCCCGATGAAAACACCGGAACCATTCCCCAACTCCGAAACGGGACTTTCCTTATATGAATCT
Source organism: Avena insularis (assembly GCA_023614405.1). Taxonomy (NCBI): domain Eukaryota; kingdom Viridiplantae; phylum Streptophyta; class Magnoliopsida; order Poales; family Poaceae; genus Avena; species Avena insularis. The sequence continues at coordinate 433,390,463 of CM042697.1, read as the reverse complement.
TATTCTCCGGACCATTCCGGATCTCCTCGTGATATCCCGGATCCCATCCGAGAGTCTGAACAACATTTGGTCTCTTTCTCATCATTCCATAACTACTCAAAACAACGTCGAATCCTTAAGTGTGTCTCCCTACGGTTCGTGAATTATGTGGACATGATCGAGACACTTCTCCGAACAATAACCAATAGAGGAATCTGGAAATTCATATGGCTCCCACATATTTCTACGATTACTTTGCGATCGAATGAACCACTTACATACGATATCAATTTCCCTTTGTCTCACGATAGTTTACTTATCCGAGGTTATGATCGTCGGTATCTCTGTATACCTAGTTCAACCTCGTTACTGATAAGTACTCTTTTCTCGTTCCCGTGATATGTGATCCCTTGTGAGCCAGTCACATGCTTGCAAGCTAATTGGATGACATTTCACCGAGAGGGCCCAGAGTATATCTATCCGTCATATGGATGGACAAATCCCACTCTTGATCCATGTGTTTCAACCAACACTTTCCGAACACTCAATGCCACCTTTATAGCCACCCAGTTACGGTGTGGTGTTTGATGTCATCAAAGCATCCATCCGGCAAAGGTGATATGCATGATCTCATGGTCGAAGGAATTAGATTACTATGTATCAGAAAGCATATAGCAATTGAACTATTAAAATGACTTGATCTTTATGCTACGCTTATCTATAGGAGTATGTCCAGCATATCATTCTCCTAACGATATGATCTTGTTGTTAATAACATCTCAATGTTCATGATAGGGAAACCACAATCATCTATTAACCAACAAGCTAGTATTATATAGAGGCTTTACTAGGGACTTCAAATTAAGTTTACAAATCACACAAATATTAATGTTTCCGTGTTAATACTATTATAGCATGAATGTAAACATTTATCATAAACACAAAGATATAATAATAACTTCTTTTATTATTGCCTCTAGGGCATATCTCCAACACTTTGGGTCTTTCATAATTTGTTGGTCCTCCCGTGCTTTTGGTGTATCTTTTGTCTTCCCATACATGCCTAGGAATCCTAGCAGGTTCACGCAAAGATTCTTCATCACGTGCATCACGTCGATTGAAGAGCGGACACGCAGGACTTTCCAATATGGCAGCTCCCAAAATATAGATTTCTTCCTCCACATGGGTGCGTGTCCTGTAGCGACGTCGTTCGGAACTGATTGACCGCCGGGACCCTTTCCAAAGATTACTTCTATGTCCTTGACCATAACAAATACATCATCACCAGGAGGGAGTTCAGGCTTCTTCCGGTGATCCGCCTCACCTTTGAAATGCTTGCCTTTCTTTCTTACAGGATGATTGGTCGGAAGAAATCGTCGATTCGCCAGGTACACAACCTTCTTGCATTTATGCAAATATGTACCTTCAGTCTTATCTAAATAGTGTGTGTATGCCTCATATCCCTTGTTTGTCTGTCCTGAAAGGTTACTAAGAGCAGGCCAATCATTGATGGTTACGAAAATCAACCCTCGTAGATCAAATGGATCCTGTTTGTTCTCATCTCACGCACGTACACCTGGTTTGCCCCACAGCTGTAAGAGTTCTTCAACTAATGGCCTAAGGTACACATCAATGTCGTTGCCCGGTTGCTTCGGGCGTTGGATGAGCACTGGCATCATAATGAACTTACACTTCATGCACAACCAAGGAGGCAGGTTGTAGATACATAGAGTCACAGGCCAGGTCTTTGGATCGCAGCTCTCCCCAAAAGGATTCATGCCATCCGTGCTTAGACCAAACCATAAGTTCCTTGCGTCACTGCAAAGTGCAGGAAGTCTCTCGATTTTTCTCCACTGTGACCCATCAGCAGGGTGTCTCAACTTCCCGTCTTTCTTACGGTCTTCTTTGTGCCATCGCAACACCTGGCATGCTCTTTGTTTCTGAACATGCGTTTCAACCTTGGTATTATAGGAGCATACCACATAACCTTAGCAGGAACCCTCTTCCGGAGGGGCTCTCCCTCAACATCACCGGGGTCATCTTGTCTGATCTTATACCACAATGCATTGCATACCGGGCATTTATCTAAATTCTCATACTCCTTACCACGGTAGAGGATGTAGTCATTAATGCATGCGTGTATCTTTTGCACATCTAATCCTAGAGGACAAAGGGTCTTCTTTGCTTCGTAGGTACTCTTGGGAAGTTCGTTATGTTTTGGAAACTTCGGCTTCATTATTTTCAGCATCTTTTCAAATAAGGAGTCAGTTAGACCACACTCTGCCTTCCATTGCAACAATTCTAGTGTGGTACCGAGCTTTGTGCTGCCATCTTCACAATTTGGGTACAACAATTTCTTGTGATCTTCTAACATTCCCTCTAACTTCAACTTCTCATTTTCTGTTTCACAGTCTCGCTTTGCATCAGAAATGACCCTACCAAGTTCATCAGCCGGCTCATCTGATGCCCGTTCTTCACCTCCTTCCTCTCCATTGTCTTCCATTGTAGTATCACTGTATTCAGGAAACATATGATGATAGTTGTTATCATCATATTCTTCTTCACCATCTTCCATCATAACCCCTCTTTCCCCGTGCTTGGTCCAGCAATTATAGTTGGGCATAAAACCTTTCATAATCAGGTGGCCGCGAATGATTTTTGTGGAAGAGTACTCCTTGTTGTTCCGACATTGAACACATGGACAACGTATAAAACCATTCTCTTTGCCGTAGCCACATCGATAAATTTATCCACGCCTTTCATATACCCGGGTACACGCCGGTTACCGTACATCCATTCCCGACCGTTCATCTGCATCATATAAGTAAGTTTATCAAAAACAGGACATCATAAATAGTGAAATGACCAATTCACATCGACACATGCATTGTATCAATGACAGAGAAAAGTTAAGATTGCTAACCTCGATCGAGGGAAATAAAGAGGAGAGAAAGCTCAAGTGCGTCTCGAACACCTTCTATATTTTTGTTCTATGAGAAATTGAATGGAATCATTCACTCAAACATTTCATCAAACACCTTGAATGCATGCATAGGGGAAAAAACTAGCACACCCCTCACACCTTCCACCAAGAAAAAACAGAGTGGAGGCAGTGGGCTGGGGCGTTGTATTTATAGAGGGCGGGAGCATACGCCCCGGTTTGTAACACAAACCGGGACTAAAGGTGTGTGCCACGCCACGTGGCTGACGTCCAACCTTTAGTCCCGGTTTGTGTCACAAACCGGGACGTATGCCCCTTACCAACCGGGACACATGCCTCCGGGCCCCGTGCCCGCTCGAACCGGGACGCGTGCCAGCATTAGTCACGGTTCGTGGCGGAACCGGGACTAATATTGTTAGGAGGCACGAACGGATAGTACTCTACTAGTGACAGTATTCTACAGGAGATAACGGATCTTACTCACGGTTACTCTCGTTACGTCCAGAAATAAGTGTCACGTTTAGCCTTAACCTTTTTATACCATATGGAAAATTTATAATGAAACCACCCCGATCAAACTCAATGCAACTTGTGTTCCTCCAGTACAGGACGCCCGCGATACGTTGAGGGCTAAAATCCATCGGCGTAGGCCAAAAAACTCTCGGCGTATGCTACGTCGACGGCTGCCCTCGGCGTTGGCTCCTCGGCAAAGATCTCCCTCGGCAGAGCACACGGAGGTCATCGGCGTATCGAAATACCGTTGGCTTACCTCGGCGTTGTGGCCGTCGGCATAGCCTGATGACCGGTTACAAAAATATATATTTTTTAAAATTATTCTCAAATTTTTAATCTTTAAATTGTTTGACTCATTAATCTCCTACTTTAAACATTTTTAACACTAATTACACTTAATATTTAATCAAATTACAGTCTTGATCAAACTTTCCGGTCGGTCATCCATCCTCGCTACTCCAGCTCCAACACACTTAACTTCCTCGTTCATTCAGAATCTGTTTCCTCAAAGCAATTTATACATTGTTTTCTATAATATGATATCAATCCTATTAATTCTTATATCATCATGTCACATGTTTGTATTTTTTGAAATTAAAAACAATTATTTAAGTAAACAATAATTAATAAGTAAAAATATTATTGAATTCAAATAAAAATATAATGAACATTTTGTATTTTTCTATTTAATATGGAATAATTAATATCTTTAAATCCGTAAATCAAAATTCGACAAATAATATGACTAAATTGATTAGAAAAATGAGACGAATCCAAATATGATATCAATATAAATTTAGGACAAACTATGCCGTGATTCTAATCATAATTTTATTTGCCCGTTTAAAACGACACGCATAAAGATTCTTAGCTCGGGGTTGAGACTCGCTAAATTTGAAGTGGATCTCTGATGAAATAGCATATTTTGAACCTAAAAATGATTTTTGTAAAAAATCATGAGCATCAGATCATGTACCTATAGTTCATATCTAACCCACTTCCTACCGATTCGGCAGGAATTTGTATTTTTTATCAGGGATAGATAAAAAGGTTTGAGATGCCCCTCTTATGATATGGTCCATGTAAGTTTGTCTAGTATTTTTTTTAAAATATAGTGATAGCATTTTTAATTAGCCATTTGGTGATTGCTTCACAAAACCGCCCATTTTTTTGCACTCGGAAAATAGAAAATGGCTTTTTGGCGCGACGAAAAAATAAACTTCCTCCTGCAACATTGTTCACCATCCCATGATACACATGTATGCACAATATGAACACATTATTACAAACTAAGCCTTGATTCTAGCCATAACATTGGTCATTTGACCCGAAAGCCAAGAAGCCTTGAATGAGATAGGTCATTTTGTGAAGGTTTTTTGAGACATAATCAATATACCAAGTTTGATATTTTTCCTTCTAACTATGTCACATAATATGACACCACGCGAAAGTTTCGCATTGTTTGGATCATTTTTGAATTTATTATGCTCGTTTTAAACTATGATCAAACTTTGTCGAACGACGGACATGAAGATTCTTAGCTCGAGGCTGAGACTCGCTAAACTTAAAGTGGATCTCTGATGAAATAGCATATTGTGAACCTAAAAATGATTTTTGTAAAAAATCATGAGCATCAGATCATGTACCTATAGTTCATATCCGACCCACTTCCTGCCGATTCAGCAGAAATTTGTCTTTTTCATCAGGGATACACGGAAAGGTTTGAGATCCCCCGTTAAAACATTGTTCATGTAAGGTGATATAGTATTTTTTTAAATATGGTGGTAGCATTTTGAATTAGCCATTTGGTGGTTGCTCCACAAACCCGTCCGTTTTTTGCACTTGGAAAATGGAAAATAGCTTTTTGGCGTGACGAAAAGGAAAACTTTCTCCTGCAACATTGTTCGCCATCCCATGATATACATGTATGCATAATATGGACACATTATCACAAACTATGCCTTGATTCTAGCCATAACAATGGTCATTTGACCCGAAAGCCAGGAAACCTTGAATGAGATAGATCATTTTGTGAAGGTTTTTGTAAGACATAATCAATATACCAAGTTTAATATTTTTCTTCTAACTATGTCACATAATATGACACCACACGAATGTTTCGTATTGATTGGATTGTTTTTGAATTTCTTATGCCCGTTTTAAACTATATATAATGTTTTATGTTTCACTAAATTTTTATTTACAAATGTGTAATATTTGAGTGTCGATAGATAGGTCTTATTTTTTGCAAATTTTGATATATATTTTTTTAAATTAGAATGATTTAGTTATGATTTTTCAAAAATTAATAAGGTAAAAGGAAAAATAGCTACGCCAAGAGCAGCCGCCGGGTAGCCTATTCTACGTCGAGAGCAATTTTACGCCGACGGCTGCTTGGGAGGACTTGCTTCGTCACGGTCTACGCCAACGGCCCCGAACGTTTGGTTGTCGGCGTAGCGCCCGGCCGTCGGCGTATCCATCCATTCCTGTGGTGTATTTATAGTTACGATCATGCAATTAACAAACATATATCTTGATCACGGAGTAGATCGATCAACGGAGCAAGATCCAAGCTAGAGACATTATGAATCTGCTAATTATAAGCTATCCCTTCCTATATGGAGAAAACATGCGAATTAAACCTTATCCCATATACTCAATGCATGAAAGATGTTGCTCCAATGGTAGGTTTAGAACTTTACATCAAATACTCCCTCCGTCTCAAAATAGATGTCTTAAATTTGTTAAAATTTGAATGAATCTAGACACTATTTAGTATATAGATCCATCTAAAAGTTGAAAAACCTAAGACATCTATTATGGGACTAAGGGAGTATGTTGGATGGAACTCTTTGTAGCCCACGCGGCCTGAGAGTGGTTCGCAAGGCGTGGACGATACCGGTCATCTTCTAATGCACCACCATTCAAAGCACACAATTTGCGACTCTTGTACGAATATTATAGAAGTACACCCCACTATCCACTTGGGCTTTAGTTTTTCTCCTCGTCTTTTCCTGGACCAAGACCTTTATTTTGATGCAGGTAGCTTAGGGGAGCTGAATCCATTGCTAGATTGTATACATCACAGATCACACTGCATATTATAGTTATAGTTAGCTATTAAGGGGCCACTTGATATACTAGTAGTCCTAAACAATGAATAGCTAGTGAGGTACAGTACCCTTCAAGCTTTGTTGCTCTCTGCAAGTTGCCCAGAAAAGTAACTTGAAGCGGCATTATTTTTCTGGCAGAAGTGCTAGCAGAGTCCAGACCCTTCATCTGCTAGCTTGGACCGTGAACGCCGTGGCTGTGTCCTAGTGAGCTGAACCGACGGACAGATTCACATGTACTTTACTACTTTGGCAGTAGAAAAATCAAGGACTGATGCGTGTGAAGCTTGCAGTAGTCTACAGGACATACACGTGCGGATCATTTATACTTTTAAATTGACATTAAAACTACTAGTTAAAAAGTTTGAACGAATTTTAAAAATGAGATTCTTCCGAAAGAAACTGGTCAAGAAGCTGAAAAGAAGGGGGCCATAGCCGCGTAGAACTCCATATTGTGCTTTGCACACGGATCGTTTGGCTGGCCTTTTTGTCGTTTATGTGTAAAGACATGCTATAGTATAATCAACGTGGGAAGCTTCAAATATTTTTATCTGAAATACTTCAAATTTCACACTTATATAAACATGTAAAAGAGACTAGAGCTTTCTTACTAGCATCGACCTATGCGCTCATTCAGTTATACTCCTTATACCTCAAGGTATGGTGCAACCAATTAATTTCACTCGGAGAGTCTAAAAAATTAGTTTTACCCTAAGTTATCTTCTATCTATATCTCTACCTCTACTATATAATTTTTGTTAAGATGGTTTTCATTTTCCTGGATTTTCGTACGCTGCCACCGGTGACCCACCCCGAGGCCCAGCGCGCCTCCCCGGCATCCCGGTCACCTTCGTCGCCTTGTGACCCACAGGAACCAGCGCCACAACAAACTCGAGCTTCGGCACCATGCCCCGCGGCTGGTGCATCCCGCACAAATCGAGGAGGGGGTTAGGGAGGCGAAGTGGCGGGGGATGTGAGTGGAGGAGGGCGGAGTGCAGCCACGACGGAGGGGAAGGAGCAGAGGAAGAGGTGGGGGCCTTGTTGCGAGGAGGATAGTACGATCGCCGCCATGGGGATCGAGATCGAACGGAGGGGTTTGAGACCGACCCTGTCCCGATCTTCTGGCCCCAACCAGAGCCACTGCTCTGTCGCCCATCAGTGCTCTTCCACCCCCATATGAGCTCATCCGCCCCGGCCATCTACGACAAGGGAAGTAATTCCTCTTTCTGCTGTGCCAGGTTCAGTCAACATGACGCCATGGATGTTCTGGTCCGGTGGTTGTGGATGGATACTGCTACAGCCATGGAGGCACCGGGCATCAGCAGAAGACACACAACATTGAGAAATTATGAGTTTTAGTTGATATATTGTAATTTTTTCTCAATTGAGAATAGGGGTCCATAAATTATTACTTAATCCCTTTCCATTGTAGCAGTCGGTTGAATTCCACGGTATGATTGGAATTTCAGAGAAACTCTTCCAGGATTAGGACCATTTTCCTTGCTTATAATAGAAACAACCATATTCTGATTATTGTAGCAAAAATATATTACACTACTTATGCATATTCTTCCACTGCCATGCATGCCCTGACTCCTGCTGTCAAAAGAACTCGTGAATGTCAAGAAGTAAATCTGTTTACAACATGAAGAATAAAATCCTATTACACTACAGCAATTCGAATCAATCAATCATACCATTTTAGAGGCTGATCAAAATTTCTTAAAACTAGGACGTTTAGAGGCTCTTTGTGCATGTAGTTAAGAGGATGTGTCATTAGGTCTTCCTCATTTTAACTTTTTTTTGGTCAATGAATAATATCATCTTTTCTACTTTCTGTAGAGACAAAAGAACTAATTAGTAACTTCTTGAGCCTGTAGTTAAAAGGGATTGATTTTTTTTACAAGTAGTAATAAATGAAATCATCATTTAGTAACTTGTTTAAATTATTTTTTGGAGCAATACAGGCATTGCTACGAAATAAGTTTTAAATTATACATAGAAACCAATCTTTGCATTGACTGTAACACTTGAAGGGCAATCAAAATATATTATGTTCTGTAACATATGGTTATGCAAGAATGGTGTTGCTGGCCCTATGTTCACTTATTATATTACCAATTTAGTGGAGAAAATCATCTTATTTGGAGAAATTCATTTCAGTGAAATTGGTCATGCTTAATCAGTTTCGTACTTGGGAGATAACTAAGGACTTAAAAAAGTTTATGAACTCATGTTCTCACTGGAGACTCAAACCAGCTGTATTTATTTTTGAAGTTGTCAAGCCATCTACATCGATCAATGACCTAGCGATTAGCCAGATGAGATTTTGCTTTGGATTCTTTTATAGTGGTTTAGCACGACAAGATTGGGACTCTGCTTTTCTCGATAATGTGTATACATTGTTTTTTGAAATGGGTTATATTAGTTCTCTTTGTAGTATTTATTTTTAGAGATCAGTGCCATCGAGCACACCTCAGGTCCGCCAAAGAGAAGCAAGATCACGTCACAGAGCACTAGCAGAGCCATCAACTGAAGGTTACATGTGCATTAGTTGCCTCCAACATGACTACTCGTGTCTGTCCAGATGGAAGTTTTTACATTTTGTAGCACTTAAGCTATGGCGATTAAACGGTAGTAGGTGTCACCTTTCGGATTGGAACCTTGAGTATCAAAACTTGATGTGCCAATATCATGATCTGCTGCTTGCGAAATGTTTTCTTCAGCATTGAGATTCTCTTGTATTTCTACGGCTCTCCTGTAGCGAGAAGAGGGGTTCTTAGATCAAAATGTTAGGATGGGTCTGAAGCACCAAAATGACACATGAAGCTAATTTCGTTTTTTCCAATCCGAAACAACTCCAAATGGGCACTGTAGTTTGTCGTAAACTGTTGTGCCATGAGGAGTAGAGACAACAAAACTATTAGTCAACAAACCAGTGCACAATGTTTTGGCACTAAAGACTGATGGTGCTTTTTTCATCGTCTTTCATGGAATATATGTGAACTAAAAAACTTAAGCATAAGCACAAGTAACCACTTTACTAGGAAAAAAGGGCAAGCTAAATTCGTCTGCTTCTTTCTTATATCAGTCCAGAATGGTTGGTTATGATAATGTACTTCCGAAAATGCTCACATATGGTGTCTCCCTTATCGTTACACCACCTCTGAATGCATATGTGGTGAGCGTATTGTAGGCAGCAACCAACTAATTCAAGTAATCCCTCCATATATTGGTATGACTAAATGGACATCTGCTAGAAAAATAAAATGGTTATCGAATCTACTTGGAAGTCATGATTGTATCAACACCAGGTGTGATGATACCCCGATAAGTAAGTCCAATTTGGTCTGAGATAACGAGAAACTATATGCAACTAAAAATAGAATGTTTGTTCCAAGTGGCATCTTGATATGAAATAATCTACTGTGAAAGAGAGTTATGTTCTATGATGGTTGAAGATGCGGCGATGAATCAACGGGTTCTAAGGTTAGGCTATTACAGGGTTCAGTACATGTAGTACTTGGTGTGCCTTCGTGTTTACTTCATATGAAGAAGAAAAATTAATAACCCATAGCAATGCATTCAACTAGTACTTAATAATAAAGGAAAAAGATAATAAGAGGCGCCGCACCAGCTACTCTGTCGTGCGGCACGTCGTGATGCGTGAAAAAACCCGCATCCCTCGTGGCTCCACCCCTCCCATCTTATCTCATATTGCCACGAACTGCTCTTGGCGACGTATTCTCAACCACCGGAGACGAGCACCCCACGCCGAGGATTTTTCGCGGAGCTCTGTGTCGGAGAAGCGCAAGAGGAGCAGGGACGCTGCCGGCGAGCGCCAAGTGGAGGCGTCCAGCGGCTATCGCCGGGAAGTCACGCCAAGAACGAAGCAGGACGGCCACCGTCGAGCACGAGAAGGTGAGGCCGCCGCCGTCGAGCGCCAGTAGGCTGCCGCTGTTGCTGCCGAGCACGAGGGGAGGTCGCCGTCGAGCGCGAGGAGGCGAGACCGCCGCCGTCGAGCGCCAGTAGGCTGCCGCTGTCCCCGTCGAACACGAGGCGAGGCTGCCGCCGTCGAGCGCCAGTAGGCTGCCGCTGTCGCCATCGAACACGAGGCGAGGCCGCGCCATCGAGCGCCAGTAGGCTGCCGCTGTCGCCGTCGAGCGTCAGTAGGCCGAGGTTTGTCGAGCTCATGGAGGCATGTGTGCCATGAGGAGTCCGGTGGCCGGCGCGTTGCGCCAGAGTTTTCTTCATCCATACTCTCTCGATCTATTGCTCTTTTGCCCTTTTCACGGAGATACTCTTGATTTTGCATGTGAACTTAATCTGGAGTGATCCCCTAATTGTGTGCTGCATCATCTGATGGGTTCCTCGTAGTATAGCTACAGATTTTGAGGTGTACCTGATCAATCGGGTAGCTAGCACCAATTTAAAATGGCAATTAGGTTTAATTAATCTGGAAATTACCTTTGCCTTACAGTTAGTAATCTCGCAATTAGTACTCCCTCTGTTACGAATTAGGCTAGTCATAGTGGGAGTAATTTAGATAGTAACATAGTTTTACATGTATTGCCAACTAAGCATTTAGATGACATGGTATGCAATTAAATGATGAGAGAGGCTTGTGGTAACTAGCTATGTTACCGTAACATCACACCTTTCTAGACAAAATGAGTCTATATTGTAATAAATGAGGCTTTGCATGATACCACACCTATGTTATTTTGCACTATGAAGATAATAACTTAGACTAGTAACATATAGTACATGTTACTAGTACTCTAAGTTACTTTCCACTATGACCAGTCTTATAAGGCCTATGGACCACTTTGATAGGATTAACAAAATCAATTACTCACCCTATTGATTACTACATGCACCAATAATTATACATGCATGAGAGAAGAGAAAAAAAAGACCATGCATTGGATGAAAGATGGTAATAAATAAAAAAGGACTTGTAATTTCTAACATTTTAAAAAAGCTCTTAGGCCTTATAATCCCTATCGAAGGAGTATCAATATAGTAGTATACAAAATAGTAATTGTTGAACCAGGCAACTAAGCGATATATAATCTGACAATTTGGGCATAATTAATCTAGCAGTTACTACTCCCTTCGGATTGGTTTACAAGACATCTTTCAGTTTTCATGCAGTTTCAATACTCCCTCCGGCCGGTCAGTTTACACAGCACGCATGAGGTTTCTCTAGGATCAAAGGAAACGGTGATTGGCTGAAATTTTGATTGCTTAGGACGCATAATTAGCATGGAACGTTAGGCTCATTAAAACTCTAACGCCTAATTACTGCTTTGGTACTCGTGCTGGAAACCGATTCCTCATCGTGTATGCATAGTGCTAACGTGTGTTTCCACTTGCGTGCACATTACTCATCCACCGATTCATACTGCAGGGGGAATGAAAGGGAAAAGATTGCAAGCAAAACACTACTCGCTCCGTTCACAAATACTACGCATTTTAGGTTTAGTCAGGGTTAAATTTTGCAAAGTTTGACCAATTATTTAGACAAAAATATTAACATTTATAATATAAAATTTATAGTATGAGAATTATCATAAAGTATATTTTCATATTATATACATTTGATATTATAGTTATTAATAATTTTTGCTATATTCTTGGTCAAACTTTAAAATGTTTGACTTTGACTAATCTCAGAACGCGAAGTAAATAAAAACGGAGGGAGTACTCCCTTCATCACGGATTGGATGGCGTCTTACAAAAATCATGCGTTTTCAAAACTCCTCTTCTCCTAAGCGGCGTTAGACTTAATTACAGAATTAATGCTCTATTTTTTCTCCTCACTTCCTACTTCATGCAGCCAAGGAATTAATTCTTGCATGCAACTCTACCAATGTATGCGTCTAAACTCCTCGTTTCCATTGAGTAATTACGCTTAATAAGGCGCCAAATAATTAATGGGCGCATGTTTTTGCACAAATATGACTCCAACCAGCGTCCACCTAGGTTCCAACAATCTTTCTAAAATGTCCTCCAAACCATGACGGAGGGAGTACAATTATTCACTAATAAATGGCTATGCGCCTAACCTCATGCGTGCCGTGTAAGAGCAAGTACAATAGAGTCCACTCAGCAGGCTACAAGATTTTCCATTTCGTCAAAATCCTACATGGAGGGGAGAGAAGAGAGGAGAGAGAACAGAACGGGCGCTTCGTGTGTCACCCGGCTACAGCACGAGATACGAGAAACTACCGGCGGCCTGCAGCCAGATGCGAGCGATAGCGTCGGCGCTTTCGATCTCCTACATCTCATGCGCCTCCCGCCCTTCCCCCTTCACCACCGCGCACCAAATCCATACTTCCGTCGCCCCAAACTGATTTGTGCGCGCCAAATCGAAGAGGACTCCAAATTCCCCACCTCCTGGAACCCTAGAACAGCCGCTCCAAATCATTCCCAATCGCCACCTCTCAACCTTCGAGCTGATGTCGGCACCGCATCGAGGAGATGGGTCAGCAGTCTAAACGGATGCGTGCGCAGGCGCCTCTTGATCCTTTGGCTTCACATCTTGTTGGGCACCGCTGCTAGCACTACATCTTGGTGTATGAATGAGCAGTGGCGGAGCCAGGATCGGAGTACGCCCCGGGGCAAAAATTAAGCCCAAAAATTCTACTCCCTCTAGTCCAAATTACTTGACTCAAATTTATCTAGATTCAGATATATTTAGACTTGTTTTAGTGCTAGATATATCCAAATTTAGACAAAATCAAGTTAACTAATTTAGGTTGGAGGAAGTACTAAAAAAAAGCTTTTGTATCCGGGTGGCACCCACCGGGTTCGGGTACGGGTCCTGCCCCCCCCATACCCGCACCCACCTCATTTCCCTGCCCCACGACCCGCCCCCGATTACATCGGCGGGTATAGATCCCTACCATACCCGCCAACTGTCGGGTAAACGGGCCCCAACGGGTATTTTAACCCGCCAAAAAAGACAATAATTTGGCATTTTTGACAATAGTTTCATAGCAAAATAGATTATACAACAACAAACAATAAATTTAGCAACAATATATTGGGATTTGCTTGACGGCTGACACTTATATGTAGGGTCTACTTATCATATGCAGGTACGCGGGTATGCGGGTTCGGATTTGGCACCTCCATACCCGCCTCCACTAGACCCAGTGGGTATGATTTCTAACCACTAACTAGCCCCATGGGTATTATTTTTTACCATACCCTCCCCATTTAAAGCGGGGCCCCGTCGGGTACGCGGGTATCGGGTACCCATTGCCATCAATACTTTTGTAATAGCATATAAAATTTCGTACCCGAAAATGAACTTTTGTAATAGCACAAAATTGGATTTGTTTGTTGGTTAGATTTTGATAGCAGTGGATAAAATATTTCCATCTTTCCTTCCTATAACATTATAAATCTATACTAGCTGAATGCCCGTGCGCTGTTACGTGATGACAAAAAAATTATATAAAAAAATAAAATATATTTTCTAATTTTGAACAAGATGTTAGACGACATATGGTTTATAGTGATATATATTAAAATACCAATTCTTTCTTCAACCTCTTTTGTCTTTCGTATTGTTTTTATATTTTAGCATACCTACTAACACTTCTTACATAAAACCGCCGCAAGCTAGCTGGTTAGAAAAGTTTATAAGTTGATGTAGTTATAATCATCTGAATGATTTCTTTTGAATTCGCCAGGAGCTGTGCCCGCCGGCCATATACCACGTAAAGAGGACAACGTGATGTTGTCTTCCACTAGGATCAGCACCATGTCGGGACTTCCTAGTTGCTGGCGCCGACGCACGGCAAAGATGCGAGTCCGACGACGCTGCGGACAACGCCACAGCCAGGACAAGGCGGATGCGGGTGTTGCGGTGATTCTTATGGGTCGAACACCGCGGATATGCTTCTGGACACCTTCGCCATACCGTGCGGTCGCACCTCCGGAAATCTATACCCACAAACGAGGTACCCACCAGGGGACGATGTGGACGCCGACGCCCCTGCTGCTCTTTCCCGGTCCTGAACCTCGACTGCAAGAGATCGGGCCAGAGTGCGTGCACCAGATGTGCCCAATGTAATGCCCGAAAAATTTTCTAAAATAAAAAATTGCTTGTTATTTTTTTCGCATCATATAACTTCCTCATGCATATTTTTGCATTTCAAAATATTTTCGTTAAAATCCCATTTTATTTTATAATTATTCCTCTTTCTTATTTTTTAAATTAAAATTCCAGTTATTTTGTTTTTAGATTTTCAAAATACTTTTAGATTTTGTTTTTAAAAAAGGCAGCCGACCATGCCAAAGACCGAGTCAGGCGGCCTACTACCCTCACAGCCCAAAATCCAGCTAAACTAAACCCTAATTATATCTTAACAACATCCACATAGAACTCCACCCCGCCGCCACTCACCCATGTCAGCACGCACACACTCACACCACGACCCGGTCCAACCCCGGTGGCACACAACACCCACACGCACTCTAAGACACGCACACCTACCATACACTCAATGACTCAACGCACCAACACGGCCACGTCCCACACCACCGAACTCTACAGGCAACACCACAACGCACGTACGCAACCCATTCCTGGATCCCGTCTCCTTCCTCCCACGACCCCGTGTCGCCTCCTCCCTCCTCTCGATCGGCGTCGCCGCCTTGATCATGTCCTCCACGCTGCAGGCCTCGCCCTCTCTCTCTTGCCATGAACCGCCGCCGCCAGCGCCGCCGGGTGCTCGCTCGCGTCCCTCCTCTCCGGTTCTTCCTCCGTTCCCCGTACCCATGTTCGTCACTAGGCCTCCTCTTCGACTTCCGCGCGACCACTTCCTCAACTCCGGCGCTCTCCTGCGACCTTACCCTGCGCCGCCATCGCCTACGCCTCCTGGCCCGCTGCTCTCTCTCTCAGCTCACTTCCCTGAGTAGCAAGTCCGACTACCCAGGACGCTGATCCAGACGCTGAATTTAGGTTCGGACACCGAAAATTGGCCTAGTCGCGTATCCAGAAACCTGTTTTCGGTCGGATTTGGGCCAACTTTGGTCCGGACTCCCCAGGCCATACCCAGGATCCCGAGTACGCCCTGGAAACACCGAACATAGCGAATTGGCCAAGTGGACCAGCCTGTTAGCAAAAGAAGCCGAATCTTCGTCATCCTTCCCGCCGTTTTCCTTTTCCCGCCCTTGCCGCCGAACGCGGCCTATAAAAGGCATACATCTCGCCGTCTCCCTTCACAGTCTCTCACACCACTCCCAACTCCGACGAACTCCGGACGCTCGCACCTTTCTTCCTCAACTCCGCCGAAAATCCATGGCCGAGGGATTTCCCGGTCGACGCACGATGCAGCAGTGGGAAGTCTGGCTGCTCCACGAGGCGGGCTATACGGCGCCGCCGGACACTCGTCTCCCCTTCGCTTGGCAACTCAGCGTCGGCGGGGTCCCTATTCCACCGGTGTCGGCCGGCGAGGACCTCGCCGGAGAGATCCAGGCGGCTATCTCCGCCATGCAAGACCCGGATCTCGCCGAGGATCCTGGCAACCTGGTCTTCTGGAGGCAGTTCTTCGCCGACAGGCGCCTCGAGGAACTCGCCCGACACAAGGGACCGCCGGGCTCGCCGCCGCCGCGTCACAATGTGGCTTTTCGCCGCCGCTGGTGGAGCATTCTAGGGCAAACTCTTGCCGCCTTCATGGAGCACATCCATGCCGGCAACAACCCCCGCCTCGGCCTGTAGATACGGCGTCCGGCGTCGACCACGACGGCGGCCTTTTTCTAGTTATTAATAAATTCGATATAATATATGCGTCCTTGCCCTAGTTAATGAAATTCGCCTATATTCGTTCAAATTTCGTCGAGTTTAACTGAATTTCGCCAAACCTGGAAACTCGATCTGAAAACACGAGTGGGTATCTCGACGTTTTCATGCCGAAAACGCGTTTCGTCCGGGCAGAAAAATCTGAATTTTATCTGAGTTCGTCCAACAACGAGTGGAGATGCTCTAAAGAGGGAGCGTGGCCTGGCGGCGCCTGCGCGCGACTCCTGCCGCAGAGACGGAGAGGGGTCGATTCAGTTCTTTTATCGAACGCTTCCATTCAGCCATGATCATATCTCTTGTAAATAAAATGGGCCAGAACTGTGCTGCACCCTGGGCCAAGTCAAAATCCTATACATACCTAGTAGGCCAGGAATTTTGTGCGCCCCGGGCCATGGCCATTGTTGCCTGGGGCCTGTCTCCGCCCTGTATATTGGCCAGTCCGATCCGCAAACATGGTATGGATTCTCCTTGTTTCTTATTCAGATAAATAATCTGAGATGAGTTTTTATCTAGTACTACTACGATTGGAAAAAATACGATTCATCTTTTAGATAGCGACCTGTGAATTGCTGCTGTCCATGTTGAATTTTCCAATCCATGCTAGTTAGCACATCACTGAATTTCATACACCCTATTACACATATTAGTTCACTCAAATTTGTCTAATTACGGATTTATCTAGCACTAAAACTTGTCTAGATACGAATGTATCTAGATAAATTGGAGTCAACTAATATGGGTCGGAGGGAGTACAATTTTGTCTAACATGGTGCAACAGCCCATGTCGACAGTATGTTTACAACCTGCTGCTTTACATACATCCTGGTATTCTAACCTAGAGCAGTGTAGAAAAAAAATATGTTTCTACTTCATCTAGCAGCCTACCAACCTATCTTTCTCACCTACCATGTCGGAATCATCTGAAATCTTGGAAGTCTACGCTACTGAGCATAACATCCTAGACTCCTTTGCTGAGAGGCTCATGAAGAAAATCAAGGCTAGGCTTGGAGTGAAATTATCTCGGCGACGATACGGTCCAAGGAAGAGAAATTCTGAGGGATCATGGAGGTGCTCATCAGCGCCTGGTGGAGGACAACTTTGCCGAACACCCACTCTACCCTGAAAGTATGTTTCGTACAAGATTCCGTATGAATAGAGACCTCTTTCTACACATTGTGAATGCCCTTGGTCAATGGTCTCCCTATTTCACTTACGGGGCAATTCACCCGTAGTGATTATGAAGTACCAACGATGGTTCTGGAAGCCGTTGCTTCCTAGGACCTTCATATTTGGCATGCTTTTTTTGGAGTTGCTGGGTCAAACAATGATCTTAATGTGCTCAGCCAGTCCCGAGTATTTTTTGATGCATTGAAAGGAGAAGCGCCACAAGTTTAGTATTCTGTCAATGGGAATGGGTATACCACAGGTTATTACCTTGTCGATGGTATATATCCAGAATGGGCTGCCTTCATGAAGACTATACCACTTCCACAAACATAGAAGCACAAGTTGTTTGCCCAGCACCAAGAAGAGGCAAGGAAAGATGTTGAGCGTGCTTTTGGGGTATTACAGTCCCGTTTTACTATTGTCTGCCGGCCTGCACGTCTATGGAAGAGAAAGAGTGCTGAAAAGATCATGCTAGCTTGTGTGATTCTCCACAATATGATAGTCGAAGACGAGAGAGACTAGGCCACCATTCATATTGACTTGAATGAGAATCCATGGGCTTCATTTGCTCTACCTCCTGAAGTGAATGTTGGTGGTAATCTATGTTTCGCCGATGTGCTGCGTAGAAAAGCCACTATTCATTCTCATCCACAAAATACCCAGCTCAAAAATGATTTGATCGAGCATATTTGGCATAGGTTTCGAAATAGCCATCATAATTAATCGTGGTAGGATACTAATATCTCCATGTTTCTATTCTTTTTTCATGTAACATTTTGGATTAACATGAAATCTTACATGTAAGTTTATTTGACTATCCTAAGATGTGTTGATTGCTCTAGGTTCTACAAACAGGTGTGCACTAATAAAAAACGAAATCTGCTAGATTAATCATGCACTCTTATTAAGCAAAATCTTCTAGATAGTAATCTGTTAGCTATTGCCTCTCTCTTACTAAGCTGAATCTGCTAGATATGGTACCTATGTTATTAAGCATAATCTTCTAGATAGTAATCTGTTAGCTTCCTATGTTATTAAGCATAATCTTCTAGATAGTAATCTGTTAGCTATTGCATCTCTCTTACTAAGTTGAATCTGTTAGCTATTGCATCTCTCTTCTCGAGTATTTACCCCTGTCATGTTCCTTTTTTCCCATATAGTGGTTAAAGGTCATTGATGCAAGTGGTTAACTGCCCAAACTATGGCCGTGTTCCTTTATCGTCGTCAAGATTAGAATAATGGCTTGTTTGTGGAGATCAACTATTTTGTTTGGTTACTTATCTTCTTAAGAGTCATGTAATGTTTAAGGGTCGATAGCGCTATTATTTTGTTTTTCATTGTCGTCAAGATCAAAACTGATGGCTTGTCTGCTGGGTATCTTGTTTACTATTATGTTTGGTTTATACTACCTCATGGACTTCATGAATATTCAAGTGTCAGTATGGTGCTATGAGCATCCATTGTTGCTTGCTTACTGATCAGCTTGCCTTGATGTATCTTGAAGTGGATGGTATATGTATATTGCTTGAATGGTTACAAAGATATATCTCACCGTGGATCATAACAGATCATATATTCATGCAGTCATTAAATAACTGAAGCCAGTCTATCAGCCAGCATAAAAGCCAGCCTATTGTACTATTCTGGCTATAAGCTGACTTTAAAGTGATGTGGCATGAGCATACAGCGACAGCCGGCTCTTTTATTGAACTTGCTCTATTATTGAACTTGCTCTAAACTGACCTGGAGGGAGTAGTAACAATTGAACCAGGGTCTCCATTTGTCTCACATTTTCCGCTAAACCTAATTAATCTGGCAGTTAGTATTAATTAAATATGGCAACTAGATAAAATTAATTTGGTGGTTATTAGTCGTGTCCTAATTAATCTGGCAATTGCTACTTGCTAGGTACTTCATCTGAAATAGAGGTGTACTGTAGACCAACAGTGAGAACATGTCAGAAACTTGACCTCTCAAAATCATGTGTCTGAGATTTATGCAAGGTACTTCACGTGAAGAATTTGCAGTGGCACACCCGAGTACTGACACGCGTTGTTGCCCAGAAATACTGTCGCCGCTGTTTCTGTGATTCGTCTGTTTTAGAAAATTTTGCCCTTGCCTTTTCAAAGTATTACAGCCCCTGCCACCGCCGATTGAATCTGAACAAACGATACGTTTGGAGAAAAAATCCCCGTCGTTCGGCCACTGGCCAAAGATAGGTCGGGGACGAGGGATATGCGAAGAGAGCCTCCGGGAGGAGCGGGCGACGATGCTGCTCCCTCCTTTCCTTCACTGCCTGCAACCACCGCCGGCCCTCGGGATGCAGTGATGGGTCGCAGCGACGGCGCTGCTCCCTCCTTTCCTTCACTGCCGTCAACCCCCACCGGCCTCAGGATGCAGTGATGGGTCGGGGCGTCGATGGGGTGATAGGGTTGGTTCGGGGCGGAGCAACCATCGGGATGTGAGCGAGCTCATCCATGGTCACGGGAACCAAGAGGGGGTAAGAAGGGCAGAGTTCCAAGAGGTCCTGTCGGACATTCTCCTCGGCATGGCGCGCCAGGGCTCAAGAAGGACCCGATCGTGATACTGCGCATCGACGGTGAGGAGTGAGGACCTCAGGGACTTCGTGTCCAGTCCCAGATATGAACCGGCAGCTGCTGCCATCTTCGCACAGATTGCCTCTGAAGATGCCTCTCTCCGGCAATGCCTGCTAGCTTCTCTTGAGTAGCTCCGTGTCGACCATGGAATGCCCCCGGCTGCTGACCCTTGGGTAAGGAAATGAGTGAGTACAACATTGTTCTTGGAGCAGCCTGTGATCGTCGCGCACACGGAGAACTTGTTCTTGGAGCAGCTCAAGAAGCTCAAGAAGCTCGAGCAGAAGGCGTCCATGGACTTGTTCTTGAAGCAGCTCAAGAAGCTGCTGGGCGATGTCGCGGAATGGCTTCAGGAGCAGCCTGTGATCGTCGCGCACACGGAGAACACCTTCGATGGGAACGGCGTCAGGAGGCTGCTGGCAAACGAGTTCGAGCTGGACAAGGTATGTACAGTAATCAGGAAAATAATTTTCAGAGTAGTCTATGGTGGTGCGTGTGCTAGCTGTTGGATTCTGTGTGGAGAGATGTGCCGGCACACATCACGGACGTCAATTGTTAGGGACATGCCAATTGAAATCAGTTGTTCAAGTCCTAGCAGGCATTTACATTTTACTTGGTACGACATCCGATTCACCAGAGCATAGTTGTCATAAATCTGGGTCGCCCGGGTCGAGGAACGGGGTCGACGGTCGCGGGTCGCTTGCTCAGCGAACAAGGATCGATGTTGAGTATACATCTCAAGGACGAAGATTCGGGACGTGGGTCGCGATCCACTAAATTTGGGGTCGGCGGCCCGGCCGGGTCGATAAGCTTGAAGGAAAATATCCCGTAATGCCGAGCAACTCACCAAATTAATTTTTTCAAGGAAAGATAAACCACAACAAATAAAAATGATTAGAAGTGGCAGCCCGTCAGCCCACTACCACGTCAGTTTTCTTCCCCACGCGTCTCATCGTTCCCTGTTTCTTCCCCACGAAGACGAACCACCACAATCCCCAAATTCTTCCATCTGTTCCAGTGATCTAGTCCAGTAGGCAGTGGCGTCTCGGACGGTCGGAGTCCCTCCGACGTCCTCTAGAAACCCAAACGATGGCGGCCACGGATGAACTGAGCAGCGCAGGCCGCGGTGCGAGGGTAGCCGCCGGCGTGGGCAGACGGAGGTAGGGCATACGGTAGCAGGCGGACTGTGGCCGGATGCCTGGTATGTATCATTCTCCTTACAAGCTGCAATGGTCAGTAGGCATCGAACGGGATCGTGACCCGGTCACCGACCCACGTCGACCCGCTGTCGTTCCCGACCCTCGATCTGGGTCGATCGACCCGGGGTCGTGGAACACGGCATCGATCCCGTTCCTGGCTACTATGCACCAGAGTCCTAGCAGGTATTTTGTTCTGCACTTTGCTGGTACGCAACATTTTGAAATAGTTTCTCAGGTCCAACGGTTAAACAATGATATCTATGAGACAATCTATTATCATAAAAGCTATTCTGAGATTGCTCCAAAAAGAAAGGTCCTTATAAAACTTATGTTGGTAGTCAGATTTGTGTTATCTGTAAATGTTCTTGTCTTCACACAAAGAATTTCATGTGATGTAAAAGAAATTATTTGTATGCTCCTCGAAACAGGCTTTCGCCCAGCTATATAGATATAGCAACCGTTTGAGACCGCTGCTGGGCCAGACAGCACAACGCTCAAAAGAAAAACAAAGAAAACGAAGAAGAAAAAAAGAGAAAACAAAGCCGACAACAGTGGCTAGACGAACAAGGATGACCCGCCACCATTGCGCCCTCCGGAGAATTCCACCACGCTCCTAGCGCTCAGAAGCGTCACGTACCAAGCAGCACCCCCAAGAGGGAAGGCGACGACAACGACGCTGCTGCCCGGACTAGGCCTAGGGTTTCCCGACGCTACGAGAGGTGGGAAAGAGATACACCCGACGCCCTTCAAGAAGGACGCTGACACCCACAGGCGCCAGCGCGTCGGTGTCAAGACGACAAGGATTTCTCCCGACCTCTCAAAAAACCACACTCCCGGACGCTTCGAATTGCTCCACCAAGCTCGCCGCCCACCAGCACACGCCACCATGGTCTTGCAGTCACCACCGTCGTCTCACCATGGCCCACAATGTGAGGCTGGTCCGACCGAAAAGAAGAAACTTCAGCGGGGTCGGCGGAACAGTAACACGCGGGAGGGAACGACCTACACCGCCGAAAAGCGATAGCCGACCGGATATAGCAGCAGGGACAGACCAGGCCCTCTCTGGCCCGGCCGAGTCCAAATGGACTCGTTAAGCCCCGCGCCACACTGCAGCAGGGGTGTCACCGTCGCCACCAACCCTAGCCCAAGTCCCGACTCAACCATCCACCAGTGGATCTGCCGCCACCGCAGATCCCCGCCGCCAAGTAGCCGCGCCAACGCCACCGTGGTCACCCGGGACAACCAGACTGCTGCCGGTCTAAGGAGAACCGGACTCGAACCATCAGCCGAGAGCCAAGACTACAACTAACCCATTGGTACGGGCAAGGGGTATTGGTGAACAAGCCAACGACAACAAGCAGACCGGACACGGCAACCTCCGCGCCGACCGTAGGCCAGACCTAGCAACAGTGGCTGGGCAGAGCCCGCAACGCCTAGACCGGGCCCAGATTGGGCCCAGATTGAGCCCGCGGCTCCCCACATCCAAGCCACGCCGCCAGATGACCTTGCTGCCCCCTGCCTGCACCTCACCGTCGCCACCTCCGCCGCCAATCAGCCGAGCCGCGCCGCCGGGAGAAGGGCCGAGCCCGTGCCGTCCAGAGCCGCAGACCGCCGCCGCCCACAGGAAGCCGCCGCCGCCCAGGAACAGCCGGCCATGCCAGGCCGCCACACCGCCGGAGGCCGACCGTGCCGACGCGCCCCTGGCCCAGCGCGCCGCTCTCCATGGTTGCCACGGCCCGCGCCGCCATCTCCATGTGAGGGGGGAAGGGGAGCCCCGCCGCCGCCAGCGCCCGGGCTTTGCCCGGCGACACCGACCGGCGGCGGCGAGACGGAGGGAGGCGGGAGGAGGGGGCTCTGGGTGGCGGCGGTTAGGGTTCCCTCCCCGTCGCCCACGGGAGCGACGCGGGAGGGGTCCAATTATTTGTATGCTTGCCATAACCGTTGAGGTATGTGCTTGCAAGATAGGATGTAGGAGGTTGATCCCGTGCTCACTACTAATTTCCTGCTGCCCGGCAGGCCATTGCTGATTGGGGCCTGGCAATGGGTGATGGTGTGGGCTATGACAAGCGTCATAGTATATTAACACTGGTTCAAGAACGAGGGAGCGGAGAAATAGGACAAGGTAGGATGGCCACCGCTGCCGCTGGTGTTCTACTCATGTCCTGCACCACGTATAGCTAGCATCATTTGCTAGGGGAAGACAATGTCCAATTTATGCTATTCTAGCGTCTTATGTATTGTATTAGGTTACAGCTTCAGCAAGAAGGTCTACGGTAGTACCAGGATGACAAAATGCAAATAGCCCATTTTATGGGTGTTATGCCTGAAAGCAATGCATCCAAACACATATGCTAACCTCCATGTTGACCATTATAACGCCGACATGGCAAAGCGCGCATACCCATCTAGTGCTATATGCAAACATGTATGGCAAAGATGATCACTCGGTTATTATTCCAAGCTAGTACACACATCACACGTGAAGGGCGAGCTTCATTGTTAATGATTTGGCGTCTTGGAATTTACTATAATCATCGATCTTGTCGATAGGCCGACATGGCGAGCTAGCACCAAGCTACGCGCCTGAGCAGTAAGTACACATTTCGGTACGTGCGCGTTGCACTGTTAATGTGTTTGAGCAAAAGTGCATGAGAAAAGATTGCACATAAACTATTTTGACAACTTCTTACTGATTCTGTGCAGATTTTGCCTTTTCTTGGCCGAAAACGATGAGTAAATTTCAAGGAAATCAGAAATTTTTCGAGCATATATTCCAATCTGTCTCAATGCTTTTCCTACCGTATAATAATTCTACCAACATACTTCCTCGTGTTTCAAAATATAAGATGTTTTAAGTTTACAAAAATATATCTAGATATTTTTTAGTCGAAGTGATGAACCTCTCCAAACGCTAAAATACGTCTAGATACATTGTCTTCACAATGCTAAAACATCTTATATTATGAAACAAAGGGAGTACATACTCTCTCCGTTCAGGAATAACCGATTTCTTGTGAGTGATACTTTTTTCAGGATGAAAACCTATGATCTTTGATCGGGGACGATGGCATTTGTGCACTATTTTCTTCTTAAAGGCGTCTCTATTGGAGAGGGTGGACTTCTGGTGTTATTTTGGTGGTGTTAGTGTCGCTGCAGCAAGAAATTAATCGCTATAGCAGGATTTTTCTTTTTTTAAAATTCTTATTCTTTTTCCTGGGCTGTGTGCATCTGTAAGTCCGCTAGGGCATATGTTGCTGCAGATGCTAGGTGTAATTGGTATCTCTGTGATATTAAAATATACTTCTTTCCAAAAAAATCTAATTTTGAGACACGTCCATAAAGTATCAATTGTATATTTGGTTGTTGTACTTTATATCATGTAGAGTTAAACTATTATTAGCTATCTAATATTTGAATTTTTTTGGTAACATGCTCTAGAGAAATGACAGAGAAGATTCTAGAATGATGAAGAAGTGTGTTTTATTAGGTGTGTGCATAACGTTTATTGTGCTAAAGACGATCAATAGAATCTTATAGATTCTAGAATGGAAAAAAGATCAAACGGGATGGAGCGCTAGGGTGTGTTAGCATAGAAGAGGACGATGGGGCGGGGACGTGGGTCCTTGAGCGCGATCGCCGTCGTCATCACCTCCCCGCGAGGGAGGAGGTGGGCAACACTACGGGAATAACTCTATACGCCGATGGCCGCATTCTATACCGACGGTGAAATTTCGAGGCTATCGGTGCAGGTGGACGGGCTCGACAGCCGGGCTGCGCGGACGTCGGTCCAGTTTTGCCATCGGCGTTGGATGGATAGGCCGACGTAAATAGGGCCGTCAGCGTAGGTGATTAGGCTAACAGCAAAGCGACAGTGTCAAGTAAGCCGTTGGCGTAGGTTTCACACTAAAGCCATCAACGTAGCTATTTTTATTTTTTTCTAGATTAATCTTAGAAAAATCATAACTAAATTATTTCTTCATAAAATACATATAATATATCAAAATTTGCAGAAAAATAATATATATATATATATATCTGAACTCAAATATTATATATTTTTGCTCAAAAATATATAAAAATATAAATACTTTCTTATAACATATTTTCCATTTTTTGAGTGACCAAAACAGGGTGTTTTGTGAAGCAATCCCCAAGTGAAAGTTTAAAAATTGTACCACCCCATGTTTAAAAAATAGTAGACCCATTTTTCGAGATCCAATACAAGTTTAGCGAGGCTCATCCCCGAGCTACGAATCTTCATGCCCGCTGATTCAGAAAGTTTGATAATAGTTTGAAACAGACATAATTTTTTTAAAACGATCGAAACAATGCAAAACCTTCATGTGGTATCATATTATGTGATATAGTTATAAGGAAAATACCAAACTTGCTATATTGATTATTTCTCAAAAAACCCTTAACAAAATGACATATCTCAATCGAGGTTTTGTGCCTTTCAGGTCAAATGACCAATGTTATGGCCAGAATCGCGGCATAGTTTGTGCTAATGTGCCCATATTGTGCATGCATGTTTATCATGGGCTGGCGAACAATGTTGTAGAGGAAGTTTTTCTTTTCATCTCACCAAAAAACCATTTTTTTATTTTCCGAGTGCAAAAAATGGGGTGTTTTGTGAAACAACCATGAAATGAAAGTTTCAAAATACCACCCTATTTTTCAAAACTACTAGACCACCTTGCATGGACAATGTCCCAACCGTGGTATCTCAAACCTTTTCATCCATCCCTAGTGAAAAAGATAAATTCTTGCTAAATCGGTAGGAAGTGAGTTTGGTTTGAACTATATGTACATGATCTGATGCTCATGATTTTTTGGAAAATCATTTTACCTTCACAATATGTTACTCCCTCCGTTTCATTCTATAATGCCTATAGTTTTTGGCACGGAAATTAAGAAACCCATGTGGAGAGAAAATTAAAATAGTTTTGGGTGGGATTTCTCATGGCCAATTGACATGATAAAATAGAGAAGTTTACATGAGACATGAAACGCTATATACTTTATGTAAACTCCCTAAAAAAGTTGTCCAGATGAGTCGCGTAACTCAATATATCTTATATTTTGAAAAATTTCTTAAAAAATTATAGGCACTATAGAAAAGAACGAAGGGAGTATTTCATTAGAGATCCAATGCAAGTTTAGCGAGGAATAGCCCCGAGCTTTGAATCTTCATGCCCGCCGATTTTGAATGTTTGACGATAGTTTAAAACAGGCATACAAATTTCAAAAATGATCGACACAATGCAAAACATTCACGTGGTGTCATATTATGTGACATAGTTGTAAGGAAAACCAAACTTGGTATATTGATTCTCTCTCAAAAAATATTCACAAAATGATCTATTTCAATCGAGCTTTCGTGTTTAGGTCAAATGACCAATGTTATGGCCAGAATCGTCATAGTTTGCGATAATGTGCCCATATTGTGCACACATGTGTATCCTGGGATAGCGAATAATTTTGCAGGAGGAAGTTTTCCTTTTTGTCACACCAAAAAGGCATTTTTCATTTTTTGAGTGCAAAAAATGAGGTGTTTTATGAAGCAACCACCAAATAAAAGTTTTAAAATGGTATCACCCCATTTTAAAAAAATACTAGACCATCTTGCATGTACAATGTCCCAACCGGGATATCTCAAACCTTTCCATCCACGCCTCATGAAAAAGACAAATTATCGCCGAATTAGTAGGAAGTGAGTCAGATTTGAACTACAGGTACATGATCTGATGCTCATGATTTTTTTGGAAAAATCATTTTTAGGTTCACAATATGCTATTTCATCATATATCTAATGCAAGTTAAACGAAGCTCAGCCGTGAGCTACGAATCTTCATGCCCACCGATTTAGAAAGTTTGACGATAGTTTAGAACGGACATAAAAAATTTAAAAACGATCTAAATAATGCAAAATCTTCACCTGGTGTCATATTATATGACATATTTGTAAGTAAAATACCAAACTTGTTATATTGATTATGTCTCAAAAAACCCTTCACAAAATGACCTATCTCAATCAAGGTTTCGTGGCTTTCAAGTCAAATGACCAATGTTTTGACCAGAATCACGGCAAAGTTTGTGATAATTTTCCCATATTGTGCATGCATATGCATCATGGGATAGCGAACAATGTTGCGTGAGGAAGTTTTCCTTTTCGTCGCACCAAAAAGCTATTTTTTATTTTCTGAGTGCAAAAACGGGGTATTTTGTGAAGCAACCACCAAATGAAAGTTTTAAAATGGTACCACCCCATTTTAAAAAAATACTACACCACCTTGCATGGACAATGTCCCAACCGGGATATCTCAAACCTTTCAGTCCACCCCTCATGAAAAAGACAAATTAATGCCGAATCGTTAGAAAGTGAGTCAGATTTAAACTACGGGTACATGATCTGATGCTCATGATTTTTTACAAAACTCATTTTTAGTTTCAATAATATGCTAATTCATTAGAGATCCAATGGAAGTTTAGCGACGCTCAGCCCCGAGCTATGAATCTTCATGCCCACCGAATTAAAAAGATTGACGATAGTTTAAAACGGGCATAAAAAATTCAAAAATGATCAAAACTATGCAAAACCTTCGCATGGTGTCATATTATATGACATAGTTATAAGTAAAAAATATCAAACTTGGTATATTGATTGTGTCTTAAAAAACCTTCACAAAATGACCTATCTCAATCGGGGTTTCATGGCTTTTAGGTCAAATGACCAATGTTATGACCAGAATCGCGAAATAGTTTAAGATAATGTGCCCATATTGTGTACTCATGTGCATCATGGGGTGGAAAACAATGTTTCATGAGGAAGTTTTCCTTTTTGTCGCGCCAAAAATCTATTTTTCATTTTCCGAGTGCAAAAAACAGGGTGTTTTATGAAACAACCACCAAATGAAAGTTCCAAAATGGTACCAAGTCATTTAAAAAAATACTATACCACCTTGCATGGACAATGCCCAACCGGTATATATCAAACCTTTCCGTCCACCCCTCATAAAAAATACAAATTCATGTTGAATCGATAGAAAGTGAGTGAGATTTGAACTACACGTATATGATCTGATGCTTATGATTTTTTTCAAAATTCATTTTTAGGTTCACAATATTCTATTTCATGAGAGATCCAATGCAAGGTTTTCTTTTTCTCACACCAAAAAGCCATTTTCTATTTTCTGAGTGCTAAAAACATGGTGTTTCATGAATCCTGGCATAGTTTCGGCTGATCTAGTGTTACAAAGATACGATACATAATTAAATAGATGATAGGGATATCATATTTAGATTCCTCTTATTTTGATGATCGATTTGGATATATTATTTTTCGAATTATGATTTATGAATTTGTAGATATGAATTATTCAATATTAAATGGAAAAAAGGCAAAATAAATAAAATTTATTTTATTTTATTTGAATCCAAGATTATTATTATTTACTTATTGTTGTTTACTTAAATAATTATATATAATATAAAAAAATAAAGGCGTCTAACATTATAGTCTAATGGTTAATAGGATTGATATGATAGTATTTACAATAAGTTCTAATTTCTTTGTCGGAAGCTCATGTGGAAGGAATGGAGAAGTTAAGTGTGCTAGGGTTTGAGATTAAGTGTACTTATAATTAAAAATGTTCATGTGAGATTAACGAGTTAAAGAATTCAAAAAAATTGAAAAAAGAATTGAATTTTTTTTAGAAAAATCTAGACCGACGGCAAAGCCGTCGGCGTAGCCAAACGGCTGTTAGTCATCTAGGTAGGACCTATATTATGTACGCCGATGGGTAGAGGGGCTACGCTTATGGGCTAGTACACTGACGGCAGCGGTCGGCCCAGCCTACGCCAACGGTATTCTAGAGCTACGTCGATGGGGCCCGGCCTTCGGCGTATCAGTCTTCTTCCGTAGTGCAGCGGGACAAGCGGTGGTGGCGGTGTGAGCGCTGGAAGAGTATTTCAGCTATGCACGCGTATAATCTATTATCATTATTTTTTTCTTTTAAAAAAGGGATAAAACCCCGACATCTGCATCGACTGATGCACAATCCTGTATTGTGAACCCAGGTTGGTCCGTGTTTACACTGATCTTTGTGAACTGAAGGCCAGATGAACCAAATTGGGGACTAGCCTAGTCCTCATCCAAGAGATAAATCAATTTATGGACGAAGTGAGAGAGAGAGATGAAATTTTCCATTCCCCACGTTTCAGTTGATTAGACTTCTTCCTAGTTTACCCTACTAAAATAAGTTGTAAAGATATTCTATGGCCAAGACACGGAACTTGTAATTTATGTAAATAGTGTTATCTTGTACAAATTAACTGGGCAGTGTTTTGTACTCCACTTGGGTATGAGTTTTTTTTTCCAATAAAGGGCCCTTAGTGTTTTGTACAACGACAATAGCAACAACAACACAGAAGGATATGCTGGAACACGCAGCACATAAATATATGTGCAACACAGACCCCAATAGGTTAGCGAACGTCGTGATGGCATCGATCCTAAACCCAATGGGTTAGGCCCAGGAGGGGTTGACGAAGGCTGACTGGATGCTCGATCTAGGCGTAGTAGGGGGTTGGTGAAAGCGAGTCCTCCACGCTGGATCCGTCCTGAGCGGGCAGCCCTATCCCCTCGTTTCCAGCAGCAATAGGGGGCTGGCGCCAGCTATGGTAGTGCTTCCTGCACCACCCGAAGATATCCTGCCCTGTGTATAGTATTGCAAGTAGCAACCCTCCAGAAATTACCAGCAGAAGAATCTCCTGAGTAATACCTTCTTTTCTTCCTTCCACAGTTTGTTGTCCGCTCCTGAAGTTGTTCGCAGGGCGCTAGCCAGTGTATCAAACGCGAGTTTGTTGGCATCAAAGGCCCTGAGTTCCTCCCTCCGTGTGTGATCCTCTGCCGCCTATAGTGGCTCTATCTATTACGTAATATTATGAAATGTGTCTCGGAGATAGCCATGGAGGAACATAAATATGAAAGGTTAGGGGGGGACAAATGCCCCCCAACCTCCCACCATAGTTCTGCCCGTGTTTTTTCTCTCTATGAAAAATACTATTTTCATCTTGTATATGTATAAGCAGTCAAAATCACTACTACTGGAGGGAGGCGAAGAGGGGGGCATAGATGATAAAGAAAGCAGGGAGGGAACCGGCAGGGACTATGAAGCTTGACTCGGCCGGGATGGATGTGTAGGTCCATGTAGTGTGCATGCTCTACGGAAAATGTCATCATCTAGGTGTGATGGTCCAGAATAAGATGAAGATGCACCAGATCGGAATAAGCATTATAACCATCTATCTTAACCTCCTTCAACTCGGAAAGCGTTGCCATGTGGTAGATCTCCATTTGGGTATTACGTCTGCAGCCCATACCATGACAAAATATACTTCGTATGTTCCAAAATAAGTGATGTAATGTTTTCTATATACACATTTATTTAGACAATAAAACATGTTTAGCTACAAAAGTATTTAGAGAAAGTTGAAGTCACTTATTTTATGGCGGAGGGAGTACATAGAACACATGAAAAGAAGCATCCATCGAAGTAACCATCCAAGTCTTGACGTTGGCGGGGACTTCTTCGTGAGCATGGCCCTCACGCATAGACAAACTCACTTCAAATGGGAGGTGATTATTGTCTATGGCCCCGCGGACCATCGAAGGTCCACTGAGTTTTTGCTTGAGCTCAAGTCGAAGGTGGAACGGACGGAGATCCCGGTGGTTATAGCTGGTGATTTCAATCTGATCCGCTCTGTTGAGGACAAGAGCTCGGCTAACGTGGACCTTCCTAGGATGCGTATGTTCAACGACTGCATCGCTGATCTTGCTCTCCGCGAGATTACGCGGGTGGGCGCTAGATATACATGGACAAATAAGCAGCTTCATCCCATCCACAGCGTCCTCGACCGTGTTTTTGTTTCTGTTGAGTGGGAAGTGGCATTCCCTCTGTGTTCGCTGAAGGCGGTCACTAGGATTGGGTCCGATCATACCCCGCTCCTTCTCTCTTTCGGAGGGGGTCGCCCTCCTCGTCTGAACCGCTTCCACTTTGAATCCTTCTGGCTTCAGAAGCGAGGCTTTGTGGAGGCGGTCCGTGCGCGATGGCTTGCGGCGGCCACCTCGACCCCTCGGGTTTACTGTGCTGTGGACATCTGGCACCACTGTGCCAGGTTATCTCGCCAGTTCATGAGGGGTTGGGGGGCGAACCTGGGGGCGGACCTGCGCGCCCAGAAGGCGTCTACTCTGGAGGCTATTCAGACCTTGGATCAGGAGGCTGACCGCCACGGCCTCTCCGCCGAGGAGTGGTCCCATAGATACTCTGTCAGGGGTGTACCCCCGGGTACCCCAGAGTTGGGCTATAAAGTGATCTGTGTAAAAGAATAAAACAATTAAATAGAAAGAATGGGTGAAGAGAGATGTAAAAGATAAAAGAAAGAAGAATAAATCCTGGTTGGGCCGAGTTATACTTAACCCGGCCTGGTCAAGACAGAACCTGCCCCTCTTGGGCCGAATTAACTAGGCCAGAGCCTGTTTGCTATGTGCTGAATGAGAGAAATCCAGTCGGGCCGAATTAACTAGGCCGAAGTCGGCCCACGGCCGACTCCCCGCCTCCTCCTTCTCCCGCCAACGTCGTCAGAGCCACCCGGCGAGCGTCCTCGTCCCGCATCCACGCCGAGCTCGCCAGGTCGCCGATTCCCTGCCGCCATCACCCCCGAGTGGGCCGGCATATGCTGAACCTGGCCCACCGCGGGGAGCCTCTCGAGCCGAAGTCCAGCATCCCCGCCTGCTTCCCCCGGGCGGGCCGGCATAGGCTGGACCCAGCCCACCGTGAGGACGAGTCAACGGGACGCTCCGGCTGGGCTTCTTATCCCGTGCCCCCGTTTGGGCCGAGCTAGAAGGAGCTCGACTGGGCTTTCTTTCACCCAGGCTGGGTATTTCCACTTGCTGCCCGACTTGGGCCGAACTGGAAGGAGCTCGGATGGGCCAGGCGCATGGTTGGCGGCTTCTCACCAGCCGAATCAACTAAGGAGTAGGCCGAGTTATCCTTCACGCCAGGGGCACTGGCCAATCTATTTCACCCCATATGACCTCTTATTTGTCTCCAGATATGTCCCTGATCTGCACAGCTACACGCCATCAAGTCAGGACAAGGCCAACAAGTATTGTGCCAGTCTTGGGAGCCCACCAGCTCAGACTGGCACATGATGTATGGAATATGCCCATGGCATCTAACAAGATGCTAGGAATATGCTCTTAGCATCAAATAAGATGCTAAGGAATATGCCTGGCATCTCCAAAGATGCCAAGGCATATGCTTAACACCTTTGGAAGATGCCCGGAATATGCCATCTAGATGCTAAGCGTGTAGTACAAGACTTGTCCCCTGGGCTCCCCTTTATAAGGAGCACCAGGGGGATCGTTCTAAGAGAGGCCCTGAAGGGCTCCTCTACTTTCTGCTCACTAGGAGCTCTCCTTCTACCTCTTCCTCCACTCTCACAGAGAGATTAGATAGAAGCATAGGGGAAACAGCTCAAGGAGCATGTTTGTAGCCACAAGTATGGCAAGACTATAAGGGATTAGAGCTTCAGTCCAATACACATTGTATTTCTCTTTGTTCATATGAGTGCGGTCTTCACCGCATCATCCCTCCCCGGATTCCTCCACGTCCATCGGCCCCAACTTTAGCCTACCCATGGCATATGCCGTGATACCACCACGACATTTGGCGCCCACCGTGGGGCCTTTAGTGGCGTTGGTTGGGTTTCCATCCGGACGGGAACACCTTCATCGATTTTCTTCCTCATAGGGCTCATTCAGCTTCACCAAGCCAACAGAGAACAAAGAGGTAAGCACAAAGGCTCTCCAAGTCTAACTCATCAAAGCAGGTAAGACTCAGCAAGAAGGACTCAAGCACTACTCCAAGCTTACTGTAAGTACCAAGTAACTCAGCAGGGCAGTTATGACCTAGCAAAACTCACCCAAACACTTCTCCAAGTTTACTGTAAGTGCCATGTAACTCAGCCACCTACACTCAATCCTTCACCCCGGGGAGAAAATAACTTAACCCGGGGACTAGTTAACTTATTTGTAGAGTCACCTTTAGATTAAGAGAGCATTATGTTGATTTAGATCTGCGCTCTAGCCAGCTTGTTTATAACTCGGCCATAAGTTGAATCAGCTTATTTGTGATTCATATAGATTTGGAGTCAGTTAGTTTATGATGTGGGTTGTCCTGTGACTCAGAGCCAGCTTATTTATAACTCGGCCATAAGTTGAATCTGCTTATTTGTGATTCAGGTAGATTCTGAGTCAGTTTACTTATGCTTTGGATTACCCTGTAACTCAGCTCCCCAGCCAGCTTATTTATAACTCGGACAGAAGTTGAATCAGCTTATTTATGATCCAGATAGAATTTGAGTCAGCTTACTTATGAGTCGGATAGAATTTGAGTCAGTTTATTTATGCTTTGGATTGTCCTCTAACTCAGCTTACCGGCCAGCTTATTGATGATTCGGATATAATTTGAGTCAATTTGTTTATGCTTCGAATTAACCTTTAACTCAGCTCAGTAGATTGTCTCTGATTCGGACTAACATTTGATTCAGCTTGACCGGGTATATTATAATTCGGATTGGTATTCAGACTCGGCGTACTAATCATATCTCTGATTCATGCCGAAGCTTTATTTAGTTCTCCAGATTGCCAGGTTATGTTATGACTCGGATTGATATTTCACCATCTTGCCAAGTTATCCCATATCACGGATGACTATTGGCCAGCTTATCATATCTCGAATCTATATCTCATATCTGTATCTCGAATCAGATCTCTCAGCGGTTAGCCCTATTATCATATCCCAAAGCTTAATCCCGGATCTATATCTCGGATCCATACCAAAGGCAAGTTATCAACATCACGCCAAATCAAGTTATATCGTGGCAAATAAGATGATTCGGATTTGAGTCAGAGGACTCACACTTAAGACATATAAGTCAAAATTGAGTAGAGTAACTCGGATTTGGGATGAGTTAACTCGGATTTGAGTTATATAACTCGGATCTGAGTCAGATCACTCAGACTTCAGACATAAAGTCAATTTTGAGTAAATTAACTCGGATTTGAGTTATATAACTTGGATTTGAGTCAGATCACTCAGACTTCAGACATAAAGTCAATTTTGAGTAAATTAACTCAGATTTGGGATGAGTTAACTCGGATTTGAGTCATATAACTCGGATTTAAGTCTGATGACTCAGACTTAAGACATAAAGCCAATTTAGAGTAAAGTAACTCGGATTTGGGATGAGTTAACTCGGATTTGAGTCATATAACTCGAATTTGAGTCAGATGACTCAGAATTAAGACATAAAGTCAATTTTGAGTAAAGTAACTCGGATTTGGGATGAGTTAACTCGGTTTTGGGTCATATAACTCGGATTTGAGTCAGATGACTCAGACTTAAGACATAAAGTCAATTTTGAGTAAAGTAACTAAAATTTGGAATGAGATAACTCGGATTTGAGTCATATACCTCGGATTTGAATCAGAGGACTCAGACTTAGGACATAAAGTCAATTTTGAGTAAAGTAACTCGGATTTGGAATTAGATGACTCGGGTGATAACTTACCCAAACGGGTTAAGAGAGCAGTGCCAAATAAGGCCAGAACTTGTAACTTACCCAAACGGGTTAAGAGAGCAGTGCCAAATAAGGCCAGAACTCATAACTTACCCAATG
This sequence comes from Avena insularis, assembly GCA_023614405.1. Classification (NCBI taxonomy): domain Eukaryota; kingdom Viridiplantae; phylum Streptophyta; class Magnoliopsida; order Poales; family Poaceae; genus Avena; species Avena insularis. Next base: position 433,355,394 of record CM042697.1, on the reverse strand, counting down.
GGGTTAAAAGAGCAATGCCCAAGAAGGCAAGAACTCATAACTTACCCAATGGAGTTAAAAGAGCAATGCCCAAGAAGGCAGGAACTCACCACTTACCCAATGGGGTTAAAAGAGCAATGCCCAAGAAGGCAAGAACTCATAACTTACCCAATGGGGTTAAAAGAGCAATGCCCAAGAAGGCAGGAACTCATAACTTACCCAATGAGGTTAAAAGAGCAGTGCCCAATAAGGCCAGAACTCATAACTTACCCAATGGGGTTAAAAGAGCAGTGCCCAATAAGGCCAGAACTCATAACTTACCCAATGGGGTTAAAAGAGCAATGCCCAAGAAGGCAGGAACTCATAACTTACCCAATGAGGTTAAAAGAGCAATGCCAGAGAAGACAAGAACTCATAACTTACCCAATGGGGTTAAAAGAGCAGTGCCCAAGAAGGCCAAAACTCATAACTTACCCAATGGGGTTAAAAGAGCAATGCCCAAGAAGGCAGGAACTCATAACTTACCCAATGAGGTTAAAAGAGCAATGCCAGAGAAGGCAAGAACTTGTAACTTACCCAAACGGGTTAAGAGAGCAGTGCCAAATAAGGCCAAAACTCATAACTTACCTAATGGGGTTAAAAGAGCAGTGCCCAAGAAGGCCAGAACTCATAACTTACCTAATGAGGTTAAAAGAGCAGTGCCCGATAAGGCCAGTATTCATTACTTACCCAAAGGGGTTATGACCAGTGCCCATGATGGCCAGAAGTCCAGAAACTTACCCAAAGGGGTTATGACCAGTGCCCATGATGGACAGAAGTCCAGAAACTTACCAAAAGGGGTTATGACCAGTGCCCATGAAGGCCAGAAGTCCAGAAACTTACCCAAAGGGGTTATGACGAGAACCCAAGAAGGCCAGAAGTCGAAAAAACCTGCCCAAAAAGGTTATGAGCAGAGCCCAAGAAGGACAAAGTCACAAACTTGCCCAAAAGGATTATGCGACCAAGAAATAAATGACAAGGAAGTTGTATGTCAGAAAACAACTCTGGGGATATTTAGATATAAAGCCCATGAACGATTCTACGAATCCCACATGGCCTCGGGGACTAATGTCGGGGGTGTACCCCCGGGTACCCCAGAGTTGGGCTATAAAGTGATCTGTGTAAAAGAATAAAACAATTAAATAGAAAGAATGGGTGAAGAGAGATGTAAAAGATAAAAGAAAGAAGAATAAATCCTGGTTGGGCCGAGTTATACTTAACCCGGCCTGGTCAAGACAGAACCTGCCCTCTTCAATTAACTAGGCTGCAGCCTGTTTGCTATGTGCTGAATGAGAGAAATCCAGTCGGGCCAAATTAACTAGGCCGAAGTCGGCCCACGGCCGCCTCCCCGCCTCCTCCTTCTCCCGCCAACATCGTCAGAGCCACCCGGCGAGCGTCCTCGTCCCGCATCCACGCCGAGCTCGCCAGGTCGCCGATTCCCTGCCGCCATCACCCGAAAGTGGGCCAAGATATGCTGAACTCGCCCACCGCTGGAGCCTCGAGCCGAAGTCCAAAGATCCCGCCGCTTCCCCGAAGGGCCGGCATAGGCTGGACCCAGCCCACCGCGAGGACGAGTCAACGGGACGCTGGGCGGCTTTTCTTCTCCGTGCCTCGTTGGGCCGAGCTAGAAGGAGCTCGGCTGGGCTTTCTTTCACCCAGGCTGGGTATTTCCACTTGCTGCCCGACTTGGGCCGAACTGGAAGGAGCTCGGATGGGCCAGGCGCATGGCCGGCTGGGCTGCTTCTCACCCAGGCCGAATCAACTAAGGAGTAGGCCGAGTTACTGCTACGCCTGGGGCACCTGGGCCAAGTTATTTCACCCCATATGACCTCTTATTTGTCTCCTGATATGTCCCTGATCTGCACAGCTACACGCCATCAAGTCAGGACAAGGCCAACAAGTATTGTGCCAGTCTTGGGAGCCCACCAGCTCAGACTGGCACATGATGTATGGAATATGCCCATGGCATCTAACAAGATGCTAGGAATATGCTCTTAGCATCAAATAAGATGCTAAGGAATATGCCTGGCATCTCCAAAGATGCCAAGGCATATGCTCAACACCTCTGGAAGATGCCCGGAATATGCCATCTAGATGCTAAGCGTGTAGTACAAGACTTGTCCCCTGGGCTCCCCTTTATAAGGAGCACCAGGGGGATCGTTCTAAGAGAGGCCCTGAAGGGCTCCTCTACTTTCTGCTCACTAGGAGCTCTCCTTCTACCTCTTCCTCCACTCTCACAGAGAGATTAGATAGAAGCATAGGGGAAACAGCTCAAGGAGCATGTTTGTAGCCACAAGTATGGAAAGACTATAAGGGATTAGAGCTTCAGTCCAATACACATTGTATTTCTCTTTGTTCATATGAGTGCGGTCTTCACCGCATCATCCCTCCCCGGATTCCTCCACATCCATCGGCCCCAACTTTAGCCTACCCATGGCATATGTCGTGATACCACCACGACATACTCCCTTGAGTCCTCCATTATGGAGATCTACAAGGGAGAAGAGGCGTTCTGGCGGCAGTGGAGCCGCCAGAACTGGACTGTCCAAGGGGAGTCGAACACGGCCTACTTCCATGCCGTTGCGAACGGTAGGAGGAGGAAGTGCTCGATCCCTTGCCTCTGGGCAGGCGAGGACCTGTTGGAATCCCCACAGGCCCTGTCCGCCCATATTTACGCCTTCTACCAGGATCTCTTCTCGGCGTCTCCTCCCTCGGGCCTCTCGCTTGCTCTGGACTTCTGGTCGGCTGGAGCGTTGGTCTCTCCTGTGGAGAATGAGGACCTTACTCGTTCTTTTCTCCCGGAGGAGGTGTCGGCAGCCCTTAAAACAATGAAGGCTAGTTCGGCCCCGGGCCCTGATGGGTTGCCCGTGGGTTTCTTCCAGTCTTTCTGGCCCCAGCTCCAGCCGGTTGTTCTCCAGATGTTCCAGGAGTTCTATGTTGGGACCCTGGTGATGTCTCGCCTGAACCTTGGAGTGATTACCCTAATCCCCAAAGTAGTGGGGGCCACGGACATTCGCCAATTCCGCCCGATTACCGTGATTAACGTCATCCAGCGTCTATTTGCCAAGGTCTGTGCTCTTCGTCTCGCTCTGGTGTTGGAGCGGCTTACTCACCCCCTCCAATTCACCTTCTTGAAGGGACGCCTCATTCACGATGATGTTCTGGCCTTCCATGAAATTATTCATGAGGTCAAGACTCAACGTCAACGCGGGGTGTTTCTCAAGCTTGACTTCCAGAAGGCCTATGACCGCTTGGACTGGGCCTTCTTGAGGTTGGTGCTGGAAAGGCGGGGTTTTGACGACCGCATGATCCGCTGGATTATGCAGTTCGTGATGAGCGGGCAGACGGCGATCAACATTAATGGGGAGATTGGCCAATACTTTCGTCCATCCTGCGGGGTTAGGCAAGGGGATCCTATATCCCCTCTCCTGTTCAACGCAGCGGTGGATGCCCTGGCTGAGATCTTGGATAGGGCCAGAGTAGCTGGCCACATCTCGGGGGTGGTGGGCCATCTGATCCCCGGTGGCGGGATCTCCCACCTCCAATACGCGGATGATACCATGATCATGGTTCAGGGCTCGGACCTCGACATCATTAACTTGAAGTTCCTGCTCCTTTGCTTCGAATCCCTGTCCGGTTTGACGATCAACTTCGACAAGAGTGAGGTGATGGTTCTGGGATACTCTGAGGAGGAGCGTCAGAGGATAGCTGATAACCTGAATTGTAAGCTGGCTGATTTCCCCATTACGTATCTGGGGATGCCTATCCGGGAGACTAGAGTTTTGATCAAGGACCTGTCCCCCTTGGTCTCGAGGGTACGCTTGCACGCGGAACCCTGGAGATCCCGCCTTACGTCCAAGGGGAGCAAGTCCATACTGATCAACTCCTGCCTCTCGAGCCTGCCCATGTACCAGATGGGCTTATACCTTCTGCCGGAAGGGACCCATGCCGACTTCGCTAAGGAGTTGTCTAGGTTCTTTTGGGCGGCAAGGGATGGCCACCAGAGATATCATATGGTCAAATGGGCAGATATCTGTTCTCCCAAGTGTCTTGGGGGATTGGGGATCCTCGACTCTCGGTGCTTTAATGTGGCGCTGATGCTGAAGTGGGTCTGGAGCATCCTCAGGGATGATGGGGGGATCTGGCTGCAGCTTATCAAGGCCAAGTACCTTCGGGGTCGGCCCCTGCTTGCTTGTGAGCGGCGGGAGGGCTCTCAGTTCTGGAGATCCATTCAGGAGATTAAGCACTTCATTGGCCTAGGTATCTCCTTTGCGGTGGGGGGTGGCCAGGGGGTACGGTTCTGGCTGGACCCGTGGCTACTTCCTATCCCGTTGGGGGTCTAGTTCCCCGGCCTATTCGCCATCTCTTCTTCCCCCGCGGCGCTTGTGGCGGAAGTCTTTGTTGACGGCCACTGGAACATCCTGTTCCGTCGCCACCTCAGTGAAGATGAAGCCACAGACCTTCTGCACCTCTGGGGCTTCCTCCTGGGAAACTTAGCTTCCTCCCCGGATTTGGCCTCGTGGCAGCTGATGGCCTCGGGGGAATTCTCGGTTAGCTCGGCCTATCGGGCCCTGTTCCAGGGCCCGGAGCTGACCTGGACCTCCCCATTGTGGAAGGCCCCCTCCCGCTTAGTATTCGGATCTTCGTGTGGCAGCTGCTGCGGGACAGACTCCCCTCGGGTGTCGAGGTCTCTAAGCGGCAGGGCCCGGGCAACGGCATGTGTCCCCTATGTGGGACTCCGGAATCCTGTGCCCATATTATGTTCTCTTGTTCGGTTGTGCGCGTGCTGTGGTCCTTCGTCCAGGAGGCGCTGGGGCCTGCTTGGCAGGCGCAGGAGCTCGGGGAGTTCTTGCAAACCCAGGCATATAGGACAGGAGGAGGGCGCCGTCTCTTCTGGCTCGTGTTTGCGGGCATCTCTTGGACCTTGTGGAATGTGCGTAACAAGATGGTGATTGAGAAGGTCTTCCCTTCCCGCGTGACTGACCCAGTTTTTTTCTTTTCTGGCCTTCCTACAGCAGTGGTCTCCCCTGGTGCGCCAGCGTGACCGGGCGTCCTTCGACGACTCGCTTCGGTCCTTGAGGGCAGCGGCGCTCCCCCTCTCGGCCCCGGCCCGGTCGGCCTCCTCGGTGGCATGAGCTCCTCCTGTCGCCGCGTCATGTCTTTTTCTTTTCTTGTTTGGGCTTGCCTGTGCTGTGGCCCCAGCGGTCTGTCGTACCTTTTTTCTTTTTGCTTGGCTCCGGCCAGTTCGGATATTCTGTGAACCTTGTATGTGGATGCTGCTTTATTTATAAAGCTGGACGAAAGCCTATTTAGAGAGAGAGAGAGAGAGAGAGAGAGAGAGAGAGAGTCTTGACGTTGGCGGGGAACTTACGGCTTTAGTTCACCAAAACTAATCACGTACTCAAATATAGAGCAACATTATAAGAACATGCACTATGCTAGACATCTTCTATAGAACTTCATCTACGTCATTGCTCCAAGGTGTTAACTGGAAAGCCATCGTTGTAATCCTCCTTCGTGATTTGAGTTAATTAACACATGCCCAACACTAAAATGGTTAGCCCATTTTGTAAGGTTATTGTTTTACTCTTCTAAGAAAATTTAGACTGAATAGTTACCACATTATCATCCAGGAAACAAACATAGGCAATATTGATATGAAATTATTTCAATTAGCATATGGAGGCTTTGAAAACCACAAAAAATAAAGATTCAAACATCACTACAAAATAGTTAGAAATAATTGCAAGTATCAATACACAATATGCACCACAAATCAGGTAGATACATCAAGCATGTAAGATATGCTCAATACAAAATAAGTGAAGAAGATACCTATCTTCAGATTGGGACAAATGACGTGCACCAGACATAAACAACGAGAAGCCACCTGTAAGAAAGAGACAATCATCCACGCCCACAAAATATAACAACCATTGTACAAGTGTAGGCAACAAAGCTGAATCGAGATAACCTACCTCAAGATTTCAGAAGGAACCAATTGATAGAATAGCATCTACAACAATATCATGATCAAGGCACACATGAAATAGAGGTTAGACCTGAGACAAATGGAAACTGAAAAAAAGGAAACGATAGCGGTGGTGCAAGCGGCGGCTGCACTACTCCCTCTCTTCTTCCCAAATCCAATAGGCAGATCATCTCATCATCTCTACTAAAAATATATGCATTAATCTGAATAAAAAGAGGAAGGCGCGTTATGAACATAAATAACATGTTCAGGCATGCACCAAGTTGTGTGTAAACAAACACCAAACTACAAAGTAAATAAAATGAGAATTATACCAAGCGCAAGGCAAGATATGATCTCAGACGTGCGCCATCAAGCCCTCATTCATGGGTGCCGCTAGTCTGCTCACCGTGGGTGGCGGCCGTAGCTGTGCCCAATGGACAGTGAAGATGGGGATTTGTTAACTACCGGATGTTTTATCTTTTTTTCTAAAACACATGTGTTTTGAAAAAGCCGAGGAATACCTTCTAACAGTATTTTTCTCCAAAATTTCTCAAAAAGTAATAAAATACTGGGTTTTGTCGCCATTGAACCGGTAGAACCAGCTGTCCAACCCGAACCGTGAACCCGTTGGTCCAGTTTTTCGTGTCCCGTCAAAGCGTCAACGGTGACCCATCCTTCGAACCAGACCGATGCGCCCCTTCCCGTGGTTATGATCTCCAGGGGATTTGGGTAGCGTGTCAAGTGGAATTTGTTTATTTGCTAAAATTTAGTCTAAATTTTAAGCCAAAAATTACATTAAATTTTAATATTTTAACTACTTCCTCCGTCCAAAAATAGATGTCTTACATTTGTCAAAATTTAGATAAATCTAGACACTATTTAGTATATAGATTTATCCAAATTTTAACAAATCTAAGACATCAATTTTGGAACGGAGAGAGTAATAGAAATGGGATTTTGGTACGATTCCACTTGACACCCTGGATTTGGGCTTGACACAGCCGGTGGCGACCGGAGTTCCCGTCACGCTGCCACCACCCTCCCCTCCCTCCCGTTGCCAGGCCGCCGTTTTGATAATCACTACTAGGAAAATGGCCTTTAGTGGCCCACCATGAAACATCATCTGTGGCGCACTAGCAGTGCGCCACGTGCCTTGCGCCACGGCTATCTCTCAGCCGTGGCGCACTGCCTAGTGCGCCACAGAAGTTTAGATACAGGCATGGCGCACATGCCAGTGCGCCACAGAAGTTTGGGCAGGTGCGCCACGCGTATGAAACGATAAACGTGGCGCACTAGGTGCTGTGCGCCACAAATATAAATTTCAAAATTCAAAAAAAAAGTAGCAGATCTGGATCTCGTCGTCAGTGCCGTCGCGCGTCGGTGCAGGTCGCCGTCGTCGCCACCTCGTTGTCACCTCGTTGTCGTCGTCACCTCGTTGTCGTCGTCGGAACTGCAAGGAGGAGGAGGAGAATAGGAGGAGAAGAAGAAGAGAGGCAGAGGAGGGGAAGAAGAGGAGGAGGAGAAGAAGAGGAGGAAGAGGAGGAGAAGAAGAAGAGGAGGCAGAGGAGGAAGAGGAGGAGAAGAAGAGGAGGCAGAGGAGGAAGAGGAGGAGAAGAAGAAGAGGAGGAGAAGAAGAGAGGGAGGTAGGAAGAGATGGAGGAAGAGAGGGAGGAAGGGAGGTCGATGTCGCCCGTTGTCACTGCGAGGAGGAGGAGAAGGAGGTCGATGTCGCGCCGTCACTGCAAGGAGAGGAGAAGGGGAAGGAGGAGAAGGGAGAAGGGAGAAGGAAGAAGGAGAAGGGAAAGGGAGAGGAAGAGGGAAAAGGGGAAGGGAAAAGGGGAAAGGAAAAGGGGAAAGGAAAAGGAGGAGGTGGGGATTCAAATTTGAATCCCGCCCAAGCTTATCCGTGGCGCACTAGCTGTAGGTGCGCTACGGATAAGTCGCCCTGTTTTTTTTTTCTGCGGGAAAAAACGGTTTTTTGACCGTAACTTTTTACTCTTTTCGAATTTTGAAAATCTAAAAAATCGCTAAACGACCGTAGGAGGAGAAGAAGAGGAGGAGGAGAAGAAGAGAGGGAGGTAGGAAGAGATGGAGGAAGAGAGGGAGGAAGGGAGGTCGACGTCGCCCGTTGTCACTGCGAGGAGGAGGAGAAGGAGGTCGACGCCACCACACTGCAAGGAGAGGAGAAGGGGAAGGAGGAGAAGGGAGAAGGGAGAAGGAAGAAGGAAGAAGGAGAAGGGAAAGGGAGAGGAAGAGGGAAAAGGGGAAGGGAAAAGGGGAAAGGAAAAGGGGAAAGGAAAAGGGAGGAGGGCGAGGTGGGGATTCAAATTTGAATCCCGCCCAAGCTTATCCGTGGCGCACTAGCTGTAGGTGCGCTACGGATAAGTCGCCCTGTTTTTTTTTCTGCAGGAAAAAACGGTTTTTTGACCGTAACTTTTTACTCTTTTCGAATTTTGAAAATCTAAAAAATCGCTAAACTAATCGTAGAGGAGGAGAAGTAGAGAGGGAGGTAGGAAGAGATGGAGGAAGAGAGGAGGAAGGGAGGTCGACGCGCCTGTTGTCACTGCGAGGAGGAGGAGAAGGAGGTCGACGACGCGCCGTCACTACAAGGAGAGGAGAAGGGGAAGGAGGAGAAGGGAGAAGGGAGAAGGAAGAAGGAAGAAGGAGAAGGGAAAGGGAGAGGAAGAGGGAAAAGGGGAAAGGAAAAGGGGAAAGGAAAAGGAGGAGGGCGGGTGGGGATTCAAATTTGAATCTCGCTTAAGCTTATCCGTGGCACTAGCCGTAGGTGCGCCACGGATAAGTCGCCTGTTTTTTTCTGCAGGAAAACGGTTTTTGACCATAACTTTTACTCTTTTCAATTTTGAAAATCTAAAAATCACTAAACGCAGAGGAGGAGGAGAAGAAGAGGAGGAGGAGAAGAAGAGAGGGAGGTAGGAAGAGATGGAGGAAGAGAGGGAGGAAGGGAGGTCGACGTCGCCCGTTGTCACTGCGAGGAGGAGGACAAGGAGGTCGACGTCACTGGCCACTGCAAGGAGAGGAGAAGGGAAGGAGGAGAAGGGAGAAGGAGAAGGAAGAAGGAAGAAGGAGAAGGGAAAGGGAGAGGAAGAGGAAAAGGGGAGGGAAAGGGAAAGGAAAAGGGAGGAGGCGGGGTGGGATTCAAATTTGAATCGCTTAAGCTTATCCGCGGCGCACTAGCTGTAGGTGCGCCACGGATAAGTCGCCCTGTTTTTTTTCTGCAGGAAAAAACGATTTTTTGACCGTAACTTTTTACTCTTTTCGAATTTTGAAAATCTAAAAAATCGCTAAACGACCGTAGGAGGAGAAGAAGAGGAGTAGGAGAAGAAGAGAGGGAGGTAGGAAGAGATGGAGGAAGAGAGGGAGGAAGGAAGGTCGACGTCGCCCGTTGTCACTGCGAGGAGGAGGAGAAGGAGGTCGACGTCGCGCCGTCACTACAAGGAGAGGAGAAGGGGAAGGAGGAGAAGGGAGAAGGGAGAAGGAAGAAGGAAGAAGGAGAAGGGAAAGGGAGAGGAAGAGGGAAAAGGGGAAGGGAAAAGGGGAAAGGAAAAGGGGAAAGGAAAAGGGAGGAGGGCGGGGTGGGGATTCAAATTTGAATCCCGCCCAAGCTTATCCGTGGCGCACTAGCTGTAGGTGCGCTACGGATAAGTTGCCCTGTTTTTTTTTCTGCAGGAAAAAACGGTTTTTTGACCGTAACTTTTTACTCTTTTCGAATTTTGAAAATCTAAAAAATCCCTAACAACCGTAGGAGGAGAAGAAGAGGAGGAGGAGAAGAAGAGAGGGAGGTAGGAAGAGATGGAGGAAGAGAGGGAGGAAGGGAGGTCGACGTCGCCCGTTGTCACTGCGAGGAGGAGGAGAAGGAGGTCGACGTCTGGCCAATCACTGCAAGGAGAGGAGAAGGGGAAGGAGGAGAAGGGAGAAGGTAGAAGGAAGAAGGAAGAAGGAGAAGGGAAAGGGAGAGGAAGAGGGAAAAGGGGAAGGGAAAAGGGGAAAGGAAAAGGGAGGAGGGCGGGGTGGGGATTCAAATTTGAATCCCGCCCAAGCTTATCCGTGGCGCACTAGCTGTAGGTACGCTACGGATAAGTTGCCCTGTTTTTTTTTTCTGCAGGAAAAAACGGTTTTTTGACCGTAACTTTTTACTCTTTTCGAATTTTGAAAATCTAAAAAATCGCTAAACGACCGTAGGAGGAGAAGAAGGGGAGGAGGAGAAGAAGAGATGGAGGAAGAGAGGGAGGAAGGGAGGTCGACGTCGCCCGTTGTCACTGCGAGGAGGAGGAGAAGGAGGCTCACGCCTTGCACACACCGCAAGGAGAGGAGACGGGGAAGCAGGAGAAGGGAGAAGGGAGAAGGAAGAAGGAAGAAGGAGAAGGGAAAGGGAGAGGAAGAGGGAAAAGGGGAAGGGAAAAGGGGAAAGGAAAAGGAAGGAGGGCGGGGTGCGGATTCAAATTTGAATCCCGCCCAAGCTTATCCGTGGCGTACTAGCTGTAGGTGCGCTACGGATAAGTCGCCCTGTTTTTTTTTTCTGCAGGAAAAAACGGTTTTTTGACCGTAACTTTTTACTCTTTTCGAATTTTGAAAATCTAAAAAATCACTAAACGACCGTAGGAGGAGAAGAAGAGGAGGAGGAGAAGAAGAGAGGAAGGTAGGAAGAGATGGAGGAAGAGAGGGAGGAAGGGAGGTCGACGTCGCCCGTTGTCACTTCGAGGAGGAGGAGAAGGAGGTCGACGTCGCGCCGTCACTGCAAGGAGAGGAGAAGGGGAAGGAGGAGAAGGGAGAAGGAAGAAGGAGAAGGGAAAGGGAGAGGAAGAGGGAAAAGGGGAAGGGAAAATAGGAAAGGAAAAGGGGAAAGGAAAAGGGAGGAGGGCGGGGTGGGGATTCAAATTTGAATCCCGCCCAAGCTTATCCATGGCGCACTAGCTGTAGGTGCGCTATGGATAAGTCGCCCTGTTTTTTTTTCTGCAGGAAAAAAACGGTTTTTTGACTGTAACTTTTTACTCTTTTCGAATTTTGAAAATCCAAAAAATCGCTAAACGACCGTAGGAGGAGAAGAAGAGGAGGAGGAGAAGAAGAGAGGGAGGTAGGAAGAGATGGAGGAAGAAAGGGAGGAAGGGAGGTCGACGTCGCCCGTTGTCACTACGAGGAGGAGGAGAAGGAGGTCGACATCGCGCCGTCACTGCAAGGAGAGGAGAAGGGGAAGGAGGAGAAGGGAGAAGGGAGAAGGAAGAAGGAGAAGGGAAAGGGAGAGGAAGAGGGAAAAGGGGAAGGGAAAAGGGGAAAGGAAAAGGGGAAAGCAAAAGGGAGGAGGGCGGGGTGGGGATTCAAATTTGAATCCCGCCCAAGCTTATCCGTGGCGCACTAGCTGTAGGTGCGCTACGGATAAATCGCCCTGTTTCTTTTTCTGCAGGAAAAAACGGTTTTTTGACCGTAACTTTTTACTCTTTTCGAATTTTGAAAATCTAAAAAATCGCTAAACGACCGTAGGAGGAGAAGAAGAGAGGGAGGTAGGAAGAGATGGAGGAAGAGAGGGAGGAAGGGAGGTCGACGTCGCCCGTTGTCACTGCGAGGAGGAGGAGAAGGAGGCTCCACGCCACGCCACTGCAAGGAGAGGAGAAGGGAAGGAGGAAGGGAGAAGGAGAAGGAAGAAGGAAGAAGGAGCAGGAAAGGAGAGGAAGAGGAAAAGGGGAAGGGAAAAGGGGAAAGGAAAAGGGGAAAGCAAAAGGGAGGAGGGCGGGGTGGGGATTCAAATTTGAATCCCGCCCAAGCTTATCCGTGGCGCACTAGCTGTAGGTGCGCTATGGATAAGTCACCCTGTTTTTTTTTCTGCAGGAAAAAATGGTTTTTTGACCGTAACTTTTTACTCTTTTCGAATTTTGAAAATCTAAAAAATCACTAAACGACCGTAGGAGGAGAAGAAAAGGAGGAGGAGAAGAAGAGAGGGAGGTAGGAAGAGATGGAGGAAGAGAGGAGGAAGGAGGTACGCCACCTGCTGTCACTGCGAGGAGGAGGAGAAGGAGGTCGACGTCGCGCCGTCACTGCAAGGAGAGGAGAAGGGGAAGGAGGAGAAGGGAGAAGGGAGAAGGAAGAAGGAAGAAGGAGAAGGGAAAGGGAGAGGAAGAGGGAAAAGGGGAAGGGAAAAGGGGAAAGGAAAAGGGGAAAGGAAAAGGGAGGAGGGCGGGGTGGGGATTCAAATTTGAATCCCGCCCAAGCTTATCTGTGGCGCACTAGCTGTAGGTGCGCTACGGATAAGTCGCCCTGTTTTTTTTTCTGCAGGAAAAAACAGTTTTTTGACCGTAACTTTTTACTCTCTTCGAATTTTGAAAATCTAAAAAATCGCTAAACGACCGTAGGAGAAGAAGAGGAGGAGAAGAAGAGAGGGAGGTAGGAAGAGAGGGAGGAAGGGAGGTCGACGTCGCCCGTTGTCACTGCGAGGAGGAGGAGAAGGAGGTCGACGACGCGCCGTCATTGCAAGGAGAGGAGAAGGGGAAGGAGGAGAAGGGAGAAGGGAGAAGGAAGAAGGAAGAAGGAGAAGGGAAAGGGAGAGGAAGAGGGAAAAGGGGAAGGGAAAAGGGGAAAGGAAAAGGAAAGGAAAGGGAGGAGGCGGGGTGGGATTCAAATTTGAATCTCGCCTGCTTATCCGTGGCGCACTAGCTGTAGGTGCGCTACGTATTATTCGCCCTGTTTTTTTTTTCTGCTGTAAAAAAGGGTTTTTTGACCTTAACTTTTTACTCTTTTCGAATTTTGAAAATCTAAAAAATCACTAAACGACCGTAGGAGGAGAAAAAGAGGAGGAGGAGAAGAAGAGAGGGAGGTAGGAAGAGATGGAGGAAGAGAGGGAGGAAGGGAGGTCGACGTCGCCCGTTGTCACTGCGAGGAGGAGGAGAAGGAGGTCGATGTCGCGCCGTCACTGCAAGGAGAGGAGAAGGGGAAGGAGGAGAAGGGAGAAGGGAGAAGGAAGAAGGAAGAAGGAGAAGGGAAAGGGAGAGGAAGAGGGGAAGGGAAAGGGGAAAGGAAAAGGGGAAAGGAAAAGGGAGGAGGGCGGGGTGGGGATTCAAATTTGAATCTCACTTAATCTTATCGTGGGCGACTAGCTGAGGTGCGCCATGGATAAGTCGCCTGTTTTTTCTGCAGGAAAAAACGGTTTTTTGACCGTAACTTTTTACTCTTTTCGAATTTTGAAAATCTAAAAAATCGCTAAACGACCGTAGGAGGAGAAGAAGAGAGGGAGGTAGGAAGAGATGGAGGAAGAGAGGGAGGAAGGGAGGTCGACGTCGCCCGTTGTCACTGCGAGGAGGAGGAGAAGGAGGTCGACGTCGCCCGTTGTCACTGCGAGGAGGAGGAGAAGGAGGTCGACGTCACTGCCACTGCAAGGAGAGGAGAAGGGAAGGAGGAGAAGGGAGAAGGGAGAAGGAAGAAGGAAGAAGGAGAAGGAAAGGGAGAGGAAGAGGAAAGGGAAGGAAAAGGGAAAGGAAAGGGAAAGGAAAAGGAGGCGGGCGGGGTGGGGATTCAAATTTGAATCCCGCCCAAGCTTATCTGTGGCGCACTAGCTGTAGGTGCGCTACGGTTAAGTCGCCCTGTTTTTTTTTTCTGCAGGAAAAAACGGTTTTTGGACCGTAACTTTTTACTCTCTTCGAATTTTGAAAATCTAAAAAATCGCTAAACGACCGTAGGAGGATAAGAAGAGGAGGAGAAGAAGAGAGGGAGGTAGGAAGAGATGGAGGAAGAGAGGGAGGAAGGGAGGTCGACGTCGCCCGTTGTCACTACGAGGAGGAGGAGAAGGAGGTCGACGACCCGCCGACACTGCAAGGAGAGGAGAAGGGAAGGAGGAGAAGGAGAAGGAGAAGGAAGAAGGAAGAAGGAGAAGGAAGGGAGAGGAAGAGGGAAAGGGAAGGGAAAAGGGGAAAGGAAAAGGGAAAGGAAAAAGGAAAAGGAGGAGGGGGTGGGGATTCAAGTTTGAATCCGCTTAAGCTTATCCGGTGGCGCACTAGTCAAGGTGCGCTACGGATAAGTCGCCCTGTTTTTTTTTTCTGCAGGAAAAAACGGTTTTTTTACCGTAACTTTTTACTCTTTTCGAATTTTGAAAATCTAAAAAATCACTAAACGACCGTAGGAGGAGAAGAAGAGGAGGAGGAGAAGAAGAGAGGGAGGTAGGAAGAGATGGAGGAAGAGAGGGAGGAAGGGAGTCGACGCCGCCTGCCAGGGATCATGAGGAGGAGGAGAAGGAGGTCGACGTCGCGCCGTCACTGCAAGGAGAGGAGAAGGGGAAGGAGGAGAAGGGAGAAGGGAGAAGGGAGAAGGGAGAAGGTAGAAGGAAGAAGGAGAAGGGAAAGGGAGAGGAAGAGGGAAAAGGGGAAGGGAAAAGGGGAAAGGAAAAGGGGAAAGGAAAAGGGAGGAGGGCGGGGTGGGGATTCAAATTTGAATCCCGCCCAAGCTTATCCGTGGCGCACTAGCTGTAGGTGCGCTGCGGATAAGTCGCCCTGTTTTTTTCTATAGGAAAAAACGGTTTTTTGACCGTAACTTTTTACTCTTTTCGAATTTTGAAAATCTAAAAAATCGCTAAACGACCGTAGGAGGAGAAGAAGAGGAGGAGAAGAAGAGAGGGAGGTAGGAAGAGATGGAGGAAGAGAGGGAGGAAGGGAGGTCGACGTCGCCCGTTGTCACTACGAGGAGGAGGAGAAGGAGGTCGACGTCGCGCCGTCACTGCAAGGAGAGGAGAAGGGGAAGGAGAAGGGAGAAGGGAGAAGGAAGAAGGAAGAAGGAGAAGGGAAAGGGAGAGGAAGAGGGAAAAGGGGAAAGGAAAAGGGAGGAGGGCGGGGTGGGGATTCAAATTTGAATCCCGCCCAAGATTATCCGTGGCGCACTAGCTGTAGGTGCGCTCCGGATAAGTCGTCCTGTTTTTTTTTTCTGCAGGAAAAAACGGTTTTTTGACCGTAAATTTTTACTCTTTTCGAATTTTGAACATCTAAAAAATCGCTAAACGACCGTAGGAGGAGAAGACGGGGAGGAGGAGAAGAAGAGATGGAGGAAGAGAGGGAGGAAGGGAGGTCGACGTCGCCCGTTGTCACTGCGAGGAGGAGGAGAAGGAGGTCGACGTTGCGCCGTCACTGCAAGGAGAGGAGAAGGGGAAGGAGGAGAAGGGAGAAGGGAGAAGGAAGAAGGAGAAGGGAAAGGGAGAGGAAGAGGGAAAAGGGGAAGGGAAAAGGGGAAAGGAAAAGGAAGGAGGGCGGGGTGGGGATTCAAATTTGAATCCCGCCCAAGCTTATCCGTGGCGCACTAGCTGTAGGTGCGCTATGGATAAGTCGCCCTGTTTTTTTTTCTGCAGGAAAAAACGGTTTTTTGACCGTAACTTTTTATTCTTTTCGAATTTTGAAAATCTAAAAAATCACTAAATGACCGTAGGAGGAGAAGAAGAGGAGGAGGAGAAGAAGAGAGGGAGGTAGGAAGAGATGGAGGAAGATAGGGAGGAAGGGAGGTCGACGTCGCCCGTTGTCACTTCGAGGAGGAGGAGAAGGAGGTCGACATCGCGCCGTCACTGCGAGGAGAGGAGAAGGGGAAGGAGGACAAGGGAGAAGGGAGAAGGAAGAAGGAGAAGGGAAAGGTAGAGGAAGAGGGAAAAGGGGAAGGGAAAATGGGAAAGGAGAAGGGGAAAGGAAAAGGGAGGAGGGCGGGGTGGGGATTCAAATTTGAATCCCGCCCAAGCTTATCCGTGGCGCACTAGCTGTAGGTGCGCTATGGATAAGTCGCCCTGTTTTTTTTTCTGCAGGAAAAAACGGTTTTTTGACCGTAACTTTTTACTCTTTTCGAATTTTGAAAATCTAAAAATCGCTAAACTTCGAGGAGGAGAAGAAGAGGAGGAGGAGAAGAAGAGAGGGAGGTAGGAAGAGATGGAGGAAGAAAGGGAGGAAGGGAGGTCGACATCGCCCGTTGTCACTGCGAGGAGGAGGAGAAGGATGTCGACGTCAAGGCCACTGCAAGGAGAGGAGAAGGGAAGGAGGAGAAGGGAGTAGGGAGAAGGAAGAAGGAAGAAGGAGAAGGAAAGGGAGAGGAAGAGGGAAAGGGGAAGGGAAAAGGGGAAAGGAAAAGGGGAAGGAAAAGGAGGAGGGCGGGGATTCAAATTTGAATCTGCCTGCTTATCCGTGGCGCACTAGCTGTAGGTGCGCTACGGATAAGTCGCCCTGTTTTTTTTTTCTGCAGGAAAAAACGGTTTTTTGACCGTAACTTTTTACTCTTTTCGAATTTTGAAAATCTAAAAAATCGCTAAACGACCGTAGGAGGAGAAGAAGAGAGGGAGGTAGGAAGAGATGGAGGAAGAGAGGGAGGAAGGGAGGTCGACGCCTGCTGTCACTGCGAGGAGGAGGAGAAGGAGGCCACGACGCTGCCACTGCAAGGAGAGGAGAAGGGGAAGGAGGAGAAGGGAGAAGGGAGAAGGAAGAAGGAAGAAGGAGAAGGGAAAGGGAGAGGAAGAGGGAAAAGGGGAAAGGAAAAGGGGAAAGGAAAAGGGAGGAGGGCGGGGTGGGGATTCAAATTTGAATCCCGCCCAAGCTTATCCGTGGCGCACTAGCTGTAGGTGCGCTACGGATAAGTCGCCCTGTTTTTTTTTTCTGCAGGAAAAAACGGTTTTTTGACCGTAACTTTTTACTCTTTTCGAATTTTGAAAATCTAAAAAATCACTAAACGACCGTAGGAGGAGAAGAAGAGGAGGAGGAGAAGAAGAGAGGGAGGTAGGAAGAGATGGAGGAAGAGAGGGAGGAAGGGAGGTCGACGTCACCCGTTGTCACTGCGAGGAGGAGGAGAAGGAGGTCGACGTCGCGCCGTCACTGCAAGGAGAGGAGAAGGGGAAGGAGGAGAAGGGAGATGGGAGAAGGAAGAAGGAAGAAGGAGAAGGAGAAGGAGAAGGGAAAGGGAGAGGAAGAGGGAAAAGGGGAAGGGAAAAGGGGAAAGGAAAAGGGGAAAGGAAAAGGGAGGAGGGCGGGGTGGGGATTCAAATTTGAATCCCGCCCAAGCTTATCTGTGGCGCACTAGCTGTAGGTGCGCTACGGATAAGTCGCCCTGTTTTTTTTTCTGCAGGAAAAAACGATTTTTTGACCGTAACTTTTTAATCTTTTCGAATTTTGAAAATCTAAAAAATCGCTAAACGACCGTAGGAGGAGAATAAGAGGAGGAGGAGGAGAAGAAGAGAGGGAGGTAGGAAGAGATGGAGGAAGAGAGGGAGGAAGGGAGGTCGACGTCGCCCGTTGTCACTGCGAGGAGGAGGAGAAGGAGGTCGACGTCAAGGCCACACTGCAAGGAGAGGAGAAGGGAAGGAGGAGAAGGAGAAGGAGAAGGAAGAAGGAGAAGGGAAAGGAGAGGAAGAGGGAAAAGGGGAAGGGAAAAGGGAAAGGAAAAGGAGGAGGGCGAGGTGGGATTCAAATTTGAATCTCGCTTAAGCTTATCCGTGGCGCACTAGCCGAGGTGCGCCATGGATAAGTCGCCCTGTTTTTTTTCTATAGGAAAAAACGGTTTTTTGACCGTAACTTTTTACTCTTTTCGAATTTTGAAAATCTAAAAAATCGCTAAACGACCGTAGGAGGAGAAGAAGAGGAGGAGGAGAAGAAGAGAGGGAGGTAGGAAGAGATGGAGGTAGGAAGAGATGGAGGAAGATAGGGAGGAAGGGAGGTCGACGTCGCCCGTTGTCACTGCGAGGAGGAGGAGAAGGAGGTCGACGTCGCGCCGTCACTGCAAGGAGAGGAGAAGGGGAAGGAGGAGAAGGGAGAAGGGAGAAGGAAGAAGGAAGAAGGAGAAGGGAAAGGGAGAGGAAGAGGGAAAAGAGGAACGGAAAAGGGGAAAGGAAAGGGAAAGGAGGAGGAGGGTGGGGATTCAAATTTGAATCTCGCCAAGCTTATCCGTGGCGCACTAGCTGTAGGTGCGCTACGGATAAGTCGCCTTTTTTTTTTTTCTGAAGTAAAAAAGGTTTTTTTTACCTTAATTTTTTAATTTTTTCTATTTTTTAAAATATAAAAAATCGATAAACGACCGTAGGAGGAGAAGAAGAGGAGGAGGAGAAGAAGAGAGGGAGGTAGGAAGAGATGGAGGAAGAGAGGGAGGAAGGGAGATCGACGTCGCCCGTTGTCACTGCGAGGAGGAGGAGAAGGAGGTCGACGCCGCACTGGCCACTGCAAGGAGAAGGAGAAGGAGGAGAAGGGAAGGAGAAGGAAGAAGGAAGAAGGAGAAGGAAAGGAAGAGGAAGAGGAAAAGGGGAAAGGAAAAGGAAAGGAAAAGGGAGGAGGGCGGTGGGATTCAAATTTGAATCTCCAAGCTTATCCGTGGTGCACTAGCTGTAGGTGCGCACGGATAAGTCGCCTGCTTTTTTTCTGCAGGAAAAAACGGTTTTTTGACCGTGACTTTTTACTCTTTTCGAATTTTGAAAATCTAAAAAATCGCTAAACGACCGTAGGAGGAGAAGAAGAGGAGGAGGAGAAGAAGAGAGGGAGGTAGGAAGAGATGGAGGAAGAGAGGGAGGAAGGGAGGTCGACGTCGCCCGTTGTCACTGCGAGGAGGAGGAGAAGGAGGTCGACATCGCGCCTTCACTGCACGGAGAGGAGAAGGGGAAGGAGGAGAAGGGAGAAGGGAGAAGGAAGAAGGAAGAAGGAGAAGGGAAAGGGAGAGGAAGAGGGAAAAGGGGAAGGGAAAATGGGAAAGGAAAAGGGGAAAGGAAAAGGGAGGAGGACGGGGTGGGATTCAAATTTGAATCCCGCCCAAGCTTATCCGTGGCGCACTAGCTGTAGGTGCGCTACGGATAAGTCGCCCTGTTTTTTTTTTCTGCAGGAAAAAACAGTTTTTTGACCGTAACTTTTTACTCTTTTCGAATTTTGAAAATCTAAAAAATCGCTAAACGACCGTAGGAGGAGAAGAAGAGAGGGAGGTAGGAAGAGATGGAGGAAGAGAGGGAGGAAGGGAGGTCGACGTCGCCCGTTGTCACTGCGAGGAGGAGGAGAAGGAGGTCGACATCGCGCCGTCACTGCAAGGAGAGGAGAAGGGGAAGGAGGAGAAGGGAGAAGGGAGGAGGAAGAAGGAAGAAGGAGAAGGGAAAGGGAGAGGAAGAGGGAAAAGTGGAAGGGAAAAGGGGAAAGGAAAAGGGGAAAGGAAAAGGGAGGAGGGCGAGGTGGGGATTCAAATTTGAATCCCGCCCAAGCTTATCCGTGGCGCACTAGCTGTAGGTGCGCCACTTAATAAGTCGCCTGCTTTTTTTCTGCAGGAAAAAATGGTTTTTTGACCGTAACTTTTTACTCTTTTCGAATTTTGAAAATCTAAAAACTCGCTAAACGACCGAAGGAGAAGAAGAAGAGGAGGAGGAGAAGAAGAGAGGGAGGTAGGAAGAGATGGAGGAAGAGAGGGAGGAAGGGAGGTCGACGTCGCCCGTTGTCACTGCGAGGAGGAGGACAAGGAGGTCGATGTCGGCCACACTGCAAGGAGAGGAGAAGGGAAGGAGGAGAAGGAGAAGGAGAAGGAAGCAGGAAGACGGAGACGGGAAAGGGAGAGGAAGAGGGAAAAGGGGAAAGGAAAAAGGAGGAGGGCGAGGTGGGGATTCAAATTTGAATCCCGCCCAAGCTTATCCGTGGCGCACTAGCTGTAGGTGCGTTACGGATAAGTCGCCCTGTTTTTTTTTTCTGCAGGAAAAAACGGTTTTTTGACCCTGACTTTTTACTCTTTTCGAATTTTGAAAATCTAAAAAATCGCTAAACGACCATAGGAGGAGAAGAAGAGGAGGAGAAGAAGAGAGGGAGGTAGGAAGAGATGGAGGAAGAGAGGGAGGAAGGGAGGTCGACGTCGCCCGTTGTCACTGCGAGGAGGAGGACAAGGAGGTCGACGTCGCGCCGTCACTGCAAGGAGAGGAGAAGGGGAAGGAGGAGAAGGGAGAAGGGAGGAGGAAGAAGGAAGAAGGAGAAGGGAAAGGGAGAGGAAGAGGGAAAAGAGGAAGGGAAAAGGGGAAAGGAAAAGGGGAAAGGAAAAGGGAGGAGGGCGGGTGGGGATTCAAATTTGAATCTCGCTAAGCTTATCCGTATGCACTCGCTGTAGGGGCGCTACGGATAAGTCGCCCTGTTTTTTTTTCTGCAGGAAAAAACGGTTTTTTGACCGTAACTTTTTACTCTTTTCGAATTTTGAAAATCTAAAAAATCGCTAAACGACCGTAGGAGAAGAAGAGGAGGAGGAGAAGAAGAGAGGGAGGTAGGAAGAGATGGAGGAAGAGAGGGAGGAAGGGAGGTCGACGCCGCCTGCTGTCACCGCGAGAGGAGGAGAAGGAGGTCACGCCGCCTGCCACTGCAAGGAGAGGAGAAGGGGAAGGAGGAGAAGGGAGAAGGGAGAAGGAAGAAGGAAGAAGGAGAAGGAAAGGAGAGGAAGAGGGAAAAGGAAAGGAAAAGGGGAAAGGAAAAGGGAGGAGGGCGGGGTGGGGATTCAAATTTGAATCCCGCCCAAGCTTATCCGTGGCGCACTAGCTGTAGGTGCGCTACGGATAAGTCGCCCTGTTTTTTTCTTCTGCAGGAAAAAATAGTTTTTTGACCGTAACTTTTTACTCTTTTCGAATTTTGAAAATCTAAAAAATCGCTAATTGACCGTAGGAGGAGAATAAGAGGAGAAGGAGAAGAAGAGAGGGAGGTAGGAAGAGATGGAGGAAGAGAGGGAGGAAGGAAGGTCGACGTCGCCCTTTGTCACTGCGAGGAGGAGGAGAAGGAGGTCGACGTCGTGCCGTCACTTCAAGGAGAGGAGAAGGGGAAGGAGGAGAAGGGAGAAGGGAGAAGGAAGAAGGAGAAGGGAAAGGGAGAGGAAGAGGGAAAAGGGGAAGGGAAAAGGGGAAAGGAAAAGGGGAAAGGAAAAGGGAGGAGGGCGGGGTGGGGATTCAAATTTGAATCCCGCCCAAGCTTATCTGTGGCGCACTAGCTGTAGGTGCGCTACGGATAAGTCGCCCTGTTTTTTTTTCTGCAGGAAAAAACGGTTTTTTGACCGTAACTTTATACTCTTTTCGAATTTTGAAAATCTAAAAAATTGCTAAACGACCGTAGGAGGAGAAGAAGAGGAGGAGGAGAAGAAGAGAGGGAGGTAGGAAGAGATGGAGGAAGAGAGGGAGGAAGGGAGGTCGACATCGCCCGTTGTCACTGCGAGGAGGAGGAGAAGGAGGTCGACGTCGCGCCGTCACTGCAAGGAGAGGAGAAGGGGAAGGAGGAGAAGGGAGAAGGGAGAAGAAAGAAGGAAGAAGGAGAAGGGAAAGGGAGAGGAAGAGGGAAAAGGGAAGGGAAAAGGGAAAGGAAAAGGGAAAGGAAAAGGAGGAGGGCGGGTGGGATTCAAATTTGAATCTCGCTTGCTTATCTGTGGCGCACTAGCTGTAGGTGCGCTACGGATAAGTCGCCCTGTTTTTTTTTCTGCAGGAAAAAACGGTTTTTTGACCGTAACTTTTTACTCTTTTCGAATTTTGAAAATCTAAAAAATCGCTAAACGACCATAGGAGGAGAAGAAGCGGAGGAGGAGAAGAAGAGAGGGAGGTAGGAAGAGATGGAGGAAGAGAGGGAGGAAGGGAGGTCGACGTCGCCCGTTGTCACTGCGAGGAGGAGGAGAAGGAGGTCGACGCCTGGCCACCGCAAGGAGAGGAGAAGGGAAGGAGGAGAAGGGAGAAGGGAGAAGGGAGAAGGAAGAAGGAAGAAGGAGAAGGGAAAGGAGAGGAAGAGGAAAAGGGAAGGAAAAGGAAAGGGAGGAGGAGGGTGGGGATTCAAATTTGAATCCCGCCCAAGCTTATCAGTGGCGCACTAGCTGTAGGTGCGCTACGGATAAGTCGCCTGCTTTTTTCTGCAGGAAAAAACGGTTTTTTGACCGTAATTTTTACTCTTTTCGAATTTTGAAAATCTAAAAAATCGCTAAACGACCGTAGGAGGAGAAGAAGAGGAGGAGAAGAAGAGAGGGAGGTAGGAAGAGATGGAGGAAGAGAGGGAGGAAGGGAGGTCGACGTCGCCCGTTGTCACTGCGAGGAGGAGGACAAGGAGGTCGACGCCGGGCCACACTGCAAGGAGAGGAGAAGGGGAAGGAGGAGAAGGGAGAAGGGAGGAGGAAGAAGGAAGAAGGAGAAGGGAAAGGGAGAGGAAGAGGGAAAAGAGGAAGGGAAAAGGGGAAAGGAAAAGGGGAAAGGAAAAGGGAGGAGGGCGGGGTGGGGATTCAAATTTGAATCCCGCCCAAGCTTATCCGTGGCGCACTAGCTGTAGGTGCGCTACGGATAAGTCGCCCTGTTTTTTTTTCTGCAGGAAAAAACGGTTTTTTGACCGTAACTTTTTACTCTTTTCGAATTTTGAAAATCTAAAAAATCGCTAAACGACCGTAGGAGAAGAAGAGGAGGAGGAGAAGAAGAGAGGGAGGTAGGAAGAGATGGAGGAAGAGAGGGAGGAAGGGAGGTCGACGTCGCCCGTTGTCACTGCGAGGAGGAGAAGGAGGTCGACGTCGCGCCGTCACTGCAAGGAGAGGAGAAGGGGAAGGAGGAGAAGGGAGAAGGGAGAAGGAAGAAGGAAGAAGGAGAAGGGAAAGGGAGAGGAAGAGGGAAAAGGGGAAAGGAAAAGGGGAAAGGAAAAGGGAGGAGGGCGGGGTGGGGATTCAAATTTGAATCCCGCCCAAGCTTATCCGTGGCGCACTAGCTGTAGGTGCGCTACGGATAAGTCGCCCTGTTTTTTTCTTCTGCAGGAAAAAACAGTTTTTTGACCGTAACTTTTTACTCTTTTCGAATTTTGAAAATCTAAAAAATCGCTAATTGACCGTAGGAGGAGAATAAGAGGAGAAGGAGAAGAAGAGAGGGAGGTAGGAAGAGATGGACGAAGAGAGGGAGGAAGGAAGGTCGACGTCGCCCTTTGTCACTGCGAGGAGGAGGAGAAGGGGAAGGAGGAGAAGGGAAAGGGAGAGGAAGAGGGAAAAGGGGAAGGGAAAAGGGGAAAGGAAAAGGGGAAAGGAAAAGGGAGGAGGGCGGGGTGGGGATTCAAATTTGAATCCCGCCCAAGCTTATCCGTGGCGCACTAGCTGTAGGTGCGCTACGGATAAGTCGCCCTGTTTTTATTTTTCTGCAGGAAAAAACGGTTTTTTGACCGTAATTTTTACTCTTTTCGAATTTTGAAAATCTAAAAAATCGCTAAACGACCGTAGGAGGAGAAGAAGAGGAGGAGGAGAAGAAGAGAGGGAGGTAGGAAGAGATGGAGGAAGAGAGGGAGGAAGGGAGGTCGACGTCGCCCGTTGTCACTGCGAGGAGGAGGAGAAGGAGGTCGACGTCGCGCCGTCACTGCAAGGAGAGGAGAAGGGGAAGGAGGAGAAGGGAGAAGGGAGAAGGAAGAAGGAGAAGGGAAAGGGAGAGGAAGAGGGAAAAGGGGAAGGGAAAAGGGGAAAGGAAAAGGGGAAAGGAAAAGGGAGGAGGGCGGGTTGGGGATTCAAATTTGAATCCCGCCCAAGCTTATCCGTGGCGCACTAGCTGTAGGTGCGCTACGGATAAGTCGCCCTGTTTTTTTTCTACAGGAAAAACGGTTGACCTTAACTTTTTAATCTTTTCTAATTTTCAAAATATAAAAAAGCGCTAAACATAGAGGAGGAGAAGAAGAGGAGGAGAAGAAGAGAGGAGGAAGGAGGTCGGCCGCCTGCTGTCACCGCGAGGAGGAGGAGAAGGAGGTCACGCCACGCTGCCACTGCAAGGAGAGGAGAAGGAAGGAGGAGAAGGGAGAAGGAGAAGGAAGAAGGAAGAAGGAGAAGGAAAGGAGAGGAAGAGGAAAAGGGAAGGAAAAGGGAAAGGAAAAGGGGAAAGGAAAAGGAGGAGGGGGTGGGGATTCAAATTTGAATCCGCCCAAGCTTATCCGTATGCACTAGCTGTAGGTGCGCCACGGATAAGTCGCCTGCTTTTTTTTTCTGCAGGAAAAACGGTTTTTGACCGTAACTTTTACTCTTTTCAATTTTGAAAATCTAAAAATTGCTAAACGACTGTGAGGAGGAGAAGAAGAGGAGGAGGAGAAGAAGAGAGGTAGGAAGAGATGGAGGAAGAGAGGAGGAAGGGAGGTCACGCCGCCTGTCACCGCGAGGAGGAGGAGAAGGAGGTCGACGCCGCACTGCCACACTGCAAGGAGAGGAGAAGGGAAGGAGGAGAAGGGAAAGGAGAGGAAGAGGAAAAGGGAAGGAAAAGGGAAAGGAAAATGGGAATGGAAAAGGGAGGAGGGCGGGTGGGATTCAAATTTGAATCTCGCTTGCTTATCCGTGGCGCACTAGCTGAGGTGCGCCACTGATAAGTCGCCTGTTTTTTTTCTGCAGGAAAAACGGTTTTTTGACCGTAACTTTTACTCTTTTCAATTTTGAAAATCTAAAAATCGCTAAACCATCGTAGGAGGAGGAGAAGAAGAGGAGGAGGAGAAGAAGAGAGGGAGGTAGGAAGAGATGGAGGAAGAGAGGGAGGAAGGAGGTCGACGCCGCCTGCTGTCACCAAGCGAGGAGGAGGAGAAGGAGGTCGACGCCGCTACTGGCCACTGCAAGGAGAGGAGAAGGGAAGGAGGAGAAGGGAAAGGGAGAGGAAGAGGGAAAAGGGAAGGAAAAGGGAAAGGAAAAGGAAAGGAAAAGGAGGAGGGCGGGTGGGATTCAAATTTGAATCTCCAAGCTTATCCGTGGCGCACTAGTCAGGTGCACTACGGATAAGTCGCCCTGTTTTTTTTTTTTGCAGGAAAAAACGGTTTTTTGACCGTAACTTTTTACTCTTTTCGAATTTTGAAAATCTAAAAAATCGCTAAATGACCGTAGGAGGAGAAGAAGAGGAGGAGGAGAAGAAGAGAGGAAGGTAGGAAGAGATGGAGGAAGAGAGGGAGGAAGGGAGGTCGACGCCGCCGCTGTCACAAGGAAAGGAGGAGAAGGAGGTCGACGCGCCATCACTGCAAGGAGAGGAGAAGGGGAAGGAGGAGAAGGGAGAAGGGAGAAGGAAGAAGGAAGAAGGAGAAGGGAAAGGGAGAGGAAGAGGGAAAAGGGGAAAGGAAAAGGGGAAAGGAAAAGGGAGGAGGGCGGGGTGGGGATTCAAATTTGAATCCCGCCCAAGCTTATCCGTGGCGCACTAGCTGTAGGTGCGCCACGGATAAGTCGCCTGCTTTTTTTTCTGCAGGAAAACGGTTTTTGACTGCGTAACTTTTTACTCTTTTCGAATTTTGAAAATCTAAAAAATCGCTAAACGACCGTAGGAGGAGAAGAAGAGGAGGAGGAGAAGAAGAGAGGGAGGTAGGAAGAGATGGAGGAAGAGAGGAAGGAAGGGAGGTCGACGTCGCCCATTGTCACTGCGAGGAGGAGGAGAAGGAGGTCGACGTCGTGCCGTCACTGCAAGGAGAGGAGAAGGGGAAGGAGGAGAAGGGAGAAGGGAGAAGGAAGAAGGAAGAAGGAGAAGGGAAAGGGAGAGGAAGAGGGAAAAGGGGAAAGGAAAAGGGGAAAGGAAAAGGGAGGGCGGTGGGATTCAAATTTGAATCCCGCCCAAGCTTATCCGTGGCGCACTAGCTGTAGGTGCGCTACGGATAAGTCGCCCTGTTTTTTGTTCTACAGGAAAAAACGGTTTTTTGACCGTAACTTTTTACTCTTTTCGAATTTTGAAAATCTAAAAAATCGCTAAACGACCGTAGGAGGAGAAGAAGAGGAGGAGGAGAAGAAGAGAGGGAGGTAGGAAGAGATGGAGGAATAGAGGGAGGAAGGGAGGTCGACGTCGCCCGTTGTCACTGCGAGGAGGAGGAGAAGGAGGTCGACGTCGCGCCGTCACTGCAAGGAGAGGAGAAGGGGAAGGAGGAGAAGGGAAAGGGAGAGGAAGAGGGAAAAGGGGAAGGGAAAAGGGGAAAGGAAAAGGGGAAAGGAAAAGGGAGGAGGGCGGGGTGGGGATTCAAATTTGAATCCCGCCCAAGCTTATCCGTGGCGCACTAGCTGTAGGTGCGCTACGGATAAGTCGCCCTGTTTTTTTCTAGGAAAAACGGTTTTGACCGTAACTTTTTACTCTTTTCGAATTTTGAAAATCTAAAAAATCGCTAAACGACCGTAGGAGGAGAAGAAGAGAGGGAGGTAGGAAGAGATGGAGGAAGAGAGGGAGGAAGGGAGGTCGACGTCGCCCGTTGTCACTGCGAGGAGGAGGGAAAGGGAGAGGAAGAGGGAAAAGGGGAAAGGAAAAGGGGAAAGGAAAAGGGAGGAGGGCGGGGTGGGGATTCAAATTTGAATCCCGCCCAAGCTTATCCGTGGCGCACTAGCTGTAGGTGCGCTACGGATAAGTCGCCCTGTTTTTTTTTCTGCAGGAAAAAACGGTTTTTTGACCGTAACTTTTTACTCTTTTCGAATTTTGAAAATCTAAAAAATCGCTAAACCACCATAGGAGAGGAGAAGAAGGAGGAGGAGAAGAAGAGGGAGGTAGGAAGAGATGGAGGAAGAGAGGGAGGAAGGGAGGTCGACGCCGCCTGCTGTCACCGCGAGGAGGAGGAGAAGGAGGTCGACGCTACCGCCACCGCAAGGAGAGGAGAAGGGGAAGGTGGAGACGGGAGAAGGGAGAAGGAAGAAGGAGATGGGATAGGGAGAGGAAGAGGGAAAAAGGGGAAAGGAAAAGGGAAAGGAAAAGGAGGAGGGCGGGTGGGGATTCAAATTTGAATCCGCCTAAGCTTATCCGTGGCGCACTAGCTGTAGGTGCGCTACGGATAAGTCGCCCTGTTTTTTTTTCTGCAGGAAAAAACGGTTTTTTGACCGTAACTTTTTACTCTTTTCGAATTTTGAAAATCTAAAAAATCGCTAAACGACCGTAGGAGGAGAAGAAGAGGAGGAGGAGAAGAAGAGAGGGAGGTAGGAAGAGATGGAGGAAGAGAGGGAGGAAGGGAGGTCGACGTCGCCCGTTGTC
Organism: Avena insularis; assembly: GCA_023614405.1. NCBI lineage: Eukaryota > Viridiplantae > Streptophyta > Magnoliopsida > Poales > Poaceae > Avena > Avena insularis. Next base: position 433,328,518 of record CM042697.1, on the reverse strand, counting down.
ACTGCGAGGAGGAGGAGAAGGAGGTCGACGTCGCGCCGTCACTGCAAGGAGAGGAGAAGGGGAAGGAGGAGAAGGGAGAAGGGAGAAGGAAGAAGGAAGAAGGAGAAGGGAAAGGGAGAGGAAGAGGGAAAAGGGGAAGGGAAAACAGGAAAGGAAAAGGGAGGAGGGCGGGGTGGGGATTCAAATTTGAATCCCGCCCAAGCTTATCCGTGGCGCACTAGCTATAGGTGCGCTACGGATAAGTCGCCCTGTTTTTTTTCTGCAGGAAAAAACGGTTTTTTGACCGTAACTTTTTACTCTTTTCGAATTTTGAAAATCTAAAAAATCGCTAAACGACCGTAGGAGGAGAAGAAGAGGAGGAGGAGAAGAAGAGAGGGAGGTAGGAAGAGATGGAGGAAGAGAGGGAGGAAGGGAGGCCGACATCGCCCGTTGTCACTGCGAGGAGGAGGAGAAGGAGGTCGACGTCGCGCCGTCACTGCAAGGAGAGGAGAAGGGGAAGGAGGAGAAGGGAGAAGGGAGAAGGAAGAAGGAAGAAGGAGAAGGGAAAGGGAGAGGAAGAGGGAAAAGGGGAAAGGAAAAGGGGAAAGGAAAAGGGAGGAGGGCGGGGTGGGGATTCAAATTTGAATCCCGCCCAAGCTTATCCGTGGCGCACTAGCTGTAGGTGCGCTACGGATAAGTCGCCCTGTTTTTTTTTCTGCAGGAAAAAACGGTTTTTTGACCGTAACTTTTTACTCTTTTCGAATTTTGAAAATCTAAAAAATCGCTAAACGACCGTAGGAGGAGAAGAAGCGGAGGAGGAGAAGAAGAGAGGGAGGTAGGAAGAGATGGAGGAAGAGAGGGAGGAAGGGAGGTCGACGTCGCCCGTTGTCACTGTGAGGAGGAGGAGAAGGAGGTCGACGTCGCGCCGTCACTGCAAGGAGAGGAGAAGGGGAAGGAGGAGAAGGGAGAAGGAAGAAGGAAGAAGGAGAAGGGAAAGGGAGAGGAAGAGGGAAAAGGGGAAGGGAAAAGGGGAAAGGACCTGGGGAAAGGAACCGGGCGGCGGGCGGGGTGGGGATTCAAATTTGAATCCCGCCCAAGCTTATTCGTGGCGCACTAGCTGTAGGTGCGCTACGGATAAGTCGCCCTGTTTTTTTTTTCTACAGGAAAAAACGGTTTTTTGACCGTAACTTTTTACTCTTTTCGAATTTTGAAAATCTAAAAAATCGCTAAACTAATCAGAGGAGGAGAAGAAGGAGGAGGAGAAGAAGAGAGGAGGTAGGAAGAGATGGAGGAAGAGAGGGAGGAAGGGAGGTCGACGCCGCTGCTGTCACCGCGAGGAGGAGGAGAAGGAGGTCCACGCCAATGGCCACTGCAAGGAGAGGAGAAGGGGAAGGAGGAGAAGGGAGAAGGGAGAAGGAAGAAGGAAGAAGGAGAAGGGAAAGGGAGAGGAAGAGGGAAAAGGGGAAGGGAAAAGGGGAAAGGAAAAGGGAGGAGGGCGGGGTGGGGATTCAAATTTGAATCCCGCCCAAGCTTATCCGTGGCGCACTAGCTGTAGGTGCGCTACGGATAAGTCGCCCTGTTTTTTTTTCTGCAGGAAAAAACTGTTTTTTGACCGTAAGTTTTTACTCTTTTCGAATTTTGAAAATCTAAAAAATCGCTAAACGACCGTAGGAGGAGAATAAGAGGAGGAGGAGAAGAAGAGAGGAAGGTAGGAAGAGATGGAGGAAGAGAGGGAGGAAGGGAGGTCGACATCGCCCGTTGTCACTGCGAGGAGGAGGAGAAGGAGGTCGACGTCGCGCCATCACTGCAAGGAGAGGAGAAGGGGAAGGAGGAGAAGGGAGAAGGGAGAAGGAAGAAGGAAGAAGGAGAAGGGAAAGGGAGAGGAAGAGGGAAAAGGGGAAGGGAAAAGGGGAAAGGAAAAGGGGAAAGTAAAAGGGAGGAGGGCGGGGTGGGGATTCAAATTTGAATCCCGCCCAAGCTTATCCGTGGCGCACTAGCTGTAGGTGCGCTACGGATAAGTCGCCCTGTTTTTTTTTCTGCAGGAAAAAACGGTTTTTTGACCGTAACTTTTTACTCTTTTCGAATTTTGAAAATCTAAAAAATCGCTAAACGACCACAGGTCGTTGCGAGCAGATGCGAAATCTCGTTCTCGTCATTTTGGTATATCATACGATTTTTTTCGATATCGTATGCAAAAGTTATGGCCATTTTATCGTGGCATAAACTTTTTTTGTATAAAAAGTGGAAACTCATGTTTGTTAATTTTACTAGAAGCTATACCACATTACCTACCTAAATATGAAAGGATTTAATTTTTTGAAGTGTTTATCATTTTCTTTTATTTTTTGCAAACCCTAAGAAGGCGATCCAGGGGGGGTGGAGTTGGTGCAGGGAGTACAAACATCTGTGGCGCACTAGGCCATGTGCTCTACGGATGTTTTACTCCTGTGGCGACTAGGCCGAAAAGCGCCATGAAGTTTGTGGGCTTGCAGCAGAGGGGCATGCGCTTAGGCGAGCGCACAGACCCATGTGCACCACAGATGACCCTAACAACCGTGGCGCACATGACTATAGTGCGCCATGATATTTGGCGGCGTGGCCCTGGCCCACACACATATCTCAGCGCACTATAGTCATGTGTGCCATGGTTGTTCTAGTTATTAGTAGGGCACTGCCCACAGGTGAGCCACGCCTGTTTTAGCTGTGGGGCACTTCAACCATGTGAGCCACGGATGTGCTGATTACCTATAGCCGTTTTCCTAGTAGTGAATTCTTCTCTGCCTTTCCCCGGCTATTGGCGGTGTTGAAAAATAGAGCAATTTACCAAGCGAATTATCCATAATAAACGCTAGATAAAACATGATTAGAATAATAGGCAATATACTAATCATGTGAAATAGCGAATACATATTAAGGCATATAACCAAACAAACTGCAAGGCATAAAACTTTGGATTTGATCAGAACAAGATTGAGACAAAAGATATAAACGGCAGTAGCAGAAGAGTAACCGCCAGCGTTGGAACCGTCGTTGGCCATGTCGTCGAGGAACAGGGTGCTGATGTCGGGGAAGAAGTCCTCGTCGGGGAAGACGTCACCACAAGCGCTATCTCTGTAGGGAGTCCGTGATTTGTTAGAGTCGCTACCGATAGCGCTCCCCAAAAATATTATCACCCTTCTCCCGTACAAGACTCGAAGCAGCGGGGTCTCGGAGGCCTACTGTCCCAGCTAGCGGTGCACGCCGCAAAACGGAAGATCTAGGTAGCAACATCGGACAGCCTCCACTCAATTCGTATTCATTTAACTCGTATTAAAAGTCCATTTAAAGCAAACGTTTCAGCTTCTGTACATCTGTTCATATACCATTCATGCGTGGCAAAATAAAGCTCGGCTCGACGAGATTCCCGCAACCCGCGGCGTGCGCGTCGTGACGAGGCGTGGCGTGGCGAGGCGAGCGAGGAGGAGGAGCGCGCGTGTGGAACTCTCTCCTTCTCCTTCTCATCCTTTTACCAAGTGGTAGGAGAGCTCACCTTATAAGCTGGTCCAACTTTCACTCAACTAGCAATGTGGGACTAAACATTTGTCCCAGCTCTTGCCTTGCATGAATGGGCCAAATGGGCCTCTAGGATTTCAGGAATTTATTGGCATATAATAAATGGGCTGGGCCTATTTAGGCAAAAATTCCAACAATCCCCCACCAGATCCCAGAGGCACATGAAGTTTTCCTTTGATTCCAAAACATTGATTATATACTGGTACTGTAGTGGAGACTGTTAAGTTGAACTTCCACCTAGAGCTTTATGTTATACTAGGCCGCAACTTGTACAGTGGACTATGCCTTGAACTGCAAGTTTGCTGCGAACCTAGCTTCACAAAAAGTCTTGACCGATACTAGGCTACCGTGGGACTTCCCCGCGGGTGGAGCTTATACGTCATACTCCATGACCTTTCATGAGTTTATTAGAGAGCACCCTACTCTCATAGACTGCGACGTTTTAACAGTCAGACTCATATAGGTGTGTTCTTCAAAAGATGTTCTGCAGGACAACATCTTTGCTTAGGATAAGCCACTTAGAACACATTAAGATAATAAATCAACCTGCCGTGCAGAATAGGAAAGTATTGCATCTTTATGGAGTGGTGTTTATTAAAGTAGGGATACTTTCCTCTCAGCTAACCAACAGCTTGTCTCCCAATTCTAATTCACGGGATCTCCGATCACATAGAGTGGTTTACCACTGTGGAAAGCTCAAATTGTGGATCTCATACCCATCTCCTTTGATGCATTTTATATCACGTTGTGTGATAGACCATTTATGAAGGGATCTGCCAGGTTCTTAGATGTTTGGATATAATCCAATGCAATAACTCCGGAGTTTCTCATTTTCCTAATAGATTTTAGTCTCCTCTTCACATGTCTTGAGGACTTCATATTATCCTTAGAACTGTTCACCTTAATAATCACAGTTTGATTATCACAGTTCATTGGAATTGCGGGTGTAGGTTTTTCAACCACAGGTAAGTCCATCAAGAGTTCACGAAGCCACCTGCTTCAACAGTGGCCGTGTATAGTGCTGTGAGTTCTGCTTCCATAGTTGACCTCGTTAAGATGGTCTGCTTGCAAGACTTCCAAGAAACAGCGCCACCACCAAGTGTGAAAACATATCCACTCGTGGCCTTTATCTCGTCAGCATCAGATATCCAATTTGAATCACTATAACCCTCTAGTACCCTCGGATACCCGGTATAGTGTATGCCATAGCTCGCAGTGCCTTTTAGATATCGCATAACTCTCTCAAGAGCATGCCAGTGATCATCTCCTGGATTTGAAACAAATCGACTGAGTTTGCTTACAACAAAGGCGATTTCAGGTCTCGTGGCACTAGCTAAATACATAAGCGAGCCAATGATTTGAGAGTATCTTAGTTGGTCTCTAGCATTTCCTCAATTCTTTCGAAGCAACACACTAGGATCATATGGTGTAGGAGAAAAATTGACGTCGCTATACCCGAAACGACTCAAGATCTTTTCCACATAGTGGGACTGAAGCAGTGTAATCCCACCATCATCATCTCTCAATAGCTTGATGTTTAGGATGGCATCAGCTACTCCCAGATCCTTCATCTCAAAGGAACGAGATAAGAAATCTTTGACCTCCTTAATTGCATTAAGGTTGGTTCCGAAAATCAGTATGTCATCAACATACAAACAAAGGATGACTCCCTCACCCCCACCATGGCGATAGTATACACACTTGTTAGCTTCGTTTACAACAAAGCCTGCAGCGGTTAAGGTTTTATCAAATTTTTCGTGCCACTGCTTAGGTGCTTGTTTAAGACCATATAAAGACTTCAGTAGCTTGCAAACTTTTCTTTCTTAACCATTTACTACAAAACCATCTTGTTGATCCATATAAATTTCCTCATCCAACTCTCCATTTAGGAAAGCCATCTTAACGTCCATTTGATGAACGAGAAGACCGTGTGAGACAGCCAGAGATAGTAGTACTCGAATGGTGGTCAACCTTGCTACAGGTGAGTAAGTGTCAAAGAAGTCTTCACCTTACTTTTGGGTATGATCCTTGGCCACAAGCCTTGCCTTGTACTTCTCAATAGTACCATCATGCCTTAGTTTCTTCTTAAACACCCATTTACATCCTACAGGTTTGCACCCATAAGGACGATCAGTGATCTCCCATGTTTCATTAGCTAAGATGGAATTCATCTCACTATGAACAGCTTCCTTCCAGTAGTCAGCATCAGCAGATGCATAAGCTTCTGAAATGGAAGTGGGAGTGTCATCGACAAGGTACACAATGAAATCATCACCAAAAGACTTTGCGGTCCTTTGTCTCTTGCTCTTTTTAGGAATTTCATTATCATCCTTCTTAGAACTTTCAGAGTGTTCAATTGGAATGGTAGGTTCGGAGAATATAGCAAATTCCTAATTAGATGAACTAGGTATCTCCGGATTTGATGAGTTAGGTTTATCCTTCATTGGAAAGATATCCTCAAAGAAAGTCGCATCAGTCGACTCCATGATTGTACCGACATGAATGTCAGGCACTTCAGATTTTACTATCAAGAATCTATAACCAATGCTATGAAAAGCATAGCCCAGAAAAACACAATCAATGGTTTTTGGTCCAAGCTTGCGCTTCTTGGGGATTGGTACATTAACCTTTGCCAAACAACCCCAAGTACGTAAGTAAGAGAGTTTTAATATTTTCTTCTCCCATTCTTCGAATGGAGTAATTTCTTTGTTATTTGTGGGAACTCGGTTTAGGACATGACACGCGGTCAATAGTGCCTCCCCCCACCATTCCTTAGAAAGACCCGATGTGTCTAACATGGCGTTAACCAAATCTGTTAGAGTACGGTTCTTTCTTTCGGCTACTCCATTTGACTGGGATGAGTAGGGAGGCGTCCTCTCATGAATTATACCATGTTCCGCACAAAAGGAATCAAACTCGTTGGAAAAATACTCTCCACCACGATCATACCTAAGCCTCTTAATCTTTCGATTAAGTTGATTTTCTGCCTCAGCTTTATAGATTTTGAAGAAACTCAAAGCCTCATCTTTTGATTTCAGAATATACACATGACAATATCTCGTAGAGTCATCGATCAAAGTCATGAAATATTTCTTTCCACCTTTTGTCAACACACCATTCATCTCACAAAGATCAGAATGTATGAGCTCTAGTGGTGTTAAATTTCTCATTTCTGCAGTCATATGGGACTTGCGAGGTTGTTTAGCTTGCATGTAGACTTGGCACTTAGATCCCTTAACAGTTGATAAATCAGGGATTAAATTCATTTTGGCTAGCCGTGTCATACAACCAAAATTAATATGACAAAGACGAGAGTGCCAGACATTTGATTCAAAATTTGTGTAAATATGATTAACAACTTTATTACAAATGTCTGACAGAGATAAGCGGAACAAGCCTTCGCACTCATAGCCTTTACCAACAAAGGTTCCATACTTCAAAATTACAAATTTGTTGGACTCGAATACAATCTTGTAGCCATCTCGACACAGAAGAGATCCGCTAACAAGATTTTTATTTATTGAGGGAACATGATGCACGTTCTTCAGGCGCACGGTCTTTCCCGAAGTGAACTTCAGATCGACCGTACCAACACCATGAACAGAAGCATGCGAGCCGTTCCCCATCAGCACGGTTTAAGTCCCTCTGACCTGATATAAAGAAAACATGGAAATATCAGAACACACATGTACATTAGCGCCCGTGTCAATCCACCAATCAGGAGAACGACATAATGAAAGAACAGTAGGTAATATACCATACCCAACATATTTCATCTCAACGTCGCCCATGACAACATTAGCAGTCTTGCTGCCCATGCTGGCGCTTGTCAAAGCGGTTGGGACAAGCAGGAACCCAATGATTAGGATCACCGCACACATGACAAGCACCTTTCCTCTTATCAGTCTTCTTCTTGAAGCTGGTGGACTGTGAGGCCTTGTTCTTTCCATCGAACTTTACTTTGTCATCAAACCTGCCTTTGTTCTTGAACTTGTGAGGCTGGAAGTTCCTTTTCTGTACCAGGTTGGCATTAGAACCTCCCTCGGTACCTCGAGCACGTGTGTCTTTTGCTCTCGCCTTCTCTTCCACATCAAGAGTCCCAATGAGATCCGTCACGGAGAACTCTTATCTCTTGTGCTTCAGAGAAGTAGCAAAATTCCTCCATGACTGGGGAAGTTTGGCAATGATGCCTCCGGCAACAAACTTGTCCGGTAACACACAAGTGAATTGCTCAAGCTCCCTGGCAAGTGACTGTATCTCATGAGCCTGCTCCACAATGGGGCGGTCATCAACCATCTTATAGTCATAGAATTGTTCCATGACATACAGTTCACTGCCAGCATCGGAGACTCCAAATTTTCTCTCGAGCGCATCCCACATATCCTTGCCATTGCTAAATGACAGATATGAATCGACAATATTGTCGCCAAGAATGCTGATCAAGGCAGCCTTGAAAGTGGTATCAAGTTTTTGGAACGCCTCCTCCTGAGCGGGATTAAGTTCTCCTCAAAGCGCCATAGATGGCGTTATAGCAGCTCATGGTCGAAACCAGAACCTTTGCTCTCGCACGCCATCGTTTGTTATTCACACCTTCGAACACAGGTGGCTTCATAGAAGCAACAAAGCCACTTGGGGCAAATTGCCTGAAATAAGGTTTTTGGATTGTTGAAAAATAGAGCAATTTACCAAGCGAATTATCCATAATAAACGCTAGATAAAACATGATTAGAATAATAGGCAATATACTAATCATGTGAAATAGCGAATACATATTAAGGCATATAACCAAACAAACTGCAAGGCATAAAACTTTGGATTTGATCAGAACAAGATTAAGATGTAAGATATACAGCAGAGTAAAGAGGAACCGCCGCGTTGGAACCGCTGCTGGCCATGTCGAGGAAGAGGGTGCTGATGTCGGGAAGAAGTCCTCGTCGGGAAGACGCGCATAAGCGCTATCTATAAGGGAGTCCGTGAGAAGCCGAGGTCGCTGATAGCGCCCCAAAACCTTATCGCCTTCTCCCATACAGACTCGGCAGCGGGTCTCGGATACAGCCTCAAGCAGCGGGGTCTCGAGTCTCATCGTCTGTCGGCTAGCGGTGCACGCCGCAAGATGGGATAGGGAAGATCTAGGTAGCGCAGTGCTCTGAAACTGGAGGCTCAAAGGATGTGCGACAGACTATCTGAGAGGAGGCGCGACCTCTCTCTCTTATAGGCACAGAGGGGAGCAGAAGATGAAATGAATGGACGAAAGATGAAGCAAACATGCGGCAGCCCACCGGACAACCTCCACTCAATTCGTATTAAAGGTCCATTTAAAGCAAACATTTCAGCTTCTGTACATCTGTTCATATACCATTCATGCGTGGCAAAATAAAGCTCGGCTCGGCCCGCCCGCCCGCCCCCGCGCGCACGTCGTGGCGAGCGAGAAGGAGCGCGCGTGTGGAACTCTCTCCTTCTCCTTCTCATCCTTTTACCAAGTGGTAGGAGAGCTCACCTTATAAGCTGGTCCAACTTTCACTCAACTAGCAATGTGGGACTAAACATTTGTCCCACCTCTTGCCTTGCATGAATGGGCCAAATAGGCCTCTATAATTTCAGAAATTTATTGGCATATAAGAAATGGGCTGGACCTACGCCATCCAAGATCTGCTTTGCACCGTCGCCGGCCGGCACACCTTCAAAGACCTGCTCGGTGCCGCCGCCACCGGCGAGAGCTCCGGCCGCCGCTCTTAATCCTTACACTCCCTCCCATGTGACGACCTGAGGAATTAGATCGTACGAATTGGGGAATTGGAGGAGGGTGAGAAGAGCAAGCAGGAGGTAAGACGATGAACACAAAGAAGACGAGAAACACTAATCCCATTTTGCTTCTTCGATAGTAGTTTGAACGGCTACACATTCGTGGTCTTATACACTGACCACGTCACACTTACGAGCCTCCAGGCCTAACACACACACGCACGGACCATGGCCAATCCTTGCTTCCTTCACATATGTCACACTGAACTCTGAATATTCAGTTCAGGTGTCGCTGTTAACTGACAGAGGATCAGGTGTGACATCCCACTCTAGGCGCGTTGTTGCTTCCATGCCTCTCCTCGCCGCCACTGCCGACCAACTCCAGGCCGTAGGCGCTGTTGTTTTCTTGCCTGATCTCGTGATTGGATGCATGTTACTATACTTTTAGGATCAATGGATGATCCTGGAATTCAAAGTGCTTGTTATTCTTGTATGGTCAGGATCGTTGGACAATGCAGCAGGATCTGTGAATTAACAGGCGCGCGAGTGTAACTTCTTGTTGGTTGATACGACATCCCACTATCCCAGAGTTAATTGTTCTGAATTGTAATTCAATTTGGTAAGTACTTCCTATACTCATCTCTCAAAATACTTCCATTTTTTTGCGTGCTTCCGCATCCGGGGTGAGGCCTTGTGTGGCGTTGGGTGAGCATCGAGCCACCACACCTCGAGGTGAGCCATTTGTGGCGTTCGGAGAGCATTGCGCCATCGCACCTCTCCAACGGAGACGTAGCTTCTTTGGAAGTGAACTTCGGGAAACAAATCTTCGTCTCCGCGTCCATCGGTTATCTCTCAACCGAACCCTTTACTTATGCACTTTACATTGTGATAGCCATCGTGCTTGAAGTATTTATACCTTGCTATCACCTTGTTGCTTGTATTGCTTAGCATAGGTTGTTGGTGCACCTAGGTGAACTTAGTGGCTAGGTTTTGTGCTCAATAAATTAAACGTTAGTTTTATTCCGCATTTACTTGAGCCTAAACCGTAATATTTTTAAAAGACTATTCACCCCCCCTCTAGGCGACTTCCTGTGTACTTTCAATTGGTATCAGATCAAGGTCTATCGCTTTTAGGCTTCACCGCCTCGAGAGTAAAGATGTCTCCTAGGGGTTTAGTGCACTCTCACACATTTACTTTTGATGGCACACATTATGATGTTTGGCGTACTCGCATGCTTAGTCATTTTCGGGCCATTGAACCAAACATTGAGAGCATTCTAGATATGGGCTTATCTCCTCCTAAGGATCCCCAAAATCTATCTTTGGAGGAGAAGACAAACTCTTATCTCGAAGCTCAAGCATCTAATGTGCTTGTTAATGTTGTGAGCTTTGTAGTTCTTTCATCAATCATGCCTTTCCGGAATGCTCATGATATATGGACCAAGCTTCAAGCAAAATATGATGTGTCCAAGCTTAATGAGGATGATTGTGTTCCATCCACCTCCGGCCGTGATGTGTTCTCGTCTTCTTCCACTAGACCAACATGTGAGTTGTCACAAGGTAATGATATGGTGAGTGGTGATAGAACTTGCAATGTAGATAGTGAGATTTCCATTCATGATTCTTTGTCTCTATCTCATTGCAATGTTGTATCTTTGGGCATGAACACTTGTATAACCATATGTGATTTACATCCTAGTGTTGATTGCCCTTGCATATCTTGTAGAAATGAATTGGATATATCTCATGATGATATGCTTGCTTTGCCTTGTTGCCATGATAAATGTGCTTCCATTTCCTCTAGTTATTGTGTTGCTAACCATGTAGAAGAAAGTGAAGAATGTGTGGGCCAAGGCAAAGTTATCATTAGAGCTTCATGTGTTCCCTCATCATCATCTTCTTCCAATGTTCACTTGTGCCTCATGGCTAAGGGTTCAAAGGTAACCTCTCCTTTGGACTCCAATATATCTCATGATGATGTGAATGTTGATCATGTAGAAGTAGATAATGATGTTGCTTCTCTAAAAGAGAAGGGGGGCTAGTCCTTCGTGCTCTTCATCCTAATAAAAATGCTTGCTCTACTTTCATTGAAATCTTGACTTGTGCTATTGAAAGTAGGCAACTAATATATGAGCATGAGGACAAAATAGATAAAATAAGTAGTCTTGAGCGTGAGTATGCTAATGAAATTGCCAACCTAAATGAAGCTCTTGAAGAGGAACAAACCACTAAGGAATCTCTTGAGGAGGCCTTTGCTCTAGAGATATCTAGAGTAAGGAAATCTCATGATAGAGAGTTTGAGGTGGCAAGTGCTCTTCAAATTAAAAATGATGAACTTGAAGTTGCCTATGCTAAACTCCTTGAGGATTTTGAGCACCTCAACAATGGCTCTAGGGTCATCAAGGGTGAGCTCATCAAACTCACCGAGTTACATGAGCAACTTAAAGCTTCATATTCTAAAGAGCTTTCCAAGTTGCCCTCACCTCTTGCTTTAATTGATGATGCTTGTGCTACTAACTCTATTTCATGTGAAGCATCTATCTTGAAGGAGAATGTTGATCTAAAGGCTCAACGTGCTTTGCTAACAAGCAACTATGGGAGATTAGAAGAAAGTCATGCCAAGCTCTCAAGCTCGCATGAGGATCTTCTACTCTCCCATGGTAGGCTAGAGTTAGCTCATGAGGCCATTGTGTCAAAGGTAACATCTAGTGGGCCTCATGTGGACATTAGCACTATATCTACTCCAAATGTTATATTGCCATGTGCTAGTCCTTATAATTCATCCTCTCACAACCATGCTAAATCTTGTGATGAATTGCATCCTTTGCCTTGTTGCTCTAACAATGAAGCTTCTACTTCCTCTAGTATTGTTGTTGATATTAACCATGTAGAGGAAGTCAAAGAGCTCAAGGCTCAAGTCACTTATTTGAAGAATGACTTGAAAAGGTGTCATGAAGGGAAGACCACGCTCAAGAATATGTTGAGTGTGCGACGCCCCCCAAGTGACAAGAGTGGGCTTGGATTCAACTCCAACACCAAGAGCAAGTCCACTATCTCGTTGAAGCACAAGGGCAACAAGAATAAGGGCCAAGGACAAGTGAAGAATCCGGCCAACATTGTGTGCTTCAAGTGCAAGGAAGAAGGGCATCATGTGAGGGATTGCCCATTGAAGAAGAAGCCTCTTAGTGAGAAGCAATGGGGGAAGCGGCCTCAAGCTCCTCCACAAGCTCAAGACGGGCCACTTCCCAAGAAGCCTCAAGTTCTTCTTCATGGTGCAGCTCCTCCCAAGAAGAAAGATGGCAAGAGAAGAACTTGCTACATATGTCGTGAGAAGGGGCACCTTTCTTCCTCATGCACCATGGGTATCTCCTCATCCCATCCTATCTTGTTTGATGATGCTTATTCACTTCGTAAGGATGAGGGTGGCAATGTGTTTGCCAAATTTGTTGGTGCCCAAAGTGGTGTCAAGAAAAGAACCATTTGGGTGGCCAAGCCTATTGTGACTAACTTCTTAGGACCCAACTTGGCTGGGGACCAACAAGCTAAAACTTTATCAATAGGTGTTTTTGGAGGGCATTGGAGACTTGGCTATCTTATGAAGAGTTGAGATATCTTCATTATATTCTTGTTGTCAAAGTCAAGTCATTGGTTATCATGCTTCTATTCCTTATCCAATGTTCCTCCTTCCGGTAACTCGTGCTAAACTCCTTTACATTTATAGTTACTTGCTCCCTTGTGCATGTGTTGGTTTTGTACCTTGCATGTGCTTGTACATGTTGTGCTTCCCACTTACTTATATTGACCTATGAATTATATTTGTGTATGTTGGTTGGCACACCATGTATTTGTGTTTCTTGGTTTTGAGCCTTTATTGTTTCTAGTAGGTATCTTATTTGGCTCTTGTGAGGGATTAATGGACTATTCCGTTTTGGGGGAGTGTCATGCTTGGGCATTCCACAATCCTAAAATGTGTGTACATGAGAAAAACCACTCAGTAGTCATTTTTTTGTCTCTATGTGGTTTGTCTCTCTCATGAGAAACTCAAGTTTCCATAATGTCCATTAATACCTCTAGTTTGATCTTTTTGCCTCTTGTTGAGATTTCTTGATTTATCACATTATGGGGGAGTCATATGCTTTGTGCATATTACAAACCTAGAAAATGTGGACATTTGAGGTAGTGCCACTTAGATTTGATATTGAGAATTATCTAGTTCCTATGTGGCACATTTGCTCATACAAGTTCCAATTTGCTTAAATGTTTTTATTGCTCATCTTTTGGATCTTGTTCGTGATAGTGATTCTTGGTATGTCTTTCCTCATATTTGGATCTACATATCCTCATGGGAACCACTTGCTTCTATTTAATCCAATCACTAGTGATTGTGTGACTATTTGAAGCAATCAAGAATCTCTTTCGAAGCATCAAGCTTAATTCCTATCTTGTTATATGCTTCTTTGTGTGAATATGATCTTGGATATCCTTGCAAACTACCTCGGGAAAATTATCCCTATTACTTTTTGTCCTTGGACAATTAGTATTTAGTATATGGTAGGATCCTTTGATCATATTCGTTTTGGCCTTTTCTTATTTATATTATCTTTGGCCAATAAAATGTTTTTCTATTTGCTCCCAAGCTTTCCTTGCCTCTTGTGGATCTTCTTATTTTATTTATTTCCCCTTGTGTTTTATTTAGTGTAGGTACTAGTGATGATCTCATTTGTGGGCATTTTGCATTCAAAGGCAAAATTATATATAATGCTCTACTTATGGGGGAGATCTCCTATATTATCTAGAACATTGTTTTATGCTTCTTGATTTGATCCTTCTTGCTTGGAAGCTCGATCCTTTTTGTGTTGGTACTTTTTGTGCCATCATGAAAAGTGTGAAGAGTTTGTTTTGGTTATTATTTCCTTGCTCTCGTTGGGAGTTGGCTTTATCTCATTCCGTTTCACTTGTTTTGTTCTTTTAGGATGAGATAAATCCTTGAGCCTTGGTATTTTTCTTATCCTTTTTCTTTGGCTCTTTCGAGTTCATTTGTTGAACTTGTGCTCTTTCATGTGTTGATTTGGCTCTTCGATACAATTTGGACACCTTTTGTCGAGTCACACTTTTGTGTGTGTCTTATTGGTTTACTTGGTGTTTTTGTTCAAATTGTATCTCCTTTTGGTTCTTGAAAGCCTATGCATGCATATTTACTTCTTGTATATATTATGGCATGCTTGCTTTCTTTGATCCAATATATAGGAGAAACTCCACCAAATCCTAATGGGCTAAGATGTGCATGAAATTCAATTTCATATCAATATGCACATATTTGTGTGGGGCTCTCCTATGTATTGTAGTTTCACTAACTACTTTGGACCCAATTTGTTTGGGGACCATAGTGTACTTAATTGTGTTTTAGGTGCATTGGAGATATATATTGGGTGCTTGTATCTTGAACAAGGAAGAAGTGGCGTCTACATGTTAGTTGGATGCAAGTTAGGATGATCAACGAATTCATATCTTCTTCATCCTACCAATTATATCATGTAACAAGTATCTCTCTCATGCATACATATCTTGTTCCCAACCTTGTGTAGGTTGCTTGTTGGCATGAATTTGTGTTCTTCCATATGTAGGATTTCTTGTTTTGGATTTGAAGAGTTCTCTCTATTGAAAATGTGTGTATGTTGAGATGAGTGCATATAATGGGGACTATACTAAATCATGCTCATGATTCACTAATCCCAAATATGTCAATCTAGCAACTTTGTTGCATATCGTTTCCTCAATATCTCCCATGTGCAATAGTGAGTATTTTTGCCCAGTTGATTTCTATCTTGTGATACTTGTTGCCTTTCTCCATATATTCCTTCTATCCTCTTCTTCCCTTGAGAATAGTTGTGTTGTATGGGGTATGTTGGTGTTTGAAGCTCATTGATGTACAATAAGATATATTTGAGCCCTTGGGCATGCTTTCAAGCAAAACATCTTATTGGTATATTCTATGACTTTTTTTGGGTCTTCATGTGCTTTCTTGAGTATATATCTTGTGTGTGCATGTTTCTTTGTGGTTATATGTCTTTGTGATATTTTCCACCTAAAAATTTATACACACAAGAGAAGATCAATATTTGGTTGTTTTTGCATTTCTTGGAAATCATCTCTTACTTCATTTTGATTCTTCGGTGGTTTACAAATTATTGTATTTTGTGTGCATTGTTAAATGGTTTTGGAGGAGTTAGGATTCCATGGTTGTGCACATTGTTTCCAGATACAATTACTATAATTGGTGCACAATTTTTGGGGAGCTTCTATAATTCATTTAATGATGCACATGTTCCTTCTTTCTCGTTTCTTGCGGTTTAAATGCTTATGGGGGAGCAAGGATTCCATATTTGTGCATATTGTATTCAATACAAGTATTCTAATCTTTGCACAAACTTTGGGGAGCTTCTCTATTTTTATTTAAACACTCTTTTTGTTGTTGTTCCCTTTTGACATCATTTGATGGTGTTTCAATTGTTTCTTTTGGATCTTTTGATTGCTCACTTCATTTGTTGAAGCCCTTTTATTTTATTTCTTTTCTTTTTGCTTTCTTTGGGTCCTCAATATAGTTTTACTTCCTCCCTAGTTCTCATCATTTGAGTTGTGCATATGCACACCTTTGGAGGAAT
Source organism: Avena insularis (assembly GCA_023614405.1). Classification (NCBI taxonomy): domain Eukaryota; kingdom Viridiplantae; phylum Streptophyta; class Magnoliopsida; order Poales; family Poaceae; genus Avena; species Avena insularis. The sequence continues at coordinate 433,312,583 of CM042697.1, read as the reverse complement.
TCTCACTATGTTGACCGTCTACAACTTTTCACCCATTTTGGCAATCGATGCCAATGGGGGAGAAGTTTTGGAGGGTTTAAGGGAAGTTGGGCTTTGCTTTGAGTGTGTTCTTAAGCATTTTCCTCTCATGCTCTTGCATCTTTGTGTTTGCTTTGCATGTTGAATATATAGAGGAAACTCAACCAACGGTAACGGTTGGCAATCTATGCAATGAAGTTCAAGTTCATCACACATGCATAGATTGTGGGGGAGTTTGCTCTATATATTGTGGTTGTACCAACATCACATACTTGTGTAGTATTTGATGTTGGGGCAACCGCTTTGGTCGTTAATTGTCATATTTAAACCCTCGCTAAGGGATTGTCATCAATTACCAAAATGGGGGAGATTGAAAGGGCATGTATGCCCCCATGTGTGGTTTTGGTAATTAATGACAATCTCTATGGACTAATGTGTAAATTGAGTTTCACTTGTAGGCTTGTCCATTGGCATCACTTGGGCCATGTGTTGGTCTCAAGGTTGGAAGATGAAGAAATGTCCAAGGGCTTTGTGCCCATTGGAATCATGAAGAAAGAAGGAGCTTGAAGGTTGATCAAGACATGTGCAAAGAGTTGCATCAAGATGGATCAACCTCAAGTAGGGATGAAGAAGGGCGAGCTCAAGATGCGCCATCTCTAGAAGATCTCATGCTTGAAGCTTGCCATCCTCGTGCTCATGGAATGATGAAGACAAGTTCAAAGAAGAGGTGTCCCCATGGAGTATGGGGGAGCAATTGCAAGTCTTCATCTTCATCAAGCAAGAGCATCCGAGAAAGGTGTTCCCACTATAGAAGAACAAGACGGTCTACATCAAGTTCAAGTGGGATGCTCAAGGCAAAGGTATGTTCTTGATAGGGCTTCTCTTTTGCCGGTCTCGTATTGTTAGTTGGGAGACCGGGTTTAGGATAGATAGCCGTTCTATCAAGAGGGGCTCTCAAGCGGGTGTCTCGTTTGCATTGTTCGGAGAGAGCTCAAACATTTGCATTCATAGCATCATCTTTCTTGGTTGTTATTTGGTTCTTTTCCATGAGAGTATCTAGATATTGTGGTCATCATCATAACAAGCTCTAGTTCATCATCTAAGGATTTCACTTGCATATATTATTGCGGTTTTTGATCTTGCGAGTTTTCCGGCTCCACACCTTGGGGGATACTTCACATATATATTCATAGTATTTTCTCCCAAGGTGATACCCAATATTTCTAATTTTTTTTGGATTCTATTCATCATTATCTTTCCAACAAAATTGGTTTCATCCCAATCGGAGTTTCCAAGCTCAACTTCTTGTGTTTTGGGTTTTGGAGGTTTTACCGGTTCATCGCTTCTAGAGAGGTCATATCTTTCTCAATTTTGTTTTATACTTCCATGCTGTACTATTATGTTTCTTTGCCTAATCTTGTAAAACTTTTCGTTCTCTTCAAAACGAGCCCAAGATCATCAAAAACGGAGTCCGGGATCAAAAGTTATTGAAGTTTTCGTGCAATATTGTCCTGTGTTTTTGCTTGAGCAGAAGTTCCGGCCAAGTTCCGACCCAAGTTCCGGTCAGGTTCAGTAACTTGTGTTTCTATTTGCCAGAAGTTCCGGTGGGAGGCCGGAAGTTCCGGTGGGGGCGCGAATCTGGCCCAAACGGTCAGTTTTTCCTTGTCCTGTTTAAGGGGGGCTTCTTCCCCAATGGTTCCCCATCTTTTGAGCTCGTCTTTGCCCACCATTGTTGACCTATTTGAGCTCTCTTACTCCCTCTCCCTCCCATGATTCTTACATCTTTTTGAGGGAAAAGTGAGAGGAGATCTAGATCTACAATCCCACCAAGTCAAATCCCTTCTTTGTGAAGGAATCATTGGGATCTAGATCTTGGAGAGTTTTGTGTTCTCCTCTTGTGTTCTTCCTCCCTTATTCCCCAATAGCTTTTGTAGCTTTGTTGGAATTTGGGAGAGAAGGACTTGCCCTTGCATTTGGTGCATAGGTTTGAGTTCTACTCTTGTGTTCTTCCTCCCTTATTCCCCCAATAGCTTTTGTAGCTTTGTTGGAATTTGGGGGAGAAGGACTTGCCCTTGCATTTGGTGCATAGGTTTGAGTTCTCCTCGGAGATTCGGCGAGTTCAAGCTTGTGAGCTTGTTTCTCTTGGGTTCCTTGGAACCCTAGACGGTTGTGTGGTTGGATTGTTGACCTTTTGTGGTCTTGTTGACCTTTTGTGGTCTTGTAGCCTTTGTGGCATTGTTGGCCTTTTGGCTATGTTGATGGGAGACTCCAATTGAGTTGTGTAGTTAGCCACAATCTTTAACGGGTACGGTGACCGCACTCAAGTGTCCAATAGTGTAGCAAGTTCCCTCCTTTTTTGTTGCGCACTTTGGAGAATAGGGTGAGCCTTTGTGGCGTCGGTGAGTTGCGTGCTTCCGCATCCGGGTGAGGCCTTGTGTGGCGTTGGGTGAGCATCGAGCCACCACACCTCGAGGTGAGCCATTTGTATGCTCGGAGAGCATTGCGCCATCGCACCTCTCCAAGAGACGTAGCTTCTTTGGAAGTGAACTTGGAAACAAATCTTCGCCTCCGCGCCCATCGGTATCTCTCAACCGAACCCTTTACTTATGCACTTTACATTGTGATAGCCATCGTGCTTGAAGTATTTATACCTTGCTATCACCTTGTTGCTTGTATTGCTTAGCATAGGTTGTTGGTGCACCTAGGTGAACTTAGTGGCTAGGTTTTGTGCTCAATAAATTAAACGTTAGTTTTATTCCGCATTTACTTGAGCCTAAACTGTAATATTTTTAAAAGCCTATTCACCCCCCCCTCTAGGCGACTTCCTATGTACTTTCACCTGCCTTCTTTGTTGGTGACTAAAAAAAGTGTTTGGTTTCATTTGTCTGACTAGGAATTATGCTGATGTTTCGCTGACAAAACATGGTAAAGGAGGTGCCCTACATCGTTAGCTCATCAGTGAATATATTACAAGAATTGAAGAATCTGATAGTGTGAAAGGCTGCAACTGTCTTCTCGGAAACTTCAAGGTACCCTTTAGTTTAAAGCTTTCAAGCACAGAAATGTTTCTTCTTACATAAGTAGACATCCTAAATATAGCAAGTAAATAGCAGCTTACGCCCAATGCTGTTGTATGCTATTTTTTCCATTTTTTTAGTATTATTTAGCAAACCCATGGACTGTTATTTTTGTTAATCTCACATTAGTTCCGTGTATAATTGAGCTGATTAGCTGAATCTACGATATTCAAGTGGCATTAGTCAGCTTTCCAGTGAAGAGTAGAATTGTTCAAATTCTCTTTGATTTGTTGTCTGAACTGTGATCTTCCAGTCTAGAAAAGTTTACTGGTCAATGCACTTTTGTTCTCTGGACATTGGATGCATTTGGGTGCATTATAATAATCTGTTGATATTTAGGTATTACAATTTACAAACAGATGAGCTCAAGATTGCTTGTTCTGTTATCATGTATTGTATTCCAATAGTGACATGCTTGTGATAGTGGTTTTTTCCTTTGATAAGAGAGGACAAGGAGTTGAAGCATCTGGACTGTGATCTGCAACTCTGTAGGCAGATAATTGATCCAGTATCAGTGGAACTATAAGTTAGTTGGGGCTAATAGTTTTGATACTTATGATGAAAAAGAAATACAAAGTTCAACCGAAAAAGGATGTAATTCAAGAGTGTGTAAGTTTTGACTTTGTGAAAACTCCGTATAGTTAAGCATATTTTCAGGAATTAGTTCTAGTAGTTGAAACACAGTGGTTTTGTGTGAGTAATTGATTGCACTGTTACATAATAATTTCTAATTGAGATTAGGTGTTTCTTTAACGGAAACTAAAAAAATTCTAGATCAGTAAGTATTATTTTATTGTATTATATTGTTTTCTTATTTCAGTACTCGGAAGCTGTTCATGAACAATCTATATGTTGAAAGGTCTTGGTAATGAATTATTTGTTGGAAATTTCTTGTTGTTGGAGACACAGTTGAAATTGAAGTCACCGCATTATATCTGCCTTCTCAATAAAAAAAGAATAAATAGGAAAAGAAATGTAGCAACGCATGGGCACCTTACTAGTAGTTAAAATTGCCAACTGTGTTGGAGGTCCACAATTGGGACATAATGCATGATACGAGATGAAACTATGAAACATTACCAAAATGGACGGGCGAGACAACACGTGCCATCATGATCTAGTGTAACCGTGTAGGATGGCGAGAGTACAAGCCAAACACTCTACTACCGCATTCTCAAAAGTATTTTTTTCATGTACTTCTATAATTTGTTATATAGGCAGCATAGTTGCCTTGATCCAACTGTCGACCGGAAATGATTTTGTTTCTCTTTCCTAGATCAATCCTTGTTGTCCCTGCCTAAAAGAATGCCATAACTTGCAGGACCTTGGAACTCATCTAGACTAGCCAGATCGTTGTTTATATTTTAATCTTGTTAACAGATAAGTCATTTCCTGCAAAAAGGGAAGGAAAACAGAAAAGTCATTGCAAAAAATTTAGAAAGATAAAATATTTTCGTGTAACATCCAAAGCAGAAAATACGGGATAAACGACAAGCCTAACCACAATTTAAGTAGTAGCTGAAGTAATCTTGATGCATACTGGAAGAAAATACGAATTTGTATATCATCGCATCGCTTAGCTTGCCTTTCTCTCTACAAATAGAACATGATTGATGCATTTTTTTCAGAGAGAACATGAGTCGTGCATGCCTGGACTCCACACCTTCATCCAGGTAAAAATTTAGTATTGTCGGTTACATCTTATCTTTCATGCCATATTGATAATCAATTTCATCTACAACAGGACAAAGAATCACCAATCTACACTCGCATGGGCGTCTGATCATGAAGCATCTTAAAGGTATATACTCATCTGATAGTCTTACTGTAGAAAATATGCAATGCAAATCTCCGTGAGATCTGAAGTTAACAATTATGTTCTATTCTATTCAATGCAACTCTTTGTTTCCTCTGCCAGCCGCTCAACTAATCTAGTTTGTTTACAGTCACACGTAACTTACTAATCTGAGCATCTAATCTCCCTGTGCCACCATGTGCCATGAGTTGTCAGAAAGTCATCCACTCCCCAAATAGGCCACCATCTTCCATGAGTTGTCAGAGACTCAGACCAAATAGTAGGAGTATCATGTTTTTAATCCGCTCATGTTGTAGGATCACCACGTTCACCAAATCCTCATCTTATGGGTTCCTTTCTCTTACATTTTCAATCTGAGCGCCTAGTCCCCCCAACAGCCCCCCATGTGCCGTGAGATGTCACAGACTCACAGTCATACCAAGTAAAAGGAGTATCTTCTCATGATGCGGAAGACCAAATAATGGACTAGGGCTTGATCTCATCGGTGATTTACCATGGCTCACATTTAAAATATACTCTTGGCATTCGTGCTTGTTGTTATTTTACGTGAAATCATCAGAGTACATGATGTTGTTTAATGTACACTTGGACTCATTAGAGACACGAGGCATCTTTTTTGCATAAAGATACTTCTACGACAGCATCAATATGACAAGCACATGTAGATCCAACCTGCAACATTAGTATTAGACTATTAGTAAGTGATTTATGTAGCTTCGTTGTTCCCGGAAATTTGATGCCATCTAGCTTCATGTTCCCTAATCTTGTTTGCTGCTTGTGTTTTAAAATGTATTCATTTATGGAATTTCTACCAAATTTAACCATCTTTTAAAATATATATTAAGTTTAACCAAATTTGTTAGAAAATATATGAACATGTAGAAGATTAAATGAATACATTGTTATAGTATATTTCATGGTAAATCTAAAAGAAACTAATTTATTATTGTAGGGTTTAGTATATTATTCTATATACGTAACAGATTTAAGATGATTGATATATGGAAAACTTGTACTAATAACTCACATTTTCGAATAGACGATCTTACATGTGACATGAAGGCGGGTTGGTTTCGTACTTTCATGTTTCTGCCTAACTCCCAACACAATCTGGTTTTGTCAAAGCATCTTAGTTTAGTTTGTTCTGTAACAATGTTCAGCAAATATTCAGGAAAGTTGTCCAATCCTATCCTTCATTACAGTTAATGATAACTTAAAATGTGTCTTTGTGCTGTTTTTGCCCATACTTCTGGTCAGCCGCGGCTAACAATCAATGGTGTCGCTAACTGCTGCCTAGCTAGCAGCCCAACTTCACCATCACATGACTCAGTATCTGGAGCCAGTGCTTTGCTAGTCGCAGTGTTCATCGAGAGGAATCTGGTGTGAAGGGATGGATTGTTCCTGCTGCTTCTCCATCCTTCTATTACTGAATATATAAAGTTTACAAGTTACAAAGAAGCCCCTCTACTATTTTACTGGTTACAGCCCTATACTATTTTACCTATTACAAGTAAGGACCTCCAACACTCCCCCTCAAGATGGGGCAAAGATATCAATGAGCCTCATCTTGTTACAAGTTCTTGCAAAGGATACAACACTCATTCCCTTGGTCAAAACATCAGCTAATTGATCTATAGATTTGACATAAGTAACTTGAAGGGCACCCTCATCTAGTTTTTCTTTGATAAAGTGTCTATCTATTTCGACGTGCTTAGTCCTGTCATGGTGAACTGGATTGTGTACAATATTAATTGCAGCTTGATTGTCACAATATAACTGGAGAGGCATACTCCTGTACAAGTGCAGTTCTCTTAATAACATTTTTATCCACATCAACTCACATAACCCAGATGCCATTGCTCTAAACTCAGCCTCAGTTGTAGACCTTGCAACTACACTCTGCTTTTTACTCCTCCAACTAATTAAATTACCACCGACAAACATGCAGTAACCTGATGTAGACCTTCGGTCATCTAAACACCCGGCCCAATCAGCATCGGTATACCCCTCAATGTTCAGATGTCCATGAGCAGAAAATAATATCCCTTTCCCAGGGCAACCCTTAAGATATCTAAGAATTCTGTTCACGGCATCCATATGACCAGAACGGGGATCATGCATATATCTACTCACCACACTTACAACATATGCTATGTCTGGTCTAGTATGTGATAAATATATGAGTCTCCCAACTAATCGTTGGTATTGTTGTTTATCCACATAATCCCCAAAGTCAGCGGTTATGCGATGATTTGATTCAACCGGTGTGGCTGCCAGTTTGCAATATAGCATTCCAGTTTTAGTAAGCAAATCCATCACATATTTCCTTTGTGAGAGATAAATACCTTGAACACCATATGCAACTTCAATGCCAAGGAAATAGTGAAGGTAGCCCAGGTCTTTAACTTCAAAGGATCTTGACAATGCCTTCTTCAACAAAGCGATCTCTCCATCATCACTGCCTGTAATAACTATATCATCAACATATACAATAAGCACAATAATTTTATCATGGTTGCGCTTATAAAACAGGGTATGATCAGCATTGCTTTGTTTAAACCCCATAGAACAAATCTCATTCCGGAATCGTCCAAACCATTCTCTAGGTGACTGTTTTAACCCATACAGCGACTTTTTCAGCCTGCATACTTTACCCTTAGTCTCTTGTGTACTAAACCTAGGGGGAATATCCATATAAACTTCTTCGTGCAAATCTCCATGAAGAAAGGCATTTTTTACATCCATCTTAAACAATTTCCATTTATTATTTGCTGCTATAGATATAAGGATCCTGATGGTGTTCATTTTTGCTACTGGTGCGAAGGTCTCGTCATAATCGACTCCATAAGTTTGACTATAACCCTTTGCCACTAATCTAGCTTTACCATATTGTGTTTCACGGTAAACACCCACTTACAACCAACAACCTTTTTATTAGGAGGGAGAGTAGTAAGTATCCATGTATTGTTCTTGTCAAGTGCTGCCATCTCCTCCATCATAGCTTCTCTCCATTCTGGATATTTTTTGGCTTCCTGCCAATCACGTGGTATAGGTAAAGTGGAATCTAGTGCGGCTATAAATGATCTATACTGAGACCCCAATGATGAGTATGAAACATAATTAGAAAGATCATATGGAGACAGATTTGGTGGTAATTTTCTAGCGGTAGTACGAGGCTGTTTTCTGTGAGCAATAGGAATATCTAAATCATCCTGTGAGGAGGGAGTTATACCATCATTTAGAGGAGATGAGCCTTGCACATCTAGCTGTGCCAGACCAGGTGAGATCTCTTCTTGTGTTTGTGCTCCAGGCGTCTCTTGATTATGTCTCAATGGAATTTCTGCGTCCACCTCTCGATGTCTCCGTGAATACACCTGAAGATTTCGCTCTTCATTGAACCTTGGCCACATCATAGCTTCATTTGGTTCATATTGATGCTCCCCCTGCACATGTTCTTGCTCTGCATCTAACACACGCATATCATCATGCGCATCTTGTCTAGGTATAACTCCAACTACTATCTCTCTTGATGTTGTGTTCTGATTTTCCTCTTCCTTATCTCCCCCGGTTCCGAGTTCAAATCTGAAACATCACTTGTAAACATGTCAGGAAACAAATTGGTAAGGTCGGCTCGCTCCAAATAAAATGATTCGTTCTCCCTGAACGTTACATCCATACTGATAAACATTCTTTTTTCAGCAGGGCACCAACACTTATAGCCCTTTTGTTTCCCTGAATAACCAACAAATACATAGTTTAAAGCTCTAGGATCCAATTTACCAACCGAAGGCCTGTAGTCCTTCACAAAGCATACACACCCAAACACTTTAGGAGGCACCACAAATGAGTTTTTACCGGTTAGACATTCTATTGGAGTTTTATGTTCAAGTACCCTCAATGGCATCCTGTTTATCAAATAAGCTGCTGTCATTACAGCCTCACTCCATAGATATTTAGGGACATTCATTGCGAACATTAGACTTCTTGTAACATCTAAAAGGTGCCTATTCTTTCTTTCAGCCAAACCATTCTGTTCAGAAGTACCTGGGCATGTAGTTTGATGAATAATTTCGAAGCTGGATAAGTATTCATCAAACTCTCTATTCAAATACTCCGTACCATTATCGGTACGAAATATTTTTACACAAGCATTATATTGAGTCATAATCAAATTATGGAAATCTCTGAAGCATTCGAACACATCACTCTTATGTCTTAATACGTAAACCCAGGTAGTCCTAGTGCAGCAGTCAATAAAAGTAACAAAATATCTATAGCCATTGATTGATCTCACACCACTAGGCCCCCATACATCAGAGTGAATAGTATGCAGCGGTTGAGTACTTCTATTATCTGAGAACATATAAGAGCTCCGAGTGTGCTTCCCAAACTCACATGCATCACATACCAAACTATCCTTATTAATTCTACAATAGAGATTAGGATAGAGCTGACCAAGTGTAGCAAAAGACATATGCCCTAGTCGACGATGTTGGAGTAGAAACTCGTTTAGAGGAGAGGGTGAGAGAGTAGTAGCTACTGCAGGTGAAATATCCTTATCAAGGTAGTAGAGACCATCATGCATGCTCCCCGTCCCAAGCCTTCTTCCAGTCCCAAGCTCCTGAAACAAACACCATGATGGGAAGAACAAAGCAACACAATTCAACTCATTGGTAATGCAACTGATAGACAAAAGATTTATTGGAAACGAGGGAACATGCAATACAGAAGATAAAGATATATCAGGGCTGCACACAACTGTCCCAAAACCCATAATATTTTGTGTCGATCCATCAGCAAGTTTTACGGTTTCCATCTTCGAATCAGGGAAATATTTCATGAAGTCCTTGTAAGAACCAGCCATGTGTCATGATGCACCAGAATCAATTAACCATGGTGCATCATTGCAATAATGTTTAGCAGAATTAGAGATATTACCGCAAATTTTAGTAGAGGCAGTAGCAGCTTGGTAAGGCTCTTTATCACCCAGTTTCATCCCTTTGAATTGACACCACTTCTCCCATTCGTCAACTGTCATATCAACCTTCACAGTATGTGATGCTTCTTCGGCTGCCACACAAGTATTAGCTCTGCCTCCAAGCCGTAAACCTCGGCCTCTAGTTCCACCACGTCCACGGCCTGTTCCACGCCAATCATGTCCTCTGCCCCTACCTCCTCCAAACAGTTCAGGACATGCATTTCTCAAATGTCCTGGATGGCCGCATTCGAAACATTTTTTTCATATGTAGCTAATCCTAGTCTTTGGTGGTCTAGTCCGTCTGAAGCAAGAAACGCTCCACGCCTATGTGACACACCTTGTGTGGTTGACCCTGTCACCTCCAGCTTCAACCGGGTCTCCTCACTAATAATTGCTAAGATTGCTTGTTCAAGACTAGGTAATTTTTCACTGCCATACAATGCAGCTCTCCTGTTTTCAAATTTTGAGATGAGCCCATTCAGGAAGTCTCTCACACGTCTTCTCTCTGCCCACTTGTTGAACTTCTGAATGCACTTGCTACACTCCAAATCCACCGGATCATAATAATCCAAATCACTCCACAATCTTTTAAGCTCAGACACATATTTAACCACGGATTTCTCATTTTGGTGTAGCTCCTGCAACTCCCGCTGAATTTTGCAAGCAAGCATTTCATTTCCAACCCCAGAAAAGGTACCTTTCAAAAGCCGCCAAATTTCCGATGCTTCTTTAATCCTCTCAACCTGCTTGGCAATTTGAGGTGACACTGAACTCAACAGCCATGCTCTTACCAATGCATTAGTCATCCTCCACTTCTGCCCGTCCTTTGAATCTTCCTCTATTGGTTTTTCAACTGTGCCCAATATGTACCCTTCGAGCTTTCTTGAGACTAGGATTGTCTCGGCATGCTCTGCCCAGCTTGCATAACTTTCAGATCCATCCAACTTGACATGAGGCATCTGCAAAGGGTGAATCTCTTCTTTGACCTCACTCTCTGACCTTGAGCTTCCTTCCTGCTTGCTCAGTGCATCAAACAAGGATTTGTATTTATCATCCATTGCTTGCAGAAGTGCAGCAAGCTCCCCCGTTGTGACAGCCGATGACTTCTCTCCCATTTTAACCAATTACTCCTCACAAATCTTCCAATGAACAATCAGCCAGAAAACTCCCAAAATGTTTTGTAATATGAGACCAACTCAGGCAACAGTAGCTTCAAGAACCTTGAATCCACCTCCTGTAACCTTGCTATAAACGATCTCAGAAGAGGACTACAAATTTGGGCCTCACCTGAAAACTTCAGTGCAGCTACAGCCACGACCAAACTTTGTCCTCTTCAAATCTCTTGCTACAGCTCTGCTCCCAACAGATCTCAGCGCAGCTCTAGCACTCCAGGACCTACTCCCCTTTCTTCTCTGCTCCAGGACACCAGTAGCAGCGCTCCCTTCTCTTGAGACTCGCCTCCAACCACAAGACACAAGATCTCTTTCTTCTCTTTTCCAATCCAGCAGACGCAGAAGCTCCTTCTCTCCACTTCTCCTAGAAGGAAGCTCCAGCACAGGGACCAGTTCACCGCCGGCGAGGGCTGAGCGCCGCCTCTGGCTCCGATACCATGTTCATCGAGAGGAATCTGGTGTGAAGGGATGGATTGTTCCTGCTGCTTCTCCATCCTTCTATTACCTGAATATATAAAGTTTACAAGTTACAAAGAAGCCCCTCTACTATTTTACTGGTTACAGCCCTATACTATTTTACCTATTACAAGTAAGGACCTCCAACACGCAGTATGTCAATAGCCACTCCTTGCTTCCTTCACATATGTCACACTGAACTCTGAATATTCAGTTCAGGTGTCGCTGTTAACTGACAGAGGATCAGGTGTGACATCCCACTCTAGGGGCGTTGTTGCTTCCATGCCTCTCCTCGCCACCGCTGCCGACCAACTCTAGGCAGTAGGCTCTGTTGTTTTCTTGCCTGATATCGTGATTGGATGCATGTTACTATACTGTTAGGATAGATGGATGATCCTGGAATTCGAAGTGCGTGTCCTTCTTGTACGTTTAGGATCGCTGGACAATGCAGCAGGATCTGTGAATTAACATTCGCGTGTGTGTAACTTGGTGTTGGTTGATACGATATCCCAGAGTTAATTGTTCTGAATTGTAATTCAATTTGGTAAGTACTTCCTATACTCATCTCTCAAAATACTTCCATTTTTTGCAGGTTGATGGAAGCCAACGCATCCTGTAAATTCATGTTGCCTTTTTTCCTTTGAAGATTGTACTACTGTAACTCTTTTTCAATTTCCCTGTAAAAATTTATTGTCAATGCGAAATTTGTTAGCCATTATATCCTGCCTTCTTTGTTGGTGACAAAAAAAATGTGTTTGGTTTCATTTGTCTGACTCGGAATTATGCTGATGTTTCGCTGGCAAAACATGGCAAAGGTGGTTCCCTACATCGTTAGCTCATCAGTATCTATCTATCTATCTATCTATCTATTATATACTAAAAGCAATATAAGGGTGTTTTTCGAGGCACCAGGTTAATCCACATCACCTGAATTATATTGATAGTTGGATCTTTAATTCAAGGCCAGGATTTAATTACTTTCCCACATACCACCTATACCTTTGCCGAAATAAACGTACACAACTGATCCTCAACATCAGCCCTATCTCTGCCGGTATGGCGGCCAGGCTCCCATCCCCGTGGCCTTTGATCGATCAGAGAAGGTTTCCCACGTACACACCTGATGCCCTAGCCCTATGTGTGTTGTCATGGCCGCCACCGCTGCTATCCAACGTCCTAGGCTCCCGATCTGGGCACTTGATCTATCAAAGTAATAGGGAGTTTCCATTATGTTTATTTAAAAAAAACTTTCAACAGAGTTAATGAACTGTTATAGAACTACCACTTTCCCTGTTGTTTGATTTGGACAGAAACAAGTTCTACATAGTCCATACACACACGTTTTGGTCCCTCCAGCCTGAGCCACGAAAACATGACCATGACCTCATTTGTAAGCCTAGAACCAGCAACAGATGTGGCCGGCGTTGGTTTCACATGAGGAAGGGCATGCCTCTGTATCAATCTCATGACACAAAATTAAAGGATGCCAATTATTGAGAAAAATCCTCCTCCAAGCATCTTCAGCTGTCCAGGCTTGGATAAATAATACGTGAATGGAGGGATATATGCAGAGACAATACTAAATCGGATTGCGGTCAAAACCCACACACTTCAACAGTTAGCGTGAGTGACCATTGCTGGATGCTGGTCTTTTGGGTCAATCAGGTCAGATTTTCTTAAAGTTGTTTCCGTCTTTTCTCTTTTGTATTGTGCTCCGGTAGTTTTTCATCAGGTTAATAATCACATATACACGTGTTTATTTTTGTTATAAGAATAAATATAACAGAAATCAGACTAAATAGAACCCAAACTTGAATCTTAGTCCTGAAATAGTACATATTGTCCCATAATCAAGAGACCAAGGCTTATTTCCTACACATATGTACTAAAGCTAGCAGTTCCTGGACATCTATCTATTATATACTAAAAGCAATATAAGGGTGTTTTTCGAGGCACCAGGTTAATCCACATCACCTGAATTATATTGATAGTTGGATCTTTAATTCAAGGCCAGGATTTAATTACTTTTCCACATACCACCTATACCTTTGCCGAAATAAACGTACACAACTGATCCTCAACATCAGCCCTATCTCTGCCGGTATGGCGGCCAGGCTCCCATCCCCGTGGCCTTTGATCGATCAGAGAAGGTTTCCCACGTACACACCTGATGCCCTAGCCCTATGTGTGTTGTCATGGCCGCCACCGCTGCTATCCAACGTCCTAGGCTCCCAGTCCTGGGCACTTGATCTATCAAAGTAATAGGGAGTTTCCATTATGTTTATTTAAAAAAAACTTTCAACAGAGTTAATGAACTGTTATAGAACTACCACTTTCCCTGTTGTTTGATTTGGACAGAAACAAGTTCTACATAGTCCATACACACACGTTTTGGTCCCTCCAGCCTGAGCCACGAAAACATGACCATGACCTGATTTGTAAGCCTAGAACCAGCAACAGATGTGGCCGGCGTTGGTTTCACCGCGGAGGGAAGGGCATGCCTCTGTATCAATCTCATGACACAAAATTAAAGGATGCCAATTATTGAGAAAAATCCTCCTCCAAGCATCTTCAGCTGTCCAGGCTTGGATAAATAATACGTGAATGGAGGGATATATGCAGAGACAATACTAAATCGGATTGCGGTCAAAACCCACACACTTCAACAGTTAGCGTGAGTGACCATTGCTGGATGCTGGTCTTTTGGGTCAATCAGGTCAGATTTTCTTAAAGTTGTTTCCGTCTTTTCTCTTTTGTATTGTGCTCCGGTAGTTTTTCATCAGGTTAATAATCACATATACACGTGTTTATTTTTGTTATAAGAATAAATATAACAGAAATCAGACTAAATAGAACCCAAACTTGAATCTTAGTCCTGAAATAGTACATATTGTCCCATAATCAAGAGACCAAGGCTTATTTCCTACACATATGTACTAAAGCTAGCAGTTCCTGGACAATTAGGAGTTAATATAATATCTGAATATGTTAATACTTCTGAATTATTCAAATAGCAACTTATTTCTCCCCCCTCATGTATTCCACCATTTCAAAACAAATAATGCAAAATATCTTATCTTATTTAGTATGATAACCAGTAAACATTGCAATAGGTTGTGAAATTGCACGTTCACTGCTACAATCAAGTAAGCTAAGCTCATTCCCATCACATACACTTATTGCTCATTAGTTTCTAGAGAGATAAAGCTAAGTGTTTCCGGATATTTAGCTATAAATATAATATTTGATCATGTTAAATACTTCCCCATTTGGTTAATAGATGCTTATGGAACATCACCTATCCCGCAATTTTGACACAAATGACCAAAATCCTTTGACATTATGTAGTGCAATAACACATGGTGTTTTGTACATAACAAAATAATCATTTGCCCAAAAATTGAACTTGGCTCAAAGATGTTAATCATTCGTGATTCTTTGGTTATCACAATATTTTGATAGTTATAGAGCATGTTTCTTTCTTAGCTTATAGCGGGAAATAATGTGATATCCGCTAAACGATTTATTTATCGAATAATTTCAACCCACTAAAGATGATGCCCTCGCATTTGCGAGAGCCACCAAGTCCAGCAATTGGAATTGAGTTTGATTTTTCATAACCTCCTAGCACAGTTGGTGTCAACCAAACAAATAGAATTCAAGCGCAAGATGTGCATAGAAGTGAGTTTCAAGATCAAGAATTAGGGAGACCAATGTTACTACTACATTAATATCAATTCCAACATATCCATTTGATGTGATAACAATTCATCCATATGATATCATCTTGGTATGGGAAATGTATGCCTATTGACTTCATGCTGAAAGTAATTTTCAAACAAATTGGAGAATATTTTGTTCCTAGGAATTTTTCTATCGAGAATGTTCAATGTATTGAGAGAAATCTTAAGAATGATTCTCTACATATCACAGATCTACTAAAATAAAAAGTTTTCTTAAGCTATAATTTTTTAAACTCAAATACACTTTTTTCAGATATAAATTGGAAGTATTTCAGAGGAACGTATTATTGTGATCAATTTTTTAACTCCTAATTATGATTTTACAAAAGGAGTACATGTTGATGATAGACTTGGCAGAATTTTGTGGTGCCATGGGAATAGTAGAGAATAATTGTATAAGAATATGTAGTAAATTGGTAACAATGTATTTAAAACTTATAAGAAATTTGTGTCTGCATAGTCATGTAAGCTGACACAAGATATACATGTGAGTAAATTTGTAGATCACCTGGATTGAAGAGTGCGGAACAATAGTAAGGAAGAAAAAATAAACCGAAATACCACTGCTCTACATTAAAAATGGTAACATTGTATTTTTGGAAATTACCTAATTAATATTAGGAAAAAAATAAGTTGTTCTAATAGTTTTCAAATAGGTATAACAAGTTTCATGTTCACAAAACCATGTAATTTGGAATTCCATACTTATAGGATCTCCGTAATCATAACCTAATTTTGTGGACATGTTCAATATGCTAAAGAGGATGCCCTCGCATTGCGAGCGCCCCATTTGTTTCTAGCCACCACGTTGATCCACATCACCAAAATTATATTGACTATTAGATCTATAACATAAGGCTAGGATTTAATTAGCCGCAAGTGGGAGCCTACTCAATCCGTTTGTCCCAGATAGTACAAGAAAAAAAAATCTAAGTTGCCTCCAACTGCTAGCGGCGGCCGGTAGATCATGTGGCTTCTCACCTCATGGGAGATTTCGATTCCCATGCCTTGGTCTAGACGATGATTCGAGGCAATTGATCCACCGTCCCCACGAGATGAATCTGGTACCACAACGGGTAGTTCTCGCCTATGGTGTTTTTTATTTAGCGTTCACTAACCTAGGTTAGCAGACATGGCCGCGACGCAATTGACAATCGTGAGAAAAAATTAGATTGGTGAGGGGGTGCATGTTCATCAACGGGAAAGATTAGGGTGGCTGGACATTATTTGTATTACTGGCATGCAGTTTGGTCTGTGATTTTTTATAGGCAGATGGGCTGTGCTAGCATGCCGCCCTGTCACATGTGTAATGCGTTCTCGCCATGTACTTTATTGTGTCTGTCATGATTATCAGCGCTTCATCATCTGGGTTACCTCCTATTGGTAAATTATTTTTGAACTTTTCTTATGGGAAAAAAATTAGAAACTGGCCCTAGCCTTGTGTACCATGAAGAAAGTTCCAGATGTTGCTCTATGTTTTGTTCAGCATAGCATTAGTTTCCCCCTATCTCAAACTTAAAAGCATCAGTTCTTCCTGTAAAAAATTCTAAATGTTACTCGGTGATTTTGTAGTCGAATCTGATGTATTTGTATTCTAATGAAGCTAGCTTTTGTTTCGATTAGATGTTGTCAAAGGCAGCGAACAATTGATACAATTAATTTTATCTCTCATAATATTTTGTTTGTGTTTTGCAGGGATTCTCTTCCTACACGATTTAGGGATCATGGATTTAATTTCCCACTGATAATGTAACTTTCCTATTTAGAGTTGTGCAGATTGTCTACTGCTTTTCGATCTATATTCATAACTGATATACAACTATGTGGACTTAGTGTACCATAATCTAGTGGTGAAGAGAGCACTATGAATTCAGTTTTTTTAGAAACACGGTATAATTGCAAGCGCTCACAACATGTGCACACACTCATCCTTATGAATACAAGGACACACATCCTACACCTATGAGCCCCTCAAAGAGATCAAGCCGGTGGATCAGGTCTTGAGATTGATGAAGTCACCATAGACGTCTTGCTATCGACAATAATCCCACTGAAAAATCCGCCTATATGAGACACATAGGTGTAAAATCCAGGTTTGAAGTTTGGTGGGTTGGAGGTACAACCACCCTCCTAGCCATCCAACCATAGATTGATTCTCACTATGAATTAAGGTTTTCCCCTTACCATTCTGGTTTCTTATTAACCAGGTATGGAAGTATCACCAAATCATTTGGACAGATATATGACTTGCATGGATTTTGTACGTGCAATGCCCAAACTTTTCCTTATTAGCTAGAGAGATTAGTTTGAAAGCAAAAGGAGTATTTAATCAATATTTTATCTTCTAAGAGTATATTTGGTTCCTCGACTCTTAAACCTTATATCCTTATGCTTGCAACAATAACCATGTTTGTTGGTCCCTCTTAATTGTTTTTACTCATATGATCTGGTTTTGCCGGACATGGAGGCCAGGCACATTCCACAGCAAAAATCGTGTCTAAAATATCAAAAAGACTCTTTAGGACTTTTACAAGTATTTAAAATCAAAACATGGTTAGAAAACTAGGAATAGTAAAAAAATCAAGAAACAACGAGAATCAACAAAAACACGACAAATAGTGAAAATAATAAGAGGACTCTTGAAAAAATGTATAACAGAATGCGAGATCTAAAAGTCAAGATGGTAAGAAAATTTAGAAAAACCAAAATAATCTCAAAAGTTGTAAGTGCAATTTTACTATTTTTTATTTTTTCTAATATATTTAAAATCCATTATTTGCATCAAAACCTATTTAAATTATGGAATGTAATTATTTAGAATTTCCTAAAGAGATTTGATGATGTGGCAAACACGGGCGGTGATGCGGCATCACAACGGTCAACCCGATTTTGGACAGTCAAAACCACCTTTAAAAACCCAAAAAATACACGGTGTTAAAAATTGCATACAAACAATATCTTATTGTTTATTCAAGAAACAATGATGTCATCAGGATTATCTAGACGGTAGGATCTGTAATGCATGGAGAACCGTGCTATCCGGTCTATACTAATGGAGTTAACATCCAACACGCTTGACCGAAATAAAAAACAAAAATTCATTTTCTCATGCAATAGAATTCAACTATATAGAGTGAATTGATTTATCCAAACAGATGAATGTGTACAACTGAAATACAAACCTATTACTAATTAGATCACAAAGTATATATGTAAGGTATACCATTTTTCATCCATAAACCCGGTGTGCCTTAGGAAAATTCTTTTATAATTAGCTACTAGAATATTTTAGCATGTTTGCGAAGGGTGCTATCAATTACAAAGGTCGGAATAGTGTCTGACATAGTTACTGAGCTATCCGTTAACAAAATTATGTCAGGTATTCTCAAATAGTTTGAGTGCTATTTCACCCATATTGTTTGATACTATCATCCAATAATTATACTCATACATTAACGAATCGGGTCGAAAAATACTACAATATAGCATCTTAGGTACTAATTTGTATACTCATCCATAATCTAAGGTCATTAATATATCTAGATTATTGGCTAATTACTAATTGGTTGTATCCCATATAATGTTTTAGCCTGGCAGGACTATGTTATATGTTATGCTATATCAATTCAACTTTTAATGATATCAAACAAAAATAGCACCCAAAAGTAGAATATTTGAAATGCATTGATTACCAAAACTATCTGTGTATATATATCTGTTTTATACATTGTTATTCGATGGTGTATCTAAGGTATGATAGCCAACTTTGTTTCCTATAACTAAAAAAATTCACAGTGTCGTAAGAATACCAATTTAGGCCTAGATTGCACCCCGCAGACATTTCGAGTTAGGTTCAGAATGATTACATGAAAAAGATGCAGTTATCAATTTGGTTTGAGATCGATGCAAGAGTAGTAACCTGTTGGCCTATTGTTGTGAAACAAAATGTAAATCAAGTGCAAGATGTCAGGACTCTTAGCTAGAACAATTTCGAACGAATATGTAGAACAATTATTTTTGCAGAAGTTTCCAATGATATTTTTTGATACGCATGATTATAAAAAGTATTTCCTCTATTAACCACACTAAATTTGAGAGGAGAAAATTCTTTGGGTCTAAATTTTGGAAAAGTATCTTTTCTCATGAGTTTGCATGTATTTCACGTGAGGTAATCATACACACTTTCTGTAATGAAATGGTTTCTAATACTTAGGACTTAAGTGTATGTGTATTGCAATTATAGATTTTATTATTTATGTTTTATTAATCATGTGAATAAAATAACTGACCTAAAGTATTGGGCAGTACGAGGATTCTACTAGGAATGCAAATAATTAGTAGGCAATATTTGGTGGTGCAATGTAATTATATATGAATATTATTTGTGATAAGACACGTAGTAAATCGGGTGTCTGATAAAATACCGGTACTTCCAATTCTTTTCTTTAACTCCTAAGTGGCATGAAGTTGTTGCCACACAAGTTGGTGTTATATATCATTTTTACAACAAATACATGGCAATAGGAGAGTACAACACCCGGAACAAAGAGTGGGCTAAATCAGGAAGAGGGTGAAACATATGAAAATAGCATTGCCTGCATTCTAAAATAGGTGACATTATATTATGTCACATGGTAGTTTTGAAAATTTCATAATAACTCTTATGCAAAAATTAAAAAGACTATAAATAAACCACATATGAGACCTTTTACCCATCAATATAGAATCTTCTGATTAATAAAATTCCACGTTTCTATTATATTGGAATATGATTTATTTCATTAGAAGCGATACGCTAAAGATAATGCCCTCGCATTTGCGAGGGCCACCTTGCTAGTTATATACTAAAAGTAATATAAGGGGTTATTTCGAGGCACCACGTTAATCCACATCATCCAAATTATATTACCCATTAGATCTAAAATTTAAGGCTAGGATTTCAAGATAGAAAAGTTTACGTAGAACTATGGTTGATACACACAAAAGTCATGTCACGTACCAAAAGTTAATGAACGTGAAAATTGGCAAGAATATGAAACCATCATGCATGGTCCAACCGGATTTGGCCACGAGCCCAAAAAAAGGATTTGATGCGAGATTGGACTTCCTATCATACACGGAGTATTTGTTTTTTAACTTATGATAGTCTCTCTCACTCACAATGCATGTTTTAACTAGACAACATATCATAACAAGAAAATTTGTGTCCCTGGCAAACGAGTAGGCTGAACTAAAATAATTATACTGCATCCATTTTAAATTATAAGATGTTTTTTTCTTTTTTAAAACATATGAATCTACACGTCTTTTAATCTCTAGATTCGGAGTAAAATGAGTGAACTTACGTACTAGAAGACGTCTAGATACATAAGTTTTAAAAAAAAACTAAAACATCTTATATTTTAAAATTGAGGGAGTACATGTTTAATCGAATAACATATCTACACATACATGTGTTCCATCAACTCCGGAGGTATTTTCAGAAAAATAAATAACGAAAGGTAGCTCCACACTAGCACACAAGAACGGGTCCGATAAAAAGTATTGTGTAATATTTGTAAGTATATAGTACACCCTCCGTTCCAAAATTATATGTTTTAGATAAGAAGGTGTCTAGATACACATGTTTTAGAAAAAGACTAAAATATCTTATATTTTGGAATGAAAGGAGTATTAATTATGCATATGAAATACAAAAATAGTCTAAAAGCGACCGTATTGGAAATTATAGGGAAAATATAAATAATATCAAACAATTCAATATTTTTTAGAGAATATTCCGATTCTGTACAACTTGATGTTACAATAGATGGAAATTAAATTTCCACATTTGTGCAAAAATAATTAAATAGTTTTTCTGGAGACAAATAGTTACAATTTCCGATATTATTGGACAAGTAAAAGGATGAACTATCAATCCATCTGGCTAGCTTAGTTGTTTATCCATAGAAGGACTGTATATAACAAATTTACAACGTCCTATACATTTGAAATATAGTGACTCAACATGACCTTGCCATAAAACTAAGATACTTACTGTTGGAGATATACCCAAGAGGCAATAATAAAGTAGGTTATTATCATATCTTCATACTTATGATAAATGTTTACATTCATGCTATAATAGTATTAACAAGGAAACCATTAATACTTGTGTGATTTGTAAACTTAATTTGAAGTCCCTAGTATAGCCTCTATACTTCACTAGCTTGTTGGTTGATTGATGATTGTGGTTTCCATATCATGAACATTGAGATGTTATCAACAACAAGATCATATCGTTAGGAGAATGATATGGTGGACATACTCCTATAGATAAGCGTAGCATAAAGATCAAGTCATTTCAATAGTTCAATTGCTATATGCTTTCTGATACATAGTAACCTAATTCCTTCGACCATGAGATCATGCATATCACCTTTACTGGATGGATGCTTTGATGTCATCAAACACCACACCGTAACAGGGTGGCTATAAAGGTGGCATTGAGTGTTCGGAAAGTATTGGTTGAAACACATGGATCAAGAGTGGGATTTGTCCATCCACATGACGGATAGATATTCTCTGGGCCCTCTCGGTGGAATGTCATCCAATTAGCTTGCAAGCATGTGACTGGCTCACAAGGGATCACATATCACGGGAACGAGAAAAGAGTACTTATCAGTAACGAGGTTGAACTAGGTATGCAGAGATACCGACGATCATAACCTCGGATAAGTAACATATCGTGAGACAAAGGGAAATTGGTATCGTATGTAAAGTGGTTCATTCGATCGCAAAGTAATCGTAGAAATATGTGGGAGCCATATGAATTTCCAGATTCCTCTATTGGTTATTGTTCGGAGAAGTGTCTCGATCATGTCCGCATAATTCACGAACCGTAGGGAGACACACTTAAGGATTCGACGTTGTTTGAGTAGTTATGGTATTATGAGAAAGAGACCGAATGTTGTTCGGAGTCTCGGATGGGATCCGGGATATCACGAGGAGATCCGGAATGGTCCGGAGAATAAGATTCATATAAGGAAAGTCCCATTTCGGAGTTGGGGAATGGTTCCGGTGTTTTCATCGGGAATGTTCTAGAATGTTCCGGAATGTCCGGCACTCCGGAGGGGAAGGGGTACATGAATGTGTCATTGCATGTTGGAATGATTGCATCATGTACCAAGTGTTCTCGCTGTCCAAAATAAAGGGTTTATTTAAATCCTAAATTGAAAAGTCAAACGGCTAGTTTGAAAGTCAAACGGCAAGTTTTTGGAAAGTGGAAAGAGGAGGAAAAGAGGGAAACCGAGTTGGAGAGGGAGACCTCCTCCAACCGGCGGCCAACTCCAATGCCGAGTTGGGGAGGGACTCCACTCCCTCCCCCTGGCGCGCCAGCCCCCTCCCACCTATATAAGGAGGGGCAGGGCTCCCTCCTCTATACACACAAGTTTCTATCCTCTAAACTAAACCCTAGATCTAAACCCCGGTTTAGAGCTATTTCGGTTTAGAGCTTCTAATTGCTTTAGCCATTGGTTTAGAGCCTTCTAATTGGTGTGTCTAATTACTAGACCACTAATAGCCTCTCTCATAAGCTCCACCATACTCGCACCGGCTTAAGGCGAAGCCCTGCGGGATCTCCCCTCTACTTCCGGTACCACGCCGTTGTGCTGCCGGAATCGCGAGGAGAGTGCTACAACCTCCGCTGCCTGCTGGAACAAGGGAGAGGAAGGTCTTCGTCGAGTACCGAACGTGTGACCGATCAAGGGAGCGCTGCTGGAACGTGTTGGAAGGATCGTCTCACGCGATCTTGAGATCGGAAGAGTACGACTACATCACCCACGAGAATCTGCTCGTTAACCGCTTTGGAATCTTCGAGGGTGAGTTCCTCTATCGACTCGTTGCTACAATCTAGTAGATAGATCTTGGCTTGTTTGTTTGTATGCGATAGAAAATTTTTGTTTTCCATGCTACGAACCCCTACAGTGGTATCAGAGCCGTGTCTATATGTAGATCATTGCCAGAGTAGAACACAATGGTCATTGTGGGCATTGATGCTTTATTGTAGATTGCTTTTTGTGTACTTTGCATCTTGCGGTATGTTGGGATGAAGCGGCCCGGGCTAACCTTACATGACATCGTTCATGAGACTTGCTCCACGCTTGACATGCAACTTGTATTGCATAAGTGGCTCTGCGGGTGCCTGTTTCTCCTAGCATAGTTAAGATCCAATTTACAACAGGTAATCAACAATGCTAGTATCAATGTTGTGGTTCTTGTTCGTAAGTTAGAACGACACTTATTGAAAGCCCCAAACCACGTAAAATATGCAAAGAAAGTAGAGTCGTCTAACTTTGTTTTGCGAGGGTGTCTGATGATGTGATATGGCCATGATTGTGATTATATTTGATGTATGCAATGTTCCTTATTGTAAGTTGGCAACGGCGAAATATATGGTTGTCTTTAATTTCTGTTAAGACCTGCGTGTCTATTCAAAATAGTTGTAATAGTTGAAGCTGGTGGGCGACAACCATGAAGAAGCGTCATTGACCTTGATGCTATGCGGTGATGATGGAGATCATGTTCGTGCTTGAAGATGGAGATCGAAAGCACAAAGAAGAAAGGCCATATCATATCACATATTATGAATTGCATGTGATGTTAATCCTTTATGCATCTTGTATTGCTTAGTAGAGCGGTAGCATTATAAGATGATCCCTCATGCACATAAATTTCAAGTTCTAAAGTGTTCACCCTTAGGATGCACCGTTGCCAAAGCTTGTCGCTTGAAGCACCACGTGATGATCGGGTGTCTTTGATTCATGGTGAATACAACGTAAGCAAGCCAGATTTGCTTATGCGGTAGCTAAGGTTTGATCTTGACGAGCCTAGCATGTACGACATGGCCTCGGGAACACGGATTACCGAAAGGTAGAGCATGAGTCATATAGTAGATCGATGAACATGTTGATTGTTCGCCATTGAAGCTATATCAACTCTCGTGATGATCGGTTTTGATGTGGTGGATTTGGTTAGGTGTGATCACTAAAACAATGTGAGGGATATTGTTTTGAGTGGGAGTTCACCTAGATTAATTTAATTATTAATTAGAACTCAATTTATCATAAACTAAATCAAAGTGAATTTGCATAGTTGTTGTAGTCATTGGCATCCGTTTACCACCTTGCGCTTAGTTATAATTCAGATGATAGAACTATAGAATTCTGGTTAGTTACTTTACTACTGGTATCGTATTGTTTTGAAGTGTTAATCTAAAGTTTAAAAGTCCTATTGCAAACTTTCAAGAAGTTCGGTTACTCCATGAAGTTTAATAATTAGTATTAAATCAAGAGTAACAATTCCAAATGTTAGTATATAAGTATCATGTTTGTCTCCATGATTCTTGATATTCAAAGATTGTCTTAATATCAAGGTTATCTAGGATCTGAAAAAGTTGTTTCAGAAACCATGATGTGTGGAAGATATTGTGATATCTGAAACAAAGTTTTGGTTACAACATGATAGAGTATAATATGGCAAAGTTCATGTTCTCATATTTTGATGAGAATTTGCAAAAGGTTGGAGACACTAGTTGTCCTAATCCTCCAAAAGGTTTTGGATAGCAACATTATACTCATAATTCATCGTTATAAGCTAAAAGTAGCTTGATCATGGACGATTCCATGATAAAGTGAATATTTGATGTAGGTAAAATGTTTACTACACCAAGAGATTACTAAAGAAAGGAATTTGAAAGAACACCAAATATTTGATAATGGTGATCTACTTCAAAGTGCAAGTTCAAAGACATTGGTATTTAACTATACACGCTTTGGACTATGTGTCATAAGTATGACTCCACTATTGATGTTGATAGATTCTTTCAAACAGAAAAGGAAATCTTGAAAGAGAATCTCATAAGTATATGGCAGAAAAGAAAAGACTAGAATTGTTCAGTTTAAGTATATAGATGATATACGTGTTATGGCTATATTCTTTGCTTATTAAACAATGTGGTTCTTAAGTATTTGATACTGAATTTGTTGGTGTGAATCGTCATACGAAACAACACAATTCATGAACTACAATGGCCTAAGTAACTAGCAAAGGAATAGGTGATGATGTTCATCGAGAACAAATAAAGGGTTATTTTGTTGCTCGTTAAACATCAACGCTTGCCTTCAAGATTTGTTTTATCAGGTATTATGAGAACAAAAGGGTTGTTCAA
This sequence comes from Avena insularis, assembly GCA_023614405.1. Lineage (NCBI taxonomy): Eukaryota > Viridiplantae > Streptophyta > Magnoliopsida > Poales > Poaceae > Avena > Avena insularis. The sequence goes on along the minus strand of CM042697.1, from coordinate 433,287,116 downwards.
ATAATTGCCGTAATCCATAAAAGATGGATGATTCACAAATCTCGTTGGAGAAATCACATCCATAAAACTAGTGCTAAAATTTTCGAAAGACAAATTGATTGAAAGATCACTTAGGAAGTGACATCGCCGTTTAAATTATATTTGAAAGAAAAAATGAAGAAAATACATGTGGATGGAAATTTGGAGTCTTTTTATTTTTGATCAAAAGACGTTTGTGAAACTTTCCGAGAGATAATTAAAAAATAGTTCATAGGCCAAAAGGAGCGAAAGACTCGCTTATTGGAACTTGTGCATATTGTTGTACGAACTCCATTATGTGTAGTCAAGAGCGATGGATTTCAACTTCATATGCTTTCTCCGAAAATTTGAGTGAATATGTGAATATTTACTTAATAAGGATGAAGTGTGAAATATTTGAAAAGTTCGAAAGATTTTCAAGATGAAGTGTAAAATCATTGTAACAAGAATATAAATAGTTTATGATAAGATCATAAAGGAAGATATTTAAGTTACAAGTTTAGCATAATACCTAAGATTTAAGGAATCGGTCCGTGGACTTGCATTTCCCGAAACACCATAAGAGTATGGAGCGAGATATGTAATTGAACCTTGTTTGACATGGTAAGATCGAAGGTATAATTCATAAAACTGCTATTATATTTTAAAGATTAAAAGCTTTAGAGACTACCGTTTTCCACTAAAAGAGCTCCATCATAATCCGCTGAAATGACACCATATAAGGTTATGGTTTGGGATAAAACCCAAGTAGTCCTTTCTTAAACATTGGTATGCTATGCATAAGAAAGATGTTTGCAACCAAAGTCGGATAAACCTGTCTTTGTATTACTGTTAAGTATTCCTCCATAAACACCGGAGACAAAAGTGTTTGTCGCTTAGAACGTCAAGTTTCTTTGAGAAGGAATTTTTCGTGAAAAGTTAAGTGGGAGGACAATAGAACTTTGATAAGGTTAAAGGAACCTTAGCTATATGTGCAAAGTTGCACAGCGCCGAAAAGTGTTCTGGAGGCAGCAACAATGCTCATGGCTCACGTGCCTCAAAGGTTGTGGTCACGGAGGTCTAAGTTTCTATTGAAACAAGTAGGTCGGATGAACAATCAAATACCAAGATTTGAGGGTTGAATCATTATTTGAGAATAATGAACCTACTACATGCAAAGAAGCGATGATGGGCCCTGACTCCGTCAAATGGCTTGAAGCCATATAATCCGTGATATTTCCATACACGAGAAATCAAGTTTTGAACTTGAAGGACCCTCGGAAAAGGTGTAAGACCTTGCAGTTGTGTTTGGATCTATAAAGAAGTAGACATGGATGTTTCACATCTATGAAATAGTCAACATGTTGGGAAAGAGTTCACAACAATGTTCAAAGGTTGTATATGACAAGATTTGATCTTTCATAGCGATTTTTAGTCTAGACGGATTAATGTAGCAACCACTACATATAATTAGTTATGTGGTAGTAGAATAAACAAAACAAGTTCTTCTAATAGAATGGTTACCTAGGACGTGTGCATGACACGGTCCAAAGGGTTTTGTTAATTCAAAGGATGCTAAAAGCATATGCAAACTTCAATGGTTGAAGTAAGCATAGCGGAGTTGGAATCTTCACTATGATGAAACTGTTAAAAGAGTTTAATTTCATCGGAGACAATGAAGATGCTTGCATGCAAGAAATTAAGTGGGGCGCTAATACATGTTTATAATACATTATGTGGAAGACATATTGTTGATTGGAAATAATGTATCTTTTATTAACACATATTAAGAATTTCATCCCGATGAAAGACTTAGGCAAAACCCAAATATTTGGCATCAATAGATGCTAATATGGTTGTGCCGTACATAAACGAGATATTGAATGAATTCAATATAGAAACTACAAGAAAGGTTCTTGTTGCACAGAAAGGATTGAAAGAGTTCAATATTGATGATATATTCAAGTGTATTGACATTTGGTAAGTGAAACAAAGATTCAAGTATAGATTGATACTTGATGTATGAAATCACAAAGAGTGTTTATATCAATCATACTGTGATATGTACAAATCCAGATATGTCCTATGCTCTAAATGTTGTGAGCATATACCAGAATGATTTGTAAGATGATCATTGGACGATAGTAAGGATATTCTTATGATCTTTTGGAAGAACTAAGAGTATATTATTTGTAGAAGTGACAAATAGATGGTTAGTTCATTGTAAAAGTACTACATTGATACTAGTTTTGTCACAAAGTACAAATTAAGTTTATCTCAATCTAAATTAAGGGTGGCACAATATAATGGAAAGTGAGTTCCATAATGGATTTGGATGAGTTCCAAAGTTAAGACATTGTGAGATACTACAACAAAAGGCTAAGTATGACTGCTATTATAGCAGCAAAGAGGGCATTTGTGTCAAGTAGTTTGTTATCAAACTAGGTGTAGTTCACAGCGGGATAATACTATGAAGATATATTGTACGACAATATTGTCAACATGTTTTAACCCCAAAGAACTAAAGGTCACACCGAAAGACCAAATTTATACAAAGCCATCATTAGAGAATGAGTGATGCGTAGAGGCATAAAGACATGCAATTACACGGACTGGAAGTGTCGGATCCGGAGATCGATTGACCACTAGCAATCGTGTACATACAACACCGGAAAGCCATAGGTGTTGAATACACAAAGGTTTGAAACTAGATTATTGACTCTAGTGCAAGTGGGAGACTGTTGGAGATATACCCAAGAGGCAATAATAAAGTAGGTTATTATCATATCTTCATACTTATGATAAATGTTTACATTCATGCTATAATAGTATTAACAAGGAAACCATTAATACTTGTGTGATTTGTAAACTTAATTTGAAGTCCCTAGTATAGCCTCTATACTTCACTAGCTTGTTGGTTGATTGATGATTGTGGTTTCCATATCATGAACATTGAGATGTTATCAACAACAAGATCATATCGTTAGGAGAATGATATGGTGGACATACTCCTATAGATAAGCGTAGCATAAAGATCAAGTCATTTCAATAGTTCAATTGCTATATGCTTTACGATACATAGTAACCTAATTCCTTCGACCATGAGATCATGCATATCACCTTTCTTGGATGGATGCTTGGACGTCATCAAACACCCCCCCGTAACCGGGTGGCTAGACACGTGGCATTGAGTGTTCGGAAAGTATTGGTTGAAACCCATGGATCAAGAGTGGGATTTGTCCATCCACATGACGGATAGATATTCTGGGCCCTCTCGGTGGAATGTCATCCAATTAGCTTGCAAGCATGTGACTGGCTCACAAGGGATCACATATCAGGAGCGAGAAAAGAGTACTTATCGATGTGAGGTTGAACTAGGTATGCGAGATACCGCGATCATAACCTCGGATAAGTAACATATCGTGAGACAAAGGGAAATTGGTATCGTATGTAAAGTGGTTCATTCGATCGCAAAGTAATCGTAGAAATATGTGGGAGCCATATGAATTTCCAGATTCCTCTATTGGTTATTGTTAGAAGTGTCTCGATCATGTCCGCATAATTCACGAACCGTGGAGACACACTTAAGGATTGACGTTGTTTGAGTAGTTATGGTATTATGAGAAAGAGACCGAATGTTGTTGGTCTCGGATGGGATCCGGGATATCACGAGGAGATCCGGAATGGTCCGGAGAATAAGATTCATATAAGGAAAGTCCCATTTCGGAGTTGGAGAATGGTTCCGGTGTTTTCATCGGGAATGTTCTAGAATGTTCCGGAATGTCCGGCACTCCGGGGGGGAGGGTACATGAATGTGTCATTGCATGTTGGAATGATTGCATCATGTACCAAGTGTTCTCGCTGTCCAAAATAAAGGGTTTATTTAAATCCTAAATTGAAAAGTCAAGCGGCTAGTTTGAAAGTCAAACGGCAAGTTTTGGAAAGTGGAAAGAGGAGGAAAGAGGAAACCGAGTTGGAGGGAGACCTCCTCCAACCGTGCCAACTCAATGCCGAGTTGGGGAGGACTCCACTCCCTCCCCCTGGCGCGCCAGCCCCCTCCCACCTATATAAGGAGGGGCAGGGCTCCCTCCTCTATACACACAAGTTTCTATCCTCTAAACTAAACCCTAGATCTAAACCCCGGTTTAGAGCTATTTCGGTTTAGAGCTTCTAATTGCTTTAGCCATTGGTTTAGAGCCTTCTAATTGGTGTGTCTAATTACTAGACCACTAATAGCCTCTCTCATAAGCTCCACCATACTACTTTGGCTTAAGGCGAAGCCTGGGATCTCCCTCTACTTCGGTACCACGCCGTTGTCTTTGCGGAATCGCGAGAGAGTGCTACAACCTCCGCTGCCTGCTGGAACAAGGAGAGGAAGGTCTTCGTCGAGTACCGAGCGTGACCGATCAAGGGAGCGCTGCTGGAACGTGGCGCTGGAAGGATCGTCTACGCGATCTTGAGATCGGAAAGAGTACGACTACATCACCCACGAGAATCTGCTCTCGTTAACCGCTTTGGAATCTTCGAGGGTGAGTTCCTCTATCGACTCGTTGCTACAATCTAGTAGATAGATCTTGGCTTGTTTGTTTGTATGCGATAGAAAATTTTTGTTTTCCATGCTACGAACCCCTACACTTACAACATTATTATTGTCAGCATGAGCTTAGCATAGGACCCACAAACTTGGTGAAGCGCATGAACATGGCTACCTCATTGTTCCAAAATTTACATTGACGAAGGTCGCTATGTCATTTTTCTAAACTAGGGCCCACATTAATGTAACATAATAAAAAAAGTTATTTTTTTACTATCACCCAAGTTTTCACAACTTGATAATACGAGAGATCAAACTCAAATTTACTCATCTGTGCAAAAAGTACATACAAGTTTCTGGTATTCATACATGAGTAAATAATGAAATAATAATTTCTATAGCTCACATTAATTGTTCAAGGAAAAACAAGGACTCCATATAAAAATATCAAGTCATATATATTTAAAATAAAAATACTCAATATGACTTTGACATAAAACTAGGATACATTATCTATTATTACTGCGGCCATAATCTTAGTTTAGGACACACAAATTGGGCAAGGGGCATGAAGGTGGCTATGTCGTTATTCCATGTTAGAAGTGGGGATAATTTGATCTTTATTCTTATACAAAATAGAAAAAATATCACAACTATTTGATCAAATATAAATATAAATATAAGAAAGCAGAGCACTGGAATGTCGTCAATTTGGTGGACCATATTTATCTAAGTACAGTATAAACAAGAAACTTCATAAATTAACCTAAAGGGAATAAGGAAGAAAGTAGATTACCATAATGTTAAATAAATACTTATGTATTTTAATCAAAATTATAATACAATATAAAGGAGACATACTAAGTATTCTCAAAAACAAAAACAAAAAAAACATCTGATTGTTCTTCACAACCGTACCTAACTAGGTCAATGATAACCAAGTAGAACACTTGATATTTCTTTTGGACTTTATGTTAAGAAACATTTTTTATCCTTAAGAAAATCACATATGACATATTATCATAGTTGTACCTCAAATGAACATTTCATAGTAGGTAGATCTCATAAAAGAACCAAAATCCATCATATATAGTCAATGGATTTAGTTATTTTATAAAAAAATATAATCACTAGTCCAAATCGGATCCACTCAATGGATACATGACTTAACCAATGCAGCCTATATCATGATCTTATGATGTGTAGATGATATGTGACACACACATACGAGCATCGGAGGAGGTGCATGAAAGTGGCTTCACTCTACGGTGCCAAGAGGACGGTGCTAAAGAGTGTTGTCCCAGCGAGACATAATCCGTCGGCGTGATGGGTTGGAAAATATTACATGCCTTAAAGAACACAGTATTACTAACTATGATGCTCGAGCTATACCACTCAAGCCAGTGGATTGCATTATACAAAAAATACATGTGAAAAGGCATGTATAAGCTAGGAGAGTGTGATATAAATTGTCAATATTTTCTAACTTTGATTCAAAATACAAGATACTTTGTATATATTATAGGTAACGATTATAACTTTATTGAATATAAATTGATTAATAAATTAGAAAATAGATAAAATATATTCACATAGTATCTTATATTTCTAATCATGATTTTCCACTTTGAAAAATATCTTCCCTTTATAATCATAAAACACAATGTGTACTACTCCCTCCGTCCTAAAATAGATGTCTCAAAATTGTTAAAATTTGGATGAATCCAGACACTATTTAGTATATAGATTCATTCAAAATTTGAAAAATCTAAGACATCTATTCTTGGACGGAGGGAGTACATACTAACAAATCTAACAGTGGTAGAAAATCTCAAATGAAGTAAGAAAGAACGGGTATACATAAATTTTTATAGTTGTATTTATCCTTTCGAGCATAGTATTTGATGAACTAGAGAGGCGTATCTTGATTACTACACATAAAGTATGTACTTCACAACCGATCTACCTTATTAATTATAGTGGACATATAGTTGTTCCTTCGAGGGAGAATGAACCATAGTTGATTTGTTCTCTTAACTGTGCCTAAACAACCCTTCACATTATTTGACCGAACCCTTATTATCAGTTGCATTTAAAAATATACATATTTTCTTTTTCTACAACTTAAAAAATATAAAGCATTTCTTAAGTGTACATCTAAAATTTGAGTTCCAACTTAGAATACTGATATATAGAAAATATAGGTTAGCTCGTCATGTGATCTTTAATTCTAGGTTGTAAGCTAATATCATGTAAAAGAGACATATATGTCCAGAAACAGAGGCGGACCTTAGTGGAGGACAAAAGGGGCCATGCCCTCCTCCCAACTTAACTACAATTTTCACCATATTATTCAGTATTTATCATTTTTTATCATACAAAACACAAAATAATTCAATCTAGCCTCCCACCCACCCCAACCGCTATCTATTGCTTTTTGGCCCCTCCTACAATATTATTCAAGGTCCTCCACTGTCCAGAAGTATTTTCTTAGAAACACCGAGAGCAACGTAGACACACTAACATAACTACCACATGCACACATCACGGTTGTGGACCTTAAAGAATGATGAATCACTCCAAATGCCCCACTATTGACCAGAACCTTGCCTACACCTAAACAATATTCCGCCTTAGTGAGAAACATAGATCGTCATGGATCCCTCGTGGTTTATGAGTATAACTCCAAACCCTGCCACATATCGGTTCTCATGGTCAGTGCTATGGTGTTTTGAAAATTATTCAAAAGTTTTTAGGCCATACTTTAAAAAAAATTACCGCATGAAATTTTATTTAGCATAATATTTACGATGACTCCACTTTACATATTTGTAGTTATAGATTAAATCATAAATTTATTTCTATAACACTTTTTACGGATTAAAGATGATGCCCTCCGCAATTGCGAGGGCCACTGTGCTAGTTACAAGAATTGAAGAATCTGATAGTGTGAAAGGCTGCAACTGTCTTCTCAGAAACTTCAAGGTACCCTTTAGTTTAAAGCTTTCAAGCACATGAATATTTCTTCTTAAGTAGACATCCTAAATATAGTAAGTAAATAGCAGGTTACGCCCGATGCTAGTATGCTATTTTTTTTCCATTTTTTAGTATTATTTAGCAAACCCAAGGACTGTTATTTTTGTTAATCTCACATTAGTTCCGTGTATAATTGAGCTGAATCTACGATATTCAAGTGTCATTAGTCTGCTTTCCAGTGAAGAGTAGAATTGTTCAACTTCTCTTTGATTTGTTGTCTGAACTGTGATCTTCTAGTCTAGCAAAGTTTACTGGTCAATGAACTTCTGTTCTCCGGACATTGGATGCATTTGGGTGCATTATAATAATCTGTTGATATTTAGGTATTACAATTTACTAACAGATGAGCTCAAGATTGCTTGTTCTGTTATCATGTGTTGTATTCCAATAGTGACATGCTTGTGCTAGTGGTTTTTTCCTTTGATAAGAGAGGACAAGGAGTTGAAGCATCTGGACTGTGATCTGGAGCTCAGTAGGCAGATAATTGATCCAGTATCAGTGGAACTACAAGTTAGTTGGGGCTAATAGTTTTGATACTTCTGATGAAAAAGCAATACAAAGTTCAACCAAAAAAAGGATGTAATTCAAGAGTGTGTAAGTTTTGACTTTGTATAGTTAAGCATATTTTCAGGAATTAGTTCCAGTAGTTGAAACACAGTGGTTTTGTGTGAGTAATTGATTGCACTGTTACATAAGAATTTCTGATTGAGATTAGGTGTTTCTTTAATGGAAACTAAAAAAATTCCAGATCAGTAAGTATTATTTTATTGTATTATATTGTTTTCTTATTTCAGTACTCGGAAGTTGTTCATGAACAATCTATATGTTGAAAGGTCTTGGTAATGAATTATTTGTTGGAAATTTCTTATTGGAGACGCAGTTGAATTGAAAGTCACCACATTATCTCTGCCTTCTCAATAAAAAGAATAAATAGGACAAGAAATGTAGCAACGCATGGGCACCTTACTAGTAGTTAAAATTGCCAACTGTGTTGGAGGTCCACAATTGGGACATAATGCATGATACGAGATGAAACTATGAAACATTACCAAAATGGACGGGCGAGACAACGTGTGCCATCATGATCTAGTGTAACCATGTAGGATGATGATAGTACAAGTCAAACACTCTACTACCGCATTCGAGAGGTTTCAATGATATTTCTCAAAAGTATTTTTTTCATGTACTTCTATAATTTGTTATATAGGCAGCATAGTTGCCTTGATCCAACTGTCGACCGGAAATAATTTTGTTTCTCTTTCCTAGACCAATCCTTGCTGTCCCTGCCTAAAAGAATGCCATAACTTGCAGGACCTTGGAACTCATCTAGACTAGCTAGATCATTGTTTATAGTTTAATCTTGTAAACAGATAAGTCATTTCCTGCAAAAAGGGAAGGAAAACAGAGAAGTCATTGCAAAAAATTTAGAAAGATAAAATATTTTTGTGTAACATCCAAAGCAGAAAATACGGGATAAACGACAAGCCTAACCACAATTTAAGTAGTAGCCGAAGTAATCTTGATGCATACTAGAAGAAAATACGAATTTGTATATCATCGCATCACTTAGCTTGCCTTTCTCTCTACAAATAGAACATGATTGATGCATTTTTTTTCAGAGAGAACATGAGTCGTGCATGCCTGGACTCCACACCTTCATCCAGGTAAAAATTTAGTATTGTCGATTACATCTTATCTTTCATGCCACATTGATAATTAATTTCATCTACAACAGGACAAAGAATCACCAAGCTACACTCGCATGGGCGTCTGATCATGAAGCATCTTAAAGGTATATACTCATCTGATAGCCTTACTGTAGAAAATATGCAATGCAAATCTCCGTGAGATCTGAAATTAACAATTATGCTCTATTCTATTCAATGGAACTCTTCGTTTCCTCCGCCAGCCGCTAAACTAATCTAGTTGGTTTACAGTCACATGTAACTTTCTAATCTGAGCATCTCATCTCCCGGTGCCACCATGTGCCATGAGTTGTCAGAGAGTCATCCACTCCCCAAACAGGCCACCATCTTCCATGAGTTGTCAGATGGTCAGTGACTCGGACCAAAGTAGTAGGAGTGTGGTGTTTTTAATCCGCTCATGTTGTAGGATCACCACGTTCACAAAATCCCCATATTATCGGTGCCTTTCTTTTATCTTTTCAATCTGAGCACCTTGTCCCCAACAGCCCCCATGTTCCATGAGATGTCACAGAGTCATACCAAGTAATAGGAGTATCTGCTCAAGATGTGTAAGACCAAGTAATGGACTAGGGCTTGATCTGATCGGTGATTTACCATGGCTCACATTCAAGATATACTCTTGGCATTTGTGCTTGTTGTTATTTTACGTGAAATCATCAGAGTACGTGATGTTGTTTAATGTACGCTTGGACTTATTAGAGACACGAGGCATCTTTTTGCATATAGATACTTCTACGACAGCATCAATATGACAAACACATGTAGATCCAACCTGCAACACTAGTATTAGTAAGTGATTTATGTAGCTTCGTTGTTCCCGGAAATTTGATGTCATCTAGCTTCATGTTCCCTAATCTTGTTTGCTGCCTCTGTTTTAAATGTATTCATTTAAGGAATTTCTACCAAGTTTAACCATTTTTGAAAATATATATTAAGTTTAACCAAATTTGTAGTAAAATATGTGAACATGTAAAATATTAAATGAATACATTGTGATAGCATATTTCATGGTAAATCTAAATGAAACCAATTTATCATTGTAGCGTTTAGCATAGTATTCTATATATGTATCAGATTTAAAGATGATTGATCTATGGCAAACTTGTACTAATAACTCACATTTTCTTTTGCGGGAGAATAACTCACATCTTCGAATGGAGGATCTTACATGTGACATGGAGGCAGGTGGGTTTCATACTTTCGTGTTTCTGGCTAACTCCCAACACAATCTGGTTTTGTCAAAGCATCTTAGTTTAGTTTGTTCTCTAACAATATTTAGAAAATATTCAGGAAAGTTGTCCAATCCTATCCTTCGTTACAGTGTTAATGATAACTTAAAATGTGTCTTTGTGTTGTTTTTTTCCCATACTTCTGGTCAGCCGCGGCTAACAATCAATGGTGTCGGTGGAACTGCTGCCTAGCTAGCAGCCCAACTTCACCATCACAGGCCACTGTATCTGGAGCCAGTCCTTTCCTAGTCGCACTAGGTCAATGGCACTCCTCTTGGCAGTTCTGGTCTTCTAAATGCCCCAAATCGTGAGTTATGGTAAACCGGCTGCTCAAATACGCAGATTTCTGATAATTTTAATACTTGAATCTCCTTATACTAAGAGTAACAACAATAACTAATAGGTTAGACTGCATTGTGCATGTTAGATATGACATCAACACCAAATGTGTGGGTAACTAGGTTCATCATTGATTGAAATCATTATTGTAAATGCCGTGGAGCAGCATCCAACTTCCTGAATATTGCATCAAAGAGTTGTACCCTTTGAATTGCATCACCCAACCCACTGAACCTATAAGGTGAATCGTGGGGTAGTATTCAGGGTTTAAGTAACCATTTCGCGAGTAAGTGTTTAGCTCAGCCACTAGTTGTACACTCAGTGCCTTGTTGTAGCTTGAGAGAAACATGTGCCTAGATGTCAGTATGTCCCAATATGCTAATATGATGCCACACGCTTGCACGGAAGTATTCCTTTTTGTGATGAGAGATTTCTGACAGGAGATATTCATTGGCTTTGAAATTGGTTGGCTTAAATGTTTGTGACATTGCATTTCCTGGTGCATGATGATATTTCTCTATGTAAGATAGTTTGTGAAAATATGTTTGAAAACCTCCTAACGACGTTGAACGAATATATTGGAATGATGTTGGTTAAATTTTGAGCCATACCCTGCGTTACTTCTCATAAACCTGGCTGGCAATTACACAAATATGTATTTGATGATTTTTGCTTCTAAAATGATTTTATATGGATCGGAATACCGTTTTATACATTAGCACCTGACAACCATGGCGAAGCATCATCCTGATCAGATCATAGGCTGGAGGCAGCCTGGTATTTCTATTGCAAGTGTGATGGCAAGTGTGTCATCTGTGACTCCTACGTTCGCTCACGCTTGTTCGGTTCTGCCATGAGTGCAACTAAGGCTCATTCGAAGGAAGGTGTGTCATCTCCGGTGTGCTTGGCATTTCCGAGACGGATGCCATTCCAATCTCGGAAGCGTGAAGACTGGTCACAAGCGTGAAGACTAATTGGGATTAACAACAAACTTTACAGTTTACATATGTTACTGAATGTGGTACTTTTCTAAAAGAAACTACTGAATGTGGTACCCTTATATTCAGTCTCGGGTATCACGAAAGAAAGAGATTTTCTTGTTATGAGAGATCATGGTAGCTCATTATGAGAGATACCGCCACATGCTTGTTCAGTGCTGATGCTTTAGTTAATTTGCAAGACTAGGTCGAGACACTTCCACATCAACACAAGAATTTTACCCCTTCCAAATTACTACCTCTTGTTGCAAATGACTGAGGTGTTAGCTAAACTTAAGCACAACCGTAAATTATTAGGAATGCTACAAGACACTGGAAATTAAACAGCTTGAGTATCCAACGCATCTGAAGTTAGTATATTAGCATATCATACTAGCAGTTGAAAGTTTGGTACGGTATATCTAGTTATTTAACAGATTTTACATTATGACTGACCGATAATGGGTTGGCTTACAAGGCAAATATTTACTTAAGGAACTTACTTTTGGTGGCATGCATGGATCTTCTCTGCCGGATCTTATAATATAAGGAGCAGTGCTACAACTTGACTAATAGTGTCATGTGCTCACTTGAACACCGTGTTTTTTTTGGTAATTGCTTGTTTGAACTGCTAATGAATCATGATACACATGCGACATAATATGGCATCCTATTCCTATGTACAATAGGAGCACACAAGGTGTTGCAGAGTTTTTCTCTAGGGGCTGGGACTGCCCTAGTGTTGGGCCTATAATACCGGCTATCAGTTTCCATCTTGTTCACACCACACAAACACAAGTTCAGTAACTTAGCAGCAAGTACTTTCCCTGAGTTTGTCACCCACTCGTTCCATGGCTAGCTCCGCCAATTTCGAGTTCACTCCTACTAGCTTTGGCACAGGCATACACAACAGGAAGATTAGCTTCGGCAAGTTGTTTTTGCGCCAAGTCTTTGCTGGGTCAGCCACGAATCAATCCGCCGTGATACAGGCCAATGCTGCTACTGGGTTAGGCGAGACTGCTGTTAACAACTGGGGAATATATGATGGCCTGGGCTCGGGCGCGCAGCTAGTTGCCTATGGACAAGGCATGCACACATATGCTGGCAACTGGCAAAATTGGTTCACCATGGAGTTTGAGGTTCAAAGGTATGTGCAGATTCTTTTGAAATTATTAGAAGGATGTGTCATTGAAGATATGACACATGGTTTATGTTTGCTATAGTCTGGATCGTATAAAAGTTTTCTATAGTTTGGTAGTTCTTATGGTTTTCTTACACGATAGTTCCGAGTGCAATCATGCAGGTTCAAAGGGTCCACGCTTCAGATAATGGGATCATCTCCAGGGAAATCGAACCAGTGGGCTGTTGTTGGTGGGACGGGTGACTTTGCAATGGCACAAGGTGTCATCAAGATAACAGAGTGTAAAGTCACAGGCGATGAAAAAATTCACGAGCTCACAATAGATGGGTACTGTCACATGGAGTTACCGCCGGTAAGGACATTACTATCTTGCTTGGCATTTAATTACGCATGATGATCGCATCTGATCGGCAGTGTCCTACATGTATACTGATGTCAGTACCGACAATACACAGTGGTTATGAATTCATCATTTTTATCTAGTTTTGGAGGATGGAAGATTACATCCTGAGCCACATTTCGCACGTACCTCAAATGTTTATTGCGGTAGTTAGCTTGGCTCGACTGAAAAAAGTTAGAAATCTTGAAATATAAATTTACAAGCCATGAGAGAGAGAGAAGAACACTAATTCATGATATTGGATAAACATTGTATTCCCTCCATTCCAACATAGGTCTCGGATTTGTTAAAATTTGGAAAAATCTAGACACTATTTTGTATATAGATTCATCCAAATTTTAATAAATCTAAGACATCTATTTTGGGACAGAGGGAGTTTATTTTTTCTGCTTGTTCACACTCTGATTTTGTAAGAAAAAGTTTGATAAAGTTGGTCTCACACATTCAGGTGCCTACACCTACAAAGATGGGACCATGGGGTTGTCCTGCAGGCGGCCTCCGTGAAATGGAAGGGAAATCCCGACGTCTGGAAAGTGTGACAATCCGCCACTATGACGGTGTTGAAAGACTGTCATTTTCATATGTCACTGGGGACGGGCAGATCCGCACCGCTGGTCCTTGGGGATCTCCCGGCGAGTTGTCAGCCGATAAAACAGTGAGTTGGTTTCAGGGTTTTCCATTCGCGGTAGTTTTGCAAATTGTCTTGGCTATTAGTTTTAGGTCATTAATTTGACGATATCTTCCTATTAAATTTTCTGGTATTTACAGATCACGTTTGGTCCGTCGGAGTTCGTGAAGGGGGTAAGGGGGTCGTGTCTTCCAAACAGGAACTGTATAACAGACTTGAAGATCGTCACCAACGTCGCAACTTATGGTCCTTTTGGATCTTCTCCCGGCAATCGTCCATTTAGTTTTACTGCGCCAGCAGATAAGACTGTTGTGGGCTTCCGTGTACGTGTGGAGAACACTTCTATCAGCTCGATTGGTTTTAATGTCATCTAGAGCATCAGTGTTCAACCACAGCAGACAGCGGGTTTGATCTTCTCCCGTTTCCGTTGCTCCAGCAATAATAAGATGGCAAGTTCTAAGGGTGTCACCCTATCTATGCCTATTTGTGTTATTTCATAATCAAATTAAAATGATGTACGACCACCACTGCTCTGTTGTAATAATGCTCAATAAAGTTTCCAGAGGTTGTTTTCTTCAGCACAAAACTGGTTGATGACTGTGTGGAACGCGTCGTTCTCATCCCGATGTTTATACCCACTCTGTGATTTAGTTGCTTTCGTTAGTCCTGCTATGCAAGGGTGTATATATCTATGCAGTAGTATATTTATATGGATGTTGCATGCCAAATTCCTGCCATTAGATTCAGAACCGAGCTAAATTTCTGAAAATTGCATTGTGGTTCCTCTCCTTGTTGATTCACTCCTCTCTATCAACAACGGGCTACTTCTTCCAGACGATTTGAATAACTATCCATGGTTTAGCAGTGCTAACTCATGCACTGATGACAGTTTTGAACATGCTGCGACACCTCTTGACTAGGGAAAAATCGCAACAATTGTTCAAATTACGTAAGCAAGATGCAGCCCAAACAAGTACTAGTTCGCAACCTAGAACGCTCTGCAGCCTTGAGGCACCAACCAAGATTAACATTTCCCGACGCCGCTCCCCATTGTCGCCCTTGAAGCTGGCGATAAGCCTCATCTTATTACCACATGTGGAAAATTTTATATCAGAGTTCCAATGGTCGTTCTCCCAGTCCTTGCAACATTTGGAAGGCACATCTGTATCAGTTTGAGCCATATCGCCTCCCATTCCTAAAACAGGTCACAAAGGTTATACAAAATAATTAGGTTGGCAAGTCCATGATATAACAAAAACTTAAATTTCAAATGCAAGTTGAACTGTAACCTACTCACCTTTAATGGTTCACGGATTGATAGCACATACTTCAGTACATCATCTCAATAATAGGGTGAAGTATATGCCCTAGTGAAGTAACCAGTCATGAATGATTGTTGAGATCTATTCTCAATACCTGGGTAGTGGATGTTTCATAGAATCATGTAGTAACTCGCAAAAATAATAAAAAGCATAGTACACCAGAAGAATAAATAAAACTTTGTTTTGTATTTCATTAAAAGGTTCGTTCAATACTAACTAGCCCTCTTTTTGTGTGGAAACCTCTAAATTGCACAGACCAATGTTAAAAACAGTTTGCACACAAATATATGCCCAAAAAAATCCAAAAGTACACACTGAACCTTAAGACACTCTACAAATAAAGTTCAAGGCAGCACATCTACGCATTTATGTCTCACTTTCACAAAGTAATTAGGATAGACATGAAGGTTATTCAAGAAGACTCCATCCTCATAAGTCATAGGTGATCTCTCATTTTTTTTCGAAATGGGGGTAATACTCCCCGGCCTCTGCATCAATCGATGCACACAGCCTTTATTAAATAAATAAGTGCATTAAGAAGTTTACAACTCAAGAATTGGCCACAGTTGCCACAAAGATCAACCAGCGAAATAAGGTAAACATATAATAACTACACATTATGTAGTCGTCTAGTATGCTGTCAAGTAGCCTGGTTGTAGAACTCCTGAGCAACCGTCAGCAGCCGTTCGCATCCGGACAACATGGCATCTCGGTTCCCAGGTGGTAATAGGTACGCCCACAGCTGCACCCAATGCGCCATCAAATGAATAACCTGCATAAAATTGAAAGTATTATTTCTGTTAAAAACAATATCATTACGACATTTCCATATGGACCAACATAAAGCTGATACACCAGTGCGAATCATGGCCTTCGTCGTATTATCCATATGATCCAACCATGAACCAAACATATGATCCACACTAGTTGGAGAAACCAAATGAAAAGTCACAGCGACAGCATGCCAAAGGATACGAGCAAAAGGACAAGTAATAAACAGGTGGTCATTAGATTTAGGTTCGCCACAAAAACAACATTTTGTACAGCCGACTCATCTTCTTTTAACCAAATTATCCTTTGTAAGCAACACCTTTTTATGCAGGAACCACATAAAAATCTTAATCTTGAGAGGTATCTTAAGTTTCCACAAGTATTTGGTAAGAAAAGGCGCATGACCATTCATAAGGTCCTCATACATTGATTTTACGGAGAAAATACCTGAAGTAGTTAATCCCCACACAAATTTATCCGACTCATGCGACAATTATACCATTATCAACCGTTGACATAAATGTAACCATCGTTCCCATTTATTGCCAGTAAGTGATCTTCTGAATTCAATATTCAGCTGTACATTAGCCATAATATCTGCAACCAAAACATTTTTACGTTGCACAATATTATATAATGAGGGATATTGTTGTTGAAAAGATAACTCCCCTAACCATCTATCTTCCCAAAAACGAGTAGTAGCCCCATCACCAACTTTGAAATGACCTCTACTAAAGAACTCGTCCTTAACTCCCATAAGACCCTTCCAAAAGGGAGAGTCAGTGGGTTTTACTTGTACCTCAGAAAGATTCTTGTGTCTGAGGTATTTGTTTTGTAGCAGCTCCTGCCACAAACCCTCCTCATTTAGAAGTTTGAACAGCCACTTACTCAACAAACATCTATTTTTTAACTCAAGAACTTCGATACCAAGACCACCTTGGTCCTTTGGTCTACATATTATGTTCCACCTTGTTAACCTATATTTCCTTTTGTTCTCATCGCTTTGCCAAAAGAACCTTGAGCGATAAAAATCTAATTGTTTCCTCACTCCCTTCGGAATCTCTAGAAAAGACAACATGAACATAGGCAAACTTGTGAGAACCGGGTTAATGAGGACAAGTCTGTCACCATAGGACAAGACCTTTCCTTTCCAACATCCCAATTTTCCTTCAAAGCGTGTTTCTACCGGGTACCAATCTGAAATTCTCAGTTTTCTATAATGGATTGGTATCCCCAGATACATAAAAGGCAAAGAGCCGGATTCACAACCAAAAATATATTTGTATTGTTGTTCGTCATCTTTTATTTTACCAAAACTAAAAATTTCACTCTTATGAAAATTGATTTTAAGACCAGAAAGTTGTTCAAAAATACACAAGATCAATTTCATGTTAAGTGCTTTCTGTAGATCATGTTCCAAAAAAAGAATAGTGTCATCAG
Source organism: Avena insularis (assembly GCA_023614405.1). Classification (NCBI taxonomy): domain Eukaryota; kingdom Viridiplantae; phylum Streptophyta; class Magnoliopsida; order Poales; family Poaceae; genus Avena; species Avena insularis. The sequence goes on along the minus strand of CM042697.1, from coordinate 433,269,596 downwards.
CATATTGCAAGATCGAAAGTCCACCCTCAACGAGATGAGGAATGAGGCCACCCACTTGACCATCCTCTTTTGCCCTTGAAATAAGAATTGCCAACATATCCGCAATAATATTAAAAGGAATGGGAGACATAGGATCACCTTGCCTTAAACCCTTTTTGGTTTGAAAATAATGCCCAGTATCATCATTCACTTTTATAGCCACACTACCATCTTGAACAAAATTATTAATTAATCTACACCATTCCGGTGAAAAACCCTTCATTCGTAAAGTTTGTTGTAAGAAGAACCATTTAACTTTGTCATACGTCTTTTCAAAATCGATTTTAAAAAATACACCATCCAGTTTATTTTTGTGCATCTCGTGGATTGTCTCGTGAAGAACAACCACCCCTTCCAGTATATGTCTTCCAGGCATAAAAGCTGATTGGGATGGTCGTATGACCTTATGAGCAATTCCCATAATACGATTGGTCCCTACTTTTGCGAAAATTTTAAAACTAACATTCAGCAGACATATTGGTCTATATTGTTGTATTTGAACCGCATATTCCTTTTTAGGTAAAAGAGTAATGACCCCAAAATTCAATTTATACAGTGACAACTCCCTTGTATGTAATTGAACAAAGAGTGACATGAGGTCCTCTTTAATCACACTCCAAAACATTTGGTAAAACTCAGCCGGAAAACCATCCGGTCCAGGTGCTTTATTATGTTTCGTTTGAAATATGGCATCATACACTTCCTTTTCACTAAAGGTGGTGGATAGAATACCATTTTCCTCAAGCGATATCTGCGGTATGTCTTGGAAAAAATCTTCCTTTAACGATACATTGGATTGTGGTGGTGCACCAAAAATCATTTTATAAAATTCAGTGATGTACACTTTCAAGTTTTGTTCTCCGACTATAGTTCCTTCATCTTGTTCCAACTGAAAAAATTTCTTCCGTCGATGCTTACCGTTAGCAATAAGATGAAAATATCTAGTATTACTTCCCCCTTCTTGAACATGTTTTACTTTTGCCCTTTGAGCTCACTTGGTTTCCTCATCCCTCCTTAATTTATTAACCTTCTCATTTGCATCCTTTAATTCGCCACGTTCAGAGTCTGATAGAGGTGTCGATTCAGCCTTCAAATCCAACTCCTCTATGATTAATAAAAGTCTCTCTTTCTCTTTTTTGTACTTGCCACTTTGGTTTTTTGCCCAACCTCTAAGGAATCTCCTTAAGTATCGAAATTTATTTTTCCATCGCACAATAGGTGTTTCCCCTTCTATAGTCGCAGCCCACTCAGCTGCTACCATATCAAAGAAACCTTCTTGTCGAAGCCAGAATAATTCAAAAGAGAATTTAGATTTATTACCGATATGTGCTTTTACACCAGAATCTATTAGTAACGGTGTATGATACGACCACGATCGGGTAAGAGCACGTACCATTACTAATGGAAACTTTTGTTCCCACTCCACGCTCACTAGCATTCTGTCCATTTTTTTCATATGTTGGTACTCTCTACGATTTGCCCAAGTGAATTGCCTACCAGAAAGAGCAATCTCTCTCAAGTCAAGGCTTTCAATGATAGCATTGCATTGAAAGCAAAAGGCCAGCGAGCATGAAAACAATCGTTATTCTTCTCATTCCTATTTCTAATAATGTTAAAATCTCCACCCACCAACATGGGTAGGGGTTCCGACTCACACATACGGACCAACTCGGATAAGAATTCATGTTTATGTGCATCTTCGGCAGCCCCATAGACCGGCACTAAAACCCATTCAAATCCATCATTCTTACATTTAATATGAAGCTTAACACAATAATCCCCCGTGTCTATCCTTAGAACTAAAAGTGTGTCCAAATTAATGCCAATAAGAATACCCCCTAATCTACCATGTGGTGGTAAACAATACCATTCAAAATCCAAACCCGCGGCAAGATGTTTCAGAAAAGAAACCGTAAAATTATATCTTCCCGTCTCCAATAAGGCGATAAAATCTAATCTATGTTTCCTAATATTTTCTTTCACAAAAATGTGTTTTGCCGTATCTCTAAAGCCTTCGCTATTCCAAGACAAACCTTTTAAATTTTGCATCATGAAAATTTCTTTTTAATTCTATGTCTAGTACTTCTCCGCACATTTAAAGCATCAAAATCTTTCTTTTGTCTTTTTCTCCTACTCCTTTTCTCTTCTAACGCCAGGCCCAAAATATTATGGATATCCATACTTTCTTTCTCTTCTTCAACCAAATCTTTACAAAGATTAGATACTTGTTACACCACCAGAGACGAAGGACCACTATCCTCCTCTAATGTTGTATCAATATTTTTATTGAGAAAAACCAAAGATCTATGCAAATCTGTGTCTCTGATAATTTTAACCGAATTCAACTTTTCCTCTAGTGATGCCCTCATAGAAACCCCTAAGCGATCAGCTCTAGCAATAACATCATCATCTGAAAATAAATAAATCGACAATTTATCAATGTTAGTACCTTTTTCGGGAGAAAGATGGTGTCGCTGAAGTATGGTACGTGCTCTCTCCATCATCATGTCATCAGCATTAGTTTGGTTTTGAATACGTGAACTATACCGCACCTCAGCCTTGTTCGCACATGCAATTCCCCCATAAGCAATCACATCATTCAACGACGGAAAACCAGCATCAAAACCTCCAGGCTGTGTCGGACTCGCCTGGTGAGAATCAGTCTGCAACACGCCCAAGCCAGTCTGTACTGCAGCACAGGCGCTAGCAAGCCTATGCTCGCCTTCATCTGTGGCAATACTTGCTGAACCAATATCAGTACCAGGCTGCTCCACACTCTCATGCACGCCACAACCCACATGATCCGGCAGAACCAACATAGATTCAGTACTAGGCTTTTCAGCAGACGGCAAGGCCTCTACATCATTAAATTCAGCTTCAAGAGATCTTGCGACGACATGATCTTGCTCAACGACTTGGTTAACCTGCTCCAACAAAAAATCCTTTCTACTTTCTGTTGACACCATACCCGAGCCTGACATATTTGGGCTATTAGCCATAGTCCTCAAAATATTTTTTGCCTCCTCAATACCCTTCCTCACCACAGGTGAAAAACCAGCCCTCTTGTCTGGACGGAACCCGTCCCACCAATGTTAACAGGAGCCAAAACAGAGGTGCTGGAACTTGGCTTTTGATGGACAACCGTAACATCATCATGATCCATGTTATTGTCATCTTTTTCCTCTCCTTTGTCCTTGCCATGGCCATCATCACCATTATGTGCATCAAACATAATCTCATCCGCATTTTGCAGTTTCTGACCTTCCTCCACAACAAACTCAATATTATAAAAACCCCTTTTAATGAACATATGCATATGTGGTGGAATTAAATTATAGTCAACGCAGCCTATCTTAATTCGAAGGATCCCATTATTACGTGTATATGCCATGTCCACTGCTATGGTTTTTCCGAAAAGTGAACCAATACCCCATAAGGCTAGGAAGTCACCTCGCACATCCTTTGGGATCCCCTTAACCAGTACCCAAACCTCCGTCAAGGTATACAAAGGCTCCTCCACCATTCACCCACACCACCACATAGGTGATCTCTCATAAGTTTTGACAACCTAAAAGGTTCATAATATCGATGAGTGTGTTCATGAGAGAGAAAAAAGGCAGGATTTGATTTTTCTTGACAAATTTCTTTTATCCTAGGATTTGTTTTTTTTTTTGAAATAATCAACGGGGGGAGAGGATCCCCACCTGAATATATTACTTCAACAGAAGAACAACAGTGCCGGCGTGACCTTTGTGGGTCAAGTCCCTAAAACGAAGAGACCATAAAGTGACGTCGTCCATAATTAATTAGAAATAGTTACATAAGATGATTGATCAACATTTCTAAACACCATGTTGTTTCTGGCGTCCCAGATTTTCCACAGAATGATGAGAACGATAGACGGCCAGACAGAGGAGTGAAGCCCAGCAGGAACCGGAGTGGTCCACAAGTCGGTGAAATCCTGGAAAGTCGGTTGGACATTGATTTAATAAAATACCACCTGAGCATTAGAGCAAATGAAGAAGAGGTGGTCTCGACTTTCCATGGTGTGGCCGCATCTAGGGCAAGTCGTAGAGGCAATAATGGTCTTCTTGTGCAGATTCTCGTGTGTATTGAGTCTGTCCAGGGAGAGAAGTCAGCCAAAGATCTTCACCTTTTGGGGAACGAAGGACTCCCAAACGTTGGTCAGGTGGAGGTTCTGAAGCTGGGTCGAGAGAGCAGCATAAGCGCTCTTAGTATAGAAGTTGGAACCGTCGAGCATCGTCCGATGATCAACCGCACCTGAAAGCTGCACATCCTGCAACAAGACACGAAGAGACAAGAGCTCTCTAGCAGCGGCCAAGGTTAGCCTGTTACGAAGGTCAGAATCGATCTCGCTCTGCAGAACCATTGAAACTAAAATATGAGGTTTAATATGATGTGAGTAGATGGCCGGAAAAGCAGTAGCTAAGGGCTCAGGAAGAAGCCACCTATCGATCCAAAAAAAAGTACTTTGGCCGTTTTCCACCTTGCATTGTGAGATAAGACGAAGTGTAACAAGGTTTTTTGTAACACCCAGGAATTTCCGGACCGGCGGCTGTCACTCCTGACAGCTCAATAGGATCTCTAGACTAACCCCACAGACCAACACTAGTCTTTTCTATGCACTTTGTCCTCACTCGTGCGCACCCGGTACCCACGTTTTGGTCGGTCGCCTATCTTAGAATTGCTCTAGGTCAAGCACGCTTAACCTCAGAGTTCTTTTCAGATGAGCTTCCGGGAAAGAAGTTGCACCTTGTTGGTATGGGTATACTATCAATCCTATTAAGTCATGCGCCAGGGTCTCACATACACCCACCCTTAGAAGATTGATGTCCTCGTCGATCAACCACAAGCCAAGAACATCCCCTCTTGGCACAAGTCTGTGTGTCCAGTGTCGGCACATGTGCCATGCCGTGTCCACTCCGGGCCACACACGACATGCTCCACATGTCCGCCACTTACCCACACACGCCCGTGTAACCGCGAGGGTTGGCTCTGATACCACTTGTAACACCTTGGCCTCTCCGGACCGGCGGCTGTCAGTCCTAGCAGCTCAATAGGATCTCTAGACTAACCCCACAGACCAACACTAGTCTTTTTTGTGCACTTTGTCCTCACTCGTGCCCACCCGGTACCCACTTCCCGGTCGGTCACCCATCTTAGAATTGCTCTAGGCCAAGCATGCTTAACCTCAGAGTTCTTTTCAAATGAGCTTCCGGACAAGAAGTTGCAACTTGCTGGTATAGGTATACTATCAATCCTATTAAGCCACGCGCCAGGGGGGTCTCACATTTTTCTTGACAATTTTTGCAAGGTAAGTGGCATTGGAGGAGTGGTGTATGGGGAAAGGTGAGTGGTATAGTAGTCAATCCCTCCAAGAAAGGTTCGATGCATGCATGAAATTTTAAGCAACTTTGAGCAGAAGACAAGCATTTTGAATTTCTAGGTTCTTAACACCTAGACCACCAGCACTTTTAGGAGTACAAACTTTATCCCTCGCAACAAGGCATTGTGCACCCGTACACGATTCCTCATGAGCCCAAAAGAACGCTATTTTTTCTTATTAAGTTTTTCAATGTTTTATTTAAAGAGAGAAAAGGAGGACATAAGATAAGTAGGGAGGCTATCGAGGACAGAAGTGAGGAGAGCTCAAAAGAAGAAGAAAAAGTTGAAAAATCTCCTGCTTAGTTGGGGAGATGCTATGCAACGCCTTTTGCACCGCAGCAACACTACGCCGCCTGAAGGGAAGTCTTGACGGGCCGACCCAAAAACCTAGGAAGTTTTGTTGGAAAAACGATTCGGCTGTAACTAATGCGAGTCTTCGGTGCTCCAAGGATCCACCTCGCCGTGGGTGGCGGTCGTAGTTGTGCCCGATGGGCGGTGAAGATGGGGATTTATTAAGAGCAAGTACAATAAGCTTATGTAAGCAGACTATAAGACTTTAAGTAATATATTTGAGATGAGGTGGAGGAGAGAGAATCCTAATGGGCTCTCAGAGCAGTATAATAATATCTAGTCAGCTGGCTATAAGCTTGTCCACATCAGAAAAATCTTAGCTGAATGAAAGAGAAAGCATGAGAGAGAAGAGAACGGGTGCTTGATCAATCGCCCGGCTACACACAGAAAACTAGGATAACCACCCACATGCAGCCTGGTACTAATCGATAGGCAGCCACATGCCTCCTTTTGGACCACTAGTTTATCTCCACACATGAAAGCATTAATTATATAAATATTTAATAGAGTCCATCTAATAGTTAATCTATTGTATGAATGTTTTCTTACATGGCTCTAGGTGACATGGCAGGATTATATAGCCAGCGGCCGGTTGTGCTATTGTTCTTGGTCTCATGCAAGAGCTAGCTATAGCACGTGCTCCTAGGCACTTTGTGTGAGTGTAAGGTGGGTCTTAGTTAAATAAAATAGTAAATTTATAACTAACTATTGTATGTGTTGACTATTAAACTAACTATAGATGATATGGCGGTTGCTTATAGCCAGCATCAGGCTACAGGATGTTTTATTCTTTTTTCTAAAACACATGTGTTTTGAAAAAAGCCGAGGAGTACCTTCTAACAGTATTTTCCACCAAAATTTCTCAAAATGTAATAAAATACTGGGTTTTGTCGCTATTGAACTGGCAGAACCGATGGTCCGACCCGAACCATGAACCTGTCGGTCCAGTTTTTCGTGTCCCATCAAAGCGTCAACGGTAGCCCATCCTTCGAACGAGACCATTGCGCCCCTTCCCCTGATTACGATCTCCAAGGGATTTGGGTAGCATGTCAAGTGGAATCTATTTATTTACTACAACAATCTAGTCTAAATTTTAAGCAAAAAATTACATTAGATTTTAATAATTCAACTACTTCCTCCGGCCCGATTTACTTGACGCGGTGGCTTTTATACAAAAAAAAGTCGAGTAAACCGCACCAGCGGTCCTAAATCTTTCGACGAAACGTCAAGTAGGTCCCAGTTCTTCAAAATTGAATATTAAGGTCCTAATTGTTTCTAAGTGATTCATCGCAGGTCCTAAACTCGTCTGACCCTGGTTGACCAGCGCCACGTCGGCAAGGTGCTGCTTGGCGGGAGATTTTCCCGCGTCTGGTGGTTGGGATTTATGCAAATGAACCCTTATAAGCAGCTGGCTTCTAATCCCCAAACCCCTAGTTCTTCTTCCCAACCTCTCTGCTCTCTCTTGCTGCCGATCCATCGCCATGTCCGCGTCCTCAAGTTCTGGGAATCGGCGGAGGCAGAAGCAAGCTTCTCTATCCCCTTCGCTGCCACCTCCACCACGGTCAGTAGCTCCTCTACCACCTGGAACGTTGCCGTTAGTGCCATGTCCCTGTTGTGGATTTCGCAAGACGATTCGGCTTGTCTCTCAATCACCAGCCAATCCTGGACGTGTCTTTTACAAGTGCCCAAATCATCGTGTAAGTTGTGCTTGTTAGCTCATTTGGATTTTCTTAGCCCCATTTGTTCTTATTTCCTCCGATTTGTGACAGGTTGCGCCCAATCCCTGCAACCATTACTACTGGGAGAATGGTGAAGACAACTATGTGGACTTTCTAGCTAGAAATGGATATACCATCTCTCTCCCAGGTGCAGCTGTTGTTGTCGATTCAGATGGACAAATGGGAAGTAAGGAAACAGAGGAGGAAGAAGAAGAAGAACATGGGAAGAAGGAGTACTCACTGAAGAAAATGGATGAATTGCTGAAGAAGTTGGATGAGTTAGTGGTGATTTGCAGGAATTTGTTGACTGCAATTGTATTTCTTATTGTAGTCATGGTTTATGTAGCTGTTGCTAAGTAGTGCTAGTTGTATGAGGGCATGAGATAGGCAAGCATGTATCCTGTGATGTAATCTGGGGATTGAAAAGAATGTATTATGTTTGTTTGATTTTGGCAGAATTTTGTTTGTTTTTCTGTACTTGGGATGAGCTAGTCAAGTATACAAGTTAAATGGACAAATACACATATATCAACCTGAGACCATAATAGTTGGCATACATAGTTGGCATACATAGTTTGAGCTAGTCAGGATTTACAACTAGTTTTGCAACATCCAGCAAAATAGTGCACTATTTAGAAGTTTGCACTTACATGGTTTGTGTGAAACCATAGCCACATCAGAGCAAGGGGTTTCATTACAAACCATCCAAAATATGGAACTACCACCTAGTTCTGTCCAAAATATACAACTACTTTTCACTCCTCAACTACTTCTCAGCTGGGAGTCTGTTCTCCTTCTTCCTATTCACCAACTTCTTTCTTTTTAAACCAAGTGTTGCAGTAGTTGATCTTGGAGGGGGTATGTCACCTCTGCAACTAGCAATAAACTGGCTTTCTGGAAGAGGACCTGGCAATGGAGTCTGAGACTGCTGAGTGGCTGCAGCCTGCAAAATATATAAAATGAAGTAGAATTAAGGATATGAAATGTACAATCATTTTTCCTTTACAATCAGTTGTTCTTTTACTCACTTGTTCTTGTAGGATCTGCAGGACACTAGATGATGAAATATCATAACTCATAGAAGATGCAACAATAGCAGAAGATGAACTCATTCCCATTTCTGCAACTACCTTTTTCTGAAAAATGTATAATAATGTACAACAAATGTGAGAGCAATGAAATGTATAATAATGTTCAATTTTGAGAGCGAGTGTGAGAGCAATGAAATCAACCTTGGTGTTCCTTTTCACTGGCATTTTCTTACTTGTTTGTAGTGCTGGTTCATCATCAGGAAGTATAATCTGAATTGGCTCTGGTTGTTTAAGATCTGGTGCAGCTGGTTGTTTAGGATCTGGTACAGCTGGTTGTTGAGGAACTGGTACATTTGCTGCAGCTGGACCTCTACCCAACTTTGGACACTTTCTTTTATTGTGGTCAGTTTCATTGCACACACTGCAGTGACTAACTGTTCCATGCCTGCTCATCCTAGTTCCATCATCCTCCTCTAGTGGGTTTTTCTTTCTTTTCTTACTTGGCCTTCCAACTTGCTTGTCAAATTTGGGTGGCCTTATTGGAGGCCCATTCATTTTTTCCACACTCTAGGATCACTACATGGCATTATCACATTAGCATAAGCAGTTTTGAATGCCTCTATGCTGTAGCACTTGTGTACCACTGAATCTGGCTTGATTCTTTCATGCCTAAGTACTGCACAAGCATGTCTGCATGGAATTCCTGTGAGTTGCCAGGACCTACAAGAGCACTCCATTTTCTTTAAGTGAACTTCATATTCTCCATTCAATCCTTTCACCTGGAACAGGTGTTCTGCAGCAGGTGCATCTTAGTATCTGTTGGAAAAGTCAATGTTCTTATCCAAAATTTTCCTAATTTTTGTGCAAATATCACCATACATCTCATCAGTTTCTTTCCTCTTGGAATAGTATCTCATCATGAGTTGGTATTTGATCTTCTTCAGTGCTGTAACAATAGGTAATTCTCTAGCATCAAGTATGTACTTGTTGAAAACTTCACAGATATTGTTCAACAGTAGGTCACATTTTGGAAGCTCCTCAAAAAATGCTTTGCACCATTGTCTTGGGTCAATTGCATCCAGATAGTCAAATGCCCCCTGTTCCATAGCCTTCATCTCATCCATGTATTTTTGCCAGTCTGCCTCACGTGTTGCTCTTGCAATTTTCCATACCTTATTCTTGAAAATCTCAGTTCTCCAGCCATTCTTTGCAAAATTCTGATGCAGATGCCTTACACAAAACCTGTGTTGTGCATCAGGCCATAATGCATTGACAGCATTTATCGATCCCTACATACACAGACAAGTAATAAATATGCAAGCATAGACAAGTAATAAATATGCAAGCATAGACAAGTAATAAATATGTACCTTCTGCCTATCACTCATAAAAGTCCATGGCCTTGTGTTCTCTATGCCTAAATCCTCCTTCAGTGTGCTCAAAAACCACTTCCATGTGTTTGTATCTTCAACTTCAACTATAGCAATGGCAATAGGAAATATACAGTCGTTTGGATCAACACCAACTGCTGTAAGCATCACTCCACCAAATCCGTTCTTGATGTGGCACCCATCAATGCCTATGATGGGCCTACAGGCTGCCAAAATTTCCGACAAGCTCCACGATCCCCGTCATCCTTATCCCCTTTCTGGCGCTCCACTGTCTGCTCTGCCGCTCGCTCGTCCGCGCTGCGTCGTCGTTCTCGCCGTGCCATCGCCCCCACGCCCGCGCCGTGAAGCTCCCACACCACTCCTCCCGGACCGATTCCCCGCACAGCTCCCCAGGTCAAGTCCCCAACCCGATTCCTGCCTGAAAATCGGTTCTTGGCGACAGATTCTTGACTCAAAATCGATTCTTGGAGCTATAGGAGAAATCCAGGTTCAGGAGGGAGGGAATACATGAGGAGGAGGATCTTGGAGGTGACCAGGGAGGGAGATGTGGAGGCAGAGATGGGGCACCTGGAGATATGGAGGCGCAACTCCTTCCCGCAAGGCACCTGGTGGGAGGTGGCGCAGGCGCAGCTCCTGGAGATTTGGAGACCCTCCTAGATGCTCAAGGTCAATCCTCCTAGCCGCAGCTCCTGGAGATATGGAGGCCCTTCGAGGACATCCCTGTCGTCTCCTTCCCGCTAGGTCAATCCTCCTTCCTTCCATCTTTCTTTTCGTTATTTGCGCAACTGACTCAACAGAAGTTGATAATGCTAGTCCCATATCCTTTAAATACATATATGACGTCTAACTTAAGTGGGTTTGTCATATTTTCCTTTCTTTTGTGATTTGCTGTAACCTGTAAGCTTATGTTTCATTACAAACAACCATCAAAATATGATTTACCTCCTTTTCCCTTTGCAAGAGAATATGCTCGGCTTAATCAACTGAAATTTCTTAATCTGTGGGTTGTTGTATCACGTATCGGGAACAGCACTGGTGCTGGATGAGATCATCAATCATGTCCAATCTCTTCAAAGACAAGTCGAGGTAACTGTTCTTATCCATTGCAGTAATAAGACCTGTAAATCCTGAATTGTTTTTTTATCAGGGCTTGGAAGATTACCAATCTTTTTTTTCATTTCTAATTGTTTTTTGTTTAATAAATTTGGTTGATCCAGTACCTCTCAATGAGACTTGCAGCAGTAAACCCGAGGGTCGAATTTGGTGGGATGGACAACTTTTTGACTACAGAGGTACTATTATCTATTTACTGTCATGAAGCTTTCCACAAGTTGATTTCTAGAAAAATGTATTTCCAAATTACTAGATCATTGCAAACTACATTTTGTGTAAAGTCCACGGCCAAAATTTCTAGTCTGAATAGCTTGGGCTGTGCAGAATGCCACAATCTCTTCCTTGCATCTAGCTGCTTCATTTACCAATATTTTCTATTGAAGCAGCAACATATGGAAAGAATCCTATGCCACCCACCACAACGACATTGAAATATGCTGATGTCCTAGTCTGGTTAAAATGAAATGTTTTTACTAAACCTGCAATTGTAAGCTACTTTGCCACTACGATACATACCCTGCCAGTTATTGCCCTCCAACCAATGTTCATACTGCACACAACAAATAGAGAATGTAACTAATTGTAAGCTACTTTACCACTATGCTAGTTATTGCCCTCCAACCAATGGTCATACTGCACACAACAAATGAGAAATTCCGCACTTGTTCCCCTTTATTCCCCAAACTGTTGTTAATCTTAAAATGCTTACTATGGTGTTTATAGTGTGGAAGGATAACATGTTTGAACTTAGTTACTGCCTCTGTCCCAAAAGTTCATCACAAAAGAGTCATTTCCACTGATATATAAGATCAGAATATCAAGAAATAACATGGTGCAAATGACATGCATATCTTAGTTACTGTCTGTGTCTCAAAATAAGGAATGTTAATTTGTCTAAAAAGGATATGTATCTTTATTATGGATTAGAATTAAATTACTCCACTTGCAAAAATTTCAAGTAACAGAAACCACTTGTTTATAGTACAAATAATATTAGATCCACAGAATTTCAACCTCCTGCTGACTCAGTGGCACCTATGCAGTAAAAAATAATATGCAGACTGACTTTACAAATACTCATGTAGCAGTTTACAGTATCACACAAATATCAGTTTTCCGATACACTCTATGGAGCTATATATTTTTATCCATCAGATATTACATCATCACACATCATCCTGTCTACAATACAATGTATACTACATAGGAACAAATACTTCTATTGAGTCTCACTCATTCTGCTTTTGGTTTGGATACTCCCTTGGTCCAAAAATGGTCGAACCAACCCTGATTAAATTTTGTAAATAGTAGTATCGGCATCCACACCTTTTACTCGGCGCCTTTTACGGATAAGGCTTGTTGGGTCATTCAACCATGTCTCGTATATACTTTCTGGGATAATTATGTGATCATCCAAAATTACTTGGGCTTTTCTCTTTGATGCTTTGGTTTATTGTTTTTCCTTCATCTTCTCCTCCTCTTGTTAAGCCAATGCCTTCACATGGTCTTCTATGATCTCCAAGATTTTCCAATAGCATTCACCATCAAATCTTAGAACCATAGGCAACTTTCCCTCCTTTAGCAGCTGATCTTTGCCCATGTGTGTTATTGCGTACGTGTTGTCTCCTTCAACTTTCATAATCTGAATCATGATAGACTGGAGGCTTATGAACACTTTGAGAAAAGTATCCACGGCATACCCATCAAATGATTGCTCAACCGACTCAATTAGTTCTTTCAGTGTGTTTGGTGCATAGCGAACCGTGAGGGATTGAATGGATCTGAAAAATCCAAGATCCAGGGCATTCAAGTCCGGTGAATTTGGAGGTTGTTGCAACAACTTAATATCCCGTCCCGATTCCTTCACGGAATCTAAGAAAACTGGATCATTTGGAAGAACGTGTGTTCTTGCGTTGTCTTATTGGATATAGATGGTTCCCTCATTGTCTGGCCATATATATGCAATTGCTGGAATTACCATTTCACAAAGGTACTCCCTCATTACATCTCTCGTAACTATTATTGTCTTTAGTTCCATCGATCATTTGACCCTATTCTTGGAGTTGTACTTGGCTACAGTTTCTTTGACAAAAGCCCAGATTCCGATTTTTCCATCAAATTTGACTTCTCTTTTCTCATTGTATCTTGGTTTGCAACCGCCATTAAGAACATCACCTTTCCAATGCTATTCTTGTTGTGAATAGTTCGCATGGTATCGCGTTCTTCAGGCAGTAGATAATATGTTCCGCTCCGCATTGTCATGTCAAACCATTTTACCCCATTGGAATCTTGTTTTCAGGCTTCAAAGTTGGTTTGAGTGTACTTGTGTGGCGCTTTATTTTACCCCATTGGAATCTTCTCTGCAAGGTGGAATAAGCGACACCCAATTCTCTTGCTAGGGACCTCAGTGTAGACCTTTGGTTTAGAGGAATGGAAGTCATTCTTGACAGACCAAGATTTGCTCTCTTTCGTCCAACCCTCCCCTTCTTTTGATTTGAAACATCCACCTATAGCCCTTCCTTCTCTTGACCTATTGCCTTTTTCTATATTCTATCAATTGTGCTGAGACTTGTCTCTAAAAGAGCAGCTACAAATTTTTTATCTGCCTTCTCAACTTTCCCACCTTTACCGGGAGCTTTCAATGCAATGTATGCCGCGAATCTGTGAGAATCAGGTAGCTCTCTATGGTCAGCCTGCTCATGTTCTTCTTCTTGTATTTGTGCATCTTCTTCTTGTATTTGCATATGTTCTTCTTCTTGTATTTGTGCATGTTGGTCACCATGTATTTCTGCATCTTCTTTTTCTTCTTGTATTTTTACATCTTCTTCTTCTTCCTCTTGTGGACTCAAGTTGAGATCCAAAAGAGCTCGTGACATTTGAACCTGAACAAACAAGTGAATAAAGGTACTCCACTTCTTGAATTGAACACATAAACAATGCTAGTGCAGGCAAGGAAAATTGAGGGTTTAACCACTGAACTGTTATTGTTGGTCACTCACTGAACTGTTATTGTTGGTCAACAGTTATTGTTGGTCACTCACTGAACTGTTATTGTTAGGCTACTCACTAAACTGTTATTGTTGGTCACCACTGAACTGTTATTGTTGGTCACTCACTGAACTGTTATTGTTGGTCAGCAGTTATTATTGGTCACTCACTGAACTGTTATTTCTGGTCACTCACTGAAATGTTATTGTTAGGCTACTCACTGAACTGTTATTGTTGGTCAGCAGTTACTTATATTACTCCCAGTACTATTATAGTCTTATAAAAAGGCCAGATGTTACAAACACAACTTAAATGATCCCATGTGGAATGCTTGGCACAATATTTTGAACTTATAAATGTAAGTTCTTATTATCAGGGATTTGATTTGAGAATTCTCACCGAAGAAGAGGATTGTCGAGGGAGGCCAGTGCTCGGGCGCGCGGCGGGCGGGGCGCGGACAAGGAGGGCGCGAACGTGGGCAGGCTAGGGAGCTCATGACTTTGCCTTTGCTCCTAGAGGCCCCACCTCCTCTGCAAGGTAAACCTGGAACAGTGGGCCATTGATAACAAAGAAAATGTTAGTACAAGTTTGATAAGAACCCCAGGAAAATGTTCAAGCAGTAAAATTTCAGAAAATGATTTTGCAAGGTAAAATTTGAGAAAATGGTTTCTGATGTAGTGTTACTCCTGATATTGTTAAAATGGTTTCTGATGTATAGTGTCTGATAGTGTTACTCCTGATATTGTTTTTGAATCTCAGAGTAATATAATGGCGTGTTAACAGAGGCATCAAGAAATATAAAGTCAACTTTTACCAGTTTGGCAAATATTAAGGGCCTCAAACTTCTTGGAAATATACCTTGTCAACTGATTTGATGCTTAAACAAACAACACCAGGACCAAAGAATCTGTTATTTTTTTATTTCACTAATTTTTCATCAGAATCATTATTTAGCTTTTAGCTGTCGACAGACAAAACAACTTCATGAATTCACATTTTAACTTGGAGCGGTTTCATTTTTATATCCAGGTAGCTAGGCTTGAAACATATGGGACCTTGGTTGCCATTGTGAAGAGTCGAACTGGCAACAAGAAAGTAGGCTTCCTAACGAACAGACATGTTGCAGTTAACCTGGATTATCCTAACCAGAAGATGTTCCATCCCTTGCCCCCTAATCTTGGACCTGGAGTTTACCTAGGTGATGTCGAGAGAGCAACATCTTTCATCACGGATGATGTTTGGTATGGTATCTATGCAGGAACTAACCCAGGTAACATTTGGTGTCATGAAAATTGCTTGGTATGTAGCAGTTGAACAATTCAACTACCAACTCTAGCCAAACTGAAATAATGAATTATTTGTAGGTCTTTCATTCTTTATAATACATTTGTATCATATTCTAGCAGGCCTATCATGCAATCCATTCACCACTGCCCATCCTCCTGGAGGCCCCGCCGGAGCTGCTCGAGGTGTGGGGCGACCGGCGGGGGAGCTCGCGACTCCTGGAGGCCCTGCCTCCTCTGCTCATCGAGCGGACACGGAAGGCTGGCGGGGGTGCTGGCGGGGGCGCGGGGGGCTGGTCGGCGTCGACCAACTCGAGCCCAGCTCTGGCGCTGGACGGAGCTCCTCCGTCGGGTTGGGTTTCTGTTTTGAATTTGATTTGAGGACTTCGTTCAAGGAGAATTCAATCTGCAAGGGGTTTTTGCAAAATACCCAATACACAGGGTCCGCGTCATCTAAATCGGGCCTGAGGGAGTACTAGAAATGGGATTTTGGAACGATCCCACTTGACACCCTGGATTTGGGGTCGACACAGCCGGTGGCGACCGGAGTTCCCGTCGCGCTGCCACCACCTTCCTCTCCCTCCCGTTGCCAGGCCGCCGTTTTGATCGTTCTTCTCTGCCTTTCCCCGGCTGTCGGGGGCATGCCATCCAAGATCTGCTTTGCACCGTCGCCGGCCGGCACACCTTCAAAGACCTGCTCGGTGCCTCCGCCACCGGCGAGAGCTCCGGCCGCCGCTCGTAATCCTTACACTCCCTCGGTCCCTCCCATGTGACGACCTGAGGAATCAGATCGCACGAATTGGGGAGTTGGAGGAGGGTGAGAAGAGCAAGCAGGAGGTAAGATGATGAACAGAAAAAAGACAAGAGACACTAACCCCTTTTTACTTCTTCGATAGTAGTACCTCCGTCTCAAAATAACATCTTATATATTTTGAGACCGAGGGAGTAGTTTGAACGGTTACACAGTCGTGGTCTTATACACTGACCACGTCACACACTTACGAGCCTCCAGGCCGAACACACACGTACGGACCATGGCCACTCCTTGCTTCCTTCACATATGTCACACTGAACTCTGAATATTCAGTTCAGGTGTCGCTGTTAACTGACAGAGGATCAGGTGTGACATCCCACTCTAAGGGCGTTGTTGCTTCCATTCCTCTCCTCGCCGCCGCTGCCGACCAACTCCAGGCCGTAGGCGCTGTTGTTTTCTTGCCTGATATCGTGATTGGATGCATGTTACACTATAAGACGTGCGCGCTACGCCGAGGGCAAAAAGCCGTCGGGTAGGCCAAAATCCCCTCGGCGTATGGTACGTCGACGGCTGCCCTCGGCGTAGCCTCACTAATAAAAAACGCCCCATTGGTCCCGGTTGGTAAGGGGCATTAGTCCCGGTTACCCAACCAGGACGGGGCAATCGGGACTAAAGCCCCAACCTTTAGTCCTGGTTGCCCCACCAACCGGGACAAATGGGGGTACACGTGGCGGCGTCAGAGGGCGAGGGGGGATGGAGCAACCGTCCCGGTTCGTAACACGAACCGGGACAAATAACCTTCTGCCGCGGTAGAGATTTGGCATATTTCTCCGCCGCGGCAGAGAATTCATTTTGGCAACTTTTGTTGCCGCGACAGCATTTTCGCCACTTTTTGTGCCGTGGTAGAGAATTCATTTAGGTTATTTTATTATTTATTTAGTGTTTTATACTCATCAATGAAGGAACCATTATATTACACAACATCATCATCACAATATTACATTCGATACACGGATTGAGTTCATGCACTACATACAAAAGTTGCTCTTTTTACAATCCCTATTGTCTATACATAGCCGAATAGTATTCTCCTTTTGGATTTAGGACTTCTGCATATAAGAATCCCGCCAATTCCTTCTGAATTGCTCGTACGCGATCCTTTGGCAGAAGACCGTCCCGTAGACGTTCGATCAGATTTAAAAAAGGAGTCAGCCTATATGAATGAAACTAAACACAATTTGATTGTAATTAAAAACTATAGAAATTGTTTACGTACGTGGAGTTGCTCTAAATTTCTGCCCTTCTCATCGCACGTCTGCCGGATAAACTCGCAAACATAGTATACACATAGATTGTTACCTGGTCCCTGTGTCAGACACTTTACGAGAACATAGTTCAATCAAAATAATAATCAAGCATGATAATAACTGTATCAAAACTAGAATCAAAGAGATGTGCGGATATAGCTAGTGGTGCTTACATCTAGTGCTTCAAATGTAAGCTCCGCTTTCCAAACACCCCTAGCCTTGTTGGTGAACCGTTTCCAAGCGCAGCCCGGCGAAGAAAACAAATAAAATAAGTTATTAGTTACTTGATATCATAAAATTCACGAACGTTACCGATATAGTGTCGTAATGATTAAAATTACCGTTGGAGAAGCATCTGCATGTCCTTCCACTGCTCAAGGGGTATATGTTTCGAGTCCATGACTAGTACACGCCCTTTGTCAAGTTGAATGATTAACAGAATATAGTGAAAGCTGCGAATGCATAACTAATCAATTATATACTTAACATCGAGTAAGCGAAATAGAAAGTGTGTAGAAGACAATAACACTCACTCGAAGTTGTAAGGAAAAAGTATTTCCCTTCTGGTTTTTTGAAACCTTAACGCGTGTACTATATTATCCTCCGTATCCTGGGGGCTTGTTTTGAGATTAGCTTCATGAACCCAATATAGGTCAATGAAGCCAATGTCATAGATTTGTCCTCTGCTGCATTCGAGAATTTTTATTCTGCATATTACAGTATGATTATATACATGCAATAAACAAGGTGAGATAGCCGGAGACTAAGTTAATTACAGAATTAGTACTTACAGACAATAGGCACCGATGATCGATTTTTCCAAGGCGTCTTGATTGAATAATTGAAATAGTTCATCAAATTCAATGGATATCATGTCATCATTTTCTTTCCCATGATGCTTTTTTGTAACCCTCGGCACTATCCAGTTAGCCCCGGCCTTTGTGGCATGCATGTACCAGTTATGCAATCTTCGCATTTTTGTTGAAAGATTATTTACCTCCTCAGGTTTGACGAGAGGTTTGACGTACTAGTATTTGTATGCTACTTCACTCACGGGGAAGTACTCTGACTGGGATAAGTACTGGGCAATACTCATACCTTGAGCAGCGACAGCTTCTCCATATTGTGCAACTACCTCTGGATCATACTGCTCTTCGGCCCCATATTTGCTCGACCCCACATTGGTTTGGGAAATCACCTTGAGAGGGGCGCAAGACTGTTTTGCTTGTTCTCCGAGCTAGGCAACAGATTTCTCGCTTGCATCAGTACTGCTCTTCGAGGCTTTTTGTGCCGCATGTGACTTGAGAATAGAACGCTCATAGTATGATAATAGCTTTGGCTCGGGTTGATGAAGAGTCTTTGGAATTTTCAACACTTTGGCTTTTTCTTCTTTGGTGTTGGGGAACTCTGGCTCTTTCGGCCGCCTCAGCTTAGCGAAAAACGCTATCGTTTCCGCATCAACGATCGCCGCAGTCTCCACTTCAGTACAGTCATAAGCTCTCTTGGGAAGAACCTTTGGTACTTTTGGAAGAGGATCTTGTTTACGTTTCGGCGATCACTTACCATGACGCAGAGTAGCGGTACGCTTACGCTTTTTATCCTGAGGCGCCAGCGATGGCTCCCGCGGCGATGGCTGCGCCGGAGATTGGTGAGGCGACGGAGCCGGGTGAGGCAACGAAGACGGCTGCCGCGGCGGCGACGACCTCGCTAGAGACGGGTGAGGCGGCGGCGAAGATGGCCTTGGCGTGTGATTTCGAAGCATGATACATTCCTTTGGCCATAGAATGGTGACGTTTGTTGCGTATCCCAGTACAGTCACATCCCCTTCAACTGCAGGGTAGTGAAGATCCAAAACTTCAAAGGTGGGCATGATTTCATCCACCCCGACAATAGCGTAGCCCTCTAGAACCGGACGACAGTGGTAAGTTGGTGTGGGTCCAATTGGTAAGGCATAGCCGACCGCCACCTTCATTGATAGTATCACAACTTTGACATGTAGCTCGCAGTGTGTCATCTCTGTGATATCATCCACTGGGTAGCCAACAGGAGCCATCTTCGGTGCACCATCGTCATCGCCATTGTCATCACCCGGGACCTCGGTGGAAGCCACACTGCTTTTTTGATTATTCGATAGGCCGGTAGCATCGAATGCAGTGTGCTGCTGAGATGGGCCGATAGTACTTTGCTCTTTAAGTGCGTTAATTTTATCTTGTTGTTGCTTTATTCGTTCTTCAATTATACGCATTCGCTCTTTCTGAATATCTGCTTCAACTTCCGCCCTGTCCTTTCTCCTCTGACGGCTTCTATCGGGATATTTCTTCCTCTCTTCGGGAAACCCAGTCCTCCATGGTTTGGATCCGCTTGTGCCTCGTGTTCGTCCATCATGTTCCTTATTTCCAAGGGCGAGTGTGAGCTCATCATTCTCTCTATCGGGAATGAAGTCCCCATCTTTAACAGCCTTTACTGCTTTTCTCATCTTCTCGATTGGCAAGGGGTCTTCTTTATGTCGTATGTTATATATACACTTCCCTTCCGAGTCCAACGTGCCCCCATGCCCGTAAAACCAATTCCTTGCATGTTCTACCCAATCGTCTGTCTCTGGGGTGATCTTTTTAGCACGCAGTTCATTCTCAAGTTTCTCCCACTTAGGAATACCAGCCCTGTAGCCACCTTGCCCCATAGTATGGTGATACTTCTTGTTAGCAGCATTCAGCTTATTCATTGCAGACATTTTCTTAGCTTTTTCTGATGTCTTGTATTTCACAAACTCAGCCCAGAATGGTTTTATCTTATCAAACTGAATATTCTTGAAATCGGGAGTCTTCTCTTTCATGACATAGTCAAGGTGCAATCTTTTCTCCCAGTTGGTGAAACACTGGGCCATCTTCTTCAAAGCCCACTCCCTGACCTTAGCCTCCATGGCTCTCCCATGTTCTAAGGCGTCCTCAACTGGATCCTCCGCATTTGGATCCACCTCTATCTTCGGTAGTTTGAAATTAACCATGAGCCTCTTTCACAGTAAATCTTTGGCATGGTTAGGGACAAATAAACATGTTCCCTCTTCTTCCGCATCAGCAGACCTATTCCAATTTCGAATGGTGATCGGGATTAAGTCCCTAACAATTACTCTGCATTGTGCCACAAATTTGTTTGCGACAACTTCGGGAGCCGTCGGTTTGCCGTCTTCAGCGACATCTTCAATCCTGAACCTCTCATGGTCTTCCAACTTTTTGGTTGGGCCTCGTCTGCTCTTTTCAGTAGATTTCTTCGATCCGAAGGGCTAAAAGAAGAAAGATCGTTGTTACTATTTCTATATATATAGCAGATGATTCATTAATGAATTAATTATATTACATGCACCTCGCCAGAGCGGTCGTCTTCTCGATTACACAAGGCATCGCCTTCTCCCTCGCGGAAGGCATCACCTTCAACCTCAAACAAGTCGTCTCTTAGGCAAAGAGGATCACCCTCACGGAGTTGTTCGAACGTCGATACATCTAAATTTTCTTCCCCGCGGATCACACCTTGGATCAACTCTTCCTTTTCTTCGTCTCTGTCGTGTGGGTCCATATTTTCTGCATAGGTGGAAAAACGGATAAGTCAAAATGGATAAACCCTAATTCATAGAAACCCTAATATATACATACACAATAATAAAAATATATACATACACACTATATATACATACACACTAAAAGGGAAGGGAATTTGGGCGCGTGGCGATGGGACGGAGGCAGGCCTTGATGGCGGTCGGGGAGGAGGGATAGGTGGAATGCTCAAAGAAGGATGATGATATGACAAGTTTAATTGCATTGAAATGAAACCCTAAAACTTGCTCGGCATTTTAAACGGGGTTCCGAGGGTTGAAAACCCTAACTCGGGAAACTCCGGAAACACATGAGAGGGGTTGATTAGTTCTCTAATTAAACATGTCATTAAAGTTGATTAGCAATGCATGATTATAGCTTAAAAAGGTAGAACTCATTTTTCTGAACATTTTGGTATATTATTTGTATTTTTCTGACTTATGAATAATAAGATATGAATTTTACAATATTTAATCATTTTTTGGAATTATAAAACAATTTATTACATCAGGCTGACGTCATAAAGAACCCAGGGCTTTTGTTACCACGACTGAACCTACCCATAGAGACTGACTGGTGGGGCCGGAGCCACATCAGCAGCCCCATACGCAAAGTGGGGGGGTCAGGGCGTTTCTCACCGGGGCTGGATCTAGCCAGAGGGGCTAACGAGCGGGCCCCATACCACGTTGGGTCCACCCCGTGGCCACGTGGTGGCCACGTCACTCGCGACGACGTGGCCGGAGCGGCAGGCGGTGGTCGCCGGCGATGTTTCCGGCGATTCTAGGAAGCGTCGTTGGGTCTGTTCAAACCTTGCGAGCTAGAGGAACCTATCTAACCTAGCGCCGCTAGATAATGGTCGCCGGAGCAAGCACGACGGCGAGCATCTCAGTGAGTTTCGGGTGAACGGCGAGCAGCGGCTACGCGCGACGCCAGGAAGAAAATACTGGGTCAGGGAGGTTCAGCGGCTCACCCTGAAGCGATTGGGGACGACGGTGAGGAAAGGCGAGGCTAGGAGCGCCGGCGAGGAGCGCGGCGAAGCTCGTCGGGGTCGAGGAAGAAGCAGCACGTGGAGGCGAGTCCGACGGCGGGGCAGCGCGTGGAGGCCGATAGCGGGGCGGCGGTTGGGCAGCCTGACGGCGTCCGAGCGCTTGTCCTCGCGGCGGCGGCGATCTGTTGCGGGTGAGTGAAGAGGAACGGGGAAGAAGGAGAAGGAGAAGGGGCGAACAGTTATAACCAAAGGACCTTTTGTCCCGGTTGGTGGCTCCAACTGAGACTAAAGGGTCATACGTCCCGGTTGGAGCCACCAACCGGGACGTATAGTCCACTTTTTTTTTCATCAGCCCAAGGGGCGCGCGCAGGGCTCTTTAGTCCCGGTTGGTTGCTCCAACTGGGACATATGAACTTGTTTTCAAATTTTTTCAGGAATTTTCTTTCTGTTTCCGCCTTATTTTTTATTTGGGGTTTAAATTTGTAATGTTTTTTAAAAGATAATTACTTTGGAATTTAGAAAAACTTTAAACATAAAAAGTATTTGAATTTGAATAGCTAATTCAAAACCATTTTCTGTTTTTAAAAATAATTAATGTAACCATTTAAACTATGAACCATTTAAAATTAAAAATGAATTAACTTATATTTTTTGAATATTAATTTGGAATTTAGAAAAACTTTAAACATAAAAAGTGTTTGTATTTGAATAAATAATTCAAAACCATTTTCTGTTTTTAAAAATAATTAATGTAACCATTTAAAATTAAAAATGAATTAACTTATATTTTTTGAATATTAATTTGGAATTTAGAAAAACTTTAATCATAAAAAGTGTTTGGATTTGAATAAATAATTCAAAACCATTTTCTGTTTTAAAAAATAATTAATGTAACCATTTACAATTAAAAATGAATTAACTTATATTTTTTTAATATTAATTTGGAATTTAAAAAAACTTTAAACATAAAAAGTGTTTAGATTTGTATAAACAATTCAAAACCATTTTCTGTTTTTAATTTGGATTTGAATTAACTTATATTTTTTATATATTAATGGGCGGAAAAAAAGGACAGGAAATAATGGGCGGAAAAAAAATTATTAGGATAGAACTGGAATTAAAATATATAACGCAACTAACACAAAGTTACATAGAAGAACTGAAAATTAAGATACATGGCTAGATTAAGCCACAATCGGCCAAACTTGTTTTACAATGTTGGAGTGATTCGGTCATGCTCCTGCCTACACCTGTAATACTCGCCACTGTAGTCGTCGTACTCGCCGCGACCGTCGTCGTCGGGGTCGCCGTAGTTGAACCTTGAAGGCTTAGTACGAGTGGGCTAGACTTGAGGGTAGCGCAGGCGGGGGATAGAGTCGGCGGCCGTGTCGTAGGACATGACGCTCTGGAGAGTCCGACCGCGCCACCACAACCGACGGCTGGCCTCGTTGAAGTTCGGAGGAGGTGGGCCATCCTCCTCGTGCCTGGCGAGCGCCCTCTCACACCGATCCACGAAGAAGGCTTCCCAAGCCGGTAAATAGTCGGGATGCCATCTGGGATTCCTCCGCTGCTCCGGCGTGAGCTCGAAGTAGTAGTGGTTCGTGATGGCCATCCGACGCGCCACACCTAGAGGGACAGGAGGAACCGGCACGCCTACGGCGCTCAGCATCCAGCCGACGGGGACACGATGGCCGGCGGGCGGTAGTGGTTCGGCGCAAAGCGCCTCCGTCTTCCTAGGAGTTAGTGCTACGGTGGAAGTCATGGGAAAGAGTGATGAGGTTGCAGATATGAGTCTAGAGATGTGCAATGACAATGGAAGCCAACCCTACATATATATAGTGAGAAATGGCAGGAAGATAACTGGAGGGAAGAACTGACGGGAAAACTGGCGGGAGAAATGCCGGGAAAAAATGGCGGGAAGAAAAATGGCTCATTTAGAACTTGCATTGGATATCTGAAGAAACCACATATTGTGAGTCTAAAAATGATTTTTTCAAAAAATCACGGGCGATAGATCATGTACCTGTAGTACAAACCGGACCCACTTCCTACCGATTCGGCAGACATTTGTCCTTTTTACCTGGGATGGACGAAAAGGTTTGAGATGTCCCGGTTGGGAGATAGTCCATGTAAGGTGGTCTAGTATTTTAGGAAAATGAGACGGTAGCATTCTAAAACGGCATTTGGTGGTTACTTCACAAAACGACCCATTTTTTGCGCTCAAAAATGGAAAAGGGCTTTTTCGTACGACAAAAAGGAAAACTTCCTCCTGCAACATTGTTCTCCATACCAATGTCCACACGCATGCATAATATGGGCACAACATCATAAACTATGCCGTGATTCGGCACATAACATCGGTCATTTGGACCGTAAGCCATGAAACCTCGAACATGATAGGTCATTTTATGAAGGTTTTTTCGAAACAAGATCAATATACCAAGTCTGGTATTTTTCCTTTCAACTATGTCACATAATATGACACCACGCGAAGGATTTTCATTGTTCGGATTTTTTTGAATTTATTATGCCCGTTTTGAATTATCTGAATTTCTAACTATGGTCGAACCGGTGTGCATGAAGATAGAGGACGAGCATCGTTAGAACTTGCATTGGATCTCTGAAGAAACCACATATTGCGAGTCTAAAAATGATTTTTTCAAAAAATCACGGGCGATAGATCATGTACCTGTAGTACAAACCGGACCCACTTCCTACCGATTCGGTAGACATTTGTCCTTTTTTACCCGGGATGGACGAAAAGGTTTGAGATGTCCTGGTTGGGAGATAGTCCATGTAAGGTGGTCTAGTATTTTAGGAAAATGGGACGGTAGCATTCTAAAACGGCATTTTGGTGGTTACTTCACAAAATGACCCGTTTTTTTGCGCTCGGAAAATAGAAAAGGGCTTTTCCGTGCGACAAAAAGGAAAACTTCCTCCTGCAACAACCAATGTCCACACGCATGCATAATATGGGCACAACATCACAAACTATGCCATGATTCAACACATAACATCCGTCATTTAGACCGAAAGCCATGAAACCTCGAACATGATAGGTCATTTTGTGAAGGTTTTTTCAAAACATGATCAATATACCAAGTCTGGTATTTTTCCTTTTAACTATGTAAAATAATATGATACCACGCAAAAGATTTTCATTGTTCGGATTTTTTTGAATTTATTATGCCCGTTTTGAATTATCTGAATTTCTAACTATGGTCGAACCGGTGTGCATGAAGATAGGGGACGAGCATCGTTAGAACTTGCATTGGATATCTGAAGAAACCACATATTGCGAGTCTAAAAATGATTTTTTCAAAAAATCACGGGCGATAGATCATGTACCCGTAGTACAAATCGGACCCACTACCTACCGATTCGGCAGACATTTGTCCTTTTTACCCGGGATGGACGAAAAGGTTTGAGATATCCCGGTTGGGAGATATTCCATGTAAGGTGGTATAGTATTTTAGGAAAATGGGACGGTAGCATTCTGAAACGGCATTTTGGTGGTTACTTCACAAAACGACCCGTTTTTTGCGCTCGGAAAATGGAAAAGGGCTTTTCCGTGCGACAAAAAGGAAAACTTCCTCCTGCAACATTGTTCTCCATACCAATGTCCACACGCATGCATAATATGGGCACAATATCACAAACTATGCCGTGATTCAGCACATAACATCGGTCATTTGGACCGAAAGCCATGAAACCTCGAACATGATAGGTCATTTTGTGAAGGTTTTTTCGAAACATGATCAATATACCAAGTCTGGTATTTTTCGTTTCAACTATGTAACATAATATGACACCACGCGAAGGATTTTCATTGTTCGGATTTTCAATATACTAAAGGTTCATCTTTAGTCCTGGTTGGAGGGATTTCGGCAGGCTGGGCCAGACAGCACTAATGATAGGGGTGAGTGTCGACATTATGTCGTGCGGCGTGTACCTTGTCCCGGATGGTGTCACCAACCGGGACTAAAGATGAACCTTTAGTCCCGGTTGGAGACACCAACCGGGACAAAACACGAGTCATCACTAATAATAGGGGTGAGTGTCGACATTATTTCGTAAGTGTCGACACTATGCCGAGCTGCTTGTACTATAAATAGGCATCCTTGTGAGTCCAGTCCTCCAGCCAGTTTGAGGCATCTCCAAGATGGTTTTCGAGAGTAGGGACACCAAGACGGCGGTTCAGGAGATGCCGTGGAGCCAGTCCTCCGGCATCTCCGAGAAACTGGTCATAGAGGCACTCCCTAATATGTGAAATTAGTTAGCTCCTAGGCGTATTGATCTAGTTAGATAAGTTACAAGCTGCAAGATGGTTTCGAGCGAGGACACCACTACGGCCAGTTTCAGGGAGATGCCGACGGAGCCCAGTCCTCCAGCATCTCCGAGAAACTGGTCATAGAGGCACTCCCTAATATGTGAAATTAGTTAGCTCCCAGGTGTATTGATCTAGGTAGAGAAGTTACAAGCTGCAAGATGGTTTTCGAGAGTAGGGACACCACTACGACCAGTTTTAGGGTGATGCCACCGGATCCCAGTCCTCCGGCATCTCCAAGAAACTGGTCATAGAGGCACTCCCTAATATGTGACCGCGTGCGTTTGGAAATCAGATCTTAATGGTAAGTACGAATCGGGACAACCTCTTCATAGTCCCGGTCCAGCCACAAAACGGGACTAACACTCAAGACATTTATTAATATTAAAAACTGAGACTATAAAACCGGGACTAAAGGCCCCCCTATATATAGTCCCGGTCAAGCCACAAACCGCGAAAGATATCCTTCGGTGAAGCCACAAACCGCGAAAGACATGAACTAGAGTTACATAATATGAGCATGAACTTCTTGTCATATGTCCTTCCTTATGATCGCTTCAGACGTAACCATGGAGCATCTTCTTTACTTAACAGAATGCTTGGGTCAGTTTTCACTGTGAAGGGCGGAATTTCATCAAACTTATTATAATCTTCTGACATGTCTGTCTTGTCCTCGATTCCCACGATGTTTCTTTTCCCTGAAAGAACTATGTGATGCTTTGGCTCATCATATGATGTATTCGTTTGCATATTTTTTCTTTTTTCGGTCTGGAGGACATGTCCTTCACATAGAAAACCTGAGACACATCATTGGCTAGGACGAATGGTTCATCTCTATAACCAAGATTGTTGAGATCCACTGTTGTCATTCTGTACAACTGGTCTATCTTTACCCCTTCCCCATTCATGTTGACCCATTTGCAGCGAAACAAAGGGACCTTAAAAGAGACTCCGTAGTCTAGTTCCCATATCTCCTCTATGTAACCATAATATGTGTCCTTTTGTCCATTCTCGTCTATTGCATCAAAGCGGACACCACTATTTTGGTTGGTGCTCTTTTTATCTTGGGCGATCGTGTAGAATGTATTCCCATTTATTTCGTACCCTTGGAAATTCAATACAGTAGAAGATGGTGACGCGGACAACAAGTATAGCTGATCTCCAACAGTGGTGTCATTCAAGAGATGTGTCCGCATCCAACCACCGAAAGACTTCATGTGTTCCTCTGTAATCAGTGATTCAGGCTTCCTCGGGTTTTTGGAGCGTAGAATATTCTTGTGTTCCTCGATATACGGAGCTGCCAAGGTGGAATTATGTAGAACTGTGTAGTGTGCTTTAGTGAAAGAATCTCCGTCCCTACATATCATTGCTTTCTTTCCCAGCGTGCCTTTTCCAATTAGTCTTCCCTCATGCCGCGAGTCAGAAACACCAATCGGCTTAAGGTCAGGAATAAAGTCAACACAAAACTCAATGACCTCCTCTATTCCATATCCCTTGGAGATGCTTCCTTCTGGTCTAGCACGGTTATGAACATATTTCTTTAAGACTCCCATGAACCTCTCAAAGGGGAACATATTGTGCAGAAATACCGGACCGAGAATGGCAATCTCTTCCACTAGGTAAACGAGGAGATGCGTCATAATATTGAAGAACGATGGTGGGAACACCAATTCAAAACTAACAAGACATTGTACCACATCCTTTTGTAACCTTGGCAAAATATCTGGATTGATTACCTTCTGAGATATTGCATTGAGGAATGCAAAAAGCTTCACAATGGGTACTCGAACATTTTCCGGTAGAAGCCCCCTCAATGCAATCGGAAGCATCTGCGTCATAATCACGTGACAGTCATGAGACTTCAGGTTTTGGAACTTTTTCTCTGCCATATTAATTATCCCCTTTATATTAGATGAGAAGCCCGACGGCACCTTGATACTGTAAAGGACTTCAAAAAAGATTTCCTTCTCTGCTTTGGTAAGAGCATAGCTGGCACGACTTAAGTGACGCCCTTTATCCTTCTTGTTCTGTGTATGCATGTTCTTTGGGTCTTTCATAATTTGTTGGTCCTCCCGTGCTTCTGGTGTATCTTTTGTCTTCCCATACATGCCTAGGAATCCTAGCAGGTTCACGCAAAGATTCTTCGTCACGTGCATCACGTCGATTGAAGAGCGGACACGGACTTTCCAATATGGCACCTCCCAAAATATAGATATCTTCTTCCACATGGGTGCATGTCCTGTAGCGACGTCGTTCGGAACTGATTGACCGCCGGGACCCTTTCCAAAGATTACTTCTATGTCCTTGACCATACCAAATATATCGTCACTAGCAGGGAGTTCAGGCTTCTTCCGGTGATCTGCCTCACCTTTGAAATGCTTGCCTTTCTTTCTTACGGGATGATTGGTCGGAAGAAATCGTCGATTCGCCAGGTACACAACCTTCTTGCATTTATGCAAATATGTACCTTCAGTCTTATCTAAACAGTGTGTGCATGCCTTATATCCCTTGTTTGTACGTCACGAAAGGTTACTAAGAGCAGGCCAATCATTGATGGTTACGAATAACAACCCTCGTAGATCAAATGGCTCCTGTTTGTTCTCATCCCACGCACGTACACCTGGTTTGCCCCACAACTGTAAGAGTTCTTCAACTAATGGCCTAAGGTACACATCAATGTCGTTGCCCGGTTGCTTCAGGCCTTGGATGAGCACTGGCATCATAATGAACTTATGCTTCATGCACAACCAAGTAGGTAGGTTGTAGATACATAGAGTCACGGGCCAGTCTTGTGTGACTCTGCTCCCCAAAAGGATTCATGTCATCCGTACTTAGACCAAACCATAAGTTCCCTGCGTCACCTGCAAAGTCTGGGAAGTCTCTCTCGATTTTTCTCCACTGTGACCCATCAGCATGGTGTCTCAACTTCCCGTCTTTCTTACGGTCTTCTTTGTGCCATCGTAACAACCTGGCATGCTCTTTGTTTCTGAACATGCGTTTCAACCTTGATATTATAGGAGCATACCACATAACCTTAGCAGGAACCCTCTTCCGGAGGGGCTCTCCCTCAACATCACCAGGGTCATCTCGTCTGATTTTATACCGCAATGCATTGCATACCGGGCATTTATCTAAATTCTCATACTCCTTACCGCAGTAGAGGATGCAGTCATTAATGCATGCATGTATCTTTTGCACATCTAATCCTAGAGGACAAAGAGTCTTCTTTGCTTCGTAGGTACTCTCGGGAAGTTCGTTATGTTTTGGAAACTTCGGCTTCATTATTTTCAGCATCTTTTCAAATGAGGAGTTAGTTAGACCACACTCTGCCTTCCATCGCAACAATTCCAGTGTGGTACCGAGCTTTGTGCTGCCATCTTCACAATTTGGGTACAACAATTTCTTGTGATCTTCTAACATGCACTCTAACTTCAACTTCTCATTTTCTGTTTCACAGTCTCGCTTTGCATCAGAAATGACCCTACCAAGTTCATCAGCTGGCTCATCTGATGCCCGTTCTTCACCTCCTTCCTCTCCATTGGCTTCCATTGCAGTATCACTGTATTCAGGAAACATATGATGATAGTTGTTATCATCATCTTCTTCTTCACCATCTTCCATCATAACCCCTCTTTCCCCGTGCTTGGTCCAGCAATTATAGTTGGGCATGAAACCTTTCATAATCAGGTGGCCGCGAATGATTTTCGAGGAAGAGTACTCCTTGTTGTTCCGACATTGAACACATGGACAACGTATAAAACCATTCTCTTTGTTTGCCGTAGCCACATCGATAAATTTATCCATGCCTTTCATATACCCGGCTACGCGCCGGTCACCGTACATCCATTCCCGACCGTTCATCTGCATCATATAAGTAAGTTTATCAAAAAACAGGACATCATAAATAGTGAAATGACCAATTCACATCGATACATGCATTGTATCAATGACAGAGAAAAGATAAGATTGCTAACCTCGATCGAGGAAAATAAAGAGAAGAAAGCTCAAGTGCGTCTCGGACACCTTCTATATTTTTGTTTTATGAGAAATTGAACGAGATCATTCACTCAAACATTTCATCAAACACCTTGAATGCATACATAGGGGAAAAAACTAGCACACCCCTCACACCTTGCACCAAGAAAAAACAGAGTGAAGGCAGAGGGCTGGGGCGTTGCATTTATAGAGGGCGAGAGTGTGTGTGCCACGCCACGTGGCTGACGCCCAACCTTTAGTCCCGGTTTGTGTTACAAACCGAGACGTATGACCCCTTACCAACCGGGATGCATGCCTCCGGGCCCCGGGCCCGATTGAACCGGGACGCGTGCCAGCATTAGTCCCGGTTCGTGGCGCAACCGGGACTAATGCTCTGAGGGAGCGCGAATCAGATGACCTGTTTTCTACTAGTGCCTCATGAGCAAAGGACTCCCTCGGCGGAGCATATAGAGGCCATCGGCGTATGCTACACCGAGGGCATTGCCCTCGGCGTAGCGGACATCGTCATATCTTGTCGACAGGTTGCAAAAACATTTTTTTAAAAAAATATTATATTTCTCAATTTTTGAATCTTTGAATTGTTTGACTCGTTAATCTCTCACTTTGAACATTTTTAACACTAATTACACTTAATATTTAATTAAATTGCAGTCTTGGTCGAACTTCCCGGCCGGTCACCCATCCTAATACTACTCCAGCTCCAGCACACTTAACTTCCTCGTTTCTTTAGAATCTGTTTCCGCAAAGTAATTCATACATTGTTGTCAATACTATGATATCAATCCTATTAACTCTTATATCATCATGTCATATGTTTATATTTTTTAAAATTACAAACAATTATTTAAGTAAACATTAATGAATAAGTAAAAATATTATTGAATTCAAATAAAAATATAATAATTTTACTTTTTATATTTTTATATTTAATATGGAATAATTAATATCTTTAAATCCGTAAATCGGAATTCGACAAATAATATGTCTAAATTGATCAGAAAAATAAGAGAAATCCAAATATTATATCCCTATCAACTAATCATAAACCCACCGTTTTTGAATTAGCTATTTGTTGGTTGCTTCAGAAAATCCCCCTTTTTGCGCTCGGAAAATGAAAAATGTCTTTTGTGTGCGATGAAAAGAAAAACTTGCATTTGATCTTTGATAAAATAGCATATTGTGAACCTAAAAATTATTTTTATAAAAAAACATAAGCATCGGATCATGTACCTGTAGTTCATATCTGACCCACTTCCTACCAATTCGGCAGAAATTTGTCTTTTTCACCGGAGGTAGACAGAAAGGTTTCAAATCCCCCTGTTGGGACATTGTACATATAAGATGGTCTAGTATTTTTGTAAAATGTGGTGGTAGTATTTTCAATTAGCCATTTGGTGGTTGCTTCACAAAACCGTCCGTTTTTTGTGCTCGGA
Source organism: Avena insularis (assembly GCA_023614405.1). Lineage (NCBI taxonomy): Eukaryota > Viridiplantae > Streptophyta > Magnoliopsida > Poales > Poaceae > Avena > Avena insularis. The sequence continues at coordinate 433,237,884 of CM042697.1, read as the reverse complement.
AATGGAAAATGGCTTTTTGATGCGACGAAAAGGAAAAATTCCTTCTGCAACATTGTTCGCCATCCCATGATGCACGAGTATGCATACTATGGGCACATTATCACAAACTATGTCTTGATTCTAGCTATAACATTGGTCATTTGACTCGAAAGCCAAAAAACCTCGAAAAAGATAGGTCATTTTGTGAAGGTTTTTTGAGACATAATCAATATACCAAGTTTGATATTTTTCCTTCTAACTATGTCACATAATATGACACCACGCAAAGGTTTCGATTGTTTTTGAATTTTTTTATGCCCGTTTTAAACTATCGTCAAACTTTGTCGAACGACGGGCATGAAGATTATTAGATCGGGGCCGAGCCTCGCTAAACTTGCATTGGATTTTTGATAAAATAGCATATTATGAACCTAAAAATGATTTTTATAAAAAAACATGGGCATCGGATCATATACCTGTAGTTCATATCTGACCCACTTCCTACCGATTCGGTAGGAATTTTGTCTTTTCACCAGAGGTGGACGGAAAGGTTTCATATCCCCCTGTTGGGACATTGTCCATATAAGGTGGTCTAGTATTTTTGTAAAATGTGGTGGTAGTATTTTGAATTAGCTATTTGGTGGTTGCTTCACAAAACCGTCCGTTTTTTGTGCTCGGAAAATGGAAAATAGCTTTTTGGTGCGACAAAAAGGAAAACTTCCTCCTGCAACATTGTTCGCCATCCCATTATGCACATGTATGCACAATATGAGCACATTATCACAAATTATACCTTGATTCTAGCCATAACATTGGTCATTTGACCCGAAAGCCAAGAAACCTCGAATAAGATAAGTCATTTTGTGAAGCTTTTTTTGAGACATAATCAATATACCAAGTTTGATATTTTTCCTTCTAACTATGTCACATAATATGACACCACGCGAAGGTTTCGCATTATTTCAATCATTTTTGAATTTTTTATGCCTGTTTTAAACTATCGTCAAACTTTGTCAAACGACGGGCATGAAGGTTCTTAGCTCGGGGCCGAGCCTCGCTAAACTTGCATTGGATATTTGATAAAATAGCTTATTGTGAACCTAAAAATGATTTTTATAAAATAACATGGCATCGGATCATGTACCAGTAGTTCATATCTGACCCACTTCCTGCCGATTTGGCAGAAATTTGTCTTTTTCACCAGAGGTAGACGGAAAGGTTTCAAACCCCCTGTTGGTACATTGTCCATATAAGGTGGTCTAGTATTTTTGTAAAATATGGTGGTAGTATTTTGAATTAGCCATTTGGTGGTTGCTTCACAAAACCGTCCGTTTTTTGTGCTCGGAAAATAGAAAATGGCTTTTTGGTGCGACGAAAAGGAAAACTTCCTCCTGCAACATTGTTCGCCATCCCATGATGCACGTGTATGCACAATATGGGCATATTATCACAAACTATGTCTTGATTCTAGCTATAACATTGGTCATTTGACCCGAAAGCCAAGAAACCTCGAATGAGATAGGTCATTTTGTGAAGGTTTTTTGAGACATAATCAATATACCAAGTTTGACATTTTTCCTTCTAATTATGTCACATAATATGACACCACGCGAAGGTTTCGCATTGTTTTGATCGTTTTTGATTTTTTTATGCCTGTTTTAAACTATCGTCAAACTTTGTCGAACGACGGGCATGAAGATTCTAAGCTCGGGGCCGAGCCTCGCTAAACTTGCATTGGATCTTTGATAAAATAGCATATTATAAACCTAAAATAATTTTTGTAAAAAAACATGGGCATCGGATCATATACCTGTAGTTCATATCTGACCCAGTTTCTATCAATTCGGCAGGAATTTGTCTTTTTCACAAGTGGTGGACGGAAAGGTTTCAGATCCCCCTGTTGGGACTTTGTTCATATAAGGTGGTCTAGTATTTTTGTAAAATATGGTGGTAGTATTTTGAATTAGCTATTTGGTGGTTGCTTCACAAAACCGTCCGTTTTTTGTGCTCGAAAAATGGAAAATGGATTTTTGGTGCGATAAAAAGGAAAACTTCCTCCTGCAACATTGTTCACCATCCCATTATGCACATGTATGCACAATATGGGGACATTATCACAAACTATGCCTTGATTCTAGCTATAACATTGGTCACAAACTATAGCATCCTATTCCTGTACTATATTGTTAGGATCGATGGATGATCCTGGAATTCAAAGTGCTTGTTATTCTTGTATGGTTAGGATCGCTGGACAAAGCAGCAGGATCTGTTAATTAACACGCGCGTGTGTGTAACTTGGTGTTGGTTGATACGATATCCCAGAGTTAATTGTTCTGAATTGTAATTCAATTTGGTAAGTACTTCCTATACTCATCTCTCAAAATACTTCCATTTTTTGCAGGTTGATGGAAGCCAACGCATCCTGTAAGTTCATGTTGCCTTTTTTCCTTTGAAGATTGTACTACTGTAACTCTTTTTCAATTTCCCTGTAAAAGTTTATTGTCAAGGCGAAATTTGTTAGCCATTATATCATGCCTTCTTTGTTGGTGACAAAAAAAATGTGTTTGGTTTCATTTGTCTGACTAGGAATTATGCTGATGTTTCGCTGACAAAACATGGTAAAGGAGGTGCCCTACATCGTTAGCTCATCAGTGAATATATTACAAGAATTGAAGAATCTGATAGTGTGAAAGGCTGCAACTGTCTTCTCAGAAACTTCAAGGTACCCTTTAGTTTAAAGCTTTCAAGCACATAAATATTTCCTCTTACATAAGTAGACATCCTAAATATAGCAAGTAAATAGCAGCTTACGCCCGATGCTGGTGTATGCTATTTTTTCCATTTTTTTAGTATTATTTAGCAAACCCAAGGACTGTTATTTTTGTTAATCTCACATTAGTTCCGTGTATAATTGATCTGAATCTACGATATTCAAGTGTCATTAGTCAGCTTTCCAGTGAAGAGTAGAATTGTTCAACTTCTCTTTGATTTGTTGTCTGAAATGTGATCTTCCAGTCTAGAAAAGTTTACTGGTCAATGCACTTCTGTTCTCCGGACATTGGATGCATTTGGGTGCATTATAATAATCTATTGATATTTAGGTATTACAATTTACTAACAGATGAGCTCAAGATTGCTTATTCTGTTATCATGTGTTGTATTCCAATAGTGACATGCTTGTGCTAGTGGTTTTTTCCTTTGATAAGAGAGGACAAGGAGTTGAAGCATCTGGACTGTGATATGCAGCTCGGTAGGCAGATAATTGATCCAGTATAAGTGGAACTACAAGTTAGTTGGGGCTAATAGTTTTGATACTTCTGATGAAAAAGAAATACAAAGTTCAACCAAAAAAAGGATGTAATTCAAGAGTGTGTAAGTTTTGACTTTGTGAAAACTTTGTACAGTTAAGCATATTTTCAGGAATTAGTTCTAGTAGTTGAAACACAGTGGTTTTGTGTGAGTAATTGATTGCACTGTTACATAGGAATTTCTGATTGAGATTAGGCGTTTCTTTAACGGAAACTAAAATAATTCCAGATCAGTATGTAGGGTTTCGTAGCATGGAAAACAAAAAATTTCTACCGCATGCACACAAACAAGCCAAGATCTATCTACTAGATTGTAGCAACGAGTCGATAGAAGCACTCACCCTCAAAGATTCCAAAGCGGTTAACGAGAGCAGATTCTTGTGGGTGATATAGTCGTACACTTGTCGATCTCAAGATCGCTTAGACGTTCCTTCCGGCTGGCCATGCGTTAAGTAGTCGGTCACACGTTCGGTACTCGATGAAGACCTTCCTCTCCCTTGTTCCAGCAGGCAGCGGAGGTTGTAGTTCTCTCCTCGCGATTCCGGCAGCACGACGGCGTGGTGTCGGAAGTAGAGGGAAGATCCCGCAGAGCTTCGCCTAAGCCGGATGCGAGTTATGGTGGATTAGGGTTTCCTGGAAATCTAGGGTTTAGAGATCCGGGAGGAGGAGGAGGTGTCGGCGGCGGCTAGGGCGGTGGCGCGGCGAGGCGGGGCGCGGGCGGCGGCTAGGGCGCGGCGGCGGCTTGGCTTGGCTCGAGGAGGGCTAGGGCTTGTGTTGTGTTGGGGAAGCCCTCCTCCTCTATTTATGAGAGGGGGGCAGCCTTGGGAGGGTGGGTTTGAATCCAAACCAAACCCAAGTTGGATTGAGAGAAGGACTTGTTTCTTCTCCCACTAGGAAACCATTGTTCCAGTTTGACTTTTTGAACTTCCCGTTTGACTTTCAATTTAGATCTTTATTTCTCTCTTGCAAATGCCAACACCAAGTGACCTAGGATATGATCCGATCATTCCACATATCCATGAAACATTCATGGACCATTCCCCTTCCGGACCGGTGAACCTTCTAGACCCTTCTAGAACCTCTCCGATGAAATCATTGGAAACTTTCCCGAACTCCGAAATAGGACTTTCCTTATATGAATCTTATTCTCCGGACCATTATGGATCTCCTCGTGATATCCCGGATCCCATCCGAGAATCCGAACAACATTCGGTATCCCTACTAACATTCCATATCTACTAAACAACATCGAATCCTTAAGTGTGTCTCCCTACAGTTCGTGAATTATGCGGACATGACCGAGACACTTCTCCGATCGATAACCAATAGAGGAATCTGGAAATTCATATGGCTCCCACATATTTCAACGATTACTTTGCAATCTAATGAACCACTTACATACGATACCAATTTCCTTTTGTCTCACGATAGTTTACTTATCCGAGGTTTTGATCGTCGGTATCTCTGCATACCTAGTTCAACCTCGTTACTGATAAGTACTCTTTTCTCGTTCCCGTGATATGTGATCCCTTGTGAGCCAGTCACATGCTTGCAAGCCAATTGGATGACATTCCACCGAGAGGGCCCAGAGTATATCTATCCGTCATATGGATGGACAAATCCCACTCTTGATCCATGTGTCTCAACCTAAACTTTCCAAACACTTAATGCCACCTTTATAGCCACCCAGTTACGGTGTGGTGTTTGATGTCATCAAAGCATCCTTCCGGTGATGGTGATTAGCATGATCTCATGGTCGAAGAAATTAGGTTACTATGTATCACAAAGCTAATTGCAAACGAACTATTTAAAATGACTTGATCTTTTATGCTACGCTTATCTATAGGAGTATGTCCATCATACCATTCTCCTAATGATATGATCTTGTTATTAACAACATCTCAATGTTCATGATCGAGAAACCATGATCATCTATTAATCAACAAGCTAGTATTACAAACAGGCTTTACCAGGGACTCTAATTTAGTTTACAAATCACACAAGTATTAATATTTCCGGTTAATACTATTATAGCATGAATGTAAACATTTATCATAAACACAAAGATATAATAATAACCACTTTTATTATTGCCTCTAGGGCATATCTCCAACAGTCTCCCACTTGCACTAGAGTCAACTAATCTAGATTACATGGTAATATACCGAACACCCATGGCGCTTTGGTGCTGGTCATGTTTTGCCCTCGGGAGAGGTTTAGTCAACGGGTCCGCCACATTCAGATTTGTGTGTATTTTGCAAATCTTTATGTCACCATCTTGGACATGCTCTCGAATAGCGTGAAAACGTAGTTTGATGTGCTTCAGCTTCTTGTGTGACCTTGGTTCTTGTGCATTGGCTATGGCGCCCATGTTATCACAGTAGATAGACATTGGGTCCAGCGCACTAGGAACCACACCCAGCTCTGTAATGAACTCTTTCATCCATATCGCTTCTTGTGAAGCCTCCGAAACAGCCATGTATTCTGATTCAGTTGAAGATCTTGCCATAACGCTTTGCTTTGCACTCCTCCAGCTAACTGCTGCACCATTCAAAGTAAATACGTATCCAGATTGTGATTTAGAATCATCCGGATCGGTGTTCCAACTAGCATCAGTGTAACCATTAACAACGAGCTGTTCATCACCTCCATAAGAAAGAACCATATCCTTAGTTCTTCTCAAGTACTTAAGGATGTTTTTGACCGCTGTCCAATGATCCACTCCTGGATCACTTTGATATCTGCTAGTTAAACTAACAGCATATGCAATGTCGGGTTTAGTACATAGCATGGCATACATTAGAGATCCTATGGCTGAGGCATAGGGAGTCTTACTCATCCTTTCTCTATCTTCTGCCGATGTCGGACTTTGAGTTTTAGACAACGTCGTATTGGGCAACATGGGCAAGAACCCTTTCTTGCTATCTTCCATTCCAAACCTCTTTAGAACTTTGTCCAAATATGTACTTTGTGACAATGATATTAGGCGTCTCGATCTATCACTATAAATCTTTATGCCCAATATGTAAGCTGCTTCGCCAAGATCCTTCATTGAAAAACTATTATTCAAATATTCCTTGACACTATTAAGAAGGTCTATATCATTCCCAATCAACAATATGTCATCTACATATAGTATTAAGAATTCTACAGAGCTCCCACTCACTTTCTTGTAAATACAAGCTTCTCCATAAGTTTGTATAAAACCAAAACTTTTGATCACCTTATCAAAACGTTGATTCCAACTTCGGGATGCTTGCTTCAATCCATAGATGGACCGTTGAAGTTTGCATACCTTGTTAGCATCTTTAGGATCGACAAAACCTTTGGGTTGCATCATATACAACTCTTCATCAATGTCTCCATTGAGGAATGCTGTTTTGACATCCATCTGCCATATCTCATAATCATAATATGCAGCGATTGCTAACATAATCCTCACAGACTTTAGCTTCGCTACTGGTGAGAAAGTCTCATCGTAGTCAACTCCTTGAATTTGTCGAAACCCTTTTGCGACAAGTCGAGCTTTATAGACAGTAACATTACCATCAGCATCTGTTTTCTTCTTGAAAATCCATTTGTTCTCGACAGCCTTCCGGCCATCCGGTAAGTCCACCAAAGTCCATAATTGGTTTTCGTACATGGATCCAATCTCGGATTTCATGGCCTCTTGCCATTTATTGTAATCTAGGCTCATCATCGCTTCCTCATATGTCATAGGGTCATCGGTGTTGTCCACCAACATGACACTCATAACGGGATCATACCAATCAGGAGTGGTACGAGTTCTTGTTGACCTGCGAGGTTCTATAGTAACTTCAACCAAAGTTTCATGATCAACATCATTAGCGTCCTCTCTTATTGGTGTATGCACCACAGGAACTACTTCCGGTGTTGCGCTACTCTCAAGTTCGAGAGAAGGTTCAACAACCTCATCGAGTTCTACTTTCCTTCGAGTCACTTCTTTCGAGAGAAACTCCTTCTCTAGAAAGGATCCATTCTTGGCAACGAAAATTTTGCCCTCGGATCTATGATAGAAGGTATACCCAATAGTTTCCTTCGGGTATCCTATGAAGACGCATTTTTTCGCTTTGGGTTCAAGCTTGTCCGGCTGTAACTTCTTTACATAGGCTTCGCAACCCCAAACTTTAAGGAACGACAATTTAGGTTTCTTCCCAAACCATAATTCATACGGTGTCGTTTCAACGGATTTAGATGGTGCCCTATTTAAAGTGAATGCGGTTGTTTCTAATGCATAACCCCAAAACGATAGCGGTAAATCTATAAGTGACATCATAGAACGAACCATATCTAAGAGAGTTCGATTATGACGTTCGGACACACCATTACACTGTGGTGTTCCTGGCGGTGTCAATTGTGAAAGTATTCCGCATTTCTTTAAATGCTCGCCAAACTCGTAACTTAGATATTCACCTCCACGATCAGATCGTAGAAATTTAATCTTCTTGTTACGTTGATTCTCCACCTCACTTTGAAATTCCTTAAACTTCTCGAAAGTTTCGGACTTATGTTTCATGAAATAGATATACCCATATCTACTCAAGTCATCCGTGAAGGTAAGAACATAACAATAACCACCGCGCGATGCTACACTCATTGTGTAGGGTTTCGTAGCATGGAAAACAAAAAATTTCTACCGCATACAAACAAACAAGCCAAGATCTATCTACCAGATTGTAGCAACGAGTCGATGGAATAACTCACCCTCGAAGATTCCAAAGTGTTTAACGAGAGCGGATTCTCGTGGGTGATGTATTCATACACTTACCTATCTCAAGATCGCGTAGACGATCCTTCCAAGGCTCAGGTTCCGGCGAAGACCTTCCTCTCCCTTGTTCCAGCAGGCAGCGGAGGTTGTAGCACTCTCCTCGTGATTCCGGCAGCACAACGGCGTGGTACCAGAAGTAGAGGGGAGATCTCGCAGGGCTTCGCCTTAAGCCGGAGCGAGTATGGTGGATGATGAGAGAGCCCTCGACGATCTAGGGTTTAGACACGCCGAGGAGGGGGGCAAGCCGGCGGCTAGGGTTAGCTAGGCGGCGGCGGCGGCAGTGGAGGTGGCGGCGCCGGCGGCTAGGGTTTAGAGGTGGAGGAGTTGTGTCTAGGAGGGGAGCCCTGCCCCTCCTTTTATAGGTGGAGGGAGGCGCGCCAGGGGAGGGGATTCCCTCCCCAACTCGGTCTCCCAAGGGGGCCGGCGATGGAGATGGAGGGACTCCTCCCCAACTCGGATTCCACCTCCCCTCCACTTCCAAAATAGCCGTTTGACTTTCAAATTGCCGTTTGACTTTTTCAAACTAGGATTTGAATAAACCCTCTATTTTGTTCAGTGATGACACCTAGTACATAATGCAATCATACCAACTTGATATAACACATTCATGTACCCTTCCCCTCCGGAGTGTCGGACATTCCGGAACCTTCTAGAACATTCCCGATGAAAACAGCGGAACCATTCCCCAACTCCGAAACAGGACTTTCCTTATATGAATCTTATTCTCCGGACCATTCCGGATCTCCTCGTGATATCCCGGATCTCATCCGAGACTCCGAACAACATTCGGTCTCTTTCTCATCATTCCATAACTACTTAAACAACGTCGAATCCTTAAGTGTGTCTCCCTACGGTTCGTGAATTATGCGTACATGATCAAGACACTTCTCCGAACAATAACCAATAGAGGAATCTGGAAATTCATATGGCTCCCACATATTTCTACGATTACTTTGCGATCGAATGAACCACTTACATACGATACCAATTTCCCTTTGTCTCATGATAGTTTACTTATCCGAGGTTATGATCGTCGGTATCTCTACATACCTAGTTCAACCTCGTTACTGATAAGTACTCTTTTCTCGTTCCCGTGATATGTGATCCCTTGTGATCCAGTCACATGCTTGCAAGCTAATTGGATGACACTTCACCGAGAGGGCCCAGAGTATATCTATCTGTCATATGGATGGACAAATCCCACTCTTGATCCATGTGTCTCAACCAATACTTTCCGAATACTCAATGCCACCTTTATAGCCACCCAGTTACGGTGTGGTGTTTGATGTCATCAAAGCATCCATCCGGTAAAGGTGATATGCATGATCTCATGGTCGAAGGAATTAGGTTACTATGTATCAGAAAGCATATAGCAATTGAACTATTAAAATGACTTGATCTTTATGCTACGCTTATCTACAGGAGTATGTCCACCATATCATTCTCCTAACGATATGATCTTGTTGTTAATAACATCTCAATGTTCATGATAGGGAAACCACAATCATTTATTAACCAACAAGCTAGTATTATAAAGAGGCTTTACTAGGGACTTCAAGTTAAGTTTACAAATCACACAAATATTAATGTTTCCTTGTTAATACTATTATAGCATGAATGTAAACATTTATCATAAACACAAAGATATAATAATAACCATATTTATTATTGCCTCTAGGGCATATCTCCAACAGTATCCCACTTGCACTAGAGTCATCTAATCTAGATTACATGGTAATATACCGAACACCCATGGCAGTTTGGTGTTGGTCATGTTTTGCCTTCGGGAGAGGTTTAGTCAACGGATCCGCCACATTCAGATCTGTGTGTACTTTGCAAATCTTTATGTCCCCATCTTGGACATGTTCTCGAATAGCGTGAAAACGTAGCTTGATATGCTTCAGCTTCTTGTGTGACCTTGGTTCTTGCGCATTGGCTATGGCGCCCATGTTATCACAGTAGATAGACATTGGGTCAAGCGCACTAGGAACCACACCCAGCTCTGTAATGAACTCTTTCATCCATATCGCTTCTTGTGAAGCCTCCAAAACAGCCATGTATTCTGATTCAGTTGAAGATCTCGCCACAACGATTTGCTTTGCACTCCTCCAGCTAACTGCTGCACCATTCAAAGTAAATACGTATCCAGATTGTGATTTAGAATCATCCGGATCGGTGTTCCAACTAGCATCGGTGTAACCATTAACAACGAGTTTTTCATCACCTCCATAAGAAAGAACCATATCCTTAGTTCTTCTCAAGTACTTAAGGATGTTTTTGACCGCTGTCCAATGATCCACTCCTGGATCACTTTGATATCTGCTAGTTAAACTAACATCATATGCAATGTCGGGTTTAGTACATAGCATGGCATACATTAGAGATCCTATGGCTGAGGCATAGGGAGTCTTACTCATCCTTTCTCTATCTTCTGCCGATGTCGGACTTTGAGTTTTAGTCAACGTCGTATTGGGCAACATGGGCAAGAACCCTTTCTTGCTATATTCCATTCCAAACCTCTTTAGAACTTTGTCCAAATATGTACTTTGTGACAATGATATTAGGCGTCTCGATCTATCACTATAAATCTTTATGCCCAATATGTAAGCTGCTTCGCCAAGATCCTTCATTGAAAAACTATTATTCAAATATTCCTTGACACTATTAAGAAGGTCTATATCATTCCCAATCAACAATATGTCATCTACATATAGTATTAAGAATGCTACAGAGCTCCCACTCACTTTCTTGTAAATACAAGCTTCTCCATAAGTTTGTATAAAACCAAAACTTTTGATCACCTTATCAAAACGTTGATTCCAACTTCGGGATGCTTGCTTCAATCCATAGATGGACCGTTGAAGTTTGCATACCTTTTTAGCATATTTAGGATCGACAAAACCTTTGGGTTGCATCATATACAACTCTTCATCAATGTCTCCATTGAGGAATGCTGTTTTGACATCCATCTGCCATATCTCATAATCATAATATGCAGCGATTGCTAACATAATCCTCACAGACTTTAGATTCGCTACTGGTGAGAAAGTCTCATATAGACAGTAACATTACCATCAGCATCTGTTTTCTTCTTGAAAATCCATTTGTTCTCGACAGCCTTCCGGCCATCCGGTAAGTCCACCAAAGTCCATACTTGGTTTTCGTACATGGATCCAATCTCGGATTTCATGGCTTCTTGCCATTTCTTGGAATCTGGGCTCATCATCGCTTCCTCATATGTCGCAGGGGCATCCGTGTTGTCCACCAACATGACACTCATAACGGGATCATACCAATCTGGAGTGGTACGAGTTCTCGTTGACCTGCGAGGCTCTGTAACAACTTCAACCGAAGTTTCATGATCATCATCATTAGCTTCCTCTCTTATTGGTGCAGGCACCACAAGAACTTCTTACGGTGCTGTGCTACTCGCAATTTCGAGAGAAGGTTCGACAACCTCGTCGAGTTCTACTTTCCTTCCAGTCACTTCTTTCGAGAGAAATTCCTTCTCTAGAAAGGATCCATTCTTGGCAACAAAGATTTTTCCTTCGGATCTATGATAGAAGGTATACCCAATAGTTTCCTTTGGGTATCCTATGAAGACGCATTTTCCGCTTTGGGTTCAAGCTTGTCCGGCTGTAACTTCTTTACATAGGCTTCGCAACCCCAAACTTTAAGGAACGACAATCTAGGTTTCTTCCCAAACCATAATTCATACGGTGTCGTTTCAACGGATTTAGATGGTGCCCTATTTAAAGTGAATGCGGCTGTTTCTAATGCATAACCCCAAAATGATAGCGGTAAATCTGTAAGTGACATCATAGAATGAACCATATCTAAGAGAGTTCGATTACGACGTTCGGACACACCATTACGCTGTGGTGTTCCCGGCAGTGTCAATTGTGAAAGTATTCCGCATTTATTCAAATGCTCGCCAAACTCGTAACTTAGATATTCACCTCCACGATCAGAACGTAGAAATTTAATCTTCTTGTTACGTTGATTCTCTACCTCACTTTGAAATTCCTTAAACTTCTCGAAAGTTTCGGACTTATGTTTCATGAAATAGATATACCCATATCTACTCAAGTCATCCGTGAAGGTAAGAACATAACGATAACCACCGCGCGATGCTACACTCATTGGACCACACACATCGGTATGTATGATTTCCAATAAGTCCGTAGCTCGCTCCATCATACCAGAAAATGGAGTCTTAGTCATTTTACCCATCAGACATGCTTCGCATCTTTCAAGTGATTCGAAATCAAGTGATTCAAGAAGTCCATCGGTATGGAGTTTCTTCATACGCTTCACTCCAATGTGACCAAGACGACAGTGCCACATATAGGTCGATTTATCGCTCGATTTCAAACGTTTAGCCTCAATGTTATTAATATGTGTATTTCCACTATCGAGATTCAATAAGAATAGACCATCTATCAAAGGTGCATGTGCATAAAACATATTACTCATATAAATCGAACAACCATTATTATCGGACTTAAACAAGTAACCGTCTCGCAATAAACAAGATCCCGATATAATGTTCATGCTTAACGCAGGCACCAAATAACAATTATTTAAGTATAAAACTAATCCCGATGGTAGATGAAGGGGTAGCGTGTCGACCGCGATCACATCAACCTTTGATCCGTTTCCCACGCGCATCATCACCTCGTTCTTCGCTAGCTTCCGTTTATTCTGCAGCACCTGTTTCGAGTTACAAATATGAGCAAACGAACCAGTATCAACTACCGTGCACTACTACAGTACTAGTGAGATACACATCAATAACATGTATATCGGATATACCTTTCTTCTTGATGTTGCCGTTCTTCAAATCCGCCAAGTACTTTGGGCAATTCCGCTTCGATGACCTTCTCCCTTGCGGTAAAAGCACTCGATGTCGTGCTTAGGTCCAGCCTTGGTCTTCTTCGTTGGCGTGGTAACTTTCTTACCACCCTTCTTAAAGTGTCCCTTTTGCTTAGACTTGCCTTTCTTGAATTTGGTGGTCTTATTGACCATCCACACTTGGTGATCTTTCTTGATCTCCACTTCTGCAGATTTCAACATGGCAAAGAGTTCTGGCAACATCTTGTTCATGTTCTGCATGTTGTAGTTCATCACAAAGTTCTTGTAACTTGGTGGTAGTGATTGGAGGACACGGTAAATCCCCAAAGCATTAGGAATCACTATACCCAAGCTTTGAAGTTTGTTTGCGTGCCCAGACATCTTAAGCACATGCTCACTGACGGAGCTGCCCTCTTCCATCTTGCAGTTAAAGAACTTTTCAGAAGCCTCATAGCTTTCAATTGCCGCATGAGTCTCAAAGATCAATTTGAGATCCTCGACAATATCATATGGGTCTGAATTCTCAAACCTTTTCTGAAGCTCCGATGCTAAACCATACAAGATAGCACACTGAACTGTGGAGTACTGAGTCTTCCGAGTGAGGTAAACATTCTTTACTTCATCGGCAAATCACCGCAGGTGGGTCACCCAGTGCATCCATCACATAGGTCAAATTACCCTGTGAGGACAATCCTCAAATTGGAACCAATCCATGAAGTTGCTTCCATTGTTTTTCAACTTTTCTTTCTCTAGGAACGCATTAAAATTGATGGTAGGGGCTGCCATTGATCTACAACATATTTGCAATAGTTTAGACTAAGTTTATGACAAATTGAGTTCAAATTAATAATAAAATTAATCTAGGTGAACTCCCACTCAAAACAATATCCCTCACATTGTTTTAGTGATCACACGAACCAAATACACCACATCAACACCAATCATCACGAGAGTTGATATAGTTTCAATGGCGAACAATCGACATGTTCATCATATCTACTATATGATTCATGCTTTACCTTTCGGTGATCCGTGTTCCGAGACCATGTCTGTACATGCTAGGCTCGTCAAGATCAAACCTTAGTTTCCGCATGAGCAAATCTGGCTTGCTCACGTTGTATACACTTGCGGAATCTAACACACCCGATCATCACGTGGTGCTTCGAAACAACAAGCTTTAGCAACGGTGCTAACTAAGGGGTGAACACTTTATGACTTGAAATTCATGTGCATGAGGGATCATCTTATAATGCTACCGTTGTTAACTAAGCAAAACAAGATGCATAAAGGATTAACATCACATGCAATTCATAATATGTGATATGATATGGCCTTTCTTCTTTGTGCTTCCGATCTCCATCTTCAAGCACGAACATGATCTCCATCATCACTGGCATTGCATCAAGGTCAATGACGCTTCTCCATGGTTGTCGTCCACCGGCTTCAACTATTACAACTACTTTGAATAGACACGCGGGTCTTAACATAAATTAAAGACAACCATATGGTCTTCGGTTGCCAACTTCAATAAGGAACATTGCATACATCAAATATAATCACAATCATGGCCATATCACATCATTGCACACCCTCAAAACAAAGTTAGACGCCTCTACTTTCTTTGCATGTTTTACGTGGTTTGGGGCTTTCAATAAGTGTCGTTCTAACTTACGAACATGAACCACAACATTGATACTAGTATTGTTAATCACCCGTTGTAAATTGGATCTTAACTATGCTAGGAGAAACATGCACCCGCAAAGCCACTTATGCAATTCAAGTTGCATGTCAAGCGTGGAGCAAGTCTCATGAACGATGTCATGTAAGGTTAGCCCGGACCGCTTCATCCCAACATCCCGCAAGATGCAAAGTACACAAGAAGCAATCGACAATAAAAGCATCAACGCCCACAATGACCATTGTGTTCTACTCGTGCAACAGATCTACATATAGACACGGCTCTGATACCATTGTAGGGTTTCGTAGCATGGAAAACAAAAAATTTCTACCACATACAAACAAACAAGCCAAGAGCTATCTACTAGATTGTAGCAATGAGTCGATGGAATAACTCACCCTCGAAGATTCCAAAGTGTTTAACAAGAGCGGATTCTCGTGGGTGATGTAGTCGTACTCTTCCCGATCTCAAGATCGCGTAGACGATCCTTCCAGCGCTGTGTTCCGGCAGCGCTCCTGCAGTCGGTCACACGTTCGGTACTCAACGAAGACCTTCCTCTCCCTTGTTCCAGCAGGCAGCGGAGGTTGTAGCACTCTCCTCGCGATTCCGGCAGCACAACGACATGGTACCGGAAGTATAGGGGAGATCTCGCAGGGCTTCGCCTTAAGCCGGAGCGAGTATGGTGGATGATGAGAGATCCCTCGACGATCTAGGGTTTAGACACGCCGAGGAGGGGGCAATCGGGCGGCTAGGGTTAGCTAGGCGTGAAGCCCGGTTGCCCTAGGGCGCGGCATGGAGGTGGCGTGGCGCATGGCTAGGGTTTAGAGGTGGAGGAGTTGTGTCTAGGAGGGGAGCCCTGCCCCTCCTTTTATAGGTGGAGGGAGGCGCGCCAGGGGAGGGGAGTCCCTCCCCAACTCGGCCTCCCAAGGGGGCCGGCGATGGAGATGGAGGGACTCCTCCCCAACTCGAATTCCACCTCCCCTCCACTTCCAAAATAGCCGTTTGACTTTCAAATTGCCGTTTGACTTTTTCAAACTAGGATTTGAATAAACCCTCTATTTTGTTCAGCGATGACACCTAGTACATAATGCAATCATACCAACTTGATATAACACATTCATGTACCCTTCCCCTCCGGAGTGCCGGACATTCCGGAACCTTCTAGAACATTCCCGATGAAAACACCGGAACCATTCCCCAACTCTGAAACAGGACTTTCCTTATATGAATCTTATTCTCCGGACCATTCTGGATCTCCTCGTGATATCCCAGATCTCACCCGAGACTCCGAACAACATTCGGTCTCTTTCTCATCATTCCATAACTACTCAAACAACGTCGAATCCTTAAGTGTGTCTCCCTACGGTTCGTGAATTATGCGGACATGATCGAGACACTTCTCCGAACAATAACCAATAGAGGAATCTGGAAATTCATATGGCTCCCACATATTTCTACGATTACTTTGCGATCGAATGAACCACTTACATACAATACCAATTTCCCTTTGTCTCACGATAGTTTACTTATCCGAGGTTATGATCGTCGGTATCTCTACATACCTAGTTCAACCTCGTTACTGATAAGTACTCTTTTCTCGTTCCCGTGATATGTGATCCCTTGTGAGCCAGTCACATGCTTGCAAGCTAATTGGATGACACTTCACCGAGAGGGCCCAGAGTATATCTATCCGTCATATGGATGGACAAATCCCACTCTTGATCCATGTGTCTCAACCAATACTTTCCGAATACTCAATGCCACCTTTATAGCCACCCAGTTACGGTGTGGTGTTTGATGTCATCAAAGCATCCATCCGGTAAAGGTGATATGCATGATCTCATGGTCGAAGGAATTAGGTTACTATGTATCAGAAAGCATATAGCAATTGAACTATTAAAATCACTTGATCTTTATGCTACGCTTATCTACAGGAGTATGCCCACCATATCATTCTCCTAACGATATGATCTTGTTGTTAATAACATCTCAATGTTTATGATAGGGAAACCACAATCATTTATTAACCAACAAGCTAGTATTATAAAGAGGCTTTACTAGGGACTTCAAGTTAAGTTTACAAATCACACAAGTATTAATGTTTCCTTGTTAATACTATTATAGCATCAATGTAAACATTTATCATAAACACAAAGATATAATAATAACTATATTATTATTGCCTCTAGGGCATATCTCCAACACATTGGGCCACACACATCGGTATGTATGATTTCCAATAAGTTCGTAGCTCGCTCCATCATACCAGAAAATGGAGTCTTAGTCATTTTACCCATCAGACATTCTTCACATATTTCAAGTGATTCGAAATCAAGTGATTCAAGAAGTCCATCGGAATGGAGTTTCTTCATACACTTCACTCCAATGTGACCAAGACGACAGTGCCACATATAGGTCGAGTTATCGCTCAATTTCAAACGTTTAGCTTCAATGTTATTAATGTGTGTATTTCCACAATCGAGATTCAATAAGAATAGACCATCTATCAAAGGTACATGTGCATAAAACATATTACTCATATAAATCGAACAACCATTATTCTCGGACTTAAACAAGTAACCGTCTCGCAATAAACATGATCCAGATATAATGTTCATGCTCAACGCAAGCACCAAATAACAATTATTTAAGTATAAAACTAATCCCGATGGTAGATGAAGAGGTAGCGTGCCGACCGCAATCACATCAACCTTTGATCCATTTCCAACGCGCATCGTCACCTCGTTCTTCGCTAGCTTCCGTTTATTCTGCAGGACCTGTTTCGAGTTACAAATATGAGCAACCGAACCAGTATCAAATACCCAGGCACTACTACGAGTACTAGTGAGATACACATCAATAACATGTATATCGGATATACCTTTCTTCTTGATGTTGTCGTTCTTCAAATCCGCCAAGTACTTTGGGCAATTCCGCTTCCAGTGACCTTCTCCCTTGCAATAAAAGCACTCAGTATCAGGCTTAGGCCCAGCCTTGGTCTTCTTCGCCGGCGCGGTAACTTTCTTACCGCCCTTCTTGAAGTTTTCCTTTTTCTTAGACTTGCCTTGCTTCTTGAATTTGGTGGTCTTATTGACCAACAACACTTGGTGCTCTTTCTTAATCTCCACTTCTGCAGATTTCAACATGGAGAAGAGTTCTGGCAACGACTTGTCCATGTTTTGCATATTGTAGTTCATCACAAAGTTCTTATAACTTGGTGGTAGTGATTGGAGGACACGGTAAATCCCCAAAGCATTAGGAATCACTATACCCAAGCTTTGAAGCTTGCTTGCATGCCCAGACATCTTAAGCACGTGCTCACTGACGGAGCTGCCCTCTTCCATCTTGCAGTTAAAGAACTTTTCAGAAGCCTCATAACTCTTAACTGCCGCGTGAGCCTCAAATATCATTTTGAGTTCACGGACAATATCATGTGGGTCATGGTTCTCAAACCTTTTCTGAAGCTCCGATTCCAAACCATACAAGATAGCACACTGAACTGTGGAGTACTGATTCTTCTGAGCGAGGAAAACATTCTTTACCTCATCGGTAGCGATGGCTGCGGGTCACCCAGCGGTGCATCCAGCACATTGGTCAAATTACCAGCATTGAGGACAATCCTCAAATTGCGGAACCAATCCGCGAAGTTGCTTCCATTGTTTTTAAACTTTTCTTTCTCTAGGAACGCATTAAAATTGATGGTAGGGGGCCGCCATTGATCTATAAGATATTTGCAATAGTTTAGACTAAGTTTATGACAAATTGAGTTCTAATTAATAGTTAAACTAATCTAGATGAACTCCCACTCAAAACAATATCCCTCAAATTGTTTTAGTGATCACACGAACCAAATCCACCACATCAAAACCGATCATCACGAGAGTTGATGTAGCTTCAATGGCGAACAATCAACATGTTCATCATATCTACTATATGACTCATGCTTTACCTTTCGGTGGTCCGTGTTCCGAGACCATGTCTGTACATGCTAGGCTCGTCAAGATTAAACCTTAGCTTCCGCATGAGCAAATCTGGCTTGCTCACGTTGTATACACTCGCAGAATCTAACACACCAGATCATCACGTGGTGCTTCGAAACAACGAGCTTTAGCAACGGTGCTTACTAAGGATGAACACTTTAAAACTTGAAATTGTGTGCATGAGGGATCATCTTATAATGCTACCGTCGTGAACTAAGCAATACAAGATGCATAAAGGATTAACATCACATGCAATTCATAATATGTGATATGATATGGCCTTTCTTTTTGTGCTTCCGATCTCCATCTTCAAGCATGAACATGATCCCCATCATCACCGGTATGGCGTCAAGGTCAATGGCGTCGTTTCATGGTCGTCGTCCACCAGCTTCAACTATTACAACTACTTTGAATAGACACGCAGGCCTTAACGGAATTTAAAAGACAACCATATGGATCCTGCCGGTTGCCAACTTACAATAAGGAACATTGCATACATCATATATAATCACAATCATGGCCATATCACATCACATCACACCCCTGCAAAACAAAGTTAGACGCCTCTAATTTTCTTTGCATATTTTATGTGGTTTGGGGCTTTCAATAAGTGTCGTTCTAACTTACGAACAAGAACCACAACGTTGATGCTTGAACTATCAAGTGTTCGTTGTAATTTGAATCTATACTATGATGGGAGATACAGACATCCGCAAAGCCACTTATGCAATACAAGTTGCTTGTTGAGCGTGGAGCAAGTCTCATGAACGATGTCATGTAAGGTTAGCTCGGGCCGCTTCATCCCATCATACCACAAGATGCAAAGTACACAAAAAGCAATTGATAATAAAAGCACCACCGCCCACAATGACCATTATGTTCTACTCGTGCAACAGATCTACATATAGACACGGCTCTGATACCACTGTAGGGGTTCGTAGCATGGAAAACAAAAAAATTCTACCGCATGCACACAAACAGGCCAAGATCTATCTACTAGATTGTAGCAACGGGTCGATAGAAGCACTCACCCTTGAAGATTCCAAAGCGGTTAACGAGAGCAGATTCTCGTGGGTGATGTAGTCGTACACTTGCCGATCTCAAGATCGCGTAGACGATCCTTCCGGCGCTGCGTTCCGGCAGCGCTTCCGTAGTCGGTCACACGTTCGGTACTCGATGAAGACCTTCCTCTCCCTTGTTCCAGTAAGCAGCGGAGGTTGTAGTTCTCTCCTCGCGATTCCGGCAGCACGACGGCGTGGTGTCGGAGGTAGAGGGAAGATCTCGCAGGGCTTCGCCTAAGCCGGATGCAAGTTATGGTGGATTAGGGTTTCCCATAAATCTAGGGTTTAGAGATCCGGGAGGAGGAGGAGGTGTCGGCGGCGGATAGGGCGGCGGCGACGAGCCGGCGGCAGCGCGCGGGCGGCGGCGGCTTGGCTCGGGGAGGGCTAGGGCTTGTGTTGTGTTGGGGCAGTCCTCCCCCTCTATTTATGAGAGGGGGCAGCCTTGGGAGGGGTGGGTTTGAATCCAAACCCAAACCCAAGTTGGATTAAGAGAAGGACTTGTTTCTTCTCCCACTAGAAAACCATTGTTCCAGTTTGACTTTTCAAACTTCCCATTTGACTTTCAATTTAGAGCTTTATTTCTCTCTTGCAAATGCCAACACCAAGTGACCTAGGATATGATCCGATCATTCCACATATCCATGAAACATTCATGGACCATTCCCCTTCCGGACCGGTGAACCTTCTAGACCCTTCTAGAACCTCTCCGATGAAATCATCGGAAACTTTCCCAAACTCCGAAATAGGACTTTCCTTATATGAATCTTATTCTCCGGACCATTCCGGATCTCCTCGTGATATCCCGGATCCCATTCGAGACTCCGAACAACATTCAGTATCCCTACTAACATTTCATATCTACTAAACAATATCGAATCCTTAAGTGTCTCTCTACGGTTCGTGAATTATGCGGACATGACCGAGACACTTCTCCGATCAATAACCAATAGAGGAATCTGGAAATTCATATGGCTCCAACATATTTCAACAATTACTTTGCGATCGAATGAACCACTTACATACGATACCAATTTCCTTTTGTCTCACTATAGTTTACTTATCCGAGGTTTTGATCGTCGGTATCTCTGCATACCTAGTTCAACCTCGTTACTGATAAGTACTCTTTTCTCGTTCCCGTGATATGTGATCCCTTGTGAGCCAGTCACATGCTTGCAAGCCAATTGGATGATATTCCACCGAGAGGGCCCAGAGTATATCTATCAGTCATATGGATAGACAAATCCCACTCTTGATCCATGTGCCTCAACCCATACTTTCTAAACACTTAATGCCACCTTTATAGCCACCCAGTTACGGTGTGGTGTTTGATGTCATCAAAGCATCCTTCCGGTGATGGTGATTAGCATGATATCATGGTCGAAGGAATTAGGTTACTATGTATCAGAAAGCTAATAGCAAACGAACTATTTAAAATGACTTGATCTTTTATGCTACGCTTATCTATAGGAGTATGTCCATCATACCATTCTCCTAATGATATGATCTTGTTATTAACAACATCTCAATGTTCATGATCGAGAAACCACGATCATCTATTAATCAACAAGCTAATATTACAAAGAGGCTTTACCAGGGACTCTAATTTAGTTTACAAATCACATAAGTATTAATGTTTCCGGTTAATACTATTATAGCATGAATGTAAACATTTATCATAAACACAAAGATATAATAATAACCACTTTTATTATTGCCTCTAGGGCATATATCCAACACATTAAGTATTATTTTATTGTATTATATTGTTTTCTTATTTCAGTACTCGGAAGCTGTTCATGAACAATCTATATGTTGAAAGGTCTTGGTAATGAATTATTTTTTGAAAATTTCTTGTTGTTGGAGACACAGTTGAATTGAAAGTCACGCGTTATCTCTGCCTTCTCAATAAAAAGAATAAATAGGAAAAGAAATGTAGCAACGCATGGGCACCTTACTAGTAGTTAAAATTGCCAACTGTGTTGGAGGTCCACAATTGGGACATAATGCATGATACGAGATAAAACTATGAAACATTACCAAAATGGACGGGCGAGCCAACGCGTGCCATCATGATCTAGTGTAATCGTGTAGGATGGCGAGAGTACAAGCCAAACACTCTACTACCGCATTCTCAAAAGTACTTTTTCATGTACTTCTATAATTTATTATATAGGCAGCATATATAGTTGCCTTGATCCAACTGTCGACCGGAAATAATTTTGTTTCTCTTTCCTAGATCAATCCTTGCTGTCCCTGCCTAAAAGAATGCCATAACTTCCAGGACCTTGGAACTCATCTAGACTAGCCAGATCGTTGTTTTTATTTTAATCTTGTTAACAGATAAGTCATTTCCTGCAAAAATGGGAGGAAAACAGAGAAGTCATTGCAAAGTTTTTAGAAAGATAAAATATTTTTGTGTAACATCCAAAGCATAAATAACGGGATAAACGACAAGCCTAACCACAATTTAAGTAGTAGCCGAAGTAATCTTGATGCATACTGGAAGAAAATACGAATTTGTATATCATCGCATCGCTTAGCTTGCCTTTCTCTCTACAAATAGAACATGATTGATGCATTTTTTTTCCAGAGGTAACATGTCTCATGAATGCCTGGACTCCACACCTTCATCCAGGTAAAAATTTACTATTATCGGTTAATTACATCTTGTCTTTCGTGCCACATTGATAACTATTGTCATCTACCAAAGCACACAAAGAATCACCAAGCTACACTCGCATTGGCGTCTGGTCATGAAGCATCTTAAAGGTATATACTCATCTGGTAGCCTTACTATAGAAAATATGCAATACAAATCTCCGTGTGATCTGAAATTAACAATTATGCTCTATTCTATTCAATGGAACTCTTCGTTTCCTCCGCCAGCCATGAACTAATCTAGTTGGTTTACATTCACACGTAACTTTCTAATCTGAGCATGTCATCTCCATGTGCCACCATGTGCCATAAGTTGTCAGAGAGTTATCCACTCCCCAAACAGGCCACCATCTTCCATGAGTTGTCAGATGGTCAGTGACTCGGACCAAAATAGTAGGAGTATCGTGTTTTTAATCCGCTCATGTTGTAGGATCACCACGTTCACAAAATCCATGTATTATCGGTGCCTTTCTTTTATCTTTTCAATCTGAGCACCTTGTCCCCCCCAACAGCCCCCATGTTCCATGAGATGTCACAGAGTCATACCAAGTAATAGCAATATCTGCTCAAGATGCGTAAGACCAAGTAATGGACTAGGGCTTGATCTGATCGGTGATTTACCATGGCTCACATTCAAGATATACTCTTGGCATTTGTGCTTGTTGTTATTTTACGTGAAATCATCAGAGTACGTGATGTTGTTTAATATACGCTTGGACTCATTAGAGACACGAGGCATCTTTTTGCATATAGATACTTCTACGACAACATCAATATGACAAGCACATGTAGATCCAACCTGCAACACTAGTATTAGTAAGTGATTTATGTACCTTTGTTGTTCCTGGAAATTTGATGCCATCTAGCTTCATGTTCTTATTTGCTGCCTCTGTTTTAAATGTATTCATTTAAGGAATTTCTACCAAATTTAACCATCTTTTAAAATATATATTAAGTTTAACCAAATTTGTAGGAAAATATATGAACATGTAAAATATTCAATGAATACATTGTGATAGCATATTTCATGGTAAATCTAAATGAAACCAATTTATTATTGTAGGGTTTAGCATAGTATTCTATATATGTATCAAATTTAAAGATGATTGATCTATGGCAAACTTGTACTAATAACTCACATTTTCTTTTGCGGGAGAATAACTCACATCTTCGAATGGAGGATCTTACATGTGACATGGAGGCGGGTGGGTTTCATACTTTCGTGTTTCTGGCTAACTCCCAACACAATCTGGTTTTGTCAAAGCATCTTAGTTTAGTTTGTTCTGTAACAATATTCAGAAAATATTCAGGAAAGTTGTCCAATCCTATCCTTCGTTACAATGTTAATGATAACTTAAAATGTGTCTTTGTGTTGTTTTTTCCCATACTTCTGGTCAGCCGCGGCTAACAATCAATGGTGTCGGTGGAATTGCTGCCTACTAGCAGCCCAACTTCACCATCATAGGCCACAGTATCTGGAGCTAGTGCTTTCCTAGTCGCAGTAGGTTAATGGCACTCCTCTTGGCAGTTCTGGTCTTCCAAATGCCCCAAATCGTGAGTTATGGTAAACCGGCTGCTCAAATACGCAGATTTCTGATAATTTTAATACCTGAGTCTCCTTATACTAAGAGTAACAATAAATAACTAATAGGTTAGACTGCATTGTGCATGTTAGATATGACATCAACACCAAATGTGTGGGTAACTAGGTTCATCATTGATTGAAATCATTATTGTAAATGCCGTGGAGCAGCATCCAACTTCCTGAATATTGCATCAAAGAGTTGTACCCTTTGAATTGCATCACCCAACCCACTGAACCTATAGGGTGAATCGTGGGGTAGTATTCAGGGTTTAAGTAACCATTTCGCGAGTAAGTGTTTAGCTCTGCCACTAGTTGTACACTCAGTGCCTTGTTGTAGCTTAAGAGAAACATGTGCCTAGATGTCAGTATGTCCCAATATGCTAATATGATGTCACACGCTTGCACGGAAGTATTCTTTTTTGTGATTTCTGACGGGAGATATTCATTGGCTTTGAAATTGGTTAACTTAAATGTCTGTGACATTCATTTCCTGGTGCATTATGATGTTTCTCTTTGTAAGATATTCTGTGAAAATATGTTTGGATACCTCCTAACGACGTTGAACGAATATATTGAAATTATGTTGGTTAAATTTTGAGCCATACCCATACCCTGCGTTACTTCTCATAAACCTGCCTAGCAATTACACAAATAGGTATTTAATGATTTTTGCTTCTAAAATGATCTTATATGGATCGGAATATCGTTTTACACGTTAGCACCTGACAACCATGGCGAAACATCAGCCTGGTCATATCATGGGCTGGAAGCAGCCTGGTATTGCTATTGGTCGCCTGTCTGAAAAGTGTAGCCTGGTATTGCTATTGGTCGCCTGTCTGAAAAGTGTGATGGCAAGTTTGTCATCGGTGACTCATACGTTCGCTCACGCTTGTTCGGTACTGCCATGAGTGCAACTAAGGCTCATTCCAAGGAAGGTGTGTCATCTCCGGTGTGCTTGCCATTCCAATCTCGGAAGACTGGTCACAAGCGTGAAGACTAATTGGGATTAACAACAAACTTTACAGTTTACTTACATATGTTACTGAATGTGGTACTTTTCTAAAAGAAACTACTGAATGTGGTATCCTTATATTCAGTCTCGGGTATCACGAACAGTTTAAAGAAAGAGATTTGCTTGTTATGAGGGAATCATGGTAGCTCATTATTAGAGATACGGCCACGTGCTTGTTCAGTGCTGATGCTTTAGTTAATTTGCAAGACTAGGTCGAGACACTTCCACATCAACACAAGAATTTTACCCCTTCCAAATTACTGCTCTTGTTGCAAATGACTGAGGTGTTAGCTAAACTTAAGCATGACCGAAAATTATTACGAATGCTACAAGACACTGGAAATTAAACAGCTTGAGTATCCAATGCATCTGAAGTTAGTATATTAGCATATCATACTAGCAGTGTAAAGTTCGGTATGGTATATCTAGTTTTTTGACAGAATTCTTTAACACATTATGTCTGAACGACAATGGGTTGGCTTACATGGCAAATATTTACTTAAGAAACTTAATTTTTGTGGCATGCATGGATCTTGACATATCAGGAGCAGTGCTGCAACTTGAATAATAGTGTCATGTGCTCAGTTGAACACCGTGTTTTTTTTTGTAATTGCTTGTTTGAACTGCTCATGAATCACGATGCACTGCTGACAGAATATGGCATCATATTCCTATGTACAAGGAGCACACAAGGTGTTGCAGAGTTCTTCTCTAGGGGCTGGGGCTGCCCTAGTGTTTGGCCTATAAATACCAGCTATCAGTTTCCATTTTATCACAGCACACAAACACAAGTTTAGTAACTTAGCAGCAAGTACTTTCCCTGAGTTTGTCACCCACTCGTTCCATGGCTAGCTCCGCCAATTTCGAGTTCACTCCTACTAGCTTTGGCACAGGCATACACAACAGGAAGATTAGCTTCGGCAAGTTGTTTTTGCGCCAAGTCTTTGCTGGGTCAGCCACGAATCAATCCCCCGTGATTCAGGCCAATACTGCTACTGGGTTAGGTGAGACCGCCGTTAACAACTGGGGAATATATGATGGCCTGGGCTCGGGCGCGGAGCTAGTCGCCTATGGACAAGGCATGCACACATATGCTGGCAACTGGCAAAATTGGTTCACCATGGCGTTTGAGGTTCAAAGGTATGTGCAGATTCTTTTGCAATTATTAAAAGGATGTGTCATTGAAGATATATCACTTGGTTTATGTTTGCTATAGTTTGGTAGCTGTTATGGTTTTCTTACATGATAGTTCCGAGTGCAATCATGCAGGTTCAAAGGGTCCACGCTTCAGATAATGGGATCATCTCCCGGGAAATCGAACCAGTGGGCTATTGTTGGTGGCACGGGTGACTTTGCAATGGCACAAGGTGTCATCAAGATAACAGAGAATAAATTCACAGGCGATGAGAAAATACACGAGCTTACTATAGATGGATACTGTCACATGGAGTTACCACCGGTAAGGACATTACTATCTTGCTTGGCAGAAGAACACTAATTCATGATATTGAATAAACATTTCATATTTGTTCTGCTTGGTCACACTCTGATTTTGTAAGAAAAAGTTTGATAAGGTTGGTCTCACACATTCAGGTGCCTACACCTATAAAGGTGGGACCATGGGGTAATGGAGCTGGTCTCCGTGAAATGGTAGGAAAATCCCGGCGTCTGGAAAGTATGACAATCCGCCATCATGATGGCGTTGAAAGACTATCATTTTCCTATGTCACTGAGGACGGGCAGATTCGCACCGCTGGTCCTTGGGGATCTCCTGATGACTTGTCGGCCGATAAAACAGTGAGTTGATTTCAGGCTTTTCCATTCGCGGTTGTTTTGCAAATTGTAGTTATGTCATTTGATGATATCTTCTTATTAAATTTTGTGCTATTTACAGATCACGTTTGGTCCATCGGAGTTTGTGAAGGGGCTAAGCGGGTCATCTCTTCCAAACAAGAAATGTTTGACAGACTTGAAGATCGTCACCAACGTCACAACTTATGGTCCTTTTGGATCTACTCCTGGCATTCGCCCCTTCAGTTTTACCATGCCGGCAGATAAGACTGTTGTGGGCCTCCGTGCAGGTGTGGAAAATAATTATATCAGCTCCATTGGTTTTAACTACATCTAGATTCTAGAGCGTCAGTGTTCAACCACAGCAGACAGCGTGTTTGATCTTCTCCCGTTTCCGTTGTTCCAGCAATAATAAGATGGCAAGCTCTAGGGTGTCGCTCTATCTATGCCTATTTGTGTTAGTATTTCATAATCAAATTAAAATGTTGTACGACCACCCTGCTCTGTTGTAATAATGCTCAATAAAAACTGGTTGATGACTTTGTGTGGAACGAGTCATTCTTATCCCGATGTTTATACCCACTCAGTTGCTTTCGTTGGTCCTGCTATGCAATGGTGTATATATCTATGTAGTAGTATATTTATATGGATGTTGCATGCCAAATTCCTGCCATTAGATTCAGAACCGAGATAAATTTCTGAAAATTGCATTGTGGTTCCTCTCCTTGTTGATTCACTCCTCTCTATTATTAACAGCGGGCTACTTCTTCTAGACGATCTGAATAACTATCCATGGTTTAGCAGCCGCTAACTCATGCACTGACGACAATTTCGAATATGTGACACCTGTTCACTAGGGAAAAATTGCAAGCTGCGGCCTAAACGGGTACCATTTTGCAACCTAGAATGCTCTGCAGCCTTGAGGCACCAACAAGGATTAACATTTCCCGACGCCGCTCCCCATTCTCGCCCTTGAAGCTAGCGATAAGCATCACCTTACCGCATGTGAAAAAAATTATATATGAGAGTTCCAATGGCCGTTCTCCCAGTCCTTGCCACATTTGGAAATTATCTAGAACTGAACAAAAATTAAGTTTGAACAAATTTCGAATATGCACAAAAATTCAAATTTGAACAAATTTTAAATCCGGACAAATTTCAAATCCAAACAAAAATCAAATTTGAACACAATTCAAAAATGAAAAAATCTAAAATTTTCAAATTCGAAAATTGTCCACATTTGAAGACTCTTCAAATTCGAAAACTGTTCAGAAAAAAGAAAAGAAAACAGAAAACAGAAAATAAAAAAGAGACACAGAAAAAAGAATGAGAAAAGAATAAACGCTATATGGGCCGGCCCAACGCGCTCGCTCGCGCGAGCGGGGCCTATTAACGCGCGCGCCGGGCGGGAAATAGCATTTCCCTATTTGTAGACGGGCCATAATTGGAGCCCGGAATTGTCCCACGAGCGGGTCGCCGAAAACTGGCCCTTCTGTGGTATGATGGGTCTATGAGGCCTTACGTACAGGCCAGTTGCCATAGTCAAGCCCGAGCTGAATCTTGATATGCTATCGCTACTTAACCCTAAAAAAAATGATATGCTATCGCTACTGGCCTTTCTGTTCCAAATTGGTATGTTCAATTCAACTAACTATAATCTGTCTGTTCAATTCAATGGCACCAACGGCCCAGCTCAATTGTTCTCGTGTGGACGGAGTTTGCGAGCGGCAATTTTTGTCTTCAGAAGAACAATTGTAATGGTGAACCTACCTAGTGGCGATTAAATGTTAACTGAATCTCTATGGACTTGTGGAGTATGAAAAAGTAAATCAAACTACTTGACGAGAAATTTATGAGTAAACTGAACTGAACCGCATCATGCGCATATACCACTTGAGGCAACCTCGTTTCTTTGTCGGATCAGGCAACGGACGACCCAAAAGAGCACGTGATCAGTCTTACTCTATATACTTTGAACACATTGATCCAGCCTCCACATTGACAGACAACATACGATGGTAATAATAAACAGCTCGATCGAAAGCAATACTGCAAGTGATCACTAGCCAGCCCAAGAGATCGATCACAAAACAAAACGGAGCGTCTAATCCAAATCTAGTTAACACTACTGACGAACGCTGGATGATGCAGTAGCATTCCATTCAGAGAGGTTCTCGGTGCGTCAGGCCACGCAAGAAGAGCTGAGGCCCAGGCATCCCATCAGCAGGTTCCTCCGCTTCCGTCTTGGCCGGTGGGAGCTGACGAGCTCCGGCGAAGGCACCTGGTACAGGTCCTCGTCGACCGGCCGCACCACCCTGGAGGCCGAGGTGCCTTTGGTGGCGCGGGCCAAGCCCAAGCCGGCAGCGTCTGCCGACGCCCTCGCGCGCCGGCCGCTTCCCTTCTCCCCCTCCGGCATCCTTGTCTTCTTGGGCGTCGGCTTGCGCGGAGGCGGCGAGTACCTGAACCACACGTCGCTGCAGGCCTCCGGCTCCGGGGCGTAGAACTTGGCGGCGGGCGGCTCACCGTAGTTGTACTGGTACTGGTAGCAGTGGTTGTTCCACTCCCCGAACGCCGGCACCTGCCGCCTCCCCGCCATCTGCAGGACAAAATGCACGAGCAAATAGCTAGGACTAGGTGAGTTTCTGATCACTCAACTCCACCCGATCTTGTGTGGACACGGTTCTCACAGACACTTACCTCCATTATGTTCAGCGAAACAGCACAGGGGCGGGCAGATCTAGACAAAATGAGGTGGAGAAGAAGAAGAGAAACAAGCTTTGCTGGCCAGTGGAGTACCTCAACGGAATGGAATGGGGCCTCTAATGGTGCGTGTTTTTAATATAGTACCGAGAATGGCAGGAGCAGCGCCACCCCGATCAGAACGGCTTTGCGACCGACCGGTCGACTGGCGACGTGGATTGATGCAGCATGGAAATTTAAGGCCCTTTTTCCGCGGCGCAGTAGTAGCTCACTGTAGCCTGCGGCACGGCGGCAGGCCATAGCCTCCGTAGGCTGGGAGGAGACAGTGGAGGCACAGCTGATCAGAGAGGTCGGCCGGCGTGGTCCAAGTTTGACGAGCAGCAAGCTTTTACTACACATGATGGATGGAGAGGCCCTGTTCCGTCGCTGCACGCACGTCGCAGCGGGTTCTACCCGACTTGCAGCCATCTTGTCGAGCTCGTGTGTTATTTCGACATCATTGCAAGCTGACGAGAAATTAAAATACCCCACACGCATCTTATCGGCACTGTTACCGACTGTCAGAATTGATCGATAGAATTGTGGGTGTGGGTTACTACCTACTACAGTAGTACAAATGTTTCTCAACGAGTTGCTGTGAGCTCTGTTCAGGGTTCCCTGATCATTGGCATGGTAAATTTCTTTGTAGGTTTGCCTAGCCTATAGGTTTCCTTTTGTTTTGTTTTTGTGTTTTTCCACCGGTTTGCCTTTAAGGGCTCGTTTGAGCCTTCTTGATGCTCTTGCAATTCAAAACGGCTATAGTTAGGAATTCATTATGATAACATGAAGGCCTCTTTCGGTTTCATGGGATTGAATCCCAGCGTGGGTCATCTCCGTTTTCGTCGATCCACCGTTTTAGGCATTGTTTTCTCTTTCTTTTCTTTTTGTTTCTTTTGGGCTCGGATTGTGCTGTTTTGCCCCAGCGGTGATATCCTTCTTGTATCGGTGGTTTGCTATATTAATATAGCGGGCGAAAGCCTATTTCGAGAATCCCAGCGTGGACGGGGGACAGCTCGCCGACGCCGCCTTGATCTCCCACCTCCGGCCAGCTCCGCCTCCGCCCTGTCCAGATCCGGTATCCTCTCCGCGTCCTCCCTCCGTCCAACTCAAGTTCGACTGCTGCCGTCCGCAGGGGTCGCCGGCCGCCCCTGCTCCGTGGTTTGTCCTTGCCGCTGTCCCGCCAGCACCTCCGCGAGCTCTGCGGCGTGATCTCAGGCTCCGCAACCTCTGCCTCCTCCAACCCCGGCCGGTTAGCAGCTCGGCCTCCGTGGAGCTCCGTCGACGGCATCAGCTCAAAGGTATCAGGATGCGGTGAATGGGGCTCTCGCGACCTCAGCTGCGGCTGGTCCGTGCGCGCCGCCGCCATCCGGACCTCCTCCGGTCGGCCTCTGCTGATGGTTCAGCGACCAGTTCAGGAGCCCCTGCTGTGGCCTCTCTCCGCTCTAGCTGCCCGAGCGCCGAAGCACCTCCTTCAGCCCCAGCTTCGGCCTTCCATGACGTGGGTGAGGTCGTCCGGAGCCTGCAGCCTGCAGCACCTGCCGCCGCGCTCGCTGCTGCTGCGTTGCTCGTGCACCGGAGGTCTGGCCCCGCCATTGGAGGAAGGCGGGTGCCTGCGGTGGTGCCGTCGCAGCTGCCGCCTCTCCATCCTGGTGGGATTCCGCACCGGTGTGTGGGTATGGTAACAAGGGCCTCTCTCCACGTCGAGGATGTTGAGATTGATGAGGAGTTGGCCCCAATGACGCCGCCGGATGGTGCGCGTGTGCTGCAGGACACCCCGTTTACCGTCTGTTGCGGCAGCGTTGCGTCCCTGGAGGTCGACGGGCAGGTTGACGAGTGGCTCTCTGACGACGAGGTTGATGACAGGAGTGTGGCACGCGCCGTTGATCTTGTAGCTGTTGAAGATGTTGTCTGCAATGCTGCCAACTTGTCCTTGCCGCCTCCGCTAGTGACCCTTGGCACTCCTGCTTGGGTCTCTGGCTCCGGTGCTGCCGTCGATGACGAGGTTGGTAAAGAGGAGTTGGCCTCTCGGACGCATCTGCCTGTTTCGACTTCGACTCCATCAGCCCCCTTCATCACGACGCAACCATCTTTGTGGGCTTCTGCAACTGAGGATGACGAGGACAGTGATGATGAAGAGCTGGCCCCTCGGTCGCCACCGGCTGCCAAGTTTTGCGCCGCTACTATCGATGGCGAGGTCGAGGGCAACGTGGTTAATATGTCTTGCACTGCAGCTTCCGCCGATGGAGATGAGGAAGGTTGGGTACAGGTGGGTCGGGGCGGCCGCCCTGACCGCGAGCCATCGTCTTTGTTTCGAAAGGAAGGGCTCGAGCGTAGTCTCGCCTTTAAGCGTTGGGCTCGTGGGAGATGCTTCCGGTGCCTCGGGCGTGACCACCAGGTCAGCACTTGCCGTGAGCCCTTCAGATGCATCCGTTGTCGTCGTCCTGGCCATCGGGAGCGTTTCTGTCGTGCTCGCTTTCCTGCCGCTCTTGGAGACGAGCTGGTCACTTGTGCTCATTCTCCGGTCACCTGTGCTCCCTGCCAGCGGAGCCGCTCTCCGTCTGCTCAGCCTCCTTGTCCCTCGTCAACCCGGAGTTGGGCTGAGGTCGAGGGCCACTCGTCGGTGCTTGCAGTCCCAAGGCCCTCTCCTAGTTGTTATGAACAGTTCAAGGTCAACGCCTCTTTGGACTCTCTCTTTCAGTCCCAGGTCGCATTGATGCGCATGGAGCTCGTTCAACTGGTCGATGTCCATATCGAGGAGGCGACTCGCTCCCTTCGTGAGGAGGTGGCATCTCTCAGGCTGCTGTTGGTGCGTGGTGGTGTTTCTTTGGAGGCGATGGAGGCATGCCCTTCTGATGGTATGGGGCTTGCTAAAGCACAGGATTCGGTTGCGTTTGACTCGTCTGAGCAGAAGTCATATGTGATTGAGGAAGAGCAACTCTACGGTTGTATGTCTTCTCGTGGCCCATCGCCGCAGCCTATTGAGATGACCTTTGTTGAGGCCTTGGCGGTGTCTGTGACACCCTCGCCACCGCCGTTGCCCACCTCTGTGGACAGTAGGGTGTTGGCGCATTGCTCTGAGGCTCTTTTTTTAGAGAGCTTTGTGGGTTGCTTGCCAGTTTGGAGGCGGCGAGCCCAGGTTATGGCAAAGACATTGACTGCGTCTTAGCTGGAAAGGCTTCAGAAGACTTAATCAGAAAGGTGGAGAAGTCACTCAAAAAGTTTCTCTAAGAGGCAGAAGAAGAAAGAGGGGTGTAGCAAGGAAAGCTTCAACTGGTGATTAATAAGTCGAGTTTCTTTTGGATCGTCCGTTAGACGGGCTTTTTTGTGACGTTGTGCTCCACGTGTCGTTGATTTGCGGTTGTAGTAGGTTGTTTATTCTTGGGGTTGTGTTAGATGTTGATCTGTTGTGGGTTGGTGTTGGTTGTAACGGTTTTCGCCCAGTTTTTCGTTAACTAACTGGGCAATTCTCTTCTTCTTAATTAATAGATTGAGGCAAATCTTTTGCCTTCGTTTCGGGAAAAAAAACGGCTATAGTTTAGTGGAGTATATGTTTTTGAGAAAAAATCCAAGCATTCAGATACAAAGAATGTTTCGGAATTGTTTCTCAAAAAATTGTAGAGATTGGGTTTGGTCTTTAATCCCGAAGCTAGTGTTGTTTTCGTCTTCACTAACAGTCACTTGCGACTACTCATGACTGGTCATTATCGGCCTGTTTGCTTCGTAGGATAGCAAAACGAAAAAGCAATACCGCCTGGAGTTACGTGTTCCCGGCTTATCATGTTTGTCCAAACTGTGTTCGAGATTCGTGCATGGTCAGAGCATCCTCTCTCCGGTCTTCCATGCTAGTTAGAAAAAGACTCCTCCATCAAATTCAGTTCACGATAGGAGGACCCTCTTATTTTTAGTACAGATTTTTCACATTCCTTATCTAATTACTGCTTTACCTTTTCAAGGCAGGAGTTCTTGCCGGCGGAATATTTTAGGAATATTCAACAATTTCTGTTTTTTCTATTTTTTTCAACTCATTTTTTCTGTCTTTTTCAGGGCAGAATTTCTGTCTTTTTTTCCACCTCATTTTTTCTTGTACAATTTCAGGAATATTCAATAATTTTTGTGTACATTTTTTATTCTGAAAATGAAACATGCATGATTTGTTTTTTCAACAATCTCATTTGATATTTTTTATTTTTGTATTTTTTATTTAACAATTTTTAGACACTCTTACTTTGTTTCATCCTAGATTCAAAAGTTTCATACAAGATTTACACGTTTTTACAAACTTGTTTCTGCCAAGAGACATTCATATATTTTTTTTACAGAATATTCTAACAAATTCTATACTTGTTTCACTAAAGTTTGACACCAAATCCATACATGATCATGATAAATTCGACGATCCATACCAGATTCGGAGATGTTTCATACAATAGATATGTATTTTATATAATTTCAGATTTTATCACATCATCTTTATGAAACCTTCTTATAGATTCAAGCAAGTGTCATATAGATTAAACCCAAATTCTAGAAATATCATTATACAATATAAATTCATACACACTACTCAAGCAAGTGTCAACAAACTCATTTGATAATTTTTATTTTGATACTATTTATTTAACAATTTTCAGACACTCTTACTTTGTTTCATCCTAGATTCAGAAGTTTCGTACAAGATTCATATGTTTTGCAACAATGGTTTCAACAATAATTTCTTACATAATTATATTTTTCAACAATATTTCATATAATATTTTTTCAAGAATATTTCAACAAATATCCATACAAGTTTCCAAGATTTTTTTTAAGATAATACAAGTTTCATACATTATCAAACCAGAGTGTTTTCATATAAAATTCAACGATATATATAAGATTCAGAGTGGTTTCATATAATTTTTTCCAAAGAACATTCATACAATTTCTATACATATTTCACTACAGTTTGACAGAAAATCCATACAAAATCCATCATAAATTCAACAATCCAAGTAAGATTCAGAGCAGTTTATTAAAGAAAACGTAAAGATCCATCATATATTCGTACACCAGATTCACACAATATTTATACACAATGCATCATTCATATTTTATCAAAGAAAATGTAGAGATACATTTAAGATCCATAGAAATTTTCATGGAATTACAATATACAAGATAGTATACACCCCGTTTGATACAGAACAAAAAAACTTGTCCGAATAAAAAAGCGTTGGAATTATGCCCTAGAGGCAATAATAAAGATGTTATTATTATTATTCTTGTTCATGATAAAGTTTATATTCCATGCTAGAATTATATTAAGCGGAAACTTTGATACTTGTGTGGTTTATGAACAACACCGTGTCCCTAGTACGCCTCTATGGACTAGCTCATTGATTAATGATGGTTAAGGTTTCCTAACCATAGACATGAGTTATCGATTAATAATTAGATCATTTCATTAGGAGAATGATATGATGGACAAACCCAAATTAAGCAGAGCAATTAGATCGTGTCATCGTGTTCATCTTTGCGAAGCTTTTTCTTATGTCAAGAATTGTATTCCTTAGACCATGAGATAATACAACTCCCTGGTATCGGAAAAAATCTTTGAGGTCATCAAACATCATCCTATGTGAGGGTGATCATAAAGGTGTCTCTCAGGTGATCGGAAAGTACTTGTTGGGTTGTATGTATCGAGATGGAATTTGTCCCTCCCGAGTCGAAGAGATATACTTCGGGCCCACTCGGTAATCGATATCAACACCGCTTGCAAGCACGTCGTTAAGGAGTTAATCACAAAGTGATA
This sequence comes from Avena insularis, assembly GCA_023614405.1. Taxonomy (NCBI): domain Eukaryota; kingdom Viridiplantae; phylum Streptophyta; class Magnoliopsida; order Poales; family Poaceae; genus Avena; species Avena insularis. The sequence continues at coordinate 433,202,659 of CM042697.1, read as the reverse complement.
TCGGATTACGGAACGAGTAAAGTACTTGCTGTGAACGAGATTGAACTAGGTATATTGATACCAATGATCGAATCTCGGGCAAGTAAAATATCGCGTGACGAAGGGAATACATATATGGGATTAATTGAATCCTGGCATCGTGTTTCATCCGATATGATCATCGATGAATATGTGGGAGTCAATATGGGTTTACAGATCCCGCTGTTGATTATTGATAGAAAATCATGTCTGCATATTCTCGAACCCGTAGGGTCACACGCTTAACGTGCCTCGACGCTAGGATAGAATGGATAATTGGTTTATGAGTTTTTGCTCGGAGTCTCGGATGATATCCAGGACATCACGAGAGGTTCCGGAATGGTCTGGAGAATAAGATTCATATAAAGGAAAGTAGTTTTTGGATTTCGGAATCGTTTCGGAGTATTCGGTATTGTACCGGAAGGTTCTAGAAGCTTCCGGAGTGGGACCAACATGGCCCCACTTGTCGGAGGGCTGCGTGAGACTAAGAGGGAGTGTCCTGGCCGCTTTGGGCCAGGGGCACAAGGCCCCATAGGTGTAGGGGTTCGTAGCATGGAAAACAAAAAATTTCTACCGCATGCAAACAAACAAGCCAAGATCTATCTACTAGATTGTAGCAACGAGTCGATAGAGGAACTCACCCTCGAAGATTCCAAAGCGGTTAACGAGAGCAGATTCTCGTGGGTGATGTAGTCGTACACTTGCCGATCTCAAGATCGCGTAGACGATCCTTCCGGCGCTGCGTTCCGGCAGCGCTCCCTTGATCGGTCACATCGTTAACTTTCGATGAAGACCTTCCTCTCCCTTGTTCCAGCAGGCAGCGGAGGTTGTAGCACTCTCCTCGTGATTCCGGCAGCACGACAGCGTGGTACCGAAAGTAGAGGGGAGATCTCGCAGGGCTTCGCCTTAAGCCGGAGCGAGTATGGTGGAGTATGAGATAGGCCTTGGCGATCTACGGTTTAGAGGGCACCAAGGGGAGGGCTTGGTCGGTGGCTAGGGTTTGGGGAAACCCTAAATCGCTGAGTTAGAGGAGCTCTAGGCGACGACGACTTGTAGGAGGCCGGCAGCTAGGAGGCTAGGGTTCGGGGTGTAGGAGGTGTAGGTAGAGGGGGCACCCCTGCCCCTTCTTTTATAGGTGGGAGGGAGCCGCGCCAGGGGAGGGGAGTCACTCCCCAACTCAGCTTCAAGGTAGGCCGGCGGTGGGAGGGGAGGAACTCCTCCCCAACTCGGTTTCCACCTCCCTCTCCACTTCCCAAAATAGCCATTTGACTTTTCAAATTGGCGTTTGACTTTTCAAACTAGGATTTGATTAAACCCTTTATTTTGTTCAGCGATGACACCTAGTACATGATGCAATCATACCAACTTGATATAACACATTCATGTACCCTTCCCCTCCGGAGTGCCGGACATTCCGGAACCTTCTAGAACATTCCCGATGAAAACACCGGAACCATTCTCCAACCCCGAAACAGGACTTTACTTATATGAATCTTATTCTCCGGATCTCCTCGTGATATCCCGGATCCTATCCGAGACTCCGAACAACATTCGGTCTCTTACTCATCATTCCATAACTACTCAACAACATCGAATCCTTAAGTGTGTCTCCCTACGGTTCGTGAATTATGCGGACATAATCGAGGCACTTCTCCGATCAACAACCAATAGAGGAATCTGGAAATTCATATGGCTCCCACATATTTCTATGATTACTTTGCGATCGAATGAACCACTTACATACGATACCAATTTCCCTTTGTCTCACGATAGTTTACTTATCCGAGGTTTTGATCGTCGGTATCTCTGCATACCTAGTTCAACCTCGTTACCGATAAGTACTCTTTTCTCGTTCCCGTGGTATGTGATCCCTTGTGAGCCAGTCACATGCTTCCAAGCTAATTGGATGACATTCCACCGAGAGGGCCCAGAGTATATCTATCCGTCATATGGATGGACAAATCCCACTCTTGATCCATGTGTCTCAACCCATACTTTCCGAACACTCAATGCCACCCAGTTACGGTGTGGTGTTTGATGTCATCAAAGCATCCTTCCGGTGATGGTGATAAGCATGATCTCATGGTCGAAGGAATTAGGTTACTATGTATCAGAAAGCTTATAGCAAATGAACTATATTAAATGACTTGATCTTTATGCTACGCTTAACTATAGGAGTATGTCCATCACATCATTCCCCTAATGATATGACCATGTTGTTAATAACATCTCTATGTTCATGATCAGGAAACCATGATCATATATTAACCAACAAGCTAGTTTAACAAGAGGCTTTACTAGGGACTCTTTTATGTTTACAAATCACACAAGTATTAATGTTTCCTGTTAATAAAATTATAGCATGGTATGTAAACATTTATCATAAGTATGAAGATATGATAATAACTACTTTATTATTGCCTCTTGGGCATATCTCCAACAGTCTCCCACTTGCACTAGAGTCAATAATCTAGTTTCAAACCTTTGTGTATTCAACACCTATGGCTTTCCGGTGTTGTATGTACACGTTTGCAAGTGATCAACTGATCTCCGGATCTGACACTTCTAGGTCCGTGTGTAATTGCATGTCTTTGCGTCTCTACGCATCACTCATTCTCTAATGATATGGCTTTGTATAAATTTGGTCCTTTGGTGAGACCTTTAGTTCTTTGGGATTAAAACATGTTGATAATATTGTCGTACAATATATCTTCATAGTATTATCCCGCTGTGAACTACACCTAGTTTGACAACAAACTACTTTGACACAAATGCCCTCTTTAACTGCTATAGTAGCAGTCATATACTTAGCCTTTTGTTGTAGTATCTGTCACAATGTCTTAACTTTGGAACTCATCCAAATCCATTATGGAACTTACTTTCCATCACATTGTGCCACCCTTAGTTTAGATTGAGATAAACTTAATTTGCACTTCGTGACAAAACTAGTATCAATGTAGTACTTTTACAATGAACTAACCATCTATTTGTCACTTCTACAAAACAATATATTCTTAGTTCTTCCAAAAGATCATAAGAATATCCTTACTATCGTCCAATGATCATCTTATGAATCATTCTGGTATATGCTCACATCATTTAGAGCATAGGACATATCTGGATTTGTACATATCACAGCATGATTGATATAAATACTCTTTGTGATTTCATACATCAAGTATCAATCTATACTTGAATCTTTGTTTCACTTATCAAGTGTCAATACACTAGAATATATCATCAATATTGAACTCATTCAATCCTTTCTGTGCGACAAGAACCTTTCTTGTAGTTTCTATATTGAACTCATTCAATATATCATCTATGTACTTTCGGCACAACCATATTAGCGTCTATTGATGCCAAATATTTGGGTTTTGCCTAAGTCTTTCATCGAGATGAAATTCTTATCCTGTGTTAATAAAAGATACATTATTTCCAATCAACAATATGTCTTCCACATAATGTATTAGAAATATGTCTTAGCGCTCCCACTTAATTTCTTGCAATGCATCTTCATCGTCTCCGATGAAATTAAACTCTTTTAACAGTTTCATCATGGTGAAGATTCCAACTCCGCGATGCTTACTTCAACTATTGAAGTTTGCATATACTTTTAGCATCCTTTGAATTAACAAAACCCTTTGGACCGTGTCATGCACACGTCCTTGGTAACCATTCTATTAGAAGAACTTATTTTGTTTATTCAACACATAACAAAATTATATGTCGTAGTTGCTACATTAATCCGTCTAGACTAAATATCACTTAATGAAAGATCAGATCTTGTCATAGTCAACTCTTTGAACATTGTCGTGAACTCTTTCACGACATGTCGATAATTTCATAGATGTGAAACATCCATGTCTATTTCTTTATAGATCCAAATATGACTGTAAGGTCTTGTACCTTTCCAGAGGGTCTTTCAAGTTCAAAACTTGATCTCTCGTATATGGAACTATCACGGGTTTTATGGCTTCAAGCCATTTGACGGAGTCAGGGCCCATCATCGCTTCTTTGCATGTAGTCGGATCATTATTGTCAAATAATGATTTAACTCTCAAATCTTGGTATTTGATTGTTTACCCGACCTACTTGTTTCAATAGGAACTTAGATCTCCGTGACCACAACCTTTGAGGCACATGAGCCATGAGCATTGTTGCTGCCTCCGGAACACTTTTCGGTCTTTGCTAACTTTACTGCTCTGACTAAGGTTCTTTTAACCTTATCAAAGTTCTATTGTCCTCCCACTTAACTTTTCACGAAAAATTCCTTCTCTAAGAAACTTGACGTTTTAAGCGACAAACATTTTTGTCTCCGATGTTATGGAGGAACAGTTATTCGAAATAACATACAAAGATAGGTTCATCCGACTTTGGTTGCAAACATCTTTCTTATGCATAGCATACCAATGTTTAAGAAAGGACAACTTGGGTTTTATCCCAAACCATAACTTTATATGGTGTCAATTCAACGGATTATGATGGAGCTCTTTTCAGTGGAAAAACGGTAGTCTCTAAAGCTTTTAATCTTTAAAATATAATAACAGTTTTATAAATTACACCTTTGATCTTACCATGTCAAACAAGATTTAATTACATATCTCGAACGCTCCATACTCTTATGGTGTTTCGGGACATACAAATCCACGGAACGATTCCTTAAATCTTAGGTATTATGCTAAACTTGTAACTCAAATATCTTCCTTTATGATCTTATCATAAACTATTTATATTCATGTTACAATGATTTTGCACTTCATCTTGAAAGTCTTTGAACTTTTCAAATGTTTCATACTTCATCCTTATTAAGTAAATATTCATATATTCACTCAAATTTTCGGAGAAAGCATATGAAGTCGAAATCCATCGCTCTTGACTACACATAATGGACTTCATACAACAATATGTACAAGTTCCAATAAGCTAGTCATTCGTTCCCTTTTGGCCTATGAACGAAGTTTTAATTATCTCTAGGAAAGTTTCACAAGCGTCATTTGATCAAAATTCAAAAGACTCCAAAATTCCATCCACATGGAGTTTCTTCATGTTTTCTTTCCATTATAATTTAAACGGCGATGTCACTTCCTAAGTGATATTTTAATCAATTTGTCTTTCGACATTTTTAGCACTAGTTTTATGGATGTGATTTCTCCAACGAGATTTGTGAATCATCCATCTTTTATGGATTACGGCAATTAATTGAACAACCCTTTTGTTCTCATAATACCTGATAAAACAAATCTTGAAGGCAAGCTTTGATTTAAACGAGCAACACAATAACCCTTTATTTGTTCTCGATGAACATCATCACATATTCTTTTGCTAGTTACTTAGGCCATTGTAGTTCATGAATTGTGTTGTTTTGTATGACGATTCACACCAACAAATTCAGTATCAAATACTTAAGAACCACATTGTTTAATAAGCAAAGAATATATCCATAACATGTATATCATCTATATACTTAAGCTGAATAATTCTAGTCTTCTCTTTTCTGCCATATATTTATGAGATTCTCTTTCAGTATTTCCTTTTCTGTTTGAAAGAATCTATCAACATCAATAGTGGAGCCATATACATGACACATAGTCCAAAGCATGTATAGTAAAATACCAATGTATTTGGACTTGCACTTTGAAGTAGATCACCATCATCAAATGTTTGGTGTTCTTTCAAATTCCTTTCTTTAGTAATCTCTTGGTGTAGTAAACATTTTACCTACATCAAATATTCACCCTTATCATGGAATCATCCATGATCAAGCTACTTTTAGCTTATAACGGTGAATCACGAGTATAATGTTGCTCTCCAAAATCTTTTGGAGGTTTAGGACAACTAGTGTCTCCAACCTTTTGCAAATTCTCATCAAATATGAGAACATGACTTTTGCCATATTATACTCTATCATGTTGCAACCAAAACTTCGTTTTAGATATCACAATATCTTCCACACATCATGGTTTCTGAAACAACTCTTTCAGATCCTAGATAACCTTGATATTAAGACAATCCTTTGAATATCAAGAATCAAGGAGACAAACATGATACTCATACACTAACTCTTGGAATTGTCACTCTCGATTTTAATACCAATTATTAAACTTCATGGAGTAACCGGAACTTACTAAAAGTTTGCAATAGGACTTTTAAACTTTAGATTAACACTTCAAAACAATACGATACCAGTTCGTAAAGTAACTAACTAGAATTCTATAGTTCTATCATCTCAATTATAACTAAGCACAAGGTGGTAAACGGATGCCAATGACTACAACAACTATGCAAATTCACTTTGATTTAATTTATGATAAATAGTGTTCAACTTTTAATCAAATTGCTGTTGAACTCCCACTCAAAACAATATCCCTCACATTGTTTTAGTGATCACACGAACCAAATCCACCACATCAAAACCGATCATCACGAGAGTTGATGTAGCTTCAATGGCGAACAATCAACATGTTCATCATATCTACTATATGACTCATGCTTTACCTTTCGGTGATCCGTGTTCCGAGACCATGTCTGTACATGCTAGGCTCGTCAAGATCAACCTTAGCTTCCGCATGAGCAAATCTGGCTTGCTCACGTTGTATACACTTGCAGAATCTAACACACCCGATCATCACGTGGTGCTTCGAAACAACAAGCTTTAGCAACGGTGCTTACTAAGGATGAACACTTTAAAACATGAAATTTGTGTGCTTGAGGGACCATCTTATAATGCTACCGTTGTTAACTAAGCAATACAAGATGCATAAAGGATTAACATCACATGCAATTCATAATATGTGATATGATATGGCCTTTCTTATTTGTGCTTCCGATCTCCATCTTCAAGCATGAACATGATCTCCATCATCATCGACATTGCATCAAGGTCAATGACACTGCTCCATGGTTGTCCTCCACCAGCTTCAACTATTACAACTACTTTGAATAGACACGCGGGTCTTAACAAAATTTAAAGACAACCATATGGCTCCTGCCGGTTGCCAACTTACAATAAGGAACATTGCATACATCAAATATAATCACAATCATGGCCATATCACATCATCAGACACCGCAAAACAAAGTTAGACGCCTCTAATTTTCTTTGCATGTTTTACGTGGTTTGGGGCTTTCAATAAGTGTCGTTCTAACTTACGAACAAGAACCACAACATTGATACTAGTATTGTCAATCACCCATTGTAAATTGAATCTTAACTATGTTGGGAGAAACAGGCACCCGCAAAGCCACTTATGCAATACAAGTTGCATGTCAAGCGTGGAGCAAGTCTCATGAACGATGTCATGTAAGGTTAGCGGGCGCTTCATCCCACCATCCGCAAGATGCAAAGTACACAAGAAGCAATCGACAACAAAAGCATCAACGCCCACAATGACCATTGTGTTCTACTCGCAACAGATCTACATATAGACACGGCTCGATACCCTTGTAGGGGTTCGTAGCATGGAAAACAAAAATTTCTACCGCATGCAAACAAACAAGCCAAGATCTATCTACTAGATTGTAGCAACGAGTCGATAGAGGAACTCACCTCGAAGATTCCAAAGCGGTTAACGAGCAGATTCGTGGGTGATGTAGTCGTACACTTGTCGATCTCAAGATCGTGAGCGATCCTTTCGGCGCTGCGTTCCGGCAACGCTCCTTGCAATCGCCTACGATTTTCGATGAAGACCTTCCTCTCCCTTGTTCCAGCAGGCAGCAGAGGTTGTAGCACTCTCCTCGTGATTCCGGCAGCACGACGGCGTGGTACCGAAAGTAGAGGGGAGATCTCGCAGGGCTTCGCCTTAAGCCGGAGCGAGTATGGTGGAGTATGAGAGAGGCCTTGGCGATCTACGGTTTAGAGGGCACCAAGGGGAGGGCTTGGTCGGCGGCTAGGGATTGGGGAAACCCTAACTCGCTGAGTTAGAGGAGCTCTAGGCGGCGGCGACTTGTAGGAGGCCGACGGCTAGGAGGCTAGGGTTCGGGGTGTAGGAGGTGTAGGTAGAGGGGGCACCCCTGCCCCTTCTTTTATAGGTGGGAGGGAGCCGCTCCAGGGGAGGGGAGTCCCTCCCCAACTCGGCTTCAAGGTGGGCTGGCGGTGGGAGGGGAGGAACTCCTCCCCAACTCGGTTTCCACCTCCCTCTCCACTTCCCAAAATAGCCGTTTGACTTTTCAAATTGGCGTTTGACTTTTCAAACTAGGATTTGATTAAACCCTTTATTTTGTTCAGCGATGACACCTAGTACATGATGCAATCATACCAACTTGATATAACACATTCATGTACCCTTCCCCTCCGGAGTGCCGGACATTCCGGAACCTTCTAGAACATTCCCGATGAAAACACCGGAACCATTCTCCAACCCCGAAACAGGACTTTCCTTATATGAATCTTATTCTCCGGATCTCCTCGTGATATCCCGGATCCTATCCGAGACTCCGAACAACATTCGGTCTCTTACTCATCATTCCATAACTACTCAACAACATCGAATCCTTAAGTGTGTCTCCCTACGGTTCGTGAATTATGCGGACATAATCGAGACACTTATCCGATCAATAACCAATAGAGGAATCTGGAAATTCATATGGCTCCCACATATTTCTACGATTACTTTGCGATCGAATGAACCACTTACATACGATACCAATTTCCCTTTGTCTCATGATAGTTTACTTATCCGAGGTTTTGATCGTCGGTATCTCTGCATACCTAGTTCAACCTCGTTACCGATAAGTACTCTTTTCTCGTTCCCGTGGTATGTGATCCCTTGTGAGCCAGTCACATGCTTGCAAGATAATTGGATGACATTCCACCGAGAGGGCCCAGAGTATATCTATCCGTCATATGGATGGACAAATCCCACTCTTGATCCATGTGTCTCAACCCATACTTTCTGAACACTCAATGCCACCTTTATAGCCACCCAGTTACGGTGTGGTGTTTGATGTCATCAAAGCATACTTCCGGTGATGGTGATAAGCATGATCTCATGGTCGAAGGAATTAGGTTACTATGTATCAGAAAGCTTATAGCAAATGAACTATATTAAATGACTTGATCTTTATGCTACGCTTAACTATAGGAGTATGTCCATCACATCATTCCCCTAATGATATGACCATGTTGTTAATAACATCTCTATGTTCATGATCAGGAAACCATGATCATATATTAACCAACAAGCTAGTTTAACAAGAGGCTTTACTAGGGACTCTTTTATGTTTAAAAATCACACAAGTATTAATGTTTCCTGTTAATACAATTATAGCATGGTATGTAAACATTTATCATAAGTATGAAGATATGATAATAACCACTTTATTATTGCCTCTTGGGCATATCTCCAACAATAGGCCCAGCCGGCCAAACCCTAGGGGAAACCCTAGGGAACCCTTCTAGAAGGAAGGGGGAAACTTGCCCCCCACTCCACCCTTGGGGCTGCCACCCTAGGGCTTGGAGGAGGGGCCAAGGGGGCCGGCCAGCCCCCTATATAAGGTGGGAAGGGGCACACCCCTCCCCCCTGACTCCTCCAACCCTAGCCACCGTCCTGCTGCCCTTCCACCTCTCTCTCTCCCGACTGCGAATAGGCGAAGCCCTGCCACAGAAACTCTCCACCATAGCACCACACCGTCGTGCCGCAGATCCAATCCATCTCTTCACCCTACTTGCTAGACCGAGGAAGGAGGAGACATCGCGGCACCGTACGTGTGCATCTCTCGGAGGCGCCGCCACTTGTGGCGTTGGATCGGATCAGATCGCGAGGAGGAGAAGGCTAGTTCGACTATATCACCCACGTTCTGTTGAACGTTTCTGCTGTGCGATTTCTTCAAGGGTATGAAGATCTCATCTATCTATCTTGTTGATTGCATCTCCCAGATTAGATATTGGCTTTCTCGTTCGCATCCGTAGAATTTTTTTGATTTACTATGCTGTGAAACCCTTCAGTGGTATAAGAGCTAGATCTATGCGTAGATGTGTTTCACGAGTAGAACGCAACATGCTTGTTGCGGGCGTTGATGTTTTCTGTTGCAAGCCTCTTGTTGTGTATTTCTTATGGCGCGGCATAGTGAGATCGAAGCGGTCCAGGCCAACTTTACGCGACCTCGTTCGCGAGACCGGCTCCGCACTTGACGTGTGGCTTGTTCCACACATGCGGCTGGTGGATGTCAGTTTCTCTCACTATAGTAGTCACGGGATTTACACCAGATGTTAGCAACCATAATATCACTGTTGTGGCTTTCCGTAGGTAAGAATCGTTCTTAGCTTGTTACTCCCATAAGCCACGTAAAACATGCAACAACAAAGTAGAGGCGTCTAACTTGTTTTTGCAGGGAGTTTTTTGTGATATGGTATGGCCCAAGACGTGATGTGTATGATGTATGCAATGATCATGTTTTGTAATATTTCATGACTTGCATGTCGATGAGTTCACAACCGGCAGGAGCCATATGGTTGTCTTTATAATTGTGTATGACCTGTGTGTCAACTTCTTATACGCCATGTAATAGCTTTACTTTATCGCTAAGTAGTTAGCAATAGTTGTAGTTGCTATTCTTGGTGGAGGCAATCATGGTGGAGTGATGGAGATCATGTTGGCGTGCACAAGATGGAGATCATTGCGTGGAGATTGGCTATACCATGTCACATAAAACTATATGCATGTGATGTTTATCCTTTTATGTATCTTACTATGCTTAGATCGCGACGGTAGCATTATAAGATGATTCCTCACTTAAAGATCAAGATAAAATTATGTTCTCCCCATGTATGAACCGTTGCGAAAGTTCGTCGTGTTCAAGCACCTCGTGATGATCGGGTGCTATAAACTCTACGTTCACATACAACGGGTGCAAGCCAGTTTTGCACACGCGGAAATACTTGGGTTTGACTTGACGAGCCTAGCATGTACAGACATGGCCTCAGAACACACGAACCGAAAGGTTAAGCACGACTCATATGAATGATATGATCGACACTTTGTTGTCCACCATTGAAACCACATCTCTTCTCGTGAAGATCGGATTAGGTGTGGTGAATTTGGATCGTGTTCACTAAACAACTTGAGGGATGTCGAATTTAGTGGGAGTTCATCTAGTAATTTGATTAAGTTGAACTAGTTATCATGAACATAGTCTAAGTCGTATTTGCAAATTTTGTAGATCAAATGGCTAAGTACAACTTCAACTTCAACGTTTTTGCTGAGAAAGAAAAGCTTAAGAACAATGGTTCTAACTTCACCATTTGGTTCCGCAATCTGAGAATCATTCTCGTTGGCGGACAAAAGGACTATGTCCTTGAGAAAACGCTAGGTGACGCCCCTGCTATTGATGCGCCGGCTGATGAAAAACTGTTTATCAGTCACGCAAAGATGATTATGGAGTGATTAAGAGTACCATGTTGTTTGCTATGGAACCAGACCATCAAAATCGTTTTGAGGAGTTCGCCGGGCCCTTTGAGATTTTTGAGGAACTGAAAACCATGTTTCAGACTCAGGCCCGTTCTGAGAGATATGCGATCTCTGAGAAGTTATTTAACTACAAGATGGAGGAAGGGAGTTCCGTTAGTGAGCACGCCATTAAGATGTCGGGCTACACTCAACGTCTTGAGCAACTAGACTGCAAGATTCCAGAAGAGCTCAAGATTGACAGAGTTCTGCAATCACTCCCTCCTAGCTACAAAGGTTTTGTAGTTACTCACAATCAGATTGGTTCCACTGATACGATCACTGAGCTCTTCGCTAAGATGAAAGCTGTGGAGGTGGATATCAAGAAAGATAATCATGTATTGATGGTCAACAAGACCCCTAGCTTCAAGAAAGGTAAGGGTGCGAAGAAATCCTTCAAGAAAGGCAGCGGCAAGCGCGTTGCCCCTGCTAAGAAGAAGCTCAAGTCTGGCCCTAAGCCGGACACTGAGTGCTTCTATTGCAAGGACAAGGGTCACTTTGCCGTCCAAGTACTTAGCGGACAAGAAGGCTGGCACCATTAAAGGTATATTTGATATACATGTTATTGATGTTTACCTTACTAGCGCTCGTTGTAGTGCCTGGGTATTTGATACTGGTTCAGTTGCTAATATTTGTAACTCAAAACAGGAGCTACGGAATAGACGGCGGCTAGCAAGGGATGAGGTGACGATGCGCGTTGGCAATGGATCAAAAGTTGATGTGATGGCCATCGGCACACTCTCCTTAGTTTTACCTTCGGGATTAGTTTTAGAACTTAATAATTGTTATTATGTGCCTGCGTTGAGCATGAACATCATATCTGGATCGTGTTTATTGCAAGACGGTTATTCATTTAAATCGGAGAATAATGGTTGTTCTATTTATATGAATAACATCTTTTATGGTCATGCACCTATTGTGAATGGTTTATTTCTTCTGAATCTCGAAAGCAATGAAACACACATCCATAACATTGAGGCTAAGAGATGCAAAGTAGATAGTGATAATCCAACTTATTTGTGGCACTCCCGTCTAGGTCATATTGGTGTAAAACGCATTCCGATGGACTTTTGGAGTCTCTTGATTTTGAATCATTTGACACGTGCGAGCCGTGCCTCATGGGCAAGATGATCAAAACCCCGTTCTCCGGTATAATGGAGCGAGCAACGGACTTATTGGAAATCATACATACCGATGTATGCGGACCAATGAGTGTTTGACGCTGGTGGATATCGCTATTTTCTCACTTTTACTGATGACTTAAGTAGATATGGGTATATCTATTTAATGAAACATAAATCTGAAACGTTTGAAAAGTTCAAAGAATTTCAGAACAAAGTGGAAAACCATCGTAACAAGAAAATTAAATTTCTACGATCCGATCATGGAGGTGAATATTTGAGTTATGATTTTCTCACGCATCTTAAAGCAAGCAGAATCGTTTCGCAACTCACGCCACCCGGAACACCACAGCGCAATGGTGTGTCTGAACACTGGAATCGAACTCTATTAGATATGGTGCGATCAATGATGTCTCTTACAGATTTGCCGTTATCATTTTAGGGTTATGAATTAGAAACCGCTGCATTCACTTTAAATAGGGCACCATCTAAATCCGTTGAGACGACACCATATGAACTATGGTTTCGTGCTAAACCTAAGTTGTCGTTTCTTAAAGTTTGGGGATGCGAAGCTTACGTCAAGAAGTTGATGTCGGATAAGTTCGAACCCAAAGCGGAGAAATGCGTATTCATAGGATACCCTAAGGAAACGATTGGGTATACCTTCTACCACAGATCCGAAGGCAAAGTGTTTTCTTGCAAAGAACGGATCCTTTCTTGTGAAGGAGTTTCTCTCGAAAGAAGTGAGTGGGAGGAAGGTAGAGCTAGACGAGGTTATTGAACCTTCTCTCGAGTTGGAGAGTAGCGCAGCACCTGAAATTGTTCCAGGTCAAGGCTCGCACCAACAAGAGAGGAAGCTAATGATGAGGATCATGAAACTTCGAACGATGCTACTACTGAACTTCGCAGGTCGACAAGGTCACGTGCCACTCCTGAATGGTACGGCAACCCTGTATTACCCGTCTTGTTGTTAGACAACAGTGAACCTGCGAACTATGAGGAAGCAATGATGAGCCCAGACTCTGAGAAATGGCTAGAGGCCATGAAATCCGAATTGGGATCCATGAGCGAAAACCAAGTATGGACTTTGGTGGACCCTCCTAGCGATCGTAAGGCCATTGAGTGCAAATGGATTTTCAAGAAGAAAACGGACGCGGATGGTAATGTTACTGTCTATAAAGCTTGGCTTGTCGCAAAAGGTTTTCGACAAGTTCAAGGTGTTGACTACGATGAGACTTTCTCTCCTGTAGCGATGTTTAAGTCCATTCGGATTTTATTAGCAATTGCTGCATTTCATGATTATGAAATATGGCAGATGCATGTCAAGACTGCGTTCCTCAATGGCAACATTGATGAAGAGTTGTATATGATGCAGCCCGAAGGTTTTGTCGATCCTAAGGATGCTAATAAGGTGTGCAAACTTCAGCGTTCCATTTATGGACTGAAGCAAGCATCTCGGAGTTGGAACCTTCATTTTGATCAAGTGATCAAGAGCTTTGGATTTGTTCCAAATTGCTACGAAGCTTGTATCTACAAGAAAGTGAGTCGGAGCTCGGTGACATTTTTAGTACTATATGTGGATGACATATTGATTATTGGAAATGACATTAGTATGCTTAACGATGTGAAGAGTTATTTGAATAAATGTTTTTCAATGAAAGACCTAGGAGAAGCTGCTTATATATTAGGCATCAAAATCTATAGAGATAGACAAAGACGCCTAATAGCTTTAAGCCAAAGTACATACCTAGACAAAGTTCTGAAAAGGTTCAGAATGGATAAAGCAAAGAAAGGTTCATTGCCCATGTTGTCAGGTAAGATATTGAGCAAGGCTGAGTGTCCAGCTACGGTAAACTATAGAGATACTATGAGCAAAGTGCCATATGCCCCGGCCATAGGTTCTATCATGTATGCCATGCTATGTACTAGACCGGATGTGTCCAATGCTCTTAGTTTGACGAGCAGATACCAAAGTGATCCAGGAGTGGAACACTGGACAGCCGTGAAGAACATCCTAAAGTATTTAAATAGGACTAAAGAAATGTTCTTGGTCTATGGAGGTGATGAGCAGCTCGTCGTAAAAGGTTACGTCGACGCTAGTTTCGACACCGACCCGGATAATTCTAAATCTCAGACAGGATACGTTTATATTTTGAATGGTGGAGCTGTGAGCTGGAGAAGCTGCAAGCAAAGCGTGATCGCGAGATCTACAACAGAAGCGGAATACATGGCTGCTTCAGAAGCGTCAAGTGAAGGAGTTTGGATCAGGAACTTCATCACTGAGCTTGGTGTGGTTCCAAGTGCCTTGGACCCACTGGAGATATTGTGCGACAACACTGGCGCCATAGCACTGGCTAAGGAACCGAGATATCATCCAAAGACCAAGCACATCAACCGCCGTTTTCATATAATTCGAGATTATATAGCAGATGGAGATCTGAAGATTAGCAAAGTACATACAGATCTGAATGTCGCAGATCCGTTGACTAAACCTCTTCCATGAGCAAAACATGATCAACACCTTAATTCCATGGGTGTTAGATTGTTGCCAGATGTAAACTAGATTATTGACTCTAGTGCAAGTGGGAGACTGTTGGAATTATGCCCTAGAGGCAATAATAAATATGTTATTATTATAATTCTTGTTCATGATAAAGTTTATATTCAATGCTAGAATTGTATTAAGCGGAAACTTTGGTACTTGTGTGGTTTATGAACAACACCGTATCCCTAGTACACCTCTATGGACTAGCTCATTGATTAATTATGGCTAAGGTTTCGTAACCATAGACATGAGTTGTCGATTAATAATAAGGTCATTTCTTTAGGAGAATGATATGATGGACACACCCAAATTAAGCAGAGCAATTAGATCGTGTCATCATGTTCATCTTTGCAAAGCTTTTTCTTATGTCAAGTATTGTATTCCTTAGACCATGAGATAATACAACTCCCTGGTATCGGAAGAAAGCTTTGAGGTCATCAAACATCATCTTATGTGAGGGTGATCATAAAGGTGTCTCTCAGGTGATCGGAAAGTACTTGTTGGGTTGTATGTATCGAGATGAAATTTGTCCCTCCCGAGTCGGAGAGATATACTTCAGGCCCACTCGGTAATCGATATCAACACCGCTTGCAAGCACGTGGTTAAGGAGTTAATCACAAAGTGATATCGGATTACGAAACGAGTAAAGTACTTGCTGTGAACGAGATAGAACTAGATATACCGATACCAATGATCGAATCTCGGGCAAGTAAAATATCGCGTGACGAAGGGAATACATATATGGGATTAATTGAATCCTGGTATCGTGGTTCATCCGATATGATCATCGATGAATATGTGGGAGTAAATATGGGTTTCCAGATCCTGATGTTGATTATTGATAGAAGATCATGTCTGCATATTCTCGAACCCGTAGGGTCACACACTTAACATGCCTCGACGCTAGGATAGAATGGATAATTGGTTTATTAGTTTTTGTTCGGAGTCTCGGATGATATCCAGGACATCACGAGAGGTTCTGGAATGGTCCGGAGAATAAGATTCATATAAAGGAAAGCAGTTTTTGGATTTCGGAATCGTTTCGGAGTATTCGGTATTGTACCAGAAGGTTCTAGAAGCTTCCGGAGTGGGACCAACGTGGCCCCACTTGTCGGAGGGCTGCGTGAGCCTAAGAGGGAGTGTCCTGGCCGCTTTGGGCCAGGGGCACAAGGCCCCATAGGCCCAGCCGGCCAAACCCTAGGGGAAACCCTAGGGAACCCTTCTAGAAGGAAGGGGGAAACTTGCCCCCCACTCCACCCTTGGGGCCGCCGCCCTAGGGCTTGGAGGAGGGTCCAAGGGGGCCGGCCAGCCCCCTATATAAGGTGGGCAGGGGCGCACCCCTCCCCCCGACTCCTCCAACCCTAGCCGCCGTCCTGCTGCCCTTCCACCTCTCTCTCTCCCGACTGCGAATAGGCGAAGCCCTGCCGCAGAAACTCTCCACCATAGCACCATGCCATCGTGCGGCAAATCCAATCCATCTCTCCACCCTACTTGATAGACCGAGGAAGGAGGAGACGTCGCGACACCGTACTTGTTCATCTCTCGGAGGCGCCGCCACTTGCGGCGTTGGATCGGATCGGATCGCGAGGAGGAGAAGGCTAGTTCGACTACATCACCCACGTTTTGTTGAACGTTTCTGCTGTGCGATTTCTTCAAGGGTATGAAGATCTCATCTCTCTCTCGTTGATTGCATCTCCTAGATTAGATCTTGGCTTTCTCGTTCGCATCCGTAGAATTTTTTTATTTACTATGCTGCGAAACCCTTCAAAAAGATCTATACATGGAGGAGGCCATGGTGCGGCAGCAGCGCGTGGTCTTGTATAATTAGGTAGGATGGCGGTGTCGCGAGAGACGAGGATCCTCTCTCGATAGGTGGACTGCAGACTAGTTTTAGACTTTTCTATGGACTAAAGTGTAAACTTGCTAGCATCTTTGACTATAGAACTTCTGCCCGAATCCAGAAGTAACCGATGGCTATGGTAAGCCCGAAACGTGAACGCCCGGGTGGGATCGCTGCGCTCGATAGCAAAAACGTAAGAATATGAAAAGTCATTGCAATGTAATGCCCAATCCAATTTTACACAATTTCCGTATACACCATAATTTGTGTGACTTCATCAGAAGAAAAGCAAAGGATTTTGAAAAGGAGGTTTGAGTGTATGCTAGATATCCAATAAAATCTGGTGCAGAAGATTTTTTAGAATAAAGAATTATGTGGGATTTGATTCTAGCTATAAATCAAACAATCACCATGCAAAAGAAATAACGGATCTAAATCCTCTAGAAATTTACTGTAAATCCTTTGAACCAAAGAGGCTCTAATTGTTGTCTTTAGGCATCAGTTTAGGTATAAATAGATATATATCATTTGGAAATGCCTTAACAACAATCCAGTATTCTCACTTTTTCAAACGTCCATAATAATTATTTATGAAATGAACATACATTATAAATAGGACATACATGTTTTTTCATACGGTTTGTGAGAATCATAAAGCATATGTCATGCCTTATCCTAAAATTTGGAAGTTCTTTAAAAATGAGAATACTAAAATTCAAAATTCAAAACATATACTACTACTACTAATTTTATGAATTTCAGCTCGATTTAGAAGTAAGTCACAACCTAATGTGAAATTGCCATTAGAGTTCTCAAATTTCAAAGCATGAGTTCCAAAATTATTTCGAACTCTCTATTCCCGCCTCAATAAACATCCTTTTTCTGTAAGGTTTGATCAAATATGTAGGAAAAATATGAACATCTACAAAATAAAATCTACTGTCTTAGGATCGCTATACAGGACCCTAGCCGCTCCTGCAAGCGGCCGGGGGCTCCCTGCGCCGCCACCCCTTTCCCCGCCTCTCCTCGCCGCCACCGATAAACATCTACACAGTAAAATCTACTGTATTATGATCGTATACAAGATGCTTTCAAATTATAGGCATTTGACATTATGATATCAATGTTTTTTTCTTATATTTTTATCAAAGTTTGCAAATTTTGACTATGTCAAACCCAGAAGACAAAGTAAGTAAAAACAAAGACGAGTGGTCCATCGTCCCGCGCTCTTCGGGGCTACCGATGTAGGGCGGCCTCCCCAAACTGTCGGCAGTTTGGGCAGCTTCCCCAAACTAACGACAAACGTAGTTGCCAGACTAGTTTTGAAAGCTCCCGAGAAAGATGCTCTTAAAGCAGACATTCTTGTGCATGGAGTTGTACTCTCTAACTTCGGTTATCATACAAGTCATTGTGAAATTTCCATTAGAATTCTCAAATTTCAAAGCATGAGTTCCAAAATTTATCTGAGCTCTCTATTTCCGCCTCAAAAAACATCCAATATTTGTAAGGTTTGATCAAATATGTAGGAAAAAAGGTGAACAACTACAAAATAAAATCTATTGTAGTAGGATCGTATACAGGATGCCTTCAAATTATAGGCATTTGACAGATGTTTTTTCTTATATTTTTATCAAAGTTCGCAAAATTTGACTATATGTCAAACCCAGAAGACAGAATAAGTAAAAACAAAGGAGTGCCACTGGTGTTGTTTATTATACTAGAGTACTCTTTTGTGGTCCACTCCATCCTCCCGGCTAACTCAAAATAGCTAGTGCCCCGGCCAGCGGCAATCGGCCGCGTGCACAAGAGCAAGCAGTTCTCGGGGTCCGATCAGCCATATCGCTCCACAGACGCACAGTCCACAGTGCATGCGTGCGTGTATGGCATGGCACACTGGTCGGCCTTGCAGCTTGGACGAGGACGACCGGTGGACGTGCGCGTGCCGTCCTATACATCTATGACGATCTGTGTTGTGGAATTTATGTTACCTGCAGGCTGCCGTTCTGCGTTCCATGCATTGCAGTGCCTCATTTACTTCTTTCTCTACAGCAGCAGCAGAGGTGCACTATGCTGTGCATCAGTGCTTGAGACCTACCGATACTAGAGCTGCCGAATAACTCAGCCTTGTGGATGACACCTTGAACATTCTAATGTCACATTCTATAAGCATGCAATTATCTGCTAGCAACGAATTCTCAGAATATTAGGCGAACGATACCTTGGCCTCGGTATCGACTTCGTGTTGATATAGCGATGTAGGGAAAGACCCTGACCATCGTAAGGTACGTACAGGTTTTGGAGTCGTATAGTGCTAGGAAAGAATACAATCGGGAGGGAGAGAGAGAGTTCTGTTGGAGTACTACTCCATAACAACAATATCTGAAATAGTAAATATAATATTGCTAACAGCCTCTCTTAATCACAACCTTCTGAAAGGTTGGGATTACGTTTAAATTCATCAAGATCCTTGACTGGTAACGCCTTTGTAAACCCATATGCTATTTGATCCTTGCTTGAAATAAATTTGATATCCAGTAGTTTGTTGGCTACTCTTTCTCTGACAAAGTGAAAATCAATCTCAATATGCTTAGTCCTTGTATGAAAAAAAGATTAGCAGACAAGTATGTAGCTTCCAGATTATCACACCATAAGCATGACCTTTCTCTTAGTGTAACTCCTAGCTCACCAAGAAGATCTTCAACCCATATTAGCTCAGATGCGGCATTAGCCAGAGCTTTATATTCAGCTTCAGTACTTGACCTTGAAACTGTAGCTTGTTTTCTAGCACTCCAAGAGATCAAATTTGGACCAAAAAATACAGCAAAACCTCCTATAGATCTCCTATCATCAAGACATCCTGCCTAGTCCGCATCAGAGAAGGCACTAAGCAGACTAGATGAAGACTTCTGAACCATAAGTCCTGTCTTCAGGGTACCTTGAATATACCTCAATATTCTTTTTGCAGCTGTCCAATGAGAGGTTGTTGGAGCATGTAAAAATTGACAAACCTTATTAACTGAAAATGAAATATCAGGTCGTGTCAATGTCAAGTATTGCAAGGCACCCACAATGCTTCTATATTCAGTGATATCATCAGGACAAGGAGGAGTTCCCTCGTTGAGAGACAACCTCTCAGTAGAAGACAAGGGTGTAGGACATGGTGTGCATGTTCTCATTCCAACTTTTGTGAGCAAATCAGTAGCATATTTTTCTTGTGTGAGGCATAAACCATCATCAACTTTCTTTACCTCAATACCCAAGAAGAAATGCAGATCTCCCAAATCCTTGAGAGCAAAATCATCTTTAGATCACGCAGTAAAACACTTATAGCCTCACTAGAAGAACTAGTAACAATTATGTCATCAACATAGATTAGAACGAATATCATAATACCAGACTTTTTGTAGAGAAACAAGGAGGTATCTGCTATAGAAGGAATAAAACCAAGTGCTTGAAGTTTTGTACTTAGTCGAGAATACCATGCACGAGGAGCTTGTTTTAGACCATAAAGAGCCTTATCAAGCTTGCATATAAAGTGTGGAGTTTGAGAATCTTCAAAACCTGGTGGTTGTTTCATATAGACTTCCTCTTCCAGAGCGCCATGAAGAAACGCGTTCTTGACATCTAACTGCCTCAAACTCCAGCCTCGAGAGACAGCTACTGACAAAACAAGTCTGATAGTAGCTGCCTTGACAACGGGACTGAAGGTATCCTCATAATCTATGCCATATTTTTGTTTAAACCCTTTTGCAACAAGACGAGCATTATATCTGTCAACTGTACCATCTGCATTTTTCTTCACACGAATACACCCATTTGCGGTCTATAAGATTCTTGGTAGAATTTGGCGGAACAAGTCTCCAGGTCTTGTTTACTATGAGAGCATCATATTCTTCTGTCATTGCCTTGTGCCAACGATTATCAGAAAGAGCTTCTGACAGTGTAGATGGCTCACCTGTGGAGGTAAACAGGCCATACCGAATAGTACCATATGTATATTATTTGGGTTGTTTTATACCTCTCTATAGACGCGTGCGAGGCACAAATGGAGCAGCAGAAGATCCTGTTGTATCTGCTCTATCTGCATCAACGTGCGCAGAAGATCCTGCTACATTTGCATTGTTGTGTGTGTCAGCTTCATTAATGTGCCCATCAGTGCGTGTGTAAACACTCGCATGGTCATGTTGATTATCTACTGCACGTTGGACACCTGGTGCATCATGCTGCTATGGGATATTAGATGAGGGCGCCTCCTCACTCGTGACGGGATGAGACCCAGGTGGAGACAGCGAAGAGGACTACCTAGATGCTACAGCAGCAGGTGATAGCGACCGGACGCGTGACAGCGGGAAGCGGGAGCGCACGTCATTGGCTGTTGAAGAATTTTCTTCATAATCAATACTCATCTGATCCGACGCTGATACTGGATCAACATCAAACGTAGCGCCGGGCTCGTATTTTCTGTCTCCGTGTCAGAACTCAAACTTGCTCCGTTTTGTACCAAATTTTCATATGCTGGTTGTTGTGCGTTAATAGTATCTGCAATCACAGCACGTTCTGAAACAACTTGACTATAATTAGTAACATCTGGTATTTCATGCAAATTCATATGATCTTCAATGTGTGTAGCCCCATTTTCCATAGGTAACAAAAGAATATCCTTTTTAAGACGCGAACCAGCATTTGGATGCATATCAGCAAAAGGAAAAATATTTTCATCAAACACAACATCTCTAGAAACATAGACGCGACCAGTTTTAGTGTCTAGACATTTAACTCCTTTATGACGAGGACTATATCCTAGAAACACACACTTAGTAGAACGGAAAGCAAGTTTCCTTTTGTTGTAGGGGCGAAGATTAGGCCAGCAAGCACAATCAAAAACTCGAAGAGACTCATAGTTGGGTTTAGTGTGAAGAAGAAGTTCAACTGGAGTGTCAAAGTTGATAACCTTACTAGGCAGGAGATTAATGAGAAAAGTGGTTGTGGGAAAAGCTCCATCCCAAAATCTGAGAGGCATAGACGCATTTGCAAGTAAAGCAAGACCGACTTCAACAATATGACGATGCTTGTGTTCCGCGGAGCCATTTTGTTGATGTGCATGTGGACAAGATACATGATGTGTGATCCCCACTTTTTGGAAGAAACCATGGAGTTTTTCATATTAACCACCCCAATCAGTTTGCATAGTGATGATCTTTTTATCAAATTTTCTTTCAACAAGTTGCTGGAAATTAAAAAACACTTGATAAACCTCAGAACGCTCCTTGAGTAAGTAAATCTATGTAAACTTACTAAAATCATCAATAAAGCTTACATAATATGAATGTTTGCCAACAGAAGTAGGTGTTGGCCCCCACACATCAGAGAAAACTTGCTTCAAAGGAACAGTGGATACACTAGTAGAGATAGGGTATGGTAACTGATGACTCTTAGCTAGTTGATAAGAATCACAAATGTATGGATGTATTTCAGGTGAATGAGAAATATGTTGTTTCCTAAGGATCTGCTGCACCACAAAGGAGGATGGATGTCCTAAGCGGCGATGCCATGTAGAAGACGACGGCTTTATTGTGATGAATGCTTGCTTGGAAGATCCAGTGGATAGAGGTACTAGTGGATAGAGACCATCATGGCACGGTCCTTTAAACAGAATTCTCCTTGTGGCCTTATCCTTAATCAAGAAAAAATATGGGTGAAACTCAAGAAAGACATCATTATGTAGAGTGAGTTTGTGAACTGAAAGAAGATTTTTTGATGCATTTGGAACATGAAGAATATCTCTAAGATGTAAAGAACTATGGGGAGTGCACAACATTGAATGACCAATATGAGAGATTTGCATACCGTTACCATTTGTTGTATGAACTTGATCACGTCCTGTGTACTTCTCATGCATGGAGAGCTTGCTTAACTCATTGGCAACATGGTTGGTGGGGCCAGTATCAGAGTACCAGTTTGTATCAACATCATAGGAAGCTAAATTTGCACCTTTGTCACTATTATGATCACGACGGTCACAGTTGTTCTGGAACCTCCACCAACAGTCACTAGCAGGATGGCCATGGATCTTGCATATCTGACAAGTAACATTGACGTACGGGGTGGGAGCACGGCCATGACGACGCCCACCATCGTCACGACCACCAACATCTCTGCACCTACCACCATCATCATCACATCGACCATCATCTCTACGCCTGCCACCGTCATCATCACGGCGACGGGGACGGTCATCATAGCGTCCACTATCATGACGGTCATCATACCTCTCCCGGCGGTCATCGTAGCCATGACGATCATCATAGTTGCGGCGATCATCATATCCACGACGGCCACGGTCATCCGGATGGCGAAAGTCACGATCGCGATCATCCAGACGACGATAGTCCCTATCATCCTGGCGCCTATCATCCTGGGGCGTACGTAGAGGTGGAGGAGGACCACCACGGCGTGCCATGTTTGCCGAGGAAACAAAAACTCCAGTGCCCTCATCGAACTTGTGGAGCTGATCAAAAGCTTGCACTTGACTAAACAGATCGGTAAGGGTGGTTTTAGGGTTGGCATTGACTGCAGTTTTCAGAATATTATAGGTGTCTTCGAGGCCATGGAGAACAGACCAGATTAGCTCATCATCATCAAGGGCCTTCCCAGCAGCAGCAAGCTCGGTAGCAATGTTTTTGATCTTGGCAAAATAGTTTTCTGCAGAGATGATCCCTCTTTTTTGTGTCATTCAACGCTGATCGGAGCTGCTGAGTCCGAGAGCGAGACACCGTTGTAGTGAGAGACTCAAGGGCTTTCCATATTTCAGCAAAGGTTTCAAGACCAATCACATGAGATAACATGTCTGGAGAGATGGAATTCAGGATGTACCTCAAGACCTGCTGATCACGAGTAATCCACGTGACATAATCTGGGTTTTCCACTTTGATTGCTTTTCCATTGGAATCTTCAACCTCGGTCTCCTCGTCCGGAGCGGCCTCGAGTCCTTTCACCAAACTCAGAACACGGGCACCACGAAGGGAAGGGATCACAAGGGCCTTCCAGACGAGAGAATTCTCCCGTGTGAGGAGTTGAGCCGGCGGCGCCCCAAGGGTGGCGGCCAGCGCGGTGACGGACGAAGAAGAGGATGATGAAGTCATTGCGGCGGCGGCAACAAGGGTGCAGCGGCTGCAGAAGGTTTTGATGGTCGGGCTTGATGTTGATTTTGGCGCGGCAGTAGATCACAGCGGCGCAGGCTTGTTTCTTTGGCTTTGTGTATCTAGGTTTTAGGATTTGTTTGGCTTTGGTATTGGATCTCCGGCAGCGACAAAGGGAATCTGTGGCGGGGGGTTTTGTACGTGGGTTTGAAGGGCTTGGCGGCGGCAGTAAGGAACTTCGGCGGCAATGAGATGTAGCGGCAGCGGTGGCAGAGAAGGACTACGGCGGCGGCGGCGGTTTTAGGCAGCTAGAGCGGAAGAGCCGGATCTGATACCATCTGAGAATATTACGCGAACGATACCTTGGTCTCGGTATCGACTTCGTGTTGATATAGTGATGTAGGGAAAGAACCTGACCATCGTAAGGTACGTACTGGTTTTGGAGTCGTATAGTGCTAGAAAAGAATACAATCGGGAGGGAGAGAGAGAGTTCTGTTGGAGTACTACTCCATAACAACAATATCTGAAATACTCCTTCCGTCCCGGTTTATAAGATATACGCGTATTTCTAGGTCGATAAATTAACCAACTTAGTATGAGGTACATAAGATAAAAACTATACTATTAAAAACTTTAAATGTTATATTTTCTAATGATATAATTTTTATATTATATAATTCATATAATATAGCTCATACGGACGACCTAGGTATACGCGTAAGTCTTATAAATTGGGATAGAGGTAGTAGTAAATCTAACATTGCTAACACGAATAACCTAGTATAAGCATGTCGGCCTTACTCTAACTCTTAATTAACTCATTGCACCAGCCCTACACACGAGGACCAAATCGGTTCATCCACAACTTCGAAACAAACAGCTCGATCGAAACCGTTACAAATGATCGTTTAGGTAGCCACCGCGAACTAACACAAAACGAAACATAATGCAAGAACCAGCACTGAAGGAGCCACTCAATCTACTACTCATGAACCCGCGCCGAGCGGCAGCATCTTCAGGCGACGCACGAGTTGAGGCCACCGAAGCATCCCATCAGCAGGCTCCTCCGCTTCCTTCTCGGGCGGTGGGAGCTGATGAACTCCTGCGGCGGCACCTGGTACAGGTCCTCGTCCACCGGCCGAACCACCCTGGAGGCGGCGGCGCCTCTGGCCTTGATCGCCGTGTGACGCGCCAGGCCGCCAGCAGCCTCAGACGCCCTCGCGCGCCGGCCGCTTCCCTTCTCCCGACGAGCTACGCCACCCTCCGGCATACTCGTCTTCTTGGGCGTCGGTTTGCGTGGCGGCGGCGAAGAGTACATGAACCACACGTCGCTGCAGGCCTCACGCTCCGGCTCCGGCGCGTAGTAGCACCCGGCGGCGGCGGGTGGTTCGCCGTAGTGGTGGTAGCAGTAGTTCCACTCGCCGAACGCCGGCACCTGCGGCCTCCTCGCCTTCTGCAAAACCAAAACAACAAATTAGTACTGTACATGAGTTGCAAAGAAACCACAGTTCGATTCTAGGTATGGTATGTAGTTGCAAAAAACCACGCTTCGATTCTTGTATAGATGACGGATGATGTCTGGTTCACACGCTCACCTCCATTTGGTTTAACGAAACAGCACAGGTGCAAGGTGCAGGCGGAGACAGAATGAGTTAGCTGGAGAAGAAGAGAGGCAAGCAAGCTGGGCTCGGCGTGTGGGGCGAGTAGTGGAGTAGCTAAACAGAATGAAAGAATGGGACCTCCAATGGCTGGACTACACCCGTTTTTATAGGGAGAACGCGGCCGCTCCGGTCGGAACGGCTTTGCGACGACCGACCGACCGGCGATGTTGTGGAAAGGGCGTTTCCAGAGGCGCAGTACGTGGCTAACTGTAGGAGGCTAGCCCGGACGGCGTGGTCCTGGGTTTGACAAGCATGCTTTTTACGGCATCTTTGTCAGGCCGACCCACACGACCACGGTTGATTTGGGGTCGGGGTTCGGTTTATCCGGCCGACTACGTGCGGTACGATTTATTTGTCCGTGCTTGGCCATCGTCAGCGTATTTCTAGTGTCTTCTCGCCGCCACGCGTCTCTTGTCTTTCTTTTCCTCCGCTTCTCGCGAGTTCTGGGCGTTGTCCGCCGCGTCCAGGCGCAGCCATAAATAGGGGTGACCGCTGAGCTATCTACGACCAGACCCGCACCACCAACTTCACAAAAAGCCACCATGTCTGGCCACCGCCGTTGACCCGACGAGCTCCGTGGCAACCCCAACGTCGGCAAAGAAGAGGTGCCCGAGCGGACGCTGCCCCCATGGTGGCCGAACCCGTCGGAGTTATCGGACATGATGTCTCCTCCGATTCCGGGGGTGCCCGCAGACTTACGGGATGCGCACCCCGCCGCGTCACCCTTTCTACAACCGTCACGTGACCACCGGTGACCCTTTCACGATCGTAGTGGGGGAACACGTCTTTCTGCCGGAGTACCGACGATGGGACCAGCTTGTATTGGTGTGCGCCGACCTCCAGGAAGCGGTGCGGGCCAATCCTGACGACGCTTCCCTGCGTGCCCGCCTCGACCGAGCTGAAGAGGAGGTGCAGACGCAGCAAGCGGTCATCAATTCTCTCAACGACGAATGATGTCTCTGACCCATCGCAGCCGCCGCCCCCAGCGCCGGTGGCCGCGCGTAGTTTTAGATTGTGTGGTGTGCTTGTAACAAATGATTTAGGGCTTGAATAAAGATTTTCATTGCAAATGGCCAACGCCTACATTCATACATCGTACATGGAGCGCGTACAGCCTAGCCTACTCGTCGGAGTCAGAGGAGTCGGAGTGGTAGCAGCGGCGGCACATGTTGTGGTCGAAGAAGCTCACGCCGAACTTTCCTTCGCCGTCGTACTTGAAGACGAGGATGTTGTCCGCCTCGATCTGGTGCGAGCCGGCGAAGTACTCCCAGTTGTTGTTGTGGTACATCTAGCAGAGGTGGTCAGACTGCAAATCGACCGGGTACCTGGTGGTCATAAAGTCGTTCGCCCGCAGCATGACAAGTGGCGGCGGCTCGTCGCCGATCAGCGTCACGAACCTGCGGGGGAGGAACAGCCTGTCGCACGGCATGCCGAGGTGGATGGCCACGACGAACTGGGTGCCTGGGTCGAATTCTTCGGGCGACGACGACGGTGAGGGAGAGCGTGGTGGCGCGGTGATTTGGTCGCGTCCTCCACGCCTCCCTCGACGTCCACGGCCGCCACGCCCTTCCCTCGATCCAGCGCCGCCGGCCATGGCTAGCTATAGGTAGTGGAGAACGAAAAGAAGGAGGAGAGAATGGTGTTCTGTGGAGAGAAGATGGCCGCGGACGGCCAGTTAAAAAGGACCGACATCGTATGCCGGCGCGAAGGCTGAAGAAACGGCATCGAGGGGCAGCCCAGAGGCGCGGTACGTGGCTAACTGTAGCCTGCGGCAGGCTAGCCTTCGGTAGGCTGGGAGGAGACAGTAGACGCAGCGGGAAAGAGGGGTCGGACGGACGGCGTGGTCCTTGGTTTGACGAGCAAGCAAGCTTTTACTACACACTAGTTGAATGTCCGTGCGTTGCCACGGACGCTACTCTCAGACTCTAATTTTAAGATATTGTAACAATGTTAGATCTTCTATAATATCCTGAATATCTCCTATAATAGCTGGATGTTGGATACTTGGTAACAATGAAATAACCAGCACAAAAAATCTGATGGCACTGGTTTAGAGCCATACAGTAGTCTTATCTCGACCCATCAGACTGCAAGCCAAACAAACTGACCTAATTCACCTACGGTATGTAGCTGGGTTGCGACATAGAAATTATTTTCACCATTCGTATTTCACATGGTCTCTATCGGATGCGGACATGGTGAAAATAGATTAAATGATTTTTTAAGTTCCAAATAAATCATATTCCAGATGATTCGGAAGTCGTGAACAACAACAACTCATTTGATAGTGGCGAAGAATCTGTAAAGTTGCAAATGAAGTACACATGAATACACGAAAAAATTGTAGATAACCCACATAAGTACTTAAGCCTTCAAGTTTCATAGAAAGTACGCAGCACCCCCTCAAGTTTAAAATGGCACACTTAACCCCCTCACCTTTCTAAAACCAGGTAATTGACCCCTGACTCGTAGCTATAACATTTTTCCAGACCGACGGTGGTTTTGTTGACCCCTGGGCCCTGACCATATAACCTTTGCTCTGCTACTTCTCGCAATGGCGATTGACTAATGGTGACAGGAAGTAGCTAGTTCCACGTACATGCTCACCCGTCTCTTCGAGACGCGCCCATGTACAAGCTAAGCACACAGGTTGTTAATGGATCACTCGCTAGCTAGCTAGCTCATGCGATGCAACAGACGCAATACAACGAAGTGCCAGGTCTTCTTCGTCACCCCATGGGCACGCTAGGAAGGCTCGTGGGTTGCGCCGGGACCATCACGTACAAGTCGCTTGAGGCTGCAGTAGCAAGACCCGGTTTCATAATGCAACACGCGAGGCATCACTGCGACGGTCACGGCATGGACACGCGTGGAAGGAGCGGAACGCGCGGGCAAGCATGCGTCCTTGCGCGCGCCAACGATGGTCGGGACTCTACCTCACGCGGACGCGGGCAAGCACCGTGGCAAGCGCGGTGGGGGCAGAGCGGCTCGACGTGCCGACACGCACAACGACGCACGACGCGACGACGCGCGGGCAAGCATGCGTCCTTGCGCGCGCCAACGATGGTCGGGATTCTACCTCACGCGGGCAAGCACGGTGGCAAGCGCGCGCGGTGGCGGCAGAGCGGCTCGAAGTGCCGGCACGCACGACTGCCGGAGCACGCTGAGAACCAATGCCAAGGTCGATCAAGCACCCGTGTGAAGACCCTCTTCGGCTCTCCCCATGGCGACTCGATCGGCCGGAACGGAGCCGACAACAACATCACGATGGGACCCTCTTCGGCTCTCCCGATGATGCTCCAGGTTCCAGAAGCACAAGAGGGCCACGAACGCGTCGACGCCACCTTGCGCAGCCCCGGGGGCCGGGGCATTCTACTTCGAGACGGTCTTGCACTCTTGCTCTTTGGCCGGCGAGGCGCCTCCAACTCCTAAGATCTTGAGTGTCCCCGAGTGTGCCATGCAAGTCCCCTGGACGGCACCACCTGCGAGAGCAAGGCTCTAGCAGAGCTCGCACAACATCCGCTTCGCAGGGGTGGGACTCTCAGGGCTAGACACGGGCAGGTTCAGGGCGACCCTCCGTGAAGGGCTCCCGCCAGCGGCGACATAGGTTTTTACTACTTCCGCACATAACTCGCATCCGCAAGATGAGCCTAAGGGCAGCGGCCGCATGCACCTCCATGACGACCATCGATTACTCCAGCACCGCGCACCGAGGTCCCTAGATCAGCGAGTTCCAGCCGGCCTTCCAGCTGGACACTGCCTCACGATGATCGAGGACGTCAAATGTGTGCCAAATCAAGAGACATCGAGAGATCAGGCTGGTGGCGACGACACCCTACGCTGCCGCGAAATTCTACGCAGCCGTTTCCTAGTTCGGGATAGGAGAGGAGGGCGTGCTTTGCCCCACCAGTTCGTTTTTTTGCTGTATAATATAGGAAGGCTTCTATCCGGTTTCTATACGTAGATCTCTTGCCGCCCGAACGAAACCAAGACCGATATGTATAGGAAGGGAAAAGCGACGGACGACAACGGACGAAAAAAATAGGTGCGACGAAAACCACCGCTAGAGAAATTATATAGTAGAGATGATGAAGGGCCCTGTTTCCTCGCTGCACGCCGCAGCGAGTTGTAGCTGACTTGCAGCCATCCTGTCGCTTCCGTGTTATTTTGGCATCATTGCAAGCTGATGACAAATTAATAAGATACACATTCCAACATTGTATCACTACTGGCTAAGGATGTAAGCGGCACACCATTTAATCCCGTGTAATACAGTTTATTAGTACTCTAGTTTAATAAAACTTATGTTTTTAAAACCAGAAAACTAACAAATTGAATAAACGGGACTTGCGGATACCATTTAAGTACCATTTACATCCCTACTATCGGCCGGCAATATGCATGCTTCTACAAGGCTTCTTTAGCAAAACTACAAACCCAATACTACTTTCATGCATGCTTCCTCCTACGGTAGGCGTCAATACAAATCTGGGTCACTTATTTTCGGAGAGGACGGAGTAGAAAAGTGGAACAGATAAAATCTGGTAATCTGCATTTAGATGGACAACCTATTTGGGTGTGCTTCACAAACTGTGTGTAACTGCCTCGTCGGTCACCCGTGGGTGACTTCGGAGGCTCCAAATCGCCGCCGCACCAAAGGTCTTCCATCTGCCTCAAAATATAACTATGAGATCAGGGTTTATGCACGTGACAAAGGGTATTACCTTTTCGATGGCATATAATCAGAGGTTATTTTCAAGTTTTTATTATACTCCCTCTATCTCAAAATAGATGTCTTAGATTTTTAAAATTTGAATAAATCTAGACACTATTTAGTATATATAGATTTATTCAAATTTTGATAAACTCGTGGCAACTATTTCAAGACGGACGGAGATTTTTTTTATCCTCGAAATAGGCTTTCGCCCAGCTTTATAAATAAAGCAACCATCCATACAAAGTTCCAGAAAGTACCGTGCACACACACACACTACAACAACCAATAGCTTGAGGGGCAGAACAACCCCCGGCCACACAGTGAGCCAGCAACAACTACAAGAAGCCAAACGAGCGGGGGCCCTCAAGCCGGAGAGGCTCAAGAGCGGGGTGGTGGTGGAGCGATGCGATGAGCCTCCTCAATCAGCCGTCTGAGGATGACGTCCAGCTGCTCCTTGTCCTGGCGCCTACAAAACGGGTACCACTGCTGCAAAAATGCGAGGAGTTTGAAGATCGAGTCAGTGGCACGGGGGAGGAAGAGTTTTTCAATCACCATCTTATTACGAATCGTCAAACAGGTTCCACATCATTGCCGCGAACACGAGCCAAAAGAGGAGACGCCCCTTATTCGGTCCGTTAGTGCGGGATTCTAGGAATAGTCCAAGAACCTGGGTTTCCTAGTCGGGGCCCAGGGCTTCTCGAACAAAATTCCATAAGAATCAGGCCGCATGACAGGTGAACATTATATGTGCTCCCGTTTCTGGGACCAAACATAATGGACACAACCCGTCCCCCGGCCCCTGACGCAAGGCCACGTCGCTGCAGGCCTTGCGCTCCGGCTCCGGCACGTAGTAGCACCCGGAGGCGGCGGGTGGTT
Source organism: Avena insularis (assembly GCA_023614405.1). NCBI lineage: Eukaryota > Viridiplantae > Streptophyta > Magnoliopsida > Poales > Poaceae > Avena > Avena insularis. The sequence goes on along the minus strand of CM042697.1, from coordinate 433,171,298 downwards.
CGCCGTAGTGGTGGTAGCAGTAGTTCCACTCGCCGAACGCCGGCACCTGCGGCCTCCTCGCCTTCTGCAAAACCAAAACAACAAATCAGTACTGTACATGAGTTGCAAAGAAACCACAGTTCGATTCTAGGTATGGTATGTAGTTGCAAAAAACCACGCTTCGATTCTTGTATAGATGACGGATGATGTCTGGTTCACACGCTCACCTCCATTTGGTTTAACGAAACAGCACACGTGCAAGGTGCAGTCGGAGACAGAATGAGTTAGCTGGAGAAGAAGAGAAGTATTAGATTATATTTACTTGCATATCAAGTTAGGGTTTAGGCCGGTGCGCTGCACCTCCTCTCCTCCTCGCCTATATAAATCATTGTATTCTCTCATTGTAAAATTATCAATTATTATTATTATCACAAATTTACATGGTATCAGATTAAGGTTAGATTTTAGGGCATGGCTACCACGCCTCCCACCCCACCGCCGCCGCCCCCTCCGGGGTTCTTCGAGTGGCGCGCCGCCATGGCCGCCGTCGCGGCCGCCAAACCATCCACCTCATCCGCCCCACCTCCTATCGCCACCACCATCAACTTCGCCGATACAATCTCCGACGTTACCCCATTGATTCACATCACTTTAGATCTCCCCAAACACAACTACTACCATTGGAGGCATCTTTTTTAGGTGCACTTGGGCCGCTGCAACCTCCTGGCGCACGTCGACCCCAACATCCCGCCGTCTCCCGCGGATCCCCGCTGGGTCAAGGAAGATCTCGCTGTGATACAGTGGATCTACCAGCGGGTGAGCACCGAGATTTTCAATCTCGTTTTCAGGGCTGCCACCAGCGCCGCCGCCCTTTGGGCAGCCCTCCGTCAGCTTTTTCAAGACAACGCCGACGCCCGTGTCAACACGCTCAATACGGAGCTTCGGAACACCGCCCAGGGCGACTTGCCAGTGGGGGTATACTGCCAGCGCCTCCAGACCATCGCCGACGAACTCCGTGAACTCGGTGATCCCGTTGAGGACAAACAGCTCATCAAGATCCTCCTCGTTGGCCTCAATCAGCGCTTCGACAAGCAGCAGTCCTTCATCCCCATGATACGGCCGTCTCCTTCCTTTGCAGAAGTCCGCTCCATGCTCTCCTGGGCGGACCGCGCCATGACCACTCAAGAGTCTCGCTCTCAGGCCTATGCTGCTGCTCCACGGCCTCCTGACGCCACGCCTCGGCGCCGCTTGCGCTGTTCCACCGCCAGTTGGCGCCCTAGCCCCAACTATAGGGGCACCGGCCTATCTATCGGCCTTTGCACCACGGCCTCCTCCAACAGCACCGGCTCCTCCACCTGCCCGGCACCACCACCGGCTCCACTGCAGCACCAGCTTGGCGATCTTCTCAGACCCTTGACTGGCATGGTTCAGAGCTTGGCCAATGCCTGGACCGCGCCCTCTCTGTTGGCGTGCCACCTTCCTACACTGGTTCGTGGCAGCCAGCGTGCATCCTCATACAGGCTCACCTGGCCTCCTTGCACCACGGGTCCTCAGACAAGCTCATTACGCCGCTCCTTCACCGCCCATGTATGCTGCACCATCGCCGGCTCCCTATGCCTCGCCGATGCACTCGCCGATGCCCTTTGCTATGGGTCCTTATGGCCCTTCGGCACCGGTCACTTATAATCCTGGAGGCTACTACTCGCCATACACCATGTACTCGACTCCTGCTGACCGCCACCACTGCGCCTGCTCCGTCAACTGCACCGACTCCCTCTACTTCGAGCTAGGACCAAGCTGCGTTTCTACAGGCCATGAATAATTTTGCTGCTCAAGGTAACTCAGGTACTGATTGGATTTTCGATTCTGGTGCTTCTAGTCACATCTCTTCATCGAATACTATGCTGTCAACTTGCATACCATCTCATTTTTCATCCATTACATTAGGCGATGGTTCCTCCATACCAATTTCATGTGTCGGTCATACAAACCTTGCATCTTCCACTTCCAAACCACTCCTACTTAAAGATGTCTTAGTTGCACCAGCCCTCATTAAAAATTTAATCTCTGTTCGTTGTTTCACCAAAGACAACTATGTTTCCGTCGATTTTGACAATTTTGGCTTGTCTGTAAAGGATTTCATGACCAAGGCGGAGATCGCTCGCTTCGATAGCTCTGGCGACCTCTACTCTGTTTATGGCGCTCCTGCGGCCTCGTCTCCATCATCCATGCTCGCCTCCGTAGATCTATGGCATAAACGCTTAGGCCATCCGAATAAAGCCACTTTATCCTCTCTACTTAGTGATTTTTCGATCCCTTGTAATAAAGAGGTTCATAATTCCTCCGTTTGTGAGTTTTGTCAACAAGGAAAACATGTTTGTTTACCATTTGCGCATTCTACTTCTCATAGTACTTGTCCCTTTGAACTTTTGCACTGTGATCTATGGACCTCTCCAACTGTGAGTCTCTCCGGTTTCAAATACTACTTAGTTATTTTAGATGATTTTACACACTTCGTTTGGACTTTTCCACTTCGCAACAAATCTGATGTCCACTCTTTTTATCAACTTTAAAATCTATGTTAACACACACTTCTTTTTACCCATAAAATTTATCCAATGTGACAATGGAAAAGAATTTAACAACTTTGCAAACCGTAATTTCTTTCTCCAACATGGCATTCTCCTTCGTTTCTCCTGCCCTTACACTTCCCCACAAAATGGCAAGGCTGAGCGATCACTCCGCACCATCAATGACATAGTTCGCACACTCCTCATTCAATCATCTATGCCCTCCATGTTTTGGGCTGAAGCTCTTAGAACCGCAACCTATCTCATCAATATTCGACCATCTAGCACTAACCCAAACACCACACCTTTCTACTCCCTTTTTCTCTCTCACCCAAACTACACTGAGCTTTGCGTTTTTGGTTGCCTTTGCTTTTCCAATGTCTATGCAACTTCCCCAAACAAACTCTCTTCACGTTCCCTTCCTTGTGTCTTCCTAGGTTATTCAGATGAACACAAAGGCTACCGGTGTTTTGATCTTGTGACCGGTCACATTCACATCTCTAGGCATGTCACTTTCGATGAAAACACCTTTCCTTTCGCCACTAGAACCCCTACATCTCCTCCCACCACATCCACCCCTCGCCCAGCCAATTCCATAAAACCTCACTTTTCATTCCTAACCTGCCCTACAACCCTGCCACGGCTGCCTACTATCCTGCCTCGACCAATACCGCTGCCGTTTCTCCTGCCACGGTAGTCCCTAACCCTGCCCTGGCCGACTCGGCTGCCCCGACAGCCCCATCAGCACCCGTGTCTCGACCACCTATAACCCAGGTTTACGCTCGCTGCCCCAAAACTCCTGCCCTCGACAATCAAACTACCTAATCCTCTGCCCCTCATGCTGCTGCGTCCTCCTCCTCCGTTGCGTCGGATGCAGCAGCTCCTCCTTCACATTCCGTTCCCATTATCGCACCTACCAACGACCATTCCATGCGCACACGTGCCAAGTCTGCTTTTCGACTTCCTAAAACACGCCTCAATCTTCATGCTTCTCCAACTCTCTCACATCTTCCCAAAACATACAAATCTGCTCTTCTTGATCCGAACTGGTCCGCTGCCATGCGCGATGAGTTTCAAGCACTCCAATCCAATAAGACATGGCAACTTGTTCCCCGACCTCCTAATGCAAATGTTGTTTCTGGAAAGTGGGTGTTCCGTTAAAAATTTCATTCTGATGGCACTCTCTCTCTCGGTATAAAGCGCGTTGGGTTTGTCGTGGGTTCTCTCAACAACACGGTGTCGATTACGATGAAACTTTCTCTCCAGTAGTTAAACCTAGCACCATCCGAACCATTCTTAGTCTTGTTGTTTCCTCTTCCTGGCCCATTCATCAACTCGATGTAAAGAATGCTTTCCTCCATGGTTCCTTAAACGAAGTCGTCTATTCTCAACAACCTTCCGGTTTCGAAGATTCTTCTTTTCCTGATCACGTTTGCCTTCTCCAAAAATCTCTCTATGGCCTCAAACAAGCACCCCGAGCCTGGTTTCAACGTTTTTCTACCTTTATTCAAACTATAGGATTCATTCCCTCTCGTTCTGACTACTCTCTTTTTGTTTACCACTCTAACACCCAGGTTGCATATCTCCTACTTTATGTTGATGATATAGTTCTCACTGCCTCCTCCACAACTTTTCTCACTCATATTATTTCTCTCCTACAAACTGAATTCTCTATGACTGATCTAGGTTCCCTTCATCACTTCTTAGGTATAGCTGTCACTCGTGATTCTTCTGGTCTTTTTCTCTCTCAACGTCAGTACTCTGTTGATCTCCTAACTAGGGCTGGAATGTTAGATTGTCAACCACCCCGTACACCTGTAGATACTTCTTCTAAATTTTCCTCGGATGATGATATTTTTCCTGATCCGACTCTATACCGTAGCTTAACTGGAGTCCTTCAGTATCTCACCATTACACGTCCAGAAATATCATATGCTGTCCAGCAAGCTTGTCTTTACATGCATGATCCAAGAGTCCCGCATTTTAACCATGTCAAACGCATACTTAGATATCTCAAAGGTACATTAGATCATAGTTTGCATATCAATCACTCATCACCCACATCATTGACAGCATATTCCGATGCAGACTGGGCTGGTTGTCCAGACACTCGTCGATCCACTTCAGGATACTGTGTTTTTCTTGGCAATAATTTAATTTCTTGGTCTTCGAAGCGTCAGCTTACGGTTTCTCGCTCGTCCGCAGAGGCTGAGTACTGTGCTATTGCTCACGCAGTTGCTGAAATAGTTTGGTTGCGTCAGTTACTTGTTGAGTTATATAGACCTATTGGTCAGGCCACAGTGGTATATTGTGATAACATTTCAGCTGTTTACATGTCTGAAAACCCAGTTCGGCATCGACGGACAAAGCATATCGAGATTGACATCCATTTTGTTCGAGAGAAGGTCGCTTTGGGAGAAGTGCGTGTTCTTCATATGCCTTTTACGGCCCAGTTTGCAGATATTTTTACCAAAGGACTTGCTACTACACTATTTACATAGATTCGTTTCAGTCTCAACGTTGTCGAGCCCACGGTTGAGACTGCGGGGGATGTTAGATTATATTTACTTGCATATCAAGTTAGGGTTTAGACCGGTGCGCTGCACCTTCTCTTCCCCCTCGCTTATATAAACCATTGTATTCTTTTATTGTAAAATTATTAATTATTATTATTATCACAAATTTACAAGAAGCAAGCAAGCGGGGCTCAGCGTGGCCAGTGGACTGGAGTAGCTAAACAGAATGGAATGGGACCTCCAGTACATGGACTACACCCGGTTTTATAGCGAGAATGAGAGGAGAAGCCATGAAATGGCCGCTCCGATCGGAACGGCTTTGCGACGACCGACCGGCGATGTTGAGGGGCAGCCATGGAAAGGGCCTTTTCCACTGCGCAGTGGCTCAATATAGCCTGCGGCAGGCTAGCCTTCGGTAGGTTGGGAGGAGACAGTGGACGCAGCGCGAAAGAGGGTCGGACGGACGGCGTGGTCCTGGTTTCACGAGCAAGCTTTTACTACACATGATGGTGTACCTGACTTGCAGCCATCCTGTCGCGCTCCCGTGTTATTTCGGGATCATTGCAAGCTGATGACAAATTAGTCCTATACACATTCCAACTTTGCACCACTGCAGACCGGCAATATGAATGCTTGTACAAGGCTTCTCTAAGGCCATCTCCACCGACAAGACCTAAACGGTCCGTTTTAGTCTGTTTGGGTCAAGCCACCGGTGCTTTTGGGTCATGTTCCGGCCTGTCCGGTCAGCGCGACCCAAACAAAAAAAAAGAACAGGCCAGCCCAAGAGAAGAATGCCCATTGTATGACTGCATCTGAGCCAGCATATGTCCGCGTCTGTTCAGACAGACCCATCCAGACATCAGATTTGTGTCACGGATGGGTCGGACTGACTTAGTCTGGATGGCACGTTCCACGCGTCCGCGCGAACCGTTTCGGACACGCTCGGACCGTTTGGGCAGACCCTGTGGAGATGTCCTAAGAGCAAGTTCAATAATAGGAGGTTAATAAGCCTAATGGTTGCCTATAAGCAAGTGTTAGGTCATCTATAGGAGGTTATGAAGCCAGCATGTACAATAGTTAGCCGTAGAAATGTAATAGTGTATCAATAAATGATTCACGTTTCACTCTCACGGAGTGCCTATAAGCAAGCACGTGCCAGAGCTGGCTTTTAGTTAACAGTCTGCTTACCTTTCTCTCTTCCAACTCAGCATAAATACAATATTTAAACTCTTATAGCCAGCTGACTCACCCCTATTGTACTTGCCCTAACAAAATCACAAACACCATACTACCCTCATTCATATCATACTGATACACATATTTAGGACTTCTTTGATCCAAAGGATTTGTAAAACATGGTAATAGAAAAAATGTAGGAATATAATGACATGTCACTTAGAATCTTAGATGAACGAAAAAATGAAGAAATCGATAAAAAGAAATGATTGATAGCATCGCAGAAAAAATGCAGGATTTTTTTTATAAGATTTAGGTACATCCCATAGTTGTCATATACACGTAGGAATATTTTCAACAAGACTCACCTCTTGTCAGAAATTCTATAGGATTCTAGTGTAGAAAAGTAATGTATAGGAATTTTGTAGGACTAACTCCTTTGAAACAAACAAACTCTATAGGAAAAATTTCTATGGATTAGAATTTGATAGAATTCCTTTGAATCAAACATGCTCTTATATTCTCTCTATCCTGAAATAAGTGACTCGGATTTATCTAGATTCGCATGTATCTAAACACATGCATATCAGGACATATCCGAGTCACTTATTTTCGGATAGAGGGAGTAGACAACTTGAACAGATAAAAACTAGTACTCTCGGTTCACATGGATAGCCTATCTGGGATTGCTTCCCAAACCATATCATACCTTACAACATTGTGGGATAGTATGAACATATAAAATTATTATTATAATTAAGAGCACTGAGATTAAATCATTAAGTAGTGCAAATGATGCCCTCGCATTTGCGAGACCTTGCTAATTACATCTAAAAGTTAAATGTAAAATATATTAATGTCTGAATCTACAACATAATCCTATCCACAAATCTTTTCAAAATCTAGTTCCTCTTACCATTCCTATGATTTTCTACAAAAAATATCATTTACTTTCATCAAACCATGCCAAAAATGTGATTGTCTAGGTTCAAAAACACAACAAGATACTGTGTTTTTCTTAATATACTTATTTCTTAGATTGGTCTGCTAAATACCTTCACTGTTTTCCAGCTTCCACAAACACTTACTCATAAAACATGAATTAATAACATGTAAATGTACCACCCCTAACCCCCCCCCCCCCCACCCCCCACCCCAACCCCGATCTCTTGGTTGATTGACATATAGTCTTCCAATTTACTAAATGCTACTTTTTATTCCCCTTCTCCTTGTACCAAAATAATTTTATTTTTTGAGGAGGAAAGCTTATCTATATTACTGCAAAACCATAGTTTACAGTTTCATGGTTTACAAGATCAACAATAGCCGCAGGGCATAGGTTGCTGACCCCATACCGGCTCGCCAGGCGTGCAAGCTCATGAGCGCAGGTATTGAGCTTTCTCATGATGTAGGACACACTGCACGTAGGCAACAAGAATTTTGCATGCTTGATCTCCTTATAGATGCCCCAGTAGAATCGGGGCCTAGCTTACTGACGTTTTTGACTATATTCGCGCAATCAGATTCCAGTGCAACAACGCTCAGGTTGTAGTTGATGGCGAGTTGCAGGCCAGCAAGGATAGCACATGCCTCGTCTTCATCAGTGTCTCGGCAGGTTTCGATCATTTCGCTGACGGCCGCCACGAGACACCCACAATTGTCCCGAGCCACCACTCTGATAGCCGAAGCACCAGCCTCCGGAGAGAAAGAGGCGTCGATGCAAATTTTGATGGATCCTTCAGCAGGCGGAGCCCAGACCTCCTCCTCATCACTCGTATACTACTGTCCCTGTTAAGATCATGCAAGGAGACGGGTTCAGAGATACCTTTTTAAAAAATATCTCCCCTGCAACAGTTATTTGTGAACGGAGGAAGTAGTAGAAAATCAACCTTCCTCCACAATAGTTTTGATTCCCAACCCAAATATGCTTGAAGCTGCGCGTGTTTCAAACATATCTGTGTTGATGTTTCTCTTTTTTTTATCAATGGTTGTAAAAATTGACGTTGGCGTATCGGAAAGACGAAGTAAATAACACGAAGGAGTACTAGTGATCAGTATAGCCCGGAGGAGAAATGAAACTCTCTCTTGTTCGCTCAAGGCTCAGACATCGCCGACTCCTCCTCTGCTGAGATTTGCTTCTCGTTCTGGATTTCCCCGACGTCTGATGCTGTCAAGCGATGATGAGAGGAAATTGGAGAAGGGAGAAGGATCGAGGCAGGGTGCTGGCTCGGGCGACGTCGGAGAAGAAGAGCCGCTCGGGAGCAACCGGCCGCATCCTCCACATCGACGTGATTTGGGGATTGAGGAAGGTGCGCTCTCTGAGGTCCTCTCTCCCTGTCGGACTGATGAAGGCTTCCACCTATGCATTGGGTCGTTGCCACTCTGTTTTGGGTCAGAAACCTCGTCGGCTCAGTGCTCTGATCTCGCTCCCGCGAGCGAAACGGAAGTTGGGATCGTTTAAGAAGATTCTATTGGATCCTCGGAGCAGCTCCTGCAAGCGAGGGAGGCCTCGCAGAGCTTCATCCCCCATGTCGAGGCTGGTGCAGGTTCTGAGAAGTCCTCTGCTCAAACAACGTGCTACAGTTCAGATGGTACCGGATTTCTCGAGGAAGGAAATGGGGGCTGCAGTTGGCCTGCTAGATCTCCAGGTACAAGCATCTCTGCTCTGCAATGTTCTGTGTCCGGTACGGAATCGAGGAGCCCAGTAGGGGCGCAAGGGAAGCAATGGCGGGAACCTGCAGGTTTGGTTCCTTGTGGCCATAGGAAGAAGAAAATAAAGCTTGTTAAAGGGTCTGAGCTGGAGTTGGATGGGCTTGGAATGGGTGGTGCTGAAGGCTTAGATGATTTTTTCCTACAGCTGTGGTGTTGTCCTTTGCAGCCCATGTGCTGTCCACCACCACAGCCTCTGCAACCACCACCACCTCCACCATATCCTACTTCCCACAGGACACCTGTCCATTCCTTTTTAACCAAAGTTGCTCCTGGTCCTAGGGTTTACTCTTCCCCCCTCCTGGTGGCGGCGGTTGTTGAGCTCACCTCTGGCCTACAGTGTTTGGGGCTTGAAGATTGGCTGCCTGAAGAAATCAGAGAAGTGGAGATGGGTGATCGTGGCAGAGGGAACCAGGGGAGAGGCAGAGGGAGAGGCAAGGAACAAGAGAGCTGGTCTCAACAGGGAGGACAACAACAGTTTCAGCAGAATCCTTTTGAGATGGGGCAGTTCAATCCTCAGTTCTACCCCAACCAGCCTCCCTATGGATTCATCCCAGGTATGCAATCACCTTGGGGTTTCAACACTCCTTTTCCTGCTTTCCCTGGTCAGTAGCCATTCAACATGCCTTCAAATCAGTGGGTTGCTCCACAGCAACAGCAAGTCCCACAGGGTAATGAGATGAATGAGAAAAGTAAGGCTCAGCAGAAGTCTAAGAAGAAACAGGGGCCTGTTCAGAGGGAGGTTGCTGTCCCTGTGAGCAGTATTAATCAATGGAACTATGTGGATGCAATATGTCTGTGTTGTGGTGAACCAGGTCACCTACAGAGCAGTTGTGAGAAGACTCCTCTTTGTTTCATCTGTAAAAGTTCCTCTCATGTTGTGGAGAAGTGTCCTGTTAGGAAGAGGCCTCACCAGATGGCTAGGTATGTTGGTAGTGGAGCTCCTGGTCTTGGCTTCTATCACATTGAGGTGCCTGAAGTGGTTATGCATCCTATTGCATCCACAAAGAATTGTGGAATTGTCTTAGTTGAGGAGGGTTCTTTGTCTGCTGCTGAACTGGCTCAAGAGTTCTCCAAGATCTACAAGACAATTTGGCCATGGCAAATCAGAGAGCTAGGGGTTGACAATACCTTTCTAGTCAAGTTCCCTCCACACATTGGTGTGGAACAGGTCATTGGTTACCCCAAGTTTGGTGTGTCAAAACCTGGTGTTTGGGTCAAAGTTGAGGCTTGGAATGATGACCCAGAACCAGTTGATTCTTTGAAGAAAGTCTGGGTGGTTATTACTGGCTTGCAGACTAAGTGGTGTGAATGGAGTACATTAGATCAAGCTGTCTCTACTTGTGGCATTCTGGAGGATGTTGATTGGCAGAGCATCTTCAAAAACAATGCTAAAGAAGTCAGGGTTTTGGTTAAGTGTAAAGACCCTTCCAAATTACCTGCTGGCAGACTTTTTAATTTCCATGATCACTTGTTCCACCTAGGATTTAATCTAGATACTACTGTCCCTGCTGTGGTGTGTGATGAGGTTCAAGTTAAAGAGGATCAGAATGATCAGAATAAGAAAGATGCTGATGATTCCACTGGCCAAGGTGATGGTATGAACCATGAGGGTAGCTCTGGGAATGGTCTGCCCTCTCTACAAACTAGCTCTGGAAATTTACCAAGGAATGGTGGTCAAGGGGCTAGCAGGGTTAGGATGGCAGCTAATTCTGAATTGAGTGCCAATGCTGTGTTTCAGTTGATGGTCCAGAAAGGGGTAGTTGACTCTGAAGGAAATTTTATTTGGGATAAATCTCAGGCTCCAGCTGATGTTGACTCTGAGGTGCAGCAGTTATGGATACAGGGACAGCATGAGGAGGTGAGTTTTGCTCAAAAGCTAGAGTCAGAAACTAACAGTAAGGATGTGGGTTGTTTGAAGTTACCTGATGATATTATGCCAAGCTTTAAGGATCTGGGTGAGAGAGAGAGAGATGATTCCAATATAGAGCCAAAAGCTATCAAGAGACAAGCAATGGGGGCCTGTTCAGCCCACTAGACAGAGCACAAGAGTGGATAGGTCCAGAAACATCCTTGCTAGAGTTGTTGACTTGAAGAAGAAGAGTAATTTAGAGGTTCCCAATTTGAAAGGTATAATGCTTGCTAATCCTTTCAATGTTATTTATCCTGTAGAACTATAAGTTTTATCTGATAAAATAGGAGTTGTAGTTAATGATAGTGCTCATGATGATGTAGATGATAGCCATAGTTTGATTTCTACTTCATCTGGTCCTAGGAACTTGGATGAGGAAGCAGATGGATTGATTGAAGTCTTACATAAGTCTCGGGGCAAGCACCCCAGGAAAAAGTCTTTATGATTAGTGTGTTCTGGAATAGTAGGAGTTTAAATGCTCCTGGTAGACAGAAGTATATAGAGGATAATTTTTTTCCTTTAAGAGTAGAGTATATTGGCTTTCAAGAGACTAAAAAAGATAGTTTTAGTCATTCTTTTTAAAAGAATCTGTTAGGAAATATAAATTTTGCTTGGAATTTCTTGCCTTCTAGTGGCACTGCTGGTGGCATTCTAGTAGGTGTCAATTTGGACCTTTTTGATGTAGTTGCTTGGGATATTAAATCCTTTTCTGTTAGTGTAGTGGTTAAGAATAAGAGTACTGGATTTGTTTGTAGGATTACTACTGTCTATGGTTCTGCTTATGAGGATGGCAAGCAAGCTTTTATCTCTGAGTTGCATGAGCTATTCATTAATTGGAATGGTCCTGCCATGATTGGTGGAGATTTTAATTTGATTAGGTCCCCTGAGGACAAAAATAATAGTAACATAGATTATAGGTGGGTAGATAAGTTTAATACTTGGGTGGATCTTTGGGCTCTCATGGAGATTGGTTTATCTGGGAGAGCTTATACTTGGGGTAATAACCAGGCTGACCCTACTATGTGTAAATTAGATAGGATTTTTTGTACTACTGGCTTTGACATGCAATTTCCTTTAGCTAGTGCTAGAGCTCTCCCTAGATTAGGGAGTGATCACACCCCAATTGTTTGGGATTCTGGTGAGCATTGTATCCCAAAACTTTTAGATTTAGGTTTGAGAAGTGGTGGTTGGCTAGGTCTGATTTTAAAGATATTGTTAGTAAGGCCTGGTCTCTCAGGATTTTTAGTGCTAATCCTTTGGATGTTTGGCAAGGTAAAGTTAGGCAGTTTAGGAAATTAGCCAAAGGATGGAGCAATAATATTGAGGCTGCTATTAGGAAAAATAAGAAAGAACTAATGGAGGAGTATGATTCTTTAGACATTAAAGCAGAGTCTCAATTTCTTTCTGATGATGAGAGGGATAGACTAGCTTGGATTTTTAAAGAACTCCAGTCTTACTAGGTTGTAGAAGAAACCAAAGCTAGGCAGAGGTCTAGGGACAGGAACATATTAGAGGGGGACAGGAATACTGCATATTTTCATGCTGTAGCTAATTAGAGAAGGAGGAAGAAGTTAATTTCTGTTCTAGAAGGGCCTGATGGCCCAGTTACAGAGATTGGTGACATGTCCAAAATTGCTATGGACTATTATAAAGAACTTTTTGCTTGGGAACCTAGGCCTGAGTTAAGGCTCAAACATGATTTTTTCTCTGAGGATGAGAAAATTAGTGATGAGGAAAATCTTGGCTTGGGTGCTCCTTTTACTGAAGAGGAAGTTAGGGTGGCAGTCTTTGGCTCTTATGCTGAAGGTGCTCCTGGACCTGATGGTCTTTCTTTTCTGTTTTACCAATCTTTTGGGATATTATTAAAGTTGACATGTTATCCATGTTTAATGCATGGCATGAGGATCATCTTGATATTTTTAGATTAAATTTTGACATGATTACTTTGATTCCTAAAGAGAATGATGCTAAAACCATGAAGAAGTTTAGGCCTATTAGTCTGTTAAATTGTTCTTTTAAAATCTTTACTAAGGTTTTGACTAACAGATTAGCCAAAGTGATAGGTAGGATTATCACCCTTAATCAATCTGCTTTCATTAGAGGTAGGTTTATTTTAGAAAGTGTAGTGACAGCTCATGAGATTATTCATGAGGTGCACAGTAGCAAGAGTAAAGGGCTTGTCCTTAAGATAGATTATGAGAAAGCTTATGATAGAGTCAATCTAGATTTTTTGTTTGAAATCCTAGAGCTTAGAGGTTTTTGTCCTATATTCATTAGGTTTATTAGACAAATATCTCTAGGGGGTCCATAGGGGTCAGAGTTAATGATTTTGAGAGTGACTTTTTCTGACTGGGAAAGGTCTTAGACAGGGTGATCCCATTGCTCCTCTGCTTTTTAACATCATGATTGATGTCTTCTCTAGAATGTTAGCTAAAGGTTCTGTCTATAGAGCCATAGTGGGTCTCTGTCCTAATTTTGTGCCTGGGGGTGTTAGTTGCTTGCAGTATGCCGATGATACTTTACTTTTCCTAAAACCTGATAGAGCTGGGGCCATTAACCTCAAATGGATCCTTACTTGTTTTGAGAAAATTTCTGGAATGAGGATTAACTACCATAAAAGTGAGCTCATTCCAATTAACTTAGATGATGATGAGTTTAGACCTTTTCTAGATATTTTTGAGTGTGTTGGAGGTAGCTTACCTGTTAAATACTTGGGGATCCCTCTGCATTTTGATAAGTTGAGGAGAGAGGATCTTCAGCCCCTTATAGAAAACCTTCTTAAAAGGATCACGGGCTGGAGAGGTAAACTCCTTTCATATGCTGCTAAAAGAGTCTTGATTCAGGCTTGCTTATCAAGCATCCCTATTTATCTTCTTTCTTTCTTTAAACTCCCTAAATGGGCCATTAAACTTCTGGATTCTCATATGGCTAACTTTTTCTGGAATGATGAAGAGGATAGACATAAAATCCACCTTGCTAACTGGCCCTCAGTCTGTATGAAAAAAGAATATGGAGGTCTGGGAATTCCAAATTTGTTAGACCTTAACCTGTGTTTACTAGGGTATTGGATTAAAAGATATATTCAGGGTGAAGGGACACTCTGGAAGAAAATTATAGATGCTAAGTATAGAACTAGAAATCCTAATATTCTCTGTTGTCATGATATTCATCCTTCTACTTTTTGGAAAGGTGTGATGTGAGCTTCTAGAGCTGTGGAAGTAGGCTATAAGTGGCAAGTAGGTAATGGTAAATCTATCAAATTTTGGGAGGATGTCTGGTTTGGTAACTCTACTTTGGCTACTCAATTTTGGGAAGTTTATTTAGTTTCCAACCAACAAACCAAAACTATAGCTCATCTTTGGGATGGTAGTAATCTTAGATGTGACTTTAGAAGAACTTTTACTGACCAGATGATGGTCCAGTGGCAGGAAATTTTAGGCATTGCCCAATTGGTTTCTCTGACAGATGATGAGGATCAACTTATCTGGCAGTATGAGTCTAAGGGAGTTTATTCTTCTAGCTCCATGTATGCTTTGGTGAAATTTAGAGGGGTGACTCCTCTTTATTTGCCTGCGGTTTGGAAGCTCAAAGTTCCCCCTAGGATTCAGATTTTTCTTTGGCTTTTCTCTCAGAACAAAATTCTTACTAGAGATAATCTTAGAGCCAGAGGTATCCCAAAACCGATGGAATGTACTCTCTGTAAGGAGTTTGAATCTGTTAAGCATTTATTTTTTGATTGTGTGGTTTCCAGGATGATCTGGACTGATGTTCAGGACATTTTTGGAATCCTAGTTGTTAATTTCAAATCTATTGCTTCGAGATGGCTTGCTAGTAAGAAACATCTACAGTTTAATGTGGTTTCTGCTGCAGTCCTTTGGAGCATCTGGAATAATAGGAATAATATAGTCTTTAACCATACTCCTTGGATTAACATGAAATAGGTGTGGCGTCTCATCCTATCGTATCTAAGGAATTGGAAGGTCCCATTCAAAGAGCTAGAGGAGGGGATGATCATTCTGTTCATGGAACGGATGATAAGCAGGCTGAGGAACCCACTGGAGCTCATGGCAATCTGATCTGCAATGGCTTTGAGTGGATCTCTACTTGGAAAACCACTGCTTCGTCGAGCTACGGGGGGCGTGCTACTCTGACGTTCCTAGAGGCACACCCTGAGTCTGCTGATGAGGTTCACGTGGTTATTTGAGTCAGAGTTTTTGTTGATTAGCCTATTCTCCCTCGTCTCCCTCTGCTCTGAATGTAATCCTACCAGTTCTGAGACTAGTTTCCTTGCTCGCTTTTGTGTTTTCTAGGCTTCCCCTTCTGGGTGCCGGAAAATAGTAGCCTTTGTTTAGCATCTAGTTTGCTTTCCCGTTTTTAGTCGTTGCTTGTATCTAAACCTTAAGTACTGGCTGGTGTTGGTTTTATTTCTTGAAATGAAACCGGGGATGAATCCCTATTGATCTAAAAAAACTCTCTCTTGTTTCCGACTTTTTATGAGTATACTCATTTGTGGTCCATCCTCCCGGCTAGGCAAAAATCACATAAATAACCTATTTAAAGAAAGAAGACAAAAAATAACCCTCTTTTCAAATGATTTATCGGATCTAACCTAATTTCATGGCGCCGTACAGGAGGGAGCCATGGTCGTAGCCACGACGTCATGCGCCTATGGTGCTCCTCCCCGTGGCGCCATCCTGACGAATGACGTGGCAGACGACGTGGCAGCTGGGCCCACTGGCGTAAGTATGGCGCCATCGTCGACGGCGCCATACAAGTGAGGATGGCTCCACCCGTGACGGCGCCATGCCCCCTGACCTTATAACCAGCCCAGCCCGCGGGGTGGCTGTCCAAACCCGACCCCAAACAGTTTTCTTCTTCCCCTCTCGACCCCGAACAGACCTCTCTCTTCTTCTCTCTCCCCCAACTCATCTTCCTTTCAAATCGGCATTGTTTCTTTGTGGATTTCGTCCCCCCTTGTCAGCAAGAGATAATCTGCACCTCCCCCTCATTTTGGTCCAATTAGATCTGTGCAATTTGGTGGAACTTTGGCAAAAATGTTGGAACCCTAGATGTATCATTTGAAGTGAAAAATATGGTTTAGGGTTGCATTGTTGACTAATGATTGTTGGAGCTATGGTTTGTAGTCATTATATGTAGAAATTGTAGGCTAGGGTTAGGGTTTTGGTACATTTGCTTGAGTTAGGGTTTGTATGTTAGGGTTTTCCTTATTAGTGGGTTGCTATGGTGGGAAACTTTATTAGTTGGTAGTAACGGTTGGTGGTAATCTACTTGTTTTTGATATGTTGTGGTTGTGGTCAATGTTTTTAGATGGCAAGGATCGTTAATGTTCATCATGTGGACAATGCGGATTTCTTAAAAGGCAATGCCGAGTGTGATCCGGAGGAGGTAGTCATGGTGTTTGGCACTAGTCCTACATATGCCGATGTTGTGGAAAGAGTGAGGAATGATTTGAAATGGATGGACCCTAGTGATGTGTATGAGTTGGTTGGAAGGTATAATGCCGGATTTGGCCATCACAATAGATTGAAGATAATGCCTATCAACTCCAAGTTGAATTGGAGTGCATATAAGGAGATGGTGGCGGAATCCGAAGATAAGTCACTCGAGATATTTGCCACAAGAAAGGTTGCGGCTCGGTTGCACATTGACTTGAACTGGCATGCTTCCATGAGCCCAGCTCGAGGTGAGCCACATGTGTATGACACAACAATGAGCCAACCTCCATTGAGTCCGGTCCGCGTAGAGCCAACCTCCGATGACACAACAAAGAGGCAACCTTCCATGAGCCCTGTTCGCAATGACAACTATGAAGCACCTCAAATGGAGGATGATGACTTTGAGGGTGATGAGGTTGAGTATGGGCTTCATGACAATGAAGTAGGAGATGTGGAGGCAAATTGCGATGAGGAGGACATGGACCATGATCTCCCTTATTTGAGGTGTCATGCATCGGACTCCGAGGATGAATTAGGAGATGTGGATGAGGATGGTCTAATAGTTAAATTCGCCGAAGTAGGAGATGTGGATGAGGATGGTCTAATAGTTAAATTCGCCGAAGCTCACAAAAAAGTAGTAGGTCGGGATCATCGTCCTTCATTGTTCCGTGATGTTAGCCTTGCGGATGAGGCCCAAGTTGACGGTGGAATTATTTGAGTGCTCGAGCCACGAGAACCTTCTAAAAAGGACTTGAGGCTGAAAAAGTACGGGATAAATCCCGGGGTGAAGTTTGATAGCTTGTTGGAATTTCAGATGTGGATCAAGGACTACGCGGTGAAGTACCACCGACCGTACAAGGTGGCTCACTCAGACACTAAGGTGCGTTACATAGTCAAGTGTGAGAAGCAAGGACGTCCATGGGTTGTTCGCGTATGACGCCACAATGGACCATTGTAAGTTGTTAGTCCATTCATATGTGTGATGAAAAGTTCATCAAGGATGGCAAAGTTGTCAAGGATGACCATCGGCAGCTGACCTCCGATTTCATCGCGTATAGAGTTGCAAATAACATAAGGTCTCTCCCAACATATACTATTAAGGGTGTCATAGATTTGGTTAAAGAAGTATTCGGTTATAAAGTGAAGTATGGTAAGGCGTGGAAGGCAAAACAAGCCGCATTTAAGATGTTGTATGGTGATTGGGAAGAAGCATACAACCGCCTCCCTAGGTTGTTGGGAGCAATGGCCGCAAGGAACCCGGGAATGAATTATGTGGTGGAGCCTCTTGGGTCGGTGACTAGGTTGTACAATGGTGCCACTGTCCGAGTATTTGGCCGTGCATTTTGGACATTTGGCCCATGCATCAGAGGATTCAAGCATTGTCGTCATGTTATGTCCGTGGATGGCACATTTTTGACCGGCAAGTTCAAGGGCACACTATTAACTGCCATATGCCACGACGCAAACAACCGGGTTTTACCTTTGGCTTTTGCCTTGGTTTCGGTGGAGAACAACGACAACTGGGAGTGGTTTTTCCATATATTGAGGACCAAGGTTATAGAACCTGATAGAGAGGTTTGCATCATCTAAGATCGCCATGAAGGAATACTCAACGCAGTCGAGAAGGACATTCCCGGGTGTGCTCGTATCCACCATCGATGGTGCATGAGGCATTTTGTGTCGAACTTCTATAGAGCATGTGGCAACAAGGAACGTGCCAACGATCTACAAGATTGTTGTCTTGCCTTCACCGCTCGGCATTTTCATAAATTATATGATAGATTGTATTGTCTCACAGATGATGGTGGCAAAGAGTTTCTCAGAAGGCACCTTAATGAACGGACAAAGTGGGCAAGGGCTTATGACTATGGCGGCAAGAGATACGGTGATTCCACCAGCAACATGGCGGAATGCTTCAACAAAGTACTTAAAGGTGTGCGTCAATTGCCTGTGACTGCTATAGCGGAGTACACAATTCAGAAGTTGAATGAATACTTTCTGAAGTATAGTGTTGAAACGGATAAGCAAATCGCTGGGGATAACAAGAAAAAAAGAAGTATGAGTACCCACCATTGGTTGATAATTGGTTGGAATATCAATCAAAGAAAGGGGATACACAAACAGTTGAATGTTTCGACAACCAAGAAATGATTTACCAAGTGAATGAGCATGGAGGTAGCACAAGGGGAGGTGTGCAACATGGGGGACTGTCCTATAAGGTGTGGCTACGCAATGGTTATTGCTTCTACGAGAGGCCGACATTGTACCATCTCCCTTGCTCACATGTGATGAAGGCGACATCTGAACGAATGGTGGGTCTTAATCATCCGGATATGGTTAGGTTGGACGAGCATTCCATCCAAGCGGTGAAGAACACATGGGCGGGTAGATTTCAGCCTTACCTTGACCAATCTCAATGGCCAGAATATCATGGTGTCCAACTTTGGCCCGATCCGTCAACGAATGTTGTTGGTCGGAGAAGAAGACAAACCAAACGTTTCCGAGGTGACATGGACGATTGGGCTGGTGGATACAGACGGGAATGGGGGAGCGAGTATTTCGTGGAGCCTCGTGACAAAACCCGTTGTGGAGAATGCAATGTTGAGGGCCATAATAAAACATCGTGTAGCAAAAGAAGAAAAAAATCAAAGGAAGCCAACACCCCTATTGGCAGCACAAGCCAAGGAGGTGGTGATGGTGGTAGAAACACAAGCCAAGGAGGTGGTGATGGTGGTAGAAACACAAGTCAAGGAGGTGGTTATGGTGGTAGAAACACAAGCCAAGGAGATGGTGAAGGTGGTAGAAACACAAGCCAAGGAGATGGTGAAGGTGGTAGAAACACAAGCCAAGGAGGTGGTGAAGGTGGTAGAAACACAAGCCAAGGAGGTGGTAGAGGTCGTGGCAGTGGTAGAGGTCGTGGCGGTGGTAGAGTTCATGGCGGCGGTAGAGGTCGTGGCGGTAGTATGTTTACGTATCTCCGAGGAGAATTTCCGTATGTTTTCTTGCATATTTTCTAATAACTTTTATTGTGCATTTAAGTTTATTTCTATTTACTAACTATTATGTTGCATTCTTGTTATAGGTATGTCGACCCAACCCACCAAGGAGAACAATGATGGGAACGGTATGAGCTACTCCAAAGTGTGGGCGGAGGCTTTGAGGAGGGTGAAGGAAAGGGAAGATGAAGTAGCTCAGTTGATCAAGAAAAGGGAATAGGAAAGGAGGGAGGCTGAAGAAGAACGACGGTGGGAAGAAGATTTCAACAGGAGATTGCGTGAGGCAAGCATCAAGAAAGCAAAGAAAGAACGTGAGAGGAAGGAAAAAAAGAAGCAAAATATGAAAGATACATGTACTTGAAGAGCTTGAGGAATCATCGTCGGTTTGAGAAGATGTCTGAAGAGGCTAGTCTCATAATGGAGAAAGAAGAGAGCAAGAAGAAAGAAGAGAGTAGACGCCAATTCGAGGTGAAGTTCAACTCCGTTGTCCAGCTTGCACGCGACTTGAGGGAAAAGGAAGAAGCGGAGGAAGAGAGGAAAAGGAAGGCGAAGGGGAAGGATCCTCGTGCGACACAGTAGAGTTGCCACCATGTTATGATCTATCGTATGGACTCCACCATGTGGAATTTATTTTGGTCCTTCTGTGACCTTTGCAATGTCGTGAGAACTATGGTTGTACTATTTATGTCGAGAACTATGGTTGTACTATTTATGTTTGTGACCTTTGCAATGCCTGAACTATGGTTTAATGGTGCAACTATGTATCGTGAAATGATGTTGTACTATTTATGTTATGAACCATGTACTGTTAATTTGGGTTATCACTTTTCTTGTGAAATCAACCATGTCAAATGCATGGCGCCACTCCTCAGGGCGTCATGCATATCACCATGACGCCATCGAGTAGGTCGCCATGCATCATGGCGCCGTCTTCCAGCCATGGCGCCACGGGATACTGGGGCGACAAGAAAATCAGTACGACAAAATCCACCAAGTCAAATTCATGGCGCCGTTATAGTACCACGGCGTCGTCCCATAGGGCGCCATGCATTTGGCGCCGTCTTCCAGCCATGGCGCCACGGTGTACTGGGGAGACAAGAAAATCAGTACTACGAAATCCACCAAGTCAAATTCTTGGCGCCGTTGCTGATGGCGCCATGTATAGTACCACGGCGCCGTCGCTTAGGGCGCCATGCATCATGGCACCGTCGTCCGGCCATGGCGCCACGGTGTACTGGGGAGACAAGAAAATCAGTACTACGAAATCCACCAAGTCAAATGCTTAGCGCCGTGGGGGACGGCGCCATACGTAGTACCACGGCGCCGTGGGTGATCGCGCCATACGTAGTACCACGGCGCCGCCTCGTAAGGCGCCATGGTGCGACGGCCAAGCAAATCATGTGCAGCACTCTGCCATGGTCATACATCAAGTCATAGTTCATCATCAACACATAGTTCAGCATCTAAATAGCACATATCAACAACAAAGATACTAGTCCAGCACATAGTTCGACAACAAAGAGCGCTTCAACACATAGTTCGACAACAAATATACTAGTCCAACACATCCGTTCGACAACAAACATAGTCTAACACATAGTAGAGCAATAAAGATAGTCTAACACATAGTAGATCAACAAAGATAGTTCAACATCAAAGAGCACTCCTCACTTCCTCCCCTTTCTTCTTTTCGACGGACGGTCGTTGTTATTCTTCATACGCCCCTCATTCCGTGCACTCCTACGTGGAGGCTCATCGTAGTATTGTTAATTTAATATTGATGCCTTGCGTGTCTGCGCCAATTTTTTCTTCTCCCACTCACTTGGAGTGTATGGGTTTCTTGGCTTTCGACGACGCCTCGGTTGACTAGACTGCGGTGCGTCCGCCATTTGAGATATACCAATCTCGTCATATTCCTCATCACCATCAGAAGCATCCTACGTTTTAAAATGAAAAGGCTAAACTTATTGAAGGTTCCAACACAACACAACAAGGAACTATCGGAGTTAGAAATTCTTTACCTCATCCTCGTCTTCACCCTCCTCTTCCTCCTCACCGTATTCACCCTCCTCTTCCTCCTCACCGTCTTCACCCTCATCCTTGTCACCCTCCTATTCCTCTTCCATGTCCTCAAGACTTGATGATCACCTCAACCTTGTCGGCACGGTGGCCTCGGCGGTACGACAACCAAGCAAAATACCCAAGCCACGTCCCCAACGCTTGGTATGCTATGACATTGTGAATCATGTTAGAAAATTGCAGCACACACAAACTTTAACATGCAAGCAAAAAAAATATTTGCGCATACCTCCACAAACTCTGGGAGGACCGACTCGGACTGTTTACCAGGAGTGTGTTTCAGTACTTCACCAGCAGCCTCCACATGTTTCGAGACCTCCTCACGCTAACAAGAAATAAACAAGTGATCAAATCTTGTTCTACTTTTCAATCATATGTCCGTAAGGCAGCACTTACCACAAAGCGGATAACCCCGGCGGTATTTGCGCCCCTTCCACCTCTGACAAGTCTGTTGTACTCTAGTCTGGCCATCTGGTCGTAAGCCGGATAATCGTCCTCCACTATGTCATCAGAGATAAAAGCGGGAGGTTGTAGGTACAAACGAGACACTTTACCAAGACAAACAAGATAGCAATTGAACGCTTCACCATCGTGTGGTTCCTCCGAAGGTTGGACTCTATGTGGGTCTTCTATCTCCGCAATCTTCGTAAACCACTTCTGTCCGTATTTGTGATGTCTTGAAGCCCAATTCTTTTCCTTCTTCTTCTTCATCTTGTCCAGTCTACAATCAAATTCAGCATCATTGATATTACTATGATGACACACACAATCAATTACCATCTTAAGCTATGTAGATCACTCACCCGTGCAGCACTATGCTAGTATCCTTATATGGCGGAGGGGTGAGCTGAAATAAACCAAACTGCCTCATCACTCGATCTGGAAGGTGCCATTCAACAACATAGACACATATTAACGGAACCCGCATCATCCAAAGATGTGCTTCTTCGAGACACTTGGGGTTCAGGTCGAACCAAACAATAGTACCCACGTGCCCTCGAGTTCCATATGGCTCCCATTCCACCTACATGGAATACAAAATTAGCATATCGAGTTGGTCCATACAAGTAGAAGTACATGTGGCAATTAGGACACAAAGGAATAGATTACCGTCTCCGGAGTTAGCAAGTCGATTTGGTTAGTATATCTCAAATAACATTCTTCAGATTCACCATGGAATGGCTCGGTATTATCCCACAAGTAAGCCCATGTAGGCCGCCGAATACGGGTATCACCGACATTGCCCCATGGTTGTTCTGTCCTGTGGATGGGGCGCCCAACCGGAATGCGACACCACGACCATATCGTGAGTAGCAACATGGGCCCACCAATACATGCTCCTTTGTTTGTCCTACAACACGCCTCGTCCAACTGAACTTAGAGAGAGCTATGTAAATACCAAATTCAAACAATATAGGAGTGATGCAAATATAAGAAGAGCCACATATATACCTGTCGATATAAATAAGCGAGAGCCGCCGAACCCCAGCTGTGCTTAGAGTCCCATAACATAAATAGACAAAGCCACATGTAGGATGCGTTTCTTCCTGTGCCGTCCGAGAGAGTCCTACTAACAACGTACCACAAATATGCCCGAGCATACCTCTCAACCACCACATCATAGGCATCCTCGGGGCACTTCTTAAAATGATCTTGTATCCATTTGTAGGTAGCCCCAGCGGACATCTTCTTGGTTGTCGGCGCATCACCAATTAACTCCGTCATCCCTTCACGCTAATTCTTCGAATCTGTGCTCATAAGAATAGGCTGTCCTTTGATGGGAAGCGCCAGGATCATGGAGACATCCTGCAAAGTCACCGTCATCTCACCACAAGGAAGGTGAAATGAATGTGTCTCGGGTCTCCATCTATCGACAAGAGCCGTGATCAAACATGGGTTCATATGTGGCATCGAACGAGACACAAGATGGACAAAAGGAAGGAGGCCAGTCCTTTTGACCCACGGCGTGTACTGCTCGTCATAAGGCATCTTCTCGCTATGCACCTCATGCGACCTCAGGTGCAACCATTTGAAAACTTTCTTCTTCTCTGCCATGAACATACCACGGTGCCTTGAATCGTAATGCCCATTGAGAATAGATTCGTTTTCCATCCTACATATGTGAGCAAATAGATATATGAGCAAAATCAATCTATAAAACAAAAAATTATTGCCATATGGTGCATATTAGCCACCACACTAATTTTGATATCATCTAAAATTTCTATGTAAACCAAAAATACAATATATATGGTGCAACCTCAATGAAACTTCAAAATAATACTAAGGAAATTCCTCATCTATGTGAAACAACACAATATGTATGAACTAGGGTTAACATATGGAAGTAATGTGATGATTTCAACCATTCTCTACAAACTAGGGTTTACAATAAGAGGGGAAATTGTCCTAGGAATCAATCATCCAACCATATACATGAGAAATCACCAACGAAATCGAAAATCTGTGATGAACTAGGGTTAAGGAAAGGGGGGTTGGGATGATTTCAACCAATAAATTGAGGGGAATATAAGGAGAATACCTTGAGGATTGCAATGGGAAGGAAATCCACCGAAAAATCTTCCAGATTCGCTTGGTTTTGAGGTCCGATTTGAAGAGGGCTTAGAGGGGCGGCGCCTGCGCCATGCCCTCTGTCTCCTGGGTGGGTTGCGATGAAGATGTAAGTGGGAGTCGGGGAGGAGAGAGGGACGCGGCGCTGTTAATCTGTTACAGAGCATGGCGCCGTCACGGGTGGAGTCATCCTCACTTGTATGGCGCCATCGACGATGGCGCCATACTTACGCCAGTGGGCCCAGCTGCCACGCCGTCTGCCACATCATTTGTCAGGATGGCGCCACGGGGAGGAGCGCCATAGGCGCATGGCGTCGTGGTTACGACCATGGCTCCCTCCTGTACGGCGCCATGAAATTAGGTTAGATCCGATAAATTGTTTAAAAAGAAGGTTATTTTTGTCTTTTTTTTAAATAGGTTATTTATGTGATTTTTGCCTCCCGGCTAACCCAAAAAAGATAGTGGCCCGGCCAGCGGCACTCGGCCTCGTGCACAAGAGCAAAGCAGTTTTCCGGGTCGGTCAGCCATGCCGCTCCACAGACGCACAGTCCACAGTGCATGCGTGCGTACGTGTGGCATTGCATGGTCGGTCTTGGTCGAGGACGACTGGTGGATCGTGCGCGTGCCGCGTCCTATACATCTACTGGTGCATTGTGGAATTTATGTTACCGGTGGATCGTACGTGTGGCATGCACCGCCTCATTTACTTCTTTCTCTACAGCAGCAGCAGCAGCAGCAGCTAGCAGCAGAGGTGCACTATGCTGTGCATCAGTGCTTGCTTGAGAGACCTACCGATACTAGAGCTGTCGGTACTAGAAGCTGTTGAACAATTCAGCATTGTGCATGATATCTTGAACGTTATAATTAAGGGCGCGATTAAATCTCAGTCGCCTGACAGTCAGCTGAGCCGATGAGCGATCCCTTCCATCCTTCATATACTTCGGTTCTACAGGTTTTCATTTTGTGTTGGCCTTTTACGTTTGTCCTAGCCCATTGTACGTCAGAATTGTTATCCTTAATTGTTTTTATTTTATATGGGCGAGGTTGCTAGGCTAGCTGGGCTTGATTCTTTTTCTATTACACTCGTCCCTGGCCTTGACACTAAAATCTGTAGGAATAAATAGACAAAACTCAAAATAATTAAAGCAGGATATACAAACCAGCTTACACGCTATGCTAGAAAATTAATTCTGTTAGAAACATTGTACCACCGGAGAAATTCAGTTACACACAACTTGCAAATTTCCATCTACTCTTAACTCAGAAAAATCAGTTAAAATATGCTTATACACTTAAAGGATCTCGGTTGCAACCCAAATGCAACTGTGATCACAACGTGTATCTTAAGGTGGGGATTTTTTTCAATTTCAACCCAACCGCAATTTTGAAACCTCAGTTGTAACCCACATGTAACTCACATGCTAACACGCATCATGACGCGAACTTAACAAACAGAGCTCAGTTACAAACAAGTTGTAACTGTCCCTCCTCCACACCGATGGGTGCTTAATTACAAGCAAGTTGCAACTGCTCTCCTCCACAACGATATGTGCTCAGTTACAAGCAACTTGCGAGTGGCCCGCCGAGGGGGTCCCCCTCCACCCGGTTGCAATCAAGTTGCAACTAGGACCCGCCAGAGCTCACTTACAAGCAAGTTGAAACCCCCCTCCACACCGACAGGTGCTTAGTTATAAGCAAGTTGCAACTAGCCCGCCGACGCCCCCTCCCCCCGGTTGCAATCAAGTTGCAACTGGCCCGGCAGGGGCCCAGTTACAAACAAGTTGCAACTAAGACCCGACAGAGCTCAGTTACAAGCAAGTTGCAACTGGGACCCAACAGAGCTCAGTTACAAGCAAGTTGCGACTGTCTCCCTCCTCCACACCAACGGGGCTCAGTTACAAGCAAATTGCAATTAGCTTGTCGACGGGATCCCCCCAATTGCAATCAAGTTGTTGCAATTGGCCCTCGGTCCCGACGGGGTCCCTCCCGGTTGCAATCAAATTGCAACTAGTCCCCCTCGACGGGGCCCAGTTACAAGGAAGTTGCAACTGGGACCCGACAGAGCTCAGTTACAAACAAATTGAACTCTCCTCCACACCGACGAGTGCTCAGTTACAAGCAAGTTGCAACTGGACCGCTGACGGGGTCCCCCCGGTTGCAATCAAGTTGCAACTGCCCCCCCCCCCCGCCACACACACACCGACATGTGCTCGGTTACAAGCAAGTTGCAACTGGCCCCTCGGCGGGCCCTGAATTACAAGCAAGTTGCAATTGGGACCCAACAGAGCTCAATTATAAGTAAGTTGCAACTTCCCTCCCCCTCCACACCGACGGGTGCTCAGTTACAAGCAAGTTGCAACTGGCCCGCCGAAGGGGTCCCCCGGTGGCAATCAAGTTGCAACTGACCCTCCTCGGCGGGTCCCCAGTTACAAGAAAGTTGCAACTGGGACCCGGCAGAGCTCACTTACAAGCAAGTTGAAACTGCCCTCCACACTGACAAGTGCTTAGTAACAAGCAAGTTGCAACTGGTCCGCCGATGCCTCCCTGGTTGCAATCAAGTTGCAACTGGCCCGACAGGGCCCCAGTTACAAAAAAGTTGCAACTAAGACCCGACAGAGCTCAGTTACAAACAAGTTGAAACCCCTGCACCGACAGTGCTCGATTTAAACAAGTTGCAATCGGCCGTGGCCGACGGTCCCTCCGGTTGCAATCAAGTTGCAACTGGCCCAGCTGGGCCCTAGTTACAAGCAAGTTGCAAATGGGACCCGACAGGGCTCAGTTATAACCAAGTTGCAACTACCCCCCCACACACACACACCGACGGGTGCTCAGTTACAAGCAAGTTGCAACTTGCACACCGACAGAATCCCCTCCCCCCGGTTGCAATCAAGTTGCAACTGCCCCCCCCCCTTGGCGGGCTCCCAGTTACAAGCAAGTTAAAACTAGGACCCAACAGAGCTTAGTTACAAGCAAGTTGCGACTGCCTCCCCCCCCCCCCACACACCAACAGGGCTTAGTTACAAGCAAATTGCAATTATCTTGTCGACGAGATCCCCCAATTGCAATCAAGATGCAATTGGCCCTCGGTCACACCGACGGGGTCCCCTCGGTTGCAATCAAATTGCAACTAGCCCCCCTCGACGGGCCCCCAGTTACAAACAAGTTGCAACTAAGACTCGACAGAGCTCAGTTACAAGCAAGTTGCAACTGGGACCCAACAGAGCTCAGTTACAAGCAAGTTGCGACTGTCTCCCTCCTCCACACCAACGGGGCTCAGTTACAAGCAAATTGCAATTAGCTTGTCGACGGGATCCCCCCAATTGCAATCAAGTTGTTGCAATTGGCCCTCGGTCCCGACGGGGTCCCTCCCGGTTGCAATCAAATTGCAACTAGTCCCCCTCGACGGGGCCCAGTTACAAGGAAGTTGCAACTGGGACCCGACAGAGCTCAGTTACAAACAAATTGAACTCTCCTCCACACCGACGGGTGCTCAGTTACAAGCAAGTTGCAACTGGACCGCTGACGGGGTCCCCCCGGTTGCAATCAAGTTGCAACTGCCCCCCCCCCCGCCACACACACACCGACATGTGCTCGGTTACAAGCAAGTTGCAACTGGCCCCTCGGCGGGCCCTGAATTACAAGCAAGTTGCAATTGGGACCCAACAGAGCTCAATTATAAGTAAGTTGCAACTTCCCTCCCCCTCCACACCGACGGGTGCTCAGTTACAAGCAAGTTGCAACTGGCCCGCCGAAGGGGTCCCCCGGTGGCAATCAAGTTGCAACTGACCCTCCTCGGCGGGTCCCCAGTTACAAGAAAGTTGCAACTGGGACCCGGCAGAGCTCACTTACAAGCAAGTTGAAACCGCCCTCCACAACTGACAAGTGCTTAGTAACAAGCAAGTTGCAACTGGTCCGCTGATGCCTCCCTGGTTGCAATCAAGTTGCAACTGGCCCGACGGGGCCCCAGTTACAAAAAATTTGCAACTAAGACCCGACAGAGCTCAGTTACAAACAAGTTGAAACCCCCCTGCACACCGACAGGTGCTCAGTTACAAGCAAGTTGCAACTGGCCCGCTGACGGGTCCCTCCGGTTGCAATCAAGTTGCAACTGGCCCAGCTGGGCCCTAGTTACAAGCAAGTTGCAAATGGGACCCGACAGGGCTCAGTTATAACCAAGTTGCAACTACCCCCCCCACACACACACACACACACCGACGGGTGCTCAGTTACAAGCAAGTTGCAACTTGCACACCGACAGAATCCCCTCCCCCCGGTTGCAATCAAGTTGCAACTGCCCCCCCCCTTGGCGGGCTCCCAGTTACAAGCAAGTTAAAACTAGGACCCAACAGAGCTTAGTTACAAGCAAGTTGCGACTGCCTCCCCCCCCCACACCAACAGGGCTTAGTTACAAGCAAATTGCAATTATCTTGTCGACGAGATCCCCCAATTGCAATCAAGATGCAATTGGCCCTCGGTCACACCGACGGGGTCCCCTCGGTTGCAATCAAATTGCAACTAGCCCCCCTCGACGGGCCCCCAGTTACAAGTAAGTTGCAACTGGGACCCGACAGAGCTCAGTTACAAACAAGTTGAACTCCCCTCCACACCAACGGGTGCTCAGTTACAAGAAAGTTGTAATCGGACCGATAAGTCCCCGGTTGCTATCCAGTTGCAACTGCCCCCCCCCCCCCACACACACACACCGACATGTGCTCAGTTACAAGCAAGTTGTAACTGCCCCCCTCGGCGGGGCCCGAGTTATAAGCAAGTTGCAACTGGGACCCAACAGAGCTCAACTGCCCTCCCCTCCACATTGACGGGTGCTCAGTTACAAGCAAGTTGCAACTGGCCCGTCGACGGGGTCCCCCCGGTTGCAATCAAGTTGCAACTGGCCCCCTCGGCAGGGCCCCAGTTACAAGCAAGTTTCAACTAGGACCCGATAGAGCTCAGTTACGAGTAAGTTGCAACTCCTCCCCCCTCCCATATCGACGGATGCTCAATTACAAGCAAGTTTGCAACTGCCCCCCCCCCCACCCAAACGGGTGCTCACAATGAACTTACAAAACTAGCCCGCCAACAGGATCCCCCGGTTGCAAGCAAGTTGCAACTATCTGGTTGAGAAACTCAATTGAAACTCGATTGAACCTACAACTCAAAAATACTTAAATATAATCTTAATTTTATTAAAAAAACCACAAAAAAGAAAAAAAAAATGCCCTAGCAGTCTAGCTTCACATATTTATGTTGCTAGTGAATTTTTTTTGCCTCCCATAATAAGACGACCACAAATAACAACTACAAAACACAACACAGACACATGTGAAAAAACAAATAAAAATGGTACAGAAAAAACTAACAAAAACCAGCATCAGCCCATAAGAAACAGCCCCAACCCACCCCGATCAAAATTTCTCTTGCTCCCATCGCGTGTTGCTAGAAACAACCCACAAAAAATAGCAACATAACTCTAGTTGCACGACGGCCACAACCCACAAAACACACACGACACGCACGCGCGCGACGGAACGCTCGCGACCGGAACACAAGTCGCACGACGGAAACTCTAGTTTACACAAATTGCAAAGCATATTATTCAACGGTTAAAAAGGCGTCTGGGACTTAACTAATTCACATACGCCTAAGAACTAGCAAAACCGAAGAAAAAATGACCGCAATTGGTAGAAGATTCGCTCGTGAGTTCCTAGAAAGAGTGAGTATCGCGGGATGATGGAAATCATGTCCCTTTAATTTTGCGTGTGATTCAACATGTACATCTACCTATATTTCTCAAATTCATCATATCTATGATGTGAACAAAAGCGACCACCAGTAGGCATATCGAGCAACAAAACCACTGCAATTAGTATGTCAACATCGCTAGATTTCTATAGAAAGAAAAACACAAGAAAAATCTTTCAAAATTGTATAAAAGAGAACAGATGAGAAATACATAGAATGGGAAGCCCGAAAAGCAAATCGATCCGGCGGTGTTGTTGTCGCCGTCGTGCGAGTGCAACACTGGCCATCCACTTGCAACTTCCATTTCCCAACTAACATAAATCACGATACAAATCCAAAAAACAGTAGCATTTTTTATCAGTTGCAACCTATTTGCAACTCCCAACTAACATGAATCATGGTACAAATCCAACAGATAGCAACATTTTTTATCAGTTGCAGTCTACTTGCAACTCTCAACTAACATGAATCACGATACAAATTCAACAGATAATAATATTTTTAGCAGTTACAACCTACTTACAAATAGAAAAAAAATAGTTACAAACTAGAAACAACTAAGAAAATCTCGATTGCAATCAACTTGCAACTCACATCTAGTAATCATGACGTCTATTCAAGGGTTAGAAGCATTTGGTTATCACTTGCTACTTTTGGCTAGAAGAACTCGGTTGTAACTCATGTGCAACTAAAAAACCTCAGCTACAACCTAATTGTAACTTACAACAATCTTGACGCAAAACCAAAAATGCTAGTTTCATGTTTACGAAAAAACTTAATCATAAAAAGTAATTTAAAATTAGGAATAAGAAGAAGAAAATGAAAAGTGGAAATATAAAAGGGAAAAGAAAATAAATAAAATGAAAACATGGAGAAAAAGACATAAAAATGAAAAATAATAAAATAATTATGTTAAATACCTTCGGTTTTTTTACCGATGAAACACTAAAGAAACAATTTCTAAAAAGAGCCAACATAGTCGTACAATGAGGCTTGTGCACGGTTAGTCGTCCACCTGAATCTGACTTTCGTTTTTATTCCTAAAAAGGCATAGAATAAAAGTAGATAGCAGGCCAGCAGCCCAAACACACGGAAACACCAGGCCGGCAGCCCACGCGCACAACAATAGCCGCAGGGCAGTCTCAGCCTGGAAATTCCACATCGCTAAAAATGTCAAAGCAATCTACAGTCAAAGCAATCTATACGAATCTTGACACACAAATTCGATGGTAATCAAGGCGACTGAGACTTAGCTAGTTCTCAGGCGACTGAGAACTAGCAAAACCGCCTGAGAACTAGCAAAACCGTATAATTAATGCCACGCTCTGTAAACAAAAGCCCATAAGTAGTTATTTGCTTGGCACGAACAATTTATAAGCATGCCAGTCTTAGTCTATCACTCTTAACTAGTAACTCATTGCACCAGCCTACACAGAAGGAACAGATCTATTGATCCATACTCCAACTTCGAAATAAACAGCTCGATGGAAAACGTCGTTACCAATGAACAGCTAGATCGAAACCGTTACATAACAAACGCGATCACAAACAAAACACAATGCAAGAACCAGCACCGAAGGTGCCATTCAATCTACTACGACTCAGGAGCCCGCGCGCGCGGCAGCATCAGGATTCAGGCGACGCACGAGTTGCGGCCGCCGAAGCATCCCATCAGCAGGCTCCTCCTTTTCCGTCTCGGGCGACGGGAGCTGACGAACTCCGGCTGCGGCACCTGGTACAGGTCCTCGTCCACCGGCCGCACTACCCTGGAGGCGGAGGCGCCTCTGGCCTTGACTGCCGTGGCGCGCGCCAAGCCACCAGCCTCAGACGCCCTCTCGCGCCGGCAGCTCCCCTTCTCCCCCTCAGGCATCCTCGTCTTCTTGGGCGTCGGCTTGCGCGGAGGTGGTGAGTACCTGAACCACACGTCGCCGCAGGTCTCCGGCTCCGGCGGGTAGTAGCACTCGGCGGCAGGCGGTTCGCCGTAGTGGTGGTAGCAGTAGTTCCACTCCCCGAACGCCGGCACCTGCGGCCTCCTCGCCTTCTGCAAAACCAAAACAACAAACGCGAGTTAGTACATGAGTTGCAAAGAAACCACACTTGTTTGATTCTTGTAAGGGCGGATGATGCGGCCTGGTTCACACACCCACCTCCATTGGGTTTACCGAAACAGCACAGGGGGCAGGCAGGCAGAGACAGAATGAGTTGGAGAAGAAGAAGAGAAGCAAGCAAGCGGGGCTCGGCGTGTGGGGCGAGTAGTGTACGTACTTGGCTAGTGGAGTAGCTAAACAGAATGGAATGGGACCTCCAATGGCTGGACTACACCCGCTTTTATAGGGAGAATGAGAGGAGAAGCAACGCGGCCGCTCTGGTCGGAACGGCTTTGCGAGTTCACGACCGACCGGCGATGTTGGTTGTGGCAGAGAGTGGCAGCCATGGAAAGGGCCTTTCCAGAGGCGCAGTGGCTACCTGTAGCCTGCGTCAGGCTAGCCTTCGGTAGGCTGGGGGGAGACAGTGGACGCAGCGGGAAAGAGGGGTTGGCCGTACTCGTGGTCCTGGTTTGGCGAGCAGCAAGCTTTTACTACACATGATGGAGAGACCATGTTTCCTCGCTGCACGCCGCAGCGGGTTCAGCTGACCTGCAGCCATCTTGTCGCGCCCCCGTGTTATTTCGACATCATTACAGGCTGATGAGAAATTTATAACATACACATTCCAACTCTTGTGTTCAATTTTTTTTTCCAACTCTGCACCATTATTGACTGGCAATATGCACGCTTCACCTACAAGTCTTCTCTAGCAAAAAACCGCTCCATTTGGAAATAAGTGACACGAGAGGATTTGTCTAGAATACAAATCTGAATCACCTATTTTTGGATGGAAGGAGTTGAACAAATAGTAAAATCTAGCGCAGCCATAGAAAGTTTCGCGCCACACTCCATCATCATCGCAGTCATAGCAGGTGAAGCGTCGCCCTATGTCATTGTCATCGTCGTTGCAGCATGTGCGGCATCCCCCTATCGGCCTCGCAGCCGCATGTGTCGTGCCAACAGCTACAACAGCCCGCACAGGATGAACATGATCACTGCTAATGACTCTTTAGGCGTGTCTGTTAATATGGTAAACGGACCAAGCGCAAACAACCAAACAGTTGACATCCAACTAAGTCCTCATTCAAAAAGTCTACATAGAGTCTGCATAATTTAATGTGGCATTTTTGCTTGTATATGTGTGACAATGTCCACCCTAACACGGTCAAGGTGAGCGTAAATCTCATGCAACCTACCAAACACGCTCCAAATGCCAAAACAGAATGAAAAAACTGAGTTTGGAAGCACGAGTATATACGTAAATTCAATGGTCACTATTTTACGGTTTTTGTCCTCTCGAAAGTGAACCCTTAGTTGGAAAAGATATGCCTTTACCGAACCGGTAACCGAGGCATGGCAAGCATAGGCGGCGGTGAATCCAAACCCATCTAAGGTTCCGACCTCTCGCCGATGATGCAGGCGGTCCGCTTCGCCTCCGTTGGCCTCAGGTCCATGGAGGGGTGCGGGTCACGGCACCTCGCTGGCTGGAGGGTTTTTTCCTTTTTACGTCTTTTTCGGTATGATGAGACGACGACTACATCTTGATGTTAGAATAATGTTCTTTTGTCCTATCATCGCTCCGTCGGTGTGTCTAGTGCTAACGGAGGACGAGTCGTGTGTCCGGCAGATCTTTTGGGATCTTGTCATTTTTCGTATTAGTTGGTGTGGTTTGATGTCAGTCTCTTCAGATATATGGTTGTTATCTCTGGCGATGGTTGTTCCTCTGGTGCGTTGGTCCTTTGGGATCTTAGCACGACGATTTTACGTTTTGTCTATTACAACAAGCTCTACTTTGACAGGCAGCGCGCCTTCGGCTCGTACTAGTGTCAGTAGTCTTCGCTAGGTGGTACATTGACATATTTATAATTTTAATTATTATTAATAGATCTGTGAAATTTCGAAAATAAAAGTGAAGCCTTAGTTTTCTTCTGTTTTTTTACAGAGTGGAGCAGTAAATCTCTGTCTTGATGGTTAGTCGGTGCTGGCCAAATCAGCGTGATAGTTAAATGCCCTTACTTCATGGTGCACACAGACACACATGCCGACGATGCTACCCCGGAGTAGCGAGTGGGCCGGTCAGCGGTTCGGCCGCGTGCACAAGGGCTAGCAGGTTTCGGGCGTCTGCCATGCCGCGGCACAGTGCGTGCGTGCTGTACGTATGCTATGGCATGGCACGGCACCTCCTGCCGGCCGGTCACGGTCCTCATGGAAGACGACGACCCAGAGCAGGCCATGCGCGTGCCGTCCTATATCCGTAGACCGTAGTGTATTGCAGAAAATGTTTATTATATTTTACTACCGGAAATTTATGGCTTGCAGTGCAGGGTCTGCCGTTCTGCGTGGCATGCAGCTTCCTGCATGCATCGCAGGGCCTCCTTTACTCGTCTCTCTCGCTCTCTCTCTATATATACATGCAGCGGCAGCAGCAGAGGTGCACTATGCAGTGCATCAGTAGAGCAATAGCCCTTGGTCCTGTAGCAGTGAATGTTTTGCCTCCACGGAGTGTCGCTGTCTTGTTTCTGCACCTGTAGAGTGCCAATCGAGCCGATCAATGGAGATGGGGTTCAATCGGAGCACACTCATAGTCATAGACCGAGCTACGGTGCAACTAAACATCTATGGATCCAAACTACGTTGGGAATAATCTTGTGCTAATCCAGCTTGAGTCATACTAGTAGTCTAGCTAGTTAATCTTCCTAGTGTAACCCTTTGTTTGTCTTTTTTGAAACAAGACAAAGGAGTTGTCTTTTCATTGATATATTAGAGAAGAGATAGGAAAACTGGCCAAAAACCGATATAACATAGTGCAACACGCCTGTTCTGGGACCGCGCTCCACACGGGTCGACGACCAAAACGTCCAAGCAAACAAGGTCGACACCCAAACAAAAAAACCCTCAACACAACAAGACGAAGGCAAACGACCGGAGCCCCTGCTGTGACATCCACGTCGGCCCCGAGCGGGGCTGCGCTCCGCCTAG
The DNA here is from genome assembly GCA_023614405.1 of Avena insularis. Classification (NCBI taxonomy): domain Eukaryota; kingdom Viridiplantae; phylum Streptophyta; class Magnoliopsida; order Poales; family Poaceae; genus Avena; species Avena insularis. The sequence continues at coordinate 433,136,529 of CM042697.1, read as the reverse complement.
CCGAAGACAAAAGGCCAAAGCTAACCACCAACAGACACCACAGGTCCCTCCGGCCAGCGGAACATCCAAAGTGAGGCCCCAAGAGGCAAACGACGCAAAAGCATCGCCCTCGCCCAAATCCGCATGGGATCCAGGGTTTTCCCCGGAGAACCTAGGTGGAGGAGAGAGAACACCGCTTCGACGATGACTTCAAAAAGGACGCGGCGCCCAAGGGCGTCACCATCATCGGTCCTGGCAAGCCGCCAGGACAAGGCTTTCGCCAAGCAATAAGTCGCAAACCACGTGTCAAACAATACACAAGACAATATGAGGGAAGGCACAACGCAATGCGCGGCGTGGCCTCTAGCTGTTATATTTATATCAACAGATTGTTACAGATTGAGTTGGTTACGATTAGACCTAACTAGTCTAGTTACAGATACAAACATACTAGAGTACGTGAGATGTACGTACTCTATCAGCCCCCCTCAATCTCAACTACAGACCACATGTTGAGATTGCGTTTACACTCCTCAAACAATGGAAGAGGTAGAGACTTTGTGAATATATCGGCTAGTTGATCTTTAGAAGACACAAACCGAACTTGCAGCAGTTTCTGAGCAACTCTCTCATGGATAAAGTGAAAATCAATTTCAATATGCTTTGTCCGTGCGTGAAAGACTGGATTAGACGAAATATAAGTGGCACCAATGTTATCACACCATAAAACAGGTGGAGATTGCTGTCGGATCCCAAGTTCTTTCAACAATGCTTCAACCCAAATGACTTCAGCTGTAGCATTAGCAACTGCCTTATACTCTGCTTCTGTACTTGACCGAGAAACCGTAGCCTGTTTACGTGCACTCCAGGCGATCAAATTTCCACCATAAAACACAGCATGTCCCCCCGTGGATCGCGTGTCATCAACATCCCCGGCCCAATCAGCATCAGAGAAAGCTGAGATGGTAGTAGATACAGAAGGGCGAAGGATCAACCCATGACCAAGTGTATGCTTGACATAACGAAGGATCCTCTTGACCGCAGTAAGATGTTCTTCAGTAGGTGAATGAAGAAACTGACAAACACGATTGACAACAAAAGATATATCAGGTCTAGTCAAAGTGAGATACTGCAAGCCACCAACAATACTCCGATAATCAGTGGCATCATTGTCACCAAGTAAAGTATTATCATCCTTAAAAAGCTTAACAGAAGCCGCCATAGGTGTGACTGCTGTTGTGCACTTGTGAAGACCAGCACGCTTCAACAACTCACTAGCGTATTTACGTTGAGTAAGAGTAAGCCCAGCAGATGTATGAGTCACCTCTAATCCAAGAAAGAAGTGAAGCGGTCCAAGATCCTTAACAACAAATTCTTCACAAAGACCCAGAACAAGCCGATCAATTGCAGAAGAAGAGGAGCCGAGCACAATAATATCATCAACATAGACAAGAAGATAAATGGTCACATCATGTCGCTGTAGTATAAACAAGGAGGTGTCAGCAGTTGAGGGAACAAAACCATGCTGGCGAAGAACTGTCCCAAGACGTGCATGCCATGCTCGTGGAGCCTGTTTAAGACCATATAATGCCTTGTCTAGGTGACACAAGTAATGAGGGCGATCAGGATCTTCGAAACCAGGAGGTTGACGCATAAACACTTCCTCTTCAAGAACACCATTGAGGAAAGCATTTTGTACATCAAGCTGACGTAGGAACCAATCTCGAGTAACCGCAATGGAAAGCAACAGTCGAATAGTGGTGGGTTTAACAACAGGACTGAACGTATCCTCATAATCCAGACCATAGCGTTGCTTGAATCCTTTAGCAACAAGACGAGCTTTATACCTTTCAATTTGACCATTGGCATGTCGCTTAACCTTAAAGATCCATTTGGAATCAATAACATTTGTACCTGACGTGGGAGGAACAAGATGCCAAGTATTATTCTTTAGCAAAGCAGAAAATTCTTGCTCCATTGCCTCACGCCAGTGTGGAATAGCAAGGGCTGCACGAAAATGACGAGGCTCAGATGATGGATCTTGGACAGCATCAGCAACACAGGCAACCATCCAAGCAACAGTACCATTAGACCGTTTTTTCGGCTGATGTACGCCACGCAGGCCGCGCGTGACTGGCCTCAAAGAATCTGAAGGCAAGGGAGCTAGCGGTTGAAGCAGAACATCTGACCGAGCTGGTGTTGGATCAGGAGGGACCAACGGTACTGTACAGTCAGGAGAAGCCTCGTCGGGTGAAGGAGACACAGCACTGGATGACGCGATGGATGGCTCAGCCCGAGGCGTCATTCTACGAGGCGAAGGCGGATCATTGAGAGCCGGCCCAATGGACACAGGCCACGTGAGGCGCAGGGGGTCCAGTGGACCAGGAGTAGGAGTCCCAGCGGCGACCGGTGACTGCATGGGAGCATGCACGCCACACGACGGCGACGAAGTAGCAGAGCCAGAATCCATTGAACTGTGTTGTGGCGACGACAGTGGAGTGCGTGCATCCTCAAGAATTTCGAGCCGCGCCCCACGACCAGTACCTGCACCATGATGAGAAAGCAAAACAGGAGCATGCGCAATACCTTCAAATTGGTCAAGCGAGATGGGTGTAGAATTAAACAAGGGTTGGGACGAAGATGAGGGCAAATCAGAGAAAGGAAAAACTGACTCATCAAATATAACATCACGACTGATATAGACGCGATTGCTAGGAACATGGAGACACTTATAACCTTTGTGAAGAGGACTATATCCTAGGAAGACGCACTTTTTGAGCGCAACTCAAGTTTATGTTTATTGTAAGGGCGAAGATTGGGCCAACATGCACACCCAAAAACTTTAAAGAATGTGTAATCAGGAATTTCTCCAAGTAGGCGCTCAAGAGGAGTTTTCATATTAATGACACGAGTAGGCATGCGATTAATGAGAAAATAGGCTGTAATGAATGCATCACTCCAATAGCAGAAAGGAATAGATGCATGAGCGAGTAATGTAATGCCTGTCTTAACAATATGACGGTGTTTACGCTCGGCACTACCGTTTTGTTGGTGGGTATGAGGACACGAGACACGATGAGCAATGCCAAGTTCCTGGAAGAAAGTATTCAACTTAATATACTCGCCTCCCCAGTCGGACTGAACATACTTAATTTTATGCTCAAGGAGACGCTCAACATGAGCCTGAAACTGACGGAACACTTCAAAAACATCACTTTTACGCTTAATCAGGTAGAGCCAAGTAAAACGACTATAAGAATCCACAAAACTCACATAATAATTATGACTGCTCATAGAAGTTTGGGCAGGGCTCCACACATCAGAATAAATAAGCTCAAGAGGAGTGTTTGTTACATGATGAGAAAGCGAAAAAGGCAACTGGTGACTCTTGCCTTGCTGACAAGCATCACAAACAGATACTAATTTATTTGACTCTGACGGCAACTGATGTCGATGAAGAACATGTTGCACAACCTGGGAGGACGGATGACCTAGACGAGCATGCCACTGAGTAGACGAAGCTTTAAGAGCGCTGAAGACTTGTTTTTGTTGGGTGGTGGAGGAATCATCAAGTGTGTAAAGACCACCGCGACACCGACCTTTAAGTAGGATGGCCCCCGTGAGAAGGTCCTTAACAAAAAGACTGTTAGGATGAAACTCGATAAAAACACGGTTATCAGAGGTGAATCTACAAACGGACAAGAGATTTTTGGTGACAGAAGGAACATAAAGAATATTGCGAAGATGAAGAGGCCTAGATGAAGGGGTGGGAAGAAGAGCTTGACCAACATGAGAAATACGCATACCTGCTCCGTTGGCCGTGTGGACTTGCTCATGGCCCGTATAGGGCTCCCTCATCTGCAACTTCTCCAGTTGTGCAGAAAGATGATCCGTCGCACCAGTATCCGGGTACCAAGCATGATCAATGGGAAGTGACGAGGTCTGGCCTTGCGGTGCTTGGTAGACATGATTAGCCTGTGCAAGCTGACGTTCGAGAAAGCGGCCGTCATTGCCGACGCCCAGGAAAGACTTCTGGAATCGCTTGAAACAACGGGCCGCAAGATGCCCTGGTTCATCACAAAGCTGGCAGTGGTGGCGTGGCACAGATCCACGTCCATATGCAGAGTTGCCACTGGCCGGCCCACTAGATGGCTGAAGCGGACGAGGCCCAGGGGATGGTCCTGGGGTGTTTAGCCGAAATTGTGGAGTCGACGGGGCAGAGGCAGAAGGAGCACGCGGACAGTAGCCTCCTGTCTTCACCGTGTTAGCAGAGTGGATGCTTCCTGGAGTCGACGAGTGACGGTGACCATCCTTGCGCTGCTCGGTGGACACGAGCCGTGCATACAGATCATGAGGCGAAATTGGTGTGGCACGATCAAGCACGACCTCGGCCAGAGAATCGTATTCCTCATCGAGGCCTTGAAGAACGAACGAAGTGAACTCCTCCGGACGGAGTGGCTGGCCAATCGAAGTCAGAGTGTCGGAGAGCGCTTTGATTTTGTTGTAGTAAACAGTGACAGGCGAGTTGAGCTTCTTGGTCTCGCGCAACTCATCACGAAGCTGCATAGAACGAGCCGAAGACTGCGAAGCGAAGCTACTTTCAATGGTGGTCCATGCTTCCTGGGAGGTTTTGGCAAACATTATCATGCTGCCAACCTCGATAGATGATGTAGACAGAAAAGCGGACAGAATCGCTTGATCTTGCTGCACCCAGGAGGCATACGCCGGATTGATCTTGTTGACAGTCGCAGACCCCGCTGTCTCGACACTGAGACGTGAGACGGAGGACACGGAAAGGTCCCCTCCACGTATCCATGGAGGAGATTGCTCCGAAGGAGAGATACGACCTGCGCCCGCCAAAACAGATGGTTGCCGGCGGTCAGCTTGAGGGAGATCTGATTGCCGAAGTGGATGGGCGCGGAAGAGCTCGAGGAAGAAGCGCCAGCGGACATCGCAGACGATGGAAGGAGCGCGGAGAGCGCCGAGGTTGCGGAAGCAGCGGAGGAACCCATCGCGATCTAGGGTTTAGAATCGACGTCTGGCTGATACCATGTCAAACAATACACAAGACAATATGAGGGAAGGCACAACGCAGTGCGCGGCGTGGCCTCTGGCTGTTATATTTATATCAACAGATTGTTACAGATTGAGTTGGTTACGATTAGACCTAACTAGTCTAGTTACAGATACAAACATACTAGAGTACGTGAGCGTACGTACTCTATCACCACGCACCCGCCCCTAAAGGACCGACCGAACCACCACACCAAACCACAACATGACGTCCGTCGTCGAAGCATCGAAAAGGGCAGCCAGACCAAGCATCCCGCACGCCGCCACACCTAGGCTCCCAGTCGCCGAGACGAAAGACGCCGTCCGAATCATCATCGCTGCCCGTGAGATAGTTGCCAAAGCAACCAGAACGAACCCAGGCAGCCACCACCGCGAGAGGGACCAAATATCACAGCCACCGCCATCCTCTGCCATGCCTCAACACCGACGCGACAGACCACGGGAGAGAGGCTTCCCAGTGCCTGCAGCAACCGCCTGGCACCTAACCGCCCCAGGGCACCTCTGCTGCCACCATCTAAGCCATAGCAACAGCGCCGCCCACAGCCTCGCCGCCAGCCACCAGACCTCCAAGCACAGCACCAATGTATAATCCCAAGCCGTTGGTGAGGCTTGAGCATCGATTCAAATGACACGCACACCTTGAAACTTGCGGTCATAGTATGCTTGTGTTCACTACTACATCCGTTTTGATTTTTCATGGATAGGGCGCATGCACATTCCAAGAATTCTCTTTGACCAAAAATTGGTTCGCGCGTACGAGGACTGTTTTATAAATAGTTGAAAATAGTTTTCAATATGAAATGTCCATGTGTATATATACGAGTATTGGCCAACTGAGCCTTTAGATTTTCTAGCATCTAATCTTGGATGGAGAGATCTGTTCAGACTGCATCAGGATTCAGGGGAGCTGAATCCGTTCTAGATTAGCACTACAGTTCAGTAAATGGAAGTGGCGATGCAGTTGCACTTGCGGGTGGACATGCTGCTTGTGCAATGCATCTCCGGTCGGCACCAACCCGCGTCGATCGGTCAATAGGTTTTAAAATATAAGATAGTTTTATCTTGATAAAGCAAATATATATAGACTTGTTTTAGTATATAGGTTCTGTTGAAGGGTAGAGGGGGAGAGATTGCGGAATATGATGGTTGTATTATTGAGCCTCTCGGGCGAATATATATAGACGTACAGGGACCGACTTGGAGTACAAGACAAGTAACCTAGTCTATCCCTAACAGATACGTATACTCTAACATCCCTCGTAGTCATAGCGGTAGCATCGTGAACAACTGGAACGTCGCGAACGGTCAGACTGGAGAGCCGAAGTAGACCAGTGTGCTGACATACCCCCGCAGTGGTAGCGGGAACGTTGTAGACGGTGTCACGTCGCAGAAGCTTGGACCGTAGAGGATGCTGGTGAGGAGCTCAGGCGAGGTGGTAGCCCTTGTGCCGGTGTCGAGTGAGCCGAGAGCGGTGGGTGCTGCAACCTTGGTCGAGGTAGCCGCGCAAGGGGTCGCCGTGGTCGATGTCATGGTCGGGGTTGCCGGTGTCGAGGTAGCCGCATATTAAGCCACGTGCGCGTAGTGCAGCCAGTAGAAGGACATAGATGCATCAGGACAGTCGTCGGAGAGAGCGATGCCGAAGCCGATGCAGTCCGAGCTGTCGAGGACGAGGTGCGGACATGGCTTTGCCAGAACCAGGCGCACGTCGGGAACGAAGGCATACTCTGGTTGTGCCAAAACCGAGTACGCGAAGACGAAGTCGGTGTGACGTAGTCGAGGCAGACGTAGAGGAGGTAGTCGATGCCGTTGAAGACCTTGTCGAAGCCGATGAAGACGAGGCTCTACAACCGAGCTTGCCAGACTCAGGAACGCGACGGGGACAAAGGCACGCACCGGTGTTGCCAGTATCGGGCATGCGAAGAACGGGACAAGTAGAAACAGCTTCACGCCATGTCGGAGAGGAGACTAGCAGAGGAGGACTCTACGACGGTTGCGTTGCGCAGATCGGCGAAGTGCCAATGCAGGCCGCGGTTGTCGGAGTAGACAAGTAGGTGTGGTCGAGGACGAGACAAGGACGATGGCGACGAAGTCGTGCTGGACGAAGACGTAGAAGGCGGTGAACCAGCGACGACCAGGAGTGGTCATACTGGATGCCTAGACGGAGGGGTAGTCGGCGGGACCTACGACAGCCAGGAGTGGCCATGCAGGCTACATGTGGAGATGCGGCCGCGGTGCTTGAAGTAGGCGAGGAAGAACCCGACGACGTGACGAAGACCATGCGCGGACGGCGGCGACCCGCGCCGAGGGAGGTGGCACGGTGGAGGCCTGCGACGTCCTTGCGGGGTGACGGCGATGACCGCGTGCAGCGACGCTACTGCCCGATGGGGCGGCGTAGTTGTAGGGCGCGAGTCGGTGCAGTGGCGTGAGAACCACCAGCGACGGACACGCCTGAGAAGGCGCGTTGGTAGCCGGCGGCGGGGACCAAAGGCGGCGACGCAGCGGCAGCCCGATGCTCGATCGGTGGTAGGCGCGTGCTCGGGGACGTACTCGGCGGAGACGAGCGCCAGATCGGTTGATCAGACCGACGGCGGCGCTGTACGCGCCAAGTCCGTGACGACGGCAGATCGGAATCTGCGGCGTCGTTGTCGGTGCAATCCCAGGCGATGGCGGCGAAGACAATCCGAAGGAGGGTCGGCCGCGGCAGCCTCCCGAGGAAGCCGCAGCAGCCGGCCGCGGTGCGCGGCAGCCTGTCATGAGGTCGCGACGGCCTACCGAGGAAGGCATAGCGGCACAAGTGACAGGCGCACGGGCGCGGTGTAGATCGTCGATGCCGATGGTCGGAGTAGAGACGCGGCGATGACGATGGCGATGGGCGACGCAATCCGATCTAAGATCGGTAAACCAAAAAAGAAAACCGATCAAGAGATCGGAAAAAAAGACTTGCAGGACAGCCGATCACGGATCGGCGGACGAACCCTGCGTACGGGTTGCGCGGCCCCCGACGGAGATCATGGAGATCGACCTCCCCGGGGGCGGCGCGGCGGAAGCGGAGGCGGCGGCTAGGTCAAGGACCATGTCGCTCTGATACCATGTTGAAGGGTAGAGGGAGAGAGAGATTGCGAAATATGATGGTTATATTATTGAGCCTCTCGGGCAAGTATATATAGGCGTACATGGACCGACTTAGAGTACAAGACAAGTAACCTACTTGGAGTATAAGACAAGTAACCTAATCTATCCCTAACAGATACGTATACTCTAACAGGTTCAGCGAGGTTTAAAGTAAATCTACACAGTAAAATAAGTCTAGATTCATTATCTTTATAAACCTAAAACATATTATATTTTAAAACGGAAAAAGTACCCTATAGTGATTTCAAATATATAGTACTCCGTATGATTTATCATGTCCCATTTGGAGCTGGACCAAATACTGATAGTGATTTCAAAGTTCATTCAAATGAACACGCTACAGCATTACAGTTAGTACAGGTGATCATTAGTAACAATTCATCGTCCCAATAGATCGATCACAAAACAAAATACAAAGCATTCTACGGTCAACGCAATTCAGTTAACACTACTGGGAACGCGCATGCAAAAACATAGGTAAATTCAGGTGACGCAGGAGCTGAGGCCCAAGCAACCCATCAGCAGGCTCCTCCTCTTCCGCCGTGGCCGGCGGGAGCTGATGAGCTCCGGCGGCGGCACCTGGTACAGGTCCTCGTCGACCGGCCGAACCATCCTGGAGGCGGAGGCGCATTTGGCCTTGGCCGTGGCGCGCGCCAGGCCGGCAGCGTCATCGGACGCCCTCGTGCGCCGGCCGCTTCCCTTCTCCTCATCCGGCCTCCTCGTCTTCTTGGGCGTCGGTTTGCGCGGAGGCGGCGAGTACCTGAACCACACGTCGCTGCAGGCCTCCGGCTCCGGCTCCGGGGCGTAGTAGCACTCGGCGGAGGGCGGCTCGGCGTAGTGGTGGTAGCAGTAGTTCCACTCACCGAACGCCGGCACCTGCCTCGTCCTCGCCTTCTGCGAAGCCAAAACCATAAAAACCGTGTAAGTTAAAAACCACTCGAATCTTGGTCAATGATTCCTGGTCGGCTGGTCGGATCTTGACGGTACAACACAAACTTACCTCCATCAAACAGCACAGGAGCAAGCAGAGACAGAATGAGGTGGAGAAGAAGAGAAGCAAGTTAGCTGTGGGGGCGAGCTAGAGAAGGAGCTAAAACAGAATGACCTCCAATGGCTGGACCGACGTACGCGTGGTTTTATAGAGAGAACGGGAAAGAGGAGCAACGCCGCACCGAGATCGGAACGGCTTTGCGACCGACCGGACCGGCGATGGAAAGGGCCTTTTCAGAGGCGGCGCAGTAGCTACCTGCAGCCCGCGACAGGCTACGCCCGGTAGGCTAGGAGGACTGAGCAGACAGTACCGGACGCAGCGAGAAACAGGGGTCGGACGGACGGCGTGGTCGTGGTCCTGGTTTGACGAGCAAGCTTTTACTACACGTGATGGAGGGCCCTGTTTCCACGCTGCACGTCGCAGCGGGTTCCAGCTGACTTGCAACCATCTTGTCCAGCCCGTGTTATCACGACATCATTGCAACTTTGCAAGCTCATGAGAATTACTATAAGACACACATTTAATAATCAACTCTGCCCTAGTATCTCTGTTTGGATGAGCAAGTATAATAATGCTAGTCATATTGGGGTAACTTGAGTACAACCTCCTTCATAGTTTGCATGGCGCTCTATAAAACTCTCATAGGATCTAGGCGTAAACGTATTGGCTAAAAATTAGCCTATTAGTGAGCGGTTAAGGCGCATGCATTGGTGGGAGACTGTTGCATGCATAGTAAGTTGAGAGGAAAGGTGTCACATTAATTAATAATTAATTCTTATACGTCTAGAAACGTTGTAGTTTTGAAAAAACTCAAATTTGATTAGGCGCCCTGCAAACCGTGAAGAAGGTAGTAGTAACATAGTCTTACATGTATTGCCAACTAAACATTTAGATGACATGGTATGTAATTAAATGATGAGAGAGAGGCTTGTGGTAACTAGCTATGTTATCATAACATCACATATTTCAAGATAAAATAAGTCTACATTGCAATAAATAAGCCTTACATGACACCACACATATGTTATTTTCCACTATGGGGGTAGTAACTTAGACTAGTAACATACACATGTTACTACTCCAAGTTACTCCCCACTATGACCAGCCTAAGGGTGAGTCAGCTGACTATAAGATTTAAAATATTATATTTGTGCTGAGTTGTTAGAGAGAGATTAGGAGTCAGCTCTTGTACGTGCTACTAGGCACTTCGAAAGATTGAAAGGTGTATCATATGTTAATAAAGTAGCACTTTGAAAGAAACACTTCAATACTATAGCCGACTGCCGGCTATTAGTCATTGGCATGTCATCTATAGTCAACACTATAGCCCACTTGCTATATGTCATAAAGGCGAACCAAGTTGCTAATACCAACACACTTTATAACTCTCTCTCATTAATATATGCATGCACCAATAGTGAGAGAAGTGAGAGGAAAATAAGAACATGCAATGTACTCCCTCGATACTGGTTTATTGTACTAACACGAAAACCAAAAAATATGTTTGACTATAAATTTGACCAATGAAATATAAATGACATGACACAAATATTATATAATTGGAAAGAGCTTTTAAATATTAATCCAATGGTTTAATATTTATGACATATAAGTCATGTTTTATTGATAAATTTTATGGTCAAACTATTTTCTTAAACTCCGTGTTAGCCCAATAAACCGGTATAGAGATAATACAAGAGAGACTAATAAATGAGAGATAGTCCTTATAATCTCAAATGATATAAGAAAGCTCTTAGGACTAATAATCTCAAACAAAGGAAGCACTTCAACGAGATCATGGCTTCTCTAGCATAGTCAGAAAAGTCAATGCTATGTATCGAGCAAGAACAGGTACCTCCGTTTCATATTAGTTGTCTTATTATGACAACTACATCGAGCTAACTCATTTCTAATAGGGAATTTGTCTAAAATGGTCTTTATGGGTCAGGAATCAGACGGGAAAATGACCACTGTCCGGTCTTGGCCAGCTTTCGATGGAGGGTGTCCGAGCGGTGCGACCCATTTTGTTCGTCTTGGCCAGTTGATCATTTTTTTATAAATTTCAATAAATTTTACTATTTAGAATATAAAATACCCATGTTGTTCACAATCAATTAATTTAAATAGTTCAGGAAAAAAACTACAAAATTCTCAAGCAAACATAGTTCACAATGAAACAATGTGAACAAACAATAAAATTAGAGGTGATGACTAGTGGCTTCCTATGTGAGCCCATATATGTATAATCAAAGCATCTTGAAGTCGATTATGAGTATTACGATCATGGATCTCATGATGCATATGGAGGAACTTGTTGAACGATGTTGGCCTTGGCGTCTGCTCAACTAGTTGACCCTCAAATTCTCACCCTTTGTCAAAAAGTATATCATCACGCTCATCCTTCACGATCATGTCGCATGGTTACATATGCAGTCATCACCTTTCACATAGTCTCATTGCTCCATGTTATAAGGGTGCCGAACGATAGCCTACCGAGATTGGAGCACACTAGGTGTCCACTCCATATCCTTCCTACAAGCTTCTTGTTCCTTCGCAAAGCTCGCATATTTATTATCACTAGGTTCGCGGATGTCTTCACAAGTGTTTCCAAATTAGGATAGATGCCATCAATTAGATAATACCCCTTGTTGTATGGATGGCAATTGATCACATAGTGAGGCACTAGAGCATTGCCTCTGCAAGCCTCGAGAATATCTCAAAGCGTTGAAGCACGTTGATGTCATTGTTATAACTTGCATACCAAAAAGAGAGTGCCAAATCCAAAGATCTTGTGATGCAATAGTCTCAAGTATAATTGTGCATCCTTCCGCATCACCATGATATTGCCCTGCCAAGCAAAATGGTAGTTCTTCAACTCCCAATGCATGCAACTATGATTCCTCCTCCTCTGATTAGCTACAAAATGAAAATATGCACTAATACAACCCCCTTCTAAAATATCCCTCTCCCTAGATTGTTGCATTGATTTAATTTCTTTTTTTTTACAAATATAAGTTAACTTGGATGAAATAGTTTTCATCCTCTGTTTAGATACAGGAGACAACACCTAGAATTCATTCGTAATATCTAGCAAGTCATACTCAACCACTATGCGTTGTTTTACTTTGTATTGAGAAGATTCAATATTAGCACACCAACCTTTTAGCCTTTTCCTCACATTTATAGTTTTAAACTTCCATCTATCAATGGCTATAGTAAAGTTGCAAGGAGCAGACCAAAATTTAGCTACTACCTGATCAAAACCTTCTATTTTCAACCACCATCTCTCCAATTTGAATTGTTTAATTTTGGGAACACTTAGGGCCCATGTGGCTACCAACTATACGTTTTGTTTTGACACTGCTGACAAGGATAATAGTATCCCAACAACTAGAAATAAACACTCCATCCTATAGAGCCATCATCAAGTTATCTTGATTATTATCCCAAGTGAACTTCCTCCCCACATTCTTAATTTCCATTAGGCTAAACTTACTAATCTAGTCATTAATTAAGTCAGCCCAATGTTGATTAATGTTTCCTGTATTCTTCACAGAACTTTCTGTAATGAGATTAGATTCTCCTCTTACTAGAGTAGGGCCTACCTTATACGGCTAATTATGAACTCCGGTTTGTGTTCATCATAAGAGGAACCATACATAAAAGTAAATCTCCATACAACACTATCTCTCTTACTTTTTAGCAAGGTAGATACATTTTATGCATATATGTCCCAAGAAATTACATAAAAATATCTATACTGACCCCCATTAAGATACCAACAGGAGTTTCTTCTTACTCCCTCCGATCCATATTACTTATCATTAAAATGGATATATCTAGACATGTTTTAGTACTAGATACATCCATTTCAATGACAAGTAATATGGATCAGAGGGAGTATTACTCTTTCTACAAGAGACCCGGAACCAAGGTTGTCCATCCCTCCGATCATTACTAATGTAACTCGCAGAGTTTTTCTCCATATCGTCCACTGTAACATTTGTTACCAGGTAAGAAAATATCAGGGTGATCAATATGGAAATTAGCCAACCTATGAGTTTCAACATTTTTAATGACATTGATGTTAGATTCAATCTTATTATCAGAAGGACCAAGGTTAATATCTGTTGATCTAGCTTTATACAATAAAGTAATATTATCAAGAGTAGCAGCAAAAGAATAGAAAAATTCATGTATTTTAGTTTTACATTTAGGTACTTCTAATTTCTTGGCTTTCTTCAACTCCTGGGCTCTCTCACTAGTTGTCTTGCCATCTCTGACTATTCTATTGCTCATTCTTGGTGCCAAAACCGGGCCCCAAGTTTTCACAGCGCAGTTTTCTTTTCTGTTTGTACAGATTGGAGCTACTGTAAATCTCTCTTTTGCTGGCCGGTGCTTGCGAAACCAGCGTGATAGTTTTTGAAACGAGTTTTTTTTTTAACGAGAACCAGCGTGATAGTTAAATGCCCTTTCTTCATGTCATGGTGCAGACAGTCCCCGGCTACCCCGTGAAGTAGCGACTAGCGAGTGGGCCGGTCAGCGGTTCGGCCGCGTGCACAAGGGCAAGCACGTTTCGGGATCTGCCATGCCGCGGCACAGTGCGTGCGTGCTGTACGTATGCTATGGCATGGCATGGCACCTCTCCGGCCGGTCATGGAGGAGGAGGTGGAGGACCCAGAGCGCAGGCCATGTGCGTGCCGTCCTATATCCGTAGTGTATTATTGGAAAATGTTTATTTTATTATCGGAAAATTTATGGCTTGCGGTGCAGGGCTACCGTTCTGTGTGGCCATGCATCGCACAGCCTGCTTTACTCGTCTCTCTCTACATGCAGCGGCAGCAGCAGGTGGTGCACTATGCGGTGCATCGGTAGTGCACGAGAACTTGGTTCTGTAGCAGTGAATCACGAGTAGAAAACGACTTTTCTTTTTTGCAGCTCCAGACTTTAGTCCCAGCCTCCTCTAAAACCGGAAATAGTGTTAGCACTAGTCCCGGTCTATGAATTCTGCAACGGCTACATGATCCTGTATTACTAGTCTCGGTCCATGGGCAACCTCTAGTTCCGGCTGATAACACAGGCCAAGACTAGAGCTCCTGTGAGACCCATGGCTATATTTAGTCTGGGTTCTTGTTACAATCCAGGACTAGAGGTTAACCTCTAGTCTGAGTTCATTTTACCACCCGGGACAACTTATTACCACTATATATGCATGTTCGACCCAGTCCAAAAGCATGGCTATTTCCTCCAAGTAACAGCTCAAGTTCATCCTCATTTTTTGTCTAATTTGGTGGCAACTTTCAATCCAAGATTTGGTGGCAACTTTCAATCCAAGATTTGGTGGCATCATCTATCAATCGAAGCTTCTAAAATGGTTAGCAACTTCAATCATTCACCTCTTATTGTTATAGTTTAGCTCAATGCTCTAGAATTAGAATGAGGAATTTCATGCTTAGAAGTGTAGAGGGGATTTTAGATGTATAATTTTAAGCATAGTTTGATTATACAAAAAGCTACTGAAAGTTGAGATGTGCATTTGAAGAGTTTCGGATCTCAGAGTTGAATAAGGTTTTCACTGCTAGAGCAATAATTAAATAGTCAACATTTTTATGTTAACAGTTTTGTCCAATTCAAAAATTAGTGCATGTAAAATTTTAATATGATACAAAATCTTAATTCAAAAATTAGTGCATGTAAAAGTAATTGTAGTAAAAATGATCCAAACTTTTTATATGATAGAAAATTTTAATTGTACTGCAGATGAGCTGAGAATGGATGTATGACGCTCCCCGAATGTCTGACGCGTTCATTAAAGGCGTGCATTCTTTCCTCGAGTTGGCTGAGGCAAACAAGCGGAATGGTTTTATGTGTTGTCTGTGTCGTGTCTGTCGGAATAAGAAGGATTACTCTTTATCCAAAACCATTCACATCCACCTGATTCAATCAGGTTTCATGTCCGGCTATATTTGTTGGACAAAGCATGGAGAAAGCGGGGTTATGATGGAAGACAGCGAAGAAGAAGAAGAGAATGATGATAATTATCCAATGTTTCCTGAATACGGTGGCACTGCACTAGAAGACAATAAACAAGAAGAAGGTCAAGAACATGCATTAGATGAGACTGCTGATGATCTTCGTCAGGCCATTCTTGATGCACGGAGCGAATGCGAAAATGAAAACGAGAAGAAGAAGTTGTAGCGCATGTTAGAGGATCAAAATTGTTATACCCAAATTGCGAAGATGGCAACAAAAAGCTCGGTACCACACTGAAATTACTGCAATGGAAAGCAGGGAATGGTTTATCTGACAAGGGATTTGAGAAGCTACTAAAAATTTGGAAGAAGAAGCTTCCAAAGGATAATGAATTGCCTGTCAGTACATACGAGGCAAAGAAGGTCGTCTTCCCTCTAGGACTAGAGGTGCAGAAGATACATGCATGCATTAATGACTGCATATTATATCGCGGTGAGGAGTACGAGAATTTGGATGCATGCCCGGTATGTGGCGCATTGCGTTATAAGATCAGACAAGATGACCCTGGTGATGTTGAGGGCGAGCAGTGCCCCAGGAAGAGGGTTCCTGCAAAGGTTATGTGGTATGCTCCTATAATACCACGGTTGAAACATTTTTTGAGAAACAAAGAGCATGTCAAGTTGTTGCGATGGCACAAAGAAGAGCGCAGGAAAGACTCGATGTTGAGACACCCCGCTGATGGGTCGCAATGGAGAAAAATCGATAGAGAGTACCCGAGGTTTGCAGATGACGCAAGGAACTTAAGGTTTGGTCTAAGTACAGATGGCATGAATCCTTTTGGAGAGCAGAGCTGCAGTCATAGCACCTGGCCTGTAACTCTATGTATATATAACCTGCCTCCTTGGTTGTGCATGAAGCGGAAGTTCATTATGATGACAGTGCTCATCCAAGGCCTGAAGCAACCCGGCAATGACATTGATGTCTATCTAAGGCCATTAGTTAAAGAACTACTACCATTGTGGTGCGAGGAAGGTGTTCGTATGTGGGATGAGCACAAACAGGAACCATTTGACCTACGGGCGTTGTTGTTCGTAACCATCAATGATTGGCCTGCTCTTAGTAACCTTTCAGGACAGTTAAACAAGGGATACAATGCATGCACGCATTGTTTAGATGATACTAAAAGTATATATTTGGATAAAGGTAAGAAGAATGTGTACCTCGGGAATCGTCGATTTCTTTCGGCCAGGCATACCGCAAGAAAGAAAGGCAAGCATTTCAATGGTGAGGCGGATCACCGGAAGAAGCCTATCCGCAGTACTTGTGATGATATATTTGGTATGGTCAAGGATCTAGAAGTAATCTTTGGAAAGGGCCCTTGCGGTCAATCTGTTCCAAATGACGCTGACGGACATGTGCCCATGTGGAAGAAGAAATCTATATTTTGGGAGCTACCCTATTGGAAAGTTCTAGATGTCCGCTCTGCAATCAACGTGATGCACGTGACGAAGTATCTTTGCGTGAACCTGCTAGGATTTATGGACGTGTATGGAAAGACAAAAGATACGCCAGAAGCACGGCAGGACCAGCAAGGTATGAAAGACCGAGACGGCGTGCATCCAATAAAGACAGATAAAGGACGTATAAGTGCTCCCTGAAACTAGCAGTAGTAGTGTTCCTGCTTTCGCAAACCATCGATCTTGGAGATGCCTCAAACTGGCTGGAGGACTGGCCTATTTATAGTACAAGCAGCTCGGCATAGTGTCGACACTCACGACATAATGTCGACACTTACCCCTATTATTAGTGCTCACTCGTGTTTTGTCCTGGTTGGTGTCTTCAACCGGGACTAAAGATTCAGCTTTAGTCCCGGTTGGCGACAGCATCCGGAAGAAGGAAAAATCTGCACGACATAATGTCGACACTCACTCATATCATTAGTGCTGCCTTCCCTAGCCTGCCTTCCCTAGCCTGCCTGCCCTAGTCTTGCCTTCCCTAGCCTGCCGCAAGCTTTAGTGCCGGTCCATATTTAGTATGCTAATAGATTTACATAATAGGATTTTTTTTTGCAAAATTTGATTTATAATACATATTTTGCAGCATCACAGAATAAAAGATAAAGAAATAATAAAATTAATAAATTCAAACTCTAGTATACAAAAGATATTTTTAATTCAACAAAATATTAGTTTTATAACAGAATATGCTAATATATTTACATTATAGATCTTTTTTCTGTAAAATTTGATATATAATAAATATTTTTCATCATCACAGAATAAAAGATAAAGAAATAATAATATTAATAAATTCAAACTCTATTATAGAAAAGATATTTTTTAATTCAACAAAATATTAGTTTTATAGCATAATATGCTAATAGATTTACATTATAGATCTTTTTTTCTGCAAAATTTGATATATAATACATATTTTTCATCATCATAGAATAAAAGATAAAGAAATAAATAAATTTTAAAAAATCAACCTCTAGTCCCGGCCTCAGCCTCCAGCCGGGACTAGAGGTCTTTGCGCGAACGCGAAAAGACCTCTAGTCCCGGGTGGAGGCTGAGGTCGGGACTAGAGGCCCCCCCCCTCTAGTCCCGGCTGGAGGCTGGGCCCTCCTCCCGGCCCGAGCCACGAGCCGGGACGTTTCTTTCTTCTACAAAACGACGCCCTAGGTCAGCTGCCCGCACTGCCACGCCTGCTACCCGCCACCGCGCCATCCCATCCGCGCCATCCGCGCGCCCGTCCGGATCGAGTCATGCGCCCTCACCGCCCTCGTCCCACGCCCTTGCGCTCCCGTCCCGTGCCGCCTGGCATCTCCCCTCAGCGCCTCTCTCACCCATCCCCGCGCCATGTGATGAGTTTTTTTCTGTCTTTTCAACATATATAGTGTATTTAGTTAGTATTTATTAGTATATATTTAGTTAGTATTTCTGTTTTTTCAACATAGTGTATTTAGTTAGTATATATTATTTAGTATTTAGGATTTAGTTAGTATTTATTATTTAAGATATATTAGTTAGTATTTAGTTATTAGTATTTAGGATATATTAGTTAGTATTTAATGTATTTTTTCAATATATAGTGTATATTAGTTAGTATTTAGGATTTTAGGTAGTATTTAGTGTATAGGGTATTTTTTCCCTAAATAGTGTATTTTTTCAATATATAGTGTATATTGTTTAGTATTTAGGATATTAGTTTGTATTTAATTTATACACAGTGTATTTTTTCCTAAATAGTGTATTTTTCCTAAGTAGTGTATATTGTTTAGTATTTAATTAGGATATTAGTTAGTATATAGTGTATATATAGTATATTTTGTTCTAAATAGTGTATTTTTTCTTAAGTAGTGTATATTATTTAGTATTTATGATATTAGTTAGTATTTACTATATATATTGTATTTTTTTCCTAAAGAGTGTATTTTTCGGTCAAATCCATACCTACTTTAGGATATGCTCGAGCATCCTCGTAGCCAACTCGGCCAGAGCGAGGGAATACTACGCTCTAGCGGTGTTGTACGAGACTGGGCTCCGCCAGGCTGGCACTAGGAGGTGCTACCGTCAGGGACGCGTAGCTTGGTGAGGAATCCGGGTGTCGTTGTCGACCCGGATCTTCTTTGGTGGAGGTCACGTGGCCCAGGCAGAGTGCAGAGGGAGCCGAACCCCGAGGAGATGGTACGACGTCGCGTCAGGGAGGAGGACGAGCACGTCCGTCGCTATATGGTGATGTTGGACGACGCTAGGCTGGCCCCCCATACCTGGCAGGTTATTCAGGGATATCACCCTAGTTATAGTCCGGTGATGGTTCCAACTATTTGGTTGGTCACATCCCGCGGCTCAGGAGTCGGTAGTCGACGTTGAGTTTGAGATGTTATCAGACAAGATGTTGTTTTTATATGATATTACTACTTTGTCGTTATTCGAGATGTATTATGACTTCTTTGTTGTTTTCTGAGATGTTATTCGAGATGTTATATGATTTTAATACTTTTGTTGTCATTCGAGATGTAATATAATTCTATTACTCATATATGCACATTATGTCATAACAGTTACTGGCTGGTGCAGGACCGCTCCCCTATCAGGATGGAGCGCTCGTCGATTAGGGTGGGGAAGAAGACTGTGGAGCAGAAGATGGCTCACAGTTTCTAAATGAGTCTGGTGAGGGAATAGAGATAGAACCTCAAGTCGAAGCGCATACTAGTTTTAATTTCGAAGATGGCTTGGAAAATGATGGACCAGCCTTGACAAAGTCTGGCGAGGTATATTATTAAGCCTTTTGATCACTAGTAGATAGATGCATTAATTGATTTATGTATATATATATTAACGAATGTTGTTTCTTATTTTAGACATCCACGTCGACCGCGCCAGTTAAAAATAGTAAACGAGGACCGGCCAAAGGGATGCCCGATGATGCGCATCTCACAATTGTTGAGGTCTCTCCAGTGGGCGTCCCGTTGCTTCCCATAAAGAACGCAAACACATTTATTCATCAATGTGGATTTGTTGTTAGGGACAACGTCCTGATCAGCATTATCAACTAGAATAAGCCAGCAAAGGCCGATGAATATTCTATGAGTTATGTCGAGGACAGTTACAAAGACATACTATGGAAAAAGCTCATTCGCCATTTCACCCTACCGGTCTTAGAGACTAAGGAGGCCATAGATGATATGAGATCCAAAGTTAAGCGTTTCGCTCTTAAGAAGATGGCCCAACAGTTCAATAACTATAAGAAAAGATTGTACAATGAATATCTCGAGGAAGGAAAAGTTCCAGCATTCGAGGACTCACTAGAGAAGCAGCGGCCTCACTGAGAAAGATTTCTAGACTACAAGAAATCAGCAATAGCAAAAAAAAAAGGTCTGCAAAGAATAAAGAAAATGCTGCAAAAAAGAAATATCACCATACGATGGAGACAGGTGGCTATAGGACTTCCGTTTCTAAGTGGGAGGAAGTCGAGAAAGCCTTGCATACCTAAGGGCTCACTCCAGCTACAGAGGACTGGCCCATCAGAGTAAGGAATTGGTTACTTGCCCATGGGCAAAGTATGACATGGAAACAGGGGAGTTAATATTCGATAAAAAGTCTAATGTTGCTACACCCATGGAGAAATTGTTAAAACAATTGAGGAGGTTAAAAAGGGTGACTTCAAACCCGACAGAGAGAACGGCGAGCTGACAAAGGCCCTCGGGAATCCTGAAAAACCAGGATGAACACGAGGCTTTGAACCTTCTGTGCCGTGGAAAACTGGGTTTCCTGAGGACACTGAATCCTATAGAAGCCGAGCAAGGGAAAAAAGCGAAAGCAGATAGCGGAGGCATACCGGTTGTGTAGCATGGAAAGAAAGAACGAGGAAATATATGCCATGCTAAAGGAGCAACAGAAAAAGCTGGACGAAATGCGCCAGCAAGGGCCAACTCATCAGCGGCTAGAAGAAAGTGTCGATGTCCCATCGCAGCGGAGAAGCAGTGTCGCTTCCACGGTGGCCGATCCGATAGATTGATATCCCGTGGACAATATCACTGAGAAGACAAGCTGTGAGCTGCATGTGGGAGTGATGAACTTATCCTTCAAGGCGGCTCTCGGTTATGCTTTATCTTGTAAACCTGAAGCACGCTGGCATTGCAAAGAGATTCCAGATGGCTATGCTCGTGTCTTGGTGGATGAGATTCTACCTCAATATGAATCACTACAACTTGACATCCGTGGACCCGAAGATGAGAGCACGCTAGGAGAAGTCAGGGGCTCTATCATTCTATGGCGCAAGCAGGCTCTACACCCAAGCCACCACCGTCTCCTCTGCATCAGCCGACTCTGCCGCCTCCAGCAAGTCCACATGAGGAGTG
Source organism: Avena insularis (assembly GCA_023614405.1). Lineage (NCBI taxonomy): Eukaryota > Viridiplantae > Streptophyta > Magnoliopsida > Poales > Poaceae > Avena > Avena insularis. The sequence continues at coordinate 433,115,518 of CM042697.1, read as the reverse complement.
GGACGACCACCATAGTGCGAGTCCATCGCCGCATCATCCCACTCCCCCGTCGCGTCAGCCCACTCCGCTGCCGCCATGTCAGACGAAGAAGGCGGTCTCTTATTCAACTAGTATAAATACTAGTCAGAAGGAAGCCAAAGGTAAAAAGGTGAAGAAAATCCCGCCGCCTCCTCCCAAGTTACCTTACGAGATGACTGATGAGGAAACCAAAGCGATCAATGATGCCCAAGTTAAAGCCTTCTTTGCACCCAAAGCTCCCGAGCCAAAACAAATATTTGATCTCAAAGCCAAAAAGTGGGCTAAGGGGTTTCTTGAGCAACCATCGCAATATGATATAAATAAGGCTGATGACTACAAACGCTGTCTGCTGAGAATTGGTAGGAAGAATCCAGGAAATACTACTTCAAGCAGCGGTAATACTCCAGGAAATACTACTGCAAGCAGCGGGAAAAGAGATGTTGCGCAACTTGGAATGCAGGCAAACAAATCGATCGCCCCGCTCAAGGTGTTATCCAATACTGATCATCAGAATATTATAGCAATGGAATTTGCCAAAGGTGCTAGTATTACAATTGATCAAGCGCTAGGCGGGCATATCCCCATACAAGAGGAATTTGCATGGAGATATGAATACGGGAAGACTCTCGTCAGACCTGATGAGGTCAAATTTCTACCAACTCAAATGCGAAGACTGCATGAGTGGTACAAGAAAGTCTCTATATGCGATGAAGAAGAACGATTGCCAGCGCTGCTTGTGAGAATTACAAGTGAGCATTTTATTGGTGAAGACCAGTTGCAAATTTATTTTGAGGAATTCTATATGTTATTCAAACAAGATGCCCTTGACTTGAGTCTCCTCGCTACCTATTGCCTGTAAGTGGTTCATTTATTTCTATGATAACGTCTCTAACCCAGATCTTTTATTGCATGTAATTATCTTTACTATATGCTATTATGCAGAATGAAGAGCGATGAATGTGACCGGAAGAAAATCTTTGACACTGGGTTCATCGACCCACACCGGTTTAATCAAAGATTGCTAAAGGAATACCCCAAGGACACGGAGCGTAACTTGCTAAGGGTCTTATTGAGGCAACATTACAAACGAAGAATATTGTTTCCCTATAAGTAAGAGTGTTACTGCCTTGTACAGATCACTTAATTCTGCTAAGTGTAATTGATGAGTTACTTACGTATATAAATGTGCGTAGCTATCGCTGGATTCTGCTAACCATTGAAGTTGACGCTGGAAGAGTTGAAATCAAGGACTCGCTAATGAGAGACGAATCAGAGTACGCATTCATTAAATATATGCTCCAGAGGTAATTTCAGTCATTATCGCACTATATCGGTCTCTTTCGTTCATATATATATATCCCGAGATATCAAGTAACTAATAACTCATTTATTCTTTTTTTGGCCGAGCAGGGTTTGGAAAGCTGTCACTAATGCTATGGTTGGTGAATTTAAAGACGACCTTAGTTTTCATCGGATCAATGTAAGTAGTACGAGCTAGATCCGCGCATCTCTTCAATTCTAGTTTCAATACCATTATGTCATGCTTGATTAGTATTTGATTGAAACCTTTTGTTGTAAAGTGCGAGAGACAACCACTAGGTACTAATCTACGTGGATACTTCGTGTGCGAGTACATTCGCTCTGAGGTCAGTGAGCGGGACGGAGGGACATTTTTAGAAGTACGTGGACAATATATTCACATTTTTTGTTGAGTGTCATTCATAATATTTGTTTCGACTATTGATATTCATATTGACCTCCTTCTTTTATATATAGTTGGAAAGATTGCGGGAGAATCTCGATCCAAGGAAGCGTTTGGTAGCAATTCAAGAGGAATTGGCGGGATTTTTGTTGACCATGTCATAAACCCAGAAGGAAAATACCATACCTCCGGCTACCCGTGATTTAATGAACTTGTAACCGAATAGATGGGTTGTGATCTCCATTTATGTATATATTTATGTAATGTAGAATTATATGTAATGTAGAATTATATCTATATAATTATGATGATGTTGTGTGTAATGGGTTTCTTTGTTGCATGTCACTTTACGCCAAACGCAACCCTCCTATACCTATCCTCCTGCCACGGCAGAACCCCGCATTCGGCTACCTCCACAGAAATCGGTCCCAAAATTCTGCCGTGGCAAAAACCTGCATCGGCTGCCGCGGCAGAAAAGGGCCCCAAAACTCTGCCGCGGCAGAAACCCCATCGGCTGCCACGGCAGAAAACGACCTCAAAACTCTGCCGCGACAGCCGAATTGGTAAAATGCTGCTGACATGGTTATACCCTACGGGTACCCGATGTTAGCATATCTGGTCCGGCCCAACGGAAGGCCCACTCGACGACCTACCAGGGTCCATGACGCCTATGACGGTTCGGCTGCTATGAAGCCCATATGGACACGGACTCCCAAGCGCACAAGACAAGGAAAGCTCAAGACAAGAGTTTGAATACAACTTGTAACCTACTCGTATCGGTACCTGAGACCTAGCCTCTCCATATATAAAGGCTAGGAGGGGCCAACGAGGAGGGCACCCCCGTTAGACTAGACCACAACAGATCTATAGATCTAGATCTCTCTTCCAATCTGTCGCACACCACCGCATACACACCTCCACGCCAGATTGCAGTTGCGCACCCCTGTAACCTTCGGTTCCTCCGTAATCAAGAGCAGACAAGCAGGAGTAGGGTTTTCCCTCCGGGGGATGAACCTAGGTAAACCTCGTGTCCCCGTGTTGCTTGTTTGCTAACCGTTCCGCGATCTCCAGCATCCCCATCTTCTCCAAAACCCAAGTCCATAACAATGGGCATTGACGAGATTAAACCTCGTCAATTGACGCCGTCTATGGGAATCGAGGGCGCTGATTGTGCGATCGTGACGGTCCCATCACCTGCAATCTATGGTATCGGAGAAACAGATCTGCGTCGGATCCTTCACCATTGACTACGCATGGGCTCGAGGGCTCTAAGTCAGCTCTGCCCTCTCGATCTGCTAATCGGATCTATGGGATCTAAGTTTTCTCAGCAGATTATCATATGCCGAAAGTCAAGCGTTGCATAAATCTTCATGGAAGTACCGAGAAATCAGGCTACTGGCGGGCCATGTCCTGATGAGGCACGTACACAGAGAAAATCGATCTGGCACAAATCATGTGGCCACTGCGACATCTGTTCTCTGATCGTTGTCGGACATGCGCACTAGCGTGATCAAGGAAAACAAAGAAGCCGTGAGCAATACACTACATGTGTCTGATTGATACAAAGGAATCTCTTTCCACTTTAGATAATTCCAATTATTATATTCAATTTTATCATACGATGGGAACCTGGGGCGATCCACAGAACAACAATACGGCGCACGGTCATCTCGTTCTACTCGCTGCATTGTCTCAACTCGTGGCACCTTCGGATGACAAAAATCCAACGACTCCACTGCCGACTCCACCGAGAGACCCGCTATGGTCTTCAGCTACGCCAACTCCACGGCGCGACCTCCTACGGTCTTCAGTTGTAGCGACCTGGAGGCTTCTTTCGCTCCGGCAACCTGCTTGGTCTTCGGATGCGGCGAAATGCGATCACATCGATGCGGCAACCCGATGAAGTCTTCGCTCGCCCGCCCGTTCTGATCTCGGACGTGGCAACTCATCACCATGCGACTCCGGTCCTCCGTGTCGACCATGTCCGCCGCGTGACCCGTTGCCAGGTTAACTACATGTCCATTGCGCAACTCTCGGCCGCTATGTTGACTACTCATCTGGCGTCGTTCTGGCGACCTACTGTACTTTTCGACTCCGGAGATCCGCTACGATCTTCGGCTCCAATGAATCGGGGGCTCGGGGGCTCCCTCGGCTTCGACACCATGTGTCCGCATCTACTTCGCCCACTGCTGCGTCGACTACGTCTGTGATCGGATCTACCTCGTCGATAACCGATAAAGCTAAGTTCCCCTCTACTTAGAGTTGATTATTTTGTTTACTTTAACTCGCACTCGAAACACTCGGGGGCTGCGCCCTCTTCGAGTAACCTAATGTGCCTTTGGCCCCACGCACTCGAGCACCTCGAACGCGACAGCCCGAGTAGCTGATTCTACCTGACCGTCGAATCCTTGAACTCCGAGTGCCTCGGCAAGGTACTGAGACTAAGGGTAATAAGGTGTAACATCCAAAAATACTAAGTTTGGATCATCAAATTCTAATCATCAAAATTAGGGTTAACAAAAACTTTTCTAAATGAAATCATGAATGCATGCATATGTGTATGCATGGATGTTTAAATCCTTTAAAACCACCTTGTTTGTGTGAGCCATTGCTTGTAAAATGTTTCTTAGGTGAAATAAACATCATCTAAAACATTCCCCACACGTTTCCTAAAGACAAGTAAATCAAAACACATATATGAAATGAATTGTCATTTTGGCCAATTTAACTCCCATGCCTACTTTGGCTGTCTCAAACTTTCAGAACCTAACAGAAACTTTTCTGGATCTTTGCACCCCTTGAATGTACTCATAACAAGGTATCAAGGCCCACTTTGTGATCATCCATAAACTTTCAAATGCATAGTTTAAATGACAATTCAAAATTGAATCTTCTTCATATGGGAAGATCCCACTTTTTCAAAAACCACTCAAACAAGCTCAACTTTCAAAACCCAAGCATCTGCAGACTCACCAGCACCAATCTAGCAAACCCACCAAAAATCATTTCAAATTTCAGAACTTGATTTCATGCGGCCATTTCATCAAACAGGTTGCAGACACAAATCAAACAAAACATCAAACACTATTGTGAGCAATGATTCTTGCCTAACTTGTTCCCTAGTTAGCTCACACACAGCTCAGTAGATCATCTAGAAAGATTAGCCCAGCACTAGCAACCCTGTGAGCTTGCCATTGCCATCAATGGTGAATAGCCGAGCACCCTCTTGCCACCCCATAGTCGACAAAGAAGCTAGGAGCAGCAGCAAGCCTAGCCAGACATGTCAGGGAGGCAGCCACCGTCCACCGCCACTCACGACCACGCGCAAGCAAGCCGCGCCAGACCATGCCGGCGTGCGCCAGAGCGCCACCTCGACCATCACCCACAGACCGGCCGGCCGCCTCACCGCGGCGTGCACACGATCGCCATCAACCCAGAGGCCACCAGACATCCCTTTGCCGCCTGCGTCAAGACACCACCGCCGTCCGAAGACGCCGCCTACCGCAGAGCACCGCCTTCAGACCAAACCACACCGCCCCATGCCTCGAGACCATGTCGTTGAGTATCGCCAGGAGACACCGCACCGTCCCCTACCCTTGCCCATGCCTTTAGCCGCCTGTACCATCGCCCCCGACGAGCTCACCGTGCACCCCGACGGTCCCCTCGCTCGACTATAAATAGAGGCCACCCCCGCACGATTTCTTCACACCATCTCACTCCCCTCTCCTCACTGATCGTGCCACACCATTCTCAGACCAAGGCGAGCACCACCTCGCCGGAATTTCACCGAGCCTACATTGCCGGAGAAGAAGGAGCCAGCGATTGAGCCACCTCAGAGCCGCGACCACCCCTGAGTTCGCCATCGTCGACTTCGTCATTCGCCCGCCGACCTCGCCAAGACCCGGTGAGCCCCCAACGACCCTCACTGGCCGCGCTAGGTTTCGTTCTTGCCAGAGTTGTCTCGCGTCGACGATGAGTCCCAGCCGTTAGATTAGAACTAGATCGAACGATCCACGTCGCCCCATACCGCTTCGCCCAGCCCCGTGTCAATGACAAGTGGGGACACCCACTTAAGCAGCCCGCGGGAGCACTGCGCTTAGCAGGCCGGCCTAGTAACTTTTCCCGCGCAGCCCGGTTATTCAAATTAAACCTTTTTCTATTTCAATTCAAACACACTTCTGTACCCAACTTCAAAAATCAACCCAGATCGATTAAGTGCACCAAATTGAATGAAACCAATTTTGTTGGAAAGGTCTATGAATGCTGAATCCAAGCCCGTCGGATTCAAGTCATTTGGATCTATAGATCACCCATGGTAAAAATAACAAGGCAGAAGCTTTTCTGCATTCAAACATTTTTCAAATTTAAACCATAATAGCTTTTGAGTTGATTCCAACTCTCAAAAATCACATTTAACCATACCTTTCAGAATATATAAAAATTTATAGGTTTACTTGCAGAAATAGTGTTCAAGTAATAAAAGAATGCTACATAAGCATTTCTAGCCACTTTAATTAATTAAAATAAAAGGGTAAAACCTTATTAAATTGTGACACCACTTTAAATCACATTCCTATGGACTACAATATGTGGTGATGACATGTGTCAACATGATCCCATACTTGGTTTGGAGAATATTAAATCTTAAGTAGTTTTTCAATGAGTAGAAATTATTTTTCTAAAAATAAAAGGAATTAAATCAAGCCTTAACCTTGTAATGTTAAAGATGATGCTAGATCATCTATAGGACCCTTGTGTGTGATGATTGCAAGTAGTTAAGTATTGTTTGGTGATTGTGTACCTCGTATTTATTCATAGACGCTAGTACCGACCAAGGATATGAGGAGGAAGGAGGATACTACGAAGAAGAAGCCGAGGAGAACTTCAACCACTGCTCTGCACAAGGCAAGCCTAATGCTACTAGTTGATTGTGCAAGCTATTAACCTTGCAAGCTAACACTTGCAATTTAGCCAGCTTATACTGATATTGATGCAAGCTGATACTATACCTATGCAAGCTAACCCTTGCAAGATACCCTACTGATGCAACAAACCCATACTTGTTCTATGACTACTATATGCCTTAAGCATATGTGATCATACCCACTTGATAAAACCAATCCTAGTTTTACTCGCAAGCTTCTTACTTTATTTCTTTATCAAAGCTTACTCAAGTGACCGGTAGATTTGGAAAGATGCTGAAGGTTGCATAAAGAGCATAAAATTAGGCCTAAGTTGGAAAACTTAAGATCAGCCTGAGACATGAGGTTGTACTTAGTTGAAAATCCACTAGTTACCACCTCTCATTAGTACTACTCCCACCTGTAGATGCTAGTGCTAAGCATAAAACTTGATCAACTTTTAGATGGGAATACTTGGTGGAAAAATGGTTATGAAAACCTTGGAATGATGGGTCATTCTATTGAAATATTTTCGACATGTGTTTCCAAACACTTGATGATTTTGGTGATGAAAATGTTGAGGCATGAGCCTTAGCCCTTTATAAAACTGATGGTTGTCTGGATGCGATACCATTCCAATTTTATCGTACAACCACAATACCCGAATATTGGGTAGGGCTTGACTGGAAACTTATATCCCTTAGTATTAGTTCCCTCACGGCCAGGGTCTGAGCTGAGGCTACCTTGTGAAGATTGTCCACCTATGCAGTACCCAAGATGACAGTTGGTCATGGTTGGGAAGCCAAACTCACAGGAGAGGTGCTTATACTAGGGCGTGTAATCGAAAGGTTAGGATTGATTATCCGCATACCGAGTATGGTGAATTCAGGATTTGTTCCTGACGGATGTATCGAATGTTGTGGTGAAAGTGTACAATCTCTGTAGAGTGTCAAACTATTCGAATAGCCGTCGCATGTTATATGGACAGTTGAGTGGCCATACTGTTCCCGTCCGACTTTTTCAAAATGACTTGTGAAATGAATTGAGACTTTGACTTGACCACAACAGAGTTGTGATATGAAATACAAGTTCCCACTTAGGAATTATAAAATTGTGACTAGCTTTGGAACTTAGTAGAGATAAATCTGTCTTTTGCAAAACAACCCTAGAGCCTAGTGTCCTATTATCCAAAAACCCCCCTTTACCTATTAGTCGTAGTTTGCGAGTACTTAAAGAGTACTCATGGCTTTGTCCCTGGCTAGTCCCATGGCCAGACTATGAAGAGTATCTGGAGGATGGACCCCAGGAAGGTTACGACAACTAGGATCATCTCCCATCGTCAGCATTGCCTGTGACCCCAAAGATGGAGCTTCGCCTACGCTACCGTTATTATTACGTATTCCGCTGCTTGATGTTGTATTAAGAACTGGATCATGAGATCCCTATTTGTGTAAGAACTTATGTACGGTTGTAATGGATGATGTACTATGGTATCCAATTCTGTTATGTCTCGCAAAAATGGTAATCCTGGGATTGCGATGTATGGCATAACAGGCATCTAGGATTGAAAAATCTGGGTGTTGACAAGTTGGTATCAGAGCCATCCTGACCATAGGAGACCCTAGTTAGACTGGACTTTTGAACCAAAAACTTAGTTTCAAAACCAAAGAAAACAAATATTTACAAAAACTTATTCTCATTCTCATCTCTTTGATTCTTTCATAAAAATTCATGTTCCTCAAAAACTCTTGCAAAATACATAAAATTTTGACACACTTGATCACTCTGCTAATCTACTCATCCTCTATTTTTATAGATGGACGTGAAGTATAACAAGTTTTACCAACTTGGGAATGGGGGAGACCTTATCTTTGAGAGGGATCTGGATCAGCTTTCAGAACTTCTGGAGCGTCCGCACCCCGAGTTCTTTGGAGCTCAGCTCAATGATCAAGGAGGAGAAGATCTGCAGTGGCTAATTGTTGCAAGTCTCCGAGGAAAGATTGAACCTCCCACTGCGGAGGGAATTCAGTTTACCTTGAGGGAAAACAACTGGCTCGATGGACTTGCCAGAGCAATGCAGGAAGCTCTTTCCCGTCTGTGTGGGCAGAGCATCAATCAGATCAAGGGTACTCGCTTTGAGTTTTTCCCAAGGCGTGATGCAAATGGACAACCACTGGAAGCCCCATACCACCCCGAGCTGAAGACTCAATTGGACCACCTTAGCTTCATGATGTATGATCGTCAGCAGGAGTTGGACAACTGCCGTGACTATTGCAACCACAAGTCTGCCATCATCAAGACGAAGGATCAGACCATCGCCATGCTAGCAAAGGATCGCAAGTCTCGCCGCCGTCAGCTCGACAAGAAGGAGCGCATTATTGCCCGTCTTCGCCACCGCATCTCATCGTTGGAGGAGACCATCCACGAGAGAGACATGCAGTTGGAGGAAAGGGAGAATGCCGGAGAGGATCTTCGTGGAGACCCTTACTCCTATCTCAGCGATGACGATGATTTTTTGGAGGATCAGGCCATGGACTTCTTCATCGATGGGGATGATTTCGCCTTCATCGATGATAATGACGATGATGAAGCCACAGACTCCAAGGAGTAGTAGCACTGAGCACTAGCGTAGTGAGTAGTAGTCGGTCCCACTGTATCGTAGTTTCCAGAATGGTTCTTAAAACCATCTGTTTTTCTTTGTTGTGGTGTGTGTTGTACTATGTGCTATGAGTGAATGAATGAAAAATCAAGTTGCTAGAAAAACCTGAGTCAAACTTTTAAAAACTTTTCAAAGACCCAAAACCTTAGAAATTTCCCTCTTTTCTCATGATCTATATCAATCTTCAGATACCACGTGGAGGAAGTGGTTCAGCCCCGGACCCGATGTTGCAGATTCTGCAAATGTTGACTTCTGACCGCGAAGCTGAAAGAGCGGAACGTCAAGCCAACCAAGCCACTCTGCAACAGATAGCCCAACTATCCCACAACAACCAAGGCCACGGAAATCAGGACAACCATGGATCTAAGCTCAAGAATTTCCAGAATACTAACCCACCCGTTTTAACCAAGTCAGAAGAACCCCTAGAGGCCGATGATTGGCTGCAAACCATGGAAAACAACCTAGAAGTCGCCGGAGTGGAAGCCAACGAGAAAGTCCTGTTCGCCACCCATTATCTAGCCGGAGATGCCAGGGCATGGTGGAACAGTGTTCGTGCAATGACCGGAGGCCAGATGATGACCTGGGAGGAATTCAAGGTCAAGTTTAGCAGAACCCATGTGCCACCAGGTTTGATCAAGAGAATGAGAGACGAGTTCAGAGAGCTGAAGCAAGGAAGGATGACTGTAGTGGAATACCGTGACAAATTTTTGTCATTAGCTAGGTATGCCCCAGACGAGATAGACACTGAAGCCAAGAAGAAATAAAGATTTCTGAATGGTCTGCATGACGAGATGCAGACGGTGTTAGTCAATATCCCCTTTGCTGATATTGAAGCCCTTGTCGACTCTGCCATCCAGATGGAAGTAAAGATCAACCAAGCCAATGAACACCGCAAGCGTCGCATGATGCATCAACCAGGAACCCATCAGACCCCAAAATATCGCCCCAACCCATCTCCAGGATTTGCCCCAAGAACCAACAGACCCCCTATGACCCGTCCGACCTACCCCAACCGTGGAAACCCTAGACTCGGAGGAAATCACAACAACCCCGGAAACTCTAGCAATTTCACCCGTGCCCCACCCAAGTTCAACACCAGCAATGCTACCGCCAACACCAACACTGCCCCGAGGACTGGAAGCAATGATGTGCCTGTCGCAGCCAAGGACAAGTCGCAAGTGACCTGTTATGACTGTGGAAATAAAGGCCACTATTCCAATGAGTGCCCCAACAAGAAGAATGCTACAGCCCCAAATGCCAATGCCCCAGCTCAGCAGCAGTGTCGTGTCCAGCCAGGGAGAAGATTTGCCCCAGGGAATTCACTCAACCGCAATGGCCGTCTTTTTCTCATGCATGCTGAAGAAGCTCAGGAAGCGCCAGACGTCCGTCTTTGGGTATGTTTTCTGTTAATTCAGTACTTGCAAGAGTGTTGTTTGACTCTGGTGCCTCGCATTCATTTGTCACCGAAGAATTTGCCTGCACTAGTAAAATTCAACCAACCAAACTGAAGCATGTTATGATTGTGCAAATTCCCGGATCAACCACCAAGGCTAGGCAAATTTTCAAAGCCGTCCCTATCCGAATCCATGGCATAGATTTTTATGCTAATCTAATAGTACTCGGAACTAAAGGTTTGGAAGTAGTACTAGGAATGGATTAGATGTCCAAACATAAGGGATTGATTGACTGTGCCAAGAAAGCCATCGCCATGACCAGTACCGCCGGGATATCAGTCGAGCATATATCTGAAACCTTACCTCACCAATTCAAGTGTAACAAGAGTCTAGCCCAACCTACCATTGACCAAGTCCGGATAGTCTGTGAATACCCCGATGTATTTCCAGATGTTTTGCCCGGTATGCCCCTAGATCGGGATATCGAGTTTATCATCGAACTAATCCCCGGAACAGGACCCATAGCCCAGAGACCCTAGAGTATGAACCCGTTGGAACTAGCAGAACTGAAGAAGCAACTGGATTCCATGCTAGAAATTGGATTGATTCAACCAAGTGCGTCACCATGGAGATCACCTGTCTTATTTGTGGACAAGAAAGATGGAGGTAACCGTTTGTGTACGGATTATCGGAAGTTGAATGATGTCACCATCAAGAACAAGTACCCCTTTCCCAAGATAGAAGATTTGTTTGATCAGTTGACCGGTGCCCAGGTGTTTTCTAAGATTGATCTTAGAACTGGCTATCATCAACTCAAGATTCGTGCAGAGGATATTCCAAAGACTGCCTTTACCACCAGATATGGATTGTATGAGTATACAGTCATGTACTTTGGATTAACCAATGCCCCCGCTTATTTCATGAACCTCATGAATAAGATTTTTATGGACTTCCTGGATAAGTTTGTCGTTGTTTTCATCGATGACATTCTGATTTATTCCAAATCAGAAGAAGAACATGAGCTACACCTAAGGACCATTCTTGGAACCCTTAGAGAGCATCAGCTGTATGCAAAGTTTAGCAAATGTGAATTCTGGTTACAGGAGGTAGGATTCCTCGGTCACATTGTATCAGCCGGAGGAATTGCCGTTGACCCTGCAAAAGTGAAAGATGTAGAAGATTGGCAAGGCCCAACCACTCAAACCCAAGTTCGTGCTTTTCTCGGATTGGCGGGATATTACCGCAAATTCATAGAAGGATTCTCGAGTATCGCCAGACCCATGACCCAATTACTAAAGAAGGACAAGAAGTTTGAATGGACCGACAAATGTGAAGCGAGTTTTCAAGAACTCAAGAGGAGATTGATATCAGCCCCAATCTTGATCATGCCGGATATCACGAAGCCCTTCGATGTGTATTGTGACGCATCCAAGATTGGTCTCGGATGTGTGCTAATGCAAGAAGGAAAAGTTATATCTTATTTATCTCGACAATTGAAGCAACACGAGCAAAACTATCCAACCCATGACCTCGAACTCGCAGCAGTAGTTCTAGCCCTGAAAACATGGAGACATTACCTAATGGGAAACCATTGTGAGATTTATTCGGATCACAAGATCCTAAAGTATATATTCACTCAGAAAGAGTTGAATATGAGGCAGAGAAGATGGATTGAGCTAATCAAAGATTACGACCTGGACATTCACTATCACCCCGGTAAAGCCAACATGGTAGCCGATGCCCTTAGCAGATTGTCGTGCCGCTTGAACTCCATGATTTTGAAGGAGCAACCAAGTTTGCACAAGGAGATGGAAGATTTTCGAATGGAATTAGTAAGTGAAGGATTTTTGGCTAGCGTAGAACTTCAGCCCACTTTGATCAGTCAGATTAAAGAGGCACAGAAGGGAAATGCCAGTATCGACGGAATCAAGCGTCGTATCGGTACAGGCAAGGTACCTGGATTCACCGAGGATGAAGAAGGAGTTCTGTGGTACAAAGGACGCCTTTGTGTACCAGCAGATTCGGAGTTGAAGGAATTTATCTTGAAGGAGGCTCATGATACTCTTTATTCTATCCATCCCGGAGGAACTAAGATGTATCAAGATTTGAAAGAGCAATTTTGGTGGCATAAGATGAAGAGAGAAATCGGAAGCTATATCGCCAAGTGTGATATATGTCAGCGAGTCAAGGCAGGACATCAAAGACCCGCTGGATTGTTGCAACCTTTGCAGATTCCGGAATGGAAATGGGATTCTGTAGGAATGGACTTTATCACTGGACTACCTACTTCTAGTAGGGGAAATTACTCTATTTGGGTCATAGTGGACAGATTGTCCAAAGTCGCCCATTTCTTGACCGTCAAAACCACCTATCAGAATTCGAAGCTAGCAGAGTTGTACATCGCTAGAATCGTCAGTTTGCATGGATTCCCCAAGAACATAGTATCGGATCGAGGAACTCAGTTTACCTCGAGATTCTGGAAGAAAGTCCAAGAAGGTTTAGGAACCCGCCTAGATTTCAGTACCACGTATCACCCTCAGACCGATGGACAAACGGAGCGAGTAAATCAAATACTCGAAGATATGCTTAGAGCATGTGTGTTAGAATATGGATCCAAGTGGGAAGACTGTCTACCGTTTGCAGAATTTTCCTACAACAATAGTTACCAAGCCAGCTTGCAAATGGCCCCATTTGAATTCATGTACGGAAGAAAGTGTCGCACCCCTTTGAACTGGTCGGAAGTAGGAGAGAGTCAGATTTTTGGACCCGACATCCTCCGAGAAGCAGAAGAGAAGGTTCACAAGATTCGTGAGCACCTCAAGACCGCCCAATCCCGACAAAAGAGTTACGCCGACAAGAGACGTAGAGACCTCGCCTTCAACATAGGAGATTTTGTTTATCTGAAAGTGTCGCCATTGAAGGGAATGTAGCGTTTCCAACTCAAAGGAAAGTTAGCCCCCAGATATATCGGACCTTTCAAAATTCTGAACCGTCGAGGAGAAGTATCGTATCAATTGGAACTACCTGAAGAGATGTCAGCTGTGCACAATGTGTTCCATATATTGTTACTTTGCAAGTGTCTCGAATTCCCCGAGAAGACCGAAGTGTTCAAGAATATCGATCACCGGACCATAGAGATCAACGATGATCTGACCTATCCCGAAGTACCCATCCATATTTTGGAAGAAGCTTTTCGAACTACCCGAACCCGAAGCATCAAGTTTCTCAAGATTCAGTGGAGCAACCACATAGAAGAGGAAGCTACCTAGGAGCGCGAAGATCACATCAGGACGGAGTTTCCCGATCTCTTCAAATCCTAGGTAATCTTTTCGTCCTTTTTCAAATCTCGGGACGAGATTTTGTTTAAGGGGGGAAGGTTTATAACATCCCAAAAATACTAAGCTTGGATCATCAAATTCTAATCATCAAAATTAGGGTTAACAAAAACTTTTCTAAATGAAATCATGAATGCATGCATATGTGTATGCATGTATTTTTAAATCCTTTAAAACCACCTTGTTTGTGTGAGCCATTGCTTGTAAAATGTTTCTTAGGTGAAATAAACATCATCTAAAACATTCCCCACACTTTTCCTAAAGACAAGTAAATCAAAACACATATATGAAATGAATGGTCATTTTGGCCAATTTAACCCCCATGCCTACTTTGGCTGTCTCAAACTTTCAGAACCTAACAGAAACTTTTCTGGATCTTTGCACCCCTTGAATGTACTCATAACAAGGTATCAATCCCCACTTTGTGATCATCCAAAAACTTTCAAATGCATAGTTTAAATGACAATTCAAAATTGAATCTTCTTCATATGGGAAGATCCCACTTTTTCAAAAACCACTCAAACAAGCTCAACTTTAAAAACCAAGCATCTGCAGACTCACCAGTACCAATCTAGCAAACCCACCAAAAATCATTTCAAATTTCAAAACTTGATTTCATGCGGCCATTTCATCAAACAGATTGTAGACACAAATCAAACAAAACATCAAACACTATTGTGAGCAGTGATTCTTGCCTAACTTGTTCCCTAGTTAGCTCACACACAGCTCAGTAGATCATCTAGAAAGATTAGCCCAGCACTAGCACCCCTATGAGCTTGCCATTGCCATCAATGGTGAATAGCCGAGCACCCTCTTGCCACCCCATAGTCGACAGCAAGCTAGGAGCAGCAGCAAGCCTAGCCAGCATGTCTGGGAGGCAGCCCAACGTCCACCGCCACTCCCTGTCCCAGCAGCGAGTGTTGCCAAGCCCTGGACCACGCGCACAAGCCACACCCAGACCATGCCGAGCGTGCGCCACCCTCGACCATCACCCACAGACCGCGCGCCACCCTCACCGCATGCACACACGATCGCCATCAACCCAGGAGACCACCAGACATCCCCGTTTGCCGCCCCGTGCCGCACAGCCACCGCCCGCCGTCAAAGATGCCGCCTCTGCCGCGCAGAGCACCGCCCGTTCTAGACCAAACCACACCGCCCCATGCCTCGAGACCATGTCGTTGAGCATCGCTAGGAGACACCACGCCGTCCCCTACCCTTGCCCATGCCTTTAGCTGCCTGTACCATCGCCCCCGACGAGCTCACCGTGCACCCCGATGGTCCCCTCGCTCGACTATAAATAGAGGCCACCCCCGCACGATTTCTTCACACCATCTCACTCCCCTCTCCTCACTGATCGTGCCACACCATTCTCAGAGCAAGGCGAGCACCACCTCGCCGGAATTTCACTGGAGCACGCCTGCCGGAGAAGAAGGGAGCCAGCGATTGGAGCCACCCCAGGAGCTGCCGCGACCACCCCTGAGTTCGCCGTCGTCGACTTCGTCGTTCGCCCGCCTCGCCGACCCTCGCCAGTACCCCGGTGAACCCCTAGCGACCCTCACTGGCCGCGCTAGGTTTCGTTCTCGCCGGAGTTGTCTCGCGTCGACGATGACTCCCAGCCATTAGATTAGAACTAGATCGAATGATCCACGTCGCCCCATACCGCTTCGCCCAGCCCCGTGTCAATGACGAGTGGGGACACCCAGTTAAGCAGCCCGCGGGAGCACTGCGCTTAGCAGGCCGGCCCAGTAACTTTTCCCGCGCAGCCCAGTTATTCAAATTAAACCTTTTTCTATTTCAATTCAAACACACTTCTGTACCCAACTTCAAAAATCAACCCAGATCGATTCAGTGCACCAAATTGAATGAAACCAATTTTGTTGGAAAGGTCTGTGAATGCTGAATCCAAGCCCGTTGGATTCAAGTCATTTGGATCTATAGATCACCCATGGTAAAAATAACAAGGCAGAAGCTTTTCTGCATTCAAACATTTTTTAAATTTAAACCATAATAGCTTTTGAGTTGATTCCAACTCTCAAAAATCACATTTAACCATACCTTTCAGAATACATAAAAATTTATAGGTTTACTTGCAGAAATAGTGTTCAAGTAATAAAAGAATGCTACATAAGCATTTCTAGCCACTTTAATTAATTAAAATAAAAGGGTAAAACCTTATTAAATTGTGACACCACTTTAAATCACATTCCCATGGACTACAATATGTGGTGATGACATGTGTCAACATGATCCCATACTTGGTTTGGAGAATATTAAATCTTAAGTAGTTTTTCAATGAGTAGAAATTATTTTTCTAAAAATAAAAGGAATTAAATCAAGCCTTAACCTTGTAATGTTAAAGATGATGCTAGATCATCTATAGGACCCTTGTGTGTGATGATTGCAAGTAGTTAAGTATTGTTTGGTGATTGTGTACCTCGTATTTATTCATAGACGCTAGTACCGACCAAGGATATGAGGAGGAAGGAGGATACTACGAAGAAGAAGCCGAGGAGAACTTCAACCACTGCTCTGCACAAGGCAAGCCTAATGCTACTAGTTGATTGTGCAAGCTATTAACCTTGCAAGCTAACACTTGCAATTTAGCCAGCTTATACTGATATTGATGCAAGCTGATACTATACCTATGCAAGCTAACCCTTGCAAGATACCCTACTGATGCAACAAACCCATACTTGTTCTATGACTACTATATGCCTTAAGCATATGTGATCATACCCACTTGATAAACCAATCCTAGTTTTACTCGCAAGCTTCTTACTTTATTTCTTTATCAAAGCTTACTCAAGTGACCGGTAGATTTGGAAAGATGCTGAAAGTTGCATAAAGAGCATAAAATTTGGCCTAAGTTGGAAACCTTAACATCAGCCTGAGACATGAGGTTGTACTTAGTTGAAACTCCACTAGTTACCACCCCTCATTAGTACTACTCCCACCTGTAGATGCTAGTGCTAAGCATAAAACTTGATCAACTTTTAGATGGGAATACTTGGTGGAAAAATGGTTATGAAAACCTTGGAATGATGGATAATTCTATTGAAATGTTTTCGACATGTGTTTCCAAACACTTGATGATTTTGGTGATGAAAATGTTGAGGCATGAGCCTTAGCCCTTTATAAAACTGATGGTTATCTGGATGCGATACCATTCCAATTTTATCGTACAACCACAATACCTGAATATTGGGTAGGGCTTGACTGGAAACTTATATCCCTTAGTATTAGTTCCCTTATGGCCAAGGTCTGAGCTGAGGCTACCTTGTGAAGATTGTCCACCTATGCAGTACCCAAGATGACAGTTGGTCACGGTTGGGAGGCCAAACTCACAGGAGAGGTGCTTATACTAGGGCGTGTAATCGAAAGGTTAGGATTGATTATCCGCATACTGAATATGGTGAATTCAGGATTTGTTCCTGACGGATGTATCGAATCTTGTGGTGAAAGTGTACAATCTCTGCAGAGTGTCAAACTATTGAATAGTCCGGTTCATGATTATGGACACTTGGAGTGGCCATACTGTTCCCCCGTCAGACTTTTCAAAATGACTTGTGAAATGAATTGAGACTTTGACTTGACCACAACAGAGTTGTGATATGAAATACAAGTTCCCACTTAGGAATTATAAAATTGTGACTAGCTTTGGAACTTAGTAGAGATAAATCTGGCTTTTGCAAAACAACCCTAGAGCCTAGTGTCCTATTATCCAAAAACCCCCTTTACCTATTAGTAGTAGTTTGCGAGTACTTAAAGAGTACTCATGGCTTTGTCCCTGGCTATTCCCATGGCCAGACTATGAAGAGGAGTACTTGGAGGATGGACCCCAGGATGGTTACGACAACTAGGATCATCTCCCATCGTCAGCATTGCCTATGACCCCGAAGATGGAGCTCGCTATGCTACCGTTATTATTACGTATTCCGCTGCTTGATGTTGTATTAAGAACTGGATAATGAGATCCCTATTTGTGTAAGAACTTATGTACGGTTGTAATGGATGATGTACTATGGTATCCAATTCTGTTATGTCTCGCAAAAATGGTAATCCTGGGATTGCGATGTATGGCATAACAGGCATCTAGGATTGAAAAATCCGGGTGTTGACATCAGGCTAACGAAAAGGCCTAGCATACGGTGCAAAGGTGTCGACCCGATCGGCACCAGAATCTTACTATACAAGCTAACCGAAAAATATTCTTTACAAGATAGAAACACTTCACAATTCTTCATGTTTTCTGCAGCTTACAAAAACGTTGACTGCGCCGAGCTATTCTATCGGGTCCTCCAACAGGAGTCGACAAAACAACTAGCTACGCCATAAACTCAAGGCCCGAGTCGAAACCCTCCTCGGATGGTTGCATCACTTGATGCTACACGGGCGCGACGTTGACTCGATGCACTTCCAGGTCAGTGGCTTCTCCTCACATGAGTCTCCACTCGAGTCTGCGACTCGACTAGACACTCGGGGGCTACTCCTATCAGGAGCGCTGTTCGCGCACCCGATGTACTTCCGGGTCAGCGGTACGCCCACAAGATTACCAACTACAAATGCGCGATACAAGACTCGAGTCTCTGCCCGAGTCTACGACTCCGCCGGACACTCGGGGGCTACTCCAAACTGGAGCGTTGATCGTGCACACAGAAGATCTTCCAGTGGCACGATTCGATTCCTCACTCGAATCAACGATTCGACTAAGGACTCGGGGGCTACTCCTATCAGGAGCGCTGGCCACGCATCCGACGCACGATTAAGGTACTACACCAATAATCTATTCTTCGAGTCCTACGTCGAGTCTGCGAATCCACTACGGACTCGGGCGCTAATCCCATAGGGAGGATGGATTCAAGCATCCGAAAAATTCGTGTCCTACGGACCAGAAGTCGAACAAACGGCTGAATTAAAGTCTCCGCTCGAGTCTACGACTCGAAAAGACACTCGGGGGCTAGGGAGCGCTGGTCACGCACCCTATGAATTCTTCGAGTGCGATCTTTCGGATCAGCATGCAAAACTTTTCGGCAACTCCGCCCTAATTAATGCTAAGTAAGTAACGTTCTCCTTGACCACCCGAAACACCTCCGCGATGATAAATATTCGGATGCTGTGTCTGCGATATTAAGATAAGACCTATAGATACCATCTGGTGGCCTGGCAACGCACACGACTGTGCTCTGCTAGTAAGAATCCGTGCCAGCAGGCGCGATGAAAATCCTGACGGACGCATTGGGTACATCATTTGAAAATTACTGGAATTCTACTCCTGTAAGTCCTTAACGGCCTGAGTTGAATTACGCCAGCATTTGTTCCGGCTTCGAGTCGAGGGACTTAAATCTGAAGAAGATCGTGTTGTTTTGTCCTAAGACAGTTAACTGGCCCCGATCCGTCGGGAGAGTTAGGCACACGCATCAACAATCCCTACACACTCAAATCATTCTTTGATGAACAAAAACAACTGCACCTGAAAGATTGAAGAGTTCTCAGCCGAATCTACGATTCGACTGAACACTCGGGGGCTACTGACATGGTTATACCCTACGGGTACCCGATGTTAGCTTACCTGGTCCGGCCGACGGAAGGACCACTCGACGACCTACCAGGGTCCATGATGCCTATGACGGTTCGGCTGCTATGAAGCCCATATGGACACGGACTCCCAAGCGCACAAGACAAGGAAAGCTCAAGACTAGAGTTTGAATACAACTTGTAACCTACTCGTATCAGTACCTGAGACCTAGCCTCCCCATATATAAAGGCTAGGAGGGGCCAACGAGGAGGGCACCCCCGATAGACTAGACCACAACAGATCTACAGATCTAGATCTCTCTTACAATCTCTCGCACATCACCGCATACACACCTCCACGCCAGATTGCATTTGCGCACCCCCTCTAACCTTCGGTTCCGCCGTAATCAGGAGCAGACAAGCAGGAGTAGGGTTTTTCCTCTCGGGGCCTGAACCTGGGTAAACCTCGTGTCCCCGTGTTGCTTGTTTGCTAACCGTTCCGCGATCTCCAGCATCCCCATCTTCTCCAAAACCCAAGTCCATAACAATAGGCATTGATGAGATTAAACCTCGTCAGCTGCCGCGGCAGAAAGAAACTAGTCCCGACCCGTAATACGGATCGGGACTAAAGACCACCCACCCCTCGCACTGCTACGCTGCCACGTGCACATCCTTTAGTCCCGACCCGTAACTGGACCGGGACTAGAGACTGGGGCCTCTAATCCCGTTTCCGTAGTCCCGGCTGGCCATCCGGGACTAGAGGCCCTCTAGGACCAGGACTAGTACCCCGTTCTCCACTAGTGAATGTTTTGCTTCCACGAAGTGTCGCTGTCTTTTTCTCGGTAGCTGTAGATTGCCCAGCCGATCAAGGGGGATTTGGTTCGATCGGAGCACACTCGTACTCGTAGACCCAACTGTGGTGCATCTAGGAGACATGCAACCAAACACCCTAACTATGTCTGAAAAATAATCTAGATGCAACGCCCATGTGCGTGTAGTCCCCTAACGGCCGTTACCGGGACAAGTGAGTCCCACATGCACTAGACCCACGGTGTATACGTTAGGTTTCAGCCGTCGGCACAGACTACGCCGACGGCCACCTCCTCTGCGTAGACGCGGTATTACGCCGACGATACTACGCTGTCGGCAGCCGTCGGCTTATGCCTACGCTGACGGTTAAGTGGCCTATGCCGACGGGTAATGACTGTCGGCTTAGTGACCGTAGTGTCTTGTGCTAATCCAATTTGAGTCATAGTAGTATAGCCCGGCGAATACAAGAATTATTTGAAGCCTAAACAAATAGTGTATTTTAAGCTAATCACATAACTTTTTATCAAATCACAATTAAATTAGACATGTCGGTCGGCCGCGACGGTGCCCTACGGATGGACCTACGGCACGTGCAATGCATCTCCTGTCGCCGGCAACCAATCGTGTCGACCGGCCAGTAGGTACAATAAGCACATACTTAGAGCATCTCTAGCAGACATCATAAAAGTATGGACCAGAAAACGCGGTTTTAAGTCGGGTTTCTCGCGTTCTTTTCAAGCCTTGCGCAATGGGCGGATCAGAAACTACAAACCCGAACCGAAAAAGGGAATATTCGATTTAGATTCCGTCTGTCGCTTCGTCGTCTTCGTGTACAAATAGGAGGCGCCGACGCGTTCATCCCTATCCATCCCCTCCCTCTCCAATCTCCATCGTGCCGCCATGGAGGTGCCCACACTAAACTTCTACGAGGCGGTGATATTCTCGCAGTTCGACATCGTCACGCCGCCGGCCGCGACGGTGCCCTACGGATGGCGCATCAGCTATGCTGGGGTGCCGGTGGCTCCGTTCCCGGGTCGAGCCGAGATAGAGAGCAACATCGCGGCGTGCCGCCGCTAGATGCCCATGTGGAAGAGGGCGCTGCCCCAGTAAGCGGCGGCCAGCCCGTACTGGCCGGCGCTGTTCAAGAAGGAGCAGAAGTCCAAGATAGGCAACCGCATCGTTTACGGGCCCGTGGTGCACCCGGATCTCTGCAACCGAGAAGAGCGGGAGAGGTTCTGGTCCGTCCTTGGACGGACCAAGTACACCATCATCGTCGCCGCTCGCCGCGAAGAGGTCCTCCGTCTCGCGAACAATGCGGAAATCGTGGAGGTTCCGTCTGATGACAAGAAGGAAGCCGGTGGCTCGGAGGAGGAGGGGCGGAGGGAGGCGCGGCAGCGGAAGTGAAATTGTTGACTAGTGGTTGAATCAACGAACTAGATTTATGTAGGGTGTGAAATCGTAGCTTTGTTTAGGAAGAACTCGTGGTCGAATCAATGAATTGCAACTATATTTCCGCCTCATGTTAGATCTTTGTCCTCGATCAATTTCTGTCACAATGAGGGTTGGGAACGTGACCATCAAGTGGCAGAGGCCTTGTCGGCGGGCGGAATTTGTCTGCCGTGGCCTGAGTCGACGGCGGCGGCGACGAGTGAAGGGAGGAGAACGCGCTAAAACTTCTGTCCCGCCAAGGATCCCGTGGTTCCCAGGTCGGCTCCGGGTCAGGTTCAAAACCTAGGGATTTGTGGTTCTGCAGGGGTGTTTTCTCGGGGCCCTAATTTTTTTTCGGTTCGGGCGGTTTTAGGGCGTCTGTTCTGACCACTTTTATCACGTGAAATCGAATAGTGGCGGTTATTTTTCTGGTTTCGCACTTTTACGGTGTCTATTAGAGATGCTTTTATTCTGCTTCTGTATGTGGTCTTTAATTATTTTCCAACAGTGTTGATAGAACTTTACTGGAAACATATACTGTATGAATTATCATTTCCCTTTTGGATCTGGGCCAAACACTGATAGTGATTTCGAAGTCCTTTCAAATGAACTGATAAATTTTAATCTGTTTAAACCGATGTTTCCTCTGTAAACAAAGAGCCCCAGTTTTCTTGTCACGAACACCCCAAGAGATCGATCACGAAAGAAAACACAAAGCATTCGACGGTCAACGCAATTCATTCGGGACTGTCTAGCGCTCAGCTAGCTGAGAAATAAGTTAATCCTCGGCTAGCTGATATACGTATGTTGTCGGGGCGTACGCTTAAATGCCTATGGTTCTAGTATGAATAGCCACATGCGGGCTTTGTTGCCACTTGGTCGGACAGGTAAATATTTTTATTCCAGCCACTCACTACTAGCGACTACTGTCTAGTGTATGTATGCCTGCAAAACAATACGGTGCTAGAGCCATGGCTGTGCTATCTGAACGTTGTGTTCAGGTTAATTTCTTAATTTTTTTCTTGAAGGAGGGGAGGCTTCATTTAACATACTAGGCAGTAGGCATGACAACCTTCCAAAAGGAAGACTGAGATTAAAAAGTTTTGTCATGCAAATGAACATGAAAACATACATTAGCTCGTTTTACATCTAAATAAAACAATCAGAGTAAGATCGATCTCGAATGGTGCACTTAGCCAGGGTGTACGCCATCTTGTTATTCGTGATGAACCTTCTCAGAGAACTGTGTCATGATGCAAAACATCAATAAACACTAGTCTGGTCGACAATTGCTTTAGAAAATCATTCGCTGAAACTAGTTCAATTAGAAATTTGTTATCTAAGAAGAAAGAGACACACAACAGCCCATTACAGAAATAAACAGACTGGACAAGCACAAACATGGGCCATCCCGCATGCCCAACATAGCACAAATTTCCGTGCAAAAATAAGATTGAATGGTTGTCATTGGCTGAGCACTAAGCTAATTCAACTGTGAATCCAACTGCAACTCATATGAATCATGGATCAGATGCAAGTCCAAATGCAACTCAACTCAGTTTTGAGTTCGATTGCAACTCATGTGAAACATGGACCAGTTGCGAGTCCGATTACAACTCATAAACCCTAAACCCTAAAAAGATAAGTCAGTTTCGAATCCGATTGCAACTCATGTGGAACATGTACTAGTTGTGTGTCCGATTGCAACTCATATATGAAAAAAGACAAGTCAGTTCCAAGTCCGATTGCAACTTATGCGAATTATGGAGCAGTTGCGAGTCCGATTGCAACTCATACCTCTATGAAAAAAGACAAATTAGTTCCGAGTTCGATTGCGACTCATGCGAAACATGGACCAGTTCCTGAGTCCGATTGCAATTCATATATGAAACATGGACGAGTTACTCAAGTTATTTCTGAGTCCAATTGCAACTCATGCAAAACATGGACCAATTGCGAGTCCGATTGCAACTCATATGTGAAAAAGACAAGTCAGTTTCGAGTCCGATTGCAACTCATGCGAAACATAGACCAGTTGCGAGTCTGATTGCAACTCAAGTCAGTTCTGAGTTCGGTTGCAACTCATGTGAAACATGGACCAGTTACAAGCCCGATTGTAACTCGTATCTCTATGAAAAAAGACAAGTCAGTTGCGAGTCTGATTGCAACTCATGTGAAACATGGACCAGTTACGAGTCCGATTATAACTCATCCCTCTATGAAAAAAGACAAGTCAGTTGCGAGTCCGATTGCAACTCATATGAAATATGGACTAGTTGCAAGTCCGATTGCAACTCATACCTCTAAAAAAAGATGAGTCAATTCCCAGTCCGATTGGAACTCATGTGAAACATGGACCAGTTGTGAGTCCGATTGCAACTCATACCTCTATGAAAAAAGACAAGTCAGTTGCGAGTCGAATTGCAACTCATGTGAAACATGGACCAATTGTGAATCCGATTGCAACTTATACCTCTACGAAAAAAGACAAGTCATTTCCCAGTCCGATTGCAACTCATGTGAAACATGGACCAGTTGCGAGTTCGATTGCAACTCATACCTCTATGAAAAAGGACAAGTCAATGCTGAGTTCGATTACAACTCATGTGAAACATGGACCAGTTGCGAGTCCAATTGCAACTCATACCTGTATGAAAAAAGACAAGTCAGTTACAAGTCCAATTGCAACTCATGTGAAACAAGGACCAATTGCGAGTCCAATTGCAACTCAGGTATGTTCCGAGTCCGATTGTAACTCATGCAAAACATGGACCAGTTGCGAGTCCGATTGCAACCCATACATCTATGAAAAAAGACAAGTCAGTTGTGAATCTGATTGCAACTCATATGAAACATGGACTAGTTGTGAGTCCGATTGTAACTAATACCTCTATAAAAATACAAGTTAGTTGCGAGTTCAATTTCAACTCATACCTCTATGAAAAAAGACAAATCAATTGCGAGTCTGATTGCAGCTCATACCTCTCTATGAAAAAATACAAGTCAATTGCAAGTCCGATTGCCACTCATACGAAACATGGACTAGTTGTGAGTATGATTGCAACTAACACCTCTATGAAAATACAATTTAGTTGTGAGTCCAATTCAAACTCATACCTCTATGAAAACATACAAATTTAGTTGCAAGTCCGATTGCAACTTATACCTCTATGAATAAAACAACTTAGTTCTGAATTCGACTGCAACTCATATGAAACATGGACCGGTTTCAAGACCAATTGCAACTCATACTTGTGAATAAAGATGGGAAAAATTCGATTTAATATAAAACATGGACCAGTTGCGACTCTAATGACAAGTCAAGTTGCAAATCATAGTAAGAAGTGCGCGAAACAATCCTCATTTGTCCCCCCTCTGATTTCGACATGGAGGAAAATGCAATTCTCCCTTATATTAAAGTCAACAACAACATAACAGTATGACCAGAAATCTTCGATGTCTAGAAGAACACATTATCCTTTATAGAAATTTGTTTCACCTCCGCTACTCTTAAAGGTACCCCATTAAACCACCATGCAGATCTGTCTATATACTGACAACAACAAAAACAACCAAGCCTTTTGTCCTAATCAAGTTGGGGTAGGCTAGATATGAAACCCAAATGGAAACTAGATAAAAGTGCAAGTCAAGCGGAAAATAATGAAAAGTGTAAGTCAACCAAAAACTAGTGAAAAAAAGTAAAAGAACAAAAGAAGTAAATCAAGGTTCGGGCACATGAATTGCTGATTTCCATGCAGCCCTATCAAGAACCAAATCTAGAGACATTCCAACCCTTCATATCCCTTTTAACTGTCTACTCTCATGTCAGCTTTGGTCGTCCTCTACCCCTCTTTGCATTATCAAAACTCATTAGAATCTCACTGTTAACCGGTGCTTCTGGTGGCCACTGTTGTACCACCAATGACAAGAAAAATAAAAACCAATGAGTCTTCAGATTGAACATGTATCTTCTAAGAAAGATTTTTGAACAAAAATGATACAATTTAAGATAAAAAAAATACTTCCAACTATTGCTGCTATTGAAAAAAAATCCAGTTGCAACTTATGATAGAAGTAACACCTATAAAATCATGCTAGGTACATATGGAGCTATGTATTTTGCTTAACTAGTGTGAAATTGGTGCAACCAACAAAAAAAAGGCAATCTAGCATGGAAAAAACCTTTTGATTAACTAAAAAAGTCCAAGACTCTTACACTACAAATAAAATACAAAAATACTGCAAAAAAGAAGTGACGACTCACAAAAATCTCAACGTCTCTCTTCGCTGTACAAGAACCATGATACCACATAAAACTTGCAAAAATGAATCTATAGAACATTGGGAAGGAAATCATAAAAAATTCAACGAGCATAAAAAAAACATGTTCAAATACAACCCCACGAAAAATAGCGCTAAAGAAGAATCTATCAAAAACAACGGGACTTCAACGCTCTCCATCGTAGTCGGGAGAGAAGAACCGATGTCGATGCAAATCGACAGGGCTATGGCACCGAAGAAAGAACCATTGCTGAATTCAATGAATCACCTCAGGCCCCTCCTCTTTCGCTCTTGGCCGATCTCCAGCGCTCCCGACCTCTCTTGAATAAAAGAAGTCAACGTCGGGTATGATAAAAGAACGGGGAAATGACCCACTAAACTGGATCCACAAGGCGACAAAAACAGGCCACAACTCCCACAACATCCCACAACGACAAAAAAGCCCAGACCACACAACCTTCGCGGGCCAAAAACTCAAATCTAGGCAAAAATAAATATCTGCAAATAAGTACATTATAAGAACAACTATGATGGAAAAGAAGAAAAAACACCACCACAAACTATTTATAGACAATCTAAACACGACGGCGCTGCTTGCCGCTAAAAATAGGTGGGTACGTAGCCTTTTACCACCCGATCCACGAATACACAAGCCAAAAACTATACCCAGGCGCGCGAAACAAACAAAGAAAAAAAAGATAAAAGTAGCCCATTACACAACCAACAACCGGAACTGCACACGGAAATCTAAAAAAAAAAACCACACACGGGATAACTTTTGGGCAGAGCAAGAGCAGGACGGGCTCAGGTGGAAGAACAGTACGTGCAAGTCGCGGCGGTGCACGCGAAAGAGCGTGGAGAACCAGCCTGCAGCGGGCACAAATCTCAACGCGTGGAACAAATCTAACGGAGTATGATTTAACTATGCTCCAAGCTAAATCTCAGCTAGCTGAGAATTAGCAAATCCCATTCAAGTTAACACTACTGGGAACGCGCATGCAAAACATAGGTAAATTCAGGCGACGCAGGAGCTGAGGCCCAAGCAACCCATCAGCAGGCTCCTCCTCTTCCGCCGTGGCTGGCGGGAGCTGATGAGCTCCGGCGGCGGCACCTGGTACAGGTCCTCGTCCACCGGACGCACCACCCTGGAGGCGGAGGCGCCTCTGGCCTTGACTGCCATGGCGCGCGCCAATCCGGCAGCGTCGTCGGACGCCCTCGCGCGCCGGCCGCTTCCCTTCTCGCCCTCCGGCCTCCTCGTCTTCTTGGGAGTGGGTTTGCGCGGAGGCGGCGAGTACCTGAACCACGCGTCGCTGCAGGCCTCCGTCTCCGGCTCCGGGGCGTAGTAGCACTCGGCGGCGGGCGGCTCGGCGTAGTGGTACTGGTAGTAGTAGTTCCACTCCCCGAACGCCGGCACCTGCGTCGCCCTCGCCTTCTGCAAAGCCAAAACCACAAGTTAAAAACCACTCGATTTTTGTTGGATGATTCCTAGTCAGATCTTGACTGTACTGATGCACAAGATTACCTCCATCTGGTTTACCCAAACAGCACAGGAGCAAGCAGAGACAGAACGAGGTGGAGAAGAAGAGAAGCAAAGCTAGCTGGGGGTCCGATGTAATTGGGACCTCCGATGGCTGGACGGACGCACGCTTGGTTTTATAGAGAGAACGGGATAGAGGAGGAGTACGCCGCACCGATCGGAACGGCTTTGCGACCGACCGGACCGGCGATGGAAAGGGCCTTTTCAGAGGCGGCGCAGTAGCTACCTGCAGCTGCAGCCCGCGACAGGCTACGCCCGGTAGGCTAGGAGGACTGAGCAGACAGTGGACGCAGCGAGAAACAGGGGGTCGGACGGACGGCGTGGGCGCGGTCCTGGTTTGACGAGCAAGCTTTTACTAGTAGTACACGTGATGGAGGGCCCTGTTTCGTCGATGCACGTCGCAGCGGGTTCCAGCTGAGTTGCAGCCATCCTGTCGCGCGCCCGTGTTATTTCGACATCATTGCAACTTTGCAAGCTCATGAGAATTTACTGTAAGACACACATTTAATACTAATCAACTCTGCGCTAGTACTGCTGAGGAAGCACTTCAACGAGACCATGGCTTCTCTAGCATAATCAGAAAAGTCAATACTGCGTACTCACTTCGTTTCAAAATATAAGATGTTTTAGGTTTATGAAAGAAATATATCTAGCCTTGTTTCGATATGTAGGTTCACTCATGTTTGTACTAAATTTAGACACTAACAAATCTAGATACATTTGTTTCACAAAACTAAAACATCTTATATTTTAAAACGGAGAGAGTATCGAGCAAGAACAAATACTTCCGTTTCATATTAGTTGTCTTATTATGACCAGTACTTTCAGCGGGCTAACTCATTTCTAACAGGGAATTTGTCTAAAATGGTCTGTATGGGTCAGGAATCGGGAAAATGACCAGGTGTCCGAGCGATGCGACCCATTTTGTCCGTCTTGGCCAGTTGACCATTTTATTACAAATTTCAATAACTTTTACTATTTAGAATAAAAATAACCATGTTGTTCACAATCAAGTTAATTTAAATAGTTCACAAAAAAAACTACAAAGTTCGCAAGCAAACATAGTTCACAATGAAACAATGCGAACAAACAATAAAATTAGAGGTGATAGACTAGTGGCTTCCTATGTGAGCCCATATATGTATAATCAAAACATCTTGAAGTCGATTATGAGTATTACGATCACGGATCTCATGATGCGCATGGTGAAACTTGTTGAACGATGTTGGCCTTGGCGTCTGCTCAACTGGTTGGCCCTCAAATTCTCACCCCTTGTCAAAAAGTATATCATCACGCTCATCCTCCACGATCATGCCGCATGGTTACATAAGCGGTCATCACCTTTCACATAGTCTCATTGCTCCATGTTATAAGGGCGCCGAACGATAGCCTACCGAGATTGGAGCATACTAGGTGTCCGCTCCACATCCTTCCTACAAGCATCTTGTTTCTTCGCAAACCTCGCATATTTCTCATCACTAGGTTCGCGGATGTCTTCACAAGTGTTTCCCAATCAGGATAGATGCCATCAATAAGATAATACCCTTTGTTGTATAGATGGCCATTGATCACATAGTGAGGCACTAGGGCATTGCCTCTGCAAACCTCGAGAATATCTCAAAGCGCTGAAGAATGTTGATGTCATTGTTACAACCTGTATACCAAAAAGGGAGTGCCAAATCCAAAGATCTTGTGATGCAACAGTCTCAAGTATAATTGTGCACCCTTCCGCATCACCATGATATTGCCATGCCAAGCAAAATGGTAGTTCTTCAACTCCTAATGCATGCAATCTATGATTCCTCCTCCTCTGATTAGCTACAAAATGAAAATATGCACTACTACAATCCCCTTCTAAAATATCCCTCTCCCTAGATTGTTGCATTGCTTTAATTTCTTCTTTTTTACAAATATATGTTAACTTGGATGAAATAGTTTTCGTCCTCTGTTTAGATACAAGAGACAACACCTAGAATTCATTTATAATATCTAGCAAATCATACTCAACCACTATGTGTTGTTTTACTTTGTATTGAGAAGATTCAATATTAGCACACCAACCTTTTAGCCTTTTCCTCACATTTCTAGTTTTAAACTTCCATCTATCAATGGCTATATAGTAAATTTGCAAGGAGCATACCAAAATTTAGCTACTACCTGATCAAAACCTTCTATTTTCGACCACCATTTCTCCAATTTGAATTGTTTAATTTTGGGGACACTTAGGGCCCATGTGGCTACCAACTATACGTTTTGTTTTGACACTGCTGACAAGGATAAGAGTATCCCAACAACTGGAAATAAACACTCCATCCTATAGAGCCATCATCAAGTTATCTTGATTATTATCCCAACTGAACTTCCTCCCCACATTCTTAATTTCCATTAGGCTAAACTTACTAATCTAGTCATTAAATAAGTCATTAATGTTTCATGTATTCTTCACAGAACTTTCTCTAATGAGAGTAGATTCTAATCTTACTAGAGTAGGGCCTACCTTATACGGCTAATTATGAACTCCGGTTTGTGTTTATCATAAGAGGAACCATATATAGAAATAAATATCCATACAACACTATCTCTCTTACTTTTTAGCAAGGTAGATACGTTGTATGCATATATGTCCCAAGAAATTACATAAAAAAAATCTATACTGATCCCTGTTAAGATACCACCAGGAGTCTCTTTAGCAGGTAACCAGTTCCAGGAACACTTCTCATAAGGATTTAATTGTTGTAATTGAAAAGTAGTAAAGTCCATCCTCTTAGACTGGAAAAAACTAATAATGCCAGGACATGTCTCTCTTATGAGATCACACATTCTGGTTAGCTTATCGGGTCTATTTAGACCTCTATGAGTCCATATTAGACCTACTACCATGATTAAAATCGAGTTTCTTCTTAATACTCTTCCTACAGGAGACCCGGAACCAAGAGGTTCTCCATCCCTCCGATCATTACTAATGTAACTCGTAGAGTTTTCGTCCATATCGTCCACTGTAACATCTGTTACCTGGTAAGAACATATCAGGGTGATCAATATGTAGCCAACCTATGAGTTTCAGAACTTTAATGACATTGATGTTAGATTCAATCTTATTATCAGAAGGACCCAGGTTAATATCTGTTGATCTAGCTTTATACAATAAAGTAATATTATCAAGAGCATCAGCAAAAGAATTGGAAAATTCATGTACCCCCTCCGTCATAAAATAGATGTCTTAAGTTTTCTAAAATTTGGATGAATCTATATATAGTGACTAGATTCATCCAAATTTTAGAACTTGAGACATCTATTTTAGGACGGAGGGAGTATTTTAGTTTTACAATTAGGTACTTCTAATTTCTTTGCTTTCTTCAACTCCTGGGCTCTCTCACTATTCTATTGCTCATTCTTGGTGCCAAAACCGGGGCCCAAGTTTTCATAGCTCAGTTTTCTTTTCTGTTTGTACATAGTGGAGCTACTGTAAATCTCTCTTTTGCTGGCCCGTGCTTGCCAAACCAGCGTGATAGTTCTTGAAACGATTTTTTTTAACGAGAACCAGCGTGATAGTTAAATGCCCTTACTTCATGTCATGGTGCAGGCAGTCCCCGGCTACCCCGAAGTAGCGACTAGCGAGTGGGCGGGTCAGCGGTTCGGCCGCGTGCACAAGGGCAAGCACGTTTCGAGGTCTGCCATGCCTTGCCGCGGCACAGTGCGTGCGTGCTGTACGTATGCTATGGCATTGCATGGCATGCCACCTCTCCGGCCGGTCATGGAGGAGGAGGTGGAGGACCCAGAGAAGACGGCCATGCGCGTGCCGTCCTATATCCGTAGTGTATTGCGGAAAATGTTTATTTTATTATTGGAAATTTTATGGCTTGCAGTGCAGGGTCTGCCGTTCTGCGTGGCCATGCATCGCAGAGCCTCCTTTACTCGTCTCTCTCTACGTGCAGCGGCAGCAGCAGGGGGTGCACTATGCGGTGCATCGGTAGTGCACGAGAACTTGGTTCTGTAGCAGTGAATGTTTTGCTTCCACGGAGTGTCGCTGTCTTTCTCGGTAGCTGTAGATTTCCCAGCCGATCAAGGGGGATTTGGTTCGATCGGAGCACACTCGTACTCGTAGACCGAACTGTGGTGCAGCTAGGAGACATGCAACCAAACCTCTATAGACCCTAACTATGTCTGAAAAATAATCTAGATGCAACGCCCAGGTGCGTGTAGTCTGCTCCGCCCCTAACGGCCGTTACCGGGACAAGTGAGTTCCACATGCACTAGACCGACGGTGTATACGATAGGTTTCAGCCGTCGGCACAGACTACACCGACGGCCACCTCCTCTGCGCAGACGCGGTATTATGCCGACGATACTACGCTGTCGGCAGCCATCGGCTTATGCCTACGCTGACGGTTAAGTGGCCTATGCCGACGGGTAATGGCCGTCGGGTTAGTGACCGTAGTGTCTTGTGCTAATCCAATTTGAGTCATAGTAGTATAGCTCGGCGAATCCAAGAATTATTCGAAGCCTAGATAAATACTAAGCTAATCACACAACTTTTTATCAAATCACAATTAAATTAGGCTTGCCGGTCGGCCAAAAGCCTAGACATGTGCCCGGGCCTAGGACGGTTGAGTGCGCCTATGAGTATAGCTACTTAATCTTGCTAGTAAAACCCTTCCTCAAGCTGCTGCTAAGGCATGAACATAGATTCAAAGGACACGCACAGCTTGAAACTCTTACCAAATGAGGGGTCCTAGTATGCCTGTGTTTACTACTACTACCTCCATTTCAATTTTTCATTTTTTTTATAAGGAATACGCATGCACATTCCAAGAATTCTCTTTGAACAAGAATAAGTTTGTGCATTCGAGGACTGTTTTATAGTAGTAAATAGTTGAGGTCACTGGAAAATATTTTTCAATACGAAATGTTCATGTATATGAGTATTGCCCGATTGAGCTTGCGGGTGGACCTACGGCAGGTGCAATGCATCTCCTGTCGCCGCCAACCAATCGTGTCGACCGGCCAGTAGGTACAGTAAGCACATACTTAGAGATGCATGAACCAGAAAACGCGGTTTTAAGTCGGATTTCTCGTGTTTTTTTCAAGCCTTGCGCAATGGGCGGATCAGAAACTTCAAAGCCGAACCGGAAAAGGGAATATTCGATTTAGATTCCGTCTGTCGCTTCGTCGTCTTCGTGTACAAATAGGAGGCGCCGACGCGTTCATCCCTATCCATCCCCTCCCTCTCCATTCTCCATCGTGCCGCCATGGAGGTGCCCACACTAAACTTCTACGAGGCGGTGATGTTCTCGCACTTCGACATCGTCACGCCGCCGGCCGCGACGGTGCCCTACGGATGGCGCATCAGCTATGCTGGGGTTGAGCCGAGATGGAGAGCAACATCGTGGTGTGCCGCCGCTAGATGCCCGTGTGGAAGAGGGCGCTGCCCTGGTAAGCGGCGGCCAGCCCGTACTGGCCGGCGCTATTCAAGAAGGAGCGGAACTCCAAGATAGGCAACCGCATCGTTTACGGGCCCGTGGTGCACCCGGATCTCCGCAACCGAGAATAGCGGGAGAGGTTCTGGTCCGTCCTTGGACGGGCCAAGTACACCGTCATCGTCGCCGCGAAGAGGTCCTCCGTCTCGCGAACAATACGGAAATCATGGAGGTTCCGTCCGACGACGAGAAGGAAGACGGTGGCTCGGAGGAGGAGGGGGAGGAGGGAGGCGCGGAGGACAGCGGCAGTGGAAGTGAAATTGTCGACTAGTGGTTGAATCAATGAACTAGATTTATGTAGGGTGTGAAATCGTAGCTTTGTTTAGGAAGAACTCGTGGTCGAATCAATGAATTGCAACTATATTTCCGCCTCATGTTAGATCTTTGTCCCCGATCAATTTCTGTCACAATGAGGGTTGGGAACGTGACCGTCGAATGGCAGAGGCCTTGTCGGCGGGCTGTTTTAGGGCGTCTGTTCTGACTACTTTTATCACGTGAAATCGAATAGTGGCGGTTATTTTTCGCACTTTTACTGTGTCTATTAGAGATGCTTTTATTCTGCTTCTGTATGTGGTCTTTAATTATTTTCCAACAGTGTTGATAGAACTTTAGTGGAAACACATACAGTATGAATTACCATTTCCCTTTTGGATCTGGGACAAATACTGATAGTGATTTCGAAGTCCTTTCAAATGAACTGATAATTTTTATCTATTTAAACCGATGTTTCCTCTGTAAACAAAGAGCCCCAGATTTCTTGTCACGAACACCCCAAGAGATCGATCACGAAAGAAAACACAAAGCATTCGACGGTCAACGCAATTCAGTTAACACTACTGGGAACGCGCATGCAAAACATAGGTAAATTCAGGCGACGCAGGAGCTGAGGCCCAAGCAACCCATCAGCAGGCTCCTTGACAGTACTAATGCACAAACTTACCTCCATTATTTGGTTTACCCAAACAGCACAGAAACAAACTTATTGGTTGGCGTCTCTTAAAAGGATTTCATGGCTAGCTCTTGACGATCTGTGGAAAGGATGATTCTAGAATCTGATTGTCTAGTATCGTTTTTTCCATTAACAAATAAGATACAGCATGTCACACTCTATTGACCATTGGACCGAGCGTGGTATGTGAGGACGCTGGACGGGGCGGGCTGCACCATGCATGCATGTCATGTAGCTGTCTCTCATGTCGCAGTCTAGCTATTTTGCGTGCAGCCAACCGACGCAGCAGCTCTGCAGCCTAGTTACTCACTCCGTCACATTAAATAAGTGTACGTCTAATTTTTTTCTTCAGTCAAACTTACTTTTCTCTGGTTCATGCGCTATAGAAAAACATGCAATTCTATAAAATTTCTCCCTGATTTATGCATTAATTGCCTTCATTCTACTACCTCCATACGGGTTTATTGGGCTAATACGGAGATCAAGAAAAAAGTTTGACCATAAAATTTATGAATAAATATGAGTTATATGTCATAAAAATTATACCATTGGATTGATATTTAAAAGCACTTTCTAATGATATAATGTGTGGGACTTTCTTTTGCATACGGTGTGAACTTGTAATTACATGCTACTAATAAAGACTAAGTATTTCTTCTTCCCTTGTGCTACTCTGCATGCAGTGTGAACAAGGTTGTATGCGGTGAAAATTCTTAATTTATTTTTAAACTTAGTTTTATAATATGACAAATTTGTGTAATATATATTCATATATTTATCTACAAGGTTGGTCAAATTTGAGTTTGACTTAGACAAAACCAAGAAGTACACTTATTTGCGTGGTGGGTGTGACTTTGGACTGTCAGGCTGTGAATGTTGCGGGCTCCGACGCGGTGCGTGGGACTTTGGACTCAGCAGGGGGCTGACTTTGGACTTTTTTTTTCTCTTTCCATTAATGCATGCATGCATGAATGCGGGGGTGGTGGTGGCTATGGTGTAGGGCAGGGTCATGTCGCATCCTACCATTTTTTTGCACTGACCGTATTGATCGTGCACGCGGCTACGCCCGCTGCCTACACTCAACACAGCGTACGCGGCTGCGCAACGCAGGATTCCTACGCTGCCCTTCACGCCGAGCTCCGCTGATTCATGGTTCCGGCCCTTAATAAATAGTGGCAACGCCTTTGCCTCCCATCTTCAACCTCGAGCCCCTTTGCCTCCTCCTAGCCCCAAAAAAAACCTCTCTGGCGAGCGACCATGGCGACCTCCCCCATCCGCTAGGAGATGGGACTCCGAGGTCAACGACGAGGACAACCACCCGGACCACAAGCAGTTTTGGGAGAAGGGGCGCCCACGTGCCCGAGGCGTCGCAACAAGGGCGATGCGCGCGACGCAAAGCCCCGACCGACCCCTGGGCCCAAGGCCCCTTCGTCCACAACCCCCGCCCCGCCGCGGCGGCAACCTCCCCGACTCTGGCCCCTCCGACGAGGCCCTCAAGGCGGAGGAGAAGGCGGAGGAGAAGGAGCTGGCTGCTGCCGAGAGGGCGGCGGAGAAGGGGGCCCAGCGTGCCCAGAAGGAAAGGCGGAAACCGGAGGAGAAGGAGCAACGTGCAGCAGGTCTCTAGGCCCTCGACAAGCAGGAGAGACGGCAGAAGGCGGTGGACTGGAGGGCGGCGGCGGCGCCCGCGTTTGCCCGAGTGGCACCGCCCCACAGTCGATGGAGTAAGGCAGCCTCCCGGCGGCGAGGTTGGCCGGCAACCCTAGACGTAGTAGCTAGGGTTAGGGTTTAGGCGCTCTTAGGGTTTATGTAATGTGGGGCCCTCTATGTAATGTGGGGCCCTCTCTATATTGTACCCCTCTCTATATTGTACCCCTTATATTATATAATATGTTATCTACGTGATCGACTTGTTTTCTATTGTATTGTCATTTGTCAAAACACCCAAAACAACAAGTGCATAAAAAAAAGACACAAAAAAAGTTCTCATATAAGACTCGTGCAATATTTGTAAAATGAGTGAAATTAGAAAAGCGCATAAGGAAGAATAAGTTAACGTTATGATGGTTGATTATTTTCAAACAACACATGCAACACATGGTTCATTTTCAAACAACACATTAACATATGTACATAAGTTAAAGGGGCGCCCAAGTTAAAGTGCCCGACTTGTAAGTTAAATGGATGCCCTTGGCCTTTATTTATATATTGACTTTCGCAACAAATAAAAGATTACGACCTGAGCACGAGTATCTACAGATCTACACGTCTCTAGTTAGATTGTAATGTAAGTACTATTTTTTTGCCCAATCTACAAGTAGTTACTATTGGGCCTGGATATGACCATTTTGGCCTGGATAAGTTCTATTTGGGCCTGGCTTTTTTCAATCACTCTTTGTCGATTGTTTTTTTTAACTTTTCAACCCCTATCGTGCACACTGACGAAACTGAAGGAACAAAACAGAGCAGCTCAAAATTTGTCCGAATTTGTGTTGCATTTTATTCAAGCCAAAGACATAGACTATTACATCCATCTCCACAGGTTCTACGATAACAAAGCATCACTTAAACACTGATTGCGTTATCTAATGACTAATGATCAGGAGATAAACAAATCCGAGAGACATTACACAAAAATAAAAAAATCCGGCCATTAGATTGTCCTGCCTTTTCAATTCGATAATTTGCCTTAGCTGCTTGTTTATCTTCTTTAGCTCAGCCTTCACTTCCGCATCCACCGTAGTACCAGCGGAAATAGGGTTGCCAGATCCCAATTGCTCCACCACAGACGGGTTTTCGAGCTCCCGGGATGCTACCTCCACCCCAATTCGCTCGATGTACTCATCAAGCCACTCAAAATGCCCATATTTTGGCAGTTCCTGAAATCGCGGAGATGAACCCTAAATCCCAAATTCGATGAAATGCATGAAATTTCGAAAGAAAAGCGAGAAATTGGCGATCGAAACACTCAGATCTCATCTTTCCCGGCTCGGGTTTGCTCTCACACTTCACAAATTCCCGGCCAATGTTGTCGTTCTTATCGGTGGATGTGACAAGCCGCTTCAGGGGCGCTGTATGGGGGCAATTGGGGCACCTCGTCATCAGCATCGCGCCATACCGAGGCCATGAGCGGAGGGAGGCGGAAGCGGAGCTCGACATCCCTCGCCGGCGTTGCCGCGCTTGCTCGCCGGAGAAGAAAACGAAAGGGGATGAGATGCTGGCACGGTGGCGGGAGGGCTCGGGTGCGGGGACGGATGCCAACGGCTCTCTTCTACCTTAGCGTGGGTCCCACGATATGAGGTGGACATCAGGTGGGTCTCGCCGTGACGTGGACAGGCTGTGGGTCCTGCTTTGCTCAGCTGATTCGAATCCATTGACGGTCTCGTGAGGTTAAGTGAAAGTGTCGCACGGGAGCTATTTGCCGCTTCAGAAGCGTCGCATGAGAGTTATTCTTTGCAACGATATAGTGTTCTTTTCAATTCCCCGTAAAGTCATCGCATGGGAGCTATAAGCCCCGGGCCTCCTCGTCTTCTTGGGCGTCGGTCTGCGCGGAGGCGGCGAGTACCTGAACCACACGTCGCTGCAGGCATCCGGCTCCGGGGCGTAGTAGCACTCGTCGGAGGGCGGCTCGGCGGAGGGGTGGTAGCAGTAGTTCCACTCCCCGAACGCCGGCACCTGCCTCGTCCTCGCCTTCTGCGAAGCCAAAACCACAAAAAACATGTCAGTTAAAAACCACTCGATTCTGGTTGGATGATTCCTGGTTGGTTGGATCTTGACAGTAGCAATGCACAAACTTACCTCCATTTGGTTTACCCAAACAGCACAGGAGCAAGCAGAGACAGAATGAGGTGGACAAGAAGAGAAGCTAAAACAGAATGTAATGGGACCTCCAATGGCGCATGCGTGTTTTTATAGAGAGAACGGGATAGAGGAGCAACGCCGCACCGATGGGAACGGTTCTGCGGTGGAAAGGGCCTTTTCAGCGGCGCTGTAGCTACCTCCAGCCAGTAGGACGGATCGTATTTTTCATTGAGTAATTATGTTTAATAGGAGGCCGAATAATTAATGGGTCTATTTCTCTTAACAAATTTGTATATTTTTGACACAAATCTAACACCAATCAACGCTTATCTAGATTTCAACAATCTTTTTAAAACATCCTTCAAACTATGACGGAGGGAGTACCAAGATAGTGAATGAATTCCTGAATCCATTGGGATCAGCTGACCCCAGTAGCTACAAGGCGAGGTCACAAGGGTCAAGTACGTCACCTGGCTGCGCTTGGGGAGCACGGAAGATGCTCTTGGCATTTCGTATTGTCGAAGAAATCTCATGTGTCGTTAACGGCTGTGAATTTTCAGGACATGGGTACTCCTGACCCTGTTTTTACTTAGCATATCATTCAGTAGAAAAGTTTGTAACTAGATGATTCCTTCTTACTATTCACTCGATACTTTATTATTTTTAGCTAAGCTGCATAATTTGGAGTTTTGGCACGCAGCGTGACCTCTACATGCAAACATAACTTATTTTGTTAGATTTTTTTTAGATTTTGGAGGGAGACGGGATCAGAAGCGTCCATATGTCCTACTAAAGTATCGCTAGTAGAAAACATACATCTAGTCTCGATTCGTAAGGGCTTTAGCCTCGGATGTGCATCCAGTTCGTAAGGGCTTTAGTCCCGGTTATATCTTTAGTCCCGGTTCTGTTACGAACCGAGACTAGAGGGTCTCCACGTGGACCCACGAAGTGCGCCGGGCTTGAGGACCTTTTACGAATCGGACTATAGGTTTTCTCCGCTTTGGGGCAATCGGCTGCCACGACAGTAGATGGGGTTTTAGGATTTTTTTTGTGTGTTCAATTATTTTTTATTTTATGTTTTTATTTTATGTTTTTATTTTATGTTTTTATTTTAAACTAGTTTTCATATACATATTATTCTACGCTACTACATCTGTACACGTTGATGCATATATAATATAATTTCTCCCACAGGCATAGATACATATATACAACTTGGTACACGAGTGCCAACCGGGACAAGAGCCCGTCTATTTGATTACACGAAGATCATTACATTACATGGACACTTTAAGTTCTATTCACGTTGTATTCTCCTTTTGGGCTCACGATCTCTTTGGGCAAAAATCCCGACAATTTCTCTTGAATTGCTAGCCTGCATTGCTGTGGTAGGAGCTTATCCCGTATCGCATCTAACTATATATAAATAAGTAGATCATTATGAATGGAACTCAACAAAAATTATGGTACAAAAAAATTGTGAATATATTGTTTACATATTTGAAGAAAATTTGTGCCCTGCTCCATACACCCACGAATAAACTCGCATACGTAATATCCATATAAATTAGTCCCATGCGACTGCATCGCACACTTTTCGAGAATATAATTCAATCAAATAATAATTAAACATGATAATTGTATGGAGACTAGAATTAAAGAGATGCGAGGACCTTGCTCTCGTACTATTTACCGGGATCGGACGAAATGTCAGCTCCTTACACTATTCACCCTCAACCTCCTTCGTGAACTTTTCTAAACCCTGTTCGGCAAA
The DNA here is from genome assembly GCA_023614405.1 of Avena insularis. Lineage (NCBI taxonomy): Eukaryota > Viridiplantae > Streptophyta > Magnoliopsida > Poales > Poaceae > Avena > Avena insularis. The sequence continues at coordinate 433,075,938 of CM042697.1, read as the reverse complement.
AAATAAATAAATGAATGAGTTATTATTTACTTGACATCTCAGAGAATGAACGAAAAAGACACATATAGTGCGATAATGATTGGAATTACTTTTCAAGCATATTAAGTATGCTGTAGTAGTCTTCCATCGACTTCTTTAACGAGTTTGAGATTTCAACTTTTGCACGGTCAACGTCAATATTTAGAAGAATCCAGTAGAAGTTGCGCACGTTTATATACTCATTAATTACACTTAACATCTAGTAAACAAAAAGTGAATGTGTACAAGACAGTAAGACCCTCACCTGTAGTTGTAAGGAAATAGTATTTGCGTAGCGTAATGTTGCTCCTTTAAAAACATTAGCAAGTTATCCTCCGTTTCCTCGGGCTTCTCTCTTAGCGTATGTCCATTAACTATGTTTGGGTCAACGAACCCAATACCATAGATTGTCTTTCTTCTACATTCCTGAATCTTCATTCTGCATATAGTAGCGTACAAAAGGACATATAGTGAGAATAACTACAGGCAAGAATTGAACGAGCTGAGCTAGAGACTTAATGACTTATAGATAATAGCAGCTGATGATGGACTTGTCGAGGGCTTTTTGGTTGAATAGGTGAAATAATTCACAAAGTTCAATAGAGATCATGTCTGGACAGAAGTACTCCTCTCCAACTTTCAGTAAGAGATATTGTAGCTCTTCCTTTGTGACTTTCAAGTACCAGGCATGCAAAAGGCGCATATGTGTTGGCAGATCATTGAATACCACATGCTGACCAGAGGCTTCCCGTAGACAAATTTCCGTGCTATTGGTGCCTTGGCGATTTCATCGCCGCCTAGAATTTGTTCGACACACATTTGACACTCCTTGGCTAATTTAATAGCCTCTTCCATATTTATTGCACCTAGCGGGCTGGGGTAACACCTTGAGCAGGGCAATCGATTGTTTTGCCTATTCGTCGAGATGGGGAACTTCTCTTAAGCTTCTCCCGCTTGCACTACTGCTTGATATCTTCTCTTTCAGTGTCTTCGTAAGACAGCGTGTATAGTCATCTTTCCTATGTAACACATACTGGGGTGGGTGCGCAAGGAATTCGTTAAAGTGCTTCTTGACTTTCGGATCAATTTGCACCTTTGGCTCAGGTTGTTTTGGTGCAATATGGGCCTTCACTTCGGCTTGGGAGATCATCTTGTTTTCCTCATCAGTCTAGTGATAAGCTCACTTGGGAGGAGATGGTGGTATTCTTGGGAGGGGCTCTTGTCATTTTCGACGTCGATTATCCCTAAACGAAGCAATGCTATTCTTTTGTATTCTTCCCTTTGAGTCATTGGGCAGAGGTGGAGGCATCGGAGATGGAGATGGACTCGTGCTGCGGTCCCTCTCAGGAAGGGGTGGACTATTGCTTCTCGGAGGAGACGATGGACTCAGAGGTGATGGTGGCCTCGGAGGTGATGGCTTGCTTCTCGAAGGAGAAGATGGCCTTGGCGCCCAGCATGGGAACACGATGTGATCCTTTTTCCAAAGAACGATGCAACTCTCCACTTATCCCAGTGGTTTCTCTCCTTCACATGCAGGGATGTCAAGCTCTAGTGATCGAAATGTCGGTACAACTTCATCCACACCGACACGAGCATAGCCAGCTGGAATCTGGCGGCCATGATAGGCCGCTTCCGGTGGACAAGGTAAAGCAAAGCCGAGCACCACCTTCATGGAAATGTTCTTCAGTGTCACATGTAGCTCACAAGCTGTCCTTGCCTCGACTTCATCCATGGGGTAGCGAATCATTGTTGCACCGGCCGTATCATTTATCACCGGTGCATTATTATCGATAAGCAGTACATAATTAGTATGTACCTCCGTGGAAGCCACGCTTCTTCTCCACTGAGATGGGCTGACCGTACTGTCGAATAATGTAGGATCTTCCTGTCGGGCCAGTCCTCTAAGTTCATTAATCTGCTCTGATGGTGCTGTGTTGATGTGGAGCACTTCTTCGGGAAACCCCAAGAGCAAGGTGTGAAGCAGCACAACAGCAACCTTAGTAAGAAACCAAGGTTATCGAACCAGTAGGAGGAAGGAAACGTCTCAAAGGTGTTGCAAGCAACGTGGAAACCTGCACAACACAAACTCAAGACTTTGCCCCAACGAACAGTGAGGTTGTCAATCTCACCAGTTGTTGTAACAAAGGATTAACTCTATGGTGTGGAAGGTGATGATGGTTTGTAGCAAGTAAACAGTAACAGTGGAAGATGTATCAATGGTAAAGATTGGACCGGGGTCCATAGTTCACTAGAGGTGTTCTCCTTAGATAAACAAACATGGCATGATGGGTAAACAAATTACAGCAGGGCAATTGACAGGACTGAGCAAGGCATAACAATGCAATACTAGACACAAAGATCCTATGAGATTCGATTGGGCAATACAACAATATACATAGACCGCCATCCAACTGCATCTATGACTAGAAGTCCACCTTCAGGTTATCATCCGAGCCCCCTCCAGTATTAAGTTGCAAGCAATGCATAACCGCTTTAAGCAAAGTGTGTAAGGTAAACAATCCACTTGTTCCATGAACAAGAGACCGTTGCTTTTCTCCCTAGTGGCAACAACATATACAACCCAGAGATTTGTCACTTCCCTTGGAAAATAGAGGCATGAACCCACTATCGAGCATAAATACCCCCTGTTGGAGTCACTAGCAACTACTTGGCCAAGATAGCTACTAACAACGGAGAGCATGCAAGATCATAAACAACACAGACATGATAGAATCAATAAGACAGAACCATTAATCAATCTGACATAGTAATCTCAATATCCATCGGATCCCTGCAAACACAACATGCATGAATACAAATAGATGAGATCTTGATCATGAACGGAGCTCACAAGATCTAGACATGGAAGCACAAAGGAGGAGATACAACCATCTACCTACTACATGGACCCGTAGTCCAAGGTGGAACTACTCACGCTTCATACCGGAGGCTGGCATGATGAAGAAGAAGGCCTTCAGGATGATCTTCCCTCCGGCAGCGTGCCAGGAAGAGCTTCAGATCCCCCGATCTAGGGACGATGGTGGTGGCAGCTACAGACGGTTTCGTGGAATATTGATCGGGTGTCTAGGGTTTTGGCATCGAGGGGACTTTATAGGCGAAGAGGCGAGGCAGGGGGCCACCAGGGCGGCTGCACCCCTAGGCGCGGGGTGGGCCCACCCATGCGGCCAGGGGGTGTGGCCCCCTGGTGAGCCTCCTCTGTCTCATATTCTGGCTTCGTGTTGCCCACGGTAAAATATTGACTTTGGCTTTTGTCCCGTCCAATTCCGAGAATATTGTTTTTCTGCCTTTCTGGAACCAAAAACAGAAGAAAACAGGCAACTTGCATTGTGGCAACTTGTTAACAGGTTAGTACCAGAAAACATATAAAAACACGTCAAAGTGTGGACAGAGCAAAGCAAAGTAGATAGTAAACAAGCATGGAGCATAAAAAATTATAGATACGTTTCCGACGTATCATGCTCCTGCTGCAGCTTGAACATGGCTTGAAATTCCTCGTTCCTTTTTTCAACTGCCTCCAACCGTGCTGCCTCCTCCGCCTTCTGCCAGTTCATTTTTCTAGATCGGCTTCTATAAGTGTCAATGTCCTCGGGAAACCCAATCTTCCATATAAAAGATGGTCCAAAGCCTCGTGTTCGTCCGATTTTTTCAGGATTCCTCAGGGCGTTTGTTAGCTCATCATTCTCTATGTCGGGAACGAACTTTACCTCTTGAGCCTTTTTTATCACTTTAATCAGTGCATCCTTGGGTGCAACAATGGCTTCCTTTGCAACAATAATGTCCCCTGTTTCAGGTTCATACGATCCCCCATGCCCAAGTAACCAATTTTTTGACCTCGGGGGTCACTTATTTGTAGCTAGAAATGATCCCTTTAGCACGCATGTCGGCCTCGGTTTTTGCCCACTTAGGCATGGCACTCTTGTAGCCACCTGTCCCCAGAATATGGTGATATTTCTTTTTGGCCGCATTTTTCTCATTCTTTTCCAACCTTGCCTTAGCTTCTTCTGACTCCTTGTACTTCACAAATACAGCCCAGTTATCCCGCTGCTTCTCTAGTGCGCCAGTGAATGGCTGAGTCAGCCTCTTCTTGACATAGTTATGGTATAATCTTTTCTTCTAGTCCTCGAATTGTTCACCCATCTTCTTAAGCGCCCACTTCTTGATGTTCAACCTCAATGCCGCTGTGAGATCATTAGTGTCCAATTCTGGTAGAGTGAAGTGTGCCATGAGCGTATTCCAAAGACAGTCTTTGGCTCTGTCATCGACAAAACTTGCCCCAACTTGATACTTTTTTTTCTGGCTTATTCCACTTATGAGTGGTGATCAGGATGGTGTCGCTGTCTATCACTCCGCATTGATATACAAATATATTTATGGCCTCTGTCGGCTCCAAAGGTTCGCGCAACTCAGAGACTACATCAATTGTGAAACATGCACCATCGACCAACTTTCTGGTCGGGCCTCGTTTCCTTGCAGAAAATTGGCCTGATGTGGAGGTCTAAGAGAAGAAACAGTCGTTAGTACATATATATACGAATCAACTAATGCATCTACTAGTGATCAATAGAGGCTTTATATACCTCGCCAGACTTTGTTAAGGTGTCTCCACCGTCGTATCCACCATCGTCTCCACCAAAGTCTCCACCGTCGTGTCCACCCAAGTCTCCACCAAAGGCTCCACCACTGGCTCCATCCAAGTCAAGGTATTGGGATCCATCATCATAATCTCCACCGCCGGCAGCTCCATCAGAATAATAACCTCATGTACCCTCATCTATCAAGTTGTGCATGCGCTCTTCATCGTCTCTACCGTCCATACCTTAACTAATACGAAATAAAGATAAAACCATTTTGCTTAATCCAACAACAGAAGTAAGATAAAATAATTCAGCTTAATAGAAGAAAGATAAAGTACCAATTAAACAATGATACATCTCGAATAATCCAGTTAATACAACAATAATAAAAGATAATATATCGCTAATACACATCTAAGATCAACCAAACGGATGTCGACCCCGGGCTCCTGAGCCGCGGGAGGTGTATACTCAAATAGAAGGAACCGTCACATGAGCATAGATCGGGTGAGACCCTGAAGAACCTCCCGGGTATCAGAGACCCTGACGTGTAGCGCATACATATAACGACAGACGTGTTCATCCTCCTCCCTGACACGACGATGTACCACCTTGTCGGGGGCCGGCTCCCTCTGCACCGCGCCTGGACCACGCGACCGCCACCAAATAAGCTCCGGGTCGACGACGACACCTGGATTCCTCACCAAGATACACCTCTCGGCAGTTAGCACCTCCCAGTGCCAACCCGGTGGAGCACAGTCCTGTGGATGCCCACGATGGAGCCTAGTAGTCCCTCATCGTTCCTGCCGAGTCGACGATGAGGACGCGGCATAATCCTAAACACTAAATTAAACATAACGACAGTAAATATTATAAACTAAAATAAACTAAGTTAAACACTAATAAACGACGCGAAATCGGATTGGAGAGAGCAGAGGAGGCAGACGGGCTGACGACGATTTGAGCGAGGGGGGGTAGTGGAAGTCGGGGCGAGGCCGGCGACGAAATCTTGGAGAAGGGCATGCGAGGCATTTTACTTCCCAGTGTGAGGCGAGTGGCGGTCAGGCGGAGGCGGCAAAGGCTTAAGACGATGGGCGGCGGGATCGAGCGGCGGGATGGCGCGGAGACGATGCAGTGGGACGGACGTCATGGGGGGAGGTGGGGCGGTGGATGGAGGACGCGCGGGCGTGACGGGAATCAAGGATGGCAACTTGCAGGGAAGATGAAGATTTCGTGCTCCGGGTGGTGGCTCAAACCGGGGTGGAGGGTCGCAACTAGCAACCGGGACTAAAGGGTTTTTTGGCCACCGCGTTTCGCGCATGGGACACACCCCTTTAGTCCCGGTTGAGTTACAAACCGGGACTAAAGGGTATTTTTTATGCCAAAACAAAAATAATTTATTGTTTAAGGAATATTCTATTAATCTTGGAAAGTACATATTTTATTAATTAAAAATTATAAAATACATATAATGTACTAAAATATTCACAACAAAATAATCTACCCATTAAAAATATAATATTTCATATATTGTTTCCTAATCTTTAATCTTTTGGATATTTGACAAGTGTTTGAATATGAATTTGATTAATTTTTGCATAATTTTATAATCTCATTTGGTCCCAATCATTTTAGAGTCTTTAGTCCCGGTTGAAACAACTAACCAGGACTAAAGATAGCTTTACCGTCATTTTCCTAAGCTTCCCGCCATGTTTTCCAGCTATTTACCTTAGATTTCTGCCATTTTCCCCCGCTTCTTTCCTCTATATCTAGGCCGACCACCATGGCCATTCACACATCTACACTTTCCCTCTCACAATAATATACAATGAATACTAGGTCATTCTGACCCTCGAGGAGACCGAGGCGCTGAGCGCCTCAAGCTACCCATGCCCGTCGGGCTACCGGTTGCCCGCCGGCTAGATGCTGAGCGCTAGAGGGGTTCGTGTCCCTCCTGTGACTCAAGGTTCCGCCCGCTAGTCGGCCATCACGAACCACTTCTACATCATGCACACGCCAGAGGAGCGGATGGATCCTAAGTGGGATCCTGGCAAATATGACACCTGGAATGCCTTATTCGCTAACCGGTGGGAAAGGGAGCTCGCCAGGTACGAGGGTGACGGCCCGCCCCCGGTGAACCACAACGAAGCCGACCGCCATCTGTGGTGGGCAAACCGTACCACACTTACACCCGCCGTAGAGCCACACGAAGGGTGGCGGTAGCGGCATCGTCATACAGGATCCCCCTCCCTGCCTGTTGTGAATCTAAGGCCGGAGTGGCAGGTGACCCCGATATATGCCATGAATGGGCTGAGGATCCAGCCGCGTGCGCTTAGACACGACGACGATGACGACGAAGATGACCCTGAAGTTGTGTACTATAGGACTAGGCTGAAGGGTTTCGCGGCATAGTAAATCAAAATTTTCTACGGATGCGAACAGAGGGAAAGCCAAGATCTAATCTAGGAGATGCAAACAACGAGAGAGATTGGATTAGATATTCATACCCTTGAAGATTCAAGACAATGGAACGCTCGTCGAACGTGGGTGATGTAGTCGTACTCGCTTCTCCTCCTCGCGATCCGATCCGATCTAGCACCACAAGTGGCGGTGCCTCCGTGAGATGCACACGTGCAGCACCTCGACGTCTCCTCCTTCCTCGGACCAGCAAGTATGGTGGAGAGATGGATTGGATCTACAACACGACAGCGTGGTGTATATGGTGGAGAATTTCTGCAGCAGGGCTTCGCCTACAAACAGTCGGGAGGGAGAGAGGAGGGCAGCAGGGCAGCTAGGGTTGGAGGGAAGGTGTATGGGGAGGGGCGCCCTAGCCCTCTTTATATAGAGGGGGGAGGCCAGCCCTTGCCCCTCCTCCAAGCCTTGGGCCGGCGGCCAAGGGAGGGAGAAGTGGGGGGGAAGAACTCTCCCCCTTCTAGAAGCCCTATCTCCAGTTTAAACCCTCTTTGGCCGGCTGGGCCCTATGGGGCCTTGTGCCCCTGGCCCAATGCGGCCAGGGAACTCCCTCATAGGCCCATGCCCCCTCCCGGAAGGTGGGGCCACGTTGGTCCCCTTCCGGAAGGTTCTAGAAGCTTCCGGTACAATACCGATTAACCCGGAACAATTCCGAACTCCAAAACTACCGCCTTATATGAATCTTATTCTCCGACCATTCCGAACCTCTGATATCCCGGATCCCATCCGAGACTCCAAACAAAACTCATAAACCAATTATCCAATCTATCCTAGCCGAGACACGTTAAGTGTGTGACCTGGGTTCGAGAATATGCAGACATGATCTTCTATCAATAATCAACAGCGGGGCCTGGAAACCCATATTGACTCCCACACATTCATCGATGATCATATCGGATGAACCACGATGTCAGGATTCAATCAATCCCATATATATATTCCCTTCGTCTTGCGATATTTTACTTGCCCGAGATTTGATCGTCGGTACCGTCATACCTAGTTCAATCTCGTTCACATCAAGTACTTTACTCGTTCCGTAATCCGATATCACTTTGTGATTAACTCCTTAACCACATGCTTGCAAGCGGTGTTGATATCGACAATGAAAGGGCCCGAAGTATATCTCTCCGACTTGGAGGGACAAATTCCATCTCGATACATACAACCCAACAGATACTTTTCGATCACCTGAGAGACACCTTTATGATCACCCTCTCATAGGATGACGTTTGATGACCTCAAAGCTTTCTTCCGATACCAGGGAGTTGTATTATCTCATGGTCTAAGGGATACAATATTTGACATAAGAAAAGCTTCGCAAAGATGAACACGATGACACGATCTAATTGCTCTGCTTAGTTTGGGTCTGTCCATCATATCATTCTCCAATGATATGATCTCATTATCAATTGACAACTCATGTCTATGGTTAGGAAACCTTAACCATCATTGATCAATGAGCTAGTCCATAGAGGCGTACTAGGGACACAGTGTTGTTCACAAACCACACAAGTATTAAAGTTTCCGCTTAATACAATTCTAGCATGGAATATAAACATTATCATGAACAAGAATTATAATAATAACAGCTTTATTATTGCCTCTAGGGCATAATTCCAACAGTCTCCCACTTGCACTAGAGTCAATAATCTAGTTTACATTTGGCAACAATCTCACACCCATGGCACTGAGGTGCTGATCATGTTTTACACGTGGAAGAGGTTTAGTCAATGGATCTGCGACATTCAGATCTGTATGTACTTTGCTAATCTTCAGATCTCCATCTGCTATATAATCTCGGATTATATGAAACTTGCGGTTGATATGCTTGGTCTTTGGATGATATCTTGGTTCCTTAGCGAGTGCTATGGCGCCAGTGTTGTCACACAATATCTCCAGTGGGTCCAATGCACTTGAACCACGCCAAGCTCATGATGAAGTTTCTGATCCAAACTCCTTCACTTGACGCTTCGCAGCAGCCATGTATTCCGCTTCTCATCAGATCCCGCGATCACGCTTTGCTTGCAGCTTCTCCACTCACTCCTCCATTCAAAATATACACGTATCACGTTCGAGATTTAGAATCATCCTTGTTTGTCAAAACTAAGCGTCGACGTAACCTTTACGACAAGTTGTTCATCACCCCATAGACTAAGAACATTTCTTTAGTCCTATTTAGGTACTTTAGGATGTTCTTCACTGTCCAAAGGTTCCACTGGATCACTTTGATATCCGCCACAAACTAAGAGCATTGGACACATCCGTCTAGTACATAGCATGGCATACATGATGGAACCTATGGCGAGGCATAAGGCACTTTGCTCATAGCTTCCTATCATTTCATCAGATGGACACCGAGCCTTGCTCAATATCTTACCCGACAACATAGGCCTTTGAACCTTTCTTTGCCTTATCCATTCAACCTTTTAGAACTTTGTCTAGGTATGTACTGCTTAAAGCCTATCAGCGCCTTTGTCTATCTCTATAGATTTTGATGCCCAATATATAAGCAGCTTCACCTAGGTCTTTCATTGAAAAACACTTGTTCAAATAACTCTTCACATCGTTAAGCATGTTGATGTCATTTCCAATAATCAATATGTCATCCACATATAGTACCAGAAACATCACCGAGCTCCCACTCACTTTCTTGTAGATGCAAGCTTCGTAGCAATTTGGAACAAATCCAAAGCTCTTGATCACTTGATCAAAACGAAGGTTCCAACTCCGAGATGCTTGCTTCAGTCCATAAATGGAACGCTGAAGTTTGCATACTTTATCAACATCCTTAGGATCGACAAAACCTTCGGGTTGCATCATATACAACTCTTCATCAATGTTGCCATTGAGGAACGCAGTCTTGACATCCATCTGCCATATTTCATAATCATGAAACGCAGCAATTGCTAATAAAATCCGAATGGACTTAAACATCGCTACGGGAGAGAAAGTCTCATCATAGTCAACACCTTGAACTTGTCGAAAACCTTTTGCGACAAGCCGTGATTTATAGACGGTAACATTACCATCCGCGTCCGTTTTCTTCTTGAAGATCCATTTGCACTCAACGGCCTTTCGGTCGCTAGGAGGGTCCACCAAAGTCCATACTTGGTTTTCGCCATGGATCCCAATTCGGATTTCATGGCTTCTAGCCATTTCTCGAGTCTGGCTCATCATCGCTTCCTCATAGTTCGAGGTTCACCGTCTTCTACTAACAAGACAAGACAGGTTGCTGCATTCCACTCAGAGGGGCACGCGACCTTGTCGACCGCGACGCTCAAGAGCAAAGATCGTCCAAGCTTCATGATCCTTGTCATTAGCTTCCTCTATTGTTGGTGCAAAGTAATCGAACAATTTCAGGTGCCGTGCTACTCTCCAATTCAAGAGAAGGTTCAATAACCTCGTCAAGCTCTACTTTCCTCCCACTCACTTCTTTCGAGAGAAACTCCTTCTCAAGAAAGGAACCGTTCTTCATGACAAACACTTTGCCTTCGGTTCTGCGGATAGAAGGTATACCCAATAGTTTCCTTAGGGTATCCTATGAAGACGCATTTCTCCGCTTTGGGTTCGAGCTTGTCCGCATCAACTTCTTGACGAAGCTTCGCATCCCCAAACTTTAAGAAACGACAACTTAGGTTTAGCACCAAACCACAGTTCATACGGTGTCGCCTCAACGGATTTAGATGGAGCCCTATTTAAAGTGAATGCAGGTTTCTAATGCATAACCCCAAAATGATAACGGCAAATCAGTAAGAGACATCATCGATCGGACCATATCTAATAGGGTTCGATTCATGCTCAGACACACCATTGCGCTGTGGTGTTCCGGTATGGCGTGAGTTGTGAAACGATTCCACTTGCTTTAAGATGCGTGAGAAAATCATAACTCAAATATTCACCTCCACGATCGGATCGTAGAAACTTAATCTTTCTGTTACGATGGTTCTCCACTTCATTCTGAAATTCCTTGAACTTTTCAAATGTTTCAGATTTATGTTTCATTAAATAGATACACCCATATCTACTTAAGTCATCGGTAAAAGTGAGAAAATAGCGATATCCACCGCGCGTCAAAACACTCATCGGTCCGCATACATCGGTATGTATGATTTCCAACAAGTCCGTTGCTCGCTCCATCATACCGAGAACGGGTTTTGATCATCTTGCCCATGAGGCATGGTTCGCATGTGTCAAATGATTCAAAATCAAGAGACTCCAAAAGTCCATCAGAATGGAGTTTCTTCATGCGCTTTACACCAATATGACCTAGACGACAGTGCCACAAATAAGCAGTATTATCACTATCTACTTTGCATCTCTTAGCCTCAATGTTATGGATGTGTGTTTCATCCCTATCGAGATTTAGAAGAAATAAACCATTCACAAGAGGTGCATGACCATAAAAGATGTTACTCATATAAATAGAACAACCATTATTCTCTGATTTAAATGAATAACCGTCTTGCAATAAACACGATCCAGAAATAATGTTCATGCTCAACGCAGTACATAATAACATTTATTAAGGTTTAAAACTAATCCCAAGGTAAAACTAAGGAGAGCGTGCCGACGCCATCACATCAACTCTTGATCCGTTGCCAACGCGATCGTCACCTCATCCTCGCAAGCCGCCGCCTATTCCGTAGCTCTGCTTGAGTTACAAATATTAGCAACAACCATCAAATACCTGTGCACTACAACGAGGGCTAGTAAGGAAAACATCAATAACATGTATATCAAATATACCTTTGATGGTGCCAGCCTTCTTGTCCGCTAAGTATTTGGACAGTTGCCCAAAGGACTCCTTGTCCTTGCAATAGAAGCACTCAAAGGTCCGGCTTAGGACCAGACTTGAGCTTCTTCTCAGCAGGGCAACGCGCTGCCGCCTTTCTTGAAGGGCTTCTTTGCACCCTTACCTTTCTTGAAGGTGGGGGCTTGTTGACCATCAACACATGATTATTCTTTTTGATGTTCACCTTCGCTACTTTCATCTTAGCAAAGAGCTCAGTGATCATATCAGTGGAACCAATCTGATTGTGATCAACAACAAAACTTTTGTAGCTAGGAGTGTCAATCTTGAGCTCCTCCGAATCTTGCGCCCAGTTGCTCAAGCTGAGTGTAGCCCGACATCTTAATGGCGTGCTCACTAACGGAACTCCTTCCTCCATCTTTAGTTAAAGAATTTCTTAGAGATCTCATATCTCTAACGGGCTTGAGTCCAAACATGTTTTTCAGCTCCTCGAGAATCTCAAAGGGCCCGGAACTCCTCAAAACGATTTTGAAGATCCGATTCCATAGCATACAACATGGCGATCTTAATCAAATCATAATCATCCTTGCGATCGATAAACAGCTTTTTCATCACCCGCGATCTATAGCAGGCGTCACCTAGCGCTTTCTCAAGGACATAGTCCTTTGTCCGCCAATGAATGATTCTAAGATTGCGAACCAATTGGTGAAGTTAGACCCATTATTTCTAAGCTTTTCCTTCTCAAAGAAAACGTTGAAGTTGAAGTTGGACTTGGCCATGTGATCTACAGATTTGCAAGTACAATTTAGACTATGTTCATGATAAATAGTTCAACTTAATCAAATTACTAGATGAAATCCACTAAATTCAACATCCCTCAAGTTGTTTAGTGAACACGATCCAAATTCACCACACCTAATCCGATCATCACGAGAAGAGATGTGGTTTCAATGGTGGACAACGAAGTGTCGATCATATCATTCATATGACTCATGCTTAACCTTTCGGTTCTTGTGTTCCGAGGCCATGTGCGTACATGCTAGGCTCGTCAAGTTAGACCCAAGTATTTCCGTGTGCAAAATCGGCTTGCACCCGTTGTATGTGGCGTAGAGTCTATAGCACCGATCATCACGTGATGCTTGGACACGATGAACTTTCATAGCGGTGCATACTTGGGAGAACACAGTTTTATCTTGATCTTTAAGTGAGGAATCATCTTATAATGCTACCGTCGTGATCTAAGCATAATAAGATACATAAAAGGATAAACATCACATGCATATAACTTTATGTGACATGGTATAGCCAATCTTCGCGCAATGATCTCCATCTTGTGCGTTCCGGCATGATCTCCATCACTCCACCATGATTGCCTCCACCACGAATAGCAACTACAACTATTGCTAACTACTTAGCGATAAAGTAAAGCTATTACATGGCGTATAAGAAGTTGACTCGCAGGTCATACACAATTATAAAGACAACCATATGGCTCCTGCGTTGTGTACTCATCGACATGCAAGTCGTGAAACATTACAAAACATGATCATCGCATACAATATACACATCACATCTTGGGCCATACCATATCACAGAAAACACTCCCTGCAAAAACAAGTTAGACGCCTCTACTTTGTTGTTGCATGTTTTACGTGGCTTATGGGAGTAGATGCTAAGAACGATTCTTACCTACGGAAAGCCACAACGGTGATATTATGGTTGCCAAACTACGGTGTTAATCCCATGACAACTATAGTGAGAAATCGACATCCACCACCGCATGTGTGGAACAAGCCACCGTCAAGTGCGGAGCCGGTCTCATGACGACGTCGCGTAAGGTTGGCCGGACCGCTTCAATCTCACTATCCCGCGTCATAAGAAGAACACAAACAAGAGGCTTGCAACAGAAAACATCAACGCCCGCAACAACCATGTTGCGTTCTACTCGTGAAACACATCTACGCATAGATCTAGCTCTGATACCACTGAAGGGTTTTGCGGCATAGTAAATCAAAATTTTCTACGGATGCGAACAGAGGGAAAGCCAAGATCTAATCTAGGAGATGCAAACAACAAGAGAGATTGGATTAGATCTTCATACCCTTGAAGATTCGCACATGAACATTCATCGGAACGTGGGTGATGTAGTGCATTCGCTTCTCCTCCTCGCGATCCGATCCGATCTAGCACCACAAGTGGCGGTGCCTCCGTGAGATGCACACGTGCAGCACCTCGACGTCTCCTCCTTCCTTGGACCAGCAAGTATGGTGGAGAGATGGATTGGATCTACAACACGACGGCGTGGTGTATATGGTGGAGAATTTCTGCAGCAGGGCTTCGCCTACAAACAGTCGGGAGGGAGAGAGGAGGGCAGCAAGGCAGCTAGGGTTGGAGGGAAGGTGTATGGGGAGGGGCGCCCTAGCCCTCTTTATATAGAGGGGGGGCGGCCATCCCTTGCCCCTCCTCCAAGCCTTGGGCCGGCGGCCAAGGGAGGGAGAAGTGGGGGGGAAGGACTCTCCCCCTTCTAGAAGCCCTATCTCCAGTTTAAACCCTCTTTGGCCGGCTGGGCCCTATGGGGCCTTGTGCCCCTATTTAATGCGGCCAGGGCACTCCCTCATAGGCCCATGCCCCCTCCCGGAAGGTGGGGCCACGTTGGTCCCTTCGGAAGGTTCTAGAAGCTTATACAATACCGATTAACGGAACAATTCGAACTCCAAAACTGCGCCTTATATGAATCTTATTCTCCGGACCATTCCGGAACCTCTTGTGATATCCCGGATCCCATCCGAGACTCCGAACAAAAACTCATAAACCAATTATCCAATCTATCCTAGCGTCGAGACACGTTAAGTGTGTGACCCTGCGGGTTCGAGAATATGCAGACATGATCTTCTATCAATAATCAACAGCGGGGCCTGGAAACCCATATTGACTCCCACACATTCATCGATGATCATATCGGATGAACCACGATGTCAGGATTAAATCAATCCCATATATATATTCCCTTCGTCTCGCGATATTTTACTTGCCCGAGATTTGATCGCTTGCATCATACCTAGTTCAATCTCGTTCACAGCAAGTACTTTACTCGTTCCGTAATCCGATATCACTTTGTGATTAACTCCTTAACCACATGCTTGCAAGCGGTGTTGATATCGATTACCGAGTGGGCCCGAAGTATATCTCTCCGACTTGGGAGGGACAAATTCCCTCTCGATACATACAACCTAACAGATACTTTCCGATCACCTGAGAGACACCTTTATGACCACCCTCTCATAGGATGACGTTTGATGACCTCAAAGCTTTCTTCCGATACCAAGGAGTTGTATTATCTCATGGTCTAAGGAATACAATATTTGACATAAGAAAAGCTTCGCAAAGATGAACACGATGACACGATCTAATTGCTCTGCTTAGTTTGGGTCTGTCCATCACATCATTCTCCAATGATATGATCTCATTATCAATTGACAACTCATGTCTATGGTTAGGAAACCTTAACCATCATTGATCAATGAGCTAGTCCATAGAGGCGTACTAGGGACACGGTGTTGTTCACAAACCACACAAGTATTAAAGTTTCCGCTTAATACAATTCTAGCATGGAATATAAACATTATTATGAACAAGAATTATAATAATAAAAGCTTTATTATTGCCTCTAGGGCATAATTCCAACATAGGCATGATTATGACTAAAGTGGGGGGTCGGCTTTAGTCCCGATTCTGTAGTCACTGTTTTTTTTTAATATTAATAAATGTCTTGAGTGTTAGTCTCGGTTTGTGGCTGGACCGGGACTAAAAGGGGGTCCTTTAGTCCCGATCCGTAGTCACAGTTCGAAAACCAGGACTAAAGGCCTTTATGAATCGAGACTGAAATATGAAGATGTTGTTGTATTCTTGTGAGTTTGCTCAAGTGCTGAAATGCTCAAATGCTCTTTTTTCTACCTGCCTTTAGCAATCTCACAAATTGTAAAAAATAGGGTTAATTCACAAAAGCTTCATAAGAAGGTTTAATACATTATTACATCACCAACATCCACATCTAGTGTTTTCGTTTTCTTCTAGTCCGTAACCATGGAGCATATTCCTTACTTAACGGGATGCTTGGGTCAGTTTTCACTTTGAATGGCGGAATTTCATGAAACTTGTTATAATCTTCTGACATATCTGTCTTGTCCTCAACTCTCACCATGTTTCTTTTCCCTGAAAGAACTATGTGACGCTTTGGCTCATCGTATGATACTGTATTCTTTTGCTTATCTTTAATTTTTCTCTGTCTGGTAGACATGTCCTTCACATATAAAACTTGAGCCACATCATTGGCTAGGACGAATGGTTCGTCTCTGTACGCAAGATTGTTGATATCCACTATTTTCATTCCATACTGCTGGTCTACCCTTACCCCGCCTCCTATCATCTTCACCCATTTGCATCGAAACAATGGCACCTTGAAATTAGGACCATAGTCCAGTTCCCATATGTCCTCTATGTAACCATAATATGTGTCTTTATGCCCATTATCGTCTAATGTATCAAATCTGACATCGTTGTTTTGGTTGGTGCTCTTTTTTATCTTGGGCGTATGTGTAAAATATATTCCCATTTATCTCGTACCCTTGGAAAGTCAATATAGTTAAAGATAGAGACCTGGCCAACAAGTACAACTGATCTCGAACAGTGGTGTCATTCATGAGATGTGTCTGCAACCAACCGCCGAAAGTTTTCATGTGTTCATCTCTAATCCAAGAGTTAGACTGCCCCGGGTAGTTGGAGCGTACAATATTCTTGTGTACCTCGATATATGGAGCCACCAAGGTGGAACTTTGAAGAACTGTATAGTGTGCTTTAGTGAAAGAATTCCCGTCCATACATATCCTTGCTTTTTTTTCCAGCGTGCCTTTTCCACTTAGTCGCCCCTCATGCCGTGATTCATAAACACCGATCGTCTTAAGGTCAGGAATAAAGTCAACATAAAACTCAATGACCTCCTCTGTTCTATAGCCCTTGGAGATGTTTCCTTCTGTCTTAGCACGGTTATGCACATATTTCTTTAATACTCCCATGAATCTCTCAAAGGGGAACATATTGTGTAGACATACAGGACCGAGAATGGTAATCTCTTCGACTAGGTGAACTAGGAGGTTCGTCATAATGTTGAAGAAGGATGGTGGGAACACCAACTCAAAGCTGACAAGACACTCGACCACATCTTTCTGTAACCTTGGTATACTTTCTAGATCGATCACCTTCTGAGAAATTTCATTAAGGAACGCACATAGCTTCACAATGGGTACTCGAACATTTTTCGGCAGAAGCCCCCTCAATGCAACCGGAAGCAACTGCGTCATAAGCACATGGAAGTCATGATACTTCATGTTCTGGATTTTTTCTCTGCCATATTTATTATTCCCTTTATATTCGACGAGAATCCAGAGGGGACCTTGATACTACTCAGGCATTTAAAAAATATTTCCTTCTCTTCTTTGGTAAGAGCATAGCTGGAAGTACCTTGAAACAGCTCTGGATGCATCCGTATCGGTCTTTCATACGTTGTTGGTCCTGCCGTGCTTATGGTGTATCTTTATTCTTTACATGCATGCCCAAGAAGCCCAGCAGTATCACGCAAAGATTATTCGTCAGGTGCATCACGTCGATTGCATAGCGGACCTCTAGGACTTTCCAATAGGGTAGCTCCCGAAATATAGATTTCTTCTTCCACATGGATGTGTGTCCGCCAGCGTCCTTCGGAACAGACTGTCCACCAGGACCATTTACAAAGATTACTTTTAAATTCTTCACCATATCAAATACATTATCACCAGTACGACAGATAGGCTTACTCCAGCGATCTGCTTCACCATTGAAATGCTTGCCTTTCTTAGGGAATGCGTGGGTGAAAGAAAACAATGATTCCCCAGGTACACATTCTTCTTACACTTATCCAAATAAATAGTTTCAATCTCACCTAAACAGTGTGTGCATGCATTGTATCCCTTGTTTTTCTATCCTGAAATATTACTAAGAGCAGGCCAATCATTGATGGTTACGAACAACAATGCTCGTAGGTCAAATTCCTCATGTTTGTGCTTATCCCACACACATACACCTTTCTCGTTCCATAGTTGTAAAAGTTCTTCAACTAATGGCCTTAGGTATACATCAATGTCGTTGCCGGGTTGCTTTGGGCCTTGGATGAGCACTGGCATCATAATAAACTTCCACTTCATGCACAACCAAGGAGGAAGGTTATACATACACAGAGTCAGATGCCAGATGTTATGACTATAGATCTGCTCCCCAAAAGGATTCATGCCATCTGTACTTAGAACAAACCATAAGTTCCTCGTGTCACCTGCAAAGTTCTGGTAGTTTCTCTCAATTTTTCTCCACTGCGACCCATCAGCGGGGTGTCTCAACATCTCGTGTTTCTTACGGTCTTCTTTGTGCCATCGCAACAACTTGGCATCCTCTTCATTTCTGAATAAATATTTCAACCATGGTATTATAGGAGCATACCACATCACCTTGGAGAGAACCCTCTTCCTGGGGCGCTCGCCCTCAACATCACCAGGGTCATCTCGTCGGATCTTATACCGCAATGCAGTGCATACTAGGCATGCATCCAAATTCTTGTACTCGTCACCGCGGTAGAGGATGCAACCATTAATGCATGCATGTATCTTATGTACCTCTAATCCTAGAGGGCAAAGAACCTTATTTGCTTCGTAAGTACTGGCGGGTAGTTCGTTATCCTTTGGAAGCAGCTTCTTCATTATTTTCAGCAACTTTTCAAATCCCTTGTCAGACACACCGATCTCTGCGTTCCATTGCAGCAATTCTAGAGTGCTACCTAGCTTTTTGTGGCCATCTTCGCAATTCGGGTACAACAATTTGTTGTTATCTTCTAACATCTGCTCAAATTTCAACCTCTCCATTTCGCTATCGCATTCTCCCTTTGCATCAGCAATGGCCCAACCAAGATCATCATTTGGCTCATATGATGCATGTTCTTCTGCTTCTTCTTCATCATTCTCTTTCATTCTAGTACCACCGTATTCAGGGGACATAGGATATTTGTCATTATTCTCTTCTTCTTTGTTGTCTTCCATCATAACCCCTCTTTCTCTATGCTTGGTCCAACAATTATGCCAGACATGAAACCAGACCGAAATAGATGGCCGTGAAGTACTCTTGAGGAAGAGTATTCCTTCTGATTCCGACAATCACCACATGGACAACATATAAAACCATTCCGCTTGTTTGCCTCGGCCACAACGAGAAAGGAACGCACACCTTTAATGAACTCGCCAGAGATTCAGTCAGCGTACATCCATTGCCGGCTCATCTGCATTATATAAGTATATCAAACAGAATCAGATGCTAAGATTAGTACCAGTCTAAAATTAAAATCATAGAGAATATACATCAAACAACTATGCACTGATTTAAAAACTTTCTACTCCGTATTTAGTCCCGGTTGGACACACCAACCGGGACTAAAGGGTTGCGGTAGGCTGGGGCCGGCGTGAGCCCGTTTAGTACTGGATGGTGTCTCCAACCGGGAGACTCCAACCTGGACTAAAAGTGGATGATGACACTATGTCATGAGTGGTGACACTATTTCAGTGGGTGGAAATGAACGGAATATGCCCGAGAGGCAATAATAAAGTGGTTATTATCGTATTCCTTATTTATGATAAATGTTTATTTTGCATACTATAATTATATTAATATGGAAACGTTAATACATGTGTGTTTAATAAACAAAAAGGAAAGTTCCTAGTTATGCCTCTCTTATAAACTAGCTTGTTGATTAACAAGATGATCAAAGGTTTCCTGATCATGGATATTGGATGTTGTTAATAACGAGGTCACAACATTGTTGGAATGATGTGATGAACATTCATCCGAATTATATCATTACGATCAAGGTCATTGTGTTTATATTGCTATAATATCACACGAAGTAATCTTAGTCCTTAGACCATGAGATCATGTCAATCACTAACACCGAAAGAGTATCTTGATAACATCAAACGTCACACCATAATAGGGTGACTATAAAGATGGGTTCAATGCTACGAAGGTGTTATGTTGAGGCTCATGGATCAAGAGTGGAATTTGTCCATTCCAATGACGGATAGATATACTCTGGGCCCTCTCGGTGATATCACATTAGTTAGCTTGCAAGCAAGTGATTTGATCACTAGAATTAGAATGTTATATGACGGGAACAAGAAAAGAGTACATGTCGGTAACGAGATCAAATTAGGTATGAAGATACCGATGATCGAATCTCGGACATGTAATACATAGCGAGACAATGGGATTGAGTTACATGCGTATAAGGTTCACACGATCACATAAGTCATCGTTGAATGTGTGGGAGTTAGTGATACATCGGAAACGTATCTATAATTTTTGATGCTCCATGCTTGTTTACTATCTACTTTGCTTTGCTTTATCCATACTTTGAGGTGTTTTTATATGTTTTCTAGAACTAACCTATTAACAAGTTGCAACAGTGCCAGTTGCATGTTTTCTTCTGTTTTTGGTTCTAGAAAGGCAGAAAATTGATATTCTCGGAATTGGACGGGACAAAAGCCAAAGTCAATATTTTACCATGGGAAACACGAAGCCAGAAGACGAGACGGAGAATGCTCACCAGGGGGCCACACCCCCTGGCCGCGCGGGTGGGCCCACCCCGCGCCTGGGGGGTGTGGCCGCCCTGGTGGCCCCCCTGGCTCACCCCTTCGCCTATAAGAAGCCCCTGATGCATAAACCCTAGGCACCCGATCAATATTCCACGAAACCGTCTGTAGCCGCCGCCACCATCGTCCCTAGATTAGGGGGGTCTGAAGCTCTACACGGCACCCTGCCGAAGGGGAGATCATCCCGGAGGACTTCTTCTTCATCATGCCAGCCTCCGGTATGAAGCGTGAGTAGTTCCACCTTGGACTACGGGTCCATGTAGTAGCTAGATGGTTGCATCTCCTCCTTTGTGCTTTCATGTATAGATCTTGTGAACTCCGTTCATGATCAAGATCTAATCTGTTTGTAATCTTGCATGTTGTGTTTGCGGGGATCCGATGGATATTGAGATTACTATGTCATATTGATTAATGGTTTTGTCTATTTGATTCTATCATGTCTGTGTTGTTTGTGATCTTGCATGCTCTCCATTTTTAGTAGCTATGTTGGCCAAGTAGTTGCTAGTGACTCCAAGAGGGGGTATTTATGCTCGATAGTAGGTTCATGCCTCTAGTTTCCAAGGGAAGTGACAGAAATCTCTTAGGTTTTAGATGTGTTGTTGCCACTGTGGAGAAAACAATGGTCTCTTGTTCATGGAACAAGTGGATTGTTCACCTTACACACTTTGCTTAAAGAAGTTGTCTGTTGCTTGCAACTTAAGACTGGAGGGGGTTCGGATGATAACCTGAAGGTGTACTTCTAGTCACAGATGCAGTTGGATGGCGGTCTATGTATATTGTTGTATTGCCCAATCGAATTTGATAGGATCTTTTTGTCTAGTATTGCATTGTTATGCCTTGCTCAATTCCTGTAAATTGCCCTGTTGTAATTTGTTTACCCAGCATGCCATGTTTTTTTATCTAAGGAGAACACCTCTAGTGAACTATGGACCCCGGTCCAATCTTTACCATTGATACATCTTCCATCATATCGCTTACTTGCTGCAAACCATCATCACCTTCCACACCATACAGTTAATCCTTTGTTACAGCAACCAGTGAGATTGACAACCTCACTGATAGTTGGGGGAAAGTCTTGAGTTTGTCTTGTGTAGGTTTCCATGTTGCTTGAAAAATCTTTGAGGCGTTTCCTTCCTCCTACTGCTTTGATAACCTCGGTTTCTTACTGAGGGAAAACTTGCTGCTGTGCTGCATCATACCTTGCTCTTGGGGTTTCCCAACGGGGCGTTCAACACACATCAGTCAGTACGGATCTCCAGGTCGCGCTGCTGATGATTTATCGGAGAGGGGTCTCAATCATGTCTGCATTATTCACACTTAAGGGATACCGACACCATTCAGAGCAAATAATATGTCGGAGAAAGAATTACAAAGGGCAGGAATTATTTCACTAGACACCAGAATTGTTTCGGTTGAAATTGGTTCTGCATGTGAAATTGAAATGTTGTAAGGGGTTTTATGTGAATGTTTGTTAATTCAAGTAATTAGCAAAAATTTGAATAAGTAAATAAAAGGATTTTTATTTAAAGAGAGATTACATTAAATTTGGTGAAAATTTAATGGGAATTTGAGTGGAGAAAATGGAGGGTCATATTTATGTGAGTGGAGCTGCCACCACATGAATGAGGGAGAGGTGGGGGCACCCTATATGGCCGGCGGCCATGACCCCTTGGGCTGACCCCCATCCCCTATATAAGGAGCACCCCCTCCTCCACTCTCACACCTCCTTGCTAAGGATCTCTGTCCCCCCTTTAGAATTTCCCCATGGTCTCGGATCAGCGAGATACATGTTTCCGGTGGCTTTTTCTGGAAGGATATATTGCTTCTGCTGCTTCGCTGGAGTGAGGGAGTGGAGGTTGTCGGGGTAGCCAAACGTGTGTGCGATCACGGATTCACCACTGCTTTGCAGTGCTGGACTTGATGGTGCTGGATATGCTGGACCGGATGGACTTCTTCTCTATCTTGAGATCGGCAACCGTTCGACTACATCATCCACGAGTACAACCTCGTTAACGCTTTTCGGTCTTCGAGGGTATGTATTCTATGGATTTATATCCACCCGTTGCTTGTATCTAGTAGATAGATCTTGGTTCTTAGTTATTCCCATCGTAGGAATTTTTTTTGTTTTTTATGCTGCAAACCCTACAGTTGTATCAGAGCCAGGTTTATGTGTAGATGATTTGCACGGGTAGTACACATATGAGTATGTGGGTGTTGATGGTCATGTTATCGCTTATTCCTTGTACTTTGGATATTGGTGGCATAGTGGGACGAAGCGGCCCGGACAAACTTTACATGTCCTCGCACATGAGACCTGTTCCACTCTTGACATGCAACTAGTTTTGCATAAGTGGCTTGCGGGTGTTTATCTCTCCTACTATAGTCAATATCTGATTTACAACGTGTTGTCAATAATTTTATTATCATCGTTGTGGTTCCATGTTCGTAGGTAAGAACGGTTCTATCTCCAAAAACCCTCAGCCACGTAAAACTTGCAATGGATAAATTAGAAGTATCTAGTTTAGATTGTTGTTGGGCTAGTGTCATGATATGGTAGTATTATAATTGTAGTACGGATTGATCATCTTGTGCAAGAACCATATCATATCACTGTAGCATATGATGTTTGTTTGCAACTAATATTGTTTGTTTGGCGTTTTATTAGCATTATAAGATGATCCCTCATTTAGATATCAAGATAAAAATGTGTTCTTCCTTAAGTATGCGCCGATTATGTTTCGCCGCTCCAAGACTGACGAGGTTTGATCTCATCAATGCCCATTGTTATGGACTTGGGTTTTGGAGAAGATGGGTATGCTGGAGATCGTGGAACAGTTAGCAAACAAGCAACACGGGGACACAAGGTTTACCCAGGTTCAGGCCCCCAGAGGGAAAACCCTACTCCTGCTTGTCTGTTCTTGATTACGGTGGAACCGAAGGTTCTGAGGTCTTGAGATGCAACTGCATGGAGGTGTGTATGCGAATGTATGAGAGAGAGATCTAGGTCGTGCCCTCCTAGCCTTTATATAGACTCAGGCAGGTCCCGGGCATAGATCTAATCGGTTACAAGTTCTAGGGTTTTACCCCTTTGAATTTCCTATCTACACTAGTCTAGCTCTCCAAGGATCCGAAGACGTCATGGGCCTTGGCCACCCGAAAATCGTCATGGGCCGGCGTACATCTGCCGTGGGCCTTCCTTGGGCTGGACCAGGTATGCTGAGATCACGTACCCGTAGGGTATAACCATGTCAGTATCCCCCGAGTGATCAGTTGAATCGTAGATTCGGCTGAGGACTCTTCAATCCTTCGGGTGCAACTATGTATTAACGATATGCGTGAGGATTGTTGATGCGTGTGCTCGACTCACCCAATGGATCAGGTCGATTAAGCATCTTAGGACGAAACAACATGATCTTCCTCGTGTTCGAGTCCCTTAACTCGAACCCGGAATATCTTGGCGTAATTCGACTCGGGCGCGGAGGACTTACAGGAGTGGAATTCGGTGATTTTAATCGATGTACCCAACGCGTCGTCGGGATTTTTTCATCGCGCTGGCACGGGTTTATACTAGCGAGCGATCGTGTGCGTTGCTGTGCCATCGACGATATCAGAGGTCTTATCTTTGTGTCACCATACCGACATCCGAACGTTTATCACCGCGGAGGGTTTTCGGGTGGCCAAGGAGAACGTTGCTCACTTAGCGTTTTGTTGGGGCAGAGTTGCCGAAAAGTTTTTTGCATGCTGATCCGAAAGATCGCAGCCGAAGAATTCATAGGATGCGCGACCAGCGCTCCCTATGGGAGTAGCCCCCGAGTATCTGTTCGAGTCGTAGACTCGAACGGAGACTTTAGTTCAAACATTGTTCAGTTGTTAAGTCCGTAGGACACAAAAAATTTCGGATGCTTAAATCCATCCTCCCTATGGGAGTAGCCCCCGAGTCCGTAGTGGAGTCGTAGACTCGACGTAGGACTCGAAGAAATAGTTTGTTTTTATTCATCTTTCGGGTGCACGGCCAGCGCTCCTTATAGGAGTAGCCCCCGAGTATTTAGTCGAATCGTAGATTCGAGTGAGTACTCTTAGCCTTGAAGCCAAAGAAATTGTAGTTGTTGCTAGTATAGCTTTTGATGAAATCAGTGCTGACGATCAATGACCTCAAGCGTCTGCTGCGCTAGAGATGACTTGACTGGACGAACATGGGTCCCACTTGCTGACCTTGAATTGACCGGTCACGCGCGGCATGGATATAATTACGGCGTCGCCTCGATTTCCGCGCGTAGTGGACGGCATGGTAACGACGGTTCGTTGTGATGCTGACACGTGTATGGCCAGATCTACCGTTGGTGTTAGGTCTTCTTGATGGACGGTTGCCATGCGTCGTCTTCGCCGTTATAATCATTGGAGAAAGCTACAGTTTGTTTTCACCGCATCGATTCTTGTTTTCACTGCCTCCTTGTGCTCTAGGAGTTCTTGCTGCACGCTGGAATATCCTTCCACATTTCCCTCTTCCCTTTTGCGCTCTCACCGTCGGCGCCACCGTAGCGCGATGGGGAAACCGAAGAAGTCATCATCTGCGGTTGGTACCGGTGCCGCCGGAGGGAAGAAAGGCGCCACCACTACCCGCATCACCGACGGTGCTTGGCGGCGATCAGAGACGCGGGAGAGTGACCTCCGCAAGCTTCGCGAGCTCGGCTTGATCCCGCAGGATAGGGAGGCCGTCAGACTCCCCGGCAACGAGGTAATCCCCCGCCCCCCCCCCCGCTGGGTATCGGGTTATGTTTCTTGCCTTCGTTATTCGTGGGTTTTCCTTCCCAGTCCACGACTTTCTTCGTGGGCTGCTCTTTCTCTATGGCATCCAGTTGCATCATCTTTCGCCCAATTCTCTTCTTCACATTGCTTGTTTCATCACTTTCATGAAAGTGCTGGCTCGCATCGAGTCAAGATTTTGGCCTCTTCCGGAAACTTTATTCCGTGAAGAGGCAATCTGGTTCGGATGGTGTTTATCCCATTGGGGGTTGCATCATCTCCCTCAAGCCCAATATGCTTTTCTTTTCCTTTTCCATGTCCGAATCTGTCCAGTACTGGCGGAGGCGATGGTTTTATATCCGCGACTCCGTAGTGCCTGGGCAAGATTTTGGTCTTGTTCCTTTCAACCCCTCCCAGAAGATTGAGCCGAAAAGGTCTTGGAAAAACAAGATCTTGGATGGCGAGGTGGCGGAGATAGAGGCGCTATATCGTCGGGTGGAGGATCTCCAGTTGATTCCGGAGAAGGAAGTGAATGGTGTAGATATCATCCGCACCTTCCTCGAGCGTCGGTGCAACCACTCCAGGCTAGGGTGCACCCAATGTTCCTTTATGCTGGCTGGCGTGATCCGACGAGGGTTTCGGCTGAGAAAATCTCCGAGGGAGATCTTGACATGGCCCTTCGCTTGCTGCTGAAGTTCAAGGCCGCAGAGAAAATCCCGGGGAAGTCGCTGACTCCTCCGTTTTCTTCTTCGCTTCCTGTTCCACAGGTGTAGATCCGTGCGCGTAGCGCTATTTTTCGACTCCATTGTTTTGTATTTGTTTGCTGACAAATTGTTCTTCTCTTGTGCAGAGCTTCAAAGTGCCGGGTATGTCGCCTCCATTACCCGATGTATACCCGGATGCTCCGGACAATGATTTGGTGGATTCCATGTCCGAGCTGCCGTCAGCGCGATCTCCGGCGGAAGATGCCAACGAGTCGAGCGAGGACCACACGCGCAAGCGATCACGGAGCTCCAGCGAGTCTTTGGATGCCTCGACTCCTCCGACTCCTAGGAACCCTCTGTGCCTTGAGCGTCACAGTGACGGGCATGGAGGCTCTTCTTCCCCTATTCCTGCCATTCCTGTGCGGGCTGTAGCGCCGCACCCACCAGCGAAGCGGAAGAAGGAAGAAAAGAAGGAAGAGAAGAAAGAAGAGAAAAGGGGGGAGAAGAGAGCCCGAAGGACTCCTCCTGTCTTCGACCTGAGCTCACTAGACTCGTAAGTTTTTTTATACTGCTATCTTTTTGCTGTTGACTTTTGTGCTTGTGCTAATTATTTCGTGTGCAGGCATTCCTCCCACGATTCCTCCAGCGATGGTGCTCGAGAGATGATGGGAGAGTCGAAGGTTACGTCTCCTCCTCCTCAGATGGTGGCTACCTCTGAGGGTGCTGCGCCGGACCCTTCTCCGCAGGAAGCTCAGGTGGTTGCGCCTCAGAAGGCTGCGAGCGGGTCTTTGGAGTCGCCATCGGAGCATGTAAGTACTTCTGTTTCCTGCCACGGGGGGAGCCCCCGAGTGTCTGGAAAATTTTCTTGTCTTGTTCTTTCTTCGAGTCTTCGGGGGGAGCCCCCGAGCGTTTTCGTGTGTGAAATTTGCTTTTGTTCCTTCGTGTTGGGCGCAGCCCCCAAGTCCTTTTCCTTACTGGTAGTTCTTCTTCCTCCAGCCATTTGTACAGGATGCCAAGCGACTGGTGCAGGAGCACCTGGTGCTGGAGGTCAACCTCCGACAGCTTCAAGGTACCTGTATGCTTTGGTTCTTCTTTCTTTTTGCATTATTGTCTTGCTTTCTGACGCTTGTATGGTTTGAATGCAGAGGACCATAACACTTCCCTCTGTGAGATTGATGCTCTCAAGAAGAGCCTTGGTCAAGCGGAGAAGAAGGCCGAGGACACCGCTGGTGCGAAAGAGCGCCTTGAGTTGGAGCTGGCCAAGGCAGCCGAGGCTAAGGAGCATCTGCAGCAGGAGGCTACGGACCGCGAGGAGCAGCTTGCCATGGCTGCGACTACGCGTGAAAGAGAGGTGGCGGGAAAGCTCATGGCTGCTGCCAAGGCTGTTTTAGGTGAGTACCTTATTTTTGCTCCTTTCTTTTCGTTTTCTTGTCTTTCTTCTGTGTTACTTTCTTCATTCCGTCTCTTTTTTGTCTCAGATGCCTCAGGCATCGAGTTTGACCGCGGCGCTCTGGAGCACGAAAGTGCTCTAGATGATGCTACTGCAGCGGTCGAAGATCGCTGCAGCACCGTCGTCA
Source organism: Avena insularis (assembly GCA_023614405.1). Lineage (NCBI taxonomy): Eukaryota > Viridiplantae > Streptophyta > Magnoliopsida > Poales > Poaceae > Avena > Avena insularis. Next base: position 433,048,359 of record CM042697.1, on the reverse strand, counting down.
ACTCCCTTGCCAAGGTGAAGGAGGTCCTTGGCCGCTTCTACAAGGAGCTTGTCCCCAAGGGCGCGGCCCTTGATGATGTTGACGCCCTGGCGGAGGCTTTGTCACCAGGCGCTGCATAAGCGCAAATGTATGGGCATCGGCGTCTGCTGGCGGCGATATGGCGGCTAGAGAGGAGCTGGACCTTCCCGATCACCTCCGGATGCCGACGATCATGGATGGATCTGAGGTAGCCTTTGCTACCTATTCTGCCCGCAGTTTATATGGGCCAAAGCTCATTGATCTGCTGTCTGAGTATGCGCTGCGGCAACAGGGGGAGGCCAAGGCGAGGCAATCCGGCTCCGAGGCTACTCAGGGTGCCGCGTCTTAGGCGTTTTAGCTGTAGGATAGTTTGTAATCTTCTTTTGCTTCTAATTGTGTTGGGGGACAAAAATCATTGTGCCACGTAGTGGCCTTTATATGCTTAATGAGTTTTGTTTGAGTTGTGCTCTTCTCCGTCTAAATGTTTATGTCCTTCTCTTTTCTGCTGCTCTAGGTTCCTTCTGGTGCTGACCCCGCTGACACCCCGCCTACAGCACGGCAGCGGTCATCTTTGGATGACTCGTCACAACTTGCTTTTCTGTGAGGCCGTGTTCGTAGTCTTGAGAAGGAGTTGCTTGGGGTGCGTGGTCACGCGAATGTTTGGAAGTCCAAGGCAGATCGCGGTGCAGCCAGAGAGGAATACTTGATGGCGGAATTGCTTCGGCTGTCTGAGCAGCTTCAATGTAAGTTGTTCTTTGTTTCGAGCTGCAGCTCGGTTTTTCGGATGCGCCTGCTGGCCTTGTGTCTTATTTTGTGCGAGTGTCGCAGGTGCTAACCTTGCTCCGAGGGAGGAGAAGGAGTGTGTCGCTGTTCGGGTCAATTGCTTGACTCAACAAGACATGGAAGCTGGCGGTTTCTTCTGGATGGATCGTGACCGTGCCATGGCTCTGGCAACGGTGCAGGATCGCGTTCACCAAGTATGGCGAGTGCTTCGCCAAGTGCGCATTTCGCCTCGTCGGTTCTGCATGTGATGTTTCCCCTGGATGCTGTGCCAACATCCCTGTCCGGCCTTCTATCTAGATTTCGGAGCGTGACTCGTGTCCAGGAACTGGTGAGGCAGCAGCTCGTCACAGGGGTGAAGGCTGCGTTGTCGCTTGTTAGGCTGCATCGACCTGATGTAGATCTGTCTGTTGTAGCAGCTGGGCCACCTCTTTGACCGGATGGTGGCGAGTGGGATATGCGTCCGCATTATGCGGCTGTAAGGCAATATGCCGAACAGGTCGTAGATTTGTTTGAGCAGCGTGCTCAAGTTATTCTTCAGAATAGGTAGTACCTATAAAAGAGATAGATGTAAAATTTGTATATTTCGACTAGGCGTGTTGTGCCCTTTGTTATAAAGGTTTGTTTGTTGTGAGCACGCAGTGCTTTGTTTGAGTACGTGTCCTTTTCGTTTGCCTGACGTTGTCAGCTACTCAGGTGTACACGTGTCATCCTCGGTCGATGAAATCGTGAGGTGGGGGAGCTCCCGAGTGCGTTTGTAGCATAAAGTAAAGTTGCAAATAGCGAAACGAAAATTTTGGGGCGAGACACTTAGCTGTATTTATATCGTAATGGAGGAAATACATTGTTCGGCTGAATAGCCTTGGATGAAAAGCCTTATTGAAAGTAAAGGGGTAGGTAGCTAGGGGTAGAATCGTCGCAAGTGCGCGATGTTCCATGGGTTGGAGTATGCGACTCCAGACTCCACGTGCTTGAGGCGATAGGCACCACCTGGGATGACCTCGGTGATGATGTAGGGTCCTTCCCATGGTGAATTGAATTTCTTCGGTCGCTCTTGCTTGAGTCGCAAGACGAGGTCTCCTTCGACGAAGGACCTTGGGCGCAACCGACAGCTGTGGTAGTTGCGGAGAGTCTGCTGGTACACCGCTGATCGAGCTGCTGCTATGTCTCTTGCTTCGTCGAGTGTGTCGACGGCGTCTTCGAGTGCAGCCGTGGATTCGGCTTCGCTGTAAGCGACGACCCGGGGGGCCTGGTGGCGTACTTCGGCTGGTAGCACGGCTTCTGCTCCATGCACCATGAAGAACGGTGTGTAGCCGGTGGATCTGTTTGGCGTAGTACGCAAACTCCATAGGACGGATGGTAGCTCTTTCGTCCAGGCTCTGGCCTTTCGTTCGAGTGGGCTCATGAGGCGCTTCTTGATGCCAGCGCCGATTAGGCCGTTGGCCTTTTCGACTTGCCCGTTCGTTTGCGGGTGAGCCACTGAGGCGTATGTGATGTTGATCCCGAGGCCTTCGCAGAAGTCTTGGAATTCTTTGGAGATGAAGTTTGATCCATTATCGGTGATGATGCTATGCGGTACGCCGAACCTGTAGACAATGGACTCGAAGAATTTGACGGCGGTCTTGCCCTTTTGGTTGGTAACCGGCATGGCCTCGACCCACTTGGTGAATTTATCGACTGCGACCAAGAGGTAAACGTGCCCCACTTTCGAGGACTTTGGCAGTTTGCCGATCATGTCGAGGCTCCATTGGGCAAAGGGCCAGGCTATAGGTATGGGTCTGAGCTCTGACCCGGGTGCGTGCGGTTTGTCGGCGAACCTTTGGCACCCGTTGCATCTTCGGACGATGTCCTTTGCGTCGCTCATGGCCGTTGGCCAGTAGAATCCAGCTCGTAGAGCTTTGGCGACAAGGGAGCGGTACGCATGATGGCCGCAGATGCCCTCGTGGATGTCTTGGAGGATGGCTTTCCGTCACCGATGGTGACGCACCTTTGTAGTACACCCGTAATCGCGCTTGTACAGCTCGCCATTGATGATGGTGAAGGCTTTGACCGACGAGATATGCCGGGCCGCATCCGTCGGCCGTCAGCGATTCTCCGTTTATCAAGAACTGGAGGTATGGTCGCGTCCAAGTTTCTTCGACTGCCATGACCTGCATCAGGTTGACCATAGCGACCTCTATGTCCAGTTTCTCGGGTCCTTCATGACCTTCGGGAAGCATAGCCCCCGAGTGTTCTGCTTGTTCGGGTGATCCCTTGGGGAATTTTCGCTTGATGGATGGCACACAGATCTGTTCGAGGAACACACCTGGTGGTACCTTTGCGCAGGTGGAGCCGATGTTGGCGAGTCTATCGGCCTCCTCGTTGCTTTCTCTTCCAACGTGCCGAAGTTCGCAGCCGTCGAATTCTCCTTCGAGTGCATTGTAGAGTCGCGGTACGCGGTCATGTTTTCGCGCAGCGTGCGTGACTGCTCATCGTCTGGCCGGACGACGAGGTTGGAGTCACCAGATGACCAGCGCGTTGCCGCAGATTTTGCCATCCTCATGCCATGGATGAGGGCTCAGATTCGCCTCGTTGTTGGAAGCTCGAATTTCATCCGAGGACGATTTCATCCGGTCGCCTGGGAGGTCAGTATGACCCCGGCTCCCGCTCCAGCTTCACGCTTGGAGCCTTCGAAGTGCATCGTCCATGACTGCGACATGTCTGGGGTGTCTGGCAGCTGCAGCTCCATCCAATGTACCAGGAAGTCCGGGAGGACTTGAGATTTGATTGCGAGTCGCTTCCCGTAGACGATGTCCAGGGGTGACAGCTCGATGCCCCACAGGGCCACGCGTCTTGTGGCCTCTGGGTTATTTAGGATGCTGTTCAGGGGTGCTTCGTTGACGACCATCACCTGGTGCTCCTGGAAGTAATGGCTCGGCCATCGAGCCGTCATGAACACGCCGTAGGCGAGTTTCTGGTAGTGAGGGTACCTCTGCTTTGTTGGCGTCAGTACCTCGCTGAGGTAGTATATTGGGTGTTGAACCCCGTGGGTCTTGCCCTCTTTGGGTCGTTCGACCACTAGCATGGTGCTGACCACCTGATGTGTGGCTGCTATGTACAACAGCAGAGGCTCGTGCTCCTTTGGTGTGACTAGGACGGGCGAGGTGGAGAGTTGTCGTTTGAGGCTTTCGAACGCATCGCCGCTTCGGCCCACTCAATTTATCTCGCTTTATGAGTAGCTGGTAGAATGGCAGGGCCTTCTCGCCCATGCGGCTGATGAATCTGCTCAACGCTGCTATTCGTCCTGCGAGCTGCTGGACACCCTTGAGGTTTTTCGGCTTCTCCATCGCCATGATGGCTCTGATTTTCTTCGGGTTCGCCTCGATCCCTCGCTGAGAGATGAAGTACCCAAGCAGCTGACCCGATGGTATGCCGAAGGCGCACTTTTCGGGGTTGAGTTTGATCATGTAGCGATCGAGGTTGTCGAACGTCTCGCGGAGATCGTCGATAAGTGTCCTTGCCTCCCTGGTTTTTATGACTATGTCGTCAACATAGACTTGAACGTTGCGACCGATCTGGTCCTTGAGGCAGGCCTGCATGCATCGCTGGTACGTGGCACCTGTGTTCTTTAGCCCGAAGGGCATTGTGTTGTAGCACAACACTCCGAACGGTGTGATAAACGCCGTTTTCTCCTGATCTTCAACTTTGAGTCGAATCTGGTTTTAGCCTGAGTAGCGTCAAGGAAGGAGAGTTTCTCACAACCTGCAGTCGAATCGATGATCTGATCGATCCGAGGAAGAGGGAAGTGGTCCTTTGGGCAGTGCTTGTTTAGCGACGTGAAATCCACGCACATCCACAGGATGTCTGTGTCCTTCTTTGGGACCATCACTGTATTTGCAAGCCACTCGCTTTCTTTGATTTCCCTGATGAAGTCTGCAGCGAGTAGTCTGTTGATTTCTTTGCCGATAGCTTCGGCCCGTGGCTCGGATAGTCTCCGGATGGACTACTTGACGGGTTTGGTGTCTGGAAAGACGTTGAGTGCGTGCTCGGCGAATTCCCTGGGAACTCCTGGCATGTCCGCAGGACACCAGGCGAAGATTTCCTAGCGCTCACGGAGGAATTCGACGAGCGCGCCTTCCTATGCGGGGCTGAGGTCGTTGGCGATCAGCGCCGTCTTGGAGGCGTCCGTCGGATGGACTTGCACCTTCTTCGTGTTGAAGGTGGAGTCGAAGGACATGTCAGGTGCGTTTTGTCGTGCGACTGGGGGTGCCCCATTGTCCGTCACCTCGCGGAGCCTTACGAGTTCCTCCTGCATGCCGAATGATTGGGAGATTCTGTTGAAATCCCTGTCGCATTGGTCCGATCGGGTGAAGCTCCCGTGGATTGTGATGACGCCCTTCGGCCTTGGCATCTTGAGTAGCAGGTATGCATAGTGTGGGACAGCTAGGAACCTTGCGAATGCTACACGCCCGAGGATGGCGTGGTACTAATTCGAGCCGTTCCAGTCGGAAGTTGTCCGGCTTGCCGAAGATGACGTCGAGCCATATTTTGCCCAGGGGGAATATGCCCTTCCCTGGAACGATGTCGTGGAACGTTGTGTCCGATTGTTCCAGGCTGCACTGCGGGATCCGCATTGCTGCTAGAGTGCTTGCGAACATCAGGTTGATTCCGCTGTCGCCGTCCATGAAGACGCGACTCATATCGAAACCTCCGATCTGTGCCTCTAGCACCAGGGCAGCATGACCTGGGCGAGGGATCTGGCAAGGGTGATCCGAAGGACTGAACGTGATGCAGGACTCCGATCCGCTGAGGTACTCAGGCATGGCAGGTGGAGTTTCCATAGCCAGGTTGATCTGTCGGGTGATTTTCTTCTGCACCCTATTCGTGGGGCGCCCCTTCTGGATCATCAGTGCTCCTTTCGGCTGGGGATACCCGTTCCCAGCGTTGTTACTCTGGTGCGACCGGTTGGTTCGGGCCTCCAACAGTGGCGGTGTGGAGGAGCTCCATGCGCTATTTCACTGGGCGCGGTGCGCTTCGAACGCAGGGATTGGGGCTTGCTGCCTCATCTGCACCATGCTTTCGCTGAGTTTCTGGAACTCGCGGTAGTCCTTGAGCATGTGGCTCGCATTCTTTTTGCCATCCTGCTTGTCGATGTAGAAGTGGATGGTGCATGGACCCGAAAGCTTTTAAACGCCGAGGGTTCATTATCGCGGTCGCGGCGTTGCCACGACTGCGCTGGGCGTCCCCCGTCGCGGAAGTTTCCTCCGCGGTATCCTCCGCTGTTGCGGTTGGCGTCGTTGCGGCGATCGGCATAGCCAGCCGCGACCATGTCGGGTCTGTCGCGATCGTCGTAGACGCGTGATCTTCTCTTGCTACGGCGCTCTCTCCGTCGACCATAGTCATCTTCTTCTTTCGATTGTGCTTGGTGAATGGAATCTTCGCCGCCAGCCCACCTGTTGGCGATGTCCATGAGGTGGTCGAGTGTTTTGGGCTTGACGCACCCAAGTTCCTCCTTGAAGTCTTGGCGCTTGACGCCGTCCCTGAAGGCGTCGATGGCCCTCTCTTCGGAGATGTGGGCTGCGGAGTTCTTTGTGTTGGACCAACGTAGTATGTACGAGCGAATGGATTCGCCTGTTCGTTGAGTGCAGGCTCGCAACTCTTCGATTGAGGCGGGCCTCTTGCTGGTGCCCTTGAAGTTTCGGATGAAGCTATAAGATAGCTCATCCCAGCTTCGGATGGACCCTAAAGTTAGGCTGCTGAGCCAGATCCGGCCGCTCGTCACCGCGTGAAGGCATTGCATGGCAGTCTCTTTGTTTCCACCGTGCAGTTTGACGAATGATAAGTGGTCGCTGAGCCAAGCCTTTGGGTCTTGAGCGCCGTCGAACTTCGGAGTATCCAAAGGAAGCTTGAAATTGTGCGGCATCTTCGTTCTCCGAATAGATCTACTGAAGCATCGGGCTCCGCAGAGTTCTCCTTCGTCTTCGTCCATCTCAGACTCAGACGAGCATGCGCGCTTAGCTCGCGCTTTGTCGATCTTGCGCTGCGTGAGCGCGTCTCTGGCGTCGTAGTCGCGGTTGCGGTGACGCGAACTCTTCTTCCTTCGAGGAAGGTCATGTTCTTCTTCTTCGGATGAAGGGGTTGGGATGCGGTCGAACCTGACCGGAGCTTTTTTCTTCGGCTCCGTGGGAGCTTCCTGGTGGAGCGCAGCTCCAACGAGTCCGAGTCCGGTAAGTGCGGACTTGTGCATGGCCCTCTTCGGGTCTCCTTCTGGAGGTGGGTGAGCTGCGAGGTACGCAGTGGCTGCCATGATCGCAGCCTGCGGCGTTTTTGGGATGACGTTGCCGTCGGCGTCCATCTCCATGAAGGATGTGTGGAGGGTTCGGGTCACCTCCCGGCGCTCCTTGGGGTCCATGTTCTCCACCCGAGAGCGGTGCTTGTTACCTTGGTTGCCGTTCGAGCTTGAGCCAATGCCCATGGTGGAGAGCGCGGCTCGTCGCGCGTTGGACTCTGAGGCTGCTTGCTTGCGTTTGTCAAGCACCTCCTGCATCTTGACTTGCTTCTTGTGCTCCTCGATCAGGAGCAGGTGGTAGGCCATCAGCAGATCCCGGGAGGAGTCTGCAGGCAGTACTATGTTGCCCGCCACGGCGTTGCGGGCCTGGGCCCATCCCTCTTTGCTAAGGCGGATGACATGGCCGTTGTTTTCCCCTTCAGGTGGGGGGGACTGGCTTCTTCTATTCCCGCTGTTTTGTTCTGGCGGGTTAGGTGGCGGGTTGGGCGGCGGGTTGGGTGTTTGCTGATCCACGTCGCTCTGGATGACTACGGCGCATTGGTAGCACTCGTAGATTGGTCCGCTGCTGCCGCAGCTTTCAGATCCGGAACCGTAGGTCCCTGCATCTGATGGCGGATCGCACATATCGGAGTTGCAGTTGCTGCTGTCGTAGGAATCATCTGTTGATGATGTTGTGCGTAGCACGGGGTGTGGGGTCCATGAAGCGGGCCTGATTGATGGTAGGGGCACCCGCTCAGGGAGGCGGAGGGTGCCAGTTTGCCCCACCTGGAAGCAGAAGCTCCCGAACAGGATTTCGAGTCTGTCGCCTACGGGCTCGAAGTCCTTCATGGTGGCCGGTGAGTGGGCGGTGAAGTCGAAAGCGCCGAAGAGGAGATGACTCTCCGTCGCTGCAGAGTTTTAGATCGATCGGGTTGGGACCGTCACGATCGCACAATCAGCGTCCCCGTTTCCCACAGACAGCGCCAATTGACGAGGTTTGATCTCATCAATGCCCATTGTTATGGACTTGGGTTTTGGAGAAGATGGGGATGCTGGATATCATGGAACGGTTAGCAAACAAGCAACACGGGGACACAAGGTTTACCCAGGTTCAGGCCCCCGGAGGGAAAACCCTACTCCTGCTTGTCTGTTCTTGATTACGGTGGAACCGAAGGTTACAGGGGTGCGCAGATGCAATCTGGCGTGGAGGTGTGTATGCGAAAGTATGAGAGAGAGAGATCTAGGTCGTGCCCTCCTAGACTTTATATAGACTCAGGCAGGTCCCGGGCATAGACCTAGTCGGTTACAAGTTCTAGGGTTTTACCCCTTTGAATTTCCTATCTACACTAGTCTTGCTCTCCAAGGATCCGAAGACGTCATGGGCCTTGGCCACCCGAAAATCGTCATGGGCCGGCGTACATCTGCCGTGGGCCTTCCTTGGGCTGGAACAGGTATGCTGAGATCACGTACCCGTAGGGTATAACCATGTCAAAGACATCACGTGATGATCGGGTGTACTTGAATCCACGAGCGTATCTCAGGTGTAAGACAGTTTTACACACGCAAATACTAAGGTTCTTACTTGGCGAGCCTAGCATGTACAGACATGGCCTCAGAACATGGACCAAAAGGTTAAGCATGAGTCATATGTTTTATACGATGACCATATAGATGCTCTCCTTTGAAGCTACACCGACTCACATGATGAATAGACCTGGTGTAATGGATTTGGTTCATGTAATCACCAAAAATACACGAGGGATAACGTTTTTGAGTGGGAGTTCATTTCTAATTTGGATTAGTATAACTCAATTTATCATAAATTAAATCAAAGTGAATTTGCATAATTTGTTGTAGTCATTGGCATTCGTTCACCACCTTATGATTAGTTGTAACTGAAATAATAGAACTATAGAACTGGTATTGTATTGTGTTGAGTGTCAATCTAAAGTTTAAAGTCCTATTGCAAACTTTTAGCAAACTCTGTTTACTCCGTGAAATTTAATAATTAGCATTAAATCGAGAGTAACAATTCTAGTGTTAGTATCTAAAGTATCATGTTTGCCTCCATGATTCTTGATTGTTTTTAAATATCAAGGTTATCTAGGAGCTGAATTAATTATTTCAGAAACCATCATGTGTGGTAGATATAATGATATCTGAAACAATGTTTTTGGTTGCAATATGATAGAGTATAATATATGTTCTTATATTGGATGAGAATTTGTGAAGGTTGGAGATGCTAGACATCCTAATCATCCAAAAAGGTTTTGGAAAGTAGCATTATACTCACGATTCGCCTTTATAAGCTACATTAGCTTGATCATGAAAGTTGTCATGATAAGGATGAATAGAAGATGTAGGTAAAGTGTTTACCACACTAAAAGATTACTAAAGAATGGAATTTGAAAGAACGTCAATCATTTGATGATGGTGATCTACTTCAAAGTGCAAGTCCAAAGGTATTAGTATTTGAATATACACGCTTTAGACTATGTGTCATGTATATGGCGCCACTGTTGATGTTGATAGATTCTTTTAAAAGGAAAAGGAAATGCTGAAATAGGATCTATAAAATATATTTGGCAGAAAAGAAAAGTCTGGAAATATCCAGTTTAGGTATATATATGATATACATGTTATGGTTGTATTCTTTGCTTGTTAAACAATGTGGTTCTTGGGTATTGAATACCGAATTGGTTGGTATGATATTTCATACAGAACGATGAAATTCATGAACTACAATGGCCTAAGTAACTAGTAAGAGAATATGTGATGATATTCATAGAAAACAAACAAACGGTTGTGTGATACGTCGTAAGCGTATCTATAATTTTTGATGTTCCATGCTTGTTTAGTATCTACTTTGCTTTGCTTTGTCTACACTTTGAGGTATTTTATATGTTTTCTGGTACTGACCCACAAGTGTAGGGGATCGCAACAGTCTTCGCGGGCAGTATTACCCAATTTATTGATCCAACACAAGGGGAGACAAATAATACTTGCAAGCCTTAATAACTGAGTTGTCAATTCAGCCGCACCTGGAAATAGTTCTTTCTCACAGAAGTTTATCAGTAGCAACAGTTTGGTAGTAGCAACAGCAAAGCAACAACAACAGTGAAACAGGAGCAAAAGTAACAGTAACGGTAAACAGTGGGATTCAAGTGTGGTAGGCATAGGGATGGATGGACGGGCGTTGCATGGACGAGTCTAAACATGTAACTTCAAGATCTAGGGCATTGCAGATAAATAACAACAAGCATACAAGTACTAAATAATCCTAGCCATGTGCTCCAAATATAGTCATATGTGCTCACAATGAGAACTTGCACAACATGTTCTATCCAGTCAGCCCGTGGCAGCGGGGCCTCTAGGGAACTGCTGGCAATTAAGGTGCTCCTTTTAATAGAGCACCAGAGCAAAGCATTAACACTCTGTGAACACATGTGATCCTCACACCACATCCATCCCCTCCGGTTGTCCCAATTATTGTCACTTCAGGGCCTTTGGATCCGGACAATGATATGTGTACACAACTTGCAGATAAGATCACAAACAATACTATAATAATGATTCAATAATAAGTTCAGATCTGAGATCATGGCACTCGGGCCCTAGTGACAAGCATTAAGCATAACAAGTTGCAACAAAGTCAAATAGCACTAATAGAGATACTAGGCACTATGCCCTAACAATCTTATTTGATTACATGATAGAACTCATCCAATCCCTACCATCCCCAAGACTACAGCGGGGATTACTCACTCATGGATGATGGAAACATCGATGGTTGATGGAGAGGCGTTGGTGATGACGATGGCGATTATCCTCTCCAAATTCCCCGTCCCGGGAGGGTGCTAGAACGGAGTTTGTGTATCCGAATCTTGGTTTCTGATGGTGGCGGAGGAGCGGAACTCTTCTATGTAAAACATCGACCCCCCGGGGTTTTAGGTCAAGAGGCAACTTATAGGTGGCGAGGGAGCCCGAGGGGGTGCCTGGGGTGGCCGCACCCCCTAGGCACTAGGCAGGGCCCACCCACGCCTGACAGGGGTGTGGGCCCCGAGGCCTCCACTCCGTTTTGTCTTCTGGCTCTGTGGGTCTTCTGGTGAAATATAAGTTTTGGCATATTTTCCGGGATTTTTCCTGATAATTGATTTTCTGCACAAAAACTAGACACCAAGGTAATTTTGCTGAAAACAGCGTAATTATGTGTTAGTTGTATCCAGATCACACAGGTTTAGAGAAAAACAATAGCAAAAGTGTTCGGAAAGTAGATACGTTTTGGACGTATCAACTCCCCCTAAGCTTAGCTTATTTCTTGTCCTCAAGCAATTCAGTTGAAAACTAAGTGCGATAAAAGAACTTTCACGAACACATTTTCTTCATATGATGTATATATTCTCAGCACATGAGTAGATGCTTAAACCATTCATAATAAGAAGTATGCAACCAAGTCTACTCAATAGTCATTGCAAGCTATGAAGAGAAACCAACTCAATAATAATAAGTAGCAAGGAAAATAAACATAAGCAACATTACAATGCTCATAGGCATCTTCATAGGCATAAACATAAACATAAGCCTATCATAGGCATAAACATAAGCCTATCATAGGCATCTTCATGTGGTTAAGGTGAAAGTGAGGTCCAGTATGAGTTATATGCTTGATAGACCATAAACTGGAAATCCCATGTCCCTTGAGTACGAGGGCCGCTCCGCATGCTACTCAACTTTGGTTACCTATAAGTTCTTTTCATTGTACATACATGCATATCATAGAAAATCGCCAACGGGGTACCCCTTGCACATGATACAGGAGCTATCCCATGATCAAAATGACAAGGCATGCAGACAATGAGCATCTTAGCGATCTTTTTATTTACTATGTGCATAGCTTTTTATTGAGGATGCTTCATAGAATGCTCATTATGGCGATGCTGCAAGTTTCCACCATGATTAGGCATGGCTTAGGCTAGCAACCCAGGCGTTTCTCTAACACATATATATACTCCATGAACTCACAAGCTCCCCTTTTATTTCACATCGTCGACATCCGCAAACAAAAGAGCAAAGTATCAACTGGATATGTATCCAAAAAGTGTTGAAAGCGCCCTCGTGGCAAAGATGTTTCACTGACTCCAAAGATATAATTTGCAAGCATATAACTTTCATGGACAGGTCACAATGGTTCAAGATTATTAAGTGCAAGGAATAAAGTGTGCCATCAAGTTCGTGAGAGCTTTACTAACTAACTTTCTCAAAACAGACAAACATTTTATTTGGAAGAAAACTAGGCATATAGAATATGCACTGAAATAGCAAATGATGCTAATAGGTAGGTATGATGGACACAGTTGGCAATATTGGTTTTGGGGAGTTGAAAGCACAGGTAGAGCTCATACTCAGTTCAAGTGAAGGCTAGCAATAGAGAGGGAGCGACAAACGAGAGAACAATAATTGTCATAATCATGCTTGCAACAAAACATGACTAATTATGGCATGAAAGTGATACAAGAACTCCGAGGCAAAATAAATCATCGAGGCTTCCTGACTATTGTTTAGTCATATGCATGCGTGAGCATGTGCCAAGTCGATTCACATGAAACTTCCAGAGGCGGATACCACAATATCATACCAAAATATGAATAAAACAATGCAAGCAAACATTCATATAACATGCTACAAACTATTAGCAAGCTGGAGCTAATCATAGACAAGGAAGAACTACTAAGCATCCATCAGTAACACACTCCTTACAATGAACAGACTAAGCATGCTCACAATGATGAGTATATGTACAAAAATGAAAACAAATAGAGTTCGTTACCAGCCTCTTACCACACCTCAAGTTGTCTTAATCTTCATTATTTCCCTTTACTTGTATGACTTGAATAATAACATGAAAACCAAAATCCACTAAGGACGGTTGAACCCTACAAAGAACTCACAAAACCAAAGAAGAAGAAGAACTATTTTTGGTGTTTTCGATTTTTTTAAAGAAAGCAAACAAAGCAAAACCAAACAAATAAAAGGCAAACCAAACAAGAAACAAACAAAACAAGAGAAACAATGAAAATATTTTTGGTGTTTTTCTGTTTTTGAGAAAGAAGCAACAAGAACCAAAAAGAAAGCGAAACAATGGATATACAAAGAACTGACCAAAAATGATATATAGATGAGTGTGATGTCGGTATACCTCCCCCCAAGCTTAGGCTTTTGGCCTAAGTGGGGCTCAATCCCATGGTGCCCAAGTAGATGCACCTCCGTAGTATGACGAGGAGGCTCCCTCGTCCTGGTACGAGCTCGAGGACTCCCCTGTGTAGTGTACAACGAGGTCATACGAGGGTGCTTCCTCCTAATAGTGTCCATAGAAGCTAATAGAATGCAACTTGTCATCCATATCCTCCTTGGAGCATGACAAAGGTCCCTGAGAAATACTTAACAAAGTGGTTTGGGGGAGAGGGATCTCTCTCTCTTCCCCGTCAATAAACAACATTTTATAGACCAAGTTCTCAAGGGTAGAGCCATTAGTGATAAAGTGGTGCGCCTTCATGGCAACAGTATCAAGCTCTGAGGAGCCAAAACTGAATCATTTGGATCAACGGCAATGTCCAAGGCAGTAGCAATACGCATAGCAATAATTCCCCCATAAATGGGTCCCTTAGCAGTTAAACGACGAGCAATGAGAGAACCAAGATTGTACTTGGTATCATTGTTGAGCGCAGAAGCTAAGAAAACCAAATGATAGCTGGAAATATTACTAGTGTTCTCCCTACCAACAACATTGGTGGCAAGATAGTAAGTGAAGTACCTGATGGCTGGAAGCTGAATGTTTCTTATCTTTCCCCGTTGAGCTCTACGGTTATCATCATTGTTTATTCTGCGGTAGAGCTCCAACAAATCAGTGGGTTGAGCTGGAATCTTCTTTGCTGCCCCAGTTGTACCAAGTCCTAGAGCCTCACAAAATTTCTTCAATGTCATATGGTAAGACCTAGCATAAATCTTGAAAGAAACATCAGGATTGAACATGCTGTTAGTAAACGAGAAGCTCTCCACAAATGTTTTAGTGAGCGTAGCATATTGCACGCTCTCATCCTGCATAAGACTTGTTAGATCAGCCCTCCGAACCAAGGTCATAAAATCATCAAAAATCCCAGCAGCCTGCAAGAAGGTTTGGCAAGGAAAGGCGGAGGGGTGCGCATCCCCCTCATCTCCCTCATCGCCGAATCGCGGAGTGATGAAGATCCTTGTTGTATGAGGGCCTAGCATGGGAGGATGATCTTGAAGGCCTTGCCCTTCTAGGTGCATCACTCTCAAATATCTCTCCAAATGTGTGGTTGTCCATGACCACTCTTTTCTGAAATTTTTAGACAAACATCAAACCAAGTGATTTCCAAGTTGATAGATGATGATAAACTACTATAGGAACTTGCTAGAGGGCTACACATGCATCAAAATGAAATCTCTAAGCATAGAACAAGCATGCAAGATCACACAACCTGTCACCTATAGCAGCAAAATACTCAAGATACAATCTACCAACCACAAATCTAATTGGATAAGTGGAGGAGGCACATACCAAGGAGCAATCCCTCCAAAAATCAACAGCAAAGATGGGCTGAGCAAAGAGATCGAAAATCGCGATCAAGAACGACAAGAACTCGAGCTTCAGCAAGTTTTCCGGTGTTTTTCGGGAGAGAAAGAAGATGGCTGTGAGGGGGCACTTTGGAGGGCCCCAGGTGGGCCAGACCCCCCTAGGCACCACCCATGGGTAGGTCGCGCCTACCTGGGGTGTGGGCGCCTGGGGTGGCCCCCTGGGTCACTCCACGTGTCCATCTGCCCCTTTTTTCAAGGAAAAATTAATTTTGAATTTTCTGGGATTTTTCAGGCTTTATTTTTGGCCAATTTTCAGGATATGAAAATTGATTTTCTCGCAGAAATAGTTTTTTCAGAAGAAGCAAAATCAAACCAAAAGCCAAACTACAAAAGCTCTAAGACACTCTAACAAGCAAACAACTAGCAAAACCAAAGCTAACAAAAGAAAAGGCAAAGACTAGGAAGGATAAAAGTAAAAGAAAGTGAGTATAACCACGGTGAAAACATTATTTTGTTCATTAAAATCCTTTTGTTAACAAGGTTGATCAAGTCTTGTTACCAAAACAATCTTATATGAAACAAAACTTTGCATTCCACAAGGTGATAATGTTACCTCATACTTGATAGCAATGGTCCCAATCATAATAGTTTCAAAATTTTCTTGTGGAATGGGACAATATATTTCTCCAACCTTGATGCTCTCAATATTTTCAATGAAATTCAGGCAATAGCTCTTAACAACCTTCTTGGGGAAATAAACAGTATGCTATTTGTCATCAATATTGAATGTTACTTTTCCTTGATTATAATTAATGACAGCACCTGCAGTATTAAGAAAAGGTCTCCCAAGAATAATAGACAAATTATCATCTTCAGGCATTTCAAGCACAACAAAATCAGTTAAAACCAAGCAATTATGAGCCACTTGAACAGGAACATCCTCACATATACCAACAGGAATAGTAGTTGACTTATCAGCCATTTGCAAAGATATATCAGTTGGTATCAACTTTTCTAGCTGGAGTCTCTTATAGACAGAAAAAGGCATAACACTAACTCCAGCTCCCAAATCACATAAAACAGTTCTAACATAATTATTCTTAATGGAGCAAGGGATAGTTGGTATACCTGGATCACCAAGTTTCTTTGGAACCTTACCATTGAAGGAATAATTAGCAAGCAAAGTAGAAATCTCCTCATTTGGAATCTTCCTTTTATTAGAGACAATATCCTTCATATACTTTGAATAAGGAGGCAATTTAATAGCATCAGTCAAAGGAATTTGCAAAAATAAAGGTTCCATCCACTCACAAAACTTGTTGTAGTGTTCTTCCTCCTTTGACTTGTGTTTCTTTCCTGGAAAAGGCATATGTTTTTACACCCAAGGTTCTCTCTCACTACCATGTTTCTTAGCAATAAAATCCTCCTTAGTGTACCTAGTATTCTTTGTGTGTTTATCAGGTTCTTCCTCAACTTCCTCCTTATCAGGAGCATCATTATTATTTCCACTCTCAGTTTCAGCATCAGAGACAGATATACTATTAGGATCTACAACAGGTTCAAGTGGTTCATCAACTACCTTACGTTTCTTTTTATTTCTCTTATGAGGACTACCACTACTTTCACCTTGTCGAGAATCCTGCTCAATTCTTTTAGGGTGTCCTTCAAGATATAAAGAATCTTGAGTAGCTATACCACTCCTAGTTCTAATTCCATAAGCATGAGGCATTAACTAGCATATCCTTTTGTACCTTAGCAAGTTGACCAAGTTGGGTTTGAACCATTTGAAAGTGTTTACAAAGCATTTTAATATCATTAGAAGTTCTTTCCACAATATCTTTCAACTCATTGATAGCTCTAGAGTTTTCCAATAAATGATTCTGAATTTGTTTATTAAAATTACCTTGTTTAACAATAAAAATGTCAAGTTCCTCTAAACATTGACCAGGAGGCTTACCATAAGGAATATCACCTTCATCAAAGTATTGGAGAGAATGTACCTCAATAGTAAATGAGTGGGGAATTGGCTTACATAATTCTTCTATAGGAGGTAGGTTCTTCACATCTTCAGCTCTAATACCTTTCTCCTTTAGACACTTCTTAGCTTCCTTCATCACTTCATCATTTAATGCAATAACTCCCCTCTTCTTTGGTGTTGGTGTTGGATCTGGTTCAGGCACAACTGGTTCAGGAGAAATAGGCCTAGGTGTATTTAGCTTAATTGAAGTCCAATCATCATAATTCTTGCTTATCTTAGCCATTAATTCTTTAGCATCTGTAGGAGTTCTTTTCCTGAAAACACAATCAGCAAAGCTATCTAGGTATGTCCTAGAATCATCAGTTAGTCCATTATAATAAATATCAAGAAGCTCATTCTTAGGCAATGGACATCTAGGATTTGCAAGAATCAAGGCACAGAACCTTGTCCATGACTCAGGCAATTTCTCTTCTTCTCCCTGTTTAAAATCAAAAAGTCTCTACAAACCAGCATGTCTAGCACCGGGAGGAAAATATTTCTGGAAGAAAGAAGCAATCAAGCAATCAGGGCTATCAATGGAACCAGGAGGTAATCTATTAAACCAAGCCCTAGCTTCTCCTTTTAGTGAAAAAGGGAAGATCTTTGTAACAAAGTACTTACGCATCTTAAAGTCATCAGAGAACAAGGCACTCATAGTAGAAAGCTCATTCATATGAGCCACATCACTCTCATTTTCAGTCCCACAAAAAGGTTCTTTCTCAACAATGTCCAAATAGGATAAATCAACAGAGAAATCATAATCTTTATCTTTAATATCTATGGGAGAGGTGGCAAACTTAGGATCAGAGGACAACTTAGGAATAATGGTGCGTTTAGCAAGGAGACTCTTAATAGCACTAGTAACATGTGTGTTTTGGCACTTTTCAACAAATTCATCAGTGAACTCAATGTAACCATCATCAATATCATAACTTTCTCCAGACTTAGGTGAGCTAACAGGTGTAACAGTGCCTTCACTAGGAGTTTCAGTATTTCCTAGACTAGCCATAGTAGCATCTAGAAAAGGACCTAATGAACCACTCGCATCAAGCACAGTAGAAGTAACATCATGAGCATCAAAAGCAGTTTCAGATTCAGCAGTAGTAGCAGTGTGTGTAGCATGAGTATGTGGTGGTGGTGTAACAAGCTTACTTATCACAGACGGTGAATCAAGAGCAACAGAGGTGTTTAGGACTGTACCTCTTCTTGCAGTGGATGGTAAAATAGGGAACTTTCCATCACGAGACTTATCCATGATGAACGGAGCAGCAGTGAACAATAGTAGATCCAAGTGAACTTACAAATAAAGTTATGCTCCCCGGCAAAGGCGCCAGAAAATAGTCTTGATGACCCACAAGTGTAGGGGATTGCAACAGTCTTCGCGGGTAGTATTACCCAATTTATTGATTCGACACAAGGGGAGCCAAAGAATACTTGCAAGCCTTAACAACTGAGTTGTCAATTCAGCTACACCTGGAAATAGTTCTTGCTCACAGAAGTTTATGAGTAGCAACAGTTTGGTAGTAGCAACAGCAAAGCAACAGCAACAGTGAAACAGGAGCAATAGTAACACTCATGGTAAATAGTGGGATTCCAGTGCGGTAGGCATAGGGATGGATGGACGGGCGTTGCATGCATGAGTCTAAACATGTTACTTCAAGATCTAGAGAATTGCAGATAAATAATAACAAGCAACCAAGTACTAAACAATCCTAGGCATGTGCTCCAAATATAGTCATACGTGCTCATAATGAGAACTTGCACAACATCTTCTGTCCAGCCAGCCCATGGCAGCGGGGCCTCTAGGGAACTACTGGCAATTAAGGTGCTCCTTTTAATAGAGCACCGGAGCAAAGCATTAACACTCCGTGAACACATGTGATCCTCACACCACAGCCACCCCCTCTGGTTGTCCCAATTATTGCCACTTTGGGGACTTTGGATCCGGACAATGATATGTGTACACAACTTGCAGATAAGATCACAAACAATACTATCATATTGATTTAATAATAAGTTCAGATCTAAGATCATGGCACTCGGGCCCTAGTGACAAGCATTAAGCACAACAAGTTGCAACAAAGTCAAATAGCACTAATAGAGATACTAGGCAGTATGCCCTAACAATCTTATTCGATTACATGATAGAACTCATCCAATACCTACCATCCCCAAGCCTATAGCGGGGGATTACTCACTCATGGATGAGGGAAACATCGATGGTTGATGGAGAGGCGTTGGTGATGACGATGGCGATGATCCTCTCCAAATTCCCCTTCCCGACAGGGTGCCAGAACGGAGTTTCTGGATCCGAATGTTGGTTTCTGATGGTGGCGGCGGAGCAAAACTCTTCTCTGGAAAACGTCGACCCCCCCGGGGGGGTAGGTCAAGGGGCAACTTATAGGCACCGAGGGAGCCCGAGGGGGTGCCTGGGGTGGCCGCACCCCTAGGTGCGGGGCAGGGCCCACCTGCGCCTGGCAGGGGTGTGGACCCCCCAGGCCTCCACTCCGTTTTGTATTCTGGCTCCATGGATCTTCTGGTGAAATATATTTTTTGGCATATTTTCTGGAATTTTTCCTGATAATTGATTTTCTGCACAAAAACTAGACACCAAGTTAATTATGTTGAAAACAACGTCAGTCCGTGTTAGTTGTATCCAAATCACACAAGTTTAGAGGAAAAACAATAGCAAAAGTGTTTGAGAAAGTAGATACGTTTTGGACGTATCAGGAAACATGGTCTTATGTATCTCAACAATATTAAGTTTCCCCTCTTTATGTTGAAAGTCTTGAAGTTGCACTTGTTTTGTTTTCCTATGCTTGTTGCTTTGTGCTTTGATGACTTGTTTCTTTACAAGATTTTTATGCATAGGAAGTGGGTTAGACTTAAATGTGTTTTGAATTTGCTTCTTGATGCTCTCTTTTACTTCAATTCATATTTCCTATGTGAGCATTTTTGAAATATCAAGCCTAACTTAAAGGCATTAAAGAAAAGTACTTATTGGGAGATAACCCAAAAGTTTTAGTTGAGTCTTGGAAGTTATTACCTCTGTAATGACCTCTCCTTATCCTTTTTATTTTCTTTTTGTGCCAAGAATAACCTCTAATGAGAAGGAAGTAAGATTTGGGGAGTTGCTCTCAGATTTTTGTGCTCCATCGTAAAAATTCATGTAACATCTCTGTAAGTCGGATTGAGCTGATTTTTGCTTAATAAATCCCCCATGTTGTTAGCTAACTTTCGTTAGTTTAACACTTTTTGATTTGAGCAACACAAGGTCTTCGCAAAAATCGGTTTCTACCTGCTGGTCTGTTTTGACAGATTTCTGCCATTATTTGCATTTGCTTCTTATTGATTCCTTTTTGAGTTCTCTTTTGGGGAATTGAGCTTTTTGAAGGAGTTACTACATTAGGTTGTGTTTTTAGTGAAAAGCCTTGTTGTTCCAAAGCTTTTTAAAGTTAATTGTGATTACAATCTGCCTCCTATATTTGATGATTATGGTGATGAGAATAACAATGATAGCTATTTTGTTGAATTTGCTCCCACTGCAAATAATGACTATGCTTATGTGGAGAGTAATAATCATTTTATGCATGTGTCTCATGATAATAATGTTCTATGTGATAGTTATATTGTTAATTTTATTCATGATGCTACTGAAAGTTATTATGAGAGAGGGAAATATGGTTTTATGTATCTCAATAATATTAAGTTTCCCCTCTTTATGTTGAAAGTCTTGAAGTTGCACTTGTTTTGCTTTCCTATGCTTGTTGCTTTGTGCTTTCATGACTTGTTTCTTTATAATATTCCTATGCGTAGGAAGTGGGTTAGACTTAAATGTGTTTTGAATTTGCTTCTTGATGCTCCCTTTGACTTCAATTCATAATTCTTATGTGAGCATCTTCTCAAGCTATCAAGCCTAACTTAAAGGCGTTAAAGAAAAGTACTTGTTGGAAGATAACACAAGAGTTTACTTGAGTATTGAAAGTTATTACTTCAGTAATTACCTCTTCTTATCCTTTTTTTTGTTTGCTTTTTGTGCCAAGAATGACCTCTAATGAGAGGAAAGTAAGATTTGGGGAGTTGCTGTCCCGAAACAGATTTCTGTTCTCCACCAAAAAAATCGTGAGGAGTCTCTATAACTCAGATTGAGCTGACAATTTGTGAATAAATCCCCCAGTATGTTATATAACTTTCGTTAGTTCAACACTTTTTGATTTGAGCAACAGAAGGTCTTCGAAAAAATCGGTTTCTACCTGCTGGTCTGTTTTGACATGTTTCTGCCATTATTTGCATTTGCTTCTTATTGATTCCTTTTTGGGTTCTTTTTGGGAAATTGAGCTTTTTGAGGAAATTGCTACAATAGCTTGTGTTTTTAGTGAAAGTTTTGCTGTTTTAAAACCAAACCCCATGGGTCTATTATCTTTTGAATACACTAATGTTGCTAATGAAGATTGTGTGAAGTTTTGTATGAATGAAAATTTTCAGGTGTAGAGAAAGAATGATGTAATGAGATGAAGAATGGACAAAATCTCAAGCTTGGGGATGCCACTCCGTGTCACCCCAAGAAATATTCAAGAGGTACCAGTGTCAAAGCTTGGGGATGCCCAACGCATCCCCTTCTTCATCAATAAAAATCTCAGGTCTTTCTAGACACTTCGTTTTTATTGTTTCATGCACAGTTGTGTTGTTCTTGGAGAGTCTTAGTTTTCGTTTTGGTTTTTGTTTTCTTAGTTTTATTTAAAAAGTTGTTTGATTATAGCACACTTCTGTTGGAGAGAGACACACTATGTTTTCATTGCCTAGAACACTCTAGTTTCATTCTTATTTTCTTGTGAGTGTTCTCTTTTGCTAGCACTATGTTTAGCCTTAGTTTTCTTGTGCTTTCAGCTTAGAACTTTTTAGTTCTTCTTTTTGGATTTGTGAGACATGCTCACTGATCTTTATTGATTATTATCTTTGTCAGTTGTTTCAAATAAGTCGTTTGGTGTTGGAAAAGAGTAGGAGGTTCTTGCTTGAGTAGGACAAGAGGAGCTTGCTTTGACTGTGACTTAGACTTTATCATGTCATGCTAGATGTTGTTTTTACCTTATGCTTAGTGATTACTGTTGTAGCATGACTTGTTCCAAACAATTAGGATTACTTAATGTGCCTTGAAGGAATCATGCGTTGTTTTAGCATACAAAAGCATAGTATTGTGGTATTCTCCTTTGATGCTTTGTTTGGTTTGACTTGGCACATGATCACACCATGTTATGGCTATGAACCATTCACAATAGCCTCTATGATCATTTAGTCCTTGACTTGTAGTACCACTTTATGCTTTGATTAATGTTTTGTCGCTCTGCATGATTATGGCCATTATTGCTCTCTTAGTTGGTTGCTCCTAGTCTTTTTCTAGCCTCCACTTGTATGAGTAAGCTCTACTCATGCATCCAACTCCCAAGAAACCAAGTTATTCCAAAGTATCCAATATAAATTCCTATGCATGGTGTGTTACACCATTTCAAGTATATTTTTGTTTTCATCTATCTTCCAATTAAAAAGTCTCTTTGTTATGTGAAAACTTAGTGATTAAAGCTCTCACAAACTTGATGGCACACTTTATTTTTCTTGCCCCTAATAAACTTGAACCATTGTGTCATCTATGTTGTATATGCTTGCACTTATACATTGGAATTAGCAGAACCGTGTTGTCACGGGGAACGCTTTCAACATTGCATTGTACTTTGTACACAATTGATATTATGTTCTTTTGTCTATGGATGTCGTCGGTGTGAAATGAAAGGGGAGCTTGTAAGTCCATGGAGTTATGAATGTGTGTTATAGAAACGCCTAGGCCGCTAGCCTAAGCCATGCATAATCATGGTTGAAACTTGCAACATCACCATAATGACATCTATGAAGCATTCTTCTTATAAAAATAGAGATAGAAAAAAGAGATTGAGAAAAAGAAAAAATGAGAAAAGAGGAAAGAGAGAAAAAACACCGTTTTCCCATGGTAAATAAGAAGATTGCTGAGATGCTCATTGTCTGATTTCCTTGTCATTTTGATTATGGGATAGCTCTTGTATCATGTGCAAGGGGTACCCTGTTGGCGGTTCTCTATGATACACATGTACTTACTATGACAAGAACTTGCAGGTAACTAAAGTTGAGTAGAATGAGGAATAGCCCTTGTAATCAAGGGACATGAGATAGCCAACTTATACTTTGTCAAGCATATACTCCATATTTTGTTCACTTTAACCTTAATCACTTCAAGATGCTTATGATAGGGGCAATGCAAGCTGAAAGTTAACAAGTACCATAATTTTTGGAAGCTCTTTATGAAACCTTAAATCCCTGCTTCCCTTTATGAAGGGCCTTTCTTCCAATTTTATATTGAGTCTCCACCTTCTATCTTTAGGCACCAATTAAGAGAGCATAGTTGTCATTCTTAGTTCTTTGTGCATTGTCCCAAAATTATTGATTGATTCATAATGTTGATATTGCTTGTTCATGAACTATTTGTATCTAGTCACCCTTATGAACTTTGAAGGTGTCCTATGCATTTATGTTTTGCTACTCCATGAGGGACAAGCTGAATGCCACTATGCTATGTTTTCTATATGTGAAACAAACAAACGTCTTGTTATTCATGAATCTTTGTTTGTATCCTTTCATGTTGCAGCATAGTTACTTTGTCTTATTGTTAGAACTTCATATTTCATGCTCATGTTTAGAGTACTTTGAACCCAACTTTCAATGCTTGCAAATGGTTTGATTTTGATGGTGCATGTCACCTCAAAAATTATTCTTTTTATCACTTACCTACTCGAGGACGAGCAGGAGTTAAGCTTGGGGATGCTTGATACGTCGTAAACGTATCTATAATTTTTGATGTTCCATGCTTGTTTAGTATCTACTTTGCTTTGCTTTGTCTACACTTTGAGGTATTTTTATATGTTTTCGGGTACTAACCTATTAACAAGATGCCACAGTGCTAGTTGCCTGTTTTCTTTTGTTTTTGGTTCCAGAAAGGCAGAAAATCAATATTCTCGGAATTGGGCGGGACAAAAGCCAAAGTCGTTATTTTACCCAACACGTCATGGACCATGAACCAGAGATGGAGGACACCAGGATGGCCACACCCCCTAGGCGTGGGCCAACCCTGGTGGCACCCACAGGGGGTGTGGGCCCCCTGGCCCTCCACCGACCTTGCCTCCTTCGCTTATAAAAAGCCCCCAACTCAGAAACCCTAAAGGATCGACCAGAAAGCCAAGAAAAGTTCCACAATGCCACCGTGTAACATCCGAGCATTAGAGATTAGAAATCACCTAAACCCAGATGTGTGCATTGCATTCATGCATAGAAAATCCGAATAATTTTTGCGCTTTTGAACAAAACTTGTCAAAGTGATTGAAGCTTCTCTCAACTTGATGGAATTTAAGTAGATCATCAAGTTGCCTGCGATAAGTTTCAATATGACCTTTGCTAAAACCTTATTTTGGGTAAGGGAGATTTGATCTAAGGGTAGATCAAATGTAATAAAATTTAAACCCTAATACATGACTTAATGGATTATATTTGATCCTTAAGTAAGCATATACTAGTATTCATTACACAACTCATGAATACTAAGTTATAAACATAACTTAAGTAATAGGATTTTAACAACTAAATCTTTATCTATCTTAATCTCATCCACTTATACCATGAGTATCATGGTAATACCTAACCTTAACTCTTTAGTGAGATTGAGTGGGAAAGAAACCAAGTCAAGATCATTCACCATATATCTTTCTTTCCATATCAATCCTTATTGAATCTTATTCTAATATCTGTTGTTCATCAATGTTGAGTAATCAACTATTGATTCACCAATTCTTAACCTATCAATTCTTGATCTATCAACTCTTGTTCTTATCATAGCATTCACTTAAATACCTTTAGATAAAGAAGTAAGAAGAGGTAAATAGTAATGCTAGTTATAGATATCATTTATAGAATGGGAGTGATTGGAGGAAATCAAATCAATGTGGTAACAAAGAAGATTACAAGGATGAATTCTGAAGATAAGTTACCTGGAGTAATCCTATTGAATAAAGTAGGAATAGTAAATGAATAATCTCTCTTAGTCAGATAGATACACTGAGAAGATAATTATAATACAACTGTAGTGTTGTATTGATGAAGGCCTTGATTATCCAACTGGAAACCTAAGCCATAAATGATCAAAGGATTCTAATGATCATGCTTTTGTCACCAAGATTGAATGCTTATATCATGTATAAGTGACATTGGTGGATAGAACATGATTGAACCCTAGTATAGATATGTTATTCTAGGTAAGCCATGACAAGTCACCATGATATGATGTGAAGTTTGAATATAAGATATTGGAGATAAGTTGATATAAGATAGTATGATTAAGTTGAAGCTAGAGTAGCATGGATTTATTGAAGTAGTGTATTTCTCTTAAAAAGATAATAAGCTTTTGAGGAAAGTAGAATTTGATATATATACATCCATTGGAGTAATGTTAGTGATGGATGATTAAGGAAGAGTATGAATGGAGTTAGAAGTAACCACTTGTTGGATTGGAGATTATTAGTAGTAGAATAATTTGATATAACCAAGTATGGAGATGAGAAGATTATGAAAGCTTTAGTGTCAAGCTCATTGGAATTATAAATGGATTTAGAACAATAAAAGGTGGATAAGAATATTTTTGTGAAGTAAAGCTCATCATGTTAAAACATGATGATGGATAGGAAGAAGTAGTATATCTAGGAAAGGAATTCCTTAATCAGAAGTCCTGAATTATGAAGTATGGAAGATAGGAATTCTTGGTAAACACTAAACCCTAAATCTTTAACCAAACATAAAATCCATTTCATCTGATTGATCTATCATCTTGTTTCCACAATGGTTTATAGGAATATTTCCTATAGCAAATCACTTAAGCACATCTTTGTTATTCCTAATTATCATAATTCAATGTGCTTAGGAATTATCTTTATCAAATCCTTTTCATAAGACATTCCAGATAATATCTTTCTATTTTAAATGGTGATATCATTAAATATCACAAACATAAAGACAACATGTTTAGCCATTAATCTTTATTCACATCAACAAAAGAATATAAGTATGTTAAGAACCCTAAACCCTAGGGTAAGCATTAACAATTCAAACCCTAAATCTTCTATTAGTTATAATAAAACATATATATTATTAATCCCTAGATTTATGGGAGTAATATTAACCAGATGATTTCCTTTGCATATCATACATCAAATAATGATCTATGATCATTATATAAAAATTTCTCTCCAAACTATAAGATAACTAAAATTAAATCCCATAAACAAATAAGGGAATATCCTAATATAAATCCATGGTTTATTATGAAGCAAAAATTCATCACAAAACTTATTACAGAATATTAGGAGGATAAGTACTTGTTTAAAGAAAATAAAGAAACTCTAAACAATATATAATAAAAGCTCACAAAATGACTTTAAATACATTCATTGTTGCTGCAATTGTTTAACAAATAAATTCTATGAAGAAAGATTCCAAAGTAAATGAAAAATACAAATCTTAAAACAAAATTGTAAATATAAAACAAGAAAGGAAAACAGAAAAGAATAAAAAATGGACTCAGTCCAAAAACTGGCCCAAAGCCCATTGCATCACCCCTCTACCATACGCTCACATGCAACAGCAAACACATTTCGCTCGCTTTGCTATGGCCCAGAAGCACTCCAGGTCCCAATTCATCAGAGGCTGATGAGTGGGACCAGAGAAAGACCACGGGTTTGTTTTGAAGAAACTCAGGGGGTTATCTGCAAAACAACACATCGTCGTCTTCCTCTAGCTGGAAGCAACTCGGTGGCGATGCCGAGGCCGTCCGCTGCCGTCTTTGCGTCAAGATGCACGTCGCCGTCGCTGGGAGAGGATAAGGAGGCCACGACGACGTCCCTGCTCGTCCTCATCCTCATTTCTCCCTCGGACGCTCTCTATCTCTCTGTCTCCTCTCAGTGACCGAACCCTAGCTCGCCGGAGACGCTTGTTGCCACCGCTAGAGATCGCCCTACGACTAGCCGAGCGTACCATAATATCCGTCATGGTGTGTAGCAGCTCGATCAAGAAGGAATCATGTAGGCAGGCTCTTAATCGTCCGCATCGACTCAATCCCCGACGACCACCGTCGCCGGTCATCGTCAATCATCATCGATTCCGTTCCCCTCGACCTAACTAACCCCACTACGAGCATCATGGCGAGTCCCTGATCCTCCCGAGGCTCTCCAAACTTTTATTCGCTTCCTAGATCGCTCGCTCGCCGTGTAGTAGTGAGCTCCACCGCTCGTCGTCGTCGTAACTCCGGTGCCGATGACCAATCTTGGGCGGCACCACTAGTTTATGGTTCGCCCTGACGCGCTGATTTGCGCAAGCCCCTGCACACACGCTCACGCGCCCTCTACTACCATCGTCACCGTCGCCTGCCATGCCACCGACGAGGTGACGTCAGGGTGAGGTCACCTTGGCCACATCATCATGTTTGACCGGGTCCGTTGACTGGTCCATGCCAGCGTGGCACATCAACGGGGCCGCAGACCCACCAGTCAGTGTCTAGGTCTAGGTTTGGCTCAACATAAAAAGTATTTCTCGTTTAGCAAATAGATAAGAAAATATAAATTCAAATATAAACATTCTTGAAATTGAATAAAGTGATTAAATTTTGTTTAATTGATAACTTTTGTTTTGTAATTCAGAAAAATGTGTATAATATATGAAAATTTGTAGAAAAATAAAATCTATAACTTAAAACTATTATTAAACATTATTATGTTAAAAATTTTAATAATTATTATGTAATAAAGATTTTATAAGTAATAAAACTTTGATAATTCATATTTTAATAATGGTAAATGTTAAAAATATAAATAAAATACCAAAAATCTTAGAAAAATAAGAACTATAATTTAAAATTATAATCATGCATTATTATTTCACTTAATTAAATATTTATTATTTATTAAATATTTATAAAGTAATAAATCTTATAAAAATCATATCTTATTATTTATAAATCACAAAAACAAATGTAATATACCAAAATGATCACAAAAATAATAACTACATGCTAAAAATATAATATTACACTTTGGAGGTAAATAAAAATTTAAACACTTTAATAACTTGAATTTAAACCTATTCCCTTAATTAATAATTCATATAAGGGTAAATAAAAATTGCTAATAATTCTAAAATTAGTCAATGGAGTCTAATAAATAGTATTAGTCTTAAAATATTGATAATATGAATTCAAAATGGTTCCACACATTTATATACAATCTTATTGAATTATCATTCAACCATAAGTGTAGATTATTTTATAAAAGGATCCTTATCCAATATAAAATCTCCAAGAATAATTTGTAGGGAAATAAAACCTATTCCTTTACTATAACCACAAGTTTATAAACATACCAAAACACTATAGTGAATTCATAAGTAGTTAAGTAATATTATTACCTTGATTATAAACCATAACCACTCATTTATAAAAACATAAATGATTCTATTCCATTATAACCTTGAGAAACCACTATACCAAATAAAAGTAATACCATTCCTAGTTAACTCTAAAGGAACCTTATGAAGTGAACAAAGTACAATTATCATAAGCAATATAACCTAAATCCATCTATGTCTTTAAAGTTAACTTTAGTCTACAATACTTTAAATATAAGGCTAAGGACTTTGTTATATGTTAGTAAACTTTGGTCTATTTTAATTAAGACCTAAAGCATCTCAAGTCCAGACTATTTAAGCAAGCATAAACAACATCAATCATATTCTAAAAGCTATTAGGATTGTTTAAACCTTAATAAAGAAATCTTTTTCTTCAAAAGTTATTCGTTTTGCCACTTAAGTCAACAAATGACAATTAATCGTAATCACATTACTTTATACTTTACTTATATACTTAGAATTGTCAACACTTAAAGTTCTTTATAAATTTCAATACTTGTAAAGTAAGATTTGGAGATAAGGCAATTCTTATATAAGTAGTCTTTGGGTAGCATTCCACATGTGGGTATCTTATTGTTGTGTGATATTATAAATACGTGTTATTCACACACACTCACAAGCCTTAATAAGAAGCACAAGTATGAAACTTATCTAAAAGGACAACACATTCTAAAGAATCCATTTCCAGTTTCCAAACCCTAGATCAATGTTATCCCCGGGATTCAAGTTTATCAACTTGCATTACATTACTTATGCATAAAAGCATCTTGCTTCTTTAAACATTAGTCCTTACCGGACCAATGATGTTGATTTCAGATATTGGATCTTATATTGTCTCGAAGACCGTGAGTGCATAATCTTGCAATCACAAAAGGCAAGTTCACACTTGCTCATGTCCTTTGATTATTTTCCGTAAAGTATTTTGCAAATCCAGTGTTGTCATCACCTGCATTTCAAAAAGCTCAGAAAACACTATTTTTAATAATAATGTGAATTATTGGTTACTGATCCAGGGTAATCTGCTAATCTATTAAGTCTGTGAGTTGGAATACCACTACACATGACTATATCACCTAGGACTTAACAACCAATATCGCCAGTGATTCTTGCGCCGTATATTAGGCGTTGACCATGAGATTTGGAATGGGACGGAGAAGTCAGTTGTATCTTTCCCTCTCGCATGGAGCCGGATGTGCGGGTCGTGGCTGTTATCACTCGTAGCGTGCATATTAATTGGTAATTCGTAGAGGATATGCAACATATGGGTGGGAGCCCTCAACGTCCCACGATAGTTCCAGCATCTGAACGGTCTATACTGCCAATTGTCGTAATTCAATAGGTGGGCTGGCGTACAACAAGGAGACATGGGGGGTCGCGGAGAAGGCAGTGATTGGCTTGGATCTTAGTCTGGGCCTCACACCAAGGAAGTGTGAACGAGCCTATAACTCGGGTGTGCAACAAAGCTAAGATCTCTCATGGGTAAAGTGATGCACCTCTGCAGAGTGTAAAAACTGTAACTTGTTACTCCCTGTTCCGGGAAGGAGCTGCGAACGCGGCGGGAAAGGAACTCCATGAAAGTTCTGGTAAACCCATGAAGGCTGACGGACATAGCTTTTCAGAATAAAAGCAACCTTTGAAGAAATGTTTACAAAAACTTGCATTGCCTATGACCTACGATCTGTGGATGTAGATTTAGTGCATCAAACACTCATTTTCTAGTGAACTTGCTGAGTATGCTCCTTCTCAACGTATCTTCTTAACCCTTTATAGATTCTGAAGCCATTAAGACGACGTCTACATCAAGTTACGCTCCAGGAATCATCATCAAAAGCTAAAGCTCTTCAATAAAGTCAAGAAGGTCAATGTATACATCAACTCAAGTGAAGACGAAGTTACTGATTAGATAGGAATATAATCTCTAGTCATAGAACCTATTTCTGTAGGGTATTGTGATAGCAGCAATACCAGACCATTAGTTAAGATACTAGTCTTAATAGTATGATAGTTTTTGAGTTATTTATTTCTGATTCTTCTTTGTAAGAAGTTTCTTTCTCTCTCTTTAACCTAGAGTGTTCTCTGGATATTGTGTAAAGAGTTGAGTTGTAACCTATAGTCATGTCTTGGACCTGATGTGTTTCTGTTGTACCACTCTGAGGGATGTAATACTAGTGAACGGTGTTTCATTGGTGTTATGTCAACGACTAAAGTGTACTACATCATGTAGTGGTATGCTGGGTCACCGCAGCTGGTATCAGAGCATATGCTTTGACCTTAGGATTAAAACCCTTTTAGGAAGATCTGTAGGTTGGATAGTGACTATAGGAGCCATCTTATCTAAACCAAATATTGTGATGAGTATCCACTTGAGGATAACTTTGTCACTAGATACTTAAGTCATTTTCTTAGGAGTAATTATTTTATCTTTTCTCAGTATAGTGCTATTTACTGTCTTCCGAAGGAGACATAAACCACCAAGATACTATAGGAAAGTGTACGACATCAATTGAAGAAGTCTCAATGGTGTAGCCTAACCCTAGAATTTAAGTAAGACAGTGGAATCTTATTGTTAATTGGTAACCAAAGACAACATGATGAATATCATTAGGATAAATGTTGATGTAATGAGTAGTAATCATGTGGGATTCACTTGAAAATTGTACATGATGAAGTGAAATTATGTTAAGACTGAATGATAGAGTAATGTGAAATAAAGTTATCATGGTTAGATTAGCTCTTGAATCATGTAAATAGGTAAAACATAACAAGATCATGGTGAGATTAGCTCTGAAACCATGATATAGGTGGAAATATGACAAGTAATTAGTAAATTATCTTGAGGTAGAAGTAAGAAAATAACATGGTAGAACTATGATAGAAGTCACAAGTACTAGAAAATTCAAATAATCTTTGGTTTAAAGTAGTACATAGAATATTGTTAGTCTTTTCGAGAGATCATGTGAGGTTAATTTACTAATAAGGAAAGGTTGGTTATAGTTAATCCTTCTAAAAGTGAGACCAAAGGTTAGTCGAAACCAATTTGAGACCACTTTGTTTAAAATTATCCCGTTGCAATAGATAAATTTGGGTAAATATTGAGACAAAGTATAGTTTGACCTTAAGTGCTAAGTATCACAATGAAAACCTATAAGAGGAGCTGTCATATACTACACAACTAAGCTTCAATTCTAGAGATATTATACTCAACTACTATATTCCAGGCTTAGATTATTGTGTGTTATATGTACCACATTTGGATTTATTTGGTTTTCTTGGATCTTCTTGATTAACTAGATCTGTACATGAAGTTTGACTTGGTGTGCAAATGCATGTTGCAACATCCAGTTATTACTTGATGTTATAGACCTAGATAGGAATGGGAATTCGTGTAAGGGAGTGACGAGTTTCAAAGACCAATATGAAGACTTACATGAAGAATGAAGCCAAGTGTAAGGAGTATCAACACAGTTTGGAGGATGGAGCAAGCTCAGATCATTCTTAGCCAGCTATGAGAAGGAAGATTAATGTAGGAAGTGTATGGAGCAACAAGAAGTAATGAACTTAAGTTCACTCAAAGTAGGTGATGTTACTAAGAGGTTAATGAAGTAGTAGTACTTAGTTCATGGAAGCATCATGAATCAGTAAAAAGGAAGAAACTTTGGAACCAAAATGGTATTCAAGCTCTGACAATTCAGAGAGAATGCCAGAAGTGTCGGAAACCATAGGGTGGTTCGCAGCTGGTATTTGTCCGCAGCTGGTATTTGATTGACATAGTTAACCAGATAATCTTAATGGTTGCATAAAGAGCATACAACTTGGTCTAAGCTAAGTAAGACCTAAAGGAGTATAAAATTTAAGTGATCGTCTTTCGAGACTCTTCGCGAAAATTGACCTATCAAAGCAAAAATATCCAAATAGTAAGTAAGACAAATAATGCTGAAAGATTCATTTCGGAGATCCACAATTGTGTGTATACACCATACAATCTTTCATGAGACCCCAACTATGTAGGGAATAATCTAGACAAAGCCCTACATTCTAGTTATAAATCCAATGGTTACATTATAAGGCAGTTTAGAGACCATTAGTAAACCCTAAGGGGGAGAGTAAACAATTTTTGGAAGTATTGTTATCTGACTTTCCAAGTAAAGGTTGGAGAGGAAATACTAACCTACAACAACATTAAAGTCTTATTATCATAAGGTCAAAAGAAGCCATCTTTTAAACAGTACTCTTGGAAGTATGTCTAGATGAAAGATCAAAGTTTACCCCAAGATAGTAGGACTCAAACCTTAAGGCAATTATTAAATAGTGAAGAAGTACTTAAGGTAATAATAAAAGATTGTCTAAAGCTTAATAAGATAAAAGCTTGAAGGTGATAAAATATTAATCCTAGCAGACTAATTCTAGATGAAACAACTCTTAAGTAATCCTTAAGAGGATATAGAGCACATCCAATTGGGCATGTGTAGAGAATAAGAAATTCCGATGGGTATGGACTAAATGTGTTCAACACCAATCTTTGGAAGGACCACTAGTATAAACCATACAATGAAAAACCAAATATAGTCTAACTGAAAATGAAAACTCTGTTTAAGAGAGACTTCCTAGACTTTGCATAATATAGTAAGGAAGTTTGATGATCAAGTGAAAGAGTTGGAATAGAATACCTAATCAGGGAAATCAACTAAAGAAGAGACCCAAATTTAAGGAGTTCATAATAAGGAAATATCCCTAAGGGATTAAAGTAAAAGGAACTTTGGGGGATTGGAGACAACAAGTTGGAGATTGCCAAGTATGGTGTGAATTCAAGGAAAATGTTTGGATATGGAATACTACAATTATTCCCATTGAGGTTACCATGGAGTTGATAAATGTCGTAACCAACACAAGCCAATTCTTCATTCCGAAACGTGAGAGTATACGAACTTCGAGGACGAAGTTTATTTTAAGGGGGAGAGTCTGTAACATCCCAGCATTAGAGCTTAGAAATCAGCTGAACCCAGATGTGTGCATTACATTCATGCATGGAAAATCTGAATAATTTTCGCGCTTTTGAACAAAACTTATCAAAGTGATTGAATCTTCTCTCAACTTGATGGAATTGAAGTAGATCATCAAGTTGCCTGCGATAAGTTTCAATATGACCTTTGCTAAAACCTTATTTTGGGTAAGGGAGATTTGATCTAAGGGTAGATCAAATGTAATAAAAGTTAAACCCTAATACATGACTTAATGGATTATATTTGATCCTTAAGTAAGCATATCCTAGTATTCATTACACAACTCATGAATACTAAGTTATAAACATAACTTAAGTAATAGGATTGTAACAGCTAAATCTTGATTTATCTTAATCTCATACACTTATACCATGAGTATCATGGTAATCCCTAACCTTAACTCTTTATTGAGATTGAGTGGGAAAGAAACCAAGTCAAGATCATTCACCATATATCTTTCTTTCCATATCAATCCTAATTGAATCTTATTCTAATATTTGTTGTTCATCAATGTTGAGTAATCAACTATTGATTCACCAATTCTTAACCTATCAATTCTTGATTTATCAAATCTTGTTCTTATCATAGCATTCACTTAAAGTCCTTTAGATAAAGAAGTAAGAAGAGGTAAATAGTAATGCTAGTTATAGATATCATTTATAGAATGGGAGTGATTGGAGGAAATCAAATCAATGTGGTGACAAAGAAGATTACAAGGATGAATTCTGAAGATAAGTTACCAGGAGTAATCCTATTGAATAAATTAGGAATAGTAAATGAATAATCTCTTTTAGTCAGATAGATACACTAAGAAGATAATTATAATACAACTGTAGTGTTGTATTGATGAAGGCCTTGATTAGCCAACTGGAAACCTAAGCCATAAATGATCAAAGGATTCTAATGATCATGCTTTGTGACCAAGATTGAATGCTTATATCATGTATAAGTGACATTGGTGGATAGAACATGATTGAACCCTAATATAGATATGTTATTCTAGGTAAGCCATGACAAGTCACCATGATATGATGTGAAGTTTGAATATAAGATATTGGAGATAAGTTGATATAAGATAGTATGATTAAGTTGAAGCTAGAGTAGCATGGAGTTATTGAAGTAGTGTATTTCTCTTAAAAAGATAATAAGATTTTGAGGAAACTAGAAATTGATATATATATACATCCATTGGACTAATGTTAGTGATGGATGATTAAGGAAGAGTATGAATGGAGTTAGAAGTAACCACTTGTTGGATTGGAGATTATTAGTAGTAGAGTAGTTTGATATAACCAAGTATGGATATGAGAAGATTATGAAAGCTTTAGTGTCAAGCTCATTGGAATTATAAATGGATTTAGAAAAATAAAAGGTGGATAAGAATATTTTTGTGAAGTAAAGCTCATCATGTTAAAACATGATGATGGATAGGAATAAGTAGTATATCTAGGAAAGGAATTCCTTAATCAGAAGTCCTGAATTATGAAGTATGGAAGATAGGAATTCTTGGTAAACACTAAACCCTAAATCTTTAACCAAATATAAAATCCATTTCATCTGATTGATCTATCATCTTGTTTCGAAAATGGTTTATAGGAATATTTCCTATAGCAAATCACTTAAGCACATCTTTGTTATTCCTAATTATCATAATTAAATGTGCTTAGGAATTATCTTTATCAAATCCTTTTCATAAGATATTCGAGATAATAACTTTCTATTTTAAATGGTGATATCATTAAATATAACAAACATAAAGACAACATGTTTAGCCATTAATATTTATTCACATCAACAAAAGAATATAAGTATATTAAGAACCCTAAACCCTAGGGTAAGCATTTACAATTCAAACCCTAACTCTTCTATTAGTTATACTAAAAAATATATATACATTATTAATCCCTAGATTTATGGGAGTAATATTAACTAGATGAATTCCATTGCATATAATACATCAAATAATGATCTATGGTCATTATATAAAAATTTCTCTCCAAACTATAAGCTAACTAAAATTAAATCCCATAAACAAATAAGGTAATATCCTAATATAAATCCATGGTTTATTATGAAGAGAAAATTCATCACAAAACTTATTACAAAATATTAGAAGGATAAGTACTTGTTTAAAGAAAATAAAAAACTCTAAACAATATATAATAAAGCTCACAAAATGACTTTAGATACATTCATTGTTGCTGCAATTGTTTAACAAATAACTTCTATGAAGAAAGATTCCAAAGTAAATGAAAAATACAAATCTTAAAACAATACCAGACGCTCACGTCCAGTAGCAGACACATTTCGCTCGCTTTTCTATGGCCCAGAAGCATCCCAGGTCCCAATTCATCAGAGGCTGACGAGTGGGACCAGAGAAGGACCACGGGTTTGTTTCGAAGAAACTCAGGGGTTATCTGCAAAACAACACGTCATCGTCTTCCTCTAGCTGGAAGCAGCTCGGTGGTGATGTTGAGGTCGTCTGCCACCGTCTTTGCGTCAAGATGCACGTTGCCATCGCCGGGAAAGGATAAGGAGGCCACGGCGACGTCCCTGCTCGTCCTCATCCTCATTTCTCACTTGGACGCTCTCTATCTCTCTGTCTCCTCTCAGTGACCGAACCCTAGCTCGCTAGAGACGCTTGTCGCTGCCGCTAGAGATCGCCCTACGACTAGCCGAGCGTACCACAAGCTCCGTCATGGTGTGTAGCATCTTGAGCAAGAACGAATCGAGCAGGCAGGCTCTTAATCGACCGCATCGACTCAATCCCCGACAACCACCGTCGTCGGTCATCGTCAATCATCATCGATTTCGTTCCCCCTCGACCTAACTGACCCCACTACAAGCATCATGGTGAGTCCCTGATCCTCCCGAGGCTCTCCAAACTTTTAGTCGCTTCCTAGATCGCTCGCTCGCCGTGTAGCAGTGAGCTCCGCTGCTCGTCGTCATCGCAACTCCGGTGCCGATGACCAATCTTGGGCGGCGCCATGGTTCGCCCTGACGTGCTGATTCGAGCAATCCCCTGCACACACGCTCACGTGCCCTCTACTACCATCCTCGCCGTCGTCTTCCATGCCACCGGCGAGGTGACGTCAGGGTGAGGTCACCTTGGCCACGTCATCATGTTTGAACGGGTCCGTTGACTGGTCCACGCCAGTGTGGCACATCAACGGGGCCGCAGACCCACCAGTCAGTGTCTAGGTCTAGGTTTGGCTCAGTATAAAAAGTATTTCTCGTTTAGCAAATAGATAAGAAAATATAAATTCAAATATAAACATTCTAGAAATTGAATAAAGTGATTAAATTTTGTTTAATTGATAGCTTTTGTTTTGTAATTCAGAAAAATGTGTATAATATATGAAAAATTGTAGAAAAATAAAATATATAACTTAAAACTATTATTAAACATTATTATTTTAACAATTTAAATAATTATTATTTAATAAATATTTTATAAGTAATAAAACTTTGATAATTCATATTTTAATAATGGTAAATGTTAAAAATATAAATAAAATACCAAAAATCTTAGAAAAATAAGAACTATAATCATGCATTATTATTTCACTTAATTAAATATTTATTATTTATTCAATATTTATAAAGAAATAAATCTTATAAAAATAATATCTTATTATTTATAAATCACAAAAACAAATGTAATATACCAAAATGATCACAAAAATAATAACTACATGTTAAAAATATAATATTCCACTTTTGAGGTAAATGAAAATTTAAACACTTTAATAACTTGAATTTAAACCTATTCCCTTAATTAATAATTCATATAAGGGTAAATAAAAATTGCTAATAATTCTAAAATTAGTCAATGGAGTCTAATAAATAGTATTTGTCTTAAAATATTGACAATATGGATTCAAAATGGTTCCACACATTTATATACAATCTTATTGAATTATCATTCAACCATAAGTGTAGACTATTTTATAAAAGGATCCTTATCCAATATAAAATCTCCAAGAATAATTTGTAGGGAAATAAAACCTATTCCTTTACTTTAACCACAAGTTTATAAACATACCAAAACACTATAGTGAATTCAGAAGTAGTTAAGTGATATTATTACCTTGATTATAAACCATAACCACTCATTTATAAAAACATAAATGATTCTATTCCATTATAATCTTGAGAAACCACTATACCAAATAAAAGTAATACCATTCCTAGTTAACTCTAAAGGAACCTTATGAAGTGAACAAAGTACAATTATCATAAGCAATATAACCTAAATCGATCTATGTCTTTAAAGTTAACTTTAGTCTACAATACTTTAAATATAAGGCTAAGGACTTTGTTATATGTTAGTTAACTTTGGTCTATTTTAATTAAGACCTAAAGCATCTCAAGTCCAGACTATTTAAGCAAGCATAAACAACATCAATCATATTCTAAAAGCTATTAGGATTGTTTAAACCTTAATAAAGAAATCGTTTCTTCAAAAGTTATTCGTTTTGCCACTTAAGTCAACAAATGACAATTAATCGCAATCACATTACTTTATACTTTACTTATATACTTAGAATTGTTAACACTTAAAGTTCTTTATAAATGTTAATACTTGTAAAGTAAGATTTGGAGATAAGGCAATTCTTATATAAGTAGTCTTTGGGTAGCATTCCACATGTGGGTATCTTATTATTGTATGATATTATAAATACGTGTTATTCACACACACTCACAAGCCTTAATAAGAAGCACAAGTATGAAACTTATCTAAAAGGATAACACATTCTAAAGAATCCATTTCCAGTTTCCAAACCCTAGATCAACGTTATCCTCGGGATTCGAGTTTATCAACTTGCATTACATTACTTATGCATAAAAGCATCTTGCTTCTTTAAACATTAGTCCTTACCGGACCAATGATGCTGATTTCAGATATTGGATCTTATATTGTCTTGAAGACTGTGAGTGCATAATCTTGCAATCATAAAAGGCAAGTTCACACTTGCTCATGTCCTTTGATTATTTTCCGTAAAGTATTTTGCAAATCCAGTGTTGTCATCACCTGCATTTCAAAAAGTTTAGAAAACACTATTTTTAATAATAATGTGAATTATTGGTTATTGATCCAGGGTGATCAGCTAATCTATTAAGTCTGGCAATTGGAATACCACTGCACAGGACTATATCACCTAGGACTTAACAACCAATATCGCCAGTGATTCTTGCGCCGTATATTACGCGTTGACCATGAGATTTGGAATGGGACGGAGAAGTCAGTTGTATCTTTCCCTCTCGCATGGAGCTGGATGTGCGGGTCATGGCTGTTATCACTCGTAGCGTGCATATTAATTGGTAATTTGTAGAGGATATGCAGCATATGGGTGGGAGCCCTCAACGTCCCACGATAGTTCCACCATCTGAACGGTCTGTACTGCCAATTGTCGTAATTCAATAGGTGGGATGGCGTACACCAAGGAGACATGTGGGGTCGCGAAGAAGGCAATGATTGGTTTGGATCTTAGTCTGGGCCTCACACCAAGGAAGTGTGAACGAGCCTATAACTCGGATGTGCAACAAAGCTAAGATCTCTTATGGGTAAAGTGACGCACCTTTGCAGAGTGTAAGAACCATAACTTGTTACTCCCTGTTCCGGGACGGAGCTACAAACGCGGCCGGAAAGGAACTCCATGAAAGTTATGGTAAACCCATGAAGGCTGACGGACATAGCTTTTCAGAATAAAAGCAACCTTTGAAGAAATGTTAACGAAAACTTGCATTGCCTACGACCTACGGTCTGTGGATGTAGATTTAGTGCATCAAATACTCATTTTCTAGTGAACTTGCTGAGTACGCTCATACTCAACGTATCTTCTTAACCCTTGCTAGATTCTGAAGCCATGAAGACGACGTCTACATCAAGTTATGCTCCAGGAATCATCATCAAAAGCTAAAGTTCTTCAATAAAGTCAAGAAGGTCAACATATACATCAACTCAAGTGAAGACGAAGTTACTGATTAGATAGGAATATAATCTCTAGTCATAGAACCTATTTCTGTAGGGTATTGTGATAGCAGCAATGCCAGACCATTAGTTAAGATACTAGTCTTAATAGTATGATAGTTTTTGAGTTATTTATTTCTGATTCTTCTTTGTAAGAAGTTTCTTTCTCTCTCTTTAACCTAGAGTGTTCTCTGGATCTTGTGTAAAGAGTTGAGTTGTAACCTATAGTCATGTCTTGGACCTGCTGTGTTTCTGTTGTACCACTCTGAGGGATGTAATACTAGTGAACGGTGTTTCATTGGTGTTATGTCAACGACTATAGTGTACTACATCATGTAGTGGTATGCTGGGTCACCGCACGCCGCCACCGAAGGGGAGATTCAGGGGACCGGAAGTATCTGTCCTGGCACCCTACCGAGATGGGAAAGTGCCCCCGGAGCCATCTCCTTCGATCTCCACCACCATATTCATCACCGTTGTTGATTCCCATGATGAGGAGGGAGTAGTTCTCCTTCGAGGCTACTGGCTCTACTGGTAGCTATGTGTTCATCTCTCTCTCTATGCATGATCTTGTTATGGTCATGAGCTTTGTAATCAAGTAGATCTACCTTGCTACTCAAGTGCTTTAATAGATCTCCGGCTCTCCCCACGTGTATGAAAGTGACAGCGTGCATACCGTGGTGGCACTTAGGCTAGAGTCTACATAGATACTCATCGTGCTTTAATAGATCTATGCTTATCCCCATGTATGTGAAAGTGACAGTGTGCACACCGTGTGTGGAACTTAAGCTAGATTACATATATATTTATGATGATTTATATTTGGAATTGGATGTCTTTATGAAATTGTGGTGTTTGTTGGAACCATCTAGTGCTCAAGGTGACAGTGTGGGGTTATCTAGATGGGGAAGGCGAACTTTGAAGTGTGTTGTTATAGCCCTACCATGGATTAGAGTGTCCAACCGGAGAGTAATTAAGAGTAGTATCATGAAGAGAATATATTTATTGAGAGTGTTCACTAGTGAAAGTATGATCCCTAGGCCTTGTTTCTAAGCATTAAAACACCGTTTACAACTAGATCTATTACATGTTTGCTTGCTTCCAACGTTTTGCCTTTAGTATTTTCCTTCCTGTCAGAAGCTCTTTTCTGGCACCGTTACCACTTGTATTTCACTATCTCTTCACTGAACTAGTGCACCTATACACCTGACAAGTGTAATGGGTGTGTTGGGGACACAAGGTACTTCTTGTATCTTGATTGCAGGGTTGCTTGAGAGGGATACCTTTGACCACTTCCTGTCTGAGTTCGATATACCTTGGGTAATCCACTTAAGGGAAACTTGTTGCTGTTCTACAAACCTCTACACTTGGAGGCCCAACAATTGTCTACAAGAATATAAGTGCGTAGACATCAGTGTGCGAGAGCAGGGAAACCACTACGGCGGAGCTTCTTGAAGATGTATTAGGATCCCGCCCTCAGACATCTTCGACGAGCTTGCCATAGAGGCACTCCCTAATTTGTTAGCTCCCCGGTGTGTTCATGTTTTTGGTTCTTATTTGTTTCAACGGCCTATGATTAAAATGCTAGGGTGCCACTATATATGTGTGCCTTCATTTCGGATGTGATCCTGGGGGTGGTGTCAGCGAGCCTTGTGATATGCACAAGGACATGTACTGGGCATCCTACCTGGCTCGTTGACTCCATCCCTGTGATATTTTTGTCCAACATAAGTATGAGGCCCTATAATGCTTGATCTTCATAGTTTTGGTTCTTATTTTTGTTGCAATGGATTTTGTGACGGCAGGTAGAAGAAGAAGGATATTTTGCTGCTGGACGGTGGCATGATGCATCTGTGAATCAAATGAATTTTGAGACTATGTGCCTGTAGGGGTTCGTAGCATGGAAAACAAAAAAATTCTATTGCATTAACACACAAAAACCAAGATATAATCTATGAGATCAGTGCAACGAGTTCATAGAGTACTAACCCTCAAAGATCCAAAGCGTTTAACGAGATCGGATCCTCGTGGTTGATGGAGTCGTTAACTTGCCGATCTCAAGATCGCGAAGACGATCCTTCCGGTGACGCGTTCCGGTAGCGCTTCCATAGTCGATCACACATTCGGTACTCGATGAAGAGCTTCCTCTCCCTTGTTCCAGCAGGCAGCGGAGGTTGTAGATCTCCTCGCGATTCCAGCAACACGACGGTATGGTGGTGGAGGTGGAGGATTAGTTCCTGCAGGGCTTTGCCTAAGCCGGAGCAGGTATGGTGGATTAGAGAGAGCCTCAACGGCTAGGGTTTAGACACCGAGGAAAGGAGGTGGCGCCGATGGCTAGGGCTAGGGCTAGGCGGTGGCAGCGATTTAGAGGATCTAGGGCGCCGGTGGCAAGAGGGGCAAGCGACGTCCTATGGTTTGGGGTGAGGGCTAAGGGGGTG
Organism: Avena insularis; assembly: GCA_023614405.1. Lineage (NCBI taxonomy): Eukaryota > Viridiplantae > Streptophyta > Magnoliopsida > Poales > Poaceae > Avena > Avena insularis. The sequence goes on along the minus strand of CM042697.1, from coordinate 433,006,766 downwards.
CCCCACCCCCTCCTTTTATGGGTGGGATAGGAGGCTAGGGGAGGCCGAATCCTCCCCTAACTTCGCTTGGTGGCCGGCGGCAAGGTGGGAGAGGGAATCCTCTCCCACGTAGGTTTCCTTCCCTCCCTCCACTTGGACTTTGACTTTCCAAATTGGGATTTGACTTTCAAATTGGAGTTTGACTATTCAAACTAGAGTTTGATTATTTCTCTTCCCATTGCCTAGCCAAGTGACCTAGGGTATGATGCAACCATTCCACATTGGCATGGCACATTCATGTACCCCCCCTTCCGGGGTGATGGACCTTCTAGAACCTTCTAGAAGATTCCAGTGAAAACACAGAAAACATTTCCGAACTCCGAAATTGGACTTTCCTTATATGAGTCTTATTCTACGGACCATTCCGGATCTCCTCGTGATGTCCTGGATCCAATCCGAGACTGCAAACAATATTCGGTCTCCAACTCATTTCCATATCTACTAAACAATATTGAATCCTTAAGTGTGTCTCCCTACGGTTCGTGAATTATGCAGACATGATCGAGACACTTCTCTGATCAATAACCAATAGAGGAATCTGGAAATTCATATGGCTCCCACATATTTCTACGATTACTTCATGATCAAATGAACCATTTACATACGATATTGATTCCCTTTATCGCACGATACTTTACTTATCCTAGGTTTGATCGTCGGCATCTCTATACCTAGTTCAACCTTGTTACCGATAAGTAATCTTTACTCGTTCCATGATATGACATCCCCTGTGACCTAGTCACATGCTTACAAGCCAATTGGATGACATTCCACCGAGAGGAACCAGAGTATATATATATATGTCATATGGATGGACAAATCCCACTCTTGATCCATGTGCCTCAACACATATTTTTAGAATACCTAATGCCACCTTTATAACCACCCAGTTACGGAAGTGGTGTTTGATGTCATCAAAGCATCCATCCGGTGATGGTGATTAACATGATCTCATGGTCGAAGGATTAGGTTACTATGTATTTGAAAGCTTATAGCAAACAAACTCTAAATTACTTGATCTTATGCTATGCTAACTATAGGAGTGTGTCCATCACATCATTCTCCTAATGATATGATCTTGTTATTAATGACATCCAATGTCTATGATTAGGAAACCATGATCATCTATTAATCAACAAGCTAGGCTAACAAGAGGCTTACTAGGGACACTTTTATGTTTACAAAATACACAAGTATTGATGTTTCTAGTTAATACAATTATAGTATGGGATGTAAATATTTACCATAAACATGAAGATATGATAATAACCACTTTATTATTGCCTCTTGGGCATATCTCCAACAGTGTCAAACCAAGATATATAGATAGAATGAACTCATGTATCTAGGACATTAGTCGAGCTTGAAGGAAGAAACAGAGAGATGATGCCACCAGTTTGAAATCATGCTCGTGCAAGGAAGAAAGAAGATATAGTCGGAACTAAATAGTCTCGGTTTGTAACTTCAATCGAAACTAAAGATGGAACTTTAGTCCCGATTCGTGTAACAAACCAGGATTAATGGTTTGACGCTGGTCCCAGCCTGTCTCCAGGACATTAGTTTCGGTTTATTAAATAAACCGGGACTAAAGTGTTGGAGATATGCCCTAGAGGCAATAATAAATATAGTTATTATTATATCTTTGTGTTTATGATAAATGTTTACATTCATGCTATAATAGTATTAACAAGGAAACATTAATACTTGTGTGATTTGTAAACTAAAATAGAGTCCCTAGTAAAGCCTCTTTATAAATACTAGCTTGTTGGTTAATAAATGATTGTGGTTTCCCTATCATGAACATTGAGATGTTATTAACAACAAGATCATATCGTTAGGAGAATGATATGGTGGACATACTCCTATAGATAAGCGTAGCATAAAGATCAAGTCATTTTAATAGTTCAATTGCTATATGATTTCTGATACATAGTAACCTAATTCCTTCGACCATGAGATCATGCATATCACCTTCACCGGAAGGATGCTTTGATGACATCAAACACCACACCATAAATGGGTGGCTATAAAGGTGGCATTGAGTGTTCGGAAAGTATTGGTTGAGACACATGGATCAAGAGTGGGATTTGTCCATCCATATGACAGATAGATATACTCTGGGCCCTCTCGGTGGAATGTCATCCAATTAGCTTTCAAGCATGTGACTGGCTCACAAGGGATCACATATCACGGGAACGAGAAAAGAGTACTTATTAGTAACGAGGTTGAACTAGGTATGCAGAGATACCGACGATCATAACCTCGGATAAGTAAACTATCGTGAGACAAAGGGAAATTGGTATCATATGTAAGTGGTTCATTCGATCGCAAAGTAATCGTAGAAATATGTGGGAGCCATATGAATTTCTAGATTCCTCTATTGGTTATTGTTTGGAGAAGTGTCTCGATCATGTCCGCGGAATTCACGAACCGTAGGGAGACACACTTAAGGATTCGACGTTGTTTGAGTAGTTATGGAATGATGAGTGAGAGACCGAATGTTGTTCAGAGTCTCGGATGGGATCCGAGATATCACGAGGAGATCCGGAATGGTCCGGAGAATAAGATTCATATAAGGAAAGTCCTGTTTCGGGGTTTGAGAATGGTTCCGGTGTTTTCATCGGGAATGTTCTAGAAGGTTCCGGAATGTCCGGCACTTCGGAGGGGAAGGGTACATGAATGTTTCATAACAAGTTGGAATGATTGCATCATGTACTAGGTGTCATCTCTGAACAAAAAAAAGGGTTTAATCAAATCCTAGTTTGCAAAAGTCAAACGCCAATTTGAAAAGTCAAACGGCTATTTTGTGAGGTGGAGGGAGAGTAGGAAACCTACTTGGGGAGGAGTTCCCTCCCTCCACCGCCAGCCCACTTGGAGACCGAGTTGGGGAGGGACTCCCCTCCCCTTGGCGCGCCCCCTCCACCTATATAAGGAGGGGCAGGGCTGCCCCTCCAAACACACAACACCACGCCCCACAAACCCTAATCCTAGCCGCCAGCACCGCCACCTCTTGTTGTCGCCGCCGCCTAGGGGAAGCTGCCGCCGCCTAGGCAAACCCTAGCCGCCGGCCTTGCTCCTCCTTGGTGCGTCTAAACCCTAGATCGCCGAGGCTCTCTCTCATAGTCCACCATACTCGCTCCGGCTTAAGGCGAAGCCTCACAGATCTCCCTCTACTTAGGTACCACGCCGTTGTCTTTGCCAGAATCGCGAGGAGAGTGCTACAACCTCCACTGCCTGCTGGAACAAGGAGAGGAAGGTCTTTGTTGAGTACCAACGATGTGACCGACTACAGCGCTGCTTAACGCAGCGCCGGAAGGATCGTCTACGCAATCTTGAGATCGGCAAGAGTACGACTACATCACCCACGAGAATCCGCTCTCGTTAAACACTTTGGAATTTTCGAGGGTGAGTTATTCCATCGACTCGTTGCTACAATCTAGTAGATAGATCTTGGCTTGTTTGTTTGTATGCGGTAGAAAATTTTTGTTTTCCATGCTACGAACCCCTATAGTGGTATCAGAGCCGTGTCTATATGTAGATCTATTGCACGAGTAGAACACAATGGTCATTGTGGGCGTTGATGCTTTTGTTGTCGATTGCTTCTTGTGTACTTTGCATCTTGCGGGATGGTGGTATGAAGCGGCCCGGGCTAACCTTACATGACATCGTTCATGAGACTTGCTCCACGCTTGACATGCAACTTGTATTGCATAAGTGGCTTCTTGGGTTCTGTTTCTCCCAACATAGTTAAGATTCAATTTACAACGGGTGATTGACAATACTAGTATCAATGTTGTGGTTCTTGTTCATAAGTTAGAACGACACTTATTGAAAGCCCCAAACCACGTAAAACATGCAAAGAAAGTAGAGGCGTCTAACTTTGTTTTGCAGGGGTGTGCTGTGATGTGATATGGCCATGATTGTGATTATATTTGATGTATGCAATGTTCCTTATTGTAAGTTGGCAACGGCAGAATATATGGTTGTCTTTAATTTCTGTTAAGACCCGCGTGTCTATTCAAAGTAGTTGTAATAGTTGAAGCTGGTGGACGACAACCATGGAGCGGCATCATTGACCTTGATGCAATGCCGGTGATGATGGAGATCATGTTCGTGCTTGAAGATGGAGATTGGAAGCACAAAGAAGAAAGGCCATATCATATCACATATTATGAATTGCATGTGATGTTAATCCTTTATGCATCTTGTATTGCTTAGTTAACGACGGTAGCATTATAAGATGATCCCTCATGCACATGAATATCAAGTTCTAAAGTGTTCACCCTTAGTAAGCACCGTTGCTAAAGCTTGTTGTTTCGAAGCACCACGTGATAATCGGGTGTGTTAGATTCCGCAAGTGTATACAACGTGAGCAAGCCAGATTTGCTCATGCGGAAGCTAAGGTTTGATCTTGACGAGCCTAGCATGTACAGACATGGTCTCGGAACACGGATCACCGAAAGGTAAAGCATGAATCATATAGAAGATATGATGATCGATTGTTCGCCATTGAAGCTACATCGACTCTCGTGATGATCGGTGTTGATGTGGTGGATTTGGTTCGTGTGATCACTAAAACAATGTGAGGGATATTGTTTTGAGTGGGAGTTCACCTAGATTAATTTAACTATTAATTAGAACTCAATTTGTCATAAACTTAGTCTAAACTATTGCAAATATGTTGTAGATCAATGGCGACCCCTACCATTAATTTTAATGCGTTCCTAGAGAAAGAAAAGTTGAAAAACAATGGAAGCAACTTCGCGGATTGGTTCCACAATTTGAGGATTGTCCTCACTGCTGGTAATTTGACCTATGTGCTGGATGCACCGCTGGATGACCCACCTGCAGCTACTGCTACCGATGAAGTAAAGAATGTTTACCTTGCTCGGAAGACTCAGTACTCCACAGTTCAGTGTGCTATCTTGTATGGTTTAGAATCGGAGCTTCAGAAAAGGTTTGAGAATTCAGACCCACATGATATTGTCCGTGATCTCAAATTGATCTTTGAGACTCACGCGGCAATTGAGAGCTATGAGGCTTCTGAAAAGTTCTTTAACTGTAACATGGAAGAGGGCAGCTCCGTCAGTGAGCATGTGCTTAAGATGTCTGGGCACGCAAACAAACTTCAAAGCTTGGGTATAGTGATTCCTAATGCTTTGGGGATTTATCGTGTCCTCCAATCACTACCACCAAGTTACAAGAACTTTGTGATGAACTACAATATGCAAAACATGAACAAGCAGTTGCCAGAACTCTTCGCCATGTTAAAATCTGCAGAAGTGGAGATCAAGAAAGAGCACCAATTGTTGATGGTCAATAAGACCACCAAATTCAAGAAAGGCAAGTATAAGCAAAAGGGACACTTCAAGAAGGGTGGTAAGAAAGTTACCGCGCCGACGAAGAAGACCAAGGCTGGACCTAAGCACGATCTTGAGTGCTTTTACTACAAGGGAGAAGGTCCTTTGAGCGGAATTGCCCAAAGTACTTGGCGGATTTGAAGAACGGCAACATCAAGAAGAAAGGTATACCCGATATACATGTTATTGATGTGTATCTCACTAGTACTGTAGTAGTGCACGGGTATTTGATCTTTGGTTCGGTTGCTCATATTTGTAACTCAAAGCGGTCTTTGCAGAATAAGCGGAAGCTAGCGAAGAACGAGGTGACGATGCGGCGTTGGAAAGCGGATCAAAGGTTGATGTGATCGCGGTCGACGCTACCCTTCATCTACCATCGGGATTAGTTTTATACTTAAATAATTGTTATTTGGTGCCTGCGTTAAGCATGAACATTATATCGGGATCTTGTTTATTGTGAGACGGTTACTTGTTTAAATCCGAGAATAATGGTTGTTCGATTTATATGAGTAATATGTTTTATGCACATGCACCTTTGATAGATGGTCTATTCTTATTGAATCTCGATAGTGGAAATACACATATTAATAACATTGAGGCTAATCGTTTGAAATCGGCGATAACTTGACCTATATGTGGCAATCGCTGCCTTGGTCACATTGGAGTGAAGCGTATGAAGAAACTCCATTCCGATGGACTTCTTGAATCACTTGATTTCGAATCACTTGAAAGATGTGAAGCATGTCTGATGGGAAAAATGACTAAGACTCCATTTTCTGGTATGATGGAGCGAGCTACGGACTTGTTGGAAATCATACATACCGATGTGTGTGGTCCAATGAGTGTAGCATCGCGCGGTGGTTATCGTTATGTTCTTACCTTCACGGATGACTTGAGTAGATATGGGTATATCTATTTCATGAAACATAAGTCCGAAACTTTCGAGAAGTTTAAGGAATTTCAAAGTGAGGTAGAGAATCAACGTAACAAGAAGATTAAATTTCTACGTTCTGATCGTGGAGGTGAATATCTAAGTTATGAGTTTGGCGAGTATTTGAAGAAATGCGGAATACTTTCACAATTGACACCGCCGGGAACACCACAGAGTAATTGTGTGTCCGAACGTCGTAATCGAACTCTCTTGGATATGGTTCGTTCTATGATGTCACTTACAGATTTACCGCTATCATTTTGGGGTTATGCATTAGAAACAGCCGTATTCACTTTAAATAGGGCACCATCTAAATCCGTTGAAACGACACCGTATGAATTATGGTTTGGGAAGAGACCTAAATTGTCGTTCCTTAAAGTTTGGGGTTGCGAAGCCTATGTAAAGAAGTTACAGCCGGACAAGCTTGAACCCAAAGCGGAAAAATGCCTCTTCATAGGATACCCAAAGGAAACTATTGGGTATATCTTCTATCATAGATCCGAAGGCAAAATCTTCATTGCCAAGAATGGATCCTTTCTAGAGAAGGAATTTCTCTCGAAAGAAGTGACTGGAAGGAAAGTAGAACTCGACGAGGTTTTTGAACCTTCTCTCGAACTTGCGAGTAGCGTAGCACCGGAAGTAGTTCCTGTGGCGCCTACACCAATAAGAGAGGAAGCTAATGATGATGATCATGAAACTTCGGTTGTAGTTGCTACAGAGCCTCAGTCAACGAACTCGTACTACCACTCGATTGGTATGATCCCGTTATGAATGTCATGTTGGTGGACAACACCGATGACCCTGCGACATATGAGGAAGCAATGATGAGCCCAGATTCCAATAAATGGCAAGAAGCCATGAAATCCGAGATTGGATCCATGTATGAAAACCAAGTATGGACTTTGGTGGACTTACCAGATGGCCGGAAGGCTGTCGAGAACAAATAGATTTTCAAGAAGAAAACAGATGCTGATGGTAATGTTACTGTCTATAAATCTCGACTTGTCGCAAAAGGGTTTCGACAACTTCAAGGAGTTGACTACGATGAGACTTTCTCACCTGTAGCGAAGCTAAAGTCTGTGAGGATTATGTTAGCAATCGCTGCATATTATGATTATGAGATATGGCAGATGGATGTCAAAACAGCATTCCTCAATGGAGATATTGATGAAGAGTTGTATATGATGCAACCCAAAGGTTTTGTTGATCCTAAAGATGCTAACAAGGTATGCAAACTTCAACAATCCATCTATGGATTGAAGCAAGCATCCCGAAGTTGGAATCAACATTTTGATAAGGTAATCAAAAGTTTTGGTTTTATACAAACTTATGGAGAAGCTTGTATTTACAAGAAAGTGAGTGGGAGCTCTGTAGCATTCTTAATACTATATGTAGATGACATATTGTTGATTGGGAATGATGTAGACCTTCTTAATAGTGTCAAGGAATATTTGAATAATAGTTTTTCAATGAAGGATCTTGGCGAAGCAGCTTATATATTAGGCATAAAGATTTATAGAGATGGATCGAGACGCCTAATATCATTGTCACAAAGTACATATTTGGACAAAGTTCTAAAGAGGTTTGGAATGGAAGATAGCAAGAAAGGGTTCTTGCCCATGTTGCCCAATACGACCTTGAGTAAAACTCAAAGTCCGACAACGGCAGAAGATAGAGAAAGGATGAGTAAAACTCCCTATGCCTCAGCCATAGGATCTCTAATGTATGCCATGCTATGTACTAGACCCGACATTGCATATGTTGTTAGTTTAACTAGCAGATATCAAAGTGATCCAGGAGTGGATCATTGGACAGCGGTCAAAAACATCCTTAAGTACTTGAGAAGAACTAAGGATATGGTTCTTTCTTATGGAGGTGGTGAACAGCTCGTTGTTAATGGTTACACCGATGCTAGTTGGAACACCGATCCGGATGATTCTAAATCACAATCTGGATAATGATTTACTTTGAATGGTGCAGCAGTTAGCTGGAGGAGTGCAAAGCAAAGCGTTGTGGCGAGATCTTCAACTGAATCGGAATACATGGCTGCTTCGGAGGCTTCACAAGAAGCAATAAGGATGAAAGAGTTCATTACAGAGCTCGGTGTGGTTCCTAGTGCGCTGGACCCAATGTCAATCTACTGTGATAACATGGGCGCCATAGCCAATGCGCAAGAACCAAGGTCACACAAGAAGCTGAAGCACATCAAGCTACGTTTCACGCTATTGGAGAACATGTCCAAGATGGGGACATAAAGATTTGCAAAGTACACACAGATCTGAATGTGGCGGATCCGTTGACTAAACCTCTCCCGAGGGCAAAACATGACCAACACCAAACTACCATGGGTGTTCGGTATATTACCATGTAATCTAGATTAGATGACTCTAGTGCAAGTAGGAGACTGTTGGAGAAATGCCCTAGAGGCAATAATAAATATAGTTATTATTATATCTTTGTGTTTATGATAAATGTTTACATTCATGCTATAATAGTATTAACAAGGAAACATTAATACTTGTGTGATTTGTAAACTAAAATAGAGTCCCTAGTAAAGCCTCTTTATAAATACTAGCTTGTTGGTTAATAAATGATTGTGGTTTCCCTATCATGAACATTGAGATGTTATTAACAACAAGATCATATCGTTAGGAGAATGATATGGTGGACATACTCCTATAGATAAGCGTAGCATAAAGATCAAGTCATTTTAATAGTTCAATTGCTATATGCTTTCTGATACATAGTAACCTAATTCCTTCGACCATGAGATCATGCATATCACCTTCACCGAAAGGATGCTTTGATGACATCAAACACCACACCGTGAATCGGGTGGCTATAAAGGTGGCATTGAGTGTTCGGAAAGTATTGGTTGAGACACATGGATCAAGAGTGGGATTTTTCCATCCATATGACGGATAGATATACTCTAGGCCCTCTCGGTGGAATGTCATCCAATTAGCTTGCAAGCATGTGACTGGCTCACAAGGGATCACATATCACGGAACGAGAAAAGAGTACTTATCAAGAAGGTTGAACTAGGTATGCAGAGATACCGACGATCATAACCTCGGATAAGTAAACTATCGTGAGACAAAGGGAAATTGGTATCATATGTAAGTGGTTCATTCGATCGCAAAGTAATCGTAGAAATATGTGGGAGCCATATGAATTTCTAGATTCCTCTATTGGTTATTGTTCGGAGAAGTGTCTCGATCATGTCCGCATAATTCACGAACCGTAGGGAGACACACTTAAGGATTCGACGTTGTTTGAGTAGTTATGGAATGATGAGTGAGAGACCGAATGTTGTTCGGAGTCTCGGATGGGATCCGGGATATCACGAGGAGATCTGGAATGGTCCCGAGAATAAGATTCATATAAGGAAAGTACTGTTTCGGGGTTGGAGAATGGTTACGGTGTTTTCATCGGGAATGTTCTAGAAGGTTCTGGAATGTCCGGCACTCCGGAGGGGAAGGGTACATGAATGTGTCATAACAAGTTGGAATGATTGCATCATGTACTAGGTGTCATCGCTGAACAAAATAAAGGGTTTAATCAAATCCTAGTTTGAAAAAGTCAAACGCCAATTTGAAAAGTCAAACGGCTATTTTGTGAGGTGGAGGGGAAGTAGGAAACCTACTTGGGGAGGAGTTCCCTCCCTCCACCGCCGGCCCACTTGGAGACCGAGTTGGGGAGGGACTCCCCTCCCCTTGGCGCGCCCCCTCCACCTATATAAGGAGGGGCGGGGCTGCCCCTCCAAACACACAACACCACGCCCCGCAAACCCTAATCCTAGCCGTCGGCGCCACCACCTAGGGCAAGACGCCGCCGCCTAGGCAAATCCTAGCCGCCGGCCTTGCTCCTCCTTGGTGCGTCTAAACCCTAGATCACCGAGGCTCTCTCTCATAGTCCACCATACTCGCTCCAGCTTAAGGCGAAGCCCTGCGAGATCTCCCCTCTACTTCCGGTACCACGCCGTTGTGCTGCCGGAATCGCGAGGAGAGTGCTACAACCTCCGCTGCCTGCTGGAACAAGGGAGAGGAAGGTCTTCGTCGAGTACCGACGCAGTGATCGATCATGAAGCGCAGCGCCGGAAGGATCGGCAAGAGTACGACTACATCACCCACGAGAATCCGCTCTTGTTAAACACTTTGGAATCTTCGAGGGTGAGTTATTCCATCGACTCGTTGCTACAATCTAGTAGATAGATCTTGGCTTGTTTGTTTGTATGCGGTAGAAATTTTTTGTTTTCCATGCTACGAACCCCTACATAAAGATCCCGTTCGAAACAAGACTAGTAACAATCGGACCCTGTCTGTTAGGACCAACACTACTAGGAAAATGGCCATTCGTGGCGCACCTAAAAAGGGCATCCGTCGCGCACTAGCTGTGCGCCACTAGCCTCGCTCTACGGCTATCTCTTACCCATAGCGCATTGTCTGGTCCGCTACGGTTATATGGGGATAGGCATAGCGCACTACCAGGTGCGCCACGGGTAGGGGTATAGGGTGCGCCACGGATGTGTTTTTAAAGAGACAAAAAAATGCAAAAAAAACACCCTCGTTTTGAATTGCAAAAGCAGTCGGGTCCGTGCATCGCCGACGTCGTGTCACCTCGCTGGAGCATGGCCGTGGCCACGACCTACCACCGCAGGGAGGTGCGGGAGGCCGTGGCCGCTCTAGTCCTCGCCGGCGTCGAGGTGGTAGGAAGGGTGTGGTTGGATAAAGGGAGGTAGGAAGAGAGGGAGGAAGAGATGGAGGAAGAGAGGGAGGAAGGGAGGTCGGTAAGGAGAAGGCCACCATCGCACCGCCGTCACTGCAAGGAGAGGAGGAGGCCCCCGTCGCGCCGCCATCACTGCAAGGAGAGGAGGAGGCCGCCGTCGCGCCGCCGTAACTACAAGGAGAGGAGGAGGCCGGAGAAAGGATGCCGGAGCAAGGTGGCCGGAGAAAGGAGAAGGGGAAGGAGGAGAAGGAAAAGGAGAAGGAGAAGGAGAAGGAAGAAGGAAAAGGGAGAAGAAAAATGAAAAAGAAAAGGGAGAGGGAAAACGTAGGTGGGCGGGGTGGGGATTCAAAAAAAAATCTGCAGGAAAAAACACTCGTAGCGCACTAGGTGGTGGTGCGTTTCCGGTAAGTTGCCCTCTATTTTTTTCTGCAGGAAAAAACTGTCTATTGACCATAACTTTTTACTCTTTTCGAATTATGAAAATCTAAATAATCGCTAAACAACCAAAGGTCATTTCTGGTCGTTGCGAGTGGATGCGGAATCTCGTTCTCGTCATTTTGGTATATTATACGATTTTTTCGACATCGTATGCAAAAGTTATGCATGTTTTACCATGACATGATTTTTTTCAGAAAAAGTCAAAATTATTGTTTGTTAATTTTCCTACAAACTATACCATATTGCCTATGTAAGTATGAAAGGATTTTATTTTTTGAAATGTTTATCATTTTCTTTTATTTTTTGCAAAGCCTAAAAAGACGATCCACAGGGTTGGGAGTGAGGGATGGAGTTGGTGCAGGCCAGTTTACACATCTGTAGCGCACATGACATAGTGCGCCACAGAACTTTCCACGACCGTAGCGCACCCATGTATGCTACGGATATGTGACATGCGGCAGGCAGGCTCCTGACACAGGGCACTGCACACAGGTGAGTCACGCCTATTTTACCCGTGGAATACTTGAACCATATGAGACACGGATGTGCGAATTACCTATAGCCCTTTCCTAGTAGTGTAAGACTTAGTCCGGGTTTAGTCTACTATCGTGTCGTCAACGGCCAATGCGCTGGACAGTTGAGTAGAGAGCTTTGGCGAATGCATGCTCCTGTCCTCTCACGTGGATAGGGACGCAACCCCACTGTTTCCCTGTCAGCCCGACCGCATCAGCTCGTCGCTGGAGGTGCCGGACTAGGGCTTGGAGCCTTTGACCAAATATTGCTTAAACACTAGCGAACACGAGATAGGTAGTGGCCGGGTCAGCGACTTTCGGCCGCGCGCACATAAGGGCAAAGCAGCAGGCTCCGGGGGCAGCCAGCCATGCGTCGACGCAGTCCACAGTGCATGCGTGCGTAGGTATGGCATGGCACACTAGAGGGCGGTGGTGACCAGAGGCGGTGCGCGCGCGTGCTGTCCTGTATCCATGGTGTACCTGTGAGAGTTTATGGTTTTCAGGCTGCTCGCCCTTCTGCGTGGCATGGAGCCATGGAGGTCCATTTCATTGCAGCGCCTCATTTACTCGTCTCTCTATATATAGCAGCAGCAGCAGCAGAGGTGCCCTATGCTGTGCATCACACTAGTCCTAACAGGGGTATTATAGGTGGTATCGTACACCATATGTATGCAAAATGTTTATATGTCATAGCAATTAATGATAAAAGAGATTGTGTTGGTATCATACATAGATATGATATTATAGCACATAAACTAGAATTAATTCTAAACAAATCTTGTCCACAATTTTAAATTACTCCCTCCGTTTCAGGGCTTAAGACGTCCTCGTTTCGCGTGTTTTTTCTTTGACCAAGAATTACTCTAAATACGTAAAAAGTTTTGGTATAAAACTAGTATCACTGAAAAGTATTTTTTAATACGAATCCAACGGTACTAATTATGTATTTTGTTGCTCATTTTTTTGTTAAACTTTGCTTTGAAAAACGTGTGCGCCTTAATGCTTGAAACGGAGGTAGTAAGACTCTACAAAACAATAAATACACCAAGACTATGATACTATTATATAATAATATGCATTATGAAGATAGTATCATATACTAATCTCTCCTTCACGGTTTGCAGGGCGTCTAATCAAATTTGGGTTTTTTTAAAACTACAACGTTCCTAGGCGTATAAGAATTAATTTTGATTAATGTGGCAGCTTTCCTCCTAACTTTCTATGCATGCAACAACCTCTCACCACTGCATGCACCTTAACCACCATTAATAGGCCTAATTTTTAGCAAATACGTTCACGTTTAGGTCCATAAGATTTTTATAGAGCGTCCTGCAAATCGTAGATAAGAGAGTAGTATCATATGCATAATACTATTTTATGATACTCTCCATTATGACCGGACTTAGCGGTGGAAAAGACCTTGGGCGGGGAGAGAGGCTAGCATAGCAGTAGAGGTACTAGAAGCTGTTGAGATTCAGCTTTGGCTAGTACTAGCAGTAAATGTTGTTTTGCCTCCACGGAGCGTCGCTGTCCGGTCCTGTAGCTGCTCTACTGTACCAAGCCGATCAATGGGTATGGGTCTCGGAGCACGCCCGTATGCAAAGCTGTCCTGGAGAAGAAATCTAACAATTAAACCTCTATCGGTCCCAAACTCGATCGTGCACCCTCGTGGTCCTAAAACTGCTGCATCAAATAAACCCGTCGATAGATCGAACCTTTTGTATCCCACGTACGATGCCGCCTACCGAGGAGTCAACGTCGATCGTCCAAAATGCATCGTAAATTTTAAATGAATCTAAATAGTGTCTAAATTCATTCAAATTTTGATAATTTAAGACATCTATTTGATAATAGAGAGAATACTATATACCAGCATATGTAACTGTCATTCAAATTTTCTACTCATTCCGATCCATGCCTAGATCATCTATTTCTATGATAAATAATATGGATCAGAAGGAGTATCGTCTTCTTGTTCCGAAGGTACAGGAGCACCAGACGCCATATCTGCTTCATATTAATCCATAAGCAAGCATTAAACACTAAACTATTTCTATTATTCCAAATACTCCAAAAAATTACAACAGAAACAATATTAAAGTGTATATATTTCTTATTAGCAATCCATTTAGAGACAATGGAAAGAAAGCCACCATCTGTGATACCGAAAATTTCAAAAACATCATCCCACAGAAGTCTAGAGACAATGCATTTAAAGAATAGGTGTTTCAAATATTCTATTTTCTTACACAGATTACACTACAAAGGTTTAGGAATCCTTCTAGCCCTCAAATTATCTTTGGTCGTGATTTTATTTTGAGAAAACAACCAGAGAAAAACCTGGATCCTAGGAGGGATATTCAAAGACCACACAGCAGGCAAATAAACTAGAGTAATCTATTATATACTAAAAGCAATATAAGGATTTTTTTCGAGGCACCATGTTGATCCATATTATCTAAATTATTTTAACTCGAAAGGCCAGAGGCCGATCTTTATTAAGGAAAGGAAGGGGAAATACAGATAACAGCTCCGAGATGGAGCACAGAAAGAACATGAACTGGACAAGCCCAATTCGCCACCAGAAAAACAAGAAGAAACCCCCAGGAGAGGCAAGCACTCAGCTACCTAGCGCAATCACTTTGCCAACATGACGCCACATCCTCAAATCCTCTCTAATCAGTTCAAAAATCTCCACCGCTGGATGTTGGACGTTGTCGAACACCCTAATGTTGTGTTCCTTCCAGATGCGCCAGTGCACCAGAATCACCACCGTGTCAAAGTCTCAGCGAATATTCTTGGGAGCCTGTTTTCTCACCTGCAGCCACCAATCTTCGGAGCTAGCAAAGCTGGTGCTAGGGATGGGGAAGTCTGCCGCCGTCCAGTCTCTAATCAGCTGCCACACTTGACTCGTGAACTGACAGTGCACAAACAGGTAGGTGCAAGTTTCAGGTTCAAACGAGCAGAGCAGACAGGTGGTCGATGAGCAGGGATATCTTCTCCGCTGCAGATTGTCAGCTGTGAGGCAACACTGATGGACAGCAAGCCACGTGAAAAACTTGCATCGTGGAGGAGCCTTGGATTTCCAAATGGCCTTTGCACAACGGAACAACACATTAGCAGCGAAGAAGAGGTTGTATGCGGTGCTGGTAGAGAAGCATCCATTTGCGGAGAACTTCCAGACAAGCTTGTCTTCCACCGCTTGGTCGAGCTGGATCGTGTTGACAAGGTCCCAGAGGTGCAGATATTGACCCATAGCATTGGTAGAAATGCCGCCCTGAATATCCCTAATCCAGAGGTTGCCGTTAAGCTAGAGCTCCGATCGAAGGAGGCCAGAGCGGGAAAGGCTTCAGCAACCGAGCGGCCATTAGGCAGCCACCTGTCGACCCAGAATTTGGCCCGGGAACCACTGCCCAGACGGACGTGGGAGGCAGCGGTGATAAGAGAGACTGCATCCTGATCATCATCCCCAGGAATGAAGCACCAAGGTCGGGGATCCCGGGCCCAGCGCAGCCAAGGCCAACGGCATCTCAGCGCGCAGCCGAAGTGCTGAAGCTTGAGGATGCCGAGCCCGCCGTATTGAAGTGGCATGCAGACCTTGGACCAAGAGAAGAGACAATGGCCTCCGTTAACTTCCATCTCCCCACGCCAAACAAAGCCTCAGCACCGTCGATTGAAGATGCGCAAGGCCCAGAGGGGAAGCTGAAGCACAGCGAGGAAGTGGAGGGGCATTGCCATAAGGACGGCGCGAGTAAGTACCACCCGGCCAGCGGGGTTGAGAAGCTGAGGAATCCAGCCAGGAAGCTTATCCGAGAACCTGTCAATGAGCGGCCAGATATCAGAGCGCCGTAGACGACCAATGGTGAGGGGCAATCCGAGGTAATGGATGGGGAAGCAGGCCGGCTGGCACTGCAAGCGGGTGGCAACCTCCTGGGTCACCGCTTCATTGCAATGGATACAAGTGACCGTGCTCTTCTGCAGGTTGATATTCAGTCCTGAGGCTTCCCCAAAGAGATCTAGGATGGCGCAGATTACCTCACAGTCCATCGGGTAGGGTCGCAAGAAAACCACGGCATCATCAGCATACATGGATGCCCTAGGGACCCGTCAATGGAGGCCCGGGTCCGTCAATAAATAGTGCTCAGCGGCCCACTGGAGCATAGCTTGGAGAGCATCCATGGCGAGGATAAAGAGGGCCGGAGAGAGGGGTCACCCTGACGAACCCCGCGCGCCAGCCTGAAGGAGTCGCTTCTAGCCCCATTTATGCAGATGGAAGAGCTAGCAGAAGCCAAGAGACAGCTGATCCAGAAATGCCACTTGCAGCTAAAGCCGCGACTGCAAAGTACCTCAAGCAAGAACTCCCAAGAGAGCGAGTCAAAGGCCTTGGAAATATCGATTTTCAAAAGAGCCGCTGCAGTTTTCCTTCTATGGAGAAACATGGCTGTATTCTTGACCATCTTGAAGTTCTCGTGTATATTGCGACCAGAGATGAAGGCGCTCTAGGCGCTAGAGATCAGATTAGGCAGTAGGGGCGCAAGCCTAGCAGCGAGCAACTTTGTGAAGATTTTGGAGAAGCTATGCACGAGACTGATCGGGCGGTAATCCTTGATGTCCAGCGGGTTATCAACTTTAGGGAGCAGCACTAAGATTGATGAGTTCATGCATCCCAAGCTTTGACAGTGGCCCAGAGAGAGATGATGCAAGGCCAGCATCAAGTCATCCGCGATAGTATCCCAGCAGATTTTAAAAAACAGACCTGAAAAACCATCCGGGTCAGGGGCACGATCAGAGGGCATGTCCAGAATCACCTTACGAACCTCCTCCTTGGTGAAGGTGGCCTCAAGAGCCAAGGCCACATCCAAAAATAGGCGAGGGAGAACGATCTGCGACAGCTCCACAAGACGACGACGATCCGGCACTGAGCCCATAATGCTGAAGAAGTAATCACGAGCCAGCTCTAGTTTGTCTTCGGCCGTGGTAGCCGTTCTCTCACCGTGTTTGAGGATAGGAATCAGATGCTTGCGTCTGCGGGAGTTAGACTTCATGTGGATGAACTTGGTATTAGCATCTCCCTCCTGGAGATCGCGGATGCGGGCCCGTTGCCTTAGGCAAACTCGTTCAAGCGAGGCGAGGGCCAAACATTTACCTTTTAGAAAAGACCGCAGCCGCTTCTCCTCAGCCGAGAGCTGCCTGTTTTCCATAGCGCCGTCTAGACGCAAAATTACTTCATTGGCCACCTGAAAGAGAAGGGCATGGGAGCTTTGTTGTACTCCATTTGTTCGAGGGCTTTAGCAGTTTCGCTGAAGTTTGATGTCGAAGGAGCGGACGGGGTCGCAGACCTCCACCTCCCTATTCCAGGCAAGCTTAACAACATCTTGAAACCCCGGGAGTTTAGCCCAAAACTGCTCAAATCTGAATTTGAAAGATCTAGGTCTGTTTTTAGAGCAGGACAGCAAGATAGGACAATGGTCAGAAATACTTGAGCTGAGCGGCAGAAGGTCACTGATCGGATAAATGTCCTCCCAAGCAGGAGAGAAAAGGACACGGTCCAGCCTAGCCATAAGCGCGTTATCTTGGCCGTTGCTCCAGGTAAAACGACGACCCGACAAATACATATCTTGCAAACCCAAAGCATTGATGGTATGCCTGAACCTGTTAGCCATCCTGCGGTCAATTCGTCCATTGCTTCTTTCTTCCGGAGAACATACCAGGTTGAAATCACCATTAATAATCCACGGCAGCTGGATATTAGCTCCAATCTAGGACAACTCCTGCAGAAAACGCAGCTTCTCCTCTCTAAGTTGCGGCCCATAGACTGAAGTCAGCATCCATCTTTTATCATCCGCCAAGGAATGCACCTCCGCAGAGACTGAGAATTCTCCAAGGCTGACCCCGGAGATGGCCAGATCACTAGATTTCCATGCAAGAATAATACCACCACGAGTTTCATCCGCAGTTAGATAGGTAAAACCGTCAAACGCCAGACCCAAGATTTTAGCAATAACAGTTGCATCAACCGAAGCCAGCTTCGACTCTTGGAAACAAACCATAGAGATACGAAGGGACTGAACAAAGAGTCTAATAGCGTTTCTCCGAGCTCGACCATTAAGACCCCTTACATTCCAGATGAGGACGCCTAGATATGCCATTCAGAAACAAAGGGAAAGACACGACCTCTGAAACAGATTGTAGCGGTGGCATTAGGCGCCGCTGGGCTCGACCTCTACCGAAAGAGAGAACGCGGCGAAACCATCTTGAGCTGGTTCATCAAACGCTACCCCCTCGGGATCGAAAAGGGCATCGATTGCCTTGATGTGTTGCGGTGCCAGCGGCTCCTTGAAGAGGTTCAGGTACTCATCAAACGATTCCTTGGAGATTTCTTCCTCGCCCCGAGCCATGCCCAAGCGCTTGACTAGAACAGTTTGAGCTTTCACCACTAGGCCTTTGTTTGTACCATCATCCTTGAGGCGAAGGCGGTCGCTGCGGCGTGGAGTAAAGTCAGGCGGCAGAGTCTTCTTCCTTCTAACCGGGGCAGAGTCAGAGGGCCTGGGCCCCAGTACCGAGGGTTCCGGCGAGCGGCATAAAGCCTGGAGAAGTGTTGCAGAAGCCGAAAGAGGGCCTTCACCTTGGGCCGCTGGGAGTTGTGCTTCCTTGGAGGAGGCCTCAAACAGAAGAGCTTTGTTAGCACTGGACCGACCATGTTGGACCAGAACCGGGGAGCCTTGGGCCGACCTGGGCCCCATATTCGAAGATGGAGAGGCTTCACGATGACCTTCATGCGAGCATTCCAAAGAACGACCCTCGCTGTAAGCTTCATGGGTCGGAGCATTGTAGCCAGCGCCGTTCGTTGGCATGCTGCAAGCCCTAGCATGGTTGCCACTTGTCATCAAGTCATGCTCATAAGGGGCGATGAAGAGCGGCGGGAGGCACCCCTCGGTGGCAGCACAACTTGAAGGCATGCAGAGGGCCCCAGCAATGCCGCCACGTGTCATCGAGGCACTCCTAGAAGGGGCGGTGGGGAGCGGCGGAGTGCGCCCATCGAAAGCAGCGCCGTCCTCTAGCCTACCGTAGGTCGCTGCATTGCTGCCACTTGTCATCGAAGCACACCTAGGGGGCGGTGAAGGGCGGCGGAGAGCACCTTGCCAGAGATGGCGAGAGTCTGTGCTCGCAGCCTTCTGAGAAGAGGGAGGCTCGCGGACTGGGAGGTTCGCGAAGGGGCCTGGGGATACCCCCAGACGCCAGAGGAGTAGAGCCCAGCGTGGAGTCTCCCACAGCCGTGGAGGAGACGGATAACACTCCACCCCCTGTCGGAGATGCCTCCTTTGCCGGCGAGGAGCACACCAGAGCCCACGGGGGGGGAGATCGTCGAGCCTGGAGTAGACCGCCAACCCAGATGGAGACGACCAATAGGGACTTCGAGTTGTAGCCCACCCGCCAGAGCGAGGAGGCCCCCACAGCGGTGCGCGCCCCAGCCACCCGTCGGACCGGATTCGCGAAAGCGACCTTCACGACGGTTGCCCTAGTAGCCCGAGGAACCAGCACCGCTGGGGGCAGCAAAGAGATGATCGCCATCGTATGCAGCGCTTCTGGAGCTGTAGCCATCCACTCGGCCACCCCAGCAGTCAAAAACATGACGTCGAGTGATGTCTTCATCTTCATCATCCGATCCCAGGTCCATTCCTCCCGTAATGAGGGGGGATCTATCCACCACATCATGAATATGAATAAGTAAGGGGTGAATGAGGGTACGCTTGAACAGGGGTGGCTGCGGGGGTGGCGGTGAGGATTGATCTTCTGGATCACGAGCAGAGTTGGGCAAACCCTCCGGTTCAGGAATCTCCACTTCGAACTCCTTGGGAACATCATTGGGGTTACGCAGCCAGGCCTTTAGCATAAGGCACCAGCGATCTGAAGAGGAAAGGATTTCCACTAGATGCCCTCCCAGGCTATTGACCACCTGCCTCACCGAATCCTAATCCCAAGCATCCGCCGGGAGTCCATCAAAGCTGAGCTTGGTGAGGAACTCAAGCTTTCCATCGGTGGCCTGGTAGGTGCGGTGCCAGCGCTTGAAAGCCTCCCGCGCTCCATTGTAGTGAATAATACCTGACAAGTCGTAGACCCGCAGGCAATCCGCCGTAGAGCCGAAGGAGACCAGGAAGTCTGCCGGATAGGAGACCTCCACGTGCACATGCCGCTCCGGCACGCTAGCCTGGCGAGAAAGGGCTTGGACAAGCGCCGCCGGAGATACGGGTGGTCGCGGCCCTTGAACCGTCACAAGCAGGGCACGACCGTGCAGATCCGCTTTCAGGGCTGCCATGCCCGGCGAGCGGGAGATGAGGCACCTCCCCGTCGCGGGACGCAGGTCTGGCTCGCCGCGCGACATGAACTCCAGTGGGAAGCGTACATGCGCCAGCGGTGGGTAGTGGTCCATGGAGAGCGGAGGAGGGGAGCGAGCACTCGCCACTCGGGACGGGCGCGCAGGAACAGAGGGAAGACGACCAGCAGGAGGAGGCCTCGAGGAGGAGCACTGGCGAGCGAGATGGCCTGGGAACCAACACAAGAAGCACCTCACTTCCCCAGAGCACCCGCTTTTAAGATGACCAAGGCCGAGACACTTAAAGCATCTGCCCAACAACCACCGAGGAATCTTGGGAGCGGGGGCCGCAGGGGCGGGAGGGCAAGATGGGGCCGAAGCTTGACGCCTACGGTGGTTGACGACGCGTGTCCACCCGGGCTCCACTTCTTCCGGATCTGGCGAGCCTAGACGGGAACAGCCGGGGGGAGCAGGAGCGGAGGAGCGGCAGCTACCAGGACGACAAGCTGTTGAACGCGAGCTTTGGGCTGGTGGGCGATGGTCGTCGGAGCGAGCGGCCGGCGCTATGGATCTGGAGGACTGGGAGGGGAGGTGGGAGTGGGAGGGTGGGAGCTGGTGGAAGCGAGAGGGAGCCATACATCTAAATTATTTTAAACCTTTAGATATGTAATATATGTCTGTGATTTAATCAGCTAATTAATGAATCACGTAACTCATGTAGGCCATGTCAAGTTGACGGACGTGTTGCTCATATATACATTTGAAAGAGAAAAAGAGTTTGTGTACACCACGGTATGTCAATTGAAATCGTACGTGACATGTCTCATTAAGATGTCACGTAAGGTTAAATTAATATATGATATGTAGATTATTAGGTGTAAATGTGCTGCTCATATACTGTTTGAAAGAGAGAAAAAAGGAGTTTGTGCACAACACCATGACATGTTAATCGATACTGTTCGTGTCTCTGTCTCACTAGGATGTCATCAGGTATATATGCTAGATTGTTAGGTGTAAACTAAGACGTGGCAGGGAACCATGCTAAACTTTAACATGCATATATTTTTCATGTAAAATGAGAATTTATCAGTAATATGCAAAAAATCACTATAATTGTTCTTTTAGGCACCATATCATTCCATATCCTTCAGAATATAATTATGGTTGTATCTGTAATCTAGGTCACATGTCTGTATTAATCTAGATCAGTACGTGTTGCAGAGGAACATGGAAAGGAAATCTAAATCCCATATACCATCTATGTTTCTCTTTTGGTTCCACTTTCCATGTCCATTACGTCTGCAAATTGCTTGCGAGAATTTGCGAGCCGATGCAAAAGCTTTCGACCGCATAGACAACATGATATGCAGATCCTATACATGTAGATATGTGATGCATGCCATCTTTAGCTTTTTTTCCCGCCGAGAGCAATTTGTGTACTGATACTACGTACCAATCTGAGTCCATTGTGCAACTGGAGGTTCTTTGTAGTTATGTTTAATGTCTTCGTCCACCATGATTGACATTGCTCGACTTTGATGGTAAATTAGGTTAGAGGTTCTTTGCAGTTATGTTCGATGCCTATGGCCATAATGATTAGTATTGCTCGACCAATACTAACCATTACCTATTCGAGGCCATTGTGTAGCACAGCTAGCACTTCTTTCCAGTTATGTTTGATGTCTTCTGCCACAACGATTAGCATTGCTCAACCATTACTGACCACTACTTATATGAGGCCGTTGTGTAGTATGTGGCGGTTCTTTGTAGTTATGTTCGATGTCTACGGCCACCAAGATGAGCATTGCATGACTTTAAGGGTCAACTAGGTTAGAGATTCTTTGTAGTAGTAGGTATGTTCGTTGTCTTCGGACACAATGATTAATATTGCTCTGACTTTGAGGGTCAGCTAGATCGGAGGTTCTTTGTACTTATGTTCGATGTCTTCATCCATCGCGGTTAACATTGCTCGACTCTCGGGGTCATCTATGTCATATATATTTTTAGACTATTCTTTTATGGCAGTATTCCATCCGTACCAACACATTTAATTTGGCATAACAGAATTTCCAACAAAAAGTACTTTTATGTGTACCGGTTACTTTCGAGATAAATTACATGTTAGACCATAGTTCTGCAATAATTTAATTCCCTAGGGGAGTTGGGAAAACAACATATAGCTCATGGATGATTTTGACCGTCAAACATAACCCAGTGCATGTGTTATTTTACTCTTGAATATAGATAAGTTCGTATGGCACGAGTAGGTGGGTACTGGTGTTGGCATTCATATTATCAGTCATTTTTATTAGATATACTCCCTCCATCCAAAATGTAAAAGTTCAATTTGAACCGCTAGAAAAATTTACATCTAGAAATCGGGGTAGTACAATTTATTAAAGTATACATTTTATTGCAAATAAACATGAGGGTCTAGCATAACAATGACTTGATGATCTTTACCTACTTGAACTTAAGTAGAAAATGTACCTTTACATTTGATATTATCTTTACCACAATGTCTTTGGTGGTTAATGAAATGTGATATCATGTATCGAGCGTAATGTGAATATTCATGAAACGATGAAATCATCTCTCAAAGAATCTAATGTCAATAAAAATGATGCTAGTTCCTCTAAAGTTAATCACAGTATGCGCTAGCCAAATTTTTGGATGCCCATGTTTCTCTTCAGCGAATGTTAACGATCAAAGTAAACTAGCGTTGACTGATCGGCCTGGGATACCATAATACGGAGTTTATACTACGTATTGGTAATCATTCATGCAATGCAAGTGCTCTAACTTTGGCTACGAAGAAAACATTGGTATGCTGGGTTTTGGTCGTCGTCCAAATATGTATCTAATAATAAAGGCGCTAAGGGCATCTCCACTCCCCCCCCCACCCCCCCCCCACACACACACACACGCACGCACGCACGCACGCACACCATATGGTGTTCGGCGTTTGGTCTTATGGGGGGCACCGGTGCATGTACCTCCTACCTGGGTCACCGCGTCCCAGCCGACGGCCCCAAACAGCCCCAAACCACAAATACAAATTGAAATGTTTAAAAGGTCGCCAGAAATTAAACATAGTTTTGTTGTTACCGGGTACACCATAGTTCAAGTGATGCAATCGTCGCAATTAACCGGAATATAAGTCCATCAGTCAAAATAAACATGCGACAAACACGAAAATCAAATGGAGAGATCATCGGCCACGATAGGTGGCACCTCCGGGGTTGCCGGTGGCGGGACGGTGCTGTTGGTGTGGGTGCCGATCGGGGTAGAGATCGCAGTCTCATCCGCCGGTGTCGGGGTGCTAGCCTGGTTGGTGGCCTCTCGGCTCTCGGAGAGGATCAAGGTGTGCTGATCAACACAACACACCTTCACCTCGTCGTCCATGTCCTTTGAGTCGACCATTAAGATCCCCAAGTCCCCCTCATCTTCTTTGCCACCATGTTGGCTTTGATGAGGCCGAGCTTGATGTCCTCTTGCTGGATGATCGATGCCGACCTTGTCGTGCTGATCTCCTCCAACCTAGTGGCCTTCTCTGTCCTCATGGCGGTGTGCGTGTCGGCGTCGGCCACATATGCCAGGATGGACGAGTGCAGTTTCTTGATGGCAGGCTCCGCGTCCCTCATGGGCTTGATGTCCTCATCAAGGTGTGCATTTTCTTGATGTCCTGCCGCTGGATGATCGATGTCGAGGCTGCCGATGGCGCCGCTCCCGGGCCATAGGTCGTGGCCTTGGCCTTAGTGAGAGCGGTCGACGTGGATGAACTTGAACTCGTTGTCGTCGTTGTCCTCGTGGTAGACGGCGATCATGGCGCGCATCTACGAACAAGACCAACAATCGGACACAAATTTCGAACAAGATTGCTGACATGGATGTGACGCACCTCCTCGACGACCCGTGCCACTTGTTGCAGGCGTGCTAGATCATGGCCCAACGGTGAGACATGCTAGAGTCGTTGCGGTCGTGGCACAAGAACTTGAAGTAGGGATCCAAGAGTTGCTGCTCATCGTACGCCGCCTTCACCCTTTTCCAGTAACAGTCTAAGTTCTGTTTGACGCCGGTGAAGGGATCCAAACTGACGGTCTTCCAAGCCTCTGCGAGGCACTCATTCTCACTCGGGCTCCACTTGGGGTCGCGGCCGCCCAAGATCATGTCCCATTTGGATCTGGGCCAAATACTTATAGACATTTCGAAGTTCATTCAAATGAACTGATAGTTTTTTATCTATTTATTAAACCGATTGTTCCCTCCGTAAACATAGAGCCCCAGATTTCTTGTCACGAACAGATAGACAGCATTACAGTTACAGGTTATCATTAGTAACCATTCATCATCCCAAGAGATCGATCACAGAACAAAACACAGAGCATTCGAGGGTTCATGAAATTCAGTTAACACTACCGAGAACGCACATGCGCAACGTAGGTTCAGGCGATGCAGGAATTGAGGCCCAAGCAACCCATCAACAGGCTCCTCTTCCGCCTTGGCCGGCGCGGGAGCTGATGAGCTCCGGCGGCGGCACCTGGTACAGGTCCTCGTCCACCGGACGCACCACCCTGGAGGCGGAGGCGCCTCTGGCCTTGACTGCCATGGCGCGCGCCAATCCGGCAGCGTCGTCGGACGCCCTCGCGCGCCGGCCGCTTCCCTTCTCGCCCTCCGGCCTCCTCGTCTTCTTGGGAGTGGGTTTGCGCGGAGGCGGCGAGTACCTGAACCACACGTCGCTGCAGGCCTCCGCCTCCGCCTCCGCCTCCGGGGCGTAGAAGCGCTCAGCGGAGGGCGGCTCGCCGTAGTGGTGGTAGCAGTAGTTCCATTCCCCGAACGCCGGCACCTGCCTCGTCCTCGCCTTCTGCAAACCCAAAACCACAAGTTAAAAACCACTCGATTCTTGTTGGACGATTCCTGGTCAGATGTTGACTGTACTGATGCACAAGATTACCTCCATCTGGTTTACCCAAACAGCACAGGACTACAGGAGCAAGCCGAGACCGAATGGGGTGCAGAGGAAGAGAAGCAAGCTAGCTAGGAGTAGCTAAAACAGAATGTAATATGGGATCTCCAATGGCTGGACCGACGTACGCGTGGTTTTATAGAGAGAACGGGAAAGAGGAGCAACGCCGCACCGAGATCGGAACGGCTTTGCGACCGACCGGACCGGCGATGGAAAGGGCCTTTTCAGAGGCGGCGCAGTAGCTACCTGCAGCCCGCGACAGGCTACGCCCGGTAGGCTAGGAGGACTGAGCAGACAGTACCGGACGCAGCGAGAAACAGGGGTCGGACGGACGGCGTGGTCGTGGTCCTGGTTTGACGAGCAAGCTTTTACTACTACACGTGATGATGGAGGGCCCTGTTTCCACGCTGCACGTCGCAGCGGGTTACACTAGCTGACTTGCAGCCATCTTGTCGCGCGCCCGTGTTATTACGACATCATTGCAAGCTCATGAGAATTTAAGATACATACTACTGCAAATAACGTTGGAGCAACGAGCAACGAGCTACAAGATTTTCTACCACAAGGCATCATGATTGTGCAAGTGTGTCCGTGATTTATAACTTAGTTTACTATTTTTTTCGATTTTGGGAGGGAGGCAGGATCAGAAGGGCCCATATATCCCACTAAAGTATTATCGTGTCGTCAACCGAGCCAATGCGCAGAGGATAGTTGAGTAGAGAGCTTTGGCGGATGCATGCTTCTGCCGTCTCACGTGGATAGGGACGCATGCAACCGCATCAGCTCGTACTACTCGTAGCTGGACAATACTAGCCTGAAGCCTTTGACCAAGCATGCGTCAAACACTAGTGAACACGAGATAGGTAGCTAGTGGCCGGGTCAGCGACCTCCGGCTGCGCGCACAAGGGCAGAGCAGGGCTCCGGGGCCAGCCAGGCAGCCATGCCGCGGCACAGTCCACAGTGCATGCTTGCGTAGGTATGGCATGGCACACCAGAGGCCGGTGGTGGTGACTAGAGGCGGTGCGCGCGCGTGCTGTCCTATATCCATGGTGTATCGTGGAAAATATGTGATCTAGCTGTGAGAATTTATGGTTTTCAGGCTGCTCGCCCTTGTGCGTGGCATGGAGGTCCATGCATTGCCCTCCTGCCTCTATGGCAGCCGCGGCAGTCGGTGGTGCAAGAGACCTTGGACGGGGAGAGGCTAAGCAGTAAAGCTGCCGGTAGTACTAGAAGCTGTTGAGATTTCGCTTTGGCTAGTAGCAGTAAATGTTGTTTTGCCTCCACGGAGGAGCGGTACTGTGTAGCTGTAGTGTTCCAAGCCGATCAATGGGGATGGGTGTTTCCTCTGAGCATGCTCCTCGATCATATGCAAGCTGCCCTGGAGAACAGAAGACATGCAACAATTAAACCCGTGGTGTTGTGGTCCTGAAACTGCTGCATCAGATTAATCTGTCGATCGATCCAAATCCAACAGCTTGGAACTGATCTCACATAGAAACTCATTCTATACCCTGCTACTACTAGTAGTAGTACCGCGTGCGCCTGGTTGAGCTGCGAAGTTTCTATCGTCTTCCTAAATCGCGACTCCTTGCATTGCATTGCATCGTACGGGAGCTGAATCCGTTCTACCAGATTAGTAAATGGCTGTCCACTTGCGATGCAAATTCATCGTACGTTCTCTGTAGGATAGAGACCGGCGGACATATAGCACACGGGACACGGCACGGCACATGCCTGCATCTCCCTCATCCTCGATCGGCCAGCACGTACGGTACCATGCATACATGTGTCCACGCATCGCTAGGTAGTAGTAGTAGCGCGTGTAGCGGTCGCGTGGCCCGGTGCGGCCCCGCTCGGTCGCCGGCACGCGTGAAATCAACGCACGTACTCGTACCGCCAGCGGCGGACGTGGCCGCGTGCATGTACGTACGATACAGGCGGCGGCCCCGGGACATGGGGTGACCGCACACTGACGGGCCAGGCCAGGCTGATGCGTCTAAAAAATCCGACCGCGAGTTGCGCCTTTACCGCGTGCGGCGCGGGGAGTTCAGATCTCGTCGGAACATGGGGCCATCGTCACCCGGAAAGAAACTCTACCCGGCAGGCAGGCAGCTAGGTTAGAGAGGCGAGGGTTGTTCCACCACTGTGAGAGCATCTCCAGCTGGTTTGGCCCCGTATCCGGCGTTTTAGGGCACCTCCACCGGGGCGACCCAAACATATGCGCGTGTCCAAAACTGTCTGTGCGTGGTGCAAGAGACCTTGGGCGGGAGAGGCTAAGCAGTAGAGCTGCCGGTAGCACTAGAAGCTGTTGAGATTTAGCTTTGGCTAGTAGCAGTAAATGTTGTTTTGCCTCCACGGAGGAGCGGTACTGTGTAGCTGTAGTGTTCCAGGCCGATGAATGGGGATATGGGTGTTTCCTCTGAGCATGCTCCTCGATCGTATGCAAGCTTCCTGCGATGTAAGACATGCAACAATTAAACCTGTGGAGCTGTGGTCCTGAAACTGCTGCATCAGATTAACCTGTCGATCGATCCAACAGCTTGGAACTGATCTCACATAGAAACTCATTCTATACCCTGCTACTACTAGTACCGCGTGCGCCTGGTTGAGCTGCGAATTTTCTATCGTCTTCCTAAATCGCGACTCCTTGCATTGCATGCATCGTACGGGAGCTGAATTCGTTCTACTACTAGATTAGTAAATGGCTGTCCACTTGCGATGCAAATTCATCGTACGTTCTCTGTAGGATAGAGACCGGCGGACATATAGCACACGGGACACGGCACGGCACATGCCTGTGTCTCCCTCATCCTCGACCGGCCAGCACGTACGGTACCATGCATACATGTGTCCACGCATCGCTAGGTCGTAGAAGTAGCGCATGTAGCGGTCGCGCGCCACGGCCCCGCTCGGATGCACGCGCGAAATCAACGCACGTACTCGTACCGCCAGCGGCGGACGTAGCCGCGTGCATGTACGTACGATACGGGCGGCGGCCCCGGGATATGGGGTGACCGCACACTGACGGGCCAGGCTCGCTGATCGTCAACAACCGCCGCGAGTTGCGCCTTTACCGCGTGCGGCGCGGGGAGTTCAGATCGCGTCGAAACATGGGGTCGTCGTCACCCGAAAAAAAACTCTACCCGGCAGGCAGGCAGCTAGGTTAGAGAGGCGAGGGTTGTTCCACCATTGTGAGAGCATCTCCAGCTGGTTTGGCCCCGTATCCGGCGTTTTAGGGCACCTCCACCGGGGCGACCCAAACGATATGCGCGTGTCCAAAACTGTCTGTGCGTGGTGCAAGAGACCTTGGGCGGGAGAGACTAAGCAGTAGAGTTGCCGGTAGCACTAGAAGGTGTTGAGATTCAGCTTTGGCTAGTAGCAGTAAATGTTGTTTTGCCTCCACGGAGGAGCGGTACTGTGTAGCTGTAGTGTTCCAGGCCGATGAATGGGGATATGGGTGTTTCCTCTGAGCATGCTCCTCGATCGTATGCAAGCTGCCCTGAAGAACAGAAGACATGCAACAATTAAACCTGTAGAGTTGTGGTCCTGAAACTGCTGCATCATATTAACCTGTCGATCGATCCAACAGCTTGGAACTGATCTCACATAGAAACTCATTCTATACCCTGCTACTACTAGTACCGCGTGCGCCTGGTTGAGCTACGAATTTTCTATCGTCTTCCTAAATGTCGACTCCTTGCATTGCATGCATCGTACGGGAGCTGAATCCGTTCTACTACTAGATTAGTAAATGGCTGTCCACTTGCGATGCAAATTCATCGTACGTTCTCTGTAGGATAGAGACCGGCGGACATATAGCACACGGGACACGGCACGGCACATGCCTGCGTCTCCCTCATCCTCGACCGGCCAGCACGTACGGTACCATGCATACATGTGTCCACGCATCGCTAGGTAGTAGTAGTAGCGCGTGTAGCGGTCGCGCGGCGCGGCCCCGCTCGGTCGCCGGCACGCGCGAAATCAACGCACGTACTCGTACCGCCAGCGGCGGACGTGGCCGCGTGCATGTACGTACGATACGGGCGGCGGCCCCGGGATATGGGGTGACCGCACACTGACGGGCCAGGCCTGGCTGATGCGTCCAACAAATCCGGCCGCGAGTTGCGCCTTTACCGCGTGCGGCGCGGGGAGTTCAGATCGCGTCGGAACATGGGGCCATCGTCACCCGAAAAAAAACTCTACCCGGCAGGCAGGCAGCTAGGTTAGAGAGGCGAGGGTTGTTCCACCATTGTGAGAGCATCTCCAGCTGGTTTGGCCCGTATCCGGCGTTTTAGGGCACCTCCACCTGGGCGACCCAAACGATATGTGCGTGTCCAAAACTGTCTGCGTATGGTGCAAGAGACCTTGGGCGGGAGAGGCTAAGCAGTAGAGCTGACGGTAGCACAAGAAGCTGTTGAGATTCAGCTGTGGCTAGTAGCAGTAAATGTTGTTTTGCCTCCACGGAGGAGCGGTACTGTGTAGCTGTAGTGTTCCAGGCCGATGAATGGGGATATGGGTGTTTCCTCTGAGCATGCTCCTCGATCGTATGCAAGCTGCCCTGGAGAACAGAAGACATGCAACAATTAAACCTGTAGAGTTGTGGTCCTGAAACTGCTGCATCAGATTAACCTGTCGATCGATCCAACAGCTTGGAACTGATCTCACATAGAAACTCATTCTATACCCTGCTACTACTAGTACCGCGTATACCGTTGAGCTGCGAATTTTCTATCGTCTTCCTAAATCGCGACTCCTTGCATTGCATGCATCGTACGGGAGCTGAATCCGTTCTACTACTAGATTAGTAAATGGCTGTCCACTTGCGATACAAATTTATCGTACGTTCTCTGTAGGATAGAGACCGGCGGGCATATAGCACACGGGACACGGCACGACACATGCCTGCGTCTCCCTCATCCTCGACCGGCCAGCACGTACGGTACCATGCGTACATGAGTCCACGCATCGCTAGGTAGTAGTAGTAGCGCGTGTAGCGGCGGCGCTACGCCCCTCGGCCGCCGGCCGCCGCGAAATCAACGACGCGATTGTACCGCCAGCGGCGGACGTGGCCGCGTGCATGTATGTACGATACGGGCGGCGGCCCCGGGATATGGGGTGACCGCACACTGACGGGCCAGGCCTGGCTGATGCGTCCAACAAATCCGGCCGCGAGTTGCGCCATTACCGCGTGCGGCGCAGGGAGTTCAGATCGCGTCGGAACATGGAGCCATCGTCACCCGAAAAAAAACTCTACCCGGCAGGCAGGCAGCTAGGTTAGAGAGGCGAGGGTTGTTCCACCATTGTGAGAGCATCTCCAGCTGGTTTGGCCCCGTATCCGGCGTTTTAGGGCACCTCCACCTGGGCGACCCAAACGATATGTGCGTGTCCAAAACTGTCTGCGTGTGGTGCAAGAGACCTTGGGCGGGAGAGGCTAAGCAGTAGAGCTGACGGTAGCACAAGAAGCTGTTGAGATTCAGCTGTGGCTAGTAGCAGTAAATGTTGTTTTGCCTCCACGGAGGAGCGGTACTGTGTAGCTGTAGTGTTCCAGGCCGATGAATGGGGATATGGGTGTTTCCTCTGAGCATGCTCCTCGATCGTATGCAAGCTGCCCTGGAGAACAGAAGACATGCAACAATTAAACCTGTAGAGTTGTGGTCCTGAAACTGCTGCATCAGATTAACCTGTCGATCGATCCAACAGCTTGGAACTGATCTCACATAGAAACTCATTCTATACCCTGCTACTAGTAGTACCGCGTGCGCCTGGTTGAGCTGCGAATTTTCTATCGTCTTCCTAAATCGCGACTCCTTGCATTGCATGCATCGTACGGGAGCTGAATCCGTTCTACTACTAGATTAGTAAATGGTTGTCCACTTGCGATGCAAATTTATCGTACGTTCTCTGTAGGATAGAGACCGGCGGACATATAGCACACGGGACACGGCACGACACATGCCTGCGTCTCCCTCATCCTCGACCGGCCAGCACGTATGGTACCATGCATACATGTGTCCACGCATCGCTAGGTAGTAGTGGTAGCGCGTGTAGCGGTCACGCGGCGCGGCCCCGCTCGGTCGCCGGCACGCGCGAAATCAACGCACGATTGCATCGCCAGCGACGCGGCCGATGCATGTATGTACGACACGGGCGGCGGCCCCGGGATATGGGGTGACCGCACACTGACGGGCCAGGCCTGGCTGATGCGTCCAACAAATCCGGCCGCGAGTTGCGCCTTTACCGCGTGCGACGCAGGGAGTTCAGATCGCGTCGGAACATGGGGCCATCACACCGAAAAACTCTACCCGCAAAGTGTGCAGCTAGGTTAGAGAGGCGAGGGTTGTTCCACCATTGTGAGAGCATCTCCAGCTGGTTTGGCCCCGTATCCGGCGTTTTAGGGCACCTCCACCTGGGCGACCCAAACGATATGTGCGTGTCCAAAACTGTCTGCGTGTGGTGCAAGAGACCTTGGGCGGGAGAGGCTAAGCAGTAGAGCTGACGGTAGCACAAGAAGCTGTTGAGATTCAGCTGTGGCTAGTAGCAGTAAATGTTGTTTTGCCTCCACGGAGGAGCGGTACTGTGTAGCTGTAGTGTTCCAGGCCGACGAATGGGGATATGGGTGTTTCCTCTGAGCATGCTCCTCGATCGTATGCAAGCTGCCCTAGAGAACAGAAGACATGCAACAATTAAACCTGTAGAGTTGTGGTCCTGAAACTGCTGCATCAGATTAACCTGTCGATCGATCCAACAGCTTGGAACTGATCTCACATAGAAACTCATTCTATACCCTGCTACTACTAGTACCGCGTGCGCCTGGTTGAGCTGCGAATTTTCTATCGTCTTCCTAAATCGCGACTCCTTGCATTGCATGCATCGTACGGGAGCTGAATCCGTTCTACTACTAGATTAGTAAATGGCTGTCCACTTGCGATGCAAATTCATCGTACCTTCTCTGTAGGATAGAGACCGGCAGACATATAGCACACGGGACACGGCACGGCACATGCCTGCGTCTCCCTCATCCTCGACCGGCCAGCACGTATGGTACCATGCATACATGTGTCCACGCATCGCTAGGTAGTAGTGGTAGCGCGTGTAGCGGTCACGCGGAGCGGCGCGCCGGCCGCGGCACGCTGAAATCAACGACGATCAGATCGCTTGCCAGCGGACGTGGCCGCGTGCATGTACGTACGATACGGGCGGCGGCCCCGGGATATGGGGTGACCGCACACTGACGGGCCAGGCGTAGCTGATGCGTCCAACAAATCCGGCCGCGAGTTGCGCCTTTACCGCGTGCGGCGCGGGGAGTTCAGATCGCGTTGGAACATGGGGTCATCGTCACCCGAAAAAAAACTCTACCCGGCAGGCAGGCAGCTAGGTTAGAGAGGCGAGGGTTGTTCCACCATTGTGAGAGCATCTCCAGCTGGTTTGGCCCGTATCCGGCGTTTTAGGGCACCTCCACCGGGACGACCCAAACGATATGTGCGTGTCCAAAACTGTCTGCGTATGGTGCAAGAGACCTTGGGCGGGAGAGGCTAAGCAGTAGAGTTGACGGTAGCACAAGAAGCTGTTGAGATTCAGCTGTGGCTAGTAGCAGTAAATGTTGTTTTGCCTCCACGGAGGAGCAGTACTGTGTAGCTGTAGTGTTCCAGGCCGATGAATGGGGATATGGGTGTTTCCTCTGAGTATGCTCCTCGATCATATGCAAGCTGCCCTGGAGAACAGAAGACATGCAACAATTAAACCTGTAGAGTTGTGGTCCTGAAACTGCTGCATCAGATTAACCTGTCGATCGATCCAACAGCTTGGAACTGATCTCACATAGAAACTCATTCTATACCCTGCTACTACTAGTACCGCGTGCGCCTGGTTGAGCTGCGAATTTTCTATCGTCTTCCTAAATCGCGACTCCTTGCATTGCATGCATCGTACGGAAGCTGAATCCGTTCTACTACTAGATTAGTAAATGGCTGTCCACTTGCGATGCAAATTTAACGTACGTTCTCTGTAGGATAGAGACCGGCGGACATATAGTACACGGGACACGACACGGCACATGTCTGCGTCTCCCCCATCCTCGACCGGCCAGCACGTACGGTACCATGCATACATGTGTCCACGCATCGCTAGGTAGTAGTAGTAGCGCGTGTAGCGGTCGCGCGGCGCGGCCCCGCTCGGTCGCCGGCGTGCGCGAAATCAACGCACGTACTCGTACCGCCAGCGGCGGACGTGGCCGCGTGCATGTATGTACGATACGGGCGGCGGCCCCGGGATATGGGGTGACCGCACACTGACGGGCCAGGCCTGGCTGATGCGTCCAACAAATCCGGCCGCGAGTTGCGCCTTTACCGCGTGCGGCGCAAGGAGTTCAGATCGCGTCGGAACATGGGGCCATCGTCACCCGAAAAAAACTCTACCCAGCAGGCAGGCAGCTAGGTTAGAGAGGCGAGGGTTGTTCCACCATTGTGAGAGCATCTCCAGCTGGTTTGGCCCCGTATCCGGCGTTTTAGGGCACCTCCACCTGGGCGACCCAAACGATATGTGCGTGTCCAAAACTGTCTGCGTGTGGTGCAAGAGACCTTGGGCGGGAGAGGCTAAGCAGTAGAGCTGACGGTAGCACAAGAAGCTGTTGAGATTCAGCTGTGGCTAGTAGCAGTAAATGTTGTTTTGCCTCCACGGAGGAGCGGTACTGTGTAGCTGTAGTGTTCCAGGCCGATGAATGGGGATATGGGTGTTTCCTGTGAGCATGCTCCTCGATCGTATGCAAGCTGCCCTGGAGAACAGAAAACATGCAACAATTAAACCTGTAGAGTTGTGGTCCTGAAACTGCTGCATCAGATTAACCTGTCGATCGATCCAAGAGCTTGGAACTGATCTCACATAGAAACTCATTCTATACCCTGCTACTACTAGTACCGCGTGCGCCTGGTTGAGCTGCGAATTTTCTATCGTCTTCCTAAATCGCGACTCCTTGAATTGCATGCATCGTACGGGAGCTGAATCCGTTCTACTACTAGATTAGTAAATGGTTGTCCACTTGCGATGCAAATTTATCGTACGTTCTCTGTAGGATAGAGACCGGCGGACATATAGCACACGGGACACGGCACATGCCTGCGTCTCCCTCATCCTCGACCGGCCAGCACGTACGGTACCATGCATACATGTGACCACACATCGCTAGGTAGTAGTAGTAGCGCGTGTAGCGGTCGCTGCCCCGGCTTCGGTCGCCGCTGCGGAAATCAACGCGACGTATCAGACCGCCAGCGCGACGCCAGCGTGCATGTATGTATGATACGGGCGGCGGCCCCGGGATATGGGGTGACCGCACACTGACGGGCCAGGCCTGGCTGATGCGTCCAACAAATCCGGCCGCGAGTTGCGCCTTTACCGCGTGCGGCGCAGGGAGTTCAGATCGCGTCGGAACATGGGGCCATCGTCACCCGAAAAAAAACTCTACCCGGCAGGCAGGCAGCTAGGTTAGAGAGGCGGGGGTTGTTCCACCATTGTGAGAGCATCTCCAGCTGGTTTGGCCCCGTATTCGGCGTTTTAGGGCACCTCCACCTGGGCGACCCAAACGATATGTGCGTGTCCAAAACTGTCTGCGTGTGGTGCAAGAGACCTTGGGCGGGAGAGGCTAAGCAGTAGAGCTGACGGTAGCACAAGAAGCTGTTGAGATTCAGCTGTGGCTAGTAGCAGTAAATGTTGTTTTGCCTCCAAGGAGGAGCGGTACTGTGTAGCTGTAGTGTTCCAGGCCGATGAATGGGGATATGGGTGTTTCCTGTGAGCATGCTCCTCGATCGTATGCAAGCTGCCCTGGAGAACAGAAAACATGCAACAATTAAACCTGTAGAGTTGTGGTCCTGAAACTGCTGCATCAGATTAACCTGTCGATCGATCCAACAGCTTGGAACTGATCTCACATAGAAACTCATTCTATACCCTGCTACTACTAGTACCGCGTGCGCCTGGTTGAGCTGCGAATTTTCTATCGTCTTCCTAAATCGCGACTCCTTGCATTGCATGCATCGTACGGGAGTTGAATCCGTTCTACTACTAGATTAATAAATGGTTGTCCACTTGCGATGCAAATTTATCGTACGTTCTCTGTAGGATAGAGACCGACAGACATATAGCACACGGGACACGGCACGGCACATGCCTGCGTCTCCCTCATCCTCGACCGGCCAGCACGTATGGTACCATGCATACATGTGTCCACGCATCGCTAGGTAGTAGTGGTAGCGCGTGTAGCGGTCACGCGGCGCGGCCCGCCGTCGCCAGACGCTAAATCAACGCGATTGCATACCGCCAACGCGGACGTGGCCGCGTGCATGTACGTACGATACGGGCGGCGGCCCCGAGATATGGGGTGACCGCACACTGACGGGCCAGGCGTAGCTGATGCGTCCAACAAATCCGCCATGAAGTTGCGCTTTATCGCAGGCGCGAGGAGTTCAGATCGCTGGAACATGGGGTCATCGTCACCGAAAAAACTCTACCCGACAGGCAGGCAGCTAGGTTAGAGAGGCGAGGATTGTTCCACCATTGTGAGAGCATCTCCAGCTGGTTTGGCCCGTATCCGGCGTTTTAGGGCACCTCCACCTGGGCGACCCAAACGATATGTGCATGTCCAAAACTGTCTGCGTATGGTGCAAGAGACCTTGGGCGGGAGAGGCTAAGCAGTAGAGCTGACGGTAGCACAAGAAGCTGTTGAGATTCAGCTGTGGCTAGTAGCAGTAAATGTTGTTTTGCCTCCACGGAGGAGCGATCGTGTAGCTGTAGTGTTCCAGCCGATGAATGGGGATATGGGTGTTTCCTCCGAGTATGCTCCTCGATCATATGCAAGCTGCCCCGAGAATGTAAGACATGCAACAATTAAACCTGTAGAGTTGTGGTCCTGAAACTGCTGCATCAGATTAACCTGTCGATCGATCCAACAGCTTGGAACTGATCTCACATAGAAACTCATTCTATACCCTGCTACTACTAGTACCGCGTGCGCCTGGTTGAGCTGCGAATTTTCTATCTTCTTCCTAAATCGCGACTCCTTGCATTGCATGCATCGTACGGAAGCTGAATCCGTTCTACTACTAGATTAGTAAATGTCTGTCCACTTGCGATGCAAATTTATCGTACGTTCTCTGTAGGATAGAGACCGGCGGACATATAGCACACGGGACACGGCACATGCCTGCGTCTCCCTCATCCTCGACCGGCCAGCACGTACGGTACCATGCATACATGTGTCCACGCATCGCTAGGTAGTAGTAGTAGCGCGTGTAGCGGTCGCGCGGCGCGGCCCCGCTCGGTCGCCGGCGTGCGCGAAATCAACGCACGATCAGGCGGTGGCCCCGGGATATGGGGTGACCGCACACTGACGGGCCAGGCCTGGTTGATGCGTCCAACAAATCCGGCCGCGAGTTGCGCCTTTACCGCGTGCGGCGCAGGGAGTTCAGATCGCGTCGGAACATGGGGCCATCGTCACCCGAAAAAAACTCTACCCCGCAGGCAGGCAGCTAGGTTAGAGAGGCGAGGGTTGTTCCACCATTGTGAGAGCATCTCTAGCTGGTTTGGCCCCGTATCCGGCGTTTTAGGGCACCTCCACCTGGGCGACCCAAACGATATGTGCGTGTCTAAAACTGTCTGCGTGTGGTGCAAGAGACCTTGGGCGGGAGAGGCTAAGCAGGAGAGCGGTGGCAGCACAAGAAGCTGTTGAGATTCAGCTGTGGCTAGTAGCAGTAAATGTTGTTTTGCCTCCACGGAGGAGCGGTACTGTGTAGCTATAGTGTTCCAGGCCGATGAATGGGGATATGGGTGTTTCCTCTGCGCATGCTCCTCGATCTTATGCAAGCTGCCCTGGAGAACAGAAGACATGCAACAATTAAACCTGTAGAGTTGTGGTCCTGAAACTGCTGCATCATATTAACCTGTCGATCGATCCAACAGCTTGGAACTGATCTCACATAGAAACTCATTCTATACCCTGCTACTACTAGTACCGCGTGCGCCTGGTTGAGCTGCGAATTTTCTATCGTCTTCCTAAATCGCGACTCCTTGCATTGCATGCATCGTACAGGAGCTGAATCCGTTCTACTACTAGATTAGTAAATGGCTGTCCACTTGCGATGCAAATTTATCGTACGTTCTCTGTAGGATAGAGACCGGCGGACATATAGCACACGGGACACGGCACATGCCTGCGTCTCCCTCATCCTCGACCGGCCAGCACGTACGGTACCATGCATACATGTGTCCACGCATCGCTAGGTAGTAGTAGTAGCGGCGAAGCGGTCAGCGCTGCCCCGCTGGTCGCCGCGCGTGAAATCAACGCGACGTATTGCAGCCGCGGACGTGGCGCTGCATGTATGTATGACTGGGCGGCGGCCCGGGATATGGGGTGACCGCGACCGACGGGCAGCACTGGCTGATGCGTCCAACAACCGCCGCTGAAGTTGCGCCTTTACCGTGTGCGGCGCAGGGAGTTCAGATCGCGTCGGAACATGGGGCCATCGTCACCCGAAAAAAAACTCAACCCGGCAGGCAGGCAGCTAGGTTAGAGAGGCGAGGGTTGTTCCACCATTGTGAGAGCATCTCCAGCTGGTTTGGCCTCAGTGTCGGCGTTTAGGGCAGCTCCACCGGGCGACTCCAAACGATATGTGCGTGTCCAAACTGTCAAGCGTGTGGTGCAAGAGACCTTGGGCGAGAGGCTACAAGAGATCCGGGTAGCACAAGAAGCTGTTGAGATTCAGCTGTGGCTAGTAGCAGTAAATGTTGTTTTGCCTCCAAGGAGGAGCGGTACTGTGTAGCTGTAGTGTTCCAGGTCGATGAATGGGGATATGGGTGTTTCCTGTGAGCATGCTCCTCGATCGTATGCAAGCTGCCCTGGAGAACAGAAAACATGCAACAATTAAACCTGTAGAGTTGTGGTCCTGAAACTGCTGCATCAGATTAACCTGTCGATCGATCCAAGAGCTTGGAACTGATCTCACATAGAAACTCATTCTATACCCTGCTACTACTAGTACCGCGTGCGCCTGGTTGAGCTGCAAATTTTCTATCGTCTTCCTAAATCGCGACTCCTTGCATTGCATGCATCGTACGGGAGCTGAATCCGTTCTACTACTAGATTACTAAATGGTTGTCCACTTGCGATGCAAATTTATCGTACGTTCTCTGTAGGATAGAGACCGGCGGACATATAGCACACGGGACACGGCACGGCACATGCTTGCGTCTCCCGCATCCTAGACCGGCCAGCACGTACGGTACCATGCATACATGTGTCCACGCATCGCTAGGTAGTAGTAACGCTGTAGCGGTCGCTGAGCGGGCGCTGCCCCGCTGGCCGCCGGGCGCGGCGCGAAATCAACGACGCGTATCAGAGCCGCCAGCGGCGGACGTGGCCGCGTGCATGTATGTACGATACGGGCGGTGGCCCCGGGATATGGGTGACCAGACACCGACCAGGCTGGCCTGGCTGATGCGCCCAACAACCGCCGCGAAGTTGCGCTTTACAGGCGGCGCAGGGAGTTCAGATCGCTGAACATGGGGCCATCGTCACACCGAAAAAACTCTACCCGCAAAGTGTGCAGGTTAGAGAGGCGAGGGTTGTTCCACCATTGTGAGAGCATCTCCACTGGTTTGGCCCGTGATCCGCGCTTAGGGCACCTCCACCTGGCACCCAAACGATATGTGCGTGTCCAAAACTGTCTGCGTGTGGTGCAAGAGACCTTGGGCGAGAGGCTACAGAGCCGACGGTAGCACAAGAAGTTGAGATACTGTGGCTAGTAGCAAGAATGTTGTTTGCCTCCACGGAGGAGAGGTACTGTAGTAGCTGTAGTGTTCCAGGCCGATGAATGGGGATATGGGTGTTTCCCGAGCATGCTCCTCGATCGTATGCAAGCTGCCCCGAGAATGTAAGACATGCAACAATTAAACCAGAGTTGTGGTCCAAACCTGCTGCATCGATTAACGCCGATCGATCCAACAGCTTGAACTGATCTCACGAGAAACTCATTCTATACCTGCTACTACTAGTACCGCTGTATACTGGTTGAGCTGTGAATTTTCTATCGTCTTCCTAAATCGCGACTCCTTGCATTGCATGTATCGTACGGGAGCTGAATCCGTTCTACTACTAGATTAGTAAATGGCTGTCCACTTGCGATGCAAATTTATCGTACGTTCTCTGTAGGATAGAGACCGGCGGACATATAGCACACGGGACACGGCACATGCCTGCGTCTCCCTCATCCTCGACCGTCTAGCACGTACGGTACCATGCATACATGTGTCCACGCATCGCTAGGTAGTAGTAGTAGCACGTGTAGCGGTCGCTACACGACGCCGCCACGGTCGGCAGCGCGAAATCAACGACGATTGCGTAGCCGCGGACGTGGCCGCGTGCATGTATGTACGATACGGGCGGCGGCCCCGGGATATGGGGTGACCGCACACTTACGGGCCAGGCCTCGCACGCGCCCAACAAATCCGCATGAAGTTGCGCC
Organism: Avena insularis; assembly: GCA_023614405.1. NCBI lineage: Eukaryota > Viridiplantae > Streptophyta > Magnoliopsida > Poales > Poaceae > Avena > Avena insularis. The sequence continues at coordinate 432,966,971 of CM042697.1, read as the reverse complement.
TTACCGCATCTTGGCGAGGAGTTCAGATCGCGTCGGAACATGGGGCCATCGTCACCCGAAAAAAAACTCTACCCGGCAGGCAGGCAGCTAGGTTAGAGAGGCGAGGGTTGTTCCACCATTGTGAGAGCATCTCCAGCTGGTTTGGCCCCGTATCCGGCGTTTTAGGGCACCTCCACCTGGGCGACCCAAACGATATGTGCGTGTCCAAAACTGTCTGCGTGTGGTGCAATAGACCTTGGGCAGGAGAGGCTAAGCAGTAGAGCTGACGGTAGCACAAGAAGCTGTTGAGATTCAGCTGTGGCTAGTAGCAGTAAATGTTGTTTTGCCTCCACGGAGGAGCGGTACTGTGTAGCTGTAGTGTTCCAGGCCGATGAATGGGGATATGGGTGTTTCCTCTGAGCATGCTCCTCGATCGTATGCAAGCTGCCCCGAGAATGTAAGACATGCAACAATTAAACCTGTAGAGTTGTGGTCCTGAAACTACTGCATCAGATTAACCTGTCGATCGATCCAACAGCTTGGAACTGATCTCACATAGAAACTCATTCTATACCCTGCTACTACTAGTACCGCGTGCGCCTGGTTGAGCTGCGAATTTTCTATCGTCTTCCTAAATCACGACTCCTTGCATTGCATGCATCGTACGGGAGCTGAATCCGTTCTACTACTAGATTAGTAAATGGCTGTCCACTTGCGTTGCAAATTTATCGTACGTTCTCTGTAGGATAGAGACCGGCGGACATATAGCACACGGGACACGGCACATGCCTGCGTCTCCCTCATCCTCGACCGGCCAGCACGTACGGTACCATGCATACATGTGTCCACGCATCGCTAGGTAGTAGTAGTAGTAGCGCGTGGCGGTCGCCTTGGCGCTGCCCGCCGGTACGCGGCGGCGCGAAATCAACGACGACCAGTACCGCCAGCGGGACGTGGCCGTGCTCATGTCGCGTCTGCGCGGCAGGCGGCGGCCCCGGGATATGGGGTGACCGCACACTGACGGGCCAGGCCTGGCTGATGCGTCCAACAAATCCGGCCGCGAGTTGCGCCTTTACCGCGTGCGGCGCGGGGAGTTCAGATCGCGTCGGAACATGGGGCCATCGTCACCCGAAAAAAAACTCTACCCGGCAGACAGGCAGCTAGGTTAGAGAGGCGAGGGTTGTTCCACCATTGTGAGAGCATCTCCAGCTGGTTTGGCCCCGTATCCGTGTTTTAGGGCACCTCCACCGGGGCGACCTAAACGATATGCGCGTGTCCAAAACTGTCTGCGCGTGGTGCATGAGACCTTGGGCGGGAGAGGCTAAGCAGTAGAGCTGCCGGTAGCACTAGAAGCTGTTGAGATTCAGCTGTGGCTAGTAGCAGTAAATGTTGTTTTGCCTCCACGGAGGAGCGGTACTGTGTAGCTGTAGTGTTCCAGGCCGATGAATGGGGATATTGGTGTTTCCTCTGAGCATGCTCCTCGATCGTATGCAAGCTGCCCTGGAGAACATAAGACATGCAACAATTAAACCTGTGGAGTTGTGGTCCTGAAATCTGCCAGATCGATTAACTCGATCGATCCAACGGCTTGGAACTGATCTCGCATAGAAACTCATTCTATACCCTGCTACTACTAGTACCGCGTGCGCTTGGTTGAGCTACGAATTTTCTATCGTCTTCCTAAATCGCGACTCCTTGCATTGCATGCATCGTACGGGAGCTGAATCCGTTCTACTACTAGATTAGTAAATGGCTGTCCACTTGCGATGCAAATTCATCGTACGTTCTCTGCAGGATAGAGAACGGCGGACATATAGCACACGGGACACGGCACGGCACATGCCTGCGTCTCCCTCATCCTCGACCGGCCAGCACGTACGGTACCATGCATACATGTGTCCACGCATCGCTAGGTAGTAATAGTAGCGCGTGTAGCGGTCGGGCTGGCGCTGCCGCCGGTCTCGACGCAGCGAAATCAACGACGATTCGACTGCTGGCACGCCAGGCGGACGGCGATGCATGTACGTGATCTGGGCGGCGGCCGGGATATGGGGTGACCGACACCGACGGCCAGGCACGGCCGATGCGTCCAACAACCGCGCGAAGTTGCGCTTTACGGCGCGCAATGCGGGCTGGGAGTTCGTAATTCGTGTCGGAACATGGGGCCATCGTCAACCGAAAAAAAACTCTACCCAGCAGGCAGGCAGCTAGCACTACAAGGAATGTGTCAAACTATGACCTTTTGGTAGTGACCGTGTATGAAATCGTCATAAATTTATGACGATTCTAGACTACATGGTCATGGGCTGTTCGGGAGGGTCGAAACCTAGCAAAATCATGACGATTTTTTCTCAGAAACGTCGTAATTGCATAAGATAAAATCGTCATAGTGCTAGGAAGGACAAGATATAAGACGAAGGAAATTCCAGCCGTTGGATGCAAACATGATGGAGGGATGAGATGGTGATCTGTGGAACACTAGCCGTGGATCGATGACCTGGCACACCACCGGTGGATGACCTGCTATAGGCGCGTCGCCGCCTCGTCATTCAGACGCCCATACCTAGCGAACCTCCGCCATCCACCTCTCCTTCGTCATTCGTACGCCCCAACCTCCGCCGCCAGGCTAGATCTCGGCCAAATCCGGCTACTCACTGCCTCGCCATCCACCTCCCCCGAATCCCCATCGACTACTGCGAGAGGCGCGTCGTCCCCCCTCGCCCGCCGCCGCCTCCCCCTCGCGTCCTTCCGTTCAGTCCGTTCTAGGGTTTCCCGTCGCCAGCCATGGCGATCCTCGGGGAGCTCGGCACCCAGGTGCTCATCCCCGTCGCCGGAGTCATCGGCATCGTCTTCGCCGTCGCGCAGTGGGTCATCGTCTCCAAGGTCAAGGTCACGCCGGGCGCCGCCAACGCCTCGGGGCGGCAAGAACGACGGACTACCTCATCGAGGAGGAGGAGGGCCTCAACAACCACAACGTCATCGTCAAGTGCGCCGAGATCCAGACCGCAATCTCCGAAGGTGAGCTTCGCGACGCCTCTTCTGTCTCTCCTTCTCAGATCTGCGCCGGCCGCCCGTAGATCCGCGCGTTTCCTGGCCGTAGATCCGCGCGTTTCCTGGCCGGCCTCTCCAAATTTTAGCTCGGCTAAATGTTTCTGCACAAAGTAAAAAAAAACCCAAATGTTTCTGCACTTTTCACAGGCTTTACGAAACCTTGCGAAACCTTTGCATGAGTTCTTGCTGCAGGTCTTTCGAATAAGATATCGGATTTAGGTACCATATTAGTTTGTGTTTGTTTAACAACTTTGTTTTTTGATGCTTTATTATCTGGATAAGTCTAATGTGATTTAGTTAGTTGTATATACATCAAAACACATGTAATCCATCTGCTTGTGGTCTACTTATATGGTTCACTGATAAGTAATTATAATCTGTGTTGGTACTTTCAATAATCATGAGGAACCCATGCTGCCATGTGCACAAAGTAATCTGATATTGTTTAAACATGCTTACACTACTTAAAACATGCACTCTCATAACAGTACCCATGTTGTCATGAATATTTGTCAATGCATCAGATTATTTTGTTAGTAGTAGTACTACTAGTTCATGTATAGCCATATAGGTATAAAATATGTATATGCCTCGATTCTCTTATGCATACACCTATTCTAGGAACTGATTTGTGTTGAATGCTTATTGACATTCGGTTTTTCCCATGACACCTTGCTGTTCTAGTGTTGGTGGTGCCCTGCAATGGTGTTCTGGTGGTGTTGGTGCCCTCCCGAGGTGTTCCAGTGGTGTCAAAAATTTGGTGAACAAGGGGTGTAGCTCATGATATTATGAACCAGTTATCTTTCTTAATGCATCTAGTGCTTTAATGTTGTTTTTCATATCAGGTCCATGTATGCATGGTTGTAGCTAGAAAGAAGGGGTGATAACTGTGATAAGTGTGAAATAATCGCACCTGTTTTATATCCTTTGGTGCAAAAGTGTTGTTATTATCTGTTCTTCTTTGCATGAAGGCATTAATTTGTTTGTTACGGTTGTGTTTATGCTAGAATAAATAATGCATCCACTCTAGATGTTTGATCAGACCATGCTTGCATTAGTTTAGTCAGACCATATCAATCTTGATTTTTTCCCTTAAAATATTCTCTTGAGTATTATCAAGTAGTATCAATATGCATAGAGTTTGTATTCAGTTCTTGAAATTGACTGCTTACATGATAACTGTTTACATGTTACTTTACTTGCTAGTTTGTCATACTTTTAATTCTTGGAGTAACAAATCATACTATATGCCATTTTTATATTTGACTGTCCAGTTTGTTTTTCTGTTAAAGTATAGGTCGATATGTGGTGCTGACTACTAGTCAAATAGTAGTCTTGCACTCTAAGCTTTGCTCTCTAAGATTTTGTATCTTTTCTGGTGGTTAATTACTGATGTATACTTCTTGCACTTGTGTTTGTCCTGGCATGCCTTGGTTGACAGCATCGATTTGTGTTATTCTTGCACTAGTTCGCTTCTGGCGCCGCCACTCACTGAAGTTGGTATTCTAGGCCGGTGTAGGATGTTGTGGCCCTCAGGGCTGCTCCCTGTGCCGCCTTGGTGGTGAGATTGATGTTGGGCTAGGTGGTGGTGTATGGTGAAGCCTTTCCCGTGGTGTTCGTGGTTGCCGCTGCCGATACTCCTTCGCCTCCTCTCGTGAGATAGAACTCGCCTGTAGGTGCTCCTTCTATGCTTCCCTCCGTGCTTTATCTACCTTGCCATGTCAAGTGTGTTTCTGTGATTCCCCACTGCCTAGATTTCATATCTGAACCTAGGGTTCACATCCGTGAATAATCGTGTCGGTGGAGATATCTTAGCTCTAGTTTGATGCTCAATTGACATGCTTGGTTTACTTGTGATGGTCTCAAGGCCCTCTGCTTTTAATTTGCACTCGTGATTAAATGATGAGGTACTATGGTAAGGGTAGGTTTATGCTACGCTTAACTGGGTAGATGATCCGAGAAACCCTTACGGATGATTATAGTAGACATGAAAATTCAAACCATTGGTTTGGATTTTATCTGTTTGGGATACTTGCTGGTCTGAACATTTGCTAGTTCATGTTGATAGTTAAGAACTATTGACACTGATTCCTAGTTGAATTGGTTAGGAAAATGATCTAGAAATCATATTGGCTTGAAATTATTGTTGGAAATCTAATTGATGATTTCATTTAAAGAGCATGTTTTGTGATGTTGCAAATCCCCTATGGCCTGTATTTTTGTTCAATTGCTGGAGCTATATGAGTTCTAGTTTCCTTGAATCAAACTGTGAAGATGAGCAGTGTGTAATTCAGTTACCTTTGTTTTAAAATATAAAATGATTCTTAGATATTTTTGAATATCTAATAAAAGGATTTATTATCAAACTTGTTGAAGGGCTGATGTTCTAGTTTTAGAGACTAGATTGAGAGTTTGGTGGGAGTGAGTTTGGGATTGTGCCTGAGGTGCAATTCCAATTTTTGATTTGTGCCCAAGAATCCTCATGCTTGCTGGTTTGTGCAAAGATGATTTGTATGCTTTTATGGCATTGGTATGATTAGTAGAAGTGTGCTATAGCCCCTGCCTAGGATGCAAAGGCTGAGGCCAACTCTAAATAAGAACAGAGATTATGGTGTATCTTTTTATTTCTCTATGAGGAACATACATAGCATCTCTATGTAAATTTGAGAGAACACCCTCATCCAATCCTCCTAGATGATCATCTAGTTGAAATGGTATAGGGGTGGATTTGATGGGTATTAGTCTCTTTATTTTCCCAAGATGCTGATGCAAAAGAGAATACATATGCTGAAAATATTGTAAAGTTCTACCTGCTACAAGATATGATTGTTGATCTTGTTATGCTACTAATATAAGCTTCCATGCATCCTGTCCTGGAAATCCTTCTCCTCCTTCTTCCTTGCTGGATCTATTTTGAATCCTATCCTGATACTTGATATGCTGGCTAGTTCTTCTTTGGACTACTAGTGCTTCTTGCCTCCTCCTACCTTGCAACCATGTTGCCTTTGCTGTGAATCCCTCTACTTCTAGCTCCTGGATGGCTCCAAGGAGCAACCAGAGTTGGTTGAGGGTGAGGTATAACACTCTGATGGTAACTTTGTGTGGATGTGCTGTGGAGTGTGGCCAGGTAATTGTTAGCTACGGCTGTTCCTTCTTATCTGGTTTCCTGGTCTGCTGTGGTGTTGACAGCAGCTACTTGCATGTTGATGTGCAAGCTGCTTGCAAGTGGGACCTGCTGGTGTGGATGAGATCAAGTGAAAACTTGATATTTGTGGAATCTTTATCTTATTACCTTAGCTGTCATGGTGAAACTTGCCCCTCCAAATCTATGATGTTGTACTGAGGCAAAATATACTGATATGAACAGATGCTACTTTTTTTGGTGAAACTTGCCCCTTTCTAAAGTTTAGCTCAATGATGAACTTTTAACAGTGCAACACACTATTCATTTCTGAGAGCAAACTAACCAACTAACCATTCTTCCTTTGGTAATAGTTTCTTGTTTCTTAAAAAATTTGTGTACAGAACTACATTGGCTAAGTAATGGATAAGAATAGCTTATATGCTATGACTTCATACACAAATTATAAGATTTCATCCCCGTGTTAGTATTTTTACTGCTTTCGGTTGTTTTGGGAAGTACAGATTCGACTTTGAGAGTGTATATCCACTCAAGCTTTGTTGAGTGTATTGTTCAGAGAGTTCCAGAGGAAGCATGAAGAAGTTCCAGGAAGAGAAAGCGTGAAGAAGTTTGGATTTTATTCTTTCTGTAATTTTTTTATTGTATTTTGGTAGCTCCACTGATGTGAACTATGTAGAACTGTGTATGATTGTAATGTGCCGATCTCTATGTAGAACTGTGTATGATTGTAATGTGCCGATCATAATATGCTCTGTTTGAATCAAAATGATTTTGTATATTACTGGTCTTGATTAAATTGTTAGATTTTAATTATCGAGAAAATATATACCGCAATCGGGACCGTATGAATTATGGAACACCAGGTGTGACCGGCCCAAAATAAGAAGGCCCAAAGTAAAAATCTGTCCAAAGAAAAGGCCAATGCAACGAAACAAAAAAAATGATTGAATGATGGGCTTGGCCCATGTAGCTAACCAGATTTGATGAGAAAATCAATCCAGAATAGTTGGGCTAAGCCCATGTGGAATCCAGAAATGGACTGGGCTGATTTTGATTTAAAACGATTTAATTTCGTCACAATTTTGCCACGTAGGATCAGCCACGTAGGATCTGACTTGGCATGCTAGATGGCCCGTGACGATATTGGATCGTCATAGACGTTATGACGATCCAATATCGTCATAGAAGGTTATGACGATTTTATCAAAAACGTCGTTATAATTCATTTGCGACGCCCAGCTTTCGACGATATCAAAATCGTCATAAAATCGTCATAAAAAGACTATTATGACGATTCTGTGACAAAAATAGAGGGTCATATATTGCCAGATTTCTTGTAGTGTAGGTTAGAGAGGCGAGGGTTATTCCACCATTGTGAGACCATCTCCAGCTGGTTTGGCCCCGTATCCGGCGTTTTAGGGCACCTCCACCGGGGCGACCCAAACGATATGCGCGTGTCCAAAACTGTCTGCGCGTGGTGCAAGAGACCTTGGGCGGGAGAGGCTAAGCAGTAGAGCTGCCGGTAGCACTAGAAGCTGTTGAGATTCAGCTTTGGCTAGTAGCAGTAAATGTTGTTTTGCCTCCACGAGGAGCCAGATCTTGTGTAGCTGTAGTGTTCCAAGCCGATCAATGGGGATGGGTGTTTCCTCTGAGCATGCTCCTCGATCATATGCAAGCTGCCCTGAAGAACAGAAGACATGCAACAATTAAACCTGTGGAGTTGTGGTCCTGAAACTGCTGCATCAGATTAACCTTTCGATCGATCCAACAGCTTGAAACTGATCTCACATAGAAACTCATTCTATTCCCTGCTACTACTAGTACCGCGTGTGCCTGGTTGAGCTACGAATTTTCTATCGTCTTCCTAAATCGCAACTCCTTGCATTGCATGCATCGTACGGGAGCTGAATCTGTTCTACTACTAGATTAGTAAATGGCTGTCAACTTGCGATGCAAATTCATCGTACGTTCTCTGTAGGATAGAGACCGGCGGGCATATAGCACACGGGACACGGCACGGCACATGCCTGCGTCTCCCTCATCCTCGACCGGCCAGCACGTACGGTACCATGCGTACATGTGTCCACGCATCGCTAGGTAGTAGTAGTAAGCGTAGCGGTCGCTGGCGCCAAGACCCGCTTGCCGGCGACGCGAAATCAACGACGATTTCGCATCGCCAGCGGACGTGACCGCGTGCATGTACGTACGATACGGGCGGCGGTCCCGGGATATGGGGTGACCGCACACTGACGGGCCAGGCCTGGCTGATGCATCCAACAAATCCGGCCGCGAGTTGCGCCTTTACCGCGTGCGGCGCGGGGAGTTCAGATCGCGTCGGAACATGGGGCCATTGTCACCCAAAAAAAAAACTCTACCCGGCAGGCAGGCAGCTAGGTTAGAGAGGCGAGGGTTGTTCCACCATTGTGAGAGCATCTCCAGCTGGTTTGGCCCCGTATCCGGCGTTTTAGGGCACCTCCACCGGGGCGACCCAACGATATGCGCGTGTCCAAAACTGTCTGCGCGCGTGGTGCAAGAGACCTTGGGCAGGAGAGGCTAAGCAGTAGAGCTGCCGGTAGCACTAGAAGCTGTTGAGATTCAGCTTTGGCTAGTAGCAATAAATGTTGTTTTGCCTCCACGGAGGAGCGGTACTGTGTAGCTGTAGTGTTCCAGGCCGATGAATGGGGATATGGGTGTTTCCTCTGAGCATGCTCCTCGATCGTATGCAAGCTGCCCTGGAGAACAGAAGACATGCAACAATTAAACCTGTGGAGTTGTGGTCCTGAAACTGCTGCATCAGATTAACCTGTCGATCGATCCAACAGCTTGGAACTGATCTCACATAGAAACTCATTCTATACCCTGCTACTACTAGTACCGCGTGCGCCTGGTTGAGCTGCGAATTTTCTATCGTCTTCCTAAATCGCGACTCCTTGCATTGCATGCATCGTACGGGAGCTGAATCCGTTCTACTACTAGATTAGTAAATGGCTGTCCACTTGCGATGCAAATTCATCGTACGTTCTCTGTAGGATAGAGATCGGCGGACATATAGCACACGGGACACGGCACGGCACATGCCTGCGTCTCCCTCATCCTCGACCGGCCAGCACGTACGGTACCATGCATACATGTGTCCATGCATCGCTAGGTAGTACTAGTAGCGCTGCGATGGCAAACCTGCTTTCGGTCGCCGCGCCAAGAAATCAACGACGATCATTACCAGCGGCGGACGTGGCCGCGTGCATGTACGTACGATACGGGAGGCGGCCCCGGGATATGGGGTGACCGCACACTGACGGGCCAGTCCTGGCTGATACGTCCAACAAATCGGGCCGCGAGTTGCGCCTTTACCGCGTGCGGCGCGGGGAGTTCAGATCGCGTCGGAACATGGGGCCATCATCACCAAAAAAACAAAAAAACTCTACACGGCACCCGGCAGGCAGGCAGCTAGCTGGAGAGGCGAGGGTTGTTCCACCGTTGTGAGAGCATCTCCTCCAGCTCGTTCGGCCCCGGCGTGTCCAGCGTTTTAGCCCCCAGGGCATCACAAATCGGCCATGTATTTCAAAGTTTCCCGCTACCGACAAAAGACACTTCGGCTGCGTTCGGAGTAAAGGAAGCGAAAACAAAGGATAAATAAACTGCACGGCAATTAAGTTTTTTGACAACCAAGAAACTAAGGGATTTTAAAACAAAGGATTGGGTAAATCCAAAATAAGGATAGCAATGAGTAAGATATGGACAGGCTAGAGCAATAACATACACATACCCATATAACCAATGGGTACAAAAACTTACACATACATGTAGGCCCCGTTCGGACCATGGGTTGGCAAACCGGAGGAAAATAAAACCCCATAGGAATGGACTTCACTAGAAATAGAAAACCTGTGGGAATACGAAACAAAGGAACGGGAAACAGTTGTCAGTTGGGTTCAGGGGAAAGAATCTGCCCGACGTTTCCTTTGGTTCGACTAGATGTTATTTTTCCTATGAAAAGTACGGGTGAACAAGACTTTTAACTAATAACCAACCTATTGCTTCGTATTGTCGAGATCCTAACTAAGAAACAGTCACTAGATGAATAAATATCTCTATCATAAATGAGTGGATCTATCATATAGTTGTAGCAACTGCTTTTTCTCTAAAAAAGAAATGAGATTCTAGGTTGTGAAGGAAAACTAAAGGGATATGGATAAAGGGAGGGATGATAGGAAGAAGGAAGAGGGATTAAGTAAGATATAGGATTCCAATATGTATGGTCTATGAATTGCATCATAAAAAGCAATGTGATAAAGCAAGAGGAATGGGCTAAGGTCTATTCCTGCAGAGCTAATCGGACGTGCAGGAAATGTTTTCGGTGGAAACTGAGCCCGTGATTTTCCTACGAAATTCCCGCAGACCGAACGGGCATGTACCCGTGGGTATAAAACTTTATCCATACTCATACTCGGCGGGTACCTATACCCATTGGGTACCCTATGGGTATATCTAATAGTATACAAGTTATTCAAAATATTATTTTCAGCAACAACATATTTGAAAAAATACAATAATCTCTACTTACTAATAGCAGACGAGTATATGAAAATATCAAATTAAAGTTTAAAAGTCGCAATCTCGTACTCGTCCCTTGACTTCTTGGTCGCATAGGTTCAAACTCTATAGATAAGTTTGACATATCAGTTTAAACGGACAGGATATGAATAAACCCATGGATATAAGTCTATACCCGTACCCGTGATTTAACGGATAAGGTATGAGTATTACTCATGGGTATAAAAGTGTGCTTATACCCTACCCATGCGGATACGGTACCGGGTACCCGTACCCGTGAATAGAATTGCCATCCTTAATCCAAACCGTTCGGACCACAGGCGAAAAATTCAGAGGAAACCCAAGGAAAAAAGAACCTAGTCGTTGATAGCCTAATAAAAACAAAACTAATGCATGACGTGTACGTATGTGGTGTCAATGGCAGGTCCATGCATGCATCGGATTATTCCTCCAACCACCCCTCTCCACGTCTCTAGCGGCTTCCACAGTTTTCCCCATTAAGAGTCGACCCACCATTCCTGGACCGATCTGACGCCCTCGCCGGCGGCGATGCCGGGCGGTGGAGGCTGAAGAGAGGTGCCGGACTCAGTAGTGTAGGATCTAGGATTAGATTTTTTAGATCTTGTGCCCTAGTATTGTCTGGGAGTAGGTCGCTGAGCTTCATCGGCCGAGCTCGGCGCGTCCATGGCTTCTTCGTCCTCGCAGCCCTGCTTTGGTGGCAAAGGCAGTGGCTTGGGAGGAGGAGGGAGCAAGGCATCTCTAACATAAGGCTGTCCTCCCTTCCCTTCGGAGGCCTTCCGATCTGGCGCTCTGCCGCGGCGCCGGACGGTCACCTCTGCCGCTGACTGAAAAGCTTCCATTGTGGGAGCTTGACCTCAAAGGCAGATCTGGTCAAGCCTCCTTCAATAAGCGGTACTTTTCCCCAGCCCGCTGTCATCGCCATCATCTACGCCCACCTACCCTGGTCCGTGGCAGGTTCCATGGGTTCGACGGTGAGCTGATTTCTCCGCTTCGATGTCGGTGTGTTGTTGCCGCTCTGTCTTTGCGGCTTGCTTTGATTTCCCTCTTCTCTTCAATCTTCATGGTGGGGATGGGGGAACAAGGGAATAGAGCTAGCTTCTGGCCAGGTCGGCATAGGAGCGCAGGAGCCTATCTTCTCTGGAGAACTTCCATGGCGTCCAAGAAGGCGTTGATCCTCATGGCCAAGACGGCCAACTCAAAGACGGTGAGCTCCGACACTTCTTCTACCTCCACTCGGAGGCTCTTTTCGGAGTCGGGCGCTGATGATTTCGCTGGGTCGGAGACAAGTGGTCTCGTCCCCGCCTCCGACCTTGGCTGCAGCGTTCGTCCTCCTCTGCTCCACAGCGGGGAAGATATAGGACTAGATTGCAATTGCCAATCTCTTAGCAAGGTCCTATCTACAAATGTCAGGAACTCATGTGTTATTTGTTGTTTTTATGGGGATTCTGTATTGTCATTGTACACCCTCTGAGATAATTAATGAAAAGGCTCTAGACCCTTCTAGGGCGTTCTGATGTTAAAAAAAATGCATGCATCGGGCCTAGTGCTAGAACTTCCGCCCTCAGTTTCCTTTGATCTCACCAAATGTTTCTATACCGAAATCCAAACTTTCCTATGGAATCACCATATGTGTTCCCTTCAAACCGAACAACACCAAAGGAAAAAATTCCGATAGAAAATAAAACCTCCAAGATTCCTTCGTTTTTCATGTAAACCGAACGAGGCTTTCTCGTCCAATTCAACAATCTCGACGATTAAATCAGCCATAGTTTGATGATTAAATTATTATAAAAATGTGGAAATCAAATAGCAGTCTTCTCCGTCGTGGTAGAAGGCGCTTCCTCCGCAGTTGTGGCAGAGCTCGGCGAAGGGGCGGAAGTTCGTCGGCGATGCGGCGCTTACTTGGCTGCCCCACACACCGCCTAGAAAGTACAGGTCGGCGTTTGACGGAAGACCAAAGCTCTCCATGGCCACCTTCGCCTGCGCAGCTTGCGCCGCTAGGGCACCTCCGTCACCTACCTGGCCTTGAGCTTCACATCCCTCTCCCGGCGCTCAGATGAGAGCAACTCCCTGCGCTTCACGTTGGACGTCCACTTGGCGTTGCGCATGCCCGTCGGCCTCTTCTTCCCCGCTCTGTGCTTCGACTGATCTATCTGGGGGCTAGTTAGGAGATTTTCTTGCCGTCGGTGAAAAAAGGGCTCCTCGAGGGCTCTGACTGTTGTTATTTGTCCAGCTTGTAGTAGGGAAAACATATAAGGGCTTGTTTGGAAGCTATTGTTTTATTTCATTTAGCAAAAACAAAATGAAATAATATTGTTGTCATCATTTAGTTTGTCCAATTTAAAATTTCAATCTAAAAATCATGTTACATTGCCACAAGGAATTATAAAATTAAATAGAATAATACATGAATTTACTTAACATACCATATCTATTTTCTAGAATTTTCAATTAAAAATGATACTTCCAATTTTGTGATAGCCAAACAAATTGTATATGGAATCCCAATTGAATTTCCCTACCTGAAATTTCCAATTGCAATGACGGATTCAATTCCGTGACCGTCAAACATGTTTTACATGGAATATCTATTGAATTTCCACAATTCTGGCACGAAACGATGCCCTCCAAACGATCTCTAAAAGATGAGTAATTTAAGTATGCGCATTTCGTGCAACATTTATTTATCGGGAAAAAAATTTATAGCAGAGGAGAAAATACGGCGATGTGGCATTTCCCAACAAGCACTGAATACTTCTCAGATAAAAAAAACAGAGCTTCAAATTTTTCTTTTTGAGAATCAAAACAGAGCTTCAAATATCACGAACTCTTGCGCGAGCGTAAATGGGCATCAGGGAAACGAGCCGGCCCATAGGCCGATCATTCATGCTCGCGTTGGTCTCTCCGCTGGCCCGATACACCTGAGCCCCATCCACCGCGACACTCTCGGAGTAGTTCCAGCTCGGGCCGAATCCATTTCCATGTTGGCCTTTTTTCTACGTACTACGGTATTTGTACGCGCAGCTAGGGGGCAGCAGCAAAACCAGTCCAAACTCCGAAGACTCCGAGGCTATCGCGAGTCTCCCTCTCCCTCCCTCTCATCTCCTCCTCCGCCGACGCCGCAGCACGCGGTAGATCGGTTTCGGCTGAGCGCCTCCTCTCCCCGGCGAGCGGTGAGCGCCGAACCCTAGATCCATTCCCCCGCTTCCTAGCCAGCTACACTAGATTCGATCGCGCTGAATCGTGCCGGGAACCGGGAGTGAATTCAGCTCTTAGATTGGATTCGTTCCGGGTCTGATTACTGACGCATTTCCTCGCTTCTGCTCTTGATTCGGTGCGCAGGTGGTCTGGGGAGCTCCTGCCCCAGACTAGGTATGGAGAACATGCTCGGCTTCCCGGAGCAGCTGCTGAAGGCGGAGGTGGACTCGCCGCCGCTGTCGCCGCGCAGCGACGAGGAGGAGGAGGAGGAGACCGAGCCCGACGACAGCGACGGCGAGGAGGCGGAGGGCGGCGACGGGACTGGAGCTGGAGCCGGCGCCGGATTTCCCGTGGCCGGCGGCGGGCCTCCCCTGAAGAAGGGGCCCTGGACGCCCGAGGAGGACAAGCGGCTGCGGACGTACGTGGAGGCGAACGGCGAGGGGAACTGGAACCACGTGCAGCGGAACGCCGGGCTGAACCGGTGCGGCAAGAGCTGCCGCCTCCGCTGGGCGAACCACCTCCGGCCGCACCTCAAGAAGGGGCCCTTCTCGGAGGAGGAGGAGCAGAAGATCATCGAGCTCCACGCTATGTACGGCAACAAATGGGCCAGGATGGCGAGCGAGGTAACTTTGCTCCTCTCCTCCGTGCTTGTAGATTGTGTAGTTTACTTGATGATCTATTGCCCTTTTCTTGTTTGGGTTTGTGGTAATAAACTAGGCTAGCGAGCACGCGAGCGTTTGCTCGCACGCCGGAAACGGAAAGTCCCATATCCCGCCAGATTCTATCCCCTGCGTCTCCCTGACACCGCACACCAAGCCACGTGAGTGAGTGTGAGCCCAACCCCGGTCCCGGTGTCACTCCTGCCTGCTGATTCCCGTCACATGTCAGCTACCTAAAAGGACCGTTCCCAAAAGGCAAAGATAAGCATGGGTGGTGTCATCAACATCAATAATCTAGTACTAGATCTGGATAAGGGTAAGAAATACAACTAAGCAACTCAGTGCTATTAGTTTCCTAAAAAAATGAATTGGGGGGCGCATAGTTGCAATGTTGCTCCTAAACAACAATAGACAAATTTTATTGCCAGCTTCACAAGGGGCATCTAAAAAACTCAAGTTTGCTCCACATATCAGGCCTGCTGTACGTACTTCCACAATCTGATGCATTTTTTTCTCCACCCGAGTTTATTACCAACATCCTGCAAGAAACCATATACACCAAGGACATTTTTAGTACTACCAGTAAATTACAAGTAGCTTTGTGTGTAGAAATAACATTAATTTCCTTGTTAATTGCCTTGTAGTACATTTGTTGTATATATTCTGGTACCTAGTGAAACGAAAAAGCAACATTTTAGTACATACAGTCCTACTTCTATTCGACAATTAAAGTTGTTCCCTCATATGAATGAAATCACTAAAGTCCAAAAAAGTAAGTCAGCTGCAAACTTGGCTAGTACAAATTTTTGGCCGTAGTTTGCTCAGCAGGCTAGCAAGACAAGTGTTTGAGAATGACACTGATGGCTATAATTTGTAGGGAACTTGCAAAATATGCCTATGTTCAAAAATGGATGACTATTGCTTGTAACAACTTAACTGGATTATTATGCAAGTTACTCCCTCCGTTCCAAAATATAAGATGTTTTAGGTTTGTGAAGCAAATGTATCTAGACTTGTTTTAGTATATAGGTTCACTCAACTTAGGAGTGAATCTACATACTAAAAGAAGTCTAGATTCATTTTCTAAACAAACCTAAAACATCTTATATTTTGAAACGGAGGGAGTAGTTCCATTGTTACACAAATAATAATATGTACTGGTACACATTTATACGGTTTGCGGTAGATGTGACAATTTAGGCAACTTAAACAACAACTCGTAGTCAACTTCAATGGTAGGGTGCTGTTAACAAACAGGCTGTTATAGAGGCTCATGGTTCAAAGAAAAATACACATATGCCAGTAGGCAATTTAGTGGACATTGCACAGATTGGCTTTAAATTAAGCAACCTTTAGCAATAATAGTGCAACTTAATTGGTGGGTGCTTTTAACATGTTCGTATCGAGGCTCATAGTTGGGCAAACAGAAGGTTGTAGGCAACTTAAATGATTTGCAATAGGTCAAATTGCATGACGATAGAAACACCTCAAGCAGCTACTCGCAAAGTGCATGACAAACTGCAACTTATCAACACCCAAGAAGCGACTAGGTAATCTGGTAACTTCAACTTAGTAGTCCATGACCAAGTGCAACTTAATTAGCTGCATCCAAAAAGCGACTAGGTAATCTGGCAACAACTTAGTACGTGACAAACTGCACCTTACATGCACCCGAAAAGCAACTAGATAATCAAGTAACTACACCTTTGTGCATGACAAACTGCAGCTTATCAAAAGAAGCAGCCTAGAAGATGTTAGTTGCTCCTGCTAACTTTTGAGTTGCTCCTGGTGACCTGTTGGTTGCTTCTGCTAACTTAGGTAGCTGACAAAAGTATTCAGTGTACTACTTCAGGGCATTTGGTTGTAACTCAAACTTAAGCAAGTTGAAACAAACAACTCAATCAAATCATTATGCAACTAAGGATGTTGCTAAAACATCAAAGTAAAAGTAGACGATGGGCATCAAGCTAAAAAGCATTGTGGAACGAAACTTTGGCATATTCAGTACACAACTTAGTTAAGTTGACACAAACAACTCAAATGAAATAAGTGTGCAACTTAAGGATGTTGCTAAACATTAAGCTAAACTAGAAGATAAAATCAACTAAAGCATGCTGACAAAAGCCACTTAGTTAAATACAATAACCAACTTAAGCATGTTGAACAAACAACTTAATGAAAATCGAACCTAGCATCGATGCAACAATTCACTTGTGATGGGAAATTTTTTTTGGGGCTTACCTCGTATTCTCGATCTAAATATAGAACTGTAAGTAAACTAATTAAAAGCAAAATAGACTAGCTTAACTAAAAAAATAGTAAGTAAACTCAATATAGAACATTAAGTAAACTAAATTGCCAGGTATAATCAACTTAACTAGAAGAGACTAGCAACTCTATTATTGTGAAAACTTAACTAAGCATGGATATTGCAGCAACTTGATAAAAACTGAGTAGCAAACAACTTAACTCAAGGTACAAGCAACTTATTTACTGGGAGTAAACAACTTAAGTAAAAGTGAGTAGCAACTCTACTAAACAGAACAATTTGTAGAGCATAAAAACACCAAAAAAAATCCCATGCATGTCAGAAACACATGACTAAGCAACCGGATCACTGACCTAGAAAAACTTCTCAATGATGAAAACTCTGCAGAAAACTAACTCTGGGTCTGCACTCGACGAAAATAGAACGGCATCTTTCACTTGCAGTAGAGATCAATGGCCTCTAGTTTAACATTAGTTGTATGTGAATTATATATTTCAAAGGGCAGGAACTATAAAACAATTGTGTAGAGAATATAAATTTAGTTCGACACATATTTTTTTTGAAATATCTAGCAGCTCCTCTCGTTCTAAATATCTATAACTTCAAGTACATTTATAGATCGCCAAGATTAGCACAACAAATAGGCAACTATCCAACTGAGGTACAGTTGCAAAGGCAAGATGTGTAAGAACACAAAATGCCATCAGGAGTAGAACACATTACGAACATGTAAATGTTTGCAAGCTAGAATCAGAAAAGAATTAAAAATGCCATTATAGAAGTAGTAGTACACCCTGAACTTGTATCATGGGAGGTATCCATGGCAAGAGGCCCGGCGCTGCTGCTGCGGCTGAGGCGGCAGTTAAAGCAGGGCAGCGGATCTCCTGGCCAGTGGCGGCAGAGACTTTGCATGCAGATGCCTTCCCTTGGCCACCATGAGCACAAAAGCGGGCCGACAAGCTGGACGTGGATTAGCCCGTGGACGACGACTGGTAGAAAAGCGGCTGGTGAGCGAGGATTGCGGCTAGGGTTAGCTATGGCGGCGGCCCGTGGATGATGATGCGGGGATTGGCGAGGAAATCAGGCAGGGATCCCGAGCTGCGCCGGCGGGCGGGGAGGGTGCAGAGCGCTTGCCAACAAGGGCCTCCACCAATGGATGTAGGGGGCGAGAAAGGGAATCGAGGGAGAATGAGATGCGTGTGTGTGAGAGAGGCTGGGTAACGCGTGCATGTGCAGTGGCTGTTGGAGTGCTAGTCATCGCGTACCTTCCGTGCTCCATCGGACGCCCATAAATCGAAGGCTCGGATGTGATTGGGAGCCTCCGAGCACTTTTTAGCGTTTGGGAACTAATAACTAATAACAAGTCTTTAGTGGGTTAGATGGGAGGAACATTGATCCTGATCAAAGCCTGCCAGCAGTTTGCCGAGTGTAGAAAACTTGTGCTGTTTTCTCCTAACACGGTACTTGTTTGCCAGTTAAATAGTTTGGGAAACTTCAGTACTCTCTTTTGTATATTGGACACAGTATTTGTTAGTATTAAAAAATTTGAAGCTTCAAGATAATTAGTTTGTAAAATTGTAAGGATATAAGTAGAGAATGTTCAATGGGAAAATTCATGCTTGTGTGTGGCTGTGCTAATGTTGGCATTATGTCTGCACATTCACTGTTGTACTATGTAGTGAACTAGAGAAAGTTCTTGCTGTCAGACATTAGTTGCCAGGAAGTATAACAAAACTTAATTTTTTCGCTTGTGCTACGGCATGCGGCATGCCATAGTTATCAAGTTGGTGGTTTGTTGTCCAGTCGGTCCAAGCAGGAGAGGTGGTTTGCAGACTAGTCCTTGTCCTACCTCGAATAGATGTCAGCACCGATGCTGGGCACATGACTTTTATCAATGGCTAGCTTGCCTAATTCATACCTACTTACATAGGCTTGCAAAGACTTGTAGACATGTGGGGATTAACACAAAGCGGGAAGCGTCTCCTCTTCTGGGCCAGTGCAACTCTTCCTCTGATATGTTATTTCCATCTCAAGTACATACAAACCTGCTTTCTTCTATCTGTACATTCAGTTAGCAAGTATGGAATGATCTTTCCTGTCTTTCTGTCAGTAATTTGATATACTTTGGTATCCGCTGACATACTTGAAATATGCAGAATTTCGAACCATTTGGTTACTTGCCTCTTATCAAGTGGCTTTCTTGCCTATAGTTCAATTAATGTGCAGCAATGCTGTCATATGTGTTTCTGTAGTCATTTGTTTTCATTTTCTGTCCTTGTAACATTGCCGTGCATTGCTTAGGTTTTGTTAAGAGAAGCTGACCTCCTTGATTCCCTAGATTATGTAATGTATTTTAAAATACACTAGGTCTATGATAGATGGTGATATTTCCTATGTATGATTACATACTATCATACTACTAGCAATGCAATTATCTTTGTTTGAGCTACTATTATCAGACTCTTCCATTTACTGCCTCGGAAGTTCTTAAATATTCATAGTTAATATTTCTCTTCCCTGCAAAGTAGTAGTTCTCATGATAGCATACTTTGAGGAACTTAGGTCTGGTTGAGGATATGTCTACCAGATATACGATTTTATGGTGCCTATCAAATAATTAAAATGTCACTGCTTTTTAACATTACTGCTGATGTTCCCATTTTCTATATTAGTATTGAATAAATTGCTGCCAATGATCTTACAGTCTATTGTAGTTTTGAATGTTGATCATGGTGTAAGCCTGGTTCGCCATTTTCCTATGTTTGTGACTTGATATTCTTGGACATGATTATTTTATGTTCTTACTCTTTTAAATCACGGATGGTTATATTGCTTCTGTGATGTAACATGTGTACTTGCATGATACTGGCCTTGAGTCAAATTCGCCCGTTTGATGGGGAAATTTCAATAAAACTTGGGAAATGTGTCATTAATAGTGTTTGAATTATCTGTTAGTATGCACATAACATATTAGTCACTGTTCCATAATTTTATATGTAAACTTCTATGTTCAGGTTTCTAAATATACATCAAAATCACATTTTGTTGATCTTACTAATAAATCTTATTATCGTGAGTGCAGTTTTTTTTGTCTAGAACTGAGCCAAGTTTCTTTCATCTCGTGTTAGCAGTGGTTAAACATTACAGTGAAACTTGATTTGTTGAGTAACCTCAGATGACCTCTTTAGTGCCAAAAATTATGCAAAAGTAGACATTTACATTGTTTTTAATTGAGGCCATTGCTATATTTGGATAACAATGCAGCTGTTAGAATTTTAGATGTGCTTCTTTCTTGATATTTTGTGGCTTGAAAGTTGAAAATGTTCCAGTTACGTTTCATTCCTTTATCTAGACATTTGACATTCAGTGTCCAGCATGTACAAATAATTTTCTTCTACTGATGCCCGTTAGCCTAGGTGGACACTAAATACCTTTTGTTGTTATTTCAGTTGGAAGGACGCACGGATAATGAAATTAAGAACTTCTGGAATACAAGAAGCAAGAGGCGTGCAAAAGCTGGTCTAGGTCTCTATCCTGATGGCTTGCTCTTGCGGGTGCAAAATCAAGACATGGACTCTCACAGTCCTGACGATTTGCATGGCAAGAAAAGACCAAATGAGCTCACACAAGGAAATGGTCTTGTGTTTGATGATATTATATTTGAGAAGTTGGACTACAAAAAGCGGGCAGAAAACTTCCTTGCTCCACCTTCCATGATTCAGGATACTCTTCCATTGGATGCCATCAATCCTTTGAAGCGTCATGCATCTTCTGACATGGTATCAGGCTATGGCGTCAGTCCCATTTGCTACACTGATATCTATCTCAAGAATCTAAAGAATCAGAGTGTTTCTTTTAATAATGCCATTGCTAATGGACCGCCAATATTAGATGCCAACTTCTCTACTTCTGGGACCATACAGAAGCCTATGAAAATGGAGCCCCCTTCATTCCAAAATGCCAGCTATGAATTAACCTATCCAGGAACTACTCTTGAACCGTGTGACAACTTTATTTCTTCTCCAGCATCCGTCTTACCAAAACCAGACTATTTCCCTTCCCAAAACAATGGTCTGCTGGATGCAATGGTTCAGCAAGGAGATGAACCGGGGGATCATATCAAGTTTCAAGGAGCGTATGAAGCTTTGGTTCCTTCTGTTGTGTATTTGAATTCACACCCTTCAGTCTTAGATGACAATCTCCTCGAGGAAGGTCTTTTCAATGAATTTAGAACTTCAAAATCACCTGCTAGTAAGTTTTGCTCACTTTTAATTCAATGATGTCAAGTTTTGCTCACTCTTATTTCAATGATGGTAATATCATGCTGAGCTTACTATTGGTTTTGCAGGTTTGGATGCTCTTTTGGCTGATAATCATCTTTCACCTTTGATTGATCACTGCATTATTGATGCATCAACAGGATATTTGAATGAAGGTTCACCGCACTCAGAGTACCAGCCCATCAACCATTCAATGAAGGTGATGCTTTATGGTAATTATTGTGATGATATTCTATTGTCAGCCCCAGGTGATGGCCATTCACTTAAGCTTGAGTCAGAACCTTGGAATAGCATGCCCGGAGCTCGTCATTTGTAATCTTCAAATGTAAGCGAAGAACAGTTATGACGCCTGCTGCATTTCTCCATTTGTGGTGAAAAAGGACCAAGTCTAGTCTTTTTATGTTGCTCCTTACGAGAAAATCATGGATCACAAGATAGTTTGCATTGTTTTTGTTGACTTGAATTGTTGAACGATGTAAATGGTGTATCAGATTTTCTGTGGACCCATTTCATTCATTACATTGTCTCTGATGTTTTGTGGACTATGTTGAGATGCTCTAGTGCTCAAATGTTTGCTTGATCTATTCTACTTAGAACTCAGACCCATTTCATTTATTAATATTTCATTCATTAACACGTATATTGCCAATTATTATAACATGTTGTTTTGTTGTACTCGTTCTGAAATGAATGGAGTATATCTTAACTCGTTATCATAGGAGTTAGTACAATGGACTGTATCTTAAGAGTTGTATCTACATTTAATAATTTTAAGTACATGTATGCATTTGATTGGACTATTTAATTACACTAACTATGTATTTTGCCTATTATACCATGCAAGACTGAACCCACCTTCTCTCTTCATTAAGTAGTTGTCTACGATATCGTGTCAAGAAATATCCATTGGAAAAGGCCTTAGATTTGTCTAGATTCATGTGTATGCACGATAAAAAAATTCTTGGTGAAGCCCTTTTTTTCCACTTTCGCCTTTTTTTTTCATTTAGAAACATATGCCACTATAATCCAGAGTATTTCCATGTACATTTCAACTTATTATCCTTCTGTACAATCTATCATTTTCATATTAAAGCAGGAAGCATTAAATTACAATTGAGAAGATATAGTTGCCGTATTGTTTAAGATTCGTGACTTTGCGGTACACGAACGAGCTCACCAAGTATACACTTTTTTACCAAACTAGAGCTCTTGGCAATCCATAATCTTAGACAGACTTGATAAATCAACGTGAATTACGCAAATGCTCAGTCTCTGCCTAACTATATAGGCCTTCCTGCTCCCAGACGTCCACAAGCAAGTCTATCATTTCCTGTAAATAAAGTTTTGACTTCTGAGTAAGTTTAAGAAATAAACATTATAAAAGTAAACTCCATGGTGGAAAAAATGTGCGGTTTATTCAGTTCGAATCTTACAGCAAGAGGGATTGGTTGGGAGAATGGCTTATTGCTCCCTAGCAGGCTCTCATACGTTGTGTTCCAGCTGTATCATCAGCAAAAAAAAGGAGGTGGAGAAAATCAAGTTTAGCGTTCAGTATACCGAGGTCACTAAAACGAAATGCACCTGGCTCTGCAAGCAAAAGGAGGCTGAGAAATGGTCATAACATAAACTGAAAAAAACATAGTAATCTGGACACTACGAAATAGCATTATTTTGGTTTAAGGGCCATAAAAACACAACATTTCATGTATTTCAGTTACAGGGAGATTAAATCATAATAACTGACCTTATTTTTGGCTGTTGAGACTTTTCAGGTCGAGCTTTGTTTTTCTTGTTTCCAACCCACTGTTGTCTAGTCTGGTTCCAATGCACGAGACCTTTGACAGTGCATGAAGCATGGAAATTTACATAAGATTAACAAAATAGTAAATGGAAGTCATTGCATCTGAATATGTTGACATGTTAACATGCTACATAAGTACTAAGCCTGATAATTAGATTCTTTTTCCATAATTTTATCCAGTTCAGCATAGTTGTGCATCAGCGTGTCACACTGCAAAGAACAACAAAGTAGAATAAAACAACAGAGGCTTTCATTGGTTGTGAGTAGTTCAGATATATGATTCTTCTTGATCATAATGTAAACATTCCGAAACTGCTTCAATCGGAACAAATTGTCGCAGAAAAGTTGGACACCCAGTGTGCACGGTTATTGTAAGCATGTTTTAAGGGTAGATAACAAGTAGTACTATGAATTCTGAATGACAAACATTTAATGTCCAAAATAAAATTATAAATGGACATGGAAGATAGAGTTCCAGTAATCAATTGTGGATCTGCATTAATCTGACAGTCTAGTACACTAGCATGATGGAGTAAAAACCATAAAGAAAATGGAACATGTGGCACGAAACACAGAGTGACCTCAGGTCCATGCTGTATACCTTGATTTACAAACTCGTTCTGTCTGCTGCTACTTCCAGCTCCATGCTGATCGGTCGATTGCGGTGCTGTGCTGATTGAAGACATGCTCCTCTGCGATTGCAGCGTGCTGTTTCCAATCTCGTGTGTGCTCGTGCTCCAGAAGCCTCCAGACAGGTTCGCCTTCCCTACTGAACGGCCTTGGATCCTCAAACCTTTTGAAGGCTCATCGACCGCTGTTATTGGAGCAGGCTTAGCACAGCCACAGCATCCAAGGCAACTTCTGCTCTGTAGCAAAACAGTATCGACCAGTAAACGATTAGCTTCAGGTATCTGAGAGTCGAGAGAAGGGGCGCGGCATAACAAAACAAGCAAAAAGCCTGAAAAGTAATGAGCATTTGTTTCTAGGCATAACAGAACAAGCAAAAAAAAGCCTGAAAATTAATGAGCATTTGTTTCCAGATAGCTTTCGACACTCGACCGATGCAACAAGCATAAATTCTACGGGCCTCAGTGATCGTAAGACAGGGCATTTTGGTATAGGATTACAAGGTCAGTTCCAAGGACAGAAGAGATCGACCATAAAAAAAAAAGATCAGACATAGAGTGTATCTCTTATACCAGAAAAAGTGATGTACATTAAAGAAGAATCAGATACCATCACATGGAACACCTACTACTGTGGAGAAAACGGATTCACAGACCGCCGCAAAGCAACACCGGCCGCATACCACAGGGTAAACATTTATAGAGCGAGCGAACCGTGTCTATTTATGCACAGACAGCAAGAATCAGAATCAGGACACAGCATCGTGGTTGCACACAGAACAGGAGCCAAAAGGGCGGACGTCGCATCCACTAATCCCTATTGGCCTCCAACTGGGGGAGCACAGCAGGAGGCCTAATCCCTGAGCCCGATCGAGCTCGCTGCGGTTACATCGGGTCATGGTACGGAGGAAATGGGGGGTGAGAGTGAGGGAAGACACGCACCCCATGCAGGCGACGAGGCGGCGTACCCAGGAGGAGAGGGACCTGCAGCCCAGCAGCATAGCATCCGAGGCGGCCGGGCTCTGCGCGCCCGTAGCCGTCACGGCGGTGGGGGGACGGGGGCAAACCCTAGGCCCCCGTGAGGCGCCCGGGGGAAGGAGGAGGAGGGGGAGGAGGTGCGGGGGCGAGGAGTGGGGGAGAAGGAGCCAGGAATGGGATTCCGTGGTGGGCTGGAATTGGAGCAGAGCGGAACAGAAATCTAGTCTAGGATTAAGGAGCAGAGACGTTACTTGGATTATTTTTCCTTCTATAAATATATATACACTCAACATTTCGTTCCGGTATCAGGACACCTACAATGCTAGAGAAGGCGGGTCTTCTCTTAGCCCTCCATGTAATCTAGAGAAGGTAATAAAAATAAGTTATATAATGGGTCATCTCTTATTGTTATCTCTAGAAATTAATTTGAATTGACTAATTATAGTAAGAAATTGTGTTGATAAGAGAAGACATAAGGTACAATGGAGAAAAATAGTCGTCTCTTATTTTTAAGGGATCGTCCCTTAGCTGAGGGAAGACAACATTCTCTCTGTTTATTCTCTCTCCTCCAACTAAGCGAAAATCCGACATGGCAACCATAAGGGAAAGCTGACATCACCGTATTATACATGCCCTCAGACGCATTCGTCGAGAAGCCCCCATCAGCAATTGCTCGTTAAATTCAGAAAAAACAATTGCTTCCTACTCTTAAATAGATAGAGTAATTTCCGCACCAATTTTTTCCTTCGGATCCATTTTAGATACTTTCTTCCTCGAAATAGATATCGTAGGTTTGTCAAAATTTAGATTTATCTAATTTTGACAAATCTGACACATTTATTTTTAAACACTAGCTCACTTTTGTTTACAATATGGAGTACACATTTGTTAGCATATTGGGCTATTGAAGCATGCACGATGTTATCCTAGCCGTGTGTTTGCATTATTGCTCAGGATGGGAACGGGCCGGGTCGTCCCGCCGGGTCTCTGGCCCGACCCAAAAAAACGAGGCCGACCCGGCCACATACAGGAATTGGGTTAGCGGAGCCGGCTTCAAGTGACCCAACGGGTCAACAAGGTCGACCCATTCCTCAGGATTGCACTCGATCGGTACAACTAAGCTAGCTCTAATCGTTTCATTTGTTCTGAAGCTAGCTTTGTCCGCACTCCGCAAGTAGCATCGGATCAAACTCCTGTTATACAGGTACTGAAATTTTATCAAGCATTCAAGTTTTTCTACTCCCTCCCGACGTACATACGTACTGACATTGGTTAATTGTATTTGTGGCCACCAAATCCATAGCTTACCGTAAAAAATATCCATCTAGCTCGCTTAATACTTATGACAATAACCATCGGCTAATTCACCATCATGATATTAATTAGCAATCCCATCAGCTACTAACCCTTTGTACACCTACTGGAGTCAATTAGCTCTATCTCCCTTTATAAACTGGATGTGAAAAGAGCTAGAATTAAATTTGTGGTTGTTTGTAAATTTTATTTATTTTACGTCATCATGAATTCTTTCATAATAACACAATCAAAAAAATTATTCAAGCTAAAATTTGGGTCGGCCCCAAGTACCCATTGAGTCGACGAGGCCGCCAACTTCTCTTGAAATGGGTCGGCCTCGCAAATTGGCCTCGAGGCTAATGGGGCCGGGTCCAAGGCCAGGTCCGGGCCGGCCCATTCCCATCCTAAATTATTGCATCCACATAGACCTACTTTTTTATATGGTTATGTTATATTTATCTATTATTTTGTGCTACAATATTTAGGTTTATTGACCTTACTTATGCACGCCAATATCCGGTTAATTTTGTTTCCGCCCCGAGTCTGCCCCGTTATCATTTCGAATCCACGGTTTGTATATCCGTATTTGAATCCATAAAGGGTCATTACCATCATGCTTTGAATCCGTTGAAAAAGTATAGTATAGGATATGGTAACGGGAAAATCTAATCAGATCTGATTACATCCTTACATACTTCCTCGTTTGTTTGTGGTATGTGGGTCGTAGGGAGAACTTTTATGATACAAAATATGTATCACATATTTCTTTCGGAAAGTACTTAGTAACAACTATGATTTCGGTTAATTCAGGCACATCTGAAACAATTATGACCTTGTATTGTATAAACCATGTATTTCTGGAGTTATCCATGCTTAAAATATTGTCTTAATCAAAACCTAACACCCTTGCGTACACAATTGAAGGAAGTATAACTCCCCCTCCCCCACCCCTTCTAAAGGTTGGATAAATGCATAATTGTTCGGAAACGTTTTCTTCTTCAAAAGAACATTGTTGGATCTCTAGTCTAACTCACCATTTTCATTTTGTATGTTACATTTTGTGAAGCATAACTCTTAATTCATTTATAGCACATAGGAAAATGACCATCGCAACCATGTCAACATTAACTAATGTGTTGACAACAGAAGATATATAAATGTTACCAAGCCGTTTAGCCATAAATGGTATAAATGTAACTAAGAAAAAAGACAAAAGCAAGAGAATCCTTTGAGGTGATCACAAACTAGCTCCAAAGAGTATGTTCTATCAAATTTTACACGATTTTGGCATAAATGGAGTTATGAACTTTGTTTATGCTTTACTTTAGAGTATCCTAGATTCCTAGTTTCTATGAGTTGTTTGATGACATGGGATGACTCTGATCACCTTGTATTAGATGATTCTGGTTGATACTTATAGTTGTTTAATTAGTTATCATGTATCCTTATTTAAACACATATACATGTTAGAATGTTGTGTATCAAACGATAGTCACGTTTTTAACATGATATATATGTTTTACTTTAGAATGGTTGCATGTATAGATTCTGGTTGGTTTATATGGATTAATTATGTTGACATATTATAATTTTAGGTTTATTTTATATTATAGATATCTAGTTTAGTTCATATTATAATTGCTAGAATAATTAGATTCATAGTTGAGGAACTTAATATTCTTATGGTACTAAGATGTTATATTTATATTTTGTTGGAGGTCTAGCTTGTTATTTATATACTTAGGAGACTCGATGGTGAGGTGGGATGGATGATATGGTATACCAGCGTTCAGGTGGTGTGTAATGAGATTATTGTGACTTAGGGGAAAACAGATCTGAATGTAACGTTGCCCCTAGTTAATGACACCTCTATCGGCGATACAGTAAGACGAAAGAAACAAACAGAGGTGCTAAAGCAAAAGGAGGACGCAGAGTGGTGCTCGAGCAATATGAGGAGGCATAGAAAAAGGAGGGCGCAAAGTTATGAGAGTGCTAGCTTGTGACGAATGTTTGGAAAAGAGTAATGTGAGATCCTGACACATGGTTTAATAGGATTGATAGGATACTTATAGCAATAAGTTGCAACCTCTTCTACAGAAGCTTATTTTAAAAGAACTCTGAGATAAAGCGTGCTTGGCCTATAGAAATTTGACGATAAGTGACCGATCGGGAAGTTGTTTCTAATTGCGCACGAGTAAGAATAAAGTGCGCAAAAAAGACAAGTGTTGGTCTGTAGGAATAATTTAGAGATACTAATAAGTTACCAGGAGTGACACCCCCAAGGCCCGGTGGACGGGATGTTATACAAGTAAAAAAGGCATATGATAAGGTCATATGTCGTAAGGGAGGTTAGCGACCGTGTGTCGGTAACTCTACTCGTGAAGTAACTAGAGCACACATATCAATGAATTGAGTATGCTTATGGTTAGGTACTATTTGTCCTCGCATCAATTCTATTGGGAATGGTACGGAATCTTATAGGTATCACTTTGATTTTTTGTGAGCCAATCAAAAGCATGGAGATAATCTTTCTCAGGTATGGAAACAAAAGTTAGGGCCAAGATTTTTGGATACTCGTGCCATGGATGGATATTAAATTTAGAAGTACATGCCAGGGATGAAACAAAACTTGACTCAACTCGTTAATTTAACAAGTTCAAAACCCCTTCTTGATTGACTCGGTAAAAGCTTGAGTTGGCAAGTTGAGGTTGATAGTTAACACAATGATTTCATTATGTTGGACAAATAAAAAATGTGATTAAATGTACAAATACTATGGCATGGTCAGATACTACATATTGACACTTTGTGCTTATATAAACCTCACACATAAGAAATATTGCAAAATATACTTTCTTCATCCAGAAATAACTGACTTCGTTTTGTCTAGATTTAAATGTATCTATACCTAAAATAAGTCTAGAATATTTGAATCTAAACAAAGCCAAGTCAGTTATTTATGGACGGAGGAAGTATAATTGATTGATCTGATGCAAGTTTTCTAATTATTCTTTAAACTTAGGATGGTAAATGATGTGAATATATTTGTGAGATCAGCAATACAACTGTGACCACTTCTCGGTGCATGTAGATAGAAGTGGAAATGTTTGATGTTATTTGCATGACTAGACTAACATATAAATTTGATGATGTCACCAAAGATCCTTTATTTAGGAGAGTAGTGACAAGAACAATGATAACATCCATTGGCCTTGAGTGGCATTATTCAACAATTGTAATGTTGGTCTAGCTCTCCGTGAAGTGTGCACATAGGGAGCACGCTTCACATAGACCAATAAACAGTTAGATCCAATCATGTGTGTGCTAGATAATGTGTTTGTGACACCTAATTTGGAAATCAAATACCCAATGCTAGTATTGCGGGCAGAAATTAGGCTCGGTTCTGACCCTACACCCCTGATTCTTCATACGAATGAGATTTTCCTATGATGCCTTCTTGTTTCATAGTAGAGTCGACTTGGTTTCTGATTCCATGTCTCACACAAAAGGTTGTGAGCACCTGGAACTTCCTCATTTATAATCATGGGTTTTGCCGAGATCCTTTGGATCTGTGGTATCATTAGATGAGGGGCCTACGCCAGATGTTGCGAGGCTTGAATGAAAATCTAGGGGAGGGAACTAAGCGATAGAAGGAAGATAGATCCTCTCCCAAATCTAGACTCTGGATCTGAATGCCAATACCGAGGGCTAGATGAGGAAGCTTGTGCCTTCAGATACCATATTGTGGACCAACTTATTCAAATATGTGCGGGCGAGGAGGAATATTGGCGATAGAGGGGCAGACAAACTGAACAATTAAATAAGATGCGAACACTAGGTAGTTCCGTGCCATTACAAATGGTAGGAAATGTAAATGTTGCATTCTATCCATTATTAGTGAAAAAAATAGTTGATTACTAGAAAATATTCCAGTCTAGATCACATCAACAACTTCTATAGAGAGCTGATGGGGGAGAGGAAACAAAATTCTTCTCTCTTGCGCGATATTTGGAAAGAGGAGCTAAAGTATCTCAGGAGGAAAACGACCGGTTGGTATTGTCCTTCCTCCTGGAGGAGCTAGATGATTCCCTCTAGAGCACAAATACTAACATGGCACATGGCCCGAACGGGTTTATGGTGTCTTTGTTTAAGACCTTCATAATGGAGTGTATCTTAGCACATTTTTATAGGAGATATAAGTAGCTAAGAGACACCCCTTCCAATGCATTTTATCTTAGAGGTTGTATCTTAATTTAATGTGTTTGCTCTCATGTATACATTTGATTGGACTATCAAGACTTTTTTTCTATGATTACGTGCAAGAGGTGTCTCTTAGCTACTCCCTCCGTCCCGGTTTAAAGTACACAATTTGCAAACTATGCAATCCCAAAATATTTAGGCACAGTTAATCTCTGTAATTAATCCGGTATGAAAATAATAAAATGCTTGCATGCACATGTGTGAACGCTTTGCATGGGATGTGAAACTTTTTCTTCTCTCACGCATGTTCTTCTCCTCAAGCATTTAATCTTCTTATCCTCACCCATGTTCTTATCCACACTATAAAAAGGGCCAATTAGAGGACACCTAGGGCCAAGAGAATTGCAAATTATGTGCTTTAAACCGGGACGGAGGGGGTAAGATACACCAGCACTCTCTCTCATCACTAAATATGGTGCCACCTCATCTTTTTGCCTATGATACTGTGTCAGGAAACAACCATTATGAAAGGCCTAAGAAATCTCGGCTTGGTTGTAAGGCTTGCTTTAAGTGATCTTTATGGCTTCTCTGACCCCAAGGTGGTGGGGGCAGATAACATACGATAGTTTTGGCCAATCTCATTTTTGTAAACGTGATCTTCAAGTTATTGGCCAAAACTTATGCTCTGAGATTAACTCTAGTGGTCAAGAATAATCTCTTCAACTCAAATGACTTTCAACAAGGTAAGGCTCATCACCAACATAGATATTTCCCTTCATGATATTGTCCATGAACTCAAGAACAATGAACTTCTAGCAATCATCCTGAAGCTTGACTTTGAAAAATCCTATGATATGGTTAATTGAAAGTTCTTTCGAGAGGTGCAGAGCATAAAGGGTTTCGACTCGGGATTTATTCACTAGAGGGCGGATATTATTTCGATAAATGGGGAATTTAGTCCCTAATTTAGAAATAAGAGGGGAGTAAGACAGGGTGATCCCATCTCCCCACTTCTCTTTGATTTGGTGGTTGATGGGTTTGTTGCCATATTAGATGTCACCAATAGAGCAGGTCATATTAGAGGGGTGGTCCGACATTTGATCAAGGGGAGGATTTACCCACATCCAATGTGTGGACGATACGATCACTATGGTCTAGAGTGACTTGCTCGACATAGCCAGCCTCAAGTTCATGCTGATCTATTGTGAATTAATGACAGTAATGAAAATCAACTTCAACAAATGTGAGGTCATTGTTCTCGTGGAACCTGCTAGCTCATAGGCAAGAGTGTCCTGCATGCTAAACTTAAAGAGGGATCCTTCCCTTTCACATACATGGGATTCCCAATTAGCGACAAGAGGTTAATCATTAAATATTTTGAGAGCTTGGTGGGGAAGCTAGGGGTCAAGATGGATCCATGGCAGGGAAAATTAATGGCCTCTACAGGGAGGCTTATTCTAGTCAAATCTTCTCTATCAAGCCTCACCACTTTCACCATGGGCCTTTATCTTTTTGCCGATGGGAGGTATTCTAGTTTCAACAAGCATATGGCTCAGTACATCTAGGAGGGAGCCACAAACAACAAAAAATGTCATTTAGTGAGCTCACATGACATTTGCAAACCTAAAGACCATGGGGGTGTGGGGTTTACCAACTCCAAATTGATGAATATAACTTTGATGACCAAATGGATTTAGAGGCTTTTCTCGGAGGAGGACAACAACAGTATTTGGAAACATATCATTGAGGCTAAATATCACTCCATGTGCAACATATTTGCATCCTTCTCGGTGAGAGGCTCATAGTTTTGGTGGAACATCCATAAAATCAAAGGTTTCTTCAAGCTGGGAAAGAAATTCTCGCTAGAAGATGGAAGGAAAATATTTTTCTGGACTAACTGGTGTCTAGGGGACTACCCCTCGCCCTTGCTGACCGGTTGTCAACACCCGGATTTTTAAACCCAGATGCCTATTATGCCATACATCGCAATCCCAGGATTACCATTTTTGCGAGACATAACAGATTTGGATACCACAGTATATCATCCATTACAAACCTTACATAGGGTCTTACACAAATAAGGATCTCATGATCCAGTTCTCAATACAACTCAAGCAGCGGAAATACGTAATAATGAAGGTAGCGTAGGCGAAGCTCCATCTTCGGGGTCACAGGCAATGCTGACGATGGGAGATGATCCTAGTTGTCGTAACCTTCATGGGGTCCATCATCCTGGTACTCCTCTTCATAGTATGGCCACAGGAATAGCCAGGGACAAAGCCATGAGTACTCTATAAGTACTCGCAAACTAATACTAACAGTGAAAGGGGTTTTTGTAGTAGGACACTAAGCTCTAGGGTTGTTTTGCAAAAAGCCAGATTTACCTCTACTAAGTTCAGAAGCAAAGAAACTAGTTTGAAATTTTATAACACCTAAGGGAGAACTTGAATTTCATATCACAACTCTGTTGTGGTCAAGTCAAAATCTCAATTCATTTCATAAGTCATTTTGAAAACATCTGACGGGTGAACAGTATGGCCACTCCAACTGTCCATAACCGCGGATGCGGCTATTCGAATAGTTTGACACTCTGCAGAGATTGTACACTTTCACCATAACATTCGATACATCCGTCAGGAACAAATCCTGAATTCACCATACTCAGTATGCGGATAATCAATCCTAACCTTTCAATTACATGCCCTAGTACAGGCACCTCTCCTGTGAGTTGGCCTCCCAACCATGACCAACTGTCATCTTGGGTACTACACAGGTGGACAATCTTCACAAGGTAGCCTCACCTCAGACCTTGGCCGTGAGGGAACCCATACTAAGGTATATAAGTTTCCAGTTAAGCCCTACCCAATTTTCGGGTATTGTGGTTGTACGGTAAAATTGGAATGGTATCACATCCAGACAACCATCAGTTTTATAAAGGGCTAAGGCTCATGCCTCAACATTTTCATCACCAAAATCATATGGTGTTTCAGAAACACATGTCAAAACATCTCATTAGAATGACTCATCATTCTAAGGTTTTCATAACCATTTCCACCAGTATTCCCATCTAAAGTTGATCAAGTTTTATGCTTAGCACTAGCATCTACAAGTGGGGTAAGTACTAATGAGGGGTGGTAATTAAGGGGAGATTAATTGAGTTCAATCTCATGGCTTAGGATGACATCAAGATTATCTAGCTTAGGCCAAATTTTATGCTCTTTATGCAACCTTCAATTATCTTCCTAGAATCTATAAGTTACTTAAGTGAACTCTAAGAGAAAGCTTTGATAAAGAAATAAAGTATAAAGCTTGCAAGTAAAACTAGGATTGGGTTATCAAGTGGGTATGATCACATATGCTTAAGGCACATAATTGGCATGGTAACAAGAAAGTATTTGCTTGCATAATTGCAAGTATAAGCTTGCTAAGGTAGGGTATCTTGCAAGTGTTAGCTTGCTCAATCAACTAGTAGTATTAGGCTTGCATAGGTATCAGTATCAGCTTGCCTTGTGCAGAGCAGTGGTTGAAGTTCTCCTCGGCTTCTTCTTCGTAGTATCCTCCTTCCTCCTCGTATCCTTGGTCGGTACTAGCGTCTATAAATAAATACGAGGTACACAATCACCAAACAATACTTAATTACTTTCAATCATCACACAAAAGGGTTCTATAGATGATCTAGCATCATCACTAGCATTCAAGATTAAAGCACTTGCATTATTGATTTATTTTTAGAAAAGTAATTTCTACTCATTGAAAACTACTTAAGATTTAATATTCTCCAAACCATATATGGTATCATGTTGACACATATCATCACCACATATTTCAGTCCATGGGAATGTGATGTAAAGTGGTGTCACAATTTAATAAGGTTTAACCTTTTATTTCAATTAAATAAAGTGACTAGAAATGCCTATGTGGCATTCTTTTATTACTTGAACATTATTTCTGTAAGTACACCTAAATGTTTTTATATATTCTGAAAGGTAGGATCAAATTTGATTTTTGAGAGTTGGAATCAACTCAAAATCTATTATGGTTAAAATTTGAAAAATGTTTGAATGCAGAAAAGCTTCAGACTTGTTATTTTTACCAAGGTTGATCTACAGATCCAAATGATTTGAATCCAACGGGCTTGGATTAAGCATTTCAATACTTTTCTAACAAAATTGGTTTCATTCAATTTGGTTCACTGAATCAAGCTGGGTTGATTTTTAAAACTAGGTACAGAATTGAGTTTGAATATAAATAGAAAAAGCTAAATTCAAACGAGTGGGCTGCGCGGGAAAGGTTATTGGGCCGGCCCAGTGTCACTCCGCAGCGCGGGGCTCAACTGACAGGGGGGTTCCATCAGTCGGTGGCTCATAACACGCGAAGTGGTACGGGGCGATCTCGGCCGCACGATCTAAGTCTAACCGAACGGCTACGGCTCATCGTTCACGTCGGGCAGCGCCGACGAGAAACCCTAACGCGGCAGGTGGGGGTCGTGGGAGGCTCACCAGGGCTTAGGCGAGGGTCAGCGATGGGGGCAAACGACGAAGTCGACGACGGCGATTCTCCTGGCACCGGCATCTCCTCCTGGGCCGGCTCCAATCGATGGCTTCCTTATTCTCTGGCAGCGGCGGGCTCCGGTGAAATTCTAGCGATGCGCTGCTCGCCTTGCTCCGGGAGTGAGGTGGGGTGGTTCTGGGTGAGAGGGGAGTAGAATGGTGTGAAGAAATAGAGTGGGGGATGCCTCTATTTATAGTGGCGAGAGGGTACCGACGGGCGCGGGCAGAGCTCGTCGTGGTCGACGGCACATAGGGCTATCAGCGTGGGCGACGGTAGGGGGTGGTGTTGTGCTCCCTGGTGAAGCTCAACGGCATGGTGGCGAGGCGTGGGGAGGTGCTGATCGGTCGGAACGCTTCGGCGCTCTAAGCGTGCCCGACGGAGGTTTTGATGGCACACAACGCGTGTGGTCCGCGCGGTGGCGAATAGGCGTGTCTGCGGGGTTGCTGGGGTGGTGGTGATCACGCGTGCACGCGGCGAAGGCGGCGCGCGGTCTGTGGGCGTGTGTCGAGGGTGGCGCACGGGCGCGCTCTCGGCATGCTCGCAGAGAAGCTTGGCATGGCTTGGGCGTGTGGTCCAGTAGCTGGCATTGCTCGAGGCTGGAACAGGGAGTGGCGGTGGGGTGCTGGCTAGCTCCTAGACAAGGTTGGCGAGGCTAGTGTTGCTCGTAGCTTGCTATCAATAATGGGGTGGCAATGGTGCTCTCGGCCTGCTCACCATTGATGACAATGGCCAGCTTACAGTGGTGATAGAGATTAGTTAAGGTTGTTAGATGATCTACTAAGGCTAGTTGTATCTAGAGAGGGAACAAGTTAGGCCCAAAATATTGCTCAACATAGTGTTTTTGATTTTGTTGATTTGAATCTGCAACTTGTTTGATGAAATGGCCGCATGAACTTAAGTTTTGAATTTTGAAAAGATTTTTGGTGGGTGTTCTAGGCATGTGTTGAGGGTTTTGTGGATGCTTGGGTTTTGAAAATTGAGCTTGTTTGAGTGGTTTTTGAAATAGTGGGATCTTCCCATATGAAATAGATTCAATTTTAAACTATCATTTAAACTAAGCATTTGAATTTTTTTGGATGATCACAAAGTGGGCATTGATACCTTGTTATGAGTACTATCAAGGGGTGCAAAGATCATACATGTTTCTGTTAAGTTCTGAAAGTTAGTGATAGCCAAAGTAGGCATGGGAGTTAAATTGGCCAAAATGACCATTCACTTAATTTGTTTGTTTTGACTTGTTTGTCTTTGGGAAAAGTTTGGGGATTGTTTAGATGATGTTTATTTCACCTAAGAATCATTTTACAAGCAAGTAAACACAGAATCATGGCAATTCAAAGGAATCCAAATTTTAATACACACACATATGGATTCTTTCATATTTTTAATTAGAAAAGTTTTTATTAACCCTAAATTTGATGATTAGAGTTTGATGATCCAAGTTTAGTATTTTTGGGATGTTACAAACCTTCCCCCCTTAAACAAAATCTCGTCCCGAGATTTGAAAAAGGACGAAAAGATTACCTAGGATTTGAAGAGATCGGGAAACTCCGTCCTGATGTGATCTTCGCGCTCCCAGGTAGCTTCCTCTTCTGTGTGGTTGCTCCACTGAATCTTGAGAAACTTGATGCTCTGGGTTCTGGTAGTTCTGAAAGATTCTTCCAAAATACGGATGGGTACTTCAGGATAGGTCAGGTCATCGTTGATTTCTATGGTCCGGTGATTAATATTCTTGAACACTTCAGTCTTCTCCGGGACTTCAAGGCACTTGCGAAGTAATGAGATATGGAACACATTGTGCACGGCTGACATCTCTTCGGGTAGTTCCAATTGGTATGACACTTCCCCTCGATGGTTCAGAATCTTGAAGGGTCCGATATATCTGGGGGCTAACTTTCCTTTTAGTTGGAAACGTTGCATTCCCTTCAATGGCGACACTTTCAGGTACACAAAATCTCCTATGTTGAAGGCGAGGTCTCAACGTCTCTTGTCGGTGTAGCTCTTCTGTCTGGACTGGGCGGTCTTGAGGTGCTCACGAATCTTGTGAACCTTCTCTTCTGCTTCTCGTAGGATATCGGGTCCGAAAATCTGACTCTCTCCTACTTCCGACCAGTTCAAAGGGGTGCGACACTTCCTTCCATACATGAATTCAAATGGGGCCATTTGCAAACTAGCTTGGTAACGTTGTTGTATGAAAATTCTGCAAACGGCAGACAGTCTTCCCACTTAGATCCATATTCTAACACACATGCTCTCAGCATATCTTCGAGTATTTGATTTACTCGCTCCGTTTGTCCGTCGGTCTGAGGGTGATAAGCGGTGCTGAAATCTAGTCGGGTTCCTAAACCTTCTTGGACTTTCTTCCAGAACCTCGAGGTAAACTGAGTTCCTCGATCCGATACGATGTTCTTGGGGACTCCATGCAAACTGACGATTCTAGCGATGTATAACTCCGCTAGCTTCGAACTCTGATACGTGGTCTTGACTGGTAAGAAATGGGCAACTTTGGACAATCTGTCTACTATGACCCAGATAGAGTCATTTCCCCTACTATAAGTAGGTAATCCGTCGATGAAGTCCATTCCAACGGAATCCCATTTCCATTCCAGAATCTGTAACGGTTGCAACAATCCAGCGGGTCTTTGATGTCCCGCCTTGACTCGCTGACATATATCACACTTGGCGATATAGCTTCTGATTTCTCTCTTCATCTTATGCCACAAAAATTGTTCTCTCAAGTCTTGATACATCTTCGTTCCTCCGGGGTGAATAGAATAAAGAGTATCATGAGCTTCCTTCAGAATAACTTCTTTCAACTCAGAATCTGCTGGTACACAAAGGCATCCTTTGTACCACAGAACTCCTTCTTCGTCTTCGGTGAATCCGGGTACTTTGCATGTACCGATACGACGATTGATTCTGTCGATACTAGCATTTCCTTTCTGCGCCTCCTTGATCTGGCTGATCAAAGTGGGTTGAAGTTCTATGCTAGCCAAAAATCCTTCACTCACTAATTCCATTCGAAAATCTTCCATCTCTTTGTGCAAGCTTGGTTGCTCCTTCAAAATCATGAAGTTCAAGCGGCACGGCAATCTGCTAAGGGCATCTGCTACCACATTGGCTTTACCGGGGTGATAGTGAATGTCCAGATCGTAATCCTTGATTAGCTCAATTCATCTTCTCTGTCTCATATTCACCTCCTTCTGAGTGAATATATACTTCAGGCTCTTGTGATCCGAATATATCTCACAATGATTTCCCATCAGGTAATGCCTCCATGTCTTCTGTCACATCCCAAGATTTTCCAAATCTTGTTATGTGAAAAATAAATGAATAAAATAAAACTTTGTTGATTTTTAGGGTGAGAAGAAACTTTTTGATTCCAATTGGAAACCTTCAAACCTATTTGATCAAACAAATCCTAAAGGGATTTGAAAAGATAAACAATTAATAAAGAAAATTTTAAATAAGTGAAATTACTATTTTTTGGATCTTTTAATAAAAAGATTTGGTTTTCAAAAGCAAAGGTAGAAATATAAAAGGATTATTTTATAGAGCCAAATTAAACCTTGGCCAAGCTTTTGAAATAAAATATTTCTATTTGATTAAAAGAGTAAAGGTTTATTTAAATAAAATAATGAGGATTTATTAATATCCAAATTTTATTTAAGTAAAGACTTTCCATTTTGAAATAAACACTAAAACTTATTAATTTATTTTAAATACGTTTTCCAAGTGTTTTATATTTTCAAATAAAACCTACTGAATTGATTTTAGTATTATTTAGATTTCAAATGGAGATTTTAATAAATCAAAACCTATTTGAATTAATAACTAAGGACTATTTTATTTAATTATTAAATAGATCCTAAAAAGAATAAAAATATTATTCTATTTTGGACCTTGATTTGTGTTGTTAAACAGAACTAAAATCAATGCAAAGTTTGGCAAAGATTTAAAATCATTTGACTGTTTGATTTGTTGTTTGAATTTTCAAAACAGAAAATCAAAAGGAAAAGGAAAAAGAATTCAGTACAAAAAAAAATGAATCAAACCTGACCAGCCCAGCAAGCCCAGCTCCAGCCCAACTAACCCCCCCCCCCCCCGCGCGCGCGAACCGTTTTCCACCGAAAAACCCACCCGCGCAGACACCGACAAGTGGACCCCTCTCCCTCTCTCCCTTTCTCGCTGACAAGCATGTCCCACAGAGCCACCTCAGCGTCGTCTTCCCCCTGATCACGTCGCCCTGCCGTTGCAGCCATTTACTCCGGCGATCAATTGCGTTAACAGTGCCATCACTCCCCGCAATCACGTAGATAACCGCCCCCCTCTACTTTTCCCTCACTGATCTCCTCTCGCCTCAGCCGAGCGAATCGAGAGCTCCAACCTCTCTGCCTCCGACAGTTTCCCCGGCCAATTCCGGCGAACCACTGCCGCCCCTTGCCTCCTCAACCACACTAGCTTGCTCTCCATCCTCAGGCGTTCCTCCCTGCACCCTCGGCTTGACCCATAGCGCCGGCAACAAGGACCACCTGAGCGCCACCGCCTGCAAGCAACTCCGGCGACCTCCCCCTGGTAAGCCAGACCACCCCGAGCCCTCTCAATCATACTCGCGTAAACACCACACTCGCCCGCGTCTAACTGTGTCCTTGTTTTGCCTCGGAGTGAACCACAGCGTCGCCCTCGACGATCTCCAGAGCCACCTGACGCCGCCACCTACTCCGGCGAGGAATTGCCGCTGTCCCTGAGCGCCCCTTGCCAAGCCGACCATGCGTTGAGCATCACCTCGACCTCGCGAACACGGTGAGCACCCCCGTTTCCTTCTTTGCTTCCTATAGCCACCGCAACGCCGCTAGCCGAAGCTGCCGTTGCCGCTGGCTGCGCCAGTAATGGTCAAACTCATCTGCACCGTTAGATTTAGATCCGACGCGTAGAAACAGATGGCTTAACGAAGGGGTACGAGTTGATCAGCGTCGTGCGTTGTAACTTAAATCCTGTGGTCCAGAGAGGCTGATCCGCACAAAGCAGTACCGCCCAATAAGAACACGCCACGTGGCCAGACTCAGGATTAAAAAAACAGAAATAGGTTCTATTAGATTTGCAAATTTGAAAAATCCATAACTTTAGTTCTACACGTCCAAATTTTGCAAACTTTATATCAATGGATTCAGAAAAGCAAGCCCTAGCCAACCATGCCAATTGTTTAGTAAAAAGTTTTTGTTAAATTGTTTGTTTTTGCAGAAACTTGTGTATGCTTGTTTAGGATATAAAATTTATACCAAAATGATTTTTGGGTTGAAATCTTTGCAAAATAGTTTGTTGTGAACCTAGTGACCCTAGGAACCAACTAATGGATTTAAAAATGTGTTTTGTGAAGATTGGGAGTAAATACTTGAATTAACTCATTTCTAGTCAAATAAAAATAATAATTTTGGTATGGAAATGATTTTTGAGAGAAAACCTTTGGAAAATGTGTTGATTCAAACCTACTGACCCTAAACACCAAGTTTTGTGAATTAACAACTTATTTGGTGAGAAATATAAAATTGTTACTTTGCAAAAAAGCATTTTCCACCACATGAAATAATGATTGATTTAAAAATGGTTTATAGATAAAACCCTTTTGCAAATGACTTTGACACTTTAGGAAAATGACCACTTTGAACCTTACAATGTTTAGAGCCTAGTAGAAACCAATTTTGCAAATAAAATTATCTTTTGCATGCTTGCATGCATAACTTTGTTTCTATTATTTTATGTGTGATTGATTTGTTTGATTGTTAATTGGAATACTAGTTGAAGTTGTGTTTGCTTGATTGACTTGTAGTGAAGTTAGAAGAGTGTGAGATTAGCAAGATCAAGAAGTGAACCAACATTCCCTACCAAAAAGGCAAGTGACACTATCATCCAAGTCCTATTATTTTCATTACACTTAGTGGATTTTGAAACATGCATGATAAGGACTACTATATTTTGCTATGCTAAATCCTATTAGGATACCCCTATATATTCCTTAGTGAAAACAATGTAGTTGTAAAATGCTTATCCATGCTATATATATTGAGAAGAGATACATGTTGAGATCATATGAAGTTGGGAAAAGACTTGTGTTTTATATAATAAAACAATTACTCAATGAACCACCTGGGTGGACAAGGATACACAAGTTTTGGACAAGGTGGCAACAAGAGGAACCATGTTTATATGGCAATCTCTTTTTGTATGTGCACCAAAAGAAAACCACCCAGGGACTTAGAGATTGAACATGTTTCTCGTACAGTGGCTTCCGTGTACAGCCACATGCTAAATGGGCACTGGCTTAGTCAACTAC
Source organism: Avena insularis (assembly GCA_023614405.1). Taxonomy (NCBI): domain Eukaryota; kingdom Viridiplantae; phylum Streptophyta; class Magnoliopsida; order Poales; family Poaceae; genus Avena; species Avena insularis. The sequence continues at coordinate 432,926,038 of CM042697.1, read as the reverse complement.
ATAGTGGAAGACCCATGCATTGGCCTCTTCAGGTTAACTAAATGAGGGAACTCGGAACCCTACATTGGTGCCTGGTAGACAAGCTAGCATTGTGTATTGGGAGGACCCTATGGAAAGACTTCGTCACATTCTCAATCTGCCAGTACTCCATCTTGGTGAGTACTTATCCAGCAGCCACTGGTGGCAACAAGATGAGAGTGTGCCTTGTGGGTAAAGTGTACAACTTCTGCAGAAGATCAAATTCTAAGTACTTAGCCGTGTCCCCGGTTATGGACAATACTGAGCAACTAAGGCCTGAAGCTATGGGAAATCTCGACATTCCAATTTCTAAAAGTAAAACTTGAAAGTGACAACAAGAGACTTGAAGCACTTGGTGGATTCCAAGGAGTTCAGAAAGAATTGACCAAAGATTTTCAAATGAGCAAAACTATTTTGAAAAGATAGGATAAAACTATATTGCTTTCTGCAAATGAGCCTAAAACCCTACTTAGCCAAATATGCATGTAATGATAGGATCCACTTATATTCTACATAGTAGTGAAACTTGCCAATACAATTCAAATGTATTGACCCTTGTGGCTGTAACTTGTTATGTTGCAGGTTTGATTGATTTAGTGAAAGGTGTGTTGTTTAGGATTACAAAGTCTACAACCAACATGTCTGCCTGTGGCACTTTGAAGGAAAAGGACCCCATGCTTATAGATATTCTGCTGCAATGTAATGTAATAGCCAAATGAGCTATGTGAGATGTAACAAATTATGTTATTTCTGGTTATAAAGTTGTATTATGACCCTTGTTTCTTGATATTACATCTTAACTGTGGATGCTAGCTATTGATCCAGGGACTAGCATTGTAAACACAGGGATCTCTACCTTATTAAAGGTTGGGACCTCTACATCTTCAGGGCTAGAACTACGGCTGCGAGTTTGAGGTCATGGGTTGGGTAGTTTTGCTCATGTTGTTTTAATTGTCGAGATAGATAAGATATAACTTTGCCTTCTTGCATTAGCACACATCCGAGACCGATCTTGGATGCGTCACAATACACGTCAAAGGGCTTCGTGATATCCGACATGATTAAGATTGGGGCTGAAATCAATCTTCTCTTGAGTTCTTGAAAACTCGCTTCACATTTGTCCGTCCATTCAAACTTCTTGTCCTTCTTCAACAATTGGGTCATGGGTCTGGCGATACTCGAGAATTCTTCTACGAACTTACGGTAATATCCCGCCAATCCGAGAAATGCACGAACTTGGGTCTGAATGGTTGGGGCTTGCCAATCTTCGACATCTTTCACCTTCGCAGGGTCAACGGCAATTCCTCCGGCTGATACAATGTGACCGAGGAATCCTACCTCCTGTAACCAGAATTCACATTTGCTAAACTTGGCATACAACTGATGCTCTCTAAGGGTTCCAAGAATGGTACTTAGGTGTAGCTCATGTTCTTCTTTTGATTTGGAATAAATTAGAATGTCATCGATGAAAACAACGACAAACTTATCCAGGAAGTCCATAAATCTTATTCGTGAGATTCATAAAATAAGCAGGGGCATTGGTTAATCCAAAAGACACGACGGTATACTCGTATAATCCATATCTGGTGGTAAAGGCAGTCTTTGGAATATCCATATCTGGTGGTAAAGGCAGTCTTGAGTTGGTGATAGCCGGTTCTAAGATCAATCTTAGAAAACACTTTGGCACCGGTCAACTGATCAAACAAATCTTCTATCTTGGGCAATGGGTACTTGTTCTTGATAGTGACATCATTCAACTTCCGATAATCCATACACAAACGGTTACCTCCATCCTTCTTTTCCACGAACAAGACAGGTGATCTCCATGGTGACGTACTTGGTTGAATCAATCCAATTTCCAACATGGCATCCAGTTGCTTCTTCAGTTTTGCTAGTTCAGACGGGTTCATAGTATATGGTCTCTGGGCTATGGGTCCTGTTCCGGGGATTAGTTCAATGATAAACTCGATATCCCGATCTGGGGGCATACCGGGCAAAACATCTGGAAATACATCGGGGTATTCACAGACTATCCGGACTTGGTCAATGGTAGGTTGGGCTATACTCTTGTTGCACTTGAATTGACGAGGTAAAGTTTCAGATATATGTTCGACTAATGACATGGATATGCCCTACGGGTACCCAATGTTAGCCTACCTGGTCCAGCCCGACGGAAGGCCCACTCGACGATCTGCCAGGTTCCATGACGCCTATGACGGTTCGGCTGATATGAAGCCCATATGGACATGGACTCTCAAACGTACAAGACAAGGAAACCTTAAGACTAGAGTTTGAATACAACTTGTAACCTACTCGTATCGGTACCTGAGACCTAGCCTCCCCATATATAAAGGCTAGGAGGGTCCAACGAGGAGGGCACCCCCCGATAGACTAGACCACAATAGATCTACAGATCTAGATCGGTCGACTCATACTTTCGCATACACACCTCCACGCCAGATTGCATCTGCACACCCCTGTAACCTTCGGTTCCGTCGTAATCAAGAGCAGACAAGCAGGAGTAGGGTTTTCCTTCTGAGGGCCTGAACCTGGGTAAACCTTGTGTCCCCGTGTTGCTTGTTTGCTAACCGTTCCACGATCTTCAGCATCCCCATCTTCTCCAAAACCCAAGTCCATAACAATGGACATTGATCAGATCAAACCTCGTCAATTGGCGCCGTCTGTGGGAACTGGGGGCGCTGATTGTGCGATCGTGACGGTCCCATCACCTGCGATCTATGACCCATTCATGGAGAAAAGCTGCGCCTGAAATCAAGATCCCAGAGGGATTCCTCGCCGCCACCGATCAGATCGCATCTGGCTCGGAATCTCTTCGGTGTCAAGATCTACATCGGAGCCAGCTCCAACAGAAGCAACCTCGTGTCCCACCAATGATGCTACCTCTACGTACGGAAATCCACCATGGACCGAGTCCTGATGATAAAACGTGTTTGTATGAGGACAGCTACACGTCAGTTTGAAGAGCATCCAGACAAAGGCATGTTTCCATCAGGAACGATCGGTGGAAACACCGCATGCAATCTGAAGAATAGCTAGATGCATCTACCGATCTTGAAAAATAAACAAGCCTCAGGAAGCATATACTATTCAGCGGCTCCTTGACGAGAAGTAATTAACAATTTCCGATTTTCCTGTTGCTACATGCACGTCAAAAACAAGATCGGTTTGGATTTCTAAACAAGGATAGCGGCAGATCAAACATCAATCAGCCAAGACCAATGCCGATTCTCAATAAGTTTGGCCACCAGTTTAAATTGGATCTGGATTTGAGTACCTGATGACATGGTCTCGAAAGTAAAAAAGAAGAAAATAATCGTATCAGATGAGCTATCTTGTTGATTGTCCAAATTGCAATGTACAATCGACCCAACAGGAAGCGTCGGCATCCGGGCGTACGCTCAACTTCCCGTTTTAGCCGCGCCGCGTGAACTTCGGATAACAGAGATCCAAAGATTCACCGCCACATCGACTCTGCTCCGTCACACGACTCCGTCAATCTCGACCACATATATGCCCTGACTACTCCGTCAAGATCTTACGCCCGTGGGATCCGCGAACTCCGTCGCGTGACCCGTTGTGGTCTTCGACCCTGACGACCTGCTGTACACCTCAACCACATCAACCTTCTACGATCTTCGATTGCAGCAAACTGCTGCCACCATCGGCCTCGGCGACCCGCTGCCGCGTTTGACTTCGGTCCGCCGCATCGGCTCTCAGACGCCGCCTCGACCACATCAACTTCACGCTCGGGGGCTATGCCCACTTGCCCACACGACTCGCGACCATCGACATCTCGCGGTTTTCGACTGTGACGACCCGACGCGATCTTCGATTGCGTAATCGTCAGATTGGCTTCAGCGAAAGCACGACTGGGGCTCCTTCGACTCAGTCATCCTCACGATCTTCGCTCCAACGACCGGGGCTCCCTTCCGCCTCGACGACCAGCCGCTGCCTTCGTTCCAAAGAACCCGCTGTGGTCTTCAACTCCCACGAGACCTGCTAGGTTTTCTCATGTGACCCGCTGCATCCTTTGGATGTGGCGACCTAATGCGATAATCTTCGGGTGAGGAACTAGCTGCAGCCATCAACCCCAGGAACTCGTCGCTGCTAAGAGTGCGGTCTGCCGCGTCGACTACGTCCGCCGCGTGACCCGCTATCCCGTCAATTTCGCCATGACAACCAACAAAGCTAAGTTTCCCTCTAGTTAGAGCTGATTTTTTTTAACTCGCACTCGAAACACTCGGGGGCTGTGCCCTCTTTGAGTAACCTAATGTGCCATCGGCTCCACGCACTCGAGCACCTCGAACGCGACAGCCCGAGTAGCTGATTCTGCCTGACCGTCGAATCCTTGAACTCCGAGTGCATCGGCAAGGTACTGAGACTAAGGGTAATCAGGCTAACGAAAAGGCCTAGCATACAGTCCAAAGGGTCGACTCGATCGGCACCAGAATCTTGCTATACAAGCTGAAAGGCAAATATTTTTTACAAGATACAAGTACTTCACAATTCGTCATGTTTTTCTGCAGCTTACAAGGATGACAAATGCGCTGAGCTATTCTATTGGGTCCTCCAACGGAGTTGACCAGCGCCAGTCACGTCAACAGACGCCAAGACCCGAGTTGAAGCATTTCTCGGAATGACCACATCAATCATCGACAAAAGCGGCGCTGGCCGTGCACCCGACAGAAGAAACAACGTCGACTTCATCCGCAACATCGAGTCCTTCCGGCTAAAATGCCGCATCACTCCGCTACGTCGATTCTTGGCTACTTATGTGTGAGACGCTGGCTCGATGCACTTCCGGGTTAGTGGTTTCTTCTCGCATGAGTCTCCACTCGAGTCTGCGACTCGACTAGACACTTGGGGGCTACTCCTATCAGGAGCGCTGGTCGCGCAATCGATGTACTTCCGGATCAGCAGCATGCCCACGAGATTGCCGACTACAACTCGACGATACAAGACTCGAGTCTCTGCCCGAGTCTACGACTCCGCCAGACACCCGGGGGCTACTCCAAACTGGACCGCTGATCGCGCACATAGAAGATCTTCAAGTGGCATGCTTCGATTCCTCACTCGAATCAATGATTCGACTAAGGACTCGGGGGCTACTCCTATCAGGACCGCTGGCCGCGCACCCGAAGCATACATAGTGTACTACGCCAATGACTTATTCTTCGAGTCCTACGTCGAGTCTACGACTCCACTAAGGACTTGAGGGCTACTCCCATAGGGAGGATGGATTCAAGCATCCGAAAAATTTGTGTCCTACGGACCTGAAGCCAAACAACGGCCGAATTAAAGTCTCGCCGAGTCTCACGATCGAATGCACACTGGGTTACTCCCATAGGGAGCGCTGGTCGCGCACCCTATGAACTCTTCGACTGCGATCCTACGGATCAGTATGCAAAAACTTTTCGGCAAATCTGCCCTAATTAACGCTAAGTGAGCAATGTCCTCTTTGGCCACCCGAAACACCTCCGCGGTGATAAACATTCGGATGCTATGTCTGCGACACAAAGATAAGACCTACAGATATCATCTGATGGCCTGGTAACGCACATCAAGGCCTCGCTAGTAAGAACTGCGTCGACAAAGCGATGAAAAATCCCGATGGACGCGTTGGGTACATCATTAAAATTTACTGGAATTCCACTCCTGTAAGTCCTCCGCGGCCTGAGTCGAATTACGCCAACATATGTTCCGGATTCGAGTCAAGGGACTCGAATCTGAAGAAGATCGTGTTGTTTTGTCCTAAGACAATTAACTGACCCTGATTCGTCGGGAGAGTTAGGCACACGCATCAACAATCCCTACACACTCAAAACATTCTCTAGAAAGACAGAGATAGCTGCACCCGAAGGATTGAAGAGTCCTCAGCCGAATCTACGATTCGACTGAACACTCGGGGGCTACTGACATGGATATGCCCTACGGGTACCCGATGTTAGCCTACCTGGTCCAGCCCGACGGAAGGCCCACTCGACGATCTGCCAGGGTCCATGACGCCTATGACGGTTCGGCTGATATGAAGCCCATGTGGACATGGACTCTCAAACGTACAAGACAAGGAAACCTCAAGACTAGAGTTTGAATACAACTTGTAACCTACTCGTATCGGCACCTGAGACCTAGCCTCCCCATATATAAAGACTAGGAGGGTCCAACGAGGAGGGAACCCCTCGATAGACTAGACCACAATAGATCTACAGATCTAGATCGGTCGACTCATACTTTTGCATACACACCTCCACGCCAGATTGCATCTGCACACCCCTGTAACCTTCGGTTCCGTTGTAATCAAGAGCAGACAAGCAGGAGTAGGGTTTTCCTCCGGGCTGAACTGGTAAACCTTGTGTCCCCGTGTTGCTTGTTTGCTAACCGTTCCACGATCTCCAGCATCCCCATCTTCTCCAAAACCCAAGTCCATAACAATGGGCATTGATGAGATCAAACCTCATCAACTGATACTCTAGTTGTACTGGTCATGGTTATGGCTTTCTTGGCACAGTCAATTAATCCTTTATGTTTGGCCATCCAATCCATTCCTAGTACTACTTCCAAACCTTTAGTTCCGAGTACTATAAGATTAGCATAAAAATATATGCCATGGATTCATATAGGGACGGCTTTGCAAATTTGCCTAGCCTTGGTGGTTGAACCGGGGATTTGAACAATCATAACATGCTTCAGTTTGGTTGGTTGAATCTTACTAGTGCATGCAAATTCTTCGGTGACAAATGAATGCGATGCACCAGAATCAAACAACACTCTAGCCAGTACTGAATTAATAGAAAACATACCCAGCACGACGTCTGGCGCTTCCTAAGCTTCTTCAGCATGCATGAGAAAAAGACGGTCGTTGCGGTTGAGCGAGTTCCCTGGGGCAAACCTTCTTCCTGGCTGAACACGATCCTGCTGCTAAGCTGGGGCATTTGCATTGGGGGCTGCGGCATTCTTCTTGGGGCAGTCGTTGGAGTAGTGACCCTTATTTCCAAAGTCATAACAAGTCACTTGCGACTTTTCCTTTCTTTAACAGCACGTGATTGCTTCCGATCCTCGGGCAATGTTGGTGTTGGCGGCAGCATTGTTGTTGTTGAACTTGGGTGGTGCACGGTTGAAATGGTTAGAGTTGCCGGGGTTGTTGTGATTTCCTCCGGTCCTTGGGTTTCCACGGTTGGGATAGGTCGGACGGTTCATCGGGGGTCTTTTGGTTCTCGGGGCAAATCCTGGAGATGGGTTGGGGCGATACTTTGGGGTATGATGGGTTCCTGGCTGATGCATCATGCGACGCTTGCGGTTCTCATTGGCTTGGTTGATCTTTCCTTCCATCTGGATGGCAGAGTCGACTAGGGCTTCAATATCGGCAAAGGGGATATTGACTAACACCGTCTGCATCTCATCGTGCAGACCATTCAAGAATATCTCTTTCTTCTTGGCTTCAGTGTTGATCTCATCCGGGGCATACCTAGCTAATGACAAGAATTTGTCACGGTATTCCACTACAGTCATCCTTCCTTGCTTTAGCTCTCTGAATTCATCTCTCATCCTCTTGATCAAACCCGGTGGCACATGGGTTCTGCTGAACTTGACCTTGAATTCCTCCCAGGTCATCATCTGTCCTCTGGTCATCGCACGAACGCTGTTCCACCATGATTTGGCGTCTCTGGCTAGATAGTGGGTGGCGAACAGAACTTTCTTGTTAGCTTCCACTCCGGCGACTTCCAGGTTGTTTTCCATGGTTTGCAGCCAATTATCTGCGTCTAAGGGCTCCTCTGACTTAGTGAAAATGGGTGGGTTGGTATTCTGTAAATTCTTGAGCTTAGATCCATGGTTGTCCTGATTTCCTTGGCCTTGATTGTTGTTGGCCATCTGAGAAATGTGCTGAAGGGTGGCTAAGTTGGCTTGACGTTCGGCTCTTTCAGCTTCACGGTCAGAAACCAACAATTGCAGGATATGCAACATCGGGTCTGGAGATGAACCACTTCCTCCGCGTGGTATCTGAAGATTGAGATAGATCATGAGGAAAGAGGGAAATTTATAAGGTTCAGTGACTTTGAAAAGTTTTTAAAGTTTGACTCAGATTTTTTTTGCAACTTGCTTTTCATTCATTCATAGCACACGATACAAACACACACCACAAAACAAGAAAAACATATGGTTTTAAGAACCATTCTGGAAACTACGATACAGTGGGACCGAATACAACTCACTACGCTAGTGCTCAAGTGCTACTACTCCTTGGAGTCGGTGTAATCGTCATCCTCATCCTCCTCATCGTCATCGATGAAGTCGAAATCCTCCTCATCAGTGAAGAAGTCCATAGCCTGATCCTCTAGAAAATCATCATCATCGCTGAGATAGGAGTAGGGGTCTCCATGAAGATCCTCTCCGGCATTTTCCCTTTCCTCCAACTGCATGTCTCTCTCATGGATGGTCTCCTCCAAATCCAAGATACGGTGGCGAAGACGGGCACTGATGCACTCCTTCTTGTCAAGATGACGGCGGCGAGACTTGCGATCCTTCGCTAGCATGGCGATGGTCTGATCCTTCGTCTTGATGATGGCGGACTTGTGGTTGGAGTAGTAACGGGCATTGTCCAGTTCTTGCTGACGATCATACATCATGAAGCTAAGGTGGTCCAACTGAGTCTTCATCTCGGGGTGGTATGGGGCTTCCAGTGTCTATCCCATAGCATCACTCCTTGGACAAAACTCAAAGCGGGTACCCTTGATCTGGTTGATACTCTGCCCACGCAGACAGGCAAGAGCTTCCTGCATGGCCCTGGCGAGTCCATCGAGCCAGTTGTTTTCTCTTAAGGTGAACTGAATTCCCTCAGCAGTGGGAGGTTCAATCTTTTCTTGGAGACTTGCAACAATTAGCCACTGCAGATCTTCTCCTCCTTGATCATTGAGCTGAGCTCCGAAGAACTCGGGGTGTGGATGCTCCAGAAGTTCCGAAAGCTGGTCCAAATCCCGCTCAAATATAAGGTCTCCTCCATTCCCCAACTGATAAAACTTGTTGTACTTCACGTCCATCTATAAGAATATAGGATGAGTAAGTTAGTAGAGTGATCAAGTGTGTCAAATTTTATGTATTTTGCAAGAGTTTTTGAGGAACATGATTTTTTATGAAAGAAACAAGGTGATAAGAATGGGAATAAATTTTTGTAAATATTTGCTTCCTTTGGTTTTGAAACTAAGTTTTTGATTCAAACGTCCAGTCTAACTAGGGTCTCCTATGGTCAGGATGACTCTGATACCAACTTGTCAACACCCAGATATTTAATCCCAGATGCCTGTTATGCCATACATCGCAATCCCAGGATTACCATTTTTGCGAGAATAACAGATTTGGATACCACAGTACATCGTCCATTACAAACCTTACATAGGGTCTTACACAAATAAGGATCTCATGATCCAGTTCTTAATACAACTCAAGCAGCGGAAATACGTAATAATAAAGGTAGCATAGGCGAAGCTCCATCTTCGGGGTCACAGACAATGCTAACGATGGGAGATGATCCTAGTTGTCGTAACCTTCCTGGGGTCCATCATCCTAGTACTCCTCTTCATAGTCTGGCCACGGGAAAGCCAAGGACAAAGCCATGAGTACTCTTTAAGTACTCGCAAACTAATACTAACAGTGAAAGGGGTTTTTGTAGTAGGACACTAAGCTCTAGGGTTGTTTTGCAAAAAGCCAGATTTACCTCTACTAAGTTCAGAAGCAAAGAAACTAGTTTGAAATTTTATAACACCTAAGGGAGAACTTGAATTTCATATCACAACTCTGTTGTGGTCAAGTCAAAATCTCAATTCATTTCATAAGTCATTTTGAAAACATCTGATGGGGGAATAGTATGGCCATCTAATCGTCCATATAATCGGATGCGGCTATTCGAATAGTTTGACACTCTGCAGAGATTGTACACTTTCACCACAACATTCGATACATTCGTCAGGAACAAATCCTGAATTCACCATACTCAGTATGCGGATAATCAATCCTAACCTTTCAATTACATGCCCTAGTACAGGCACCTCTCTTGTGAGTTGGCCTCCCAACCATGACCAACTGTCATCTTGGGTACTGCACAGGTGGACAATCTTCACAAGGTAGCCTCACCTCAGACCTTGGCCGTGAGGGAACCCATACTAAGGTATATAAGTTTCCTGTCAAGCCCTACCCAATTTTCGGGTATTGTGGTTGTACGGTAAAATTGGAATGGTATCGCATCAAGACAACCATCAGTTTTATAAAGGGCTAAGGCTCATGCCTCAACATTTTCATCACCAAAATCATATGGTGTTTCGGAAACACATGTCAAAACATCTCATTAGAATGACTCATCATTCTAAGGTTTTCATAACCATTTTCACCAGTATTCCCATCTAAAGTTGATCAAGTTCTATGCTTAGCACTAGCATCTACAAGTGGGGTAAGTACTAATGAGGGGTGGTAATTAAGGGGAGATTAATTGAGTTCAATCTCATGGCTTAGGATGACATCAAGATTATCTAGCTTAGGCCAAATTTTATGCTCTTTATGCAACCTTCAATTATCTTCCTAGAATCTATAAGTTACTTAAGTGAACTCTAAGAGAAAGCTTTGATAAAGAAATAAAGTATAAAGCTTGCAAGTAAAACTAGGATTGGGTTATCAAGTGGGTATGATCACATATGCTTAAGGCACATAATTGGCATGGTAACAAGAAAGTATTTGCTTGCATAATTGCAAGTATAAGCTTGCTAAGGTAGGGTATCTTGCAAGTGTTAGCTTGCTCAATCAACTAGTAGTATTAGGCTTGCATAGGTATCAGTATCAGCTTGCCTTGTGCAGAGCAGTGGTTGAAGTTCTCCTCGGCTTCTTCTTCGTAGTATCCTCCTTCCTTCTCGTATCCTTGGTCGGTACTAGCGTCTATAAATAAATACGAGGTACACAATCACCAAACAATACTTAACTACTTTCAATCATCACATAAAAGGGTTCTATAGATGATCTAGCATCATCACTAGCATTCAAGATTAAAGCACTTGCATTATTGATTTATTTTTAGAAAAGTAATTTCTACTCATTGAAAAACTACTTAAGATTTAATATTCTCCAAACCAAACATGGTATCATATTGAACATGTCATCACCACATATTTAAGTCCATGGAAATGTGATTTAAAGTGGTGTCACAATTTAATAAGGTTTAACCTTTTATTTCAATTAAATAAAGTGACTAGAAATGCCTATGTGGCATTCTTTTATTACTTGAACATTATTTCTGTAAGTACACCCAAATGTTTTTATATATTATGAAAGGTAGGATCAAATGTGATTTTTGAGAGTTGTAATCAACTCAAAATCTATTATGGTTGAAATTTGAAAAATGTTTGAATGCAGAAAAGCTTCTGACTTGTTATTTTTACCAAGGTTGATCTACAGATCCAAATGATTTGAATCCAACGGGCTTGGATTAAGCATTTCAATACCTTTCTAACAAAATTGGTTTCATTCAATTTGGTTCACTGAATCGAGCTGGGTTGATTTTTGAAACTAGGTACAGAACTGAGTTTGAATATAAATAGAAAAAGCTAAATTCAAACGAGTGGGCTGCGCGGGAAAGGTTATTGGGCCGGCCCAGTGTCACTCCAAGAGCGCTGGGCAATCGATGTGGGGGTTCCACCAGTTAGTGGCTCATAACACGCGAAGCGGTACGGGGCGATCTCGGCCGCACGATCTAAGTCTAATTGAACGGCTACGGCTCATCGTCCACGTCGGGCATCGCCGGCGAGACAGAACCCTAACGCGGCAGGTGGGGGTCGTGTGAGGCTCACCGGGGCTCAGGCGAGGGTTGGCGATGGGGGAAAACGACGAAGGCGACGACGGCGATTCTCCTGGCACCGGCATCTCCTCCTGGGTCGGCTCCAATCGATGGCTTCCTTCTTCTCCAGCAGCGGCGGGCTCCGGTGAAATTCCGGTGATGCGCTGCTCGCCTTGCTCCGGGAGTGAGGTGGGGTGGTTCTGGGTGAGAGGGGAGTATAATGGTGTGAAGAAATCGAGTGGGGGATGCCTCTATTTATAGTGGTGAGAGGGGACCGACGGGCGCGGGCTGATCTCGTCGTGGTCGACGGCACAGAGGGCTATCGGCATGGGCGACGGTAGGGGACAGTGCTATGCTCCCTGGTGAAGCTGAACGGCGTGGTGGCGAGGCGTGGGGCGGTGCTGATCGGTCGGAACGCTTCGGCGCTCTAAGCGTGTCCGACGGAGGTTCTGATGGCGCACAGCGCACGTGGTCCGCGCGGCGGCGAACGGGCGTGCCTGAGGGGTTGCTGGGGTGGTGGTGATCACGCGTGCACACGACGAAGGCGACGCGCGGTCTGTGGGCGTGTGTCGAGGGTGGCGCACGGGTGTGCTCTCGGCATGCTCGCAGAGAAGCTTGGCATGGCTAGGACGTGTGGTCCAGTAGCTGGCATTGCTCGAAGCTGGGATAGGGAGTGGTGGTGGGGTGCTGGCTAGCTCCCAGACAAGGTTGGCGAGGCTAGTGTTGCTCGTAGCTTGCTGTCGACCATGGGGAGACAATGGTGCTCTTGGCCTGCTCACCATTGATGACAATGGCCAGCTTATAGTGGTGCTAGAGATTAGTTAAGGTTGTTAGATGATCTACTAAGGCTAGTTGTATCTAGAGAGGGAACAAGTTAGGCCCAAAACACTGCTCAACATAGTGTTTTTGATTTTGTTGATTTGAATCTGCAACCTGTTTGATGAAATGGCCGCATGAACTTAAGTTTTGAATTTTGAAAAGATTTTTGGTGGGTGTGCTAGGCATGTGTTGAGGGTTCTGTGGATGCTTGGGTTTTGAAAATTGAGCTTGTTTGAGTGGTTTTTGAAATAGTGGGATCTTCCCATATGAAATAGATTCAATTTTAAATTGTCATTTAAACTAAGCATTTGAATGTTTTTGGATGATCACAAAGTGGACCTTGATACCTTGTTATGAGTACTATAAAGGGGTGCAAAGATCCATACATGTTTTTGTTAAGTTCTGAAAGTTAGAGATAGCCAAAGTAGGCATGGGAGTTAAATTGGCCAAAATGACCATTCACTTAATTTGTTTGTTTTGACTTGTTTGTCTTTGGAAAAAGTTTGGAGATTATTTATATGATGTTTATTTCACCTAAGAATTATTTTACAAGCAAGTAAACACAGAATCATGGCAATTCAAAGGAATCCAAATTTTAATACACACACATATGGATGCTTTCATATTTTTAATTAGAAAAGTTTTTATTAACCCTAAATTTGATGATCCAAGTTTAGTATTTATGGGATGTTACACCGGTTCCCTGGATTATTTTCCATATGCACTAACCCAGCCATGTTGATTAATCATGCCCCTATGGGAGAAGGTGGATGATCTCATTTAGACGATCTTTCAGCCTAGATGATCTCACTTAGTGGATGCAACTCCAACATGAAATTGAGGAAACTAAGCCTTCCGATGCGATGGCCAGGTTGTCCTAGTTGCTAGAGCCATCGAGTACCATTTCCTTCCACTCCCAATATCTAAAGCTATGTTAGGGAGCTTTGGTAGCATATGCGGAAAAAAATTGGGCGGCGAGAATTCCCCTCAAAATCAAGATCTTTACCTGGCAGCTTCACAATATTTCTTTAATTGCTCAGCGGTGGCCTAGTTCTTGTGGGCATGGGTCATGAGGATGCTATATTGCAATGTTGTTTTGGGTAGAACTAGGAAGCGGCTTTGATTTTCTTTGCAGCCCAATGCTGGCCCATTTGGACAACAAACAAAAAATACTATAGAAGGATTCCCCCATTAACTAGTTGATTGTGTCCATAAAATCATCATATATCTGCAGCAATGGCGACCACTCCGGTAGCTCAAGGATCATGCATTGATGGATGAGATACTGAACTTGGCGAGGCAACACTATGACAACACCCACTCCCAAGAGGTATTGTCGCTTCTATCTTAGCCAGTTGGTCGTTTGAGTTGTAGTAATCCTACACCCCTCAATTTCAAGGAATAAGGCGCACACGTATTTCAAAGCAAAGTTTTATAAAATAAATGGAGGAACTAAATTTTATTATATTATGTAAAATTAGTATTGTTGGATTCATATTGAAACACACTTTTCAATGATGCTAATTTTATACCAACGTTCTTTATATATTTAAAGTAAATCTTGGTCAAAGAAAAAACACACAAAACAAAGATACCTTATTCCTTGAAAGTAATTTGTTGGCTTGTTTGTTATGTTAGTTGTTCATGTAGCGGAATCTTGCTGTGTGAGACTCCGCTATATAAGGGGATTTATTAATTTAAAGCAGGGCACCCTTGGAAAAATGTCCTTTGTAACTCCAACTTCTTACAAACTCTCAGACACCAAAACATATTGATGCTCTCTCTTCACGGTCGGCGTTGACTTGACAAGATATTTGTAGATAGACTCCATCTTTCTGTTAGTTTATTGCATTAAAGTTGCGAGACCAAGATTTTTGTGAAGTTGTTACCACATACTCCCTCCACTCCAGATTATAAGATGTTTGATAGACTAAAATAGGCTATTGTACCAAAACATTTTATAATTCAGAATAGAGGTAATAGGTAATAAAGTTTATCGGTTGTTCTTTGTGTTCTTTTCCATTAGTTTACACGCATTGTGTGCCTAGTGAATAGTACGATTGCACGAGTGTAGGCGGAAACGTTCACTCCTTATCATTTTGGTAAATCTACAGGGTTTTAAAAGATTTTCCACTTTACACATACTCATAGTATCTTTTTCGCATACGACCCGAAAGAGTTGGGTTCCATTACCAACAGATAACAGAACAACCAGTCTGAGTACCCAAGATAGCAAAACAAAATAAATTAAAAGAAGTCTCCAAGCTAAAGTTTAACCAGATAACCACAGACCACAACTAAAGAACACCGAGCACAGCAAGAGTGATACCACAGAACCACAATCTAAAAGGAAAAATGAAACTGTCTAAACCACTCCCTATCACAACCCGAGGTTGGCAACCTCCCAGGTGTTCTTTTGTTCCTTTTTGTTCAGCGTTCAGATGTATCAGTCTCTGCTCCATCTCTAGTGTTCTTGATCCTTAGAGTGGAAGCACGACTCGCCATATTATGCACCTGGGTAGCCAAGTTCTAGAGGCGATTTTAGCACCCTCCTCCATGATGCCCCAGTTACCTTCACTTTGCAGACCTGCCCAATATCGCAAAAAGGCACACATATAGCAGATTAGACCCAAAGGGGAAGATGACAGCTTTTCTTCAAAACAAGCATGATTTCTACTTTTCCACAGTGCTCAGTAAAGAGCAGCAATACAAACAATGTGAAAATTAAATCCAAAGGGAAGAAACTTCACAATCCACCAAAAATATTGAGTAAAACAAGAAGGTCTAGACTGGGCACCTAACACGGAAGCAACCGAACTCCACATATAAACAGCCGCACGGCAAACAAAGAAAAGATGATTGATAGTTTCATCAAAAGGACAAAAACGATAAACATAACTACCAACCCACTTTCTCCTCTTCATATTATCCTTGGTTGCAATTGCATTGTGTCAAATTAACCACAGCCAGATTTTAATTTTCAAAGAAAGTTTTGCTTTGGGTACTATTTTTGGGTACTCGTGCTAGGGATGGATATTAAATTTAGAAGTACATGCCATGGATGAAAGAAAACTCGACTCAACTCGTTAATTTAACAAGTTCAAAAACCCTTCTTGATTGACTCGGTAAAAGCTTGAGTTGGCTAGTTGAGGTTGATAGTTAACACAATGATTTCATTATGTTGGACAAATAAAAAATACGATTAAATGTAGAAATACTATGGCATAGTCAGATACTACATATTGACACTTTGTGCTTATATAAACCTCACACATAAGAAATATTGCAAAATATACTTCCTCCGTCTAGAAATAACTGACTTCGTTTTGTCTACATTTGAATGTATCTATGCCTAAAATAAGTCTAGATATATTTGAATCTAGACAAAGCCAAGTTAGTTATTTCTGGACAAGAAAGTATAATTGATTGATCTGATGCAAGTTTTCTAATTATTCTTTAAACTTAGGATGGTAAATGATGTGAATGCATTTGTGAGATTAACAATATGACATGACCACTTCTCGGTGCATGTAGATAGAAGTGGAAATGCTTGATGTTATTTGCATGACTAGACTAACAGATAAATTTGACGATGTCACCAAAGATCCTTCATTTAGGAGAGTAGCGACAAGAACAATGATAACATCCATTGGCCTAGAGTGGCATTATTCAACAATTGTAATGTTGGTCTGGCTCTCCGTGAAGTGTGCACATCGGGAGCATGCTTCACATAGACCAATAAACAGTTAGATCCAATCATGTGTGTGCTAGACAATGTGCTTGTGACATCTGATTTGGAAATCAAATACCCAATGCAAGTATTGTGGGCAGAAATTAGGCTCGGTTCCGACCCTACACCCCTGATTCTTCATACTAACGGGATTTTCCTATGATGGCTTCTTGTTTCGCAGTAGAGTCGGCTTGGTTTCTGATTCCATGTCTCACACAAAAGGTTGTGAGCACCTGGAACTCCCTCATTTATAATCATAGGTTTTGCCGAGATCCTTTAGATCTGTGGTATCATCAGATGAGGGGCCTACGCTAGATGTTGCGAGGCTTGAATTCAAATCTGGAGGGAGGGAACTAAGCGATAGAAGAAAGAGATCCTCTCCCAAATCTAGACTCTGGATCTAAATGCCAATACCGAGTGCTAGATGAGGAAGCTTGTGCCTTCAGATACCATATTGTGGACCAACTTATTCAAATCTGTGCGGGGGAGGAGGAATATTGGCGATAGAGGGGAAGACAAACTTAACAAATAAAGAAGATGCGAACACTAGGTCTCGTCCGTGCCATCACAAATGGTAGGAAATGTAAATGTTGCATTCTATCCATTGTTAGTGAAAATATAGTTGATTACTAGAAAAGAATCCAGTCTAGATCACATCAACAACTTCTATAGAGAGTTGATGGGGGAGAGGAAACAAAATTCTTCTCTCTTGCCAGCGATATTTGGATAGAGGAGCTAAAGTATCTCAGGAGGAAAACAACCAGTTGGTATTGTCCTTCCTCCTGGAGGAGCTAGATGATTCCCTCTAGAGCACAAATACTAACATGGCACATGGCCCGAACGGGTTCATGGTGTCTTTCTTTAAGGCCTATCACAATGGAGTGTATCTTAATACATTTTCATAGAAGATATAAGTATCTAAGAGACACCCTCTCCAATGCATTGTATCTTGGAGGTTGTATCTTAATTTAATGTTTTTGCTCTTATGTATACATTTGATTGGACTATCAAGACTTTTTGCCTATGATTACCTTCATTGTATCTTAGAGGTGTATCAGTCTCTGCTCCATCTCTAGTGTTCTTGATCCTCGGCTTGGAAGTATGACTCGCCATATCATGCACCTGGGTAGCCAAGTTCTGGAGGCGATTAGCACCCTCCTCCATGATGCCCCGGTCACCTTCAGTATGCAGACCTGCCCAATATCGCAGAAAGGCACACATATAGCAGATTAGACCCAAAGGGGAAGATGACAGCTTCCCTTCAAAAAAACCTCGATTTCTACTTTTCCATAGTACCCAGCAAAGAGCGGCAATACAAACAATATGAAAATTAAATTCAAAGGGAAGAAACTTCACAATCCACCAAAAATATTGAGTAAAACAAGAAGGTCTAGACTGGGCACCTAACACGCAAGCAACCAAACTCCACATATAAACAGTCGCACGACAAGTAAAGAAAAGATGATTGATAGGTTCATCCAAAGGACACGACAAACATAACTACCAACCTACTTTCTCCTCTTCATATTATCCTTAGTTGCAGTTGCATTGTGCCAAATTAACCACGGCCAGATTTTAATTTTCAAAGAAAATTTAGCTTTCCAAAGATGACGAACCCACATCAGAGACTTAACAGAAAAAATCTCCGATTTGCTATACTTCCACTTAGGTTTGTCAACTTCATCACTAAGCCTCAGACTAGCCAACAAACCCCTCAACTCCCGCCACTGATTATCCAACCTGGGAGATAACCATCTCCTAAAAGTAAAAAACCACCCCAAGTCACTTATTTCTCTAACTGTGCCAACCTGCTGGTCACACACCCCATATAACTCTGAGAACTTCTCACAAAGGAAGAAATTACCAAGCCACTGATCATGCCAAAAATCAGTTTCCCTCCACCCCCCCCCCCCCCCACACACACACACACACTTCCATTTTCTTCTAGATAAATAGATCTGTCTAAATCTCATAAGATCTTCCCAAGCAGCAGAATCATTTTGCTTAACTTTAATTCTTCAAATACCATGTGAAATTCCATATTTCGCCTTAACAATTTTTTGTCATAAGCCATCTTCCACTTCCAACTTCCACCACCATTTGCATATCAAACAGATATTAAACAGCTTCAGATTTTGACTCCCAATCCCCCCTTCTTTTTTGTTCTACATACCAAGGACCATTTAACCATATAATACTTCTTTTTATCACTTGATTCTTCCCAAAAGAATTTCCTAATTATCTTAGTGTACTCTTCTAGGTTAGTATCCGCCATGATATACATGGACATATGATAAATGAGAAGGCTGCTAAGAGAAGACTGGATTAGAGTAAGCGTACCATCAATTGGCGATGAATTGCCAACCCAACCATCAAGCTTTTTCCTCAACTTATCAGCTAAAGGACGAAGATCCGCCACATGTGGTGCCACAATTAGGGACACCCAGGTACTTGATGGGCCAATGACCAAGTTGGCAACCAAACATATCCGCATACAACACTCCCTTATCACTATCCTCCAAAACCATCATGATTTCACTCTTAGCAAAATTAATCTTTAAACCCGACATCGCTTCAAACTTATACAAAATCAATTTCATGTGAATCAATTGTTCCATATCATTCTGAATTAATAAAATAGTATCATATGCATACTGTATAATGGATACACCATGATTTATTTAGATGAGGAACTAATCCTGTCAACATCCCAACATTTGTGTTTGATTAATTATTTTGGCCAAACTTTCCGCAGCCAAGTTAAAAAGGAAGGACGAGATGGGATCAACCTGTCTCACCCCTCTATGGCTATTAAAATCTTTCCTTCTTTTATCATTAATTTTAACACACAGAGTACCATCTTTTCTCAAACGCACACATACCAACATTGGAATTCAACCCTTTTTATTCGCTCCTCTTGTTCGAGAAGATCCATGGTGTTGCCGTCGTGGGGCAGAGCACAACATGGCGACAGTGCTACGAACGAGACGCTAACATCAAGAAACTAAAGACAAACATGGGAATCACACACACACGGGTGGACAAGTCACAGAGGAAGTCCTCGTTCCAAAGTATCCTCTGTTTCTCCAAACCATCTTAATTATTCCACACACACAAGCCTACGCCTCCGTGGTTCAGGCGTCCACGATGTCGCCGTTGTTGATCGCCGCCAGGACCATCTCCGGGTGGAGCGCCGGAGTCGCGTTCTTGATGGTCCCGTCGATGGCGTTCGGCCGGCCGAGCGCCTTGAGCGCCAGGTGCGCCGCCTTCTGGCCGGAGATCATCATGGCGCCGAACGTCGGGCCCTGTATTGTGAGAGACAAGACAGATCCTCAGTCCAAAAAAAATTGTGAGAGATTCAGATCAAGAACCCGTGTAAAAGATGTCAAATTTTCGTAGTGGTACCATTCTCGGGGCGCCGTCGATCTCGGCGACCTCCATGCCGGTGACGATCATGCCTGGGACGACCTCGCGGGTGAGGCGCACGATGGCGTCCTCGGCCGTGTTCATGTCAAGCGCTTTCATCCCGGGCACGGTCTCGATCATCCCGATGTCCTGGAGCCTCTTGACTCCCGTGGCACCGAAGGGGCCGTCGTGGCCGCAGGAGCTCACCACGACCTTGGCCTCCATGACGTTGGGGTCCATGCAGGACTGCGTGTCGTGGTTCATGGACACGAGCGCCCAGTTGGTGACGACGCCGGCGACGCGGTTCTCCTTGACGATGAGGTCCTCGACGGCGACGGCGTTGAAGAGCTTCACGTTGGGCCGCGCCAGGAGGCGGCTCATCACGGTGGAGGTGAAGAGGGCCGCGTGCTTGATCACCACGTAGTCCTCCGTCTCGTCGTACTCGATGTTGAGCTCGTCGAGGAAGAGGTGCGCCGGCTTGCGCACGACCATGGCGGAGAAGAGCTGGCCGCCGAGCCAGGCGCCGCCGCCGGGGGACACGGACTGCTCGATGATGGCGATGCTGATGGAGGGGTCCTTGGAGAGCTCGTACGCGCAGGACAGCCCCGCGGAGCCGGCGCCGACGATGACCACGTCGGTGTCGGCGTAGGTGATCATGTCGGTCATGTACCGGCGGGTCATCTCGCGGGAGACGATGGACTCCTTGATGGGGCTGAACTTGAAGGCGTTGAGGTCGTAGGGAGGGGTGGAGGAGGAGATGGAGTTGCAGATGGCGCCGGCGCGCGGGGTGGCGACGCAGGACGGGGTGCGCGCGGCCGCCGGGAGCCGAGCGCCGGCGAACGAGGTCTTGAGGAGGCTGGAGGCGGCGGTGGCCATGGCTGCCATGTGCAGGTGTGTCTCTGCTGGCTTCAGGAGATGAGTGGAGTGAGAGCGTGCGAGAGGATAAGGCGCAGTGGAAGGGTACAAGAAGGGGAGGAGGGGACAAATATCTGGAGATTGTGTGTACGTGCGGCCAGATATCAGGATGTCAGCCTTTTGGACTCATTCGGGATATTTTCGGAAGCCCTTTCGGATCCTCTCGCAATTGTTTCGGAACTAGAGCATCTGTAGATTCCGCATCGGTTCATTTGCGGTTTCAGATTTGCATCGGTACATCAGACGAAATTAACTGCAATTTTTTTAAAAAAAAGTCTTGGCAGTAGGAGAGTTCGTCATCATAAATACAAACCAAAATCATGCCGACCATAATCGGCATTTCACCAAACCACGAGCTAGGGCTCGAAACCCTAGCAGATCAACTACTAACCCAAGCCAACGACTCTACTATCCGGGACATCTACGACATGCAGGGAGATGGCGCCGCTCTAGTCGGAGTCGTTGTCGATGAAGACGAAGCCGAAACGCTCTGCGCGGCTCCAACGCACGCCCTCGCGAAATTGTGCCTCCTCCTCTTCCCGAGACTCGCGCCGACACTTGGCCTTGTCCCAAACGTCGGTGAAGAGCGACATGCGAGAGTTCTGCACCGCGGCGAGGACCAGCGGGTCGTCGACGCTGCTCATCTCATCGTCCGTGTCATTGACCGCGAGCCCGCATGTTGCACCTGCAGTTGTTGCTACTACAGGGGGGAGAGCGACGCGTCCAGGCATAACCGACGAGTGGCGCGCAGATGCCTGCGAGCTGTCGGCCTCCGCGTGGTACACACCATGGTAGTTGCTCATCCCGAGCAACACCAGAGAAGAGGCGTGCCTCCGGGAGAGTGCTCCACACCGACACGCGGCGTTCGATATGCACACACGACACTCCTCTTTCGACGTCACGAGTTGTGACACGTTGCAGAAGATCCTCCACGGTGGGACGAAATGACACCCCCACGACCAAAATTGACCGGCATTTGGCCCACCATGGGTAGATCGGGGGTGCAGGGGCTACTGGCGATGGCGATATGGGTTTCGTGTACAAAATCGGGTGATGCCGGAGTTTTGTCTAGGGCTTATGTGGTGGGGAAATGTCGATGCGGGATGATCCCGCATATTGACCACCTTGACCCGCGGGCGGTGATATGCGGGCACCCGCATAATTTTTTTGGGCCAAGCTCATATGCGGAATTTTCCCGGATCGTTTTTTACCTAAACCCACGAAACAACCCAACTTTTTGCGGGTCGGGATGTTTTGCGGGATCTGCTAGAGATGCTCTTAGACGCAACTCCACCTGCAACCCAAAAGGTGCTCGCCTACTGCTTCGGGAAGCCGTTTGGGGCACCGGTCCAAACCACCGACAGTTTTCGTGGGCTTCCGACACTAGCGTTCCCCAGCAAACAATCCTCAAATCATCGTGATCACAAACATGCGAAATTTCATTCAAAATTATGGCTTTTACATAGTTTTTAAAAGATTTTGAACCTAAAACTAAACTAACTAGGGGTGGCGGTAGCGCCAGAACGCGTCGTAGTCCATGTCGTCATTGCGCAGCTAGAGATAGGGTTTACGTCTAATCGTCGCCATAGTCGCTGATGTTGATCTAGGTGAGCTGCGGTCAGGGGTATGGACAGTCCGCCTATTGTGGAACCTACACCTACAGCGTGGGCGGCCGAGGAGGTGACATCCCCAGCTACGGAAGAGGAAGTCTTAGCCCAGCGCAAACTCACACAGGGTCTCGAATGTGTCCGTCCGCCTCCTCCTCGAGCTGCACCTGTTCCTCGGACCTCTTGTAGGTCCATATCCATTGTTGTAGCGGCATCTCATCCTCCTGCTCGATGACAACCAAGTAGGCGAGGTAGCCCTCTCAGTCCATCGTGTCATCGCCAGTCTCGTTGCCAGGCACCTCGTCGTAGCCCCATGGCATACAGGGCTCCAAGTCCACAACCGGCAACGGTAAGCGGAAGACAATGCCGCCCGTCCGTGGCAGCGTGTGGAAGTACCGGTGGCACCCCGTCACGACGGAGATGACGCCTCCTTTACCTGCCTAAAGTATGACAGTCGCTGCCATGCAGAACGACATCACATGCGATGAATGCCGCACTCGGCATGGATAACACCAACGTCGAGGTGGTCCTAGTACTCGTGGCGAGCATCGCGATTCCATGGTCTATCATATGTGTCGTTCGGCTTCTACACTACCTCGTCGCGCTCTGCTAAAGGAGCACCACCCATAGGGCGTGGTCGGCCCGTATTTGGTTCGCTTGCTACGCTTGCTTGAGGGTTGTGCGTCGCTGTTGGATCACCTCCGAAAGATCTTCATCGTGCGGAAAATACGGGATCATGTAACCATCGATGCTGATGTTCCATTAACTAGGGAGGCTCAAGTCCGGCGGCACACGAGAAGGTTGTTCTTGGCCCCGAAGGTCGCCTCCTAGATGGTGAGGCTGCGCGGCTACAAAGTACACATGTTGCATGTGCCGCCTTTGTGGCCTGCCTCGCCATCATGGTGGCCCATGGCATCTGATGAGGAAGGTGGGGAGGAACAAGTAGATGCGGGGGGAGGAAGGCGAGGGGAGGCAAGTGACTACATCAGTGAGAGAGGGACACTCCGTTTTTATGGGATCTAAGGAAGGTAGGTGAAACCACTAGCGCGCCATTACTCCCGCACATCGGTATTCGAGCCATTGATGTGTCACAACAAGGGAGGAATGACATGTGAAAACCAACGAAATTGGGCAGTCGCTGCAAGCCTTTAATTCCGCAGACTTGGCCGTCGTGTGGCTGTCAGAGGGCATGCGCGACCAATCCAACATGGCGTCAGCTGCTGACGCCCCCGGTTTACCACGTGGGTATGGGTCGGTATGTTGGAGAAAAAAATAGACCTCGCCTAGCGCCAGCATCTGTTAGGAGTTGCTGATGCGGGTTAGTTTTTGGTACAAACCCAAACTCCATTTGGAGACGGTTAGGTCGCCTAAACGAGTCAGCCATGTTCCTATAAGCATGGTAATGTGTGACTGACATGGATATGCCCTACGGGTACCTGATGTTGGTCTAGCTGGTCCAGCCCAGCAGAAGCCCATGAAGAAGACGTACCGAAATCATGAAGTCCCCGAAGATTTCGGGTGGCCCAAGCCCGACGAATACTCGACTCCTTGAAGAACACGACTAGGTTTAGATAGAAACTTAAAGGGGAAAATGTTAATCTATAACCGACTCGACCTAACCCCGAGACCTGGCCTCCCCATATAAAGGCCAGGAGGGCACGGCAAGGAGGTGATACGTCGTAAACAAATCTATAATTTTTGATGCTCCATGCTTATTTAGTATCCACTTTGATATGTTTTATCTATACTTTAAGGTATTTTTATACACTTTCTAGAACTAACCTATTGATAAGATGTCGCAGTGTCAGTTGCCTGTTTCTGCTGTTTTTGGTTTTAGAAAAGCTAAAAAATGAATATTCTCGAAATTGGACGGGACAAAAGCCAATCTGCCTATTTTTCCGGAAGCAATACGGAAACGCGAAGCAAAGACGGAGGAGTGCACCAGGGTGGACACACCCTATGGTGGCGCGGGTACCCCTGGTGGTGCCACCACAGGGTGTGTCCCCCTGTCCGCCTCCTCGCCTTGCCCTTTCGTCTATAAGAAGCCTCCGAGGCAAAAACCCTAGATGGATTGGCATACATCCACAAAAACTTCCGCAGCGCCGCCGCCACCGAAGGGGATATTCGGGGGACAAAAGTCTCTGTTCTGGCACCTTGCCGAGATGAGTAATTGCCTTGGAGCCATCTCCATCGATCTCCACCACCATCTTCATCATCGTTGCTGATTCCCATGATGAGGAGGGAGTAGTTCTCCCTCGAGTCTAAGGGCTCTACCGGTAGCTATGTGTTAATCTCTCTCTCTATGCGTGATCTTATTGTGGTCATCAGCTTTGTAATCAAGTAGATAGATCTCTGCTTTTCCCCACATGTGTGAAAGTGACAGCGTGCTCACCGTGTGGCACTTAGGCTAAATATTACATAAATACATATCATGAGTATATTTTGAGTTGGTTGTCTCTATGAAATTGTGGTGTTTGAAGGAACCATCTAGCGCTTAAGGTGACAGTGTGGGGTTATCTAGATGGGGATTGCAAACTTTGAGGTGTGTTTTTGTAGCCCTACCGTGGATTAGATTTACCCAACCGGAGAGTAGTTAAGAGTAGTATCATGAAGAGAAGATATTTATTGAGAGTGTTCACTAGTGAAAGTATGATCCCTAGGACTTGTTTCTAAGCATTGAAATACCATTTACAACTAGATATGTTGCATGTTTGCTTGTTGCCATCTTTGTTTCAGATTGCCTTTAGTTTCTTCCTCCCCGTCGAAAGCTCTTTTCTGGCACCATTGTCTTATAATCATCCATACTACTTGTATTTCACTATATCTTCGCCGAACTAGTACACCTATACACTTGACAAGTGTATTGGGTGTGTTGGGGACACAAGAGACTTCTTGTATCTTGATTGCAGGGTTACTTGAGAGGGATATCTTTGACCACTTCCTCCCTGAGTTCGATAAACCTTGGGTAATCCACTTAAGGGAAATTTGCTAGTGTTCTACAAACCTCTGCACTTGGAGGCCCAACAACTGTCTACAAGAATAGAAGTGCATAGACATCAAGCTCTTTTTTGGCGCCGTTGCCGGGGAAGTAAGGTAAAAGGTACTCACATCTTCTAGCTACTAAGCTATCTTCTAGGATTGTTGCTAGTGTGTGAGTGCTCGAAGTTATTTCCTTTAGATTCTGCAATCTTATCTTTTTGTTTCTTGTTTTTATTTTCACTAGTTAGGCTTAATGGGGAACAACAACAAAAATAGAGAGCTTTTTACTCTTTTTCCTGAGTTAGAACATGAATGGTTTGAAAAGAAAATTAAAAAACCTATGGAACTTTCTTTGCATGCTAATAGCAATGTTATTCGTATGAAATTTTTTGAATACCATTGTTCCTAATGATATGGAAACGTCTAAGCTTGGGGGAGCTAGTTTTTATGAAAAAGATATTTTTAGTTCCCCAGCTTTAGGGAAGAAAATTTGCTCTTATGATACTTTATCTCCCATATGTGGTAATTCTAATGATACTTGTGATATTTTAAATCCACATACTGAAAGTGTCCCTTTTAAAATACCTATTGAAATTGTTGAACATGTTATGAATAACTACTATTTTGGAGATGGAACTGTCCATCCTGGTGATCATTTACTATTTATACATGAATTATGCGAGTTGTTCAAGTGTGCAGGTATTTCAATGGACCAAGTTAAGAGGAAGTTATTCTCTTTATCACTTAGGAAGGTATTCTCTTTATCACTTGGAGGCCCAACAACTATCTACAAGAATAAAAGTGCATAGACATCAGGAGGATATCCACAACCCTAGCATACACCTCGTCAGATCTCATATGCGTACCCCTGTAACCTTCGGCATCGCCATCAAAAAAGACTAGACAAAGCAGGAGTAGGATTTTTCCTCCGAGGGCCTGAACCTGGGTAAACCTCATGTCCCCATGTTGCGAATCTGTTAGCCATTCCATGATCTCCATCTTCCCCTCCTTCTCCAAAATCCAAGTCCATAACAATGGGCATTGATGATTCTAACCCTCGTCAGTGACCCACTTTCAGCTCACCAGAAAATAAGATCGATTGACATAGAAAAGGAAAATGATACACTTCCCATGGGAGATCAATCGAATCGATTCCCCAGGTCGCTCGATCCCGCAACGTTACACACGCCTCCCTGCCTCCTACAGTCTTCCTTTTTCCTCTATAAATTCCATGGCGACCTCCCAGTCACGGTGATGGTCCTTGCCGTTGCTCACCCATCTCGTCTTGTCCAACATCGCCACACCCTCATCCGTCCCCCACGCCCGTCCCACCTCTCGTTGGTCGGCCCCGTGCCCGTCCTGCCATGTGAGGCCTTCCCCATGTGAGCTCCATGGCACTCGCCGCCCTTTGCTTCCTTACGCCATTGGGGCCTCCCTTCGCTACCATGTGCTGCCGGCCGTCGCTGCCCTAGCACCACACATCCCGCCTCCTCTGCCCCCTCCTGTGGTGTCGCCCATGGATATGTTCTCCTCCCCAACGTTGGGCCATATGGGAGCTCCGACCGGGTGCGCGGTCACCTGATGACCCACAAGTATAGGGGATCGCAACAGTCTTCGAGCGTAGTATAACCCAATTTATTGATTCGACATAAGGGGAGCCAAAGAATACTTATAAGCCTTAACAACTGAGTTGTCAATTCAGCTGCACCTGGAAATAGTCTTGCTCACAGTAGTTTATAAGTATCAACAGTTTTGTAGTAGCAATAGCAAAGTAACAACAGCAGTAAAACAAAGGCAGTAGTAACAATAGTAGCAAACCGTAGGGTTTGAGTGTGGCAGGCATAGGGATGGATAGACGGGCGTTGCATGGACGAGATTATTCATGTAACTTCAATATCTAGGGCATTTGCAGATAAATAAGATAAAGCATCCAAGTACTAAACAATCATAGGCATGTGTCCCATATATAGTCATACGTGCTCGCAATGAGAACTTGCACAACATCTTTTGTCCTGCCAGCCCGTTGCAGCGGGGCCTCAAGGGAATCTACTGGAAATTAAGGTACTCCTTTTAATAGAGTATCGGAGCAAAGAATTAACACTCTGTGAACACATGTGATCCTCATATCACAACCATCCCCTTCGGCTGTCCCAATTTCTGACACTTGAGGGCATTTGGTTCCGGACAATGATATGTGTACACAACTTGCAGATAAGACTACAAACAATACTATCATCATGAATCAATAACATGTTCGGATATGAGATCATGGCACTCAGGCCCTAGTGACAAGCATTAAGCACAACAAGTTGCAACAAAGTGAAATAGCACTAATAAAGATACTAGGCACCATGCCCTAACAATCTTATTCGATTACATGATAGATCTCATCCAATCCCTACCATCCCCATAGCCTACAACAGAGGATTACTCACTCATGGATGGGGGGAACATGGATGGTTGATGGAGAGGCGTCGGTGATGATGATGGAGATGATCTCCTCCAATTCCCTTTTTCGGCAGGGTGCCAGAATGGAGTTTCTGGTTCCGAATCATGGTTACTGGTGGTGACGGCGCAGCAGAACTCTATTTGGAAAAACGTCGAAGCCCCCTTCATTTTTAGGTCAGGAGGATTTATGTAGGCGAAGAGGGAGGCCGAGGGGGTGCCCGAGGTGGCCACACCCCTCCCAGGCGCGACCTAGGCTGGCCCGCGTGGCTAGGGGGTGTGGGCCCCTCGTGGCCCTCCTCCGTCTCATCTTCTGGCTCCATGAGTCTTCTGGTAAAATAGGAGTTTTGCCATATTTTTCGGGATTTTTTCCTAAAAGTTGATTTTCTGCAAAAAAAACTAGACACCAAAGCAATTCTGCTGAAAACAGCGTCACTCCGTGTTAGTTGTATCCAAATCACACAAGTTAGAGGAGAAACAATAGCAAAAGTGTTTGGAAAGTAGACACATTTTGGATGTATCAACTCCCCCAAGCTTAGCTTATTGCTTGTCCCCAAGGAATTCAGTTGAAAACTGAGTGCGATAAAAGAAACTTTCACGAACACATTTGCTTCATGTAATGTATATATTCTCAACATATGATCAGTACTTAGACAATTCATAATAGGGAGTATGCATCTTAGTCTACTCAATAGTCATTGCAAGGTATGAAGAGATTCCAACACAATAATAATAAGTAGCATGAAACATAAACATAAGCAACATTGCAATGCTTATAAGAAGGTATGATAGAGTGGTATCTCGCTTGCCTTTGATGGTGGAGCAAAACATAAATGCCAAGGCACCTCTGAAGTTCAAGTGAAGGCTAGAAGTAAAGATATCAAAGGTACAAGCATCAAAGTCATGACATAATTAACCAAGTTTTGAGACAAGCACATTACACTAAGAATGACAACTATGCTCTTAAGAAGGTGCTCATAGAATAAGTGGTGACTCAACAAATAGGTGAAAAGGTTTTGAAAAGTTTGAAAGGCTTCCAAATGCTGAAAGTATGGTACTCATTAGCTTTGAGCTCTCATTGCCCCTATCATAGGCATCTTTAAATGGTTAAGTTGAAAGTGGGGTCCAATATGAGTTATATGCCCCTATCATGCTACTCAACTTTAGTTACCAGTAAGTTCTTATCATTGTAAATACATGTGTATCATAGAGAACCGCCAACGGGGTACCCCTTACCCAATGATACAGGAGCTATCCCATATCAAAATGACAAGGCAAGTAGAGAATGAGCATCTCAACAATGTTCTTATTTACCATGGGAAAATGGTGTTTTTTCTCTTCTTTCCTCTTTTCTAAATCTCTCATTTTTTATAAGAAGAATGCTTCATAGATTGCTCACTATGGTGATGCTGCAAGTTTCCACCATGATTAGGCATGGCTTAGGCTAGCGGCCTAGGTGTTTCTCTAACACATATACATAACTCCATGGACTTACAAGATCACCTTTTATTTCACACCGACGACATCCATAAACAAAAGAGCATGATATCAACTGGATAAATATTTTCAGGTGTTGAAAGCGTTCCCTGTGACAGCACGGTTCTGCTAACTCCCAGCCTATAATTTGCAAGCATATAACTTTCATCGACAATCACAATGGTTCAAGTTTATTAAGTGCAAGAAAATAAAGTGTGCCATCAAGTTCGTGAGAGCTTTACTAACTAACTTTCTCATAACAAGCAAACATTTTATTTGGAAGAAAACAAGGCATAATAGATATGCACGGAATAACAATGATGCTAGTATGTAGATATGGTGGACACTTTTTGACAAGTTTGGTTTTGGGGAGTTGGAAGCACAAGTAGAGCTCATACTCAGTGCAAGTGAAGTTTAGCAATAGAAAGGTAGCAACAAACGAGAGAGCAATAACTGTCATAATCATGCTTGCAACAAAACATAATTAATTATGGCATAAAAGTGATACAAGAACTCTGAGGCAAAATAAATCATCGAGGCTTAACTGACTTTGGTTTAGTCATATGCATGCGTGAGCATGTCCAAGTCGATTCAAATGAAGCATTCAGAGGAGGATACCACAATGTCATACCAAGTTATGAATAGAACAATGGAAGCAAACATTCATATGACATGCTACAAACTACTAGCAAGTTGGGGCTAATCATAAGAGAGCAAGAACTACTAAGCATCCAATAAATACACACACCTTACATGAACAGACTAAGCATGCCCACAATGATGAGTATATGTACAAAAATGAAGACAAATAGAGTTCATTACCAGCCTATTACCACACCTCGAGTTGTCATAAATCATCATAATTCCCTTTCACGTGTGTGGCTTGAATAATAACATGAAACCAAACTCTACTGAGGACCGCTAAACCCTGCAACGAACTTCACAAAACCAAAGAAGAAGAACAAATATTTTTGTGCTTTCGATTTTTTTAAAGCAAGCACTCAAAGCAAAAACAAACAAAGCAAAATCTTTTTGGATTTTCTTAAAGCAAACCAAAGCTAAAAAGCAAAGAAACAAACCAAGAGAAACAACGAAAATATTTTTGGTCCTTTTGTGTTTTGGAAAGCAGAAACAAAAACTATAAAGAAAGCGAAACATGGATATACAAAGTACCAACAGAACATGATATATGGATGAGTGTGGTGTCGGTATACCTCCCCCCAAGCTTAGTCTTTTGGCCTAAGTAGGGATCAATCCTAGCCTGGCCAAGAAGGAGTGCCTCCATAATGTGACGAAGAGGCTCCTTCGTCCTGGTACGTGCTCGAGGAAGCCCCTGTGTAGTGCACAGAGTGGTCATAAGAGGGCGTATCCCCTGGTAGCGCTCGTGGAAACCACACACGCGTAGCTGATCGTCCATCTCCTCCTTGGAGCGTGACCAAGGCCCCCTGCAAATACTGAACAAAGTAGCCTGTGGCAAAGGAATTTCCCTCTCGTTCCCTGTCAGTAAACATCATCATGTAAACTAAACTCTCAATGCTAGAGCTAGCAGTAACAAAGTGATGCGCTTTCATGGCAGCAAGATCAAGCCTTTGTGGAGCCAATATTGTATCATTCGGATCAATAGAAAGTTCTACGGCAGCAACTACATGTGCAACAATAATACCCCCATAAATGGGTCATCTAGCATCTAGGCGACGAGCAATGAGAGAACCAAGACTATATCTGATTTCATTGTTGAGTGCAGCAGCTAGAAAGGCCAAATGATAGTTGGAAATATTGCTAGTGTTCTCCCTACCAAGAATTCTAGTGGCAAGATAATAAGCAAAATATCTGAGAGCTGGGAGTTGAATATTTCTTATCTTCCCGTGTTGGGCTATGCGGTCATCATCATTTGTTACCCCGCGGTAGAGCTCCAACAAATCAGCGGGTCGAGTTTGAATATTCTTCATCGTCCTAGCCATGCCAATACCTATAATGCTGCAAAATTTCTTCAATGTCATGGTGATAGGCCTATCATAGATTTTGAATGACACGTCTGTCCTCAAAGGGGTGTTAGTGAAAGTGAAATTCTCCACAAAAAGTTTTGGTGATCAGAGCATATTGCTCACTCTCATCCTGCATATAATTGGTTAGACCAACCCTCTGAACAAGAGTTAGGAAATCATTGAGAATCCCTACAGCCTGCAAAAAGGTAAAACAAGGGAAGTTAGAAGGGTGTGCACCCCCCTCATCTCCCTCGATGCCAAAGCACGGCGCAATAAGATCCTCATTGTATGTTGTCCTAGCTCGAGAGGCTGATCTCGAAGGCCTTGTCCTCCAAGGTGCATCAATTTCAAACACTTCTCCAAAGGTATGGTTGTCCATGGCCTTTTCTGAAATTTGAAGGGAATATGCCCTGAGAGGCAATAATAAAGTGTTTATTATGTGTATTCCAAGTATATGATAGATGTTTATTTTGCATGCTATAATTGTATTAATACGGAAACGTTAATACATGTGTGTTTAATAAACAAACAGAAAGTTCCTAGTTATGCCTCTCTCATAAACTAGCTCGTTGATTAACAAGATGATCAAGGTTTCCTGATCATGGACATTGGATGTTGTTAATAACGGGATCACAACATTAGTGTAATGGTGTGATGAACATTCATCCGAAGTATAACATTACGATCAAAGTCATTGAGTTTATATTGCTATAAAAACTTACGAAGTGATCCTAATCCTTAGACCATGAGATCATGTTAATCACTAACACCGGAAGAGTTTCTTGATAACATCAAACGTCACACCGTAACAGGGTGATTATAAAGATGGATTCAGAACTAATAAAGTGTTATGTTGAGGCTCATGGATCGAGAGTGGAATTTGTTCATCCCAATGACGGATAGATATACTCTGGGCCCTCTCGGTGATTTCACATTGATTAGCTTGCAAGCAAGTGATTTGATCACTAGAATGTTATATCACAGGAACGAGAAAAGAGTGCATGTCGGTAACGAGATCAAACTAGGTATGGAGATACCGATGATCGAATCTCGGACATGTAATATATCGTGAAACAAAGGGATTAAGATACTAGCGTAAAAGGTTCCGACGATCACAAGAAAGTCATCGTTGAATGTGTGGGAGTCAGTATGGGTCTTCAGATCCCGCTTCTGATTATTGATCCGAGAGGGGTCTCGATCATGTCCGCATTATTCACGAACCGTAGGGTGACACACTTAAGAGACACCGACATCCAATTGGAGCAAATGTTTCATGCCGAAAGAATGAACAAGCGCAGGAATTTATTTCACTAGATACCAAAACAGGTTTTCGGTGAAATTGCATAAAGTGGTTATGCATGTGAAATGGAATTCTAGCAAGGGTTATTTGTGAATGTTTGTCATTAAAGTAATTGACAAAATTCTGAATAAAATAAAAGAGTTTTATTTAATGAGAGTTTGCATTAAATTTGGTGGAAATTTAATGGGAATTTGAGTGGACTTTTGAGTGGAGGGACTTTAAAGGAGATTTGTGAGTGGAGTGTCCACCCACATGAAGAGGTAGGGCAAGGGGCAGCCCCATGCAGCCACCCCTTTGGGTTCCCCTTCCTCCTATAAAAGGAGCCCCCTCCTCACTTGTCTCTCACACCTCCTCGTGAAGGATCTCTCTCCCCCTCTAGAATTTATTCCCCATGGTCTCGGACTAGCGAGATACATGTTCCCGGTGGCTATTCGGCAAGAAAGAGTTGTGCTTCCGCTGCATCGCTGGAGCGAGGAGGCGGAGGTTGCTCGGTGCCTCGAACGTGTGTGCGAGCACGGATGCGCTGCTGATTTGCGGCGCTAGGACTTCCTCTCGATCTTGAGATCGGCAAGAGAACGTCTACATCAACCACGAGTTGAACTCGTTAAGCTTTGTCGGTCTTCAAGGGTATGTTCTCTACGGATATACATCCGCCCGTTGTTTGTATCTAGTAGATAGATCTTGGTACATAGTTCACATCGTAGGAAATTTTTTGTTTTCTATGCTGCGAACCCTACAGTGGTATCAGAGCCGGATCTATGCGTAGATACTTTACACGGGTAGTACACATATGAGTATGTGGGCGATGATGATCATGTTGTTGCTCCTTTGTTGTAATTTTGGATATTGGTGGCATAGTGGGATGAAGCGGCCCGGACAAACTTTACATGTCCTCGCACATGAGACCTGTTCCACGCTTGACATGCAACTAGTTTGCATAAGTGGCTAGCGGGTGTCTATCTCTCCTACTATAGTCAATATCTATTTTGCAAGCGAGTTGTCAACAATTTGGTTATCCTCGTTGTGGTTCATGTTCGTAGGTAAGAACGGTTCTATCTCGAAAGCCCTAAGCCACGTAAAACTTGCAATGGATAAATTAGAGGCGTCTAGTTTAGATTGTTGCTGGGCTAGTGTTATGATATGGTAGTGTTGTAAGTAGAAGTATGAGATGATACTCTTACAACACACATAGCGTGTAAAATCCATAGACCTTGGATTTACACATATAGGTATGATAGTGATCATACCACGATGCACATGATAGAGATCATCTGCGGGAACCATATCATTTCACTAATAAACATATGATGTTTGATAGCATCTTATATTGCTTGTTTAGCGCTTTGTTAGCATAATAAGATGATCCCTCATTTAAATATCAAGATAAGAATGTGTTCTTCCTTTAGTATGCACCGATTATGTTTTCGTCGCTCCAAGACATCACGTGATGATCGGGTGTTCTTGGATCGACCATATTTCGGTGTAAAAGCAGTTACACCTTGAATACTAAGGTTCTAACTTGGCGAGCCTAGCATGTACAGACATGGCCTCGGAACACGGACCGAAAGGTTAAGCATGAGTCATATAGTTGATATGATGCCCATTTGATGCTCTCCTTTGAAGCAATACCGACTCACGTGATGATCGGACTTGGTGTAGTGGATTTGGTTCATGTAATCACCAAAAAGGCACGAGGGATGTCGTTTTTGAGTGGGAGTTCATTCGTAATATGGATTAGTTGAACTCAATCTATCATACACTTAGTCTAAACTTTACAAATTCTGTTGTAGATGGCACCACCGCTTTTAATTTCAATGTGTTCATGGAGAAGAGAAACTAGCTGACGGTAGCAACTTTACCGAATGGGCCATGAATTTGAGGATTCTCCTCTCTGCTGCACAAAAGCAATATGTGCTAGAAGCGCCGTTAGGCCCCCCACCTTTTGATGATGCCCCTGACGAGGAGAAGAATGTCTATCAGACTCGTCAGGAGGACCACAACTTAGTTCATTGCGGCATATTGTATGGGCTAGAGCCGGAACTTCGAAAGCGTTTCGAAAACGGGCATTTGATACAATGGGTGAGTTGAAAATGATTTTCGACACACATGCTGCTGTAGAGAGCTACAACGCCGAGAAAAGTTCTTTAGCGACATGATGGAAGAGCACAACTCCGTTAGTGAGCATGTACTCAAGATGTCGATTCTGCCGATAAGCTTGTGTCCTTGGGAATATCGATTCCCATTGACTTAGGCATCCATCGTGTTCTGCAGTCTCTTCCACCTAGCTATAAGAGCTTCGTGATGAACTATAATATGCAAGGCATGAAGAAGTCTCTCCCCGAGCTTCTGTCAATGCTTAAAACTGCAGAAGTGGAGATCAAAAAGGAACATCAAGTGTTGATGATCAATAGGAACACTGGTTTCAAGAAAGACAAGAAGGAAAGCGGAAGGAAGTAAGGCGGCAAAACCTGTTGCCGCTGAAAAAAAAACCCCGAGTTGGACCTAAGTCTGATTCAGTGCTACTATTGTAAGGGTAACCCTTTGGGCATCGCCCCAAGTATCTGGCGACAAGAAGGCCGGCAAGGCAAACAAAGGTATATATGA
This sequence comes from Avena insularis, assembly GCA_023614405.1. Classification (NCBI taxonomy): domain Eukaryota; kingdom Viridiplantae; phylum Streptophyta; class Magnoliopsida; order Poales; family Poaceae; genus Avena; species Avena insularis. The sequence continues at coordinate 432,890,922 of CM042697.1, read as the reverse complement.
TATACATGTTATTGATGTGTACTTGACTAGTGCTCATGATAGCACCGGTATTTGATACAGTTCGGTTGCTAATATTTGTAACTTCGAATCAGGGGCTGCGGAACAAGCGATCGCTAGCAAGGGGTGAGGTCAAGATGCGTGTCGGCAATAGATCAAGCGTTGATGTGATCGCCGTCGCGCTGCCTCTCCACTTGTCGTCGGGATTAGTTATAAACTTGAATAAATGTTATCGGTGCCGCCGAGCATGAACATTGTATCTGGACCGTGTTTGATGCGAAGTGGTTATTCATTTAAATCCGAGAACAATGGTTGTTCCATTTATATGAATGAAATCTTTTATGGTCATGCAGATGATGAATGATTTATTTCTATTAAATCTCGATGATAATGTTACACATATTCATAATGTTGATGCTAAAAGGATTAAACTTAATGATGATATATCCGCATATATGTAACTGCCGTCTAGGTCATATTGGCGTTAAGCATGAAGAAGCTCCATTCGGATGGACTTTTGGAATCACTTGATTATGAATCATTTGATACATGTGAGCCATGCCTTATGGGCAAGATGACTAGAACGCCCGTTTTCGGTTCAATGGAGCAGGCATGATTTATTGGAAATCATACATTACGATGTATGTGGTCCAATGAGTGTGTCGTTGAGGTGGATATCGTTATTTTGTTACTTTCACGGATGATTTGAGTAGATACGGTTATATCTACTTGATGAAACACAAGTCTGAAACCTTTGAAAAGTTCAAGGAATTTCAGAATGAAGTGGAAAATCATCGTAATAGAAAGATCAAATTTCTACGGTCCGACCATGGAGGTGAGTATCTAAGTTACTGAGTTTAGCACTCACATGAAAGAGTGTGGAATTGTTTCACAACTCACACCTGCGGAACACCACAATGAAATGGTGTGTCAGACGTTGTAATCGTACTTTATTAGATATGGTTCGATCTATGATGTCTCAGACGGACTTGCCGTTGTCATTTTGGGGTTATGCACTAGAAAGCTGCTGCATTCACTTTAAATCGGGCACCATCTAAATCCGTTGAAAAGACACCGTATGAATTGTGGTTTGAAACAAACCTAAGCTGTCATTTCTTAAAGTTTGGGGATGCGATGTTTATGTGAAGAAACTTCAACCGGATAAACTCGAACCCAAAGCGGAAAAATGCGTCTTCATAGGATACCCTAAAGAAACTATTGGGTATTCCTTCTATCACGAATCTGAGGGCAAGGTTTTGTTGCCAGAATGGATCCTTTCTAGAGAAAGAGTTTCTCGCGAAGGTGTGAGTAGTCGGAAGGTAGAACTTCGAAGAGGTTGTGGAACCTTCTCTTCAAAGTATGGCGAGTAGCGCGGCGGAAATTGTTAGGAGTTGGCTCCACATTGAAGAGGAACTAATGATAATGATCATGAAACTCGAAGAGAGTACTACGAACCTCGCAAGTCAAACAAGACGCGTGCAGCTCCGGTATCGGAAATCTGTCATGAATTTCATGGTTGATGAAAATGATGACCTGTGACGTATGAAGAAGCAATGATGAGCCAGTTCCAACAAATGGTTAGAAGCCATGAAATCCGAGATGGAATCCATGTATGAAAATCAAGTTTGGAACTTGGTGGAATTACCTCACGGCCGAAGGCCGTGGAGAACAAATGGATTTTCAAAAGGAAAAGCGATCTTGATGGTAATGTGACCGTCTATAAAGCTTGACTTGTCACAAAGGGGTTTCGACAAATTCAAGGAGTTGACTACGATGAGACTTTCTCTCCGTGGCGATGCTAAAGTCGATTAGGATTATGTTAGCAATTCTGCATATTTCGATTATGAGATATGGCGGATGGATGTCAAAACCGCGTTTCTCAATGGTAATATTGAAGAAGAGTTGTATATGATACAACCAAAGGGTTTTGTCGATCCTAAGGATGCTAACAAGGTGTGCAAGCTTCAGCGATCCATCTATGGATTGAAGCAAGCATCACGAAGTTGGAATCTCCGCTTTGATCAGGTGATCAAAGAGTTTGGATTTGTCCAAACTTATGGAGAAGCTTGTATTTACTAGAAAGTGAGTGGGAGCAATGTGGCATTTCTGATATTATATGTGGATGACATATTATTGATCGGAAATTATATAGATCTTTTAAGCAGTGTTAAAAGTTATCTAAACAAATTTTCAATGAAGGACCTAGGTGAAGCGTCATACATATTAGGCATAAAGATCTATAGAGATAGATCTAGGCGCCTAATAGGGCTATCGCATAAAGTACATACCTTGATAAGATTTTAAAGAAGTTTAAAATGGGCCGGAAGTAAGAAGGGTTCTTACCTATGTTGCAAGGCAAGACATTGAGTAAGACTCAAAGTCCGGCTTATTGGAAGAAAGAGAGATAATGGACAAAGTCCCTATGCTTCAGCCATAGGCTCTATAATGTACGCCATGCTATGTACAAGACCGGATGTGGCACATGCTATTAGTTTGACTAGTAGGTACCAATCGGATCGAGGTTGAACCTTTGGATAGCGGTCAAGAGTATCCTTAAGTACTTACGAAGAACTAAGGATATGTTTCTTGTATCTGAGGTGAAGAAGAGCTCGTCGCTAAGTGTTATGTCGACGATAGATTTGACACAGATCCGGATGACTCTAAGTCTCAATCCGGATACGTATTTCTCATGAATGGCGAAGCGGTTAGTTGGAGGAGCTCCAAACAACCTGTGGTAGCGGGATCAACAACGGAGGCGAATATGTTCTTTGCTTGAGCGGCTCGAAGCGATTTGGATGAAGGAGTTCATATCCGAACTAGGAGTGGTGGCAAACGCGTTGGACCCAATGGTGATCTATTGTGACAACAATGGTGCCATTGCCAATGCCAAAGAGCCAAGGTCTCACAAGCATTCTAAGCATATTAAGCGCCGGTTTCACTCCATCCGCGAGCATGTCAAGGATGGAGATATAAAGATTTGTAAAGTACATACAGATCTCAATGTAGCGGTCCGTTGACTAAAACTCTCCATAGAGCAAAACATGATAAACAACAGAACTCAAGGGGTGTTAGATTTATCACTATGTAACTAGATTATTGTCTCTAGTGCAAGTGGGAGACTGAAGGGAATATGCCTGAGAGGCAATAATAAAGTGTTTATTATGTGTATTCCAAGTATATGATAGATGTTTATTTTGCATGCTATAATTGTATTAATACGGAAACGTTAATACATGTGTGTTTAATAAACAACAGAAAGTTCCTAGTTATGCCTCTCTCATAAACTAGCTCATTGATTAACAAGATGATCAAGGTTTCCTGATCATGGACATTGGATGTTGTTAATAACGGGATCACAACATTAGTGTAATGGTGTGATGAACATTCATCCGAAGTATAGCATTACGATCAAAGTCATTGAGTTTATATTGCTATAACAACTTACGAAGTGATCCTAATCCTTAGACCATGAGATCATGTCAATCACTAACAGGAAGAGTTTCTTGATAACATCAAGCGTCACACCGTAATGAGGTGATTATAAAGATGGATTCAGAACTAATAAAGTGTTATGTTGAGGATCATGGATCGAGAGTGGAATTTGTTCATCCCAATGACGGATAGATATACTCTGGGCCCTCTCGGTGATATCACATTGATTAGCTTGCAAGCAAGTGATTTGATCACTAGAATGTTATATCACGAACGAGAAAAGAGTGCATGTCGGTAACAAGATCAAACTAGGTATGGAGATACCGATGATCGAATCTCGGACATGTAATATATCGTGAAACAAAGGGATTAAGATACTAGCGTAAAAGGTTAAACGATCACAAGAAAGTCATCGTTGAATGTGTAGTCGGTATGGGTCTCGGATCCCGCTTCGATTATTGATCCGAGAGGGTCTCGATCATGTCCGCATTATTCACGAACTGTAGGGTGACACACTTAAGAGACACCGACATCCAATTGGAGCAAATGTTTCATGCGAAAGAATGAACAAGCGGAATTTATTTCACTAGATACCAAACAGGTTTTGGGTGAAATTGCATAAAGTGGTTATGCATGTGAAATGGAATTCTAGCAAGGGGTTATTTGTGAATGTTTGTCATTAAAGTAATTGACAAAATTCTGAATAAAATAAAAGAGTTTTATTTAATGAGAGTTTGCATTAAATTTGGTGGAAATTTAATGGGAATTTGAGTGGACTTTTAAGTGGAGGGAATTTAAAGGAGATTTGTGAGTGGAGTGTCCACCCACATGAAGAGGGAGGCAAGGGGCAGCCCCCATGCGCCACCCCCTTGGGGTTCCCCCCTCCTCCTATAAAAGGAGCCCCCCTCCTCACTTGTCTCTCACACCTCCTCGTGAAGGATCTCTCTCCCCCTCTAGAATTTATTCCCCATGGTCTCGAACTAGCGAGATACATGTTCCCGGTGGCTATTCGGCAAGAAAGAGTTGTGCTTCCGCTGCATCGCTGGAGCGAGGAGGCGGAGGTTGCTCGGTGCCTCGAACGTGTGTGCGAGCACGGATCTGTGCTGATTTGCGGCGCTAGGACTTCCTCTCGATCTTGAGATCGGCAAGAGAACGTCTACATCAACCACGAGTTGAACTCGTTAAGCTTTGTCGGTCTTCAAGGGTATGTTCTCTACGGATATACATCCGCCCGTTGTTTGTATCTAGTAGATAGATCTTGGTACATAGTTCACATCGTAGGAATTTTTTTTGTTTTCTATGCTGCGAACCCTACAAAATTTTTAGATAAACATCAAACCAAGTGATTTCCAAGTTGATAAATGAAGAGGAACTACTATAGGAACTTGCTAGAGGGCTAAAAATGCATCAAAATGAAATCTCTAAGCATAGAACAAGCATGCAAGATCACACAACCTGTCACCTATAGTAGAAAAATACTCAAGATACAATCCACCAATTAAAAATCTAATTGGACAAGCGGAGGAGGCACATACCGGAGAGCAATCCCTCCAAAAATCAGCAGCAAATATGGGTTGAGCAAGGAGATCGAAGTTCAGGAGCAAGAATAGCAGGAACTCGAGATTTGAGAAGTTTTTCGGTGTTTTTCGGGAGAGAGAAAGAAGTGACTGGAAGGAAGCAACTTGGAGGGCCAGGGGTGGACCACACCCAGGCCAGGCGCCACCTGGGGCTGGCCATGCTGATTGCCTGTCAGAGAGGCTTTTGTTGGGAACCCCAAGAGCAAGGTATGACGAGCACAGCAGCAAGCTTTCCCTTAGTATAGACCAAGGTTATCGAACCAGAAGGAGGAAGGAAATGTCACACAGGTGTTGCAAGCAACACGGAGACCTGCACAACACAAACTCAAGACTTTGCCCCATCGAATCAGTGAGGTTGTCAAGCTCACCGGTTTGCTGTAACAAATGATTAAACGTATGGTGTGGAAGGTAATGGTTTGCAGCAAGTAAACAAGTAAAAGTGGAAGATGTATCAATGGTAAAGATTGGACCGGGGTCCATAGTTCACTAGAGGTGCTCTCCTTAGACAAACAACATGGCATGAAGGGTAAACAAATTACAGCAGGGCAATTGACAGGAACCGAGCAAGGCATAACAATGCAATTACTAGTCAGAAAGATCCTATGGGATTCGATTGGGCAATACAACAAGATACATAGACCGCCATCCAACTTCATCTATGACTAGAATTCCACCTTCAGGTTATCATCCGACCCCCCTCTAGTATTAAGTTGCAAGCAACAGACAACTGCTTTAAGCAAAGTGTGTAAGGTAAACAGTCCACATATTCCATAGATAATATACGGTTGTTTTCTCCCTAGTAGCAACAGCACATCTTCAACCGAAGAGATTATTGTCACTTCCCTTGGAAACTAGAGGCATGAACCCACTGTCGAGCATAAATACCCCCTCTTTGAGTCACTAGCAACTACTTGGCCAAGATAGCTACTAACAACGGAGAGCATGCAAGATCACAAACAACACAGATATGATAGAATCATAAATAGAAAAACCATTAATCAAACCAACATAATAATCTCAATATCCATCGGATCCCCGCAATCACAACATGGATGATTACAAATAGATTAGATCTTGATCATGAACGGAGCTCACAAGATCTATACATGAAAGCACAAAGGAGGAGATACAACCATCTAGCTACTACATGGACCCATAGTCCAAGGTGGAGCTACTCACGCATCATACCGGAGAGAAGGCCTCCGGGATGATCTCCCCTCTGGCAGGGTGTCGGGAAGAACTTCAGATCCCCCCGATCTAGGGATAACGGTGGCGGCGGCTACACAAGGTTTCGTGGAGATTTGATCGGGTACTTAGGGTTTCTGCATCAGGGGCTTCTTATAGGCAAAGGGGGAGGCCGAGGAGGCAGCCAGGGGGGATCAAACCCTACCCAGGCGCGGGGCAGGGCCCAACCGCGCCTAGGGGGGGTTTGGCCGCTCTGGCCCGCTTCTTCGTCTCCCCTCTAGACTTCTTGTTCCCCACGGAAAGTAATTGACTTTGACGTTTCTCCCGTTTAATTCCGAGAATATTTCTTTACTAGCTTTTCTGAAACCAAAAACAACATAAAATAGGCAACTGTCACTGTGGCAACTTGTTAATATGTTAGTACCAGAAAACATGTAAAAAGTACCTCAAAGTGTAGACAAAGCAAAGCAAAGCAGATACTAAACAAGCATGGAGCATAAAAATTATAGATACATTTCCGACGTATCACATGCCACCAGGGGGTGTGCTAGCCTGGTGGGTCCCCTGGACCAATCCAGGTGCCCCTCTACCCCTTTTTTTCATAAAAACATTTAATATGAATTTTCTGGAATTTTTCGGGAAACTTTATTTTTGGCCAATTTTCAGGTTATGAAAATTGATTTTCTCGCAGAATTTTTTGTTTGAAAGACACAAAAAGCAAACCAAAACCAAAACTACAAAAGTTCTAAGACACTCTAGCAAGCAAACAACTAACAAAACTAAGACGAACAAGACGAAGAACAAAGATTGGAAAGGAGAAAAATAAAGGTGAGCAAGTATAATAATTGTGAAAGCATTGTTTTGTCCATTAAAATCCCTTTGTTAATAAGGTTGATCAAGTATTGTTACCGAAACACTTTTATATGAAACAAAACTTTGCATTCCACAAAATGATTATGTTACCTCAATCTTGATAGCAATAGTCCCAATCATAATAGTTTCAAAATTTTCTTGTAAAATGGGACAATATATTTCTCCAACTTTGATGCTCTCAATATTTTCAATTGAATTCAGGCCATAACTCTTATCAATCTTCTTGGGGAAATAAATAGTATGCTCTTTGTCATTAATATTAAAAGTTATTTTTTCCTTGATTATAATTGATGACAGCACATGCAGTATTAAGAAAAGGTCTCCCAAGAATAATAGACATATTATCATCTTCAGGCATCTCAAGCACAAAAAAATCAGTTAATACCAAGCAATTATGAGCCACTTGAATAGGAACATCCTCACATATACCAACAATAATAGTAGTTGACTTATTAGCCATTTGCAAAGATATATCAGTTGGTATCAATTTCTTGTAGAGAGAAAAAGGCATCACACTAACTCCAGCTCCCAAATCACACAAAGCAGTTCTAACATAATTATTTTTAATAGAGCAAGGAATAGTTGGAATACCTGGATCACCAAGTTCCTTTGAAACCTTACCATTGAAGGAATAATTAGCAAGCAAAGTAGAAATTTCCTCATTAGGAATCTTCCTTTTATTACAGACAATATCCTTCATATACTTTGAATAAGGAGGCAACTTAATAGCATCAGTCAAAGGAATTTGCAAAAATAAAGGTTTCATCCACTCACAAAACTTGTTATAGGGTTCTTCCTCCTTTGACTTGTGTTTCTTATTAGGAAAAGGCATTGGTTTTTGCACCCAAGGTTCTCTTTCACTACCATGTTTATTAGCAACAAAATATTCCTTAGTGTATGATACGTTGGAAATGTATCTATAATTTTTTATGTTCCATGCTTGTTTAGTATCTACTTTGCTTTACTTGTCCACACTTTGAGGTGCTTTTTACATGTTTTCTGGTACTAACCTATTAACAAGTTGCAACAGTGCAAGATGCCTGTTTGCTGTTTTTGGTTTCAGAAAAGTTAGTAAAGAAATATTCTCGGAATTGGACGGGACGAAGGACAAAGTCAATAACTTTCCGTGGGGAACAAGAAGTCCAGAGAGGAGCCCAGAAGGCCAGCCAGGGGGGCCAGACCCATCCTAGGCGCGGGTGGGCCCAGCCCCGCGCCTGGCTAGGGTTTGGGCACCCTGGCCGCCTCCCGGTCTCGCCCCTTCGCCTATAAGAAGCCCCCGATGCAGAAACCCTAAGTACCCGATCAGAAATCCACGAAATCATCTGTAGCCGCCGCCACCATCGTCCCTAGATCAGGGGAGATCTGAAGTTCTTCCCGGCACCCTGTCGGAGGGGAGATCATCCCGGAGGCGTTCTCTCCGGTATGATTCGTGAGTAGTTCCACCTTGGACTATGGGTCCATGTAGTAGCTAGATGGTTGTATCTCCTCCTTTGTGCTTTCATGTATAGATCTTGTGAGCTCCGTTCATGATCAAGATCTAATCTATTTGTAATCATGCATGTTGTGTTTGCGGGGATTTGATGGATATTGAGATTATTATGTTGGTTTGATTAATGGTTTTGTCTTTATGATTCTATCATATATGTGTTGTTTGTGATCTTGCATGCTCTCCGTTGTTAGTAGCTATCTTGGCCAAGTAGTTGCTAGTGACTCCAAGATGGGGTATTTATGCTCGATAGTGGGTTCATGCCTCTAGTTTCCAAGGGAAGTGACAGAAATCTCTTCGGTTATAGATGTGTTGTTGCTACTAGGGAGCAAACAACGGTCTCTTGTTCATGGAACATGTGGACTATTTACCTTACACACTTTGCTTAAAGCAGTTGTTTGTTACTTGCAACTTAATATTGGAGGGGGTTCGGATGATAACCTGAAGGTGGACTTCTAGTCATAGATGCAGTTGGATGACGGTCTATGTATATTGTTGTATTGCCTAATCAACCTCATAGGACCTTTCTGGCTAGTAATTGCATTGTTATGCCTTGCTCAGTTCCTGTCAATTGCCCCGCTGTAATTTGTTTACCCTTCATGCCATGTTGTTTATCTAAGGAGAGCACCTCTAGTAAACTATGGACCCTGGTCCAATCTTTACCATTGATACATCTTCCACTGTTACTTGTTTACTTGCTTCAAACCATTACCTTCCACACCATACGTTTAATCCTTTGTTACAACAAACCGGTGAGCTTGAAAACCTTACTGATTCGTTGGGGCAAAGTCTTGAGTTTGTGGTGTGCAGGTCTCCATGTTGTTTGCAACACCTGTGTGACGTTTCCTTCCTCCTTCTGGTTCGATAACCTCGGTCGCAGCTGAGGGAAAACTTGTTGCTTGCTCTTCACACACCCTGCGCTTGGGGTTACCAACGAAGTGCCACGTCGAGCATCATCAGTGTACTTAATGTTCTTAGTGTGCTTATCAGGTTCTTTTTCATTTTCTTCCTTATCATGAGCATCATTGTTATCATTACCACTTTCAGTTTTAGCATCAGAGACAAATATACTATTAGGATCTATAGCAGGTTCAGAAGGTCCCTCAACTGTTTTATGTTTCTTTTTCTTTCTCTTAGAAGAAGTACCTCTATTTTTAGCTTGTTGAGAATCCTGCTCAATTATTTTAGGATGTCCCTCAGGATATAAGGGATCCTGAGTGGTAGCACCACTCCTAGTTCTAATTTCATAAGCATGTTTATCTCCAGAGGCATTAACTAGCATATCCTTTTGTACCTTAGCAAGTTGATCAATTTGAGTTTGAACCATTTGGAAGTGTTTAACAAGCATTTTAACATCATTAGCAGTTATTTCCACAATATATTTCAACTCATCAATAGCTCTAGAGTTTTCCAATAAATGATTCTAAACTTGTTTATTAAAATTACCTTGTTTAACAATAAAAATGTCAAGTTCCTCTAAGCATTGATCAGGAGGTTTACCATAGAAAATATCACCTTCATCAAAATGTTGGAGAGAGTGTACCTCAATAGTGGATGAGTGGGAGATTGGCTTACATAATTCTTCTATAGGAGGTAAATTCTTTACATCTTCAGATCTAATACCCTTCTCCTTAAGACATTTCTTAGCTTCTTTCATTACTTCATCATTTAATTCATTACTTCCCTCTTATTTGGTGTTGGTGTTGGAGTTGGTTCAGGCACAATTGGTTCAGGTGTAGTAGGCTCAGGTATAATTGGCTCAGCTGTAGTCCAATCATCATAATTCTTGCTTATTTTAGCCATTAATTCTTCAGATTCTGCAGGAGTTCTTTTCCTGAAAACACAATCAGCAAAACTATCCAGGTATGTCCTAGATTCATTAGTTAGTCCATTATAATATATATCAAGAAGCTCATTTTTTAGGTAATGGACATCAAGGATGTGCATGAATCAAGGCACAAAACCTTGTCCATGACTCAGGCAATTTCTCCTCTTCTCCCTATTTAAAATCAAAAAGTTTCTGCAAAGCAGCATGTCTAGCACTAGGAGGGAAATATTTCTAAAAGAAAGTAGCAATCAAGCAATCAGGGCTATCAATGGATCTAGGAGGTAAACTATTAAACCAAGATTTAACTTCTCCTTTTAGTGAAAAAGGGAATATTTTAGCAACAAAGTAGGTACGCATCTTAACATCATCAGAAAATAAGGCACTCATAGTGGAAAGCTCATTCATATGTGCCACAACCCTTTCATTCTCAGTCCCACAAAAAGGTTCTTTCTCAACAATGTTTATATAGGATAAATCAAGAGAGAAATCATAATCTTTATCTTTAATGTCTATGGGAGAAGTAGCAAACTTAGCATCAGGAGATAGTTTAGGTATAATAGTACGTTTCTCAAGGAGACTCCTAATAGCACTAGCACCACGTGTGTTTCGATATTCTTCAATAAATTCATCAGTCATTTCAATATAACCATTATTAATATTATAACTCTCTCTACACTCAGGTGAGCTAACAGGAGTAATACTATCTTCACTAGGAGTTTTAGTGTTTTCCAATATAGTTCTAGCAATTGTAGCATCTAGGAAAGGACCTAATGAACCACTCTTATCAAGCACAATAGAAGTAACATCATGAGCATCATAAGCAATTTCAGATTCAACAATAGTAGCAGTGTGTGCAGAATGTGTATGTGGTGGTGGTGTAACAAGCTTACTTATAACAGACGGTGAATCAAGAGCAGTAGAGGTGTTTAGGATTATACCTCTTCTTGTAGTGGATGGTAAAATAGGAAACTTTCCATCACGAGACTTCCCCATGATGAAAAAGGATAGCAGCGAACAATAATAAATCCAAGTGAACTTACAAACAAAGCTATGCTCACGACAACAGCGCTAGAAAATAGTCTTGATGACCCACAAGTATAGGGGATCACAACAGTCTTCGAGGGTAGTATAATCCAATTTATTGATTCGACACAAGAGGAGCCAGAGAATACTTATAAGCCTTAACAACTGAGTTGTCAATTCAGCTGCACCTAGAAATAGTCTTGCTCACAGTAGTTTATCAGTATCAACAGTTTTGTAGTAGCAATAGCAAAGTAACAGCAGCAGTAAAACAAATGCAGTAGTAATAATAGTAGCAAACAGTAGGGTTTGAGTGCGGTAGGCATAGGGATGGATGGACGGACGTTGCATGGACGAGACTATTCATGTACTTCAAGATCTAGGGCATTTGCAGATAAATAAGATAAAGCATCCAAGTACTAAACAATCATAGGCATGTGTCCCATGTATAGTCATACGTGCTCGCAATGAGAACTTGCACAACATCTTTTGTCCTGCCAGCCCGTTGCAGCGGGGCCTCAAGGGAATCTACTGGCAATTAAGGTACTCCTTTTAATAGGGTACCGGAGCAAAGTATTAACATTCCATGAACACATGTGATCCTCATATCACAGCCATTCCCTCCGGCTGTCCCAATTTTTGTCACTTTGGGGCCTTTGGTTCCGAACAATGATATGTGTACACAACTTGCAGATATGATCACAAACAATACTATCATCATGAATCAATAACATGTTCACATCTGAGATCATGGCACTCGGGCCCCACTGACAAGCATTAAGCACAACAAGTTGCAACAAAGTCAAATAGCACTAATAAAGATACTAGGCACCATGCCCTAACAATATTATTCGATGACATGATAGATCTCATTTAATCCCATAGCCTACAACGGGGGATTACTCACTCATGGATGGGGGAAACATGGATGATTGATGGAGTGGCGTCGATGATGATGATGGCGATGATCTCCTCCAATTCTCCGTCCTAGCAGGGTGTCAGAACGGAGTTTTTGGTTCCGAATCGCGGTTTCTGGTGGTGGCGGCACATTGGAACTCTATCTGGAAAAACATCGAACCCCCTTCATTTTTAGGTCAGAAGGCTTTATGTAGGCGAAGAGGGAGGCCGAGGGGCTGCCCGAGGTGGCCACACCCCTCCCAGGTGCGGCCGCGCTGAAGGGTGTGGGCCCCTAGTGGCCCTCCTCCGTCTGATCTTCTGGCTCCGTGAGTCTTCTGGTATAATAGGAGTTTTGCCATATTTTTTTGGATTTTTTCTGAAAGTTGATTTTCTGCACAAAAACTAGACACCAATGCAATTCCATGAAAACAGCGTTAGTCCGTGTTAGTTGTATCCAAATAACATAAGTTATAGGAGAAACAATAGCAAAAGTGTTCAGGAAAATAGATACGTTTTAGATGTATCATCCCCACGGTCGCTTCCATCAACGATGATGGTCGTCTCCCCACGACGCCTAGCTGCTCCGCTCTCTCCCATGGCACTCGTCCTTGGACAACGATGCCGTTAGTGCATTTACGTTTGGGTTTTGCTATGAACAATTTGCTACTTACTCATAATATTTGTGCTACAATTATTTTTCGTTTTGGGTCATAAGAAAAAAAATACAATATACAAGTAATGTATTGTTGACAAATATTTCATTAGTACAAGTTAGTTATCGTTTATAATATGCTGTCAGGATGGCTGAGTGGTCTAAGGTGCCAGATTCAAGTTCTGGTCTCTTACGAGGGCGTGGGTTCGAACCCCACTTCTGACAAACATTTTTTTCTTGTGTACCCTCCTTCGCATTATTCACGTTGTGTTTGAACCCCACTTCTTGTGTCCTCTTACGAGGGCGTGGGTTCGAACAGAAATGGGGGAGGTTCTCATATGGGATATCATACCACTCTTGTGTCCCCTTCCTTCGCATTATTCACCTTAACCCATCGGCGCAGAGGTTTCACTATCTCCACCCAGATTCTAACCCTGAGATCCGCACCAATGGCGATCCCCTTCTCATCAGTATCCTTCTTAACTACCTCACCAAACTTTTTTTTTCAATACAATCCACCCACGGGGGCCTTCTTATGTTAGAAGGTAAATTCGGAACTCTTGTCCGAATCAACATCTTATCAAAAACAATGTCAGACAACCAATCATTCATCTCAAAGTTCTTCAGAAAAACTCCAAGTTTGTCCACCATTCAAGGTGATGTGTTCCAGATGCGATCCCTCTCTCAACCACTCTCCAACGTAGCGATGAACATGTTATCTCCAATAGATGAGAAGTGTAATCTCTTAGGGTTCCTCCATGCTAGCCGAGCCTCTATCATATCAATATGCAGAGTCCTATTGTATAAGATCTTGCCCGCAAGAGCCCACTACGGACCAACATCGTAGTTCTCTCCATCCTCCACAATTACACGGGAATTCACCTCCCCTGTAATATTCATCATGTTCATCATCTCTGACATACTTGTCTTCTCCTTCACGCCTCTTGCCGACGCCGTGTACGGTGTACCCATGCTTTTAGCCTCCTCTCCTCCCACCGGAGAACCAGCGGGATCATCGACGGTGAATTCACGTGGGAATCATGCACTAGTTCGCCTCGTCAATCGTAGATCGCCACGAGCGCCGCCTCTCCAATCGAAACCCTAGAAAACGTTTCGGAGAAAAGCTTCCTCTTAAACAAGCTTGCCATGCTCCGGTAAGCATGCTAATGTGTGATCTCAGTTTGGAGACCGTTATGGCGTTTCGGTGGAGATGCTCCTAAACGAGCGTGCCATGTTCCGGTAAGCAGGGTAACGTGTGATCCCACTTTCAGCTCACCGAAAAATAATATTGATTGACAGAAAAAAATCACAAGTAGGTCCCACAGAACATGCCTTTGTGCACTTGTGTATATAAAGTCTATGTACGGAAAATACAATATACAAGTAATGTATTATTATCAAGTATTTAAACGTGTAATTAACAATAATAATAAACTGTCAGGATGGCCGAGTGGTCTAAGGCGCCAGATTCAAGTTCTGGTCCTCTTACGAGGGCGTGGGTTCGAACCCCACTTCTGACAAACTTTTTTTTCTTTCTAATAATTTCGGGTCGTGCTGAAAAAAATACGACGTGCGTCGTAGATAACCCAAAAGGCAATCGAATCTGACCCGTTTTGGCCCGTACCCGTCGTCGCCAAGCACTCCACCTTCATCCTGCTTTTCCCTGTGCCGGAGGGTCAGCCTCTCCATCCCCCTATCTTTCTCCTCCGCCTGGATCTCTGTTTCTGCGATCTCCGCTTGCATCTCTACTGCAAGGTTCGATTCCTATGCGTCTCCCTCCCTATTCTACAGGGAATTGCTTGCCAAATTTGGCCCCTTTTGGTTTGTTATTATTAATCGATTCCTGTATCTGTTTGGCTGTTGATGACAGGAGGCAGTAATGGCGGGGAGGGGTAATATCGCGTCGAACAACTCCGCGCTCATCGCCATCATCGCTGATGAGGTGAGATCCTATTCCCCTTTTGACCACTAGTGTTGCTTGAGCTTTTCCTTTAATAATGGAGCATCTGTTGAGTCCCGAGCACTACCTAGATAGTACAGTAGCTAGGAGGTGGGGACGATTTGTGTATGTACTGCCTTTTCCCTACCCCGGCAATCGTCCTAGTGTTGGGCAAAATCTTCAGTTATCCCCGTCCGTGGTAGGTGATGGTAGACGGTGATATAGCCTTGACAAGGATGATTCAGTGATACCTTGTAAGCATTGATCCATTATTTTTTCCACTCCCAGACACACGCACACTAGTCTGAATACTACGTCTTACACGACAACTGTCTGAACAAAGCTACTTTGGAAGAACGAAAACTAAACTAAACTGGGTGGGCAAGCTCGTTAGCCGCGCCGCCTGTAGTGCGTTTTAACACTGTCATAGGCGTGGCGAGCTTGCAGGTGTTCTCCGCCATGTCACTGTCAGCCGTTACACACTTAGTTATTTTGTAAATACCGCTCGTAATTAAACCTGGAACAATCCTGTTAATCTATGCATCTTTGGGTATAAAAGAATAGTTCATCAACAGGAACAGAGAAAAAACAACACCATAGATCTCTAGATGGTTATTTCTGTTCCCAAACCGTCTACTCCCTCCGATCCAAATTACTTGTCACAATTTTAGTCAAAATATTGCCTAAAATTTGTCTAAATTCAATGAACCTGCAACAAGTAATTTGGATCGGGGTTAGTATATCAGTCGACTTTTTCTAGGATTATTAGTCCATGAGATTTCCCAGCAAAAAGGAAATGCTCATCACTTTCCTGGCTGAAGGTACACTGATACACATGTCAGCAATATCATTTTCTCTTCCAGTATAATGTACTCCTATTTGTTTTTCCAAATCACACAGGAAAGTGAGGATCATCTCCTTTTTCTTGGGAATCTCATGGACTAATAATCCTAGAAAAGTGGACTGAGATAGATGGTTTCAGGAGAATCATTTCCGTGCTGAAAACCACCAGTTTCTTAGCGTTTGTGTCATGTTAGGAGTGACCTGCTGCATCCCAGCCCATTGCAGGACTGAATTCCAAATTATTTTGACGACCACACACCCAATGAACAAATGTTGCACATCCTCTTGAGCTGAATTGCAGAAAATGCGGTAGACCTCGTTTTGCCAGCCGAATCTGCCGTCCAAATTCTCCCTCGCAATGAGAGCTATATTGCAAGGTTACAACGCAGATGCGCCCAGGAACCCCAGATGTCATCTGCCGTGTCGCAGCGAATGGAGGTCTCAATATACGCCTCGTATGCTGATCTGGTGGTGAAAACCCCTTTTGGTTCCAATTGCCAGATCCATTTATCTTCAATTTCCGGCGTCAACTGAATGTTTTGCAGAGTTCCCCAAATTGCTAGCACTTGAATAAGATCCAATATGTCTTTGCGGTTACAAAGTTGATCACCGATCATACAGAAATAAAAAAGTTGACTTCCTACTGTAAATGCCAACTTGTTGTACAGGATTTGACAACCAAAAATATTGTTATATGATGATGATCGATGGTGTCATACCAAGTGTTGTTTTGACATTGATCTTTATTATTCGTGCAGGACACTGTTACTGGGTTTTTGATGGCTGGAGTTGGCAATGTTGATCTGCGGAAGAAAACAAATTACCTTCTTGTGGATAACAGTACTATCCTAAACTTGCTACATAACGTATTGTTAGTCAATAATTGACATAAGATCTCTTTGGAAAATCATATCTGTTGTCTATCAAACTATATTGAATGATTGCCAACAGAATGGTTGAAGTATTGTTCAATAAAATTCCTCCTCATTGTCTTCTTAAGCATTTCTTAGTAACTACCTTTTCTTAGGATCTCTTCGTGTTGTTAGACAAAGGTAAAACTTTATTCATTACTGTTTTAGGAGATATCTATACTGGTTTTCTCAGTCCTGAGCTTTCATGTATTTTAAACAATCTCAAATCTCACTTCTACTCCTGTCACATAACTCCATTATCATTTGTTTCTGTGGTAGTATTTCATACTTTTGTTGCATGCACTGATCCCGTGGACTTGAATAAATACTTTTTTGTATGTTATGTCACAGAAACCACAGTGAAACAGATTGAAGACGCATTTAAAGAGTTCACTGCGAGGGATGATATTGCGATTGTGCTCATCAGCCAATACGTAAGTGAACCATCGTTATGAATGCACATTATTTGTTTTCTATACAGAATCAACAAATTGCTTGGTTGTCGAGATCTTGTTAAATAAATCACCTAAACAAGAAAGAAGGAATTCGAGGATGGTCACGAGTTTTTTGTTTTGGTTAGTTAGTTCTGATTAAGTTCCTTAGACTCAGCTTCTTCCGCTGTAAAGAAAATTGATGAGGCTGTTGAAACTTGAAAGGTCATATAGTAATAGATTTAGATACCAAAATATTTCCAACAAAATAATTAGTCTTATCATGTGCCACTTATACTCCTGAAGTAAACCTCTCTTGCAACTCTTAAAAATAAAACTATGTTTATATTGTATATGGTCACCAGCGCGTATGTCCTATTATGCATAGACTTACAAGACAGTCTAAAAACATTTGGGGAATCATTGGGAACAGTACCAAAACCAGATGCAGATCTGTGTATTGTACTGCATATTGATCCAACTAACCTGACGAGAGGATCTTACATTTTGTACATCTTTCTATATGTCACAGATTGCAAACATGATAAGATTTCTGGTGGATAGCTACAACAAGCCAATCCCTGCTATACTGGAAATCCCATCCAAGGACCATCCATATGATCCAGCGAGCGATTCGGTCCTTTCCCGTGTGAAGTATCTATTTTCTTCTGACTCTTCTTCTGATAGGCGGTGAGTAGCAACCTTGACGATACCAAACTGGGGCATCTCCCTTTTATTGGAGGTCTTCCTGTACTCATTCTATCTATCTGTAATTAAATTATTCATACCATTCTGTTGCGGGCATGTAGAGATATGAGAAAGAATAAGGAGTAAACAATCTCGATTGGACCTGCTGGTGAATGAAATAAGTTTTTATGTACAGACTAACATACTTTGCTGAAATCGCCTAAAAGTTTCTGCAAGTCTAACATACTTTGCTGCAGAACTGATAAAAACTTATGCCACAAACGACGGTCGTGGTAAGAAACCGCTCGATTTTTCTTGCTCTTGCTAACGGCCTTTCTCCGATAGTTCATCCAACTCAAGAGTAGCATTACCAACGCGAATTCCAAAAGATGGTTCATACTGAGACATCAACAACCTGATAAGAAACCAGTGCGATCACTGCGTCAGATAGCTCGTGGAGGTTTTTGTCAGGTCAAGATGGTGCTCCCAGGCTCGTGTATCTGCTAGGTTGGCACCAACTCATTATCCATCAACGTGCATAAAACTTCCACGCTAACTCTAACAATCGAGGTTTGCTATGGCAGAAATTCAGAATGTGGTTTCTAGAATGAAATGGAAGGTGAGCCTGTCAGCTCCTGCTGCTCCTTGAGCATGAGCACGGCTTGGGAGGCGTTGGCGTAGCCTGGATGGCAGCGGCGTGTTCCAATATGCCCTTGCCCTTTCTTGGGTGGCTTGGGCAGCGGCCACACGGCTTTTCGCGGCGTCTCTTTGGCCGGCCGGTTTTTTATCTTTACTGTCCTCTGGCAGAGCTCTTTCGTTAGCTTAGGACCATGGCAGGATGCCAGGATCCACAACGCGGGCCACAGCTAGGGCTGCGATGGGCGGCGCGTCCTCCATGGATCGCTAGGGCTTGGGTGGCTGTGGGCGACAACTTGGTGAGAGAGGGGGGAATGTGTGGTCTGTGCGGATGATGGGAGGGCCTGGGTCGGACAAGAGGATGCGGCGTGGATGTTGTCCAGTGGATAGCAAATTCAACTCAAATTTGGCTTATAAATGTGTTTAAATGGCCTGATCCGTTTGTGGCATTCCCCTCTGTCCGCTTAGACATAAATGAACTCACGTGGTCTGAGAGCATCTCCATCCGCGAGCCCTACGCAAGCTGCTATTGGGTGCGGCAGACAAAAAACTCGCCCACCCGTGCAAGTCCAAGGACACGTTTTGTCTGGAGTGGGCCAATAGCCTGTTCGGCACGCCCAACTCACCCCCACGCCACAAGGAGCCTCCTAGGCGTGCTAGAACCGAGTCGTGTCCCATGGGCCAGCCCTGACAATGACATAAAGTTGTCATTGTGCGCCTATTTGACTTTCCATTTCCTCTCTACAATTTATTTCTCTCGCTCAGCCACTCCGGTTTCCCGCCCCTCTCGAGAACCATAGGATTGGGTTGACGTCGACCCAAGGCTACTTCTAGGAAAGTTGGGCACGACGCGCACTCTCAAGAATAAGGTTCTCCCTAGAGCTTGGAGAGAGCGAGCATGGTGGTTTCGACCTAAACAATCTCTTTTCTTCAAGCATCAACGACCGCCGTGAAGCTAACATCAGCCTCACCGATGCCTACACTGATTCGCTGGCGCAACATGTGTGACAGCACACTACTCTCGACAAATTCTCTAGTCATAGCTTGCTCGGTGCTCCCGGCCCGGACATCGACCATGTGTTCGACGGAATGCAAGACAAAGGCTCAGGCGCCTACGAAGTATGCGAATAGCGGCTTTATGTTTTTTGTGCAAATACTCATCGAAGACTTAGCACGTGCCTTGTGTTTGTGAGCATAGGTCGATAATGCCGTCATCATGAATGACATGGTAAATGACTCCGCCGGCGCTACACAACATGCATTTGAAGAAGAGCCGGTACAAGAAAGAGGAGAAAGAGCAAGATGGGGATTAGGATGACGATGGAGATGGTGATGATGGTGAAGAGGAGAAACAAGACAAGCCGATGAATGAGAACTAAGGTCCCTTGTGGAAAACCCTCGATGACAAGTGTTTGTGTGATGCATGGGCTTTCGTCTCCGTTGTGGTAAAGGCGCTAGGGCTGTTCAAAGAGCGCAACAAGAAGAAGGAATTCAAATTCGTGCTTTGCTACACAAAGCTCGTAGACCACGACAAATGGAAGAGCCACCGGCCACTGTTGAGGAAACTACATCGCCGCCACCGATGAGACGACAACACAAACCTCAACAGTGACAGAAGAGCCGCCGTCGTCCACTGTTGAGTAGACATCTTCCTTTTAAATTGGCGTACTATACGTTTGCACATTGTAATATGTCGTCGGACTTGGCGGCGTTTTTGTAGCCTGGATTTTGAAAGGTACAAGACACATTTGTGCTTTGATTTGAATTCGCTAAAAAATCTTTGAAAAATCTACATGGAGCAGTATTCGTGGGTGTGGCTAGGAGAGGCACGAATGGCCGATTTGACGCAGTTGTCGGACTTTGTTTGGACTCACGGGGTGGAGATGCTCGGAAGCACAGTAAAACGGTTGACAAAGGCCATTTACCTCAACTGCCACTGACACATGCTGAGCGCAGGCCACAGGCTAGGCGACACATACGCAGGCCAGACGCATCTGGGCCCCTCAAATCCTGGACGCCCGTGGGCCGTGTCCGTGGTCACGGGCCGGGTTGCAGCGCGCGGCGCAGCTCCGCCGCTCGTTCTGTTCGGTTCAATCGTGCATGCATGTGATCCCCGGTCAACCGAACCTGCCTGTCATTTCTATCCACCTCCCCCCTGCTTTGCTGCACCTGTCGCTGCCGGAGACGGAGAGGGACGCCGCCCAGCTCGGGAAGACACCGAGCTTTCGCAGCCATGAACCCATGGATGGATCCGGGATCAGTTTACATCTCCTTCCATCCACTGCTTAAATCGAGAGGAGAGAAACAGGGAAATCTGGCTGAAAACTGGGAGCCACTGGTAGGTCGTAGTATCTGTGGGAAGAAAAGAAAGGACAGACATCTATTTGTTCTGGACAGCAACGGCCGACCACAACGGCTGATCCGACGATATCCCAAATCCAGCATTGTTACATACATGCGCACAAATTTGGGGGGATTTTTTTTTTCTTTTTTGGGGGGGCTTCGAGCTGCTCACGCAAATTGGAGAAAGGGACGGACTGAACCAAGTCACCAAACCGAAACAAGAAGCTGCAGACTGCAAACCAAGGGTCCAAAGAGGATGAAAAGAGAGAGAGAAGAAGAAGAAGAGAGTGATCCAAATTAATTAAGTTTCTTTGGATCAGGTAGGTAGAACAGTGCATGCCTGATGCAAGAATTATCCATTTCTTGGATCGAATTCAATACTCACATCACCTAGGTGGTTGCTAGAAGAACGCAGATGTACAACACTACAGCAGGCAGTAGTACAGCAGCAGCAGCTGCTGCTGATACGCACCACACGGATCGCTCGCGCGAGCGGGATGCTCACTAGTTACAAAAATCACTCCCAATTTAATCAGCGACGCATACCTAATGGACGAACGGGAAAGAACAAGGCCAAGCTCCGGATTAATTTTTAGGCGGGTTAATGGATTCTTCAGGCTGGCGCCGGCTAGTAGGAGCAGGTGGTCCTGAGCATGGAGCGGCCGCGGAGCATGCCGCGGTACAGCGCCTCCCGGTTCGCCGGCATCGCGGCGGAGGCCCTGCACGACGGCTCGGGCGCCGAAGCCGGCGCCGGGCGGGCGGCGCCATTGTCGACGACGTCGTCCGCGAAGCGCACCCGCTTCATGCTCCCGCCGCGCCGCGCCTTCTCCCGCTTCCGCTTCTCTGCACGCAGAAACAGGGGACGTTAAGAACCAAGAACGACCGGTACGGGGGTACTCAGCAGGACCCGTTCTTGTGGTGGTGCTGTGTGCCTGTGTCACTCACCGGAGGAGGAGAGGCAGGGGCGGAGCCGAGCAGGCGCGTCGGAGGAGACGAGGTGCTGCTGGCTGTCCGCCTGCTTGGCGCGGCAGAGGGAGAAGAGGACGAGGGTGCCGGAGAGCGCCATGGCGGTGGCGGCGAGGGCCAGGCCGGCGTGGGAGCCGCCCAGCGCCGCCGACGAGGAGGAGGACGACGACGACATGCTAACAGTGATCCCAAGCTCGGGTCCTGGCAGCTCGGGGGAGGAGGCGGCCCGACGACGGCGACTATCGTGGGCGGTGGCTAGCTGGGTTGTTGAGCCGGAGGCGGGAGGCCAGAGGGGAGGGGAAGGGGGACCGTGCGGTGTGCCTGTAGGCGCGCACGTTGCTCCCGCTATATTATAGCGCGCCGGGGCGGGGCGGGGCTGCGACCGCGAGGCGCGGCCGTTGGCGTCGAGTCGCGAAGGTCAAGTTTTTTAGCTTATCGATCGACTGGCGACTGCCAGAAGTTACCAGGAAATACGTATCTGCGCTGGAACCTGAACCATTGGCGCTGCTTGGTGGAGGGGATCAGGCGATGGGCGGTCATTTTAGCTCACGTCACGAGCCAGTATGCTTTTGGTACAAAAATAATTTTGTTTGTACTTTTGGCCAAGAAATGTGTGATGCTCGTGATCATCGCCGTCTGACATGCTTCCATTGCTCACATGTTTCTTCGGTGTGAGCGGCGATGGTGTTCCTCAGATAATCAATACTCCGACGATATGTGCATTTTTACATTTTTTCTCATACAATGTTTCTTCTCCGGTTATTGCAATGTTATTGTGTTTACTGAGACGGGTTGATCCATATGGTAAACTTCAAGTGTGCACATAAAATGTTTGTTGTGTTCGGCGGTGGTGCGTCTAGCATGCATGGAGGGCCCGTCGAGCCATGTGTCCGGTAAATCTTTTTGATCTAGTCGTCTTTCGTATTCGTTGGTGTGCTCATGAGGATATAAGTTACTTGTTTTTTTGAAAACTGTTTTTTTTCTCAACACACTAATTCTTATAGTCTAAAGTATTTTTGGTTTACCTACATTTAAGATGAGAAATTTGGAGCACGTAGCCTGAGCTCAGTGAAAAGTGCAACTGGATATAAATTGTCCAGATTCCACTAAATGTGGGAAAATTTGTCCGAACGTGATAACATATACCTAGTACTCCCTCCGTCCAAGAATAGATGACTTATGTTTTTCAAATTTTGGATGAATCTATATACTCCCTCCGACCCGATTTACTTGACGCGGCGGTAATTAAGCAAAACAGTCCTACACTAATCTCCGACAAACCGCATCGTCCTCATCCCCTTCCTCGAGCTCAGCCCTCGCTCCGCTCACGCTCGCATTTCGCCACTCCCATCCGCTTCATCCCCGTATTCTTCTTGAAAATTGATTCTTGGTGACGGTGGTGATTCCCCAACGCAATGGCGGGTGCATATAGCCACAGTCCGGTCGTCGACCAGCATCGCGGTCATCAAGTACTACGGGAAGCGGGAGGATGCGCTCGTCTTTCCCCGTCAACGACAACAGCCGTCACTACCAGGTCAAGGGCCGGCCTTTCGCCCTTGGCCATTGCCGGAGATAGAGTCTGGTTCTCGCCGTGCTTCGCGGCGAAGTTCCTGCGACGTGCTCATGGGGAAGATCCCGTCCGTCTTGGGTTCATCTTTGGGAAGACCCCATCCGTCAAGGCCTCCTCCAAAAGTTCCTGCCGTGCTTTCGGCTGAACCTTCAAGCCCCACGCCTCTCTCCACATATGAGGACAAAATTGAAGAACTGAAAAATCAGATTCTGAAGTTCATGGCTGAGAAGAATGATCTTGAGGTCAGGGTTAAGGAATCCTTGCAAGATTCAGGTACTCTGTCATCCTCTTGAATAGCTAACCAAACCTCTAGTACATACAAAAACATCTGATGAAAGTATCTCTAATTTTCAGATCAATGAACAGAAGGAGATATCTGATAGATACAACACAGAACTCTATGAGATCAAGTCCCTGAGAGCATTGGTATGGTATAATGAATATCTCTCCTTGTGTATTCCATCACTATCTATGTTCTAGAGTTGTCGGGCATCTACCATATCCCTGTTAGTTTCTATGGATACCGCTCTGAACTTAACATATTGGCAGTAAGATTTCAGTTGATGAAAACAGCAGCTTCTTTTTTCTGTTGAAAGAGGTTTATTCCCCTTGAGAACACGCATTGATTTGTGGTATAGAGCAGTACAAAAGATATAGCAGTACTAGATAATATTTGGCTATCATGATTCAGTATGTAGTAAGACATCCAAGGACATATTAGGGACTATATGGAAAATGACTAGTAGTGTCATGTTTCTGAATCATGGTGACTTTATAAATACTCCTGTAGCAGTTTACAATATCACAGAAATATAAGTATTCTTATTCAATGTATTGCAGCCTGGTAAAATTCAGCATGGGAAAATCAAAGGCAATGTTGTTTGAGCTTCAATTGACATGTGCATAACCCAAGTTAAAAGCATGATTCCATTGCTGTTATAACCCAAGTTTACTGATACCCTTTATATTTTTACCCATCATGTTGAACACTACCATACATAATCAGAACCAGTTTGCTTTTGTCCATTTGAGCTAACATGGCATGCTTAACCATACCGTGTTGTATTTAGTTTTGTATCCTCATGTGTATTGTATCTTAGCCTAGGTGCTAAATATAGAACTATGCTTTTATAGGTTTTGTGCCTCTGTAAGTCCGGTCTTGAAAATACAAACTGTAGGAAATATTCCTACGTATTTCCTATATATATATTTATCCATCAGATATTACATCATCACACATTTACATCATCACACATCATCCTGTCTACAATACAATGTATACTACATAGGACAAATACATGATCTCTCTATGTAGTACTGAGGTGAGATTTTCCTGTTGAGTCTTACTCATTCTCTTTTTGGTTTGGATACTCCCTTGGTCCAAAAATGGTCAAACCAACCCTGATTAATTTTTTGTAAATAGTAGTGTCGGTATCCACACCTTTGACTCGACGCCTTTTACGAATAAGGCCTGATGGGTCATTTAACCATGTCTCATATATACTTCCTGGGATAATTATGTGATCATCCAAAATTACTTGGCCTTTTCTCTTTGATGCTTTGGTTGTTTGTTTTTCCTTCATCTTCTCCTCCTCTTGTTGAGCCAATGCCTCCACGTGATCTGCTATAATCTCCAAGCTTTTCCAATAGCATTCACCATCAAATCTTAGAACCATAGGCAGCTTTCCCTCCTTTAGCAGTTGATCTTTGCCCATGTGTGTTATTGCGTACGTGTTGCCTCCTTCAACTTTCATCACCTGAATCATGACAGACTGGAGGCTTATGAACACTTTGAGCAAAGTGTCCACATCATACCCATCAAATGATTGTTCAACCGACTCAATTAGTTCCTTCAGTGTGTTTGGTGCATAGCGAACCGTGAGGGATTGAATGGATCTGAAAAATCCAAGATCCAGGGCATTCAAGTCCGGTGAATTTGGAGGTTGTTGCAACAACTTAATATCCCGTCCCGATTCCTTCACGACAGCTAAGAAAACTGTATCATTTGGAAGAACGTGTGTTCTTGCGTTGTCTTGTTGAATATAGATGGTTCCCTCCTTATCTGGCCATAGATTTGCAATTGCTGGAATTACCATTTCACAAAGATACTCTCTCATTACATCTCTCGTAACTATTATTGTCTTTAGTTCCATCGTTCCTTTGACCCTATTCTTGGAGTTGTACTTAGCTGCAGTTTCTTTGACAAAAGCCCAGATTCCGATTTTTCCATCAAATGCGACTTCTCCTTTCTCATTGTATCTTGGTTTCGCAACCGCTGTTAAGAACATCACCTTTCCAATGCTATTCTTGTTTTGAATAGTTCGCACGGGATCTCGTTCTTCAGGTAGTAGATAATATGTTCTCCTCCGCATTGTCATGTCAAACCATTTTTCGTCTATATGAACTATGTTCTCCATACTGACGAACGATGGCTCTGCTTCGGTTATCGTTGTTTGATCAATCATTGAAGTGCAGAACTTGAGCCTTTCAATTTTGTTTTCAGGCTTCAAAGCTGGTTTGAGTGTACTTGTGTGGCGCTTTATTTTACCCAATTGGAATCTTCTCTGCAAGGTGGAATAGGCGACACCCAATTCTCTTGCTAGGGACCTCAGTGTAGACCTTTGATTTAGAGGAATGGAAGTCATTCTTGACAGACCAAGATTTGCTCTCTTTCGTCCAACCCTCCCCTTCTTTTGATTTGAAACATCCACTTGTAGCCCTTCCTTCTCTTGACCTGTTGCCTTTTTCCATATTCTATCAATTGTGCTGAGACTTGTCTCTAAAAGAGCAGCTACAAGTTTTTTATCTGCCTTCTCAACTTTCCCGCCTTTACCGAGAGCTTTCAATGCAATGTATGCCGCGAATCTGTGAGAATCAGGT
The DNA here is from genome assembly GCA_023614405.1 of Avena insularis. Lineage (NCBI taxonomy): Eukaryota > Viridiplantae > Streptophyta > Magnoliopsida > Poales > Poaceae > Avena > Avena insularis. The sequence continues at coordinate 432,864,769 of CM042697.1, read as the reverse complement.
AGCTCTCTATGGTCTGGCTGCTCATGTTCTTCTTCTTGTATTTGTGCATCTCCTTGTATTTGTTGGAATTATGCCCTAGAGGCAATAATAAAGATGTTATTATTATAATTCTTGTTCATGATAATGTTTATATTCCATGCTAGAATTGTATTAAGCGGAAACTTTAATACTTGTGTGGTTTGTGAACAACACCGTGTTCCTAGTACGCCTCTATAGACTAGCTCATTGATCAATGATGGTTAAGGTTTCCTAACCATATACATGAGTTGTCAATTGATAATGAGATCATATCATTGGGAGAATGATATGATGGACAGACCCAAACTAAGCGAAGCAATTAGATCGTGTCATCGTGTTCGTCTTTGCGAAGCTTTTCTTATGTCAAATATTGTATTCCTTAGACCATGAGATAATACAACTCCCTGGTATCGGAAGAAAGCTTTGAGGTCATCAAACGTCATCCTATGAGAGGGTGATCATAAAGGTGTCTCTCAGGTGATCGGAAAGTATCTGTTGGGTTGTATGTATCGAGATGGGATTTGTCCCTCCCAAGTCGGAGAGATATACTTGGGCCACTCGTGAATCGATATCAACACCGCTTGCAAGCATGTGGTTAAGGAGTTAATCACAAAGTGATATCGGATTACGAACGAGTAAAGTACTTGCTTGTGAGCGAGATTGAACTAGGTATGGCATGCAAGCGATCAAATCTCGGGCAAGTAAAATATCACGAGACGAAGGGAATCGAAATATGGGATTGATTGAATCCTGGCATCGTGGTTCATCCGATCTGATCATCGATGACTGTGTGGGAGTCAATATGGGTGTCCAGACCCCGCTGTGGATTATTGATAGAAGATCATATACGCATATTCTCGAACCCGAGGTCACACATAACGTGTCTTGGCGCTAGGATAGATTCATATAAAGGCGGCATTTACGAGTTTCATTCGAGTCTCGGATGGATAGGATCCGGGACATCACGAGAGGTTCGGAGTGGTCCGGAGAATAAGATTCATATAAGGCGGTGCAGTTTTTGGAGTTGAATTGTTCGGGTTAATCGGTATTGTACCAGAAGCTTCTAGAACCTTCCGGAAGGGGACCAACGTGGCCCCACATTCCGGGAGGGGGCATGGGCCTATGAGGGAGTGCCCTGGCCGCATTGGGCCAGGGTCACAAGGCCCCATGGGGCCCAGCCGGCCAAGAGGGTTTTAAACTCGAGATAGAGCTTCTAGAAGGGGGGTTTTCTTGCCCCCCACTCCTCCTCCTTGGGGCCGCCGGTTTGGCTTGGGGGAGGGGCTAGGGCTGCGCCCACCCCTCTATATATAGAGGGCTGGGGGCGCACCCCACCTTCCCTCCAACCCTAGCTGCCTGCCCTCCTCTCTCCTCCCATTGTTTGTAGGCGAAGCCCTGCTGCAGAAATTCTCCACCATATACACCACGCCGTCGTGTTGTAGATCCAAGCCGTCTCTCCACCATACTTGCTGGTCCGAGGAAGGAGGAGACATCGACGTGCTGCACGTGTGCATCTCACGGAGGCACCGCCACTTGTGGTGCTAGATCGGATCGGATCGCGAGGAGGAGAAGCGAGTACGACTACATCACCCACGTTCCGACGAACGTTCCGCTGTGCGAATCTTCAAGGGTATGAAGATCTAATCCAATCTCTCTCGTTGTTTGCATATCCTAGATTAGATCTTGGCTTTCCCTCTGTTCGCATCCGTAGAAAATTTTGATTTACTATGCCGCGAAACCCTTCAGTGGTATCAGAGCTAGATCTATGCGTAGATGTGTTTCACGAGTAGAACGCAACATGGTTGTTGCGGGCGTTGATGTTTTCTATTGCAAGCCTCTTGTTTGTGTTCTTCTTATGACGCGGGATAGTGAGATTGAAGCGGTCCAGGCCAACCTTACGCGACGTCGTTCGCGAGACCGGCTCCGCACTTGACGTGTGGCTTGTTCCACACATGCGGCTGGTGGATGTCAGTTTCTCTCACTATAGTTGTCATGGGATTAACACCGGAGTTTGGCAACCATAATATCACCGTTGTGGCTTTCCGTAGGTAAGAATCGTTCTTAGCATCTACTCCCATAAGCCACGTAAAACATGCAACAACAAAGTAGAGGCGTCTAACTTGTTTTTGCAGGGAGTGTTTTATGTGATATGGTATGGCCCAAGATGTGATGTGTATAATGTATGCGATGATCATGTTTTGTAATGTTTCACGACTTGCATGTCGATGAGTACACAACCGGCAGGAGCCATATGGTTGTCTTTATAATTGTGTATGACATGTGTGTCAACTTCTTATGCACCATGTAATAGTTTCACTTTATCGCTAAGTAGTTAGCAAGAGTTGTAGTTGCTATTCGTGGTGGAGGCAATCATGGTGGAGTGATGGAGATCATGCTAGGAGCACAAGATGGAGATCATTCTTGTGAAGATTGGCTATACCATGTCACATAAAGTTATATGCATGTGATGTTTATCCTTTTATGTATCTTATTATGCTTAGATTGCGACGGTAGCATTGTAAGATGATTTCTCAATTAAAGATCAAGATAAAAACTGTGTTCTCCCCAAGTATGCACCGTTGCGAAAGTTCGTCGTGTCCAAGCATCACGTGATGATCGGGTGCTATAGACTCTACGCTCACATACAACGGGTGCAAGCCAGTTTTGCACACGCGGAAATACTTGGGTCTAACTTGACGAGCCTAGCATGTACAGACATGGCCTCGGAACACAAGAACCGAAAGGTTAAGCATGAGTCATATGAATGATATGATCGACACTTCGTTGTCTCCATTGAAACCACATCTCTTCTCGTGATGATCGGATTAGGTGTGGTGAATTTGGATCGTGTTCACTAAACAACTTGAGGGATGTTGAATTTAGTGGGAGTTCATCTAGTAATTTGATTAAGTTGAACTATTTATCATGAACATAGTCTAAATTGTACTTGCAAATACTGTAGATCATATGGCCAAGTCCAACTTCAACTTCAACGTTTTTGCTGAGATAGAAAAGCTTAGAAACAATGGGTCTAACTTCACCAAATGGTTCGCATTCGAGAATCATTCTCATTTGGCGGACAAAAGGACTATGTCCTTGAGAAAGCGCTAGGTGACGCCCCTGCTATAGATGCGCCGGCTGATGAAAAAGCTGTTTATCAGTCGCGCAAGGATGATTATGATTTGATTAAAATCGCCATGTTGTATGCTATGGAATCGGATCTTTAAAATCGTTTTGAGGAGTTCGCCGGGCCCTTTGAGATTCTCGAGGAGCTGAAAAACATGTTTCAGACTCAAGCCCGTTCTGAGAGATATGAGATCTCTAAGAAATTCTTTAACTACAAGATGGAGGAAGGAGTTAGTTAGTGAGCACGCCATTAAGATGTCGGGCTACACTCAACGCCTTGAGCAACTGGACTGCAAGATTCCAGAGGAGCTCAAGATTGACACTCCTAGCTACAAAAGTTTTGTAGTTGATCACAATCAGATTGGTTCCACTGATATGATCACTGAGCTCTTTGCTAAGATGAAAGTAGCGGAGGTGAACATCAAAAAGAATAATCATGTGTTGATGGTCAACAAGCCCCCCACCTTCAAGAAAGGTAAGGGTGCAAGGAAGCCCTTCAAGAAAGGCGGCAACAAGCGCGTTGCCCCTGCTGAGAAGAAGCTCAGGTCTGGTCCTAAGCCGACAATCGAGTGCTTCTATTGCAAGGACAAGGGTCCTTTGGAAGTGCAACTGTCCAAGTACTTAGCGGACAAGAAGGTGGCACCATCAAAGGTATATTTGATATACATGTTATTGATGTTTTCCTTACTAGCCCTCGTTGTAGTGCACGGGTATTTGATACGTTCGGTTGCTAATATTTGTAACTCAAACAGAGCTTGGAATAGCGGCTGACTGCGAGGGATGAGGTGACGATGGCGTTGGCAGCGGATCAAGAGTTGATGTGATGGCCGACGCCTCCTTAGTTTTACCTTCGGGATTAGTTTTAAACCTTAATAAATGTTATTATGTGCTGCGTTGAGCATGAACATTATTTACGGATCGTGTTTATTGCAAGACGGTTATTCATTTAAATCGGAGAATAATAGTTGTTCTATTTATATGAGTAACATCTTTTATGGTCATGCACCTATTGTGAATGGTTTATTTCTTCTAAATCTCGAAAGGGATGAAACACACATCCATAACATTGAGGCTAAGAGATGCAAAGTAGATAGCGATAATACTACTTATTTGTGCTTAATCGTCTAGGTCATATTGGTGTAAAGCGCATGAAAAAACTCCATTCGATGGACTTTTGGATTCTCTTGATTTTGAATCATTTGACACATGCGAACCATGCCTCATGGGCAAGATGATCAAAACCCGTTCTCGGTATGATGGGCGAGCAACGGACTTGTTGGAAATCATACATACCGATGTATGCGGACCGATGAGTGTTTCGATGCGCGGTGGATATCGCTATTTTCTCACTTTTACCGATGACTTAAGTAGATATGGGTATATCTATTTAATGAAACATAAATCTGAAACATTTGAAAAGTTCAAGGAATTTTAGAATGAAGTGGAGAACCATCGTAACAGAAAGATTAAGTTTCTACGATCCGATCGTGGGGGCAAATATTTGAGTTATGATTTTCTCACACATCTTAAAGCAAGCGGAATTGTTTCGCAACTCACGCCACCCGGAACACCACAGCGCAATGGTGTGTCTGAACACCGGAATCGAACCCTATTAGATATGGTCCGATCAATGATGTCTCTTACTGATTTTCCGTTATCATTTTGGGGTTATGCATTAGAAACCGCTGCATTCACTTTAAATAGGGATCCATCTAAATCCGTTGAGACGACACCGTATGAACTATGGTTTGGTGCTAAACCTAAGTTGTCGTTTTTTAAAGTTTGGGGATGCGAAGCTTACGTCAATAAGTTGATGCCGGACAAGCTCGAACCCAAAGCGGAGAAATGCGTCTTCATAGGATGCCCTAAGGAAACTATTGGGTATACCTTCTATCACGAACCAAGGCAAAGTGTTTATGAAAGAACGGTTCCTTTCTTGAGAAGGAGTTTATCTCGAAAGAAGTGAGGGAAGAAAGTAGAGCTAGACGAGATTATTGAACCTTCTCTTGAATTGGAGAGTAGCGCGGCACCTGAAATTTTCGATTGCACTGCACCAACAATAGAGGAAGCTAATGACAAGGATCATGAAGCCGGACGATGTCGCTCTTGAGCGTCGCAGGTCGACAAGGTCGCGTGCCCTCCCGAGTGGTGCAGCAACCTGTCTTATTGCCTTGTTAGTAGAAGACAGTGAACCTACGAACTATGAGGAAGCGATGATGAGCCCAGACTCTGAGAAATGGCTAGAAGCCATGAAATCCGAATTGGGATCCATGAGCGAAAACCAAGTATGGACTTTGGTGGACCCTCCTAGCGACCGAAAGGCCGTTGAGTGCAAATGGATCTTCAAGAAAAAAACGGACGCGGATGGTAATGTTACCATCTATAAAGCACGGCTTGTCGCGAAAGGTTTTCGACAAGTTCAAGGTGTTGACTACGATGAGACTTTCTCTCCCGTAGCGATGTTTAACTCCATTCGGATTTTATTAGCAATTGTTGCGTTTCATGATTATGAAATATGGCAGATGGATGTCAAGACTGCTTTCCTCAATGGCAACATTGATGAAGAGTTGTATATGATGCAACCCGAAGGTTTTGTCGATCCTAAGGATGCTGATAAAGTACGCAAACTTCAGCGTTCCATTTATGGACTGAAGCAAGCATCTCGGAGTTGGAACCTTCGTTTTGATCAAGTGATCAAGAGCTTTGGATTTGTTCCAAATTGCTACGAAGCTTGCATCTACAAGAAAGTGAGTGGGAGCTCGCTGACGTTTCTGGTACTATATGTGGATGACATATTGATTATCGGAAATGACATCAACATGCTTAACGATGTGAAGAGTTATTTGAACAAGTGTTTTTCAATGAAAGACCTAGGTGAAGCTGCTTATATATTGGGCATCAAAATCTATAGAGATAGACAAAGACGCCTGATAGCTTTAAGCCAGAGTACATACCTAGACAAAGTTCTGAAAAGGTTCAAAATGGATAAGGCAAAGAAAGGTTCAGTGCCTATGTTGTCAGGTAAGATATTGAGCAAGGATCAGTGTCCAGCTACGGTAAATGATAGGAAAGCTATGAGCAAAGTGTCTTATGCCTCGGCCATAGGTTCTATCATGTATGCCATGATGTGTACTAGACCGGATGTGTCCAATGCTCTTAGTTTGACGAGCAGATATCAAAGTGATCCAGGAGTGGAACACTAGACAGCCATGAAGAACATCCTAAAGTACCTAAATAGGACTAAAGAAATGTTCTTAGTCTATGGGGGTGATGAACAGCTTGTCGCAAAAGGTTACGTCGATGCTAGTTTTGACACCGACAAGGATGATTCTAAATCTCAGACAGGATACGTGTATATTTTGAATGGAGGAGCTGTCAGCTGGAGAAGCTGCAAGCAAAGCGTGATCGTGGGATCTATAGTAGAAGCGGAATACATGGCTGCTGCAGAAGCGTCAAGTGAAGGAGTTTGGATCAGGAACTTCATCACTGAGTTTGGCGTGGTTCCAAGTGCATTGGACCCACTGGAGATATTGTGTGACAACACTGGCGCCATAGCACTCGCTAAGGAACCAAGATATCATCCAAAGACCAAGCATATCAACCGCAAGTTTCATATAATCCGAGATTATATAGCAGATGGAGATCTGAAGATTAGCAAAGTACATACAGATCTGAATGTCGCAGATCCATTGACTAAACCTCTTCCACGTGTAAAACATGATCAACACCTCAGTGCCATGGGTGTGAGATTGTTGCCAGATGTAAACTAGATTATTGACTCTAGTGCAAGTGGGAGACTGTTGGAATTATGCCCTAGAGGCAAAAATTAAGATGTTATTATTATAATTCTTGTTCATGATAATGTTTATATTCCATGCTAGAATTGTATTAAGCGGAAACTTTAATACTTGTGTGGTTTGTGAACAACACCGTGTCCCTAGTACGCCTCTATGGACTAGCTCATTGATCAATGATGGTTAAGGTTTCCTAACCATATACATGAGTTGTCAATTGATAATGAGATCATATCATTGGGAGAATGATATGATGGACATGCCCAAACTAAGCGAAGCAATTAAATCGTGTCATCGTGTTTGTCTTTGCGAAGCTTTTCTTATGTCAAATATTGTATTCCTTAGACCATGAGATAATACAACTCCCTGGTATCGGAAGAAAGCTTTGAGGTCATCAAACGTCATCCTATGAGAGGGTGATCATAAAGGTGTCTCTCAGGTGATCGGAAAGTATGTGTTGGGTTGTATGTATCGAGATGGGATTTGTCCCTCCCAAGTCGGAGAGATATACTTCGGGCCCACTCGTGTCGATATCAACACCGCTTGCAAGCATGTGGTTAAGGAGTTAATCACAAAGTGATATCGGATTACGGAACGAGTAAAGTACTTGCGTGAACGAGATTGAACTAGGTATGGCCATGCGACGATCAAATCTCGCAAGTAAAATATCGCGAGACGAAGGGAATATAAATATGGGATTGATTGAATCCTGGCATCGTGGTTCATCCGATATGATCATCGATGAATGTGTGGGAGTCAATATGGGTGTCCAGACCCCGCTGTTGATTATTGATAGAAGATCATGTCTGCATATTCTCGAACCCGCAGGGTCACACACTTAACGTGTCTCGACGCTAGGATAGATTGGATAATTGGTTTATGAGTTTCTTTTCGGAGTCTCGGATGGGATCCGGGACATCACGAGAGGTTCCGGAGTGGTCCGGAGAATAAGATTCATATAAGGCAGTGCAGTTTTTGGAGTTCGGAATTGTTCCGGGTTAATCGGTATTGTACCGGAAGCTTCTAGAACCTTCCGGAAGGGGACCAACGTGGCCCCACCTTCCGGGAGGGGGCATGGGCCTATGAGGGAGTGCCCTGGCCGCATTGGGCCAGGGGCACAAGGCCCTAGGGCCCAGCCGGCCAAGAGGGTTTTAAACTCGAGATAGAGCTTCTAGAAGGGGGGGTTTCCTTGCCCCCCACTCCTCCTCCTTGGGGCCGCCGGTTTGGCTTGGGGGAGGGGCTAGGGCTGCGCCCACCCCTCTATATATAGAGGTCTGGGGGCGCACCACCCCCCCTACACCTTCCCCTCCAACCCTAGCTGCCCTGCTGCCCTCCTCTCTCCCTCCCGACTGTTTGTAGGCGAAGCCCTGCTGCAGAAATTCTCCACCATATACACCACGCCGTCGTGTTGTAGATCCAATCTGTCTCTCCACCATACTTGCTGGTCCGAGGAAGGAGGAGACGTCGACGTGCTGCACGTGTGCATCTCACGGAGGCACCGCCACTTGTGGTGCTAGATCGGATCGGATCGCGAGGAGGAGAAGCGAGTACGACTACATCACCCACGCGTTAAATGAGCGTTCCGCTGTGTGAATCTTCAAGGGTATGAAGATCTAATCCAATCTCTCTCGTTGTTTGCATCTCCTAGATTAGATCTTGGCTTTTCCTCTGTTCGCATCCGTAGAAAATTTTGATTTACTATGCCGCGAAACCCTTCAGTATTTCCATATGTTCTTCTTCTTGTATTTGTGCATGTTGGTCACCATGTATTTGTGCATCTTCTTTTTCTTCTTGTATTTTTATATCTTCTTCCTCTTCTCTTGTGGAATCAAGTTGAGATCCAAAAGAGCTCGTGGCACTTGAACCTGAACAAACAAGTGAATAAAGTTACTCCACTACGCAGACAATTGAATTTAAAGTTTTTCAACAAACATTCAGTTATTCACATAACATTAGGAGCAAGGATCGTGCCTTCTGGTTCTCCAGGGTTTATTGGTGATCCAGCTAAATGTCGTTTGCTGAGTGTCGATGCAGAGAGAAAACTTCTCTGTAAATTGTCAAAGTGTCCAGATAGGGCACTTGAACTGCTGCATGAATGGACACGCCCTGATATTATACAGATTTATATGAATTCTAGCTCAGCTGTATATGGGAGATACAAGGTCATGGATGATCCGACAGAGATACTGGACGAGTGTGACCTGGATGTGTTTCAGCTGAAGCAGAGTGAGGATGTTGTGCTGGAATGCGATCTGCCAAGAGATTCTGTGCACGGAGATGACCGTGTGGAGCAGAATGTTGTGGAGAGGGACCTTCAAATGCTCAGTTCATTTGATACTCCTGATGATGCTGATATTACTGCAAGTAAGTACTACTAGTATCCCATTTTTATGAATTCTACTGTACAAGTGTAATGTAAAATTTCTCAGCTTCACTCACTCCTGAAAATAATGAAAATTAAATTATTTACTTGGTTTAATGTGATGAAGGGGAATAATTACACCATTTATTAGTTTACGTACTGTCGAGGTTATCCATGTTGAACTGTGAAGACCTGAATCTCTGTCACCATTTTGCAAACATGCAAGGATACAAAAATGCAAGTCAAAAAGTCTGCTGCTCCTATAGCTGAGGAACAAGAGCCAGAGTCAAATATTGATTTGGCCATCTCTAATTTTCACCGAGAATACGAGGTATTTGAACTGAGAATTGTCCACCGCAAGAACAGCTTCACATCAAATCTTTTTGTTCTTCTTCTTTTGGTTGTTGCTAAAAACATTCTTAGCTCATATAGCAGATATCCATTACAGGACTGGCTTCGAAGAAAACAAATATTATAGGTTGGCTCAGCTGCATTCAGCAAGGTTGCTCAGCTGCATTCAGCAAGGTTGCTATTATGTCACCGAATATAGCAGGAAGATATTATGTCACCGAATATCTTGGCTCGACTGCATTCAGCAAGGTTTCTCAAGCACATGACCTTCTGCAACTGCTGTTGTACAGGTTGGCTCTATGCACATCAAGCTAAATGTGGCTGGGGGCTCATCATCAGAGATTATAGGTGTTGGAAGGGGTTCCCCGGAGACGAAGGGAGCGGGACGCTGAGCAGGCTGTCAACAAAAACGAGTTAAGTGGAGTCAGATGCAAATGGTGTGCAACTAATTTCTTTTTATTTCTAGGTGCCGTGTGTTCTTCATTTAAAGTCTCCTTGTGCTGGTCGGGTTTAGCTAGTTGTACTTTTTTTTGCTTGTGGTACTGCAGTTAGTTTCTCAGCCTTATGTTCCTTATGTTGCTGGAATCAGACCAAAGGTGTTCCTTGTGTTGCTGGAAAGTTAACAGAGGCATCAAGAAATGGCTGATTCCTGATATTGTTGTCTGATATAATCTGGAATCTCAGGTGAGAGGGAGTGGAGATCGCGTCACCTTTGGGGCAGTGGTCCTTGGCGGCAGGGAGCAAACGGCGAGGAGGATGTGGTCACCTCGGACACCACCGATCCCTAGACATGGAGGCGAGGCGGCGGCGGCGCGGCCTTGTCTGTGCTTGTCAACGCGTGGAAGATTCTCGAGACCGGTGGAGGCGCTGGGCGGGAGAGTGGAGAGCTGGCGGCGGCGGTGGCCGGGCTGAGGTGGAGGAGGCTGCCGGGCGGGGCTTCGCGACTGGAGAGGCCCCGCCTCCTACGCTCATCGAGGACGCGATCATCGTGGCGAAGTGCGGCGCTCGTCGTAGGCGCCGACGTAGACCAACTCGAGCCCAGCTCCGGCGCTGGACGGAGCTCCTCCGTCGGGTTGCGTTTCTGATTTTCAAATTGATTTGAGGACTTCGTTCGAGAAGAATTCAATCTGTAAGGGGGTTTTCGCAAAAAAAACCAATACACAGGGGCCGCGTCATCTAAATCGGGCCGGAGGGAGTACTAAATAGTGTCTAGATTCATTCAAATTTTGATAAATTTGAGACGTCTATTTTGGGACGGAGGGAGTAGTAGAAAATTCATAAGGTATATAAAATTTTCGTACAAGCTCATTTAAACCAAAAAGAAGGCCTTCTATAAAGGTGATGTTTTGAACAAGCCTCTCCGCTTGTATCATCTCGCCCTTTTAAACGGCCATTTTTTTTAATGGGTCTTGCAACGTTAAGGAAAATTTGGTGCTGAACCCAAAGCACAAGCGAATGTGTGACCTCCCGTTGAGGAATTTGCGTTGGTCCGTCTTCACGAAAGCACACGAAATTCGACGGAACATTCGTGAACTTGATCGATGGAGCCCCCGAAGTCACAGGCTCACATCACACACAAAGGGTGCGTACAGCGTACCTACTTCCGCGGAAGATCAGAAGTCTAGAAGCCACACGCCTCAGAACTCTCCACACACAAAGGTAGCAGCAGGAGGACACGAAGCAGCATCGCGACCCGCGCCGTGTACACTCCAGTCCTCCACTCCACCACCTATCGGCCGGCCGGTCCGTCCGTCCTCCTATCCGTCACACCCCCTCTAGGCTCTAAATAAATAATGACGATCAATCCTGATCCTACCAACCAGACGCAAGCAGAATCCAGACGCATATTCCGGGCGGCGAACGTCACCGATTCTGACAGGCAGCATGTACAGTATATCCGACCCCGGCTCCGGCTGAGATCTGTCTGGCCCCTTTGTTGCTGCCGGACGGAGAGCGCTGTCGAGTGTCGCGTACGTACGCACCGGCCGCGGGCCGGGGTGACGCACGTCGACGCCGACGGCGACGCCAAAAGAGCCCGCGCTTTGGAGCTAACCGATGGAGGATTCGTCGCGGCCGCGCTTGCTGGGATATCCGCTAGATTCGCTCCTCCTCCTTGCCGGAGTGACGACCGATGCGGTAAAGCCACCCACGGCTGCCTAATTGCAACTGGAGTCTGCTGGAGTTGCCAACTAATTAAAGCGCATAGTGGATTTAAAAAAAATTAAAGGGCATAGTGACGATGATGTGCTCCGACTAAGCACCATCATCGTTTGTAAATCAATCTGGTATAATGCGCTTTTGGCTTTGGCAGTTCGTCTCTTTAGTGTGCTGATGCGAGTCGAGGAAGGAGCCAATTTTACCATGCTTTCTTTCTAGAAGAAAAACAAGATATGGTACGCGGCTCTTGTACGCCATATTTGTCTCACGTATGCTTCTCTCGGGACAAAAGAGTATCTTGTGTTTTTTGTTTGCCCCTTTTTTTTACAAGGAAGAAGAGAATTGACCAATTTAAAGAGGAACCGGCGGAAAACAATACTCTCTTCAATCCAAAATAACTATCGTTGATTTAGTACAAACCAGCACTTATTATGGATACGCAGGGAGTACAAACAAACGATGTAAACTTGTGTCCGATTTTTAATAGAAAATCAACATGGCATGAGCGGCAAAAATTGAACCCACAACCACACTACCTAGCTCAACACTGCCAGGATGGCCACCAGACAACATCAACATGACGACGAGCACTACGACTGCCGGTTCCTTTCTTGCTTCAGAGGAAGGATGGCCAGGAATCGGAGCCTCCTACTATGCAGGGACAAGTCCATGTTACCAGAAAGGAAGTCGTTCAGAAGGAGAATGTGTAGGCCTTTCAAGCTTTGGGGCATGGGAGGAGGGAGGAGGGAGGCATGCCGGAGCAAACAAGCCAACGACATCCCATGCCAATTGTACCTGAGACACGCGCGCATCTCCTAGTAAAAACCACACTTATAGATTTTAAAAATTTGAAGTTCTCATGTGTTGTGTCCCGAGTTTCCATATCTTCTTCTTCCTCTGTGTCCCGAATCGGACAAAAGACGTTTAAAAACATAAACACTCGCGCAAGGTCTCCTATAGGGTTTCGTGGTGCTCGGGAATCGCAACACATCTACCTCCCTCGGGGATCTACTATATCAAATAATACCATCGTCATTTCCTTCCATCGGTCTCCATGACTATATTGTTGATTTCTAAGAGCTCGTTTGGCTTCCCATCATTTGCGGCTGGAAACAAGGAAATTCATTTGTGATTCCAAGAACCAACCTCTTTGACCGAAACCGGTTACGGAATATTTAAACACTCCCCCAGCCCCAGGCGTCCTTGTGCTTATCCACTCCAAGATCTCCCCAAAGGGCAGCCGCTCTCCCTCTCCCTGATTGGAGAGAACATGGCCGACCGGACCGGCCACCCCGCAGCCACAGGGAAAAGACCAAAGCTCCGCTGCTGAGCGAAGCCTAGAAAGAAAGAAAACCACGCCGGGGAGGGGAGGGGACCCAAATCATGGCGTGCAGCTTTTGCTTCTGCCGTCAGGCGTGTCAGGACTCGGGGAGAGGGGGTGGGCCCGCTGCCCGCGCGCACCTGTCGCGTCGGGAGATCCTGTGGCGGGGGAGGCCGTCCTCCCGCGAGCCGTCGCTGTCTGGACACTTGTCGCCGTTGCCGCGGGTGCGCGAGCGTCACCGGAACTGGCCGCCGTTTCTCCGGGTGGAAACGAGGCTGGCCGAGGGCCGAGGCCGCGTGCCGTTCTGTTTCAGTACGAAATTAGACGTGTATATATACTCTTTAAACATGGCACATTTTGGAACAGAATTTGTTACTACGTACTATCGATTTCGAGTTATTAGTACTCCAAAATCACAGTAATACGGAATTATCAAAACAAATTGACAGAACTGTACTGTACATCATGACGTACAAAGCCCCTTGCTCCCGTTCTCGTTTCCATGCATGTTTGCCTCTTCCACTCATTATCTTTATGTTTTTATATCTATATAACTCATGCAATAATGTTAGTATGAAAGACTCCACGTCGAAATAAATCTAAAATTGGCGGCGCTCATACCTTAGACCAAGCGTTCTCTTCCTCCAATCGCCTTATGACTAGCTTTATTGCGGTTAGATTTTATGATTGATCCAATATTAGTAATGCAGCCTAGTTGTCGGCACATGTTCATAGTATAAAAAGGTTAAATGTTTGATTTAATCCATGCCCTTGTGATGGGTGGAGATGCCCTTCCGGTTCCACACCATAAGCATTGGAGCATACCGTAGAACCCTAACGGCGTCGATGAGTATCTCACTTGAGGGGCACGGGCAAACGTCGGATTGAAGCTTCCCGTTAAAATTTTACATTTTGACTACTTGCATCTTCTAGGATGTACTCGCGTTGATACTTGAAATCGTGCTCGCAAACTTTGTCACAAAAAAGGTATTTCCATTATGAGACTTTACCGGGTTTAGTACATATGCTTAATTAAAATCAACTGGCAAGGTTGTGTTTTGAAGCCCTGTTGATGTGCAAAAACAGTAAATCTCAGTTCGCTCGCATTGTCCCGAAAGACCCTTTGCCAAGGTACGTTGTAGTCGACGAACCTAACCACTGACTGACCTGATAAGCTTTGCCAATATATGAGTGGACAAGAAGGCTATCCAGAATGTTCGGTGTAACTGGAGAACACGCGCGCTGCCGTACCGAACGTACGTACTCCTACCTATGGTGGCCAAACCAGCGACTTGTCAAACGTGTTGGGTATAACAGGGGATCAATATCACGTGTACATTTACCTGAATGGCCAAACACTTGGTCTGATCTAAACAGTTGCACACTCGCACGCGAGCCTACTTGTACTTTACGTACGCACTAGTCTGCCGATCCCTTAACGGCAAAAACACGAGGTCTGTCTTTCATGTGTTGAAATGCCAAATTGCCTGATCTGGCTGTCCTGGTTAGGATCAAATGTTGGTTTCGGCCAAACAATACCAAATGAATCCAGCGCCATCTTTTTCATCAGAGGAAACACACGTGTACACTAGGTGCACGTTCTCCAGATTCATCTAAATGTAATCTTATTTTCCATATATATGATCTGCAAATAGCCTGCAGATCAAACCCAAACATCAAAACGCAAATCTGGACATGCCTAAATTCTTTGTATGGTTGGCGATCTAAAATAGGAAAATGATGCTGTCCTCCCGGACGATGGGGCGTTTCGATCGTCCGGGTTGACTCACGCGCGCGTCTGGTTGTCTCTCCTTTGCCACGTTAAAGTAGGCTCGTCTAAATAGAATTATATCCCTAATTAATTTCAACCACTCGTTCTCATCCCCCGTCTTTCTCCGCGATCCCTCGATTGCTCGCCGTCAAGACTCCTCCCCCAAGACACCGCACGTCTAGGCTTCACCATCATCGCACGCCCCTGCTCCTTTGTCGGAAAGCCGCTCGTCTAGCTCCTCCGCCAAAACAGCGCCGTCGGGCCGAACTTCGCCACCGCCGCACTGCCATGGGGATCCAACACCGCCGCGCGCTTCCGAGCATAGCTGCTAGCCCCGAGGGCAGGGCGAGGCGATGCCATGGCAAGGTAGAGGTCCGTCGTCGCGGGCCCCCTGCCACAAGATTCCGACATGGCATCCTCGCTGCTGCAAGCCCTCGCTGTCACCGACGCTCCTACAAACGGATGCCTTCCTTTGCTACAGAGGCAGGGCGACACTGTTACAAGAGACGACCACATCTGCTGCAAGCGTGGACGCCATGGCCTCCGCTCGTGCAAGTCCTCAAGACCGTCTACAAAGGCTGGTTTCCGATTTTGCTACACTGATTTTTTTTTTGCTATCTTCGTTTTTTTTGTTTTGCTACAAGTTCTCCGGCGAGGTCTTCCGGCTAAAGTCTCCAGCCATGTATCCGGGGAAGTTAGTTTTTTGCTATATTAGAAGAACTTTGTTGCTACAACCGTCTTGTGGTTTTGCTACAACATTGTCAACCTTTTGCTACAAGGTCTCTGACGAGAGTCACCGGCGAATTTTTTTCGACGATATCTCCGGCGAAGTCGGTTTTGCTACATTAGCACACTTTTTTTGCTGCATAATCTCCGACGAGGTCTCCGGCGAGACGTTCTATTTTCTGAAATGAACCGTTTTTTTTTCTTCGGAAGCAAAACGGGGACATATGTAGCAAAAAGGGGTGTTTTGCAGCAAAAGAGGGATTTGTGGGGAAAAAGTAAGACACGTGTCAAGCAATGGACCAGGACGATGGAAATGCTCGTATCGTCTGGGGAACGCTGAGCATCGTCCTCTAAAATATGCTTTGGACGACGGATAGACTTGCGAAAAGAGGATGGACAACTTTGCAAGCAAACGCAAAAGATCGGTGGCACACCTCCTCTCAATGCTGCCTTTCAAAGAGGCTCTGGGGATCCCAGCCATTCGGATGGAGGAGTGGACGTAGGAGCTTACAATCGAGGATTGGTGGAAGAAGACGCTTACAAGAACGAATCTATGGCATCCATCACTATGCTTGTTAGTTGGACAATTTGGTAAAAGTGCAATGCACGTGTTTTCACCAATAAAATCCGCCCCTCCTCCTATTCTTCTCGAATTCATTAAGAGGGAGGCTAGGCTTTGGGTCATAGCAGGTGCCAAGCATTCGGTTTTGTAATTTTGGGAGAGTAATCCCGCTAGTCTTTCTAGTATTGGTTTCTTGTGTTCTTGTATCAGATCATTCTCCCTAAATTAATCAAACGAGGCAAGCCTTTCTGCCTCCGCTTCAACAACACCCTTGGAAGCATACCTAATCTCTATCCACTGCAATGTAAGCGCCGAACCACAAGACCTTGACCACCACTAGTCAAGAAATAGAGGCGGGAGTCTATTAGGGAAATTGCCATGCTGCTGTTGTGGTGGGCAATCGGAGGGGGTGCGAGGGCGATGTCAACATCTTTTGTTGTTTCCACGCCTCCCGTTCATCTTCCTTCCTTGCTTTCCATGCTTCATTGTCTCTGCTTTCCAGCAGCTTTCAAGCACTAGGGCTTCTAGAAGAGCTGAACAGCTTATTTGGAGACTGCCAAACATCGTCCATTCAGCTGATGCGACTTCCGTGGCATCCTACTTTTTAATTTCTTTTCAGGTATACATATGTCGTAAAAGAATACACGGCAACTGCGAGGTCTCTAACAGTAATATCCACAGTATCCGGTCTCATATGTAATGTGAACTGATAAATAGCGGACAAAATTAACACCACGCCTTCTCGTTCTGTTCCATCAGTCCCCATGTCGTATGTCTGGTAGTCCCTCCGATCCATAATAAGGACGACAATTATTATGGATCGGAGGGAGTACCTATTATCAGTTCAGCATATTCCCTTTTAGAGAAAACCTATAAGGGATCCAAGTGGTAAAATCTATATGAGCTAACGTGCTTCTGGGAAACATCAGTTCAGAAACTCTCTTCTTTTAGTGAAATCAGTGCTGCAACTATGTGGCCGAACCTATAATAAGGAGTCTTAACATGCCAGTTCGTTGTTTGGTTCCAAACACCTAAACCGGGCTACTCACCGCGCACCCCACCATCATGACGGTTTAGCACGGTTTTCCCGATTTGTAGAATCAAACCGTACACTCACTGAGGTTAGCTGGGTTGAGACAGGTTGGACCTTGGTTTGAAACTGTTCAATCCCGTCTTCACAAGTGCTTGTATTGCAGCAGTGTCGAGGCCACCGAGAATACAGTCAATATACATGGGCGCACGGTTGAGGTACACATTGGTAGCAACAAAATGGCGAAAATCGAGGGACCGTGGTACAAGGACGGCCGTGGGTGCCACCACCACGCTCGTCTCCACTGTACAGGTCCGCGCAAAATTATACTAGTACCATATAAAAGGAGGCCTAGGATCTCTTCCTCGCGTGGAGTTCCACGAGTACGAAAGCTTCAGGACTAATGGCTAGGGGCTCCCGTATGACCACCGGCACTACCTCCTCGACAGGCTGCCTCCTCTACCAGGTCACACATGCCATGCTCACGGCCTCCTCACTGGTTGTGTTTATGGCGCTTTACAAGACCGTGCTGGGGACAGGCAAACCAAACCAGCAGAAACCAAACCAATCTAACCCACAGAATATTTCACCGATTTGACAAACCAGCTAAAACCACTTAACCCAACGATGCACATGCTTACTGGGAATATCAGCCCAGCAAGTCTCTTTTAATGCAATCACTTCAGCAAATATATAGCAAAGCCATTCTTACCTTTCACGAGAATAGTACATTCAGTAGGCATCAACTTTTGGCTAGCCAAGGAAAATACAAACATGTAAAACCAGCCACCATTTTATATGATAATTTTGCAGTCAGTAAAGGCCACAGCTCGCATCTAGTTTAGGAGCATAAGGATTGTAAACTATGTAAGCATATTCTTCCTGTGTCACAATCCAATTTTGACTAACAAATCTCACCCCTAAACTGGGGGCAAACAAACCTTCAAATTCACACAGCTAACTCGGTGCCAATGGTGCCATTTAACTGGAAGTGAAATGCAAAGCAAGTGCAAGTGATGAAAATAATTTATGACAGATGAGTTGCAAGTTCATTTAACTGAAAAATGCATCCAGTTTGGCAGCAAATTAAAGTGACGTGATAATTTTTTCCAGCTCAAAGGGATCAAAGAAATTGGCAGATCATTTGGATAGTGACATGACAACAGCTTCAAATGTCAACAGAAAAAAAAAATCGCAGTTACTATTGTAGAGAAGTGAAAATGAATCATGAAGCAGTAAAGAAAAAATAACACCTAACAAGTGAAGTGCAGATTTATACGAATGGCCATATTTCCTTCAGATGATGGAAGAATTACTGGTCCTGCTGAATACTTAACTACTTCCAATTAGCTGTTTGAGGAGGCAAGAATGAACTTCTCATGGAGTACACAACCAGTACAGCAGAATGACAGCATTACCCCTCGAGATGTCTGCTCCTAGCTACAGCTCATCCTAGCATAGATAAGAGCAGAATGTCCTATAATGGTACCATTGATAACCTTTCTTCTGTGTGTGGAAGACATCCAGATCGGTATTAAGATGCAAAATTTATTTAGGCATTGAGTGGTAAGTGAGACTCGCTGAACTCTAAACGGACTTGGTACTGGAGTAGTGGCAAGTCTTGAATATAGACATCGAATGTTTGTACAGAAGAAAAAGATAACTAGGTGGCCATATTATCCTATTTGCTTTGAAGTACAGCACTGTGCAAGACTAGTCAGGCCATCTATAAATCCACTTCCACATTCTTCCTCTTCCGTTATAAGACACAATTATAAATACAATAAAAATATTGTAACCATTAACCTTTGAAGGACAGAATAAACCTCAGGGTAACACAATTGGACTGCAGCGGTGTGCTTTAGCTTAGCAAATGGCTTTAGACCAATAATATTACTTCAGTAACACTACTTCATTCATCAATTTACAGAGGCAGTGCATTTTCAATCCCACAGTATAATCAATTTAAAACATATCGTTGATGCCAATTTGATCTAATTTTGGCCATCAGTATCAACAAAGCTCATCACAAAGATTTTTCTAGTTAACCAACTCGCTCTCCTTGGGGGAAAGTTATTGGCTCTTTAAGTGACGATCTGATACATGTACCATGTTTCTTCGTACTCTCACTATGCCAAAATGCAGTGCATATTTGTTTTGGTCAAAGTCAAACTTTGTAAAGTTTGACCCAAGTATCTAAAAATTCAACATCTACAGCATCAGATCAACACTATTAGAAGAATCATGAATTTTCCTTTCATATTATATGTATTTTACATTATAAATGTTGATATTTTTTCTATATACTTCGTCAGTTTGACTTTGACCAAAACTAATACGCCCTGCATTTTGGCATAGAGGGAGTATATATTTGCTAGTACAACTTATCTAATCAATAATAAATTAACTCAATTACATAAAACCATAGCCCAAATAACCCCAGGTTTCTTGTACAGTGGCAGTTAACACCATGTTCTATGGTTATAAGACAAGGTTTCACAAGAACCCCATACTAACAAAACACCCAATTAAAGGAGATCTTGTCAAGCGCACTGGATCTATTGTGGATGTTCCGGGGGGAAGTTAATAAGCACAGATGGACCATTCTGTTTGGAAGCCTATTGTGTGCCGACAATTGGATGAATGTCACTAGGTTGGGTAATCAAAGATGAGGCTCTATGGCAGATCCGTAAGCCGGAGAATTACCAAATGTGGAGTAGATAGCCGGATACGTTTGGACAGTGTGGGATTTTGTGAAACCTCGTGACTAAAAACATACGGTATTCATAAAATCAACGATCCTTTAACTGTTGAGTCATTGTCATAGTCTATTCACAGAACCTACATGTATTCTTTGGTAGATGACAATAATGTATCATGTATGCCAAACTTATCATTTAAGAGTCCATGCCACTTCTAAAAGTAGCAATGTAGCATGACATATTGCTATTTCATATTAGAATTATCATAATGTGCACAGTAGCAGCATTTAATTGCTAACAATATCCCTAGTATTTCTACATGACAAAGGAAGTATACACATATAATAAAAATACCAAGATGAAAGTGATCATCATTAGAAGCTTTCTCTTTTCTCATTATCAGATTAGAATTAATCCTAAAGAACGTTGTAGCGGTAGTTGCCAAGAAATGAGCCACAGATCAGAACACGACATGGGTACTTCAGTACTGTTTCTAGTTGCCAAACATGTGCAGCAGTAGGTAGTTGTGCGTGTACAAAAGTTAGCTCCATAAGAACACAAAAGGGGCATATGGAGTATAACTGATTGCTGTAAGCCTGTAAACTAGACAAGGAGGAATAGTTACCACTATGCCAATGTGACAGCCTTGATGATCTCATGATAATCTCTTCGTTTTCATTAACAAGTAGGATAGCAATAGCTTTCAGTTCTATCCTGAAGGCACCATCTTTCGCGTCAAAAAAAGGAGCTCTTTAACCAGTAAATTCATGTGTCGTCATTATCTCTACAGTCAGCCATGTCAATAATAATGGCCGGTTTGCAAAACAATTGCAGAACTTAATCAAGAGACAGATTTTTTTTCATCGCCTCATAAACCATATAGGTAATACTTGCAGCAGGCACCACCTTAAGGAGGTTCGGTAGGATTCCTTTGTAGAACCCAGAAATGCCTTCATGCTTTAGGGTTCTCCAGAACACATCAGACATCCCTTTATATGCAGCCTCCGAATTTCCTCGTTGAGCTTGCAGTCTACAATTATTTCGAGATACAGTTGAGATAGAGATTTTTTATGTATATGCAGTTAGACATTTCTGATTTCTGACCTTGTTCTGATGACCTGTAAAGGGTAAACACATGTGGCTCCCAAAGCTCCAGAGACAGTGCCACAGCCCAGTTGTACTAGAGGACCAGGTTCTACATTATCATAATAACCGGTAATCAGGGAAAACATTGAACATAAAAAGGGTAGGAAATGCCAACAAATTCTGAGTGAGAGCTTACCACTGTCTTTTACTATATAGGTCCTGGATGCATCTTTCAAAGTCTCATATACAGCAAGATCAATTCCAGCATAAGGGACAATACCAAGCAAAGATGGAACAAGGCCTCTATAGAATGCTCGAGGACCTTCTTGCTTCCATATATCCCTTGATAAGGCGCCAAGACTAGGAACTTTACCACTCTCACAAGAAAAGGTTTGTAGCCGTGTCTTTACTAAATCTATGGGATAAATTGCTGTTTGCGCTACTGCACCAGCCAAACCACCAGCAACCAGGCGTTCAGAAGCACCAACTGCACTCTTATTTTCTCCTTTGCTCTTCATAATATATTCTTTCAGCGTCTCATAGGCATAAAACCGTATTGCACTTTCTGGAGCAACTTTTACAACATTCAGACCATTCCCTCTAAAAAATCCCAATAGGCCACCCCGGATAAATATATCCTTAACTGCATGTGTGACCGTAGTGCGCGTTGTTTGTACTTGCATGATCACTTTAAGACGATCAAGCGGTGCAGTTGCAGTACGAGATGCTGCACCAGCAATGCCTCCTGCGATCAGATATTTGCTTGCGCTGACATGCTTACTTAATCCTTCTGGTATAGCAGCCTGTTCACCTATATCTACAAGACAGACTCTTTCCCAGTGATGATATATGTTCTCAATTGTTGCTTCATTGGGATAAAGCATAAGAAAATCCCTCCATTCTTCAAAAGTAATAATTCCATTATTGTCCTTGTCCACATGCTCAACAAACCGTGCAAGCTCCTCGTCATCAATCTCTATACCTGCAAACAACAAACTGGCATTGCTTGTAAGTTATATTATGGATGTAATAAGATGAAAGCTCTAAATAACCAGAGTTCAAGATGCTCCAAAACTTCAAGCAAATTACGTGAGGCGCTGCATAAAGTCTACACAAGAGGCAGAACAATTTATTTATTTTTGACAGAAAACGTGGTAAACTAATAAGGTAGGAATGCAGTTCAGAATAAGATCAACACATATTTCCTACAAGCTTGACATTTAACTTCAACTGGGACACTACACAGGCAACACTCCATGGTCTTAGTTGATGCTGGAGAGCCAGAATCTGTGAAAAGCAAATATGCCAGAGCTTGGAGTCTGAATGAAGAACTAACAAGCAAACATAGCTTACCCGGTAACATAAAACTAGTAACCTAACCTTCAATATACATTTTTCCCGAAGCAAACAACCAAGACCTAGCAGCCAATCATTTTAACCTATTTTCTCAGCCTGTTGATTAGTATTTTCTTGCAAAGTATCCATGCCAAGATTTTACTCAAGATGGTACAGATGAAATACCTGGTGTTACCCAAATCAAGCTCATTCTTCAATATAGCTCGTAAGTACAATAGGCTACATCTAGCTAAACTATATTTTCTTCATTTCATCTCAGTATCATAAAATCCACTTAGGCAATGCTTTGACCAACTCACAGGTAACTCTACACCATTCCAGAACACCATGATAGCAGTTAGATAAAGAAAAATACAAAGCTTGACCATATTTCTCAAATTAGTCAAAGCCCAACATTTGTGCCCACTTCATAGGCTGGACCGCTGGATACGGCCTCCTCAAGTGAGTTGCTAGGCATCTAATTTTAGTTCCATATGCTATGCAGCATGTAGTATGAGTTAGAGTCTTGGGGCTGCGAGCTTGATAGAAAACTCAGGGCGGGCATGATATGGAGAAAATGGCAGGGAGCAGTGGGCTTGGACAGAACTGAAGGCGTTATACTACTGAATAGTCGCTGATAAAAGAAAAATGCTTTTGGGCTGGACGGGCCATGGCACAGGTTTGCTTCAACGTAGCTCCGCCACTGTCTTCAAGTTTTTTATATTTATAACTAATGTCTATAAAAAATCAGTACCATTGAGGCTGCATGTTTTCTCCGATACACACAACTTACAACATTAGTTAAATAAGAAAAACCCATAATCAGAAGAAAAATGAGAAAACATGCTCCACGTATTGTGCAGAACCGTATGATACTAGTGTATGAACAGTTGAAGCATCAGATGCTGCAATGGATTATGCATACCGAATATAAGCGATACTATCATATTGGATTACACATTTCAATGCCTTAGAGCATGCCAAGTGACTATATCAGGCGTGTGTAGAATCATTTTGTGTGGCAATGTGGAACTGTCTTACAAAGGAGGATTTAGAGCCACCTAATTTATTAGAAGGATCATAACTACATGACTTATCAATGCCTAAACCTGTTGGACGAACACCTCTGACATTAATATCATGTGACTGCGACTATGTGAGTGGTGGGGAAATCCATTGGTATTAGTTGTGGCAATTGCTTTCAGATGTTCAATTTAAATCATTTAGAAGTATTATATTAACACAAAATCATCGGTAAGACAAATTGGAAGTATTGACATAATTGCAATACCATTTTATTGCATAAAACAGCCAAACAATGAGAAACATGATGGTCTTTGAAATGGTGCAGCTAGTCATATTAGTTAATTAGGAAGCTAACAAGACTTGCAATGTTATACACCACTACACAGCAAAACTGAAGTACCTCCATCTGCACAAGGTATAAAGCCAAATTGAATTATCAAGGTCCAAAACGCACATGTTCCAGCACAACAAGGTATATGATTGAAACTAGAGAACAAACAAAATGCCAAGTGCTCATGGACCAAACAGTGAGTCTATTAAATACTGTAGCGGTCTTTTGGTTCAAACTCTCAAGATCCAGTCAATTATTAGCATACAGTTGCCATAGTCACCAAGCAATGGAATGGAAACTTTAACGATATTCATGTATGGTGAAGAATTACCTTGTATTTCAAATATATTGGACGTGCTACATATGTACGGTTTTCTAAAGATGAAATGTGTTATGTTCAACTTCTTGAAGGAATACTAGTGCACAACTTCAACAGGGCTGCAGGAGTTTATAGTCAAGTAATATTGTTTTTAATTTTCTGCATCAAACATATATCAGGCACTGAGGTACATCGTCTTTTTCTGCACCAAAACGTCATGTATTTAGGAGTGGAGGGAGTACATCTTAAATGGTTCACTGATCTAACACCCCAAGTGGGAATTTTGGGTTCAGGCCAGCTTTGTTTAGTAGCTTCATAAACGGCGGTACCCATCAACATGGAACACATTAAATTGACAAATATCTTCGCCCACTTCTCTCAAATCAGGTGTGAAAGCTGTGGAACAATAACTTGAAGTCCATCCCCAATTGTGCATCGACATGAACAATTTGCAACACCAAAACATGATGCTATGGTCTTATTGCTCGGCTGCTTTTCATCATCTTAATTGAAACTTAACTCAGAAGTCGGGTTTAAATATTACGCATTCTTGATAGCTAGGAGTAACAAATTGTTTAAAATTTATTTTTCCTAATCCGAGAGGTTAAATTACTCCCTCCGTCTCAAATTAGTTGTTTGAGACAGAGGGAGTACATTTTCTTGAAGAAATAATAAGCTTACATGCTTGATACATTATTAACTGATCATCTCATATGTTGCCAAATAGCTTAGAGCACAGTGTCTCCACTGCTCACAGGCACTACAAAAAGGCCAGTTCTAGCAGTAGATGCCTCTCAGGGCCTACCGTTCCTCATCAGTCTGTGAAAACAGAAACATACTCACTGCAAGTGCGATTAGACATAATTTGTACCAGTATCTAGTGTATCGAAAAGGACCCTTTAATCTCCACATATGACACAGTGATATACATCTACTCACAGAGCAAACGAAAAAAAAGGGCAATACTCCAAATGGTTGGCTACTAATTTGCTGCAAGCATCCAACAACAACCAAGTAGAAATAATGTACGGCGACAGCATTTGGCACAACGAGGCAGAATTTAAATGCCACTCCAACAGGTTGGCTACTGATTTTCTGCAAGCATCTAATAACGACCAAGCAGAAATATGCTACCGGACAGCATTTCGCACAACGCGTCTTAATTTAGATGCGACTGCAAACAGCAATATATTGCAGTTGTCGGCAGGGGCAGGTGTAGACAGGGCAGACGGGAGGTGGGGGGTGAGGCTAGAACATACCAGCCTTGACGAGGGCATCCCACAGCTCCTCGGGAAGGATGCAGCCGTTGTGCTCGACGTCGATGGCCTGGAAGATGCGGTAGAGCTCGAGCTCCTTGTCGTCCATGTACCGCCTGAAGTCCTCGTACCCGACGCGTCCGTCGCGGTCCCGGTCGCAGGCTCGGAGCAGCTCCCGCGCGTACTTGCACTCGGCGGGGACCTGCAGCGCGGCGAGGCCGGCCTCGATCTGTGCGTAGTCGAGCTGGCCCCTCCCCGACGTGTCGAAGAACCCGAACATGTCCCGGATCCGCGCCTCCCGCTCCGCCTCCGACTCGTGGAGCGCCAGCAGCACGTGCTCCATGGTCACGGGCCCCGCCTTCCGCACCGGCTCGCACGGTCCAGCTGCTGCCGCCGGCGCCGCGGCAGCGACGGGGGGAGGGGAGGCGGCGGTGCTGCGGGGTTCGACCGCGTGGGCCGCCGCGCCGGTCATGGCGACGGCGGCGAGGCGGAACGGGGGGAGGAGGAGGCGGCGATGGTGGGTTGCGTTGGTTTGGGGAATAGAATGGAATCGAGTCGGAATCGAAGAGAGAGGGAAAGGAGGGGAGGAGGGGTAGAAGGGAAGGGAAGGCAAATACACGTGTGCGTTTCAGGCCTACGGGATACGGGCACCCGTACGAGCGTTCCTGTATCGGTATGGGCTTGTGCAAGTGCCCGGTTTACCATACGTCCCACGAATTGCAAGAACTTCCCTAAAATTGAGTGTCAGAACATTGTCCTAAAATTCCAAAAGTCCAAACTACTAATGGCCGCCTCAAACTACTAATGTCCTAAAAGTCCAAAAATGCTGTCTTAAAAGTTCTTAGGGCTCAAAAACATGTGTTGGTTTTCCGGTTTCCCTATAATAGGGCAACATTTCTATAGCGGCTGCCCTAAAAGTTTAAACAAGTATCAAATTTGAAACAAGTTCAGATAAGTTTAGACAAGTTCACACGATTATTACACAAATTTAAACCGACATTGCAAAAAAACAACATTGCAACTACTCTTAAACAGACAACATCGCACTAATCAACGAAATCAGAGTACCTAGAGGAGTACTCGATCGGCTCCGTCGCCGTCGATGGCCCGGCACCATCGGCCTTCTTCTTCTTCCCCCTCTAGCTTGGTGTAGTGTTAGATTATTGCTTGACACGCAAGTTTACTTAGCCTAGTCGGTTTGTAATGGCCTATATAAACTCTTGTACCGGCCACATTATTTGTTATCGAATATTATTTCTATACAATTCTACATGGTATCAGACTAAACGATCCTAGGGTATGGCGAACCCGCCGCCGCCATATCTTTGGCTACTTGATGCCTGACCATTGTTAGCCAAGGTCACAGCCGCGACCTCCACCTCTAACTCTTCCTCCTCCACACCAGCCCTACCTCAACCAATACCTCCCTCAATCTCCTTCACCGACATCATCTCATATATTAGACCCTACATCCATGTAACCCTAGATCTCGCTGCTCACAATTACTACCATTGGTGTCACCTCTTCGGCATCCACCTCGGGCGATGTGATCTCTGCTCCCACATCACCCTGACTCTTGCCCCCAACCTCATGATCCTTAATAGGTCAAGGATGATCTCGCCATTATTTAGTGGATCTACATGCAAGTCTCCACTGAAATCTCCAAAGTCGTGCATCGTGATGGTGCTACCACCACCGATCTCCAGGCGGCCCTTTGTTAGCTCTTTCAAGACAACGTCGACGTCTGCGCCAACAATCTCCATACCGATCTTCAGAACACGGTGTAGGGTGATGCACCGGTCGACGTCTATCGCCAACAATCTCCATACCGATCTTCCAAGATCGACGAAGCCCATGACGGTTCGGCTGATATGAAACCTACAAGAATACTAACGCCTAGCGTACAAGACAAGAAAAGCTTAAGACTAGAGTTTGAATCCAACGTGTAACCCTTATAAACTAGTACCTGAGACCTTATAAACTGGATCACCTCTTTTCTTCTTAATGAATAGCCAGAGCTCCTAGCGGTTGCTCCAAAAAAATCCAACTTGTAACCAACTCGAATTGGTATCTGAGACCTAGCTTCCCCATATATAAAGCCTAGGAGGGTCCAATGAGGAGGGATCTCCACCTCCCACAATAGAAAATAGATCTAGAACGCCACAAACCATACAATAGAACACAACACCCATAGCATACATCAGATCCAATCCGCGCATCCACCGCCATCTCGGAGACATTCTAACCCTCGGTTCCTCCATCAATCTAGAGCAAACAAGCGGGAGTAGGATTTTTCCTCCAGGAGCTTGAACCTGGGTAAACCTCGTGTCCCGTGTTGTTTGTATGTTAGCCGCCGAAGTCTCCAGTGCATCGCCCTTTCTTAAAACCCAAGTCCATGATAATGGGCATTGACGTGTTAACCCCATGTTATATACTATCGGCTAGATAGTATCCCTTGTTGTAAGGACGACCCTTGAGCACAAAGTTGTCCCAGGAGCATTGCCTTCTACAAGCCTAGAGAAGACCGGAGAGCATTGAAGCATATTGATATCATTGTAAGAACCCTCTATGCCAAAAAAACGAGTGCCAGATCCAACGATCATGTGATTCAACCGCCTCGAGTATTACAATGCATCCATGATCATGACCTTTAAATTGTCCCTGCCAACCAAATAGACAGTTCTTACACTTCTAGTGCATGTAGAAAGTGCTTCCAATCATCCTAGGAAACGCTATTTTTTTATTGATTAACAATAGCATGACAGTGTCCTCCATTCTTGGTTATCTTAAGTAAACCTCGTTGAACACCTAACGTACTACACAACAAAACATGTAAATGCTCTCTAGGCATGTGGCATCGCTCATGTGCATGTACCCATCAACGAGATAGCCGATAACTCTATAAGAAAGAACCCTCACCGTTGCAGTGCATTTTTTGTATGAGCTGAAACCAGACTTACTAGTGGGAATCACTCTTCATCCGGAAGTAATCATCGTGATCCCTCACGCCTTGCAAATTTTTCATGAAGACGGGCCTTCTCATCCAGAACCTTCATTGGAACTGACCCAAAGTGTACACCGCATTGGTGCAATAGAAGTAGTGGTTGCACAACTCGGCGTGGCCCTGGTCCCTTTTCTGTCCAACACCGGCGCACGTACCATCATAGAGACCTTGTACTTTGGTCGCTCTTTTTATTCTTGCTCACTAATGAGAATAGTTGCGGCCAATATCACTTGATATCATCATCGGAGTCAGCAGAGGTGTCGATAAAGAGCTGATATGTCCAATTTGCATCATCATTCTATATCATAATTTGCCTCTATTCATTGATATATGTCTTATTATGAGGTGTTACTTATGTCTTTTCCTCTATTTTTGCATGTTGGGTGATTCTTGGAGGATGGACCGTCGGAGTCAGGTTTCTGATGGAAAAAGAGGTGTTTTGATGCAATTTCGTGAAGATCAGAAAAATACCAGAAAAATATTGGAAAATTATATTTTCCTAGAAGACGGGGGAAGCTAGAAGGGGAGGCGTAGCTGGGCCACAGGGGGCCCACACCCCCTAGGCGTGGTCCCCATCTTGCCTCGTGCCTAGGGCGGGTGTGGCCCACCTGGCCGGCTCCTGACTTCGCCCTATCACCTATATCTTCCTCACGGAACCTTAATAACAGGGGGGCGACCACAGAAAGATTTACACCGCCTCTACGGGGCGGAAAACACCAAGGGAGATAAAGAGCTCTCCGGCAGACAGATTTCTACCGGGGAAATTCCTTCCTAAAGAGAGGAGATCGTCGCCATCAACACCGTCATCAAGCTAGGCTTCATCAGGACATCATCACCACCAGCACCATCATCACCACTCCATCCCGCTGTAACAATTGTGTTGGATCTTGCATTAGTTCTTAGGGGAAACTTTCCCGGTGTTGATTACTATTGTAGTTGATGCTTGTGAGTGGAACCATTGGATTATTGTTTATGTTCAGATTGTTATCCATCACCATATCATCTTTGATATTGATCCATATGATGTCTTGTGAGTAGTTCGTTTAGTTCTTGAGGACATGGGAGAAGTCATGTTGTTAGTAGTGGATCTGTGTTGAGTTATTATTCAATGGTTTAGTATTTAAGTTGTGGTGTTATTCTTCTAGTGGTGTCATGTGAACGTCGACTACATGATACTTCACCATTTATGGGCCTAGGGGAATGCATTGTGTATTTGGCTACTAATTGTGGGGTTGCCGGAGTGACAGAAACTTGAACCCCCGTTAGGACACCATTGCATAAGTGAGCATAGGATCTCAGAATTTAAGGCTGTGGTTAGGTTTATATCTTAATTGCTTTCCCGTAGTTGCGAATGCTTGCAGGGGGGTTAATCACAAGTATGTATTAGTCCAAGTAAGGTCGGTACGTTAGCACAGGTTCACCCACACAACACTTACAACATCAAAGAAGAGTACTCAGCTATTTGAAGCGAAAGCACTTGACAGAATTCCCATGTGTCCTCGAGAACGTTTGGTCCTTATAAGTATTTCCACCGGCTTGTCCTTTGCTAAGAAAGGATTGCGCCACTTGCTGCAGTTGTTCGTTGTATTTATTACTTGCACTTTGTTTTGTTGCTTTATCAGAAAACCCCTAAAAATCCGTTTGCTAAGTATTTACAGAGATTTCCTGCTCCATACCACTAGTCAACACCTTCTGCTTGGCGTTGGGATTGACACTCCTATTTATCGAAAGTACTACGGTACACCCCCTATACTTGTGGGTTATCAAGACTATTTTCTGGTGCCGTTGTTGGGGAGTGAAGCGCTATTGAAGAGTGGAACTGGTAAAGGAAACTTCTACTGTGAATATTGTTTTTTGTTTATGTTTGTTACTCTGTTTCCAATATGGATACCCCACTTGGTTTTCTGTTTGGGAAAACTAGTACCACTGTTAGGGTAGTAGATGAAACACCACCTGTTGAGATAAATCATTTTAAGATATCTACAAGTATTGTTGATCGTGATATGGATAATTATTATTTTGGGGATGGAACTGTCCATCCTGGTGATCATTTGCTCTTTATCCATGAATTATGCGGATTTTTTAAGTGTGCAGGCATCACAACTGAACAGGTGAAGAAGAAGTTACTCTCTATATCCTTAAAAGGGAGAGCTGAAAAATGGTATAAGCTGCTGAAGAATGGACAATCCATGGAATGGGAGGAAATGACATCTCTCTTTTATTCTAAATTCTATCCTCCCAGTGAGATTCATAAGGATAGAAATATGATATATAACTTTTGGCCTCGTGATGGCGAGAGTACAGCTCAAGATTGGGGGAGATTGAAGTTACTAATGCTTAAATGTCCTATTCATGAACTCCCTAACAACATCATTATCAATAACTTTTATGGTAGGCTTTCTCTTCATGATAAAGATTTACTGGATGCTTCTTGTGCTGGATCATTTACATGTATGAAGGAAGAAGCTAAATGGGATCTCTTAGACCGTATTTAAGAAAATACTAAAGCTTGGGAGAATGACAAAGAAAGAAAGTCAGGTATAAACTATGATTATGAATGCATTAAATCTTTTATGGGAACCGGTGACTTCCATGATATTAGCAATGAGTTTGGTCTTGATTTTCAAAGTATTGCCAACTGTTTTAAGGCCTTTGCCTCTTACATAGAAATTCCCAAAAAGAAGTGGAATAAGTCCCATGCACCTTATAAAGATGTTGTTAGCCATGTTCCTGTTAGAAGCACTGAAGTTTGTACTACTAATCATATTGTGCCTAGACCTTATGTTGAGAAAATACCTTCCCAGCTAAGGTAAAGGAGTATTCTATGATGATTAGTGCAGATAATGAAGGTACTAAGAAAACTGTGGAGCCTGATGAGCAATTGAATATTGAACCTATGATAGCTATTGTGAAAGATCTTGACGCTAAAAATATAGAGGATGAGCATATTGTCTTATGTGAAGACGCTTCTAATATTGTCTCTCATCCTAGTAAGGCTAGAAAAGATAGTGTTCCTGTGCTTTCTGTTAAAATTGGTGATCATTGCTATTATGGTTTATGTGATATTGGTGCTAGTTCTAGTGCTATTCCTTATGAGCTTTACATGGAAATTATGCATGAAATTGGTCCTTGTGAGCTTGAGGACATTGATGTGGTTATTCACCTTGCTAATAAGGAAACCATTTGACCTATTGGTATTGTAAGAAATGTGGAGGTTCTTTATGGTAAGATTAAGTATCCTGTTGATTTTCTAGTGCTTAATTCAACAGCTAGCAAAACTTGTCCTATTATTTTTGGTAGACCTTTCTTGAACACCTGTGGAGCTATTATAGATTGTAGGAAGGAGAAAGTTTTAACTAAGTTTGATGGAGATTCTTATGAGTTTAACTTTTCCAATTTTTCTAAAGCTCCTTGTGAAGACAACTTGCCTAATAAAGATTTCAGGATGGAACAACTTGCTTCTATTGACCCAGTTTATGACCTTGGGCCTCTTTTTGATGATTGTAAGTATGCTCATTCTGATGATAGAGTTGTTTCCTATGATGGTTATATTGTCAACTTTATTTAAAGTGCTACTGAAAGTTATTATGAGAGAGGGAGACATGGTTTTATGCATCTTAATAATGTTAAGTTTCTCCATTTTATGTTGAAAGCTTTGAAGTTGCATTTGTTTTGTCTTCCTATGCTAATGGCCTTTTGTTTCAACAATTTGTTTTCTCATGATACCCCCATGCATAGGAAGTGGGTTAGACTCAAATGCATTGGTTATTTGCTTCTTGATGCTTCTTTCACCTCAAATATATATCTCCTATGTGAGCATCTTTGAAACTTTCAAGCCTAACTTAAAGGCATTAAAGAAAAGTACTTGTTGGGAGATAACCCAAGAGTTTGGTTCAGTCTTGGAAATTATTACTTAAGTAATAACCGCTCCTTATCCTTTTTGTTTTGGTTTTTATGTCAAGATCAACTACTTTTGAGAAGTAGAGGAGTTGTGAAAAGTGGTTGTCCTAAGACAGATTTTTGTGTTGCACCGTAAAAATTTGTGAGGGATATCAGTAGGACGGATGGAGCTGTATTTTTCTGAGCTTGTTCTCCAGATTGTTACCCAACTTTCATTAGTTTTGCACTTTTTGATTTGAGCAACAGAAGGTTTTCAAAAAAATCAATATTTACCTGCTGGTCTGTTTTGACAGATTTCTATTATCATTTGCATTTGCCTCTTACAGAAGCCTTTGTTTTAATGGATTTCAGTTGACGTGTGAACCCAAAGGTTTATTGTTTTTGCTTACACTAATGTTGCCCTTGAAGTTTGTGTATTGCCTTGTGAGAAAAGGAATTTCCAGGAGAAGGAGAAAAGGAGTCTACAGAGTTCCTCTTTGAATAGGTAAAAGTGGTGAAAACAGAAGGTTCGTGAAAACCCAGTATTTTTATATTTTGATGTTTTTATTACATAAGGAAATTTACGAGACAGAACAGAGGAGGAAATGGAGGCCAGGGTGGCCAGACCCACCCTAGGCGCGGGCCCCAGCTGGCCGCGCCTGGAGGGGGTGTGACCCCCCGAGCTCCGTCTCCACCTCGGTTTCGTATCAGCACCTTCCTTATGCATTGAAACTTCATAATATATAACCCCCCGGGTTCCCCGAGGTTCGTGAATCGTGTTCTCGTCGTGTTTTCGTTTCGATCTGTTTCTGTCAGGAAATCTTCTCAAGTTTAGAGCACCATGGTCTCCGCCAACGACAAAGGAAAGAAGCCCGTGGAGGAAGTAAAATTGGAGGAACCAGCAGCCGCAGGATCAAGGGCAAGGAAACCTACTTTTGTAGGAGCAATTAACACTAGATGTGCTTTTTCTCGTAACATGTAGGGGATCATAGCCTCAGTTCCAGACTTCAGATCCTGCCCTGAGGCAGTGGAAGCCCTTCGGACCACTGACGAGTTTTGTGATAAGTACCGTGCTTTGAGGATGAAGGTGGATATGCTTCAAGAGGAATATGACAGGCTTCGTGAGATGTTAGAGGGTTTTCTGACCCTAAACAAGGGAACACCACCACCACCAAAGGAGTAATTCGTCATCAGGTTTGGCATCCCCTTGGCTTGTTCCAAGCTTGGGGGAGTGCCACAGTATCACACCATTATCTTTTTTCTTTTACCT
Source organism: Avena insularis (assembly GCA_023614405.1). Classification (NCBI taxonomy): domain Eukaryota; kingdom Viridiplantae; phylum Streptophyta; class Magnoliopsida; order Poales; family Poaceae; genus Avena; species Avena insularis. The sequence continues at coordinate 432,831,346 of CM042697.1, read as the reverse complement.
TTTTAGATTCATGTCTTTGGTAGAGGAGTTATCTTATAGGTTGGTTTGCATGTGGAAGTATCTCTCCTTTAGTTTCTATGTATCCCTTGGTGTGAGTGCCTTTATGGAATACTAATGAGAAGTTTCATTTTTTACATTTTGCACTTCTTATTTTAGTTTGCAATCTCTATTATATGATGGATCTTGTTGATCAGTATTGGCATCACTTTGGGAGCATCAAGTAAATCTAAACTGGTTTTGGCAAACCGAGCTCTGGTCAGTAGCAACACTTTTTGAGGTTTGAAAGGAAAAGATAAAAAGCTTACAGGTATTTTGTATCATTTATTTTCTTTCTTGATTGGCTCATAAGCTTAGTATTCTTTATTTAAGATATTTTGTGTCTTCAAGGAAGATTGCATGTTTGGCTTTATCACTTGTAGGTTTGCTTATTTCTTTCAACTCTTTTTTGGAAACGTATCTATAATTTTTGATGCTCCATGCTTGTTTAGTATCTACTTTGCTTTGCTTGTCAACAATTTGAGGTGCTTTTTACATGTTTTCTGGTACTAACCTATTAACAAGTTGCAATAGTGTCAGATGCCTGTTTTCTGCTGTTTTTGGTTTCAGAAAAGTTAGTAAAGAAATATTCTCGGAATTGGACGGGACAAAGGGACAAAGTCAATTACTTTCCGTGGGGAACAAGAAGTCTAGAGGAGAGGAGGCCGGCCAGGGGGCAGACCCACCCGAACGCGAGGCAGGTGGGCCCGCGCCTGGCTAGGGTTTGGTGGCCCTTGCCGCCTCCCGGTCTTGCCCCTTCGCCTATAAGAATCCCCCGATGCAGAAACCCTGAGTACCCCGATCAAAAATTCACGAAACCGTCTGTAGCCGCCGCCACCATCGTTCCTAGATCGGGGGGATCTGCAGTTCTTCCCAGCACCCTGCCGGAGGGGAGATCATCCCGGAGGCCTTCTCTCCGGTATGATGCGTGAGTAGTTCCACCTTGGACTATGGGTCCATGTAGTAGCTAGATGGTTGTATCTCCTCCTTTGTGCTTTCATATATAGATCTTGTGAGCTCCGTTCATGATCAAGATCTAATCTATTTGTAATCATGCATGTTGTGTTTGCGGGGATCCGATGGATATTGAGATTATTATGTTGGTTTGATTAATGGTTTTATCTTTATGATTCTATCATGTTTGTGTTGTTTGTGATCTTGCATGCTCTCCGTTGCTAGTTGTTATTTTTGCGAAGTACTCCCTCCGTTTCAAAATATAAGATGTTTTAGCTTTGTGAAGCAAATGTATCTAGACTACTTTTAGTATATAGGTTCATTCATGTTTGAAGTGAATCTACACACTAAAACATGTCTAGATACATTTCCTTCACAAACCTAAAACATCTTATATTTTGAAACGGAGGGAGTAGTTGCTAGTGACTCCAAGAGGGGGTATTTATGCTCGATAGTGGGTTCATGCCTCTAGTTTCCAAGGGAAGTGACAGAAATCTCTTCGGTTGTAGATGTGATGTTGCTACTAGGGAGAAAACAACGGTATCTTGTGAAGGGAATATGCCCGAGAGGCAATAATAAAGTGGTTATTATCGTATTCCTTGTTTATGATAAATGTTTATTTTGCATGCTATAATTGTATTAATACGGAAACGTTAATACACGTGTGTTTAATAAACAAAAGGAAGTTCCTAGTTATGCTTTTCTTATAAACTAGCTCGTTGATTAACAAGATGATCAAAGTTTCCTGATCATGGACATTGGATGTTGTTAATAACGAGGTCACAACATTAGCGTAATGGTGTGATGAACATTCATCCGAAGTATAGCATTACGATCAAATTCATTGAGTTTATATTGCTATACCAACTTATGAAGTGATCCTAATCCTTAGACCATGAGATCATGTCAATCACTAACACTGGAAGAGTTTCTTGATAACATCAAATGTCACACCGTAACAGGGTGATTATAAAGATGGGTTCAGAACTACTAAAGTGTTATGTTGAGGCCCATGGATCGAGGGTGGAATTTGTTCATCCCGATGACAGATAGATATGCTCTGGGCCCTCTCGGTGATATCACATTGATTAGCTTGCAAGCAAGTGATTTGATCACTAGAATGTTATATCACGGGAACGAGAAAAGAGTGCATGTCAGTAACGAGATCAAACTAGGTATGGAGATACCGGTGATTGAATCTCGTACATGTAATATATCGCGAAACAAAAGGATTAAGATACTAGCGTAAAAGGTTCCGACGATCACAAGAAAGTCATCGTTGAATGTGTGGGAGTCAGTATGGGTCTCCAGATCCCGCTTCTGATTATTGATACGAGAGGGGTCTCGATCATGTCCGCATTATTCACGAACCGTAGGGTGACACACTTAAGAGACACTGCCATCCATTTGGAGCAAAAGTTTCATGCCGAAAAGAATAACAAGCGCAGGAATTTATTTCACTAGATACTGAAACGGGTTTTCGGATGAAATTGCAAAAAGTGTTTCTGCATGTGAAATGAAATACTAGCAAGGGGTTATATGTGAATGTTTGTCATTAAAGTAATTGACAAAATTCTGAATAAATAAAAGCAGTTCTATTTAATGAGAGTTTGCATTAAATTTGGTGGAAATTTAATGGGAAATTGAGTGGGTTTTTGAGTGGAGAAAATTGAAGGGCAATTTTGTGAGTGGAGTGACCACCCACATGAATGAGGGAGAGGTGGGGGCACCCTCCATGACCGGCGTCCATGCCCCCTTGGGTGCCCCCTACCCTATATAAGGAGCCCTTCCTCTCACTTCTCACTCACACCTCCTCGCGAAGGATCTCTCTCCCCCTCTAGTATTTATTCCCCATGGTCTCGGACTAGCGAGATACATGTTCCCGGTGGCTTTTTGGCAAGAAAGAGTTGTGCTTACGCTGCATCGCTGGAGTGAGGAGGCGGAGGTTGCTCGGTGTCTCGAACGTGTGTGCGAGCACAGATGCACCGCTGGTTTGCAGCGCTATGACTTCCTCTTAATCTTGAGATCGGTAAGAGATCGTCTACATCAACCACGAGTTTGGACTCGTTAAGCTTTGTCGGTCTTCAAGGGTATGTTCTCTACGGATATACATCTGCCCGTTGTTTGTATCTAGTAGATAGATCTTGGTACATAGTTGTTCCCATCGTACTAAATTTTTTGTTTTCTATGCTGCGAACCCTACATCTTGTTCATGGAACATGTGGACTGTTTACCTTACACACTTTGCTTAAAGCAGTTGTCTGTTGTTTGCAACTTAATACTGGAGGGGGGTCGGATGATAACCTGAAGGTGGAATTATAGTCATAGATGCAGTTGGATGGCGGTCTATGTATATTGTTGTATTGCCCAATCAACCTCATAGGATCTTTATGGCTAGTAATTGCATTGTTATGCCTTGCTCAGTTCCTGTAAATTGTCCGCTGTAATTTGTTTACCCTTCATGCCATGTTGTTTATCTAAGGAGAGCACCTCTGTTGAACTATGGACCCCGGTCCAATCTTTACCATTGATACATCTTCCAATGTTACCTGTTTACTTGCTGCAAACCATTACCTTCCACACCATACGTTTAATCCTTTGTTACAACAAACCGGTGAGCTTGACAACCTCACTGATTCGTTGGGGCAAAGTCTTGAGTTTGTGTTGTGCAGGTCTCCGCGTTGCTTGCAACACCTGTATGACGTTTCCTTCCTCCTAGTGGTTCGATAACCTCGGTTTCTTACTGAGGGAAACTTGTTGTTGTGCTGCTTCATACCTTGCTCTTGGGGTTTCCAATGAAGCGTTCCACGACAAGTACTGGGCGCCATCAAGCTATTTTCTGGCGCCGTTGCCGGGGAGGCTAAGGATGTCTTCACTAGGGGAGTCCTTCACTTCCTTTCTCTTTACTTTGTTTTTAGTTTGCTTTGTTTCTTTTGCTTGGTTTTGTTTGCCTCTTTTAAAAAAAACCAAAAAATAGTCTAGTTTGGTTTTCTTGCTTTATTCAAAAACACACAAAAAATTAGTTCCTGCTCTAGATGCTGCTGTTTTTGGCTTGCCCACCTTTGCCAAAATGAACTCTTCTGAGAACACCAAGTTGTGTGACTTCACTAGCACCAACAACAATGATTTCCTAAGCACTCCTATTTCTCCACCTGCTCCTGATGCTACCTTTTATGAAATTAGGCCTGCTTTGTTGAATCTTGTGATGAGAGAGCAATTTGCTGGTGCTAGTTCTGATGATCCTGCTGCCCATCTTAATAGCTTTGTTGAACTTTGTGAGATGCAAAAGTATAAGGATATAGATGGAGATATTATTAAGCTCGGGCTTTTTCCTTTCTCCTTGAGGGTAAAAGCTAAAGAATGTTTGCTATCTTTGCCTAAAAATAGTATTGATTCTTGGACTAAGTGCAAAGATGCTTTTATTGGAAAGTATTATCCTCCTGCTAAGATTATTGCTATGAGAACTGACATTATGAAATTTAAACAACTTGATAGTGAACATGTTGCTCCTACTTGGGAAAGAATGAAATCTTTGGTTAAAAATTGCCCTACTCATGGACTCACTTCTTGGATGATTATCCAGACTTTTTATGCAGGTTTGAACTTCTCCTCAAGAAACCTGTTGAATTCTGCTGCTGGAGGTACCTTCATGGGCCTCACTTTGGGTGCTGCAACTGTAGGGTTCGTAGCATAGAAAACAAAAAATTTCCTACGATGTGAACTATGTACCAAGATCTATCTACTAGATACAAATAACGGGCGGATGTATATCCGTAGAGAACATACCCTTGAAGACCGACAAAGCTTAACGAGTTCAACTCGTGGTTGATGTAGACGATCTCTTGCCGATCTCAAGATCGAGAGGAAGTCCTAGCGCCGCAAAACAGCAGCACATCCATGCTCGCACACACGTCCGAGGCACCGAGCAACCTCCGCCTCCTCGCTCCAGCGATGCAGCGGAAGCACAACTCTTTCTTGCCGAATAGCCACCGGGAACATGTATCTCATGTAGGGTTCGCAGCATAGAAAACAAAAAAATTCCTACGATGTGAACTATGTACCAAGATCTATCTATTAGATACAAACAACGGGCGGATGTATATCCATAGAGAACATACCCTTGAAGACCGACAAAGCTTAACGAGTTCAACTCGGGGTTGATGTATACGATCTCTTGCTGATCTCAAGATCGAGAGGAAGTCCTAGCTAAAAATCAGCGCAGATCCGTGCTCGCACACATGTTCGAGGCACCGAGCAACCTCCGCCTCCTCGCCCAGCGATGCAGTGAAGCACAACTCTTTCTTGCCGAATAGCCACCGGGAACATGTATCTCGCTAGTCCGAGACCATGGGGGATAAATTCTAGAGGGGGAGAGAGATCCTTCACGAGGAGGTGTGAGAGACAAGTGAGAGGAGGGGCTCCTTTTATAGGGGAGGGGGGCAGCCCAAGGGGGCATGGCCGCCGGCCATGGAGGGTGCCCCCACCTCTCCCTCATTCACGTGGGTGGACACTCCACTCACAAAATGGCCCTTCAATTTTCTCCACTCAAAAATCCACTCAAATTCCCATTAAATTTCCACCAAATTTAATGCAAACTCTCATTAAATAAAACTCTTTTATTTTATTCAGAATTTTGTCATTTACTTTAATGACAAACATTCACAAATAACCCCTTGCTAGAATTCTATTTCACATGCATAACCACTTTATGCAATTTCACCCGAAAACCTGTTTCGGTATCTAGTGAAATAAATTCATGCGCTTGTTTATTCTTTCGGCATGAAATGTTTGCTCCAATTGGATGTCGGTGTCTCTTAAGTGTGTCACCCTACGGTTCGTGAATAATGCGGACATGATCGAGACCCCTCTCGTATCAATAATCAGAAGTGGATCTGAGACCCATATCGACTCCCACACATTCAACGATGACTTTCTTGTGATCGCCGGAACCTTTACGCTAGTATCTTAATCCCTTTGTTTCATGATATATTACATGTCCGAGATTCGATCATCGGTATCTCCATACCTAGTTTGATCTCAGCATCGACATGCACTCTTTTCTCGTTCCCATGATATAACATTCTAGTGATCAAATCACTTGCTTGCAAGCTAATCAATGTGATATCACCGAGAGGGCCCAGAGTATATCTATCCGTCATCGGGATGAACAAATTCCACTCTCGATCCATGAGCCTCAACATAACACTTTATTAGTTCTGAATCCATCTTTATAATCACCCTGTTACGGTGTGACGTTTGATGTTATCAAGAAACTCTTCCGGTGTTAGTGATTGACAAGATCTCATGGTCTAAGGATTATGATCACTTCGTAAGTTGTTATAGCAATATAAACTCAATGACTTTGATCGTAATGCTATATTTCGGATGAATGTTCATCACACCATTACACTAATGCTGTGATCCCGTTATTAACAACATCCAATGTCCATGATCAGGAAACCTTGATCATCTTGTTAATCAACGAGCTAGTTTATGAGAGAGGCATAACTAGGAACTTTCTGTTTGTTTATTAAACACACATGTATTAATGTTTCCGTATTAATACAATTATAGCATGCAAAATAAACATATATCATATACTTGGAATACACATAATAAACACTTTATTATTGCCTCTCAGGGCATATTCCCTTCAGTCTCCCACTTGCACTAGAGACAATAATCTAGTTACATAGTGATAAATCTAACACCCATTGAGTTCTGGTGTTGATCATGCTTTTCTCTAGGGAGAGTTTTAGTCAACGGATCTGCTACATTGAGATCCGTATGTACTTGACAAATCTTTATATCTCCATCCTTGACATGCTCGCGGATGGAGTGAAACTGGCGCTTAATATGCTTGGAATGCTTGTGAGACCTCGGTTCTTTGGCATTGGCAATGGCACCATTGTTGTCACAATAGATCACCATTGGGTCCAACGCGTTTGCAACCACTCCTACTTAGGATATGAACTCCTTCATCCAAACTGCTTCCTGATCCGCTTCTGAAGCAGCAACATATTCGGCCTCCGTTGTTGATACCGCTACCACAGGTTGTTTGGAGCTCCTCCAACTAACTGCTCCGCCATTCATGAGAAATACGTATCCGGATTGAGACTTAGAGTCATCCGGATCGGTGTCAAAGCTAGCGTCAACGTAACACTTAGCGATTTAGCTCTTCTTCACCACAGATACAAGAAACATATCCTTAGTTCTTCGTAAGTACTTAAGGATATTCTTGACCGCTATCCAAAGGTTCAACCGGATCCGATTGGTACCTACTAGTCAAACTAATAGCATGTGCCACATCCGGTCTTGTACATAGCATGGCGATATTATAGAGCCTATGGCTGAAGCATAGGGACTTTGTCCATTATCTCTTTCTTCCGGCCAAGCCGGACTTTGAGTCTTACTCAATGTCTTGCCTTGCAACATAGGTAAGAACCCTTCTTACTTCCGTCCATTTTAAACTTCTTTAAAATCTTGTCAAGGTATGTACTGCGATAGCCCTATTAGGCGCCTTTGATCTATCTCTATAGATCTTTATGCCTAATATGTATGACGCTCACCTAGGTCCTTCATTGAAAATTTCATGTTTAGATAACTTTAACACTGCTTTAAAAGATCTATATCATTTCCGATCAATAATATGTCATCCACATATAATATCAGAAATGCCACATTGCTCCCACTCACTTTCTTGTAAATACAAGCTTCTCCATAAGTTTGGACAAATCCAAACTCTTTGATCACCTCATCAAAGCGGAGATTCCAACTTCGTGATGCTTGCTTCAATCCATAGATGGATCGCTGAAGCTTGCACACCTTGTTAACATCCTTAGGATCGACAAAACCCTTTGGTTGTATCATATACAACTCTTCTTCAATATTACCATTGAGAAACGCGGTTTTGACATCCATCTGCCATATCTCATAATCGAAATATGCAGCAATTGCTAACATAATCCTAACTGACTTTAGCATCGCTACGGGAGATAATGTCTCATCATAGTCAACTCCTTGAATTTGTCGAAACCCCTTTGCGACAATTCGAGCTTTATAGACGGTCACATTACCATCAACATCAGTTTTCCTTTTGAAAATCCATTTGTTCTCCACGGACTTTCGGTCGTGAGGTAATTCCACCAAGTTCCAAACTTGATTTTCATACATGGATTCCATCTCGGATTTCATGGATTCTAACCATTTGTTGGAATCATCATCGCTTCTTCATACGTCGCAGGGTCATCATTTTCATCAACCATGAAATTCATGACAGGATTTCGTCTGCAGTCGAGCTGCGTCTGCTTGACCTGCGAGGTTCGGTAGTACTCTCTTTCGGAATTTCATGATCATTATCATTAGTTCCCTCTTCAACAGGTGGAGCCAACTCCGGAACAACTTCCGGCGCTACGCTACTCGCCATACTTTGAAGAGAAGGTTCAATAACCTCTTTGAGTTCTACCTTCTGACTACTCACACCTTTCGCGAGAAACTCTTTCTCTAGAAAGGATCCATTCTTGGCAACAAAAACCTTGCCCTCGGATCTGTGATAGAAGGAATACCCAATAGTTTCCTTAGGGTATCCTATGAAGACACATTTTTCCGCTTTGGGTTCGAGTTTATCCGGTTGAAGTTTCTTCACATAAACATCGCATCCCCAAACTTTAAGAAATGACAGCTTAGGTTTGTTTCCAAACCACAATTCATACGGTGTCTTTTCAACGGATTTAGATGGTGCCCGATTTAAAGTGAATGCAACAGTTTCTAGTGCATAACCCCAAAATGACAACGGCAAGTCCGTCAGAGACATCATAGATCGAACCATATCTAATAAAGTACGATTATGACGTTCGGACACACCATTTCGCTGTGGTGTTCCGGCAGGCGTGAGTTGTGAAACAATTCCACACTCTTTCATGTGAATGCTAAACTCGTAACTTAGATACTCACCTCCACGGTCGGACCGTAGAAATTTGATCTTTCTATTACGATGATTTTCCACTTCATTCTGAAATTCCTTGAACTTTTCAAAGGTTTCAGACTTGTGTTTCATCAAGTAGATATAACTATACCTACTCAAATCATCCGTGAAGGTAACAAAATAACGATATCCACCTCGCGCCGACACACTCATTGGACCACATACATCAGAATGTATGATTTCCAATAAATCACCGCCTGCTTCCATTGAACCGGAAAATGGCGTTCTAGTCATCTTGCCCATAAGGCATGGCTCACATGTATCAAATGATTCAAAATCAAGTGATTCCAAAAGTCCATCCGAATGGAGCTTCTTCATGCGTTTAACGCCAATATGACCTAGACGGCGATTACATATATGCGGATATATCATCATTAAGTTTAATCCTTTTATCATCAACATTATGAATATGTGTAACATTATCATCGAGATCTAATAGAAATAAACCATTCATCATCAGTGCATGACCATAAAAGATTTCATTCATATAAATGGAACAACCATTGTTCTCGGATTTAAATGAATAACCACTTCGCATCAAACACGATCCAGATACAATGTTCATGCTTAGTGCAGGCACCAGATAACAATTATTCAAGTTTATTACTAATCCCGACGGCAAGTGGAGAGGCAGAGTTCCGACGGCGATCACATCAACACTTGATCCATTGCCGACACGCATCTTGACCTCACCCCTTGCTAGCGGTCGCTTGTTCCGCATCCCCTGATTCGAGTTACAAATATTAGCAACTGAACCGGTATCAAATACCTGTGTGCTCTGCGAGCACTAGTCAAGTACACATCAATAACATGTATATCATATATACCTTTGTTTGCCTTGCCGGCCTTCTTGTCCGCCAAATACTTGGGGCGATTATGCTTCCGATGGCTCCCCTTACAATAGTAGCACTCGGTATCAGACTTAGGTCCAACTCGGGGTTTCTTTTCAGGCATGGCAACAGGCTTGCCGCCCTTACTACCCTTTTGTTTTCCCTTCTTGTCTTTCTTGAAACCAGTATTCCTATTGATCATCAACACTTGATGTTCCTTTTTGATCTCCACTTCCGCAGTTTTAAGCATTTACAGAAGCTCGGGGAGAGACTTCTTCATGCCTTGCATATTATAGTTCATCACAAAGCTCTTATAGCTAGGTGGCAGAGACTGCAGAACACGATGATGCCTAAGTCAATGGGAATCGTTATTCCCAAGGACACAAGCTTATCGGCGTAACCCGACATCTTGAGTACATGCTCACTAACGGAGTTGTGCTCTTCCATCATGCAGCTAAAGAACTTTTCTGAAGCGTTGTAGCTCTCTACAGCAGCATGTGTGTCGAAAATCATTTTCAACTCACCCATTGTATCAAATGCATTGCCGTTTTCAAAACGCTTTCGAAGTTCCGGTTCTAGCCCATACAATATGCCGCAATGAACTAAGTTGTGGTCCTCCTGACGAGTCTGATAGACATTCTTCTCCTCGTCAGGGGCATCCTCAAAAGGTGGGGGGCCTAGTGGCGCTTCTAGCACGTATTGCTTTTGTGCAGCAGAGAGGAGAATCCTCAAATTCATGGCCCATTCGGTAAAGTTGCTACTGCTCGTTGTAAAGTTTCTCTTTCTCCATGAACACATTAAAATTAAAAGCAGGTGGTGCCATCTACAATAGAATTTGTAAAGTTTAGACTAAGTGTATGATAGATTGAGTTCAACTAATCCATATTACGAATGAACTCCCACTCAAAAAAGACATCGCTCGTGCCTTTTTGGTGATTACATGAACCAAATCCACTATACCAAGTCCGATCATCACGTGAGTCGGTATAGCTTCAAAGGCGAGCATCAAATTGGCATCATATCAACTATGTGACTCATGCTTAACTTTTCGGTCCGTCTTACGAGGCCATGTCTGTACATGCTAGGATCACCAAGTTAGAACCTTAGTATTCGCGTGTGTAACTGTTTTACACCCGAAATATGGTCGTGGATCCAAGAACACCCGATAATCACGTGATGTCTTGGAGGGACGAAACATAATCGGTGCATACTAAAGGAAGAACACATTCTTATCTTGATATTTAAATGAGGGATCATCTTATTATGCTAACAAAGCGCTAAACAAGCAATATAAGATGCTATCAAACATCACATGTTTATTAGTGAAATGTTATGGTTCCCGCAGATGATCTCTATCATGCGCATCGTGGTATGATCACTATCATACCTATATGTGTAAATCCAAGGTCTATGGAGTTTACACGTTATGTGTGTTGTAAGAGTATAATCTCATACTTCTACTACAACACTACCATATCATAACACTAGCCCAGCAACAATCTAAACTAGACGCCTCTAATTTATCCATTGCAAGTTTTACGTGGCTTAGGGCTTTCGAGATAGAACCGTTCTTACCTACGAACATGAACCACAACGAGGATAACCAAATTGTTGACAACTCGTCTGCAAAATAGATATTGACTATAGTAGGAGATACAGACACCCGCTAGCCACTTATGCAAACTAGTTGCATGTCAAGCGTAGAAAAGGTCTCATGTGCGAGGACATGTAAAGTTTGTCCGAGCCGCTTCATCACACTATGCCACCAATATCCAAAATTACAACAAAGGAGCAACAACATGATCATCATCGGCCACATACTCATATGTGTACTACCCGTGTAAAGCATCTACGCATAGATCCGGCTCTGATACCACTGTAGGGTTCGCAGCATAGAAAACAAAAAATTTCCTACGATGTGAACTATGTACCAAGATCTATCTATTAGATACAAACAACGGGCGGATGTATATCCGTAGAGAATATACCCTTGAAGACCGACAAAGCTTAACGAGTTCAACTCGTGGTTGATGTAGACGATCTCTTGCCGATCTCAAGATCGAGAGGAAGTCCCAGCGCCGCAAATTAGCAGCGCATCCGTGCTCGCACACACGTTCGAGGCACCGAGCAACCTCCGCCTCCTCGCTCCAGCGATGTAGCGGAAGCACAACTCTTTCTTGCTGAATAGCCACCGGGAACATGTATCTCGCTAGTCCGAGACCATGGGGGATAAATTCTAGAGGGGGAGAGAGATCCTTCACGAGGAGGTGTGAGAGACAAGTGAGAGGAGGGGCTCCTTTTATAGGGAGGGGCAGCCCAAGGGGGCATGGCCGCCGACCATGGAGGGTGCCCCCACCTCTCCCTCATTCATGTGGGTGGACACTCCACTCACAAAATGGCCCTTCAATTTTCTCCACTCAAAAATCCACTCAAATTCCCATTAAATTTCCACCAAATTTAATGCAAACTCTCATTAAATAAAACTCTTTTATTTTATTCAGAATTTTGTCAATTACTTTAATGACAAACAATCACAAATAACCCCTTGCTAGAATTCTATTTCACACGCATAACCACTTTATGCAATTTCATCCGAAAACCTGTTTCGGTATCTAGTGAAATAAATTCCTGCGCTTGTTCATTCTTTCGGCATGAAACTTTTGCTCCAATTGGATGTCGGTGTCTCTTAAGTGTGTCACACTACGGTTCGTGAATAATGCGGACATGATCGAGACCCCTCTTGTATCAATAATCAGAAGCGGGATCTCGAGACCCATACTGACTCCCACACATTCAACGATGACTTTCTTGTGATCGTCGGAACCTTTTATGCTAGTATCTTAATCCCTTTGTTTCACGATATATTACATGTCCGAGATTCGATCATCGGTATCTCCATACCTAGTTTGATCTTATTCGACATGCACTCTTTTCTCGTTCGTGATATAACATTCTAGTGATCAAATCACTTGCTTGCAAGCTAATCAATGTGATATCACCGAGAGGGCCCAGAGTATATCTATCCGTCATCGGGATGAACAAATTCCACTCTCGATCCATGAGCCTCAACATAACACTTTATTAGTTCTGAATCCATCTTTATAATCACCCTGTTACGGTGTGACGTTTGATGTTATCAAGAAACTCTTCCGGTGTTAGTGATTGACACGATCTCATGGTCTAAGGATTATGATCACTTCGTAAGTTGTTATAGCAATATAAACTCAATGACTTTGATCGTAATGCTATACTTCGGATGAATGTTCATCACACCATTACACTAATATTGTGATCCCGTTATTAACAACATCCAATGTCCATGATCAGGAAACCTTGATCATCTTGTTAATCAACGAGCTAGTTTATGAGAGAGGCATAACTAGGAACTTTCTGTTTGTTTATTAAACACACATGTATTAATGTTTCCGTATTAATACAATTATAGCATGCAAAATAAACATCTATCATATACTTGGAATACACATAATAAACACTTTATTATTGCCTCTCAGGGCATATTCCCTTCATCTCGCTAGTCCGAGACCATGGGGGATAAATTCTAGAGGGGGAGAGAGATCCTTCACGAGGAGGTGTGAGTGAGAGAGAGGAGAGGGGTTGTCTTTTATAGGAGGAGGGGGGCACCCAAGGGGGGTGGCCGCTGGCCATGGGGCTGCCCCATCCCCTCCTTCATTCATGTGGGTGGACACTCCACTCACAAAAATCCATTCAAATCCCTCCACTCAAAATCCCACTCAAACTTGCTATTAAATTTCCACCAAATTTAATGCAAACTCTCATTAAATAAATCTCTTTTATTTATTCAGAATTTTTTCAATTACTTTAATGACAAACATTCACATATAAACCCTTACTATAATTCTATTTCACATGCATAACCTCTTTATGCAATTTCACCCAAAAACCTGTTTCGGTATCTAGTGAAATAAATTCATGCGCTTGTTTATTCTTTCGGCATGAAACTTTTGCTCCAATTGGACGTCGGTGTCTCTTAAGTGTGTCACCCTACGGTTCGTGAATAATGCGGACATGATCGAGACCTCTCTCGGATCAATAATCAGAAGCGGGATCTGGAGACCCATACTGACTCCCACACATTCAACGATGACTTTCTTGTGATCGTCAGAACCTTTTACGCTAGTATCTTAATCCCTTTGTTTCGCGATATATTACATGTCCGAGATTCGATCATTGGTATCTCCATACCTAGTTTGATCTCCTTACTGACATGCACTCTTTTCTCGTTCCCGTGATATAACATTCTAGTGATCAAATCACTTGCTTGCAAGCTAAACAATGTGATATCACCGAGAGGGCCCAGAGTATATCTATCCATCATCAGGATGAACAAATTCCACTCTCGATCCATGGGCCTCAACATAACACTTTATTAGTCCTTAACCCATCTTTATAATCACCCTGTTATGATGTGACATTTGATGTTATCAAGAAACTCTTCCGATGTTAGTGATTGACATGATCTCATGGTCTAAGGATTAGGATCACTTCGTAAGTTGTCATAGCAATATAAACTCAATGACTTTGATCATAATGCTATACTTTGGATTAATGTTCATCACACCATTACACTAATGTTGTGATCCCGTTATTAACAACATCCAATGTCTATGATCAGGAAACCTTGATCATCTGTTAATCAACGAGCTAGTTTATGAGAGAGGCATAACTAGGAACTTTCTGTTTGTTTATTAAACACACATGTATTAACGTTTCCATATTAATACAATTATAGCATGCAAAATAAATATCTATCATATACTTGGAATACACATAATAAACACTTTATTATTGCCTCTTAGGGCATATTCCCTTCAGTATCCCACTTGCACTAGAGACAATAATCTAGTTACATAGTGATGAATCTAACACCCATTGAGTTCTGGTGTTGATCATGGTTTGCTCTAGGGAGAGTTTTAGTCAACGGATCTGCTACATTGAGATCCGTGTGTACTTTACAAATCTATATATCTCCATCCTTGACATGCTCATGGATGGAGTGAAAACGGTGCTTAATATGATTGGAATGCTTGTGAGACCTTGGATCTTTGGCATTGGCAATGGCACCATTGTTGTCACAATAGATCACCATTGGGTCCAACGCGTTTGCAACCACTCCTAGTTCGGATATGAACTCCTTCATCCAAACCGCTTCCAGAGCCGCTTCCGAAGCTGCAACATATCCGGCCTCCGTTGTTGATCCCGCCACCACAGGTTGTTTGGAGATCCTCCAACTAACCTCTCCGCCATTCATGAGAAATACATATCCGGATTGAGACAGAGTCATCCGGATCGGTGTCAAAGCTTGCTTCAACATAACACTTAGCAACGAGCTCTTCTTCGCCTCCGTACACAAGAAACATATCCTTAGTTCTTCGTAAGTACTTAAGGATATTCTTGACCGCTATCCAGTGTTCTGAACCTGGATCCGATTGGTACCTACTAGTCAAACTAATAGCATGTGCCACATCCGGTCTTGTACATAGCATGGCGTACATTATAGAGCCTATGGCTGAAGCATAGGGGACTTTGTCCATTATCTCTCTTTCTTTCACCGTAGCCGGACTTTGAGTCTTACTCAATGTCTTGCCTTAAAACATAGGTAAGAACCCCTTCTTACTTCCGTCCATTTTAAACTTCTTTAAAATCTTATCAAGGTATGTACTTTGCGATAGCCCTATTAGGCGCCTAGATCTATCTCTATAGATCTTTATGCCTAATATGTATGACGCTTCACCTTGGTCCTTCATTGAAAATTTACTGTTTAGATAACTTTTAACACTGTTTAAAAGATCTATATCATTTCCGATCAATAATATGTCATCCACATATAATATCAGAAATGCCACACTGCTCCCACTCACTTTCTTGTAAATACAAGGTTCTCCATAAGTTTGTACAAATCCAAACTCTTTGATCACCTCATCAAAGCGGAGATTCCAACTTCGTGATGCTTGCTTCAATCCATAGATGGATCGTTGAAGCTTGCACACCTTGTTAGCATCCTTAGGATCAACAAAACCCTTTGGTTGTATCATATACAACTCTTCTTCAATATTACCATTGAGAAACGCGGTTTTGACATCCATCTGCCATATCTCATAATCGAAATATGCAGCAATTGCTAACATAATCCTAACTGACTTTAGCATCTCTACGGGAGAGAATGTCTCATCGTAGTCAACTCCTTGAATTTGTCGAAAAACCTTACATAAGTCGAGCTTTATAGATGGTCACATTACCATCAGCATCAGTTTTCCTTTTGAAAATCCATTTGTTCTCCACGGCCTTTCGGTCGTGAGGTAAGTCTACCAAGTTCCAAACTTGATTTTATACATGGATTTCATCTCGGATTTTATGGCTTCTAACCATTTGTTGGAATCCGGGCTCATCATCGCTTCTTCATACGTCGCAGGGTCATCATTTTCATCAACCATGAAATTCATGACAGGATTTCCGTACAACTCGGGAGCTGCACGCGTCCTGCTAGACCTGCGAGGTTCGGTAGTATTCTCTTTCGGAGTTTCATTAGTTCCCTCTTCAACTGGTGGAGCCAACTCCGGAACGAATTCCGGCGCTGCGCTACTCGCCATACTTTGGAGAGAAGGTTCAATAACCTCTTCGAGTTCTACCTTACGACTACTCACACCTTTCGCGAGAAACTCTTTCTCTAGAAAGGATCCATTCTTGGCAACAAAAACTTTGCCCTCGGATCTACGATAGAAGGAATACCCAATAGTTTCCTTAGGGTATCCTATGAAGACGCGTTTTTCCGCTTTGGGTTTGAGTTTATCGGTTGAAGTTTCTTCACATAAACATCGCATCCCCAAACTTTAAGAAATGACAGCTTAGGTTTGTTTCCAAACCACAATTCATACGGTGTCTTTTCAACGGATTTAGATGGTGCCCGATTTAAAGTGAATGCAGCAGTTTCTAGTGCATAACCCCAAAATGACAACGGCAAGTCCGTCAGAGACATCATAGATCGAACCATATCTAATAAAGTACGATTATGACGTTCGGACACACCATTTCGCTGTGGTGTTCCGGCAGGCATGAGTTGTGAATGCTAAACTCGTAACTTAGATACTCACCTCCACGGTCGGACCGTAGAAATTTGATCTTTCTATTACGATGATTTTCCACTTCATTCTGAAATTCCTTGAACTTTTCAAAGGTTTCAGACTTGTGTTTCATCAAGTAGATATAACTATACCTACTCAAATCATCCGTGAAGGTAACAAAATAACGATATCCACCTCGCGCCGACACACTCATTGGACCACATACATCAGAATGTATGATTTCCAATAAATCTGTCGCCCGTTCCATTGAACCGGAAAACGGCGTTCTAGTCATCTTGCCCATAAGGCATGGCTCACATGTATCAAATGATTCAAAATCAAGTGATTCCAAAAGTCCATCCGAATGGAGCTTCTCCATGCGTTTAACGCCAATATGACCTAGACGGCAGTGCCACATATATGCGGATATATCATCATTAAGTTTAATCCTTTTATCATCAACATTATGAATATGTGTAACATTATCATCGAGATCTAATAGAAATAAACCATTCATCATCGGTGCATGACCATAAAAGATTTCATTCATATAAATGGAACAACCATTGTTCTCGGATTTAAATGAATAACCACTTCGCATCAAACACGATCCAGATACAATGTTCATGCTTAGTGCAGGCACCAGATAACAATTATTCAAGTTTATTACTAATCCCGACGGCAAGTGGAGAGATAGCGTTCTGACGGCGATCACATCAACGCTTGATCCATTGCGGACACGCATCTTGACCTCACCCCTTGATAGCGGTCGCTTGTTCTGCAACCCCTGATTCGAGTTACATATATTAGCAACTGAACCGGTATCAAATACCTGTGCTATCATGAGCACTAGTCAAGTACACATCAATAACATGTATATCATATATACCTTTGTTTGCCTTGCTGGCCTTCTTGTCTGCCAAATACTTGGGGCAGTTGCGCTTCCAGTGGCAAGTCCCCTTACAATAGTAACACTCGGTATCAGACTTAGGTCCAACTCGGGGTTTCTTTTCAGGCACGGCAACCGGCTAGCCTCCCTTACTTCCCTTCCGTTTTCCCTTCTTGTCTTTCTTGAAACCAGTGTTCTTATTGATCATCAACACTTGATGTTCCTTTTTGATCTCCACTTCTGCAGTTTTAAGCATTGACACAAGCTTGGGGAGAGACTTCTTCATGCCTTGCATATTATAGTTCATCACAAAGATCTTATATCTAGGTGGATGCCTAAGTCAATGGGAATCGATATTCTCAAGGACACAAGCTTATCGGCGTAACCCGACATCTTGCGTACATGCTCACTAACGGAGCTGTGCTCTTCCATCATGCAGCTAAAGAATTTTTCTGAAGCATTATATCTCTCTACAACAACATGTGTGTCGAAAATGATTTTCAACTCACCCATTGTATCAAAATGCATTGCCATTTTCGAAACACTTTTGAAGTTCTGGATCTAGCCCATACAATATGCCGCAATGAACTAAGCTGTGGTCCTCCTGACGAGTCTGATAGACATTCTTCTCCTCGTCAGGGGCATCCTCAAAAGGTGGGGGGCCTAGCAGCACTTCTAGCACATATTGCTTTTGTGCAGCAGAGAGGAGAATCCTCAAATTCATGGCCCATTCGGTAAAGTTGCTACCATTCGTTGCCAGTTTCTTTTTCTCCATGAACACATTGAAATTAAAAGCAGGTGGTGCCATCTACAATAGAATTTGTAAAGTTTAGACTAAGTTTATGATAGATTGAATTCAACTAATCCATATTACGAATGAACTCCCACTCAAAAACGACATCCCTCGTGTCCTTTTGGTGATTACATGAACCAAATCCAGTACACCAAGTCCGATCATCACGTGAGTCGGCATAGCTTCAAAGGCGAGCATCAAATGGGGATCATATCTACTATATGACCCATGCTTAACCTTTTGGTCCGTGTTCCGAGGCCATGTCTGTACATGCTAGGCTCGCCAAGTAAGAACCTTAGTATTCAAGGTGTGTAATCGCTTTTACACCCGAAATATGGTCGTGGATCCAAGAACACCCGATCATCACATGATGTCTTGGAGCGACGAAAACATAATCGGTGCATACAATAGGAAGAACACATTCTTATCTTAATATTTAAATGAGGGATCATCTTATTATGCTAATAAAACGCCAAACAAGCAATATAAGATGCTATCAAACATCACATGTTTATTAGTAAAATGATATGGTTCCCGCATATGATCTCTATCATGTGCACCGTGATATGATCACTATCACACCTTTATGTGTAAGGCCAAGATCTATATAACTTACACGTTATGTGTGTTGTAAGAGTATCATCTCATACTTCTACTTACAACATCACCGTACCATAACACTAGCCCAGCAACAATCTAAACTAGACGCCTCTAATTTATCCATTGCAAGTTTTTATGTGGCTTAGGCCTTTCGAGATAGAACAGTTCATACCTACAAACATTAACCACAACGAGGATAACCAAATTGTTGACAACTCATTGCAAAATAGATATTGACTATAGTAGGAGAGACAGACACCCACTAGCCACTTATGCAAACTAGTTGCATGTCAAGCGTGGAACAGGTCTCATGTGCGAGGACATGTAAAGTTTGTCCAGGCCACTTCATCCCACTATGCCACCAATATCCAAAATTACAACTAAGGAGCAACAACATGATCAACATCGCCCACATACTCATATGTGTACTACCCATGTAAAGCATCTACGCATAGATCCGGCTCTGATACCACTGTAGGGTTCACAACATAGAAAACAAAAATTTCCTACGATGTGAACTGTGTACCAAGATCTATCTACTAGATACAAACAACGGGCGGGTGTATATCCGTAGAGAACATACCCTTGAAGACCGACAAAGCTTAACGAGTTTGACTCGTGGTTGATGTAGACGATCTCCTGCCGATCTCAAGATCGAGAGGAAGTCCTAGCGCTGCAAAACAGTAGCGCATCCGTGCTCGCACACACATTCGAGGCACCGAGCAACCTCCGCCTCCTCGCTCTAGTGATGCAGCGGAAGCACAACTCTTTCTTGCCGAATAGCCACCGAGAACATGTATCTCGCTAGTCCGAGACCATGGGGGATAAATTCTAGAGGGGGAGAGAGATCCTTCACGAGGAGGTGTGAGTGAGAGAGAGGAGAGGGGGTGCCTTTTATAGGAGGAGGGGGGCACCCAAGGGGGGTGGCCTGAAGGGAATATGCCCTGAGAGGCAATAATAAAATGTTTATTATGTGTATTCCAAGTATATGATAGATGTTTATTTTGCATGCTATAATTGTATTAATACGGAAACGTTAATACATGTGTGTTTAATAAACAAACAGAAAGTTCCTAGTTATGCCTCTCTCATAAACTAGTTCGTTGATTAACAAGATGATCACGTTTTCCTGATCATAAACATTGGATGTTGTTAATAACGAGATCACAACATTAGTGTAATGGTGTGATGAACATTCATCCGAAGTATAGCATTACGATCAAAGTCACTGAGTTTATATTGCTATAAACAAACTATGAAGTAATCCTAATCCTTAGACCATGAGATCATGCCAATCACTAACACCGGAAGAGTTTCTTGTTGACATCAAACGTCACTCCGTGAATCGGGTGATTATAAAGATGGCTTCAAAGCTTCTAAAGTGTTATGTTGAGAATCATGGATCAAGAGTGGAATTTGTTCATCCCGATGACGGATAGATATGCTCTGGGCCCTCTCGGTGATATCACATTGGTTAGCTTTCAAGCAAGTGATTTGATCACTAGAATGTTATATCACGGGAACGAGAAAAGAGTGCATGTCAGTAACGAGATCAAACTAGGTATGGAGATACCGATGATCGAATCTCGGACATGTAATATATCGTGAAACAAAGAGATTAAGATACAAGCGTAAAAGGTTCCGACGATCACAGGAAAAGTCATCGTTGAATGTGTGGGAGTCAGTATGGATCTCCAGGTCCTGCTACTGATTATTGATCGGAGAAGGGTCTCGATCATGTCTGCATTATTCGCGAACCGTAGGGTGACACACTTAAGGGACACTGGCATCCAGTTGGAGCAAATGTTTCATGCCGAAAGAATAAACAAGCGCAAGAATTTATTTCACTAGATACCGAAACAGGTTTTCGGGTGAAATTGCATAAAGTGGTTATGCATGTGAAATGGAATTCTAGCAGGGGTTATTTGTGAATGTTTGTCATTAAAGTAATTGACAAAATTCTGAATAAAATAAAAGAGTTTTATTTAATGAGAGTTTGCATTAAATTTGGTGGAAATTTAATGGGAATTTGAGTGGACTTTTGAGTGGAGGGAATTTAATGGAATTTTGTGAGTGGAGTGTCCACCCACATGAAGAGGGGAGGGCAAGGGGGCAGCCCCCATGCACCGGCCACCCCCTTGGGGTTCCCCCCTCCTCCTATAAAAGGAGCCCCCCTCCTCACTTGTCTCTCACACCTCTTAGTGAAGAATCTCTCTCCCCCTCTAGAATTTATCCCCCATGGTCTCGGACTAGCGAGATACATGTTCCCGGTGGCTATTCGGCAAGAAAGGGTTGTGCTTCCGCTGCATCGCTGGAGCGAGGAGGCGGAGGTTGCCCGGTGTCTTGTACGTGTGCGAAAGCACGGATGCGCCGCTGCTTATGGCGCTAGGACTTCCTCTCGATCTTGAGATCGACAAGAGATCGTCTACATCAACCACGAGTTGAACTCGTTAAGCTTTGTCGGTCTTCAAGGGTATGTTCTCTACGGATATACATCCGCCCGTTGTTTGTATCTAGTAGATAGATCTTGGTACATAGTTCCCATCGTAGGAATTTTTTTGTTTTCTATGCTGCGAACCCTACAGTGGTATCAGAGCCGGATCTATGCGTAGATACTTTACACGGGTAGTACACATATGATTATGTGGGCGATGATGATCATGTTGTTGCTCCTTTGTTGTAATTTTGGATATTGGTGGCATAGTGGGATGAAGCGGCCCTGACAAACTTTACATGTCCTCGCACATGAGATCTGTTCCACGCTTGACATGCAACTAGTTTGCATAAGTGGCTAGCGGGTGTCTGTCGCTCCTACTATAGTCAATATCTATTTTGCAAGCGAGTTGTCAACAATTTGGTTATCCTTGTTGTGGTTCATGTTCGTAGGTAAGAACGGTTCTATCTCGAAAGCCCTAAGCCATGTAAAACTTGCAATGGATAAATTAGAGGCGTCTAGTTTAGATTGTTACTGGGCTAGTGTTATGATATGGTGATGTTGTAAGTAGAAGTATGAGATGATACTCTTACAACATACATAACGTGTAATCTCCATAGACCTTGGACTTACACATATAGGTATGATAGTGATCATACCACGGTGCACATGATAGAGATCATATGCGGGAACCATATCATTTCACTAATAAACATGTGATGTTTGATAGCATCTTATATTGCTTGTTTAGCGCTTTGTTAGCATAATAAGATGATCCCTCTTTTAAATATCAAGATAATAATGTGTTCTTCCTTTAGTATGCACCGATTATGTTTTCGTCGCTCCAAGACATCACGTGATGATCGGGTGTTCTTGGATCCACGACCATATTTCGGGTGTAAAACAGTTACACGCCAATACTAAGGTTCTAACTTGGCGAGCCTAGCATGTATACATGGCCTCTAACATAGACGAAAGGTTAAGCATGAGTCATATAGTTGATATGATGCCCATTTGATGCTCGCCTTTGAAGCTACACGACTCACGGATGATCGGACTTGGTGTAGTGGATTTGGTTCATGTAATCACCAAAAAGGCACGAGGGATGTCGTTTTTGAGTGGGAGTTCATTCGTAATATGGATTAGTTGAACTCAATCTATCATACACTTAGTCTAAACTTTACAAATTCTGTAGATGGCACCACCGCTTTTAATTTCAATGTGTTCATGGAGAAAGAGAAACTTGCAAATAACGGTAGCAACTTTACCGAATGGGCCATGAATTTGAGGATTCTCCTCTCAAGCACAAAAGCAATATGTGCTAGAAGCGTCGTTAGGCCCCCCACCTTTTGAGGATGCCCCTGACGAGGAGAAGAATGTCTATCAGACTCGTCAGGAGGACCACAACTTAGTTCATTGCGACATATTGTATGGGCTAGAGCCGGAACTTCGAAAGCGTTTCGAAAACGGCAATGCTTTTGATACAATGGGTAAGTTGAAAATGATTTTCACACACATGTCAGAGAGCTACAACGCTCGTAAAAGTTCTTTAGCTGCATGATGGAAGAGCACAGCTCCGTTAGTTAGCATGTACTCAAGATGTCGGGTTACGCCGATAAGCTTGTGTCCTTGGGAATATCGATTCCCATTGACTTAGGCATCCATCGTGTTCTGCAGTGTCTGCCACCTAGCTATAAGAGCTTCGTGATGAACTATAATATGCAAGGCATGAAGAAGTCTCTCCCCGAGCTTCTGTCAATGCTTAAAACTGCAGAAGTGGAGATCAAAAAGGAACATCAAGTGTTGATGATCAATAGGAACACTGGTTTCAAGAAAGACAAGAAGGGAAAACGGAAGGGAAGTAAGGGCGACAAGCCGGTAGCCGCGCCTGAAAAGAAACCCCGAGTTGGACCTAAGTCTGATACCGAGTGCTACTATTGTAAGGGGATCGCCATCGAAGCAATCGCCCCAAGTATTTGGCAGACAAGAAGCCGGCAAGGAAAACAAAGTAATATATGATATACATGTTATTGATGTGTACTTGACTAGTGCTTGCAGTAGCACCTGGGTATTTGATACCGGTTCAGTTGCTAATATTTGTAACTCGAATCAGGGGCTGCGGAACAAGCGACCGCTAGCAAGGGGTGAGGTCAAATGCGTGTCGGCAATGGATCAAGCGTTGATGTGATCGCCATCGGAACGCTGCCTCTCCTCTTGCCGTCGGGATTAGTAATAAACTTGAATAATTGTTATATGGTGCCTGCACTGAGCATGAACATTGTATCTGGATCGTGTTTGATGCGAAGTGGTTATTCATTTAAATCCGAGAACAATGGTTGTTCCATTTATATGAATGAAATCTTTTATGGTCATGCACCGATGATGAATGGTTTATTTATTTTCGATCTCGATAATAATGTTACACATATTCATAATGTTGATGCTAAAAGGATTAAACTAAATGATGATATATCCGCATATATGTGGCACTGCCGTCTAGGTCATATTGGCGTTAAACGCATGAAGAAGCTCCATTCGGATGGACTTTTGGAATCACTTGATTATGAATCATTTGATACATGTGAGCCATGCCTTATGGGCAAGATGACTAGAACGCCGTTTTCCGGTTCAATGGAACGGGCGACAGATTTATTGGAAATCATACATTCTGATGTATGTGGTGCATTGAGTGTGTCGGCGCGAGGTGGATATCATTATTTTGTTACTTTCACGGATGATTTGAGTAGATACGGTTATATCTACTTGATGAAACACAAGTCTGAAACCTTTGAAAAGTTCAAGGAATTTCAGAATGAAGTGGAAAATCATTGTAATAGAAAGATCAAATTTCTACGGTCCGACCGTGGAGGTGAGTATCTAAGTTGCGAGTTTAGCACTCACATGAAAGAGTGTGGAATTGTTTCACAACTCACACCTGCCGGAACACCACAGCGAAATGGTGTGTCAGAACATCGTAATCGTACTTTATTAGATATGGTTCGATCTATGATGTCTCTGACGGACCTGCCGTTGTCATTTTGGGGCTATGCACTAGAAACTGCTGCATTCACTTTAAATCGGGCACCATCTAAATCCGTTGAAAAGACACCGTATGAATTGTGATTTGGAAACAAACCTAAGCTGTCATTTCTTAAAGTTTGGGGATGCGATGTTTATGTGAAGAAACTTCAACTGGATAAACTCGAACCCAAAGCGGAAAAATGCGTCTTCATAGGATACCCTAAGGAAACTATTGGGTATTCCTTCTATCACAGATCCGAGGGCAAGGTTTTTGTTGCCAAGAATGGATCCTTTCTAGAGAAAGAGTTTCTCGCGAAAGGTGTGAGTAGAACTCGAAGAGGTTATTGAACCTTCTCTTCAAAGTATGGCGAGTAGCGCAGCGCCGGAAGTTGTTCCGGAATTGGCTCCACCTGTTGAAGAGGGAACTAATGATAATGATCATGAAACTCCGAAAGAGAGTACTACCGAACCTCGCAGGTCTAGCAGACGCCAGTAACTCCCGAAGTCACGAAAATCCTGTCATGAATTTCAAGGTTGATGAAAATGATGACCCTGCGACATATGAAGAAGCGATGATGAGCCCGGATTCCAACAAATGGTTAGAATCCATGAAATCCGAGATGGAATCCATGTATGAAAATCAAGTTTGGAACTTGGTGGACTTACCTCACGACCGAAAGGCCGTGGAGAACAAATGGATTTTCAAAAGGAAAACTGATGCTGATGGTAATGTGACCGTCTATAAAGCTCGACTTGTCGCAAAGGGGTTTCGACAAATTCAAGGAGTTGACTACGATGAGACATTCTGTCCCGTAGCGATGCTAAAATCAGTTAGGATTATGTTAGCAATTGCTGCATATTTCGAGTATGAGATATAGCAGATGAATGTCAAAACCGCATTTCTCAATGGTAATATTGAAGAAGAGTTGTATATGATACAACCAAAGGGTTTTGTCGATCCTAAGGATGCTAACAAGGTGTGCAAGCTTCAGCGATCCATCTATGGATTGAAGCAAGCATCACGAAGTTGGAATCTCCGCTTTGATGAGGTTATCAAAGAGTTTGGATTTGTCCAAACTTATGGAGAAGCTTGTATTTACAAGAAAGTGAGTGGGAGCAATGTGACATTTTTGATATTATATGTGGATGACATATTATTGATCGGAAATGATATAGAGATTTTAAACAGTGTTAAAAGTTATCTAAACAGCAAATTTTCAATGAAGGACCTAGGTGAAGCGTCATACATATTAGGCATAAAGATCTATAGAGATAGATCTAGGCGCCTAATAGGGCTATCGCAAAGTACATACCTTGATAAGATTTTAAAGAAGTTTAAAATGGAAAATAGTAAGAAGGGGTTCATACCAATGACACAAGGCACGGCATTGAATAAGACTCAAAGTCCGCTCGTGAAGAAAGAGATAATGGACAAGGTCCCCTATGCTTCAGCCATAGGCTCTATAATGTACGCCATGCTATGTACAAGACCGGATGTGGCACATGCTATTAGTTTGACTAATAGGTACCAATCGGATCTAGGTTCAGAACACTGGAAAGCGGTCAAGAATATCCTTAAGTACTTGCGAAGAACTAAGGATATGTTTCTTGTATACGGAGGTGAAGAAGAGATCATCGCTAAGTGTTATGTCGACGCTAGCTTTGACACCGATCCGGATGACTCTAAGTCTCAATCCGGATACGTATTTCTCATGAATGGCAGAGCGGTTAGTTGGAGGAGCTCCAAACAACCTGTGGTGGCGGGATAAAAAACGGAGGCCGAATATGTTGCTGCTTCATAAGCGGCTCAGGAAGCAGTTTGGATGAAGGAGTTCATATCCGAACTAGGTGTGGTTGCAAACGCGTTGGACCCAATGGTGATCTATTGTGACAACAATGGTGCCATTGCCAATGCCAAAGAGCCAAGGTCTCACAAGCATTCCAAGCATATTAAGCGCCGGTTTCACTCCATCCGTGAGCATGTCAAGGATGGAGATATAAAGATTTGTAAAGTACATATGGATCTCAATGTAGCAGATCCGTTGACTAAAACTCTCCCTAGAGCAAAACATGATCTACACCAGAACTCCATGGGTGTTAGATACATCACAATGTAACTAGATTATTGTCTCTAGTGCAAGTGGGAGACTGAAGGGAATATGCCCTGAGAGGCAATAATAAAATGTTTATTATGTGTATTCCAAGTATATGATAGATGTTTATTTTGCATGCTATAATTATATTAATACGGAAACGTTAATACATGTGTGTTTAATAAACAAACAGAAAGTTCCTAGTTATGCCTCTCTCATAAACTAGTTCGTTGATTAACAAGATGATCATGGTTTCCTGATCATAGACATTAGATGTTGTTAATAACGAGATCACAACATTAGTGTAATGGTGTGATGAACATTCATCCGAAGTATAGCATTACGATCAAAGTCATTGAGTTTATATTGCTATAAACAAACTATGAAGTAATCCTAATCCTTAGACCATGAGATCATGCCAATCACCAACACCGGAAGAGTTTCTTGTTGACATCAAACGTCACTCCGTAACTGGGTGATTATAAAGATGGCTTCAAAGCTTCTAAAGTGTTATGTTGAGAATCATGGATCAAGAGTGTAATTTTTTCATCCCGATGACGGATAGATATGCTCTGGGCCCTCTCGGTGATATCACATTGGTTAGCTTGCAAGCAAGTGATTTGATCACTAGAATGTTATATCACGGGAATGAGAAAAGAGTGCATGTCAGTAATGAGATCAAACTAGGTATGGAGATACCGATGATCGAATCTCGGACATGTAATATATCGTGAAACAAAGGGATTAAGATACAAGCGTAAAAGGTTCCGACGATCACAGGAAAAGTCATCGTTGACTGTGGAGTCGATATGGATCTCAGTCGATTATTGATCGGAGAAGGGTCTCGATCATGTCCGCATTATTCGCGAACCGTAGGGTGACACACTTAAGGGACACTGGCATCCAGTTGGAGCAAATGTTTCATGCCGAAAGAATAAACAAGCGCAGGAATTTATTTCACTAGATACCGAAACATGTTTTCGGGTGAAATTGCATAAAGTGGTTATGCATGTGAAATGGAATTCTAGCAAGGGGTTATTTGTGAATGTTTGTCATTAAAGTAATTGACAAAATTCTGAATAAAATAAAAGAGTTTTATTTAATAAGAGTTTGCATTAAATTTGGTGGAAATTTAAAGGGAATTTGAGTGGACTTTTGAGTGGAGGGAATTTAATGGAATTTTGTGAGTGGAGTGTCCACCCACATGAAGAGGGGAGGGCAAGGGCCCCATGCTGCCACCCCTTGGGGTTCCCCCTCCTCCTATAAAAGGAGCCCCCCTCCTCACTTGTCTCTCACACCTCGTGAAGGATCTCTCTCCCCCTCTAGAATTTATCCCCCATGGTCTCGGACTAGCGAGATACATGTTCCCGGTGGCTATTCAGCAAGAAAGGGTTGTGCTTCCGCTGCATCGCTGGAGCGAGGAGGCGGAGGTTGCCCGGTGTCTTGTACGTGTGTGCGAGCACGGATGCGCTGCTGCTTTGTGGCGCTAGGACTTCCTCTCGATCTTGAGATCGGCAAGAGATCATCTACATCAACCACGAGTTGAACTCGTTAAGCTTTGTCGGTCTTCAAGGGTATGTTCTCTACGGATATACATCCGCTCGTTGTTTGTATCTAGTAGATAGATCTTGGTACATAGTTCCCATCGTAGGAAATTTTTTGTTTTCTATGCTGCGAACCCTACATGGCCTACGGCCATGGGGATGCCCCCTCCCCTCCTTCATTCATGTGGGTGGACACTCCACTCACAAAAATCCATTCAAATCCCTCCACTCAAAACCCCACTCAAACTTGCTATTAAATTTCCATCAAATTTAATGCAAACTCTCATTAAATAAAACTGTTTTATTTATTCAGAATTTTGTCAATTACTTTAATGGCAAACATTCACATATAACCCCTTACTATAATTCTATTTCACATGCATAACCTCTTTATGCAATTTCACCCGAAAACCTGTTTCGGTATCTAGTGAAATAAATTCCTGCGCTTGTTTATTCTTTCGGCATGAAACTTTTGCTCCAATTGGATGTCGGTGTCTCTTAAGTGTGTCACCCTACGGTTCGTGAATAATGCGGACATGATCGATACCCCTCTCGGATAAATAATCAGAAGCGGGATCTGGAGACCCATACTGACTCCCACACATTCAATGATGACTTTCTTGTGATCGTCGGAACCTTTTACGCTAGTATCTTAATCCCTTTGTTTCACGATATATTACATGTCCGAGATTCGATCATCGGTATCTCCATACCTAGTTTGATCTCATTACTGACATGCACTCTTTTCTCGTTCCCGTGATATAACATTCTAGTGATCAAATCACTTGCTTGCAAGCTAACCAATGTGATATCACCAAGAGGGCCCAGAGTATATCTATCCGTCATCGGGATGAACAAATTCCACTCTCAATCCATGGGCCTCAACATAACACTTTATTAGTCCTGAACCCATCTTTATAATCACCCTGTTACAGTGTGACGTTTGATGTTATCAAGAAACTCTTCCGGTGTTAGTGATTGACATGATCTCATGGTCTAAGGATTAGGATCACTTCGTAAGTTGTTATAGCAATATAAACTCAATGACTTTGATCGTAATGCTATACTTTGGGTGAATGTTCATCACACCATTACACTAATGTTGTGATCCCGTTATTAACAACATCCAATGTCTATGATCAGGAAACCTTGATCATCTGTTAATCAACGAGCTAGTTTATGAGAGAGGCATAACTAGGAACTTTCTGTTTGTTTATTAAACACACATGTATTAACGTTTCTGTATTAATACAATTATAACATGCAAAATAAACATCTATCATATACTTGGAATACACATAATAAACACTTTATTATTGCCTTTCAGGGCATATTCCCTTCAGCAACAAGGCTCCTTGATAATATAATGGTTAACTACTCTGAATGGCATGTTGAGAGAGCTCCACATGATAAGAAGGTAAATTCAGTTGAGGAAACTTCCGCTTTGAGTGAAAAGATTGATGTTATTATGGCTATGCTTGTTAATGGGAAAGCTTCTCTAGATCCTAATAATGTTCCCTTGGCCTCTTTGGTTGCTCAAGAAGAGCAATTTGATGTGAACTTTATTAGAAACGACAATTTCAACAACAATGCCTACATGAATTATTTCAACAACAATTATAGGCCTTATCCTCCTAATAATGGCAACTCCTATGGAAGCTCTTACAATAATGCTAGAAGTGCCCCCTCTGAACTTGAAGTCATGCTCAAGGACTTTATTAGTAAACAAACCACTTTCAATAAGACTATAGAGGAAAAGCTTTTAACTGTTGAGAAAAATATATCCTCTTTGTCTGAAGCTCAAACTTCCTTGGTTAACAAAATGGCTGCTAAACCAGAAACTATGGAAAACACCTTTGCTACTGCTCATGCCATACATGTTACTATTGATGAAAATGTTAGACTGTTAGCTCAACTTCATGCTAAGTGGGAAAGGGAAGCTAA
Organism: Avena insularis; assembly: GCA_023614405.1. NCBI lineage: Eukaryota > Viridiplantae > Streptophyta > Magnoliopsida > Poales > Poaceae > Avena > Avena insularis. The sequence continues at coordinate 432,801,124 of CM042697.1, read as the reverse complement.
AATTGATAGAAACAATAGTGTGTGCACTATCACCACTAAACCACAAGTAGCCCCTATTCCTCCTCCTACTATGCCTACCACTAGTGATGCTAAGTTTAACTTTGATATTGATGGTTGCAATATTTCTGAAGTGATTATGTTCCTGCAAAATCTTGCTAGAAGTCATGATGCTAGTGATATGCATGTTGCTTTCACCAAACACATTACAGATGCTCTTGTTAAGATTAAGAAAGAGAAGCTAAAACACAAAGCTTCTATTCCTAGGAAAGTAGAAGATAGTTGGGAACCCATTATTAATATGCAAGTGAATGACTTTGATCTCAAACCTTCATGTGATCTTGGTTCTAGTGTCTCTATTATGCCTAGGAATATTTATGAAATGCTTGATTTGCCACCATTAGAAGATTGTTATTTGGATGTCTCACTCAATGATAATGCTAAGAAGAAACTCATGGGGAGTATTAATGATGTTATAATTATGGTTAACAATGCTTATGTCCCTATTGATTCCTATATTTTGGATGTTGAATACAATGCTTATTATCCTATTACTTTGGGAAGACCTTTTCTTAGAACAGTTGGTGTCATCATTGATATGAAAGAAGGCACCATTAAATATCATTTTCCATTCAAGAAAGGTATTGAACACTTCCCTATGAGAAGAGGGAAGTTGCCTTTTGCTCCTCCTTTGAAAGCAAGATTTGATGTTAATGCTTCCTCATTTGAAAATACTTGATTCTTCTTGCTTCTTGTGCATAACTTAAAGGCGTTAAAGAAAAGTACTTGTTGGGAGATAATCCAAGAGTTTCCTTGAGTATTGGAAGTTATTACTTCTGTAATGACCTCTCCTTATCCTTTTTGTTTGCTTTTTGTGCCAAAATGACCTCTAATGAGAGGGAAGTAAGATTTGGGGAGTTGCTGTCCCGAAACAGATTTCTGTCCTCCACCAAAAAAAATCGCGAGGAGGCTCTGTAACTCGGATTGAGGTCAAAATTTATGAGTAAATCCCCGAGTATGTAGATAACTTTTGTTAGTTCAACATTTTTTGATTTGAGCAACAGAAGATGTTCGAAAAAATTCATTTTTACCTGCTAGTCTGTTTTGATAGATTTCTGTCATTATTTGCATTTGCTTCTTATTGATTACTTTTTGAGTTCTCTTCTGGTAAATTGAGATTTTTGAAGGAGTTACTACAGTAGCTTGTGTTTTTAGTGAAAAGCCTTGCTGTTCCAAAGCTTTGCCAAAGGTCTAATATCTTTTGAATAAGCTAATGTTGCTAATGAAGATTGTGTGAAGGAAACATTTTAGGTGTAGAGAGAGAATGATGTAATGAGATGAAGAATGGACAAAAGCTCAAGATTGGGGATGCCACCATGGTGTCACCCAATAAATATCTAAGAGGTACAAGCGTCAAAGCTTGGGGATGCCCAAGGCATCCCCTTCTTCATCAATAAAAAACTCAGGTCTGTCTAGACACTTCATTTTTATTGTTTCATGCACAGATGTGTTGTTCTTGGAGCGTCTTAGTTTTCGTTTGCTTTGCTTAGTTAGTTTAGTTTTCTTGAGTAGTTTGGACCCCCGTTCTCGCTATGTTATTTTGCAAATAAGTTTGCTTGGCGTTTAGAAAGGAGTAGTAAGTTCTTGCTTGAAGTGCAAGATGAGCTTGCATTGACTGTGACTTAGACTTTAGCATGACATTCTAGGTGTTGTTTTAGCCTTATTCTTAGTGATTATTTCTGTATCATGTCTTGTTCCAAACAATTGGGATTGCTTAGTGTGCCTTGAAGAAATTATGCGTTGTTTTAGTATGCAAAAGCATAGTATTGTGGTATTCTCCTTTGATGCTTTGCTTGGGTTGACTTGGCACATGCTCACACCATGTTATGACTCTCACAAGTCACCATTAGCCTCTATGATCATTTAGTCCTTGACTTGTAGTACCACTCTTTTCTTTGATTAGTATGCTTTGTTGCATTGCATGATTATGGCCATTATTGCTCTCTTAGTTGGTTGCTCCTAGTCTTTTGCTAGCGTACACTTGTATGAGTAAGATCTACTCATGCTTCCAACTCCGAAGAAACCAAATTTTTCCAAAGTGCCCACTATAAACTCCTATGCATGGTGTGTTACACTATTCCAAGTATATTCTTGTTTTCAGCTATCTTCCAATTAAAAACTATTTTGTTATGTGAAAACTTAGTGATTAAAGCCCTCACGAACTTGATGGCAAACTTTATATTCATTGCCCCTAATAAACTTGAACCATTGTGTCATCAAAGTTGTATATGCTTGCACTTATACGTTGGAATTAGCAGAACCGTGCTGTCACGGGGAACGTTTTCAACATTGCACTTGTACCTTGTTGTACTCAGTTGATATCATGCTCTTTTGTATATGGATGTCACCGGTGTGAAATAAATAGGGAACATGTAAGTCCATGGAGTATGTATTTTGTGTTAGAGAAACGCCTGGGCCGCTAGCCTAAGACATGCCTAATCATGGTGGAAACTTGCAGCATCACCATAGTGAGCTATCTATGAAGCATTCTTCTTATAAAAAAAGAGACACATTGAGAAAATAGGAAAGAGAAAAAAAGCACCATATTCCCATGGTACATAAGAAGAATTGCTGAGATGCTCATTGTCTGTTTGCTTTGTCATTTTGGTTATGGGAAAGCTCCTGTGCCATGTGCAAGGGGTACCCCGTTGGCGGTTCTCAATGATATGCAAATATTTACAATCACAAGAACTTACCTGGACCCAAAGTTGAGTATGTATGAGGTGTGGCCCTCGTATTCAAGGGGCATGAGATTGCCAACTTATACTTTGTCAAGCATATACTCTAGCTTTGCCACTTTAACCTTAACCACTTCAAGATGCTTATGATAGGGGCAATGAGGGCTGAAAGCTAACAAGTACCATAATTTTTGGAAGCTCTTTTTGAAACTTGTAATCACTGCTTCCTTTTAAGAAAAGGGGGTCTTTCTTCCACCATTATTGAGTCTCCACCTTCTACCTTTAGGCACCATTAAGAGAGCATAGTTGTCATTCTGTGTGTAGTGTTCCAAAGCTTAATAATTGATGCATATTGTGATATTACTTGTTCTTGTGATACTTGTTTCTAGTCACCATTGTGAACTTTGTAGGTGTCCTATGAATCTATTTGCTACTCTATAAGGGACAAGCTGATTGCCACCATGCTATGTTTTCTGTATGTGAAACAAACAAACGTTTTTCAATGTATGTTATTCATGATCTTTGTATATAGTTTGCCATGTTGCATGCATAGTTATTATGTCCTGTTGGAATTATGCCCTAGAGGCAATAATAAAGATGTTATTATTATAATTCTTGTTCATGATAAAGTTTATATTCCATGCTAGAATTGTATTAAGCGGAAACTTTGATACTTGTGTGGTTTATGAACAACACCATGTCCCTAGTACGCCTCTATGGACTAGCTCATTGATTAATGATGGTTAAGGTTTCCCAACCATAGACATGAGTTGTCAATTAATAATGAGATCATGTCATTGGGAGAATGATATGATGGACAGACCCAAATTAAGCAGAGCAATTAGATCGTGTCATCGTGTTCATCTTTGCGAAGCTTTTCTTATGTCAAATATTGTATTCCTTAGACCATGAGATAATGCAACTCCCTGGTATCGGAAGAAAGCTTTGAGGTCATCAAACGTCATCCTATGAGAGGGTGATCATAAAGGTGTCTCTCGGGTAATCGGAAAGTACTTGTTGGGTTGTATGTATCGAGATGGGATTTGTCCCTCCCAAGTCGGAGAGATATACTTCAGGCCCACTCGGTAATCGATATCAACACCGCTTGCAAGCACGTGGTTAAGGAGTTAATCACAAAGTGATATCGGATTACGGAACGAGTAAAGTACTTGCTGGGAACGAGATTGAACTAGGTATGCCGATGCCAACGATCGAATCTCGGGCAAGTAAAATATCGCGTGACAAAGGGAATATATATATGGTATTAATTGAATCCTGGCATCGTGGTTCATCCAATATGATCATCGATGAATATGTGGGAGTCAATATGGGTTTCCAGACCCCGTTGTTGATTATTGATAGAAGATCATGTCTGCATATTCTCGAACCCGTAGGGTCACACACTTAACGTGTCTCGACGCCAGGATAGAATGGATAATTGGTTTATGAGTTTTTGTTCGGAGTCTCGGATGTGATCCAGGACATCACGAGAGGTTTCGGAATGGTCCGGAGAATAAGATCCATATAAGGGAAAGCAGTTTTTTGGATTTCGGAATTGTTTCGGATTGTTCGGTATTGTACCGGAAGGTTCTAGAAGCTTCCGGAGTGGGACCAATGTGGCCCCACTTGTCGGAGGGGGCGTGGGCCTACGAGGGAGTGCCCTGGTTGCATTGGGCCAGGGGCACAAGGTCCCATAGGCCCAGCCGGCCAAGCCCTAGGGGAAACCCTAGGGAGAGCTTCTAGAAGGGGGGGGGGGACTTGCCCCCCACTCCACCCATGTGGCCGCCGGCCCTAGGGTTTGGAGGAGGGGCAAGGGCAGTCGGCCAGCCCTCTATATAAAGAGGGCAGGGGTGCACCCTCCCCCCAACACCTCCTCAAACCCTAGCCGCCTAGTTGCTGCCCTCCTCTCCCTCTCTCTCCCGACTGCGCGTAGGCGTAGCCTTGCCGCAGAAACTCTCCACCTTTGCACCATGCCGTCGTGTTGTAGATCCAATCTATCTCTCCACCCCACTTGCTAGACCGAGGAAGGAGAAGACGTCGAGGTGCCGTACGTGTGCATCTCTTGGAGGCGTTGGATCGGATCGGATCACGAGGAGGAGAAGGCTAGTACGACTACATCAACCACGTTCCGTTGAATGTTCCGCTGGGCGATTTCTTCAAGGGTATGAAGATATCATCTATCACTCTCGTTGTTTGCATCTCCTAGATTAGATCTTGGCTTTTCCCGTTCGCATCCGTAGAAAATTTTGTTTTACTATGTTGAGAAACCCTTCAGTAGTATCAGAGCTAGATCTATGCGTAGATGTGTTTCACGAGTAGAACGCAACATGCTTGTTGCAGGCGTTGATGTTTTCTATTGCAAGCCTCTTGTTGTGTACTTCTTATGACGCGGGATAGTGAGATCGAAGCGGTCCAGGCCAACTTTAGCGACCTCGTTCGCGAGACCGGCTCCGCACTTGACGTGTGGCTTGTTCCACACATGCGGCTGGTGGATACCAGTTTCTCTCACTATAGTTGTCATGGGATTTACACCGGATGTTGGCAACCATAATATCACCGTTGTGGCTTTCCGTAGGTAAGAATCATTCTTAGATTTTTACTCCCATAAGCCACGTAACATGCAACAACAAAGTAGAGGCGTCTAACTTGTTTTTGCAGGGAGTGTTTCTGTGATATGGTATGGCCCAAGATGTGATGTGTATGTTGTATGCAATGATCATGTTTTGTAATGTTTCACGACTTGCATGTCGATGAGTACACAACCGGCAGGAGCCATATGGTTGTCTATAATTGTGTATGACCTGTGTGTCAACTTCTTATACGCCATGTAATAGCTTTACTTTATCGCTAAGTAGTTAGCAATAGTTGTAGTTGCTATTCGTGGTGGAGGCAATCATGGTGGAGTGATGGAGATCATGCTGGCATGCATAAGATGGAGATCATTGCGCGAAGATTGGCTATACCATGTCACATAAAATTATATGCATGTGATGTTTATCCTTTTATGTATCTTATTATGCTTAGATCACGACGGTAGCATTATAAGATGATTCCTCACTTAAAGATCAAGATAAAACTGTATTCTCCCCATGTATGCACCGTTGCGATGAAGTTAAATTCGTGTTCAAGCATCACGTGATGATCGGATGCTATAAACTCTCGTTCACATACAGCGGGCGCAAGCCAGTTTTACTGTGAAATACTTGGGTTTGACTTGACGAGCCTAGCATGTACAGACATGGCCTCGGAACACACGAACCGAAAGGTTAAGCATGAGTCATATGAATGATATGATCAACACTTCGTTGTCCACCATTGAAACCACATCTCTTCTCGTGAAGATCGGATTAGGTGTGGTGAATTTGGATCATGTTCACTAAACAACTTGATGGATGTTGAATTTAGTGGGAGTTCATCTAGTAATATGATTAAGTTGAACTAGTTATCATGAACATAGTCTAAATTGTACTCGAAAATTTTGTAGATCAAATGGCTAAGTCCAACTTCAACTTCAACGTTTTTGCTGAGAAAGAAAAGCTTAAGAACAATGGGTCTAACTTCACCAACTGGTTCCGCAATCTGAGAATCATTCTCGCTGGCGGACAAAAGGACTATGTCCTTGAGAAAGCGCTAGGTGACGCCCCTGCTATAGATGCGCCGGCTGATGAAAAATCTGTTTATCAGTCGTGCAAGGATGATTATGGTGTGATTAAGAGCACCATGTTGTTTTCTATGGAATCAGACCTTCAAAATCGTTTTGAGGAGTTCGCCGGGCCCTTTGAGATTCTTGAGGAACTGAAAACCATGTTTCAGACTCAGGCCCGTTCTGGGAGATATGAGATCTCCGATAAATTCTTTAACTGCAAGATGGAGGACGGGAGTTCCGTTAGTGACCACGCCATTAAGATGTCGGGCTACACTCAACGCCTTGAGCAACTGGACTGCAAGATTCTAGAGGAGCTCAAGATTGACAGAGTTCTGCAATCACTCCCTCCTAGCTACAAAGGTTTTGTAGTTACTCATAATTAGATTGGTTCCACTGATACGATCACTAAGCTCTTCGCTAAGCTGAAAGCTGCGGAGGTGGACATCAAGAAAGTTAATCATGTGTTGATGGTCAACAAGCCCCCCAGCTTTAAGAAAGGTAAGGGTGCAAAGAAGTCCTTCAAGAAAGGCAGCGGCAAGCGCGTTGCCCCCGCTGAGAAGAAGCTCAAGTCTGGACCTAAGCCGGACACTGAGTGCTTCTATTGCAAGGACAAGGGTCCTTTGGAAGCTAATCGAAGTACTTAGCGGACAAGAAGGCTGGCACCATTAAAGGTATATTTGATATACATGTTATTGATGTTTACCTTACTAGCGCTTGTTGTAGTGCCTGGATATTTGATACTAGTTCAGTTGCTAATATTTGTAACTCGAAACAGGAGCTACGGAATAGACGGCGGCTAGCGAGGGATGAGGTGACGATGCGCGTTGGCAACGAATCAAGAGTTGATGTGATGGCCGTCGGCACGCTCTCCTTAGTTTTACCTTCGGGATTAGTTTTAAACCTTAATAAATGTTATTATGTGCTTGTGTTGAGCATGAACATCATATCTGGATCGTGTTTATTGCAAGACGGTTATTCATTTAAATCGGAGAATAATGGTTGTTCTATTTATATGAGTAACATCTTTTATGGTCATGCACCTGCTATGAATGGTTTATTTCTTCTGAATCTCGAAAGCAATGAAACACACATCCATAACATTGAGTCTAAGAGATGCAAGGTAGTTAGTGATAATACGAATTATTTGTGGCTTTGCCGTCTAGGTCATATTGGTGTAAAAGCATGAAGAAACTCCATTCGATGGACTTTTGGAGTCTCTTGATTTTGAATCATTTGACACGTCTGCAGCCGTGCCTCATGGGCAAGATGATCAAAACCCGTTCTCGGAATAATGGGCGAGCAGCGGACTTGTTGGAAATCATACATACCGATGTATGCGGACCAATGAGTGTTTGACCAGCGGTGGATATCGCTATTTTCTCACTTTTCTTGATGACTTAAGTAGATATGGGTATATCTATTTAATGAAACATAAATCTGAAATGTTTGAAAAGTTCAAAGAATTTCAGAGCGAAGTGGAAAACCATCGTAACAGGAAAATTAAATTTCTACGATCCGCCGTGGAGGTGAATATTTGAGTTATGATTTTCACGCATCTTAAAGCAAGCGGAATCGTTGCAACTCACGCCACCGGAACACCACAATGAAATGGTGTGTACGAGCAGGAATCAAACTTTATTAGATATGGTGCGATTGATGATGTCTCTTACAGATTTGCCGTTATCATTTTGGGGTTATGCATTAGAAACCGCTGCATTCACTTTAAATAGGGCACCATCTAAATCCGTTGAGACGACACCGTATGAACTATGGTTTGGTGCTAAACCTAAGTTGTCGTTTCTTAAAGTTTGGGGATCTGAAGCTTCGTCAAGAAGTTGATGGGACAAGCTCGAACCCAAAGCGAATCGTCTTCATAGGATACCCGAAGGAAACTATTGGGTATACCTTCTATCACAGATCCGAAGGCAAAGTGTTTGTCGCAAAGAACGGATCCTTTCTTGAGAAGGAGTTTCTCTCGAAAGAAGTGAGTGGGAGAGAGTAGCGCAGCACCTGAAATTGTTCCAGTGCTGTTTGCACCAACAATAGAGGAAGCTAATGACGAGGATCATGAAGCTTCGGACGATGCTACTACTGAACGTCGCAGGTCGACAAGGTCGCGTGCCCCTCTGAGTGTCGGCAACCTGTCTTAACTGTCTTGTTGGTAGACAATAGTGAACCTGCGAACTATGAGGAAGCGATGATGAGCCGGACTACGAGAAATGGCTAGAGGCCATGAAATCCGAATTGGGATCCATGAGCGAAAACCAAGTATGGACTTTGGTGGACCCTCCTAGCGACCGAAAGGCCGTTGAGTGCAAATGGATATTCAAGAAGAAAACGGACGCGGATGGTAATGTTACTGTCTATAAAGCACGAATTGTCACGAAAGTTTTTCGACAAGTTCAAGGTGTTGACTACGATGCGACTTTCTCTCCTGTAGCGATGTTTAAGTCTATTCGGATTTTATTAGCAATTGCTACGTTTCATGATTATGAAATATGGCAGATGGATGTCAAGACTGCGTTCCTTAATGTCAAAATTGATGAAGAATTGTATATGATGCAACCCGAAGGTTTTGTCGATCCTAAGGATGCTGATAAAGTGTGCAAACTTCAGCGTTCCATTTATGGACTGAAGCAAGCATCTCGGAGTTGGAACCTTCATTTTGATCAAGTGATCAAGAGCTTTGGATTTGTTCCAAATTGCTATGAAGCTTGTATCTACAAGAAAGTGAGTGGGAGCTAAGTGACATTTTTAGTACTATATGTGGATGACATATTGATTATTGGAAATGATATTGATATGCTTAACGATGTGAAGAGTTATTTGAACAAATGTTTTTCAATGAAAGACCTAGGAGAAGCTACTTATATATTAGGCATCAAAATCTATAGAGATAGACAAAGAGGCCTAATAGCTTTAAGACAAAGTACATACCTAGACAAAGTTCTGAAAAGGTTTAGAATGGATAAGGCAAAGAAAGGTTCAGTGCCTATGTTGTCAGGTAAGATATTGAGCAAGGCTCAGTGTCCAGCTACGGTAAACGATAGAGAAGCTATGAGCAAAGTGCCTTATGCCTCGGCCATAGGTTCTATCATGTATTCCATGCTGTGTACTAGACCGGATGTGTCCAATGCTCTTAGTTTGACGAGCAGATACCAAGGTGATCTAGGAGTGGAACACTGGACAGCCGTGAAGAACATCCTAAAGTATTTAAATAGGACTAAAGAAATGTTCTTGGTCTATGGAGGTGATGAGCAGCTCGTCATAAAAGTTTACGTCGACGCTAGTTTCGACACCGACAAGGATGATTCTAAATCTCAGACAGGATACGTTTATATTTTGAATGGAGGAGTTGTGAGCTGGAGAAGCTGCAAACAAAGCGAGATCGCGGGATCTACAGTAGAAGCGGAATACATGGCTGCTGCAGAAGCGTCAAGTGAAGGAGTTTGGATCAGGAACTTCATCACTGAGCTTGGTGTGGTTCCAAGTGCCTTGGACCCACTAGAGATATTGTGTGACAACACTGGCGCCATAGCACTGGCTAAGGAACCAAGATATCATCCAAAGACTAAGCACATCAACCGCAAGTTTCATATAATTCGATATTATATAACAGATGGAGATCTGAAGATTAGCAAAGTACATACGGATCTGAATGTCGTAGATCCGTTGACTAAACCTCTTCCACGAGCAAAACATGATCAGCACCTTAGTGCCATGGGTGTTAGATTGTTGCCAGATGTAAACTAGATTATATACTCTAGTGCAAGTGGGAGACTGTTGGAATTATGCCCTAGAGGCAATAATAAAGATGTTATTATTATAATTCTTGTTCATGATAAAGTTTATATTCCATGCTAGAATTGTATTAAGCGGAAACTTTGATACTTGTGTGGTTTATGAACAACACCATGTCCCTAGTACGCCTCTATGGACTAGCTCATTGATTAATGATGGTTAAGGTTTCCTAACCATAGACATGAGTTGTCAATTAATAATGAGATCATGTCATTGGGAGAATAATACGATGGACATACCAAAATTAAGCAGAGCAATTAGATCGTGTCATCGTGTTCATCTTTGCGAAGCTTTTCTTATGTCAAATATTGTACTCCTTAGACCATGAGATAATGCAACTCCCTGGTATCGAAGAAAGCTTTGGGGTCATCAAACATCATCCTATGAGAGGGTGATCATAAAGGTGTCTCTCAGGTGATCGGAAAGTACTTGTTGGGTTGTATGTATCGAGATGGGATTTGTCCCTCCCAAGTTGGAGAGATATACTTCGGGCCCACTCGGTAATCGATATCAACAACGCTTGCAAGCACGTGGTTAAGGAGTTAATCACAAAGTGATATTGGATTACGGAACGAGTAAAGTACTTGCTGGGAACGAGATTGAACTAGGTATGCCGATGCCAACGATCGAATCTCAGGCAAGTAAAATATCGCGTGACAAAGGGAATATATATATGGGATTAATTGAATCCTAGCATCGTGGTTCATCCGATATGATCATCGATGAATATGTGGGAGTCAATATGGGTTTCCAGAACCCGCTGTTGATTATTGATAGAAGATCATGTCTGCATATTCTCGAACCCGTAGGGTCACACACTTAACATGTCTCGACGCTAGGATAGAATAGATAATTGGTTTATGAGTTTTTGTTCAGAGTCTCGGATGTGATCCAGGACATCACGAGAGGTTCCAGAATGGTCCGGAGAATAAGATTCATATAAGGGAAAGTAGTTTTTTGGATTTCGGAATTGTTTCGGATTGTTCGGTATTGTACCAGAAGGTTCTAGAAGCTTCCGGAGTGGGACCAACGTGGCCCCACTTGTCATAGGGGGACATGGGCCTACGAGGGAGTGCCCTGGCCTCATTGGGCCAGGGGAACAAGGCCCCATAGGCCCAGCCGTCCAAGCCTAGGGGAAACCCTAGGGAGAGATTCTAGAAGGGGGGGGACTTGCCCCTCACTCCACCCATGTGGCCGCCGGCCCTAGGGTTTGGAGGAGGGGCAAGGGCAGCCGGCCATCCCTCTATATAAAGAGGGCAGGGGCACACCCTGCCCCCAACACCTCCTCAAACCCTAGCCGCCTAGTTGCTGCCCTCCTCTCCCTCTCTCTCCCGACTGCGCGTAGGCGTAGGGCTGTCAAAAAAGTTCGGGCTTGACAAACTATGTGAGTTCGGCACGTTAACAGCTCAGCTCGAGCTTGATTCGTCTCTCTAACAAACCAAGCTCGAGCCTGTTTTCGAGCTGGCGAGCTTAGACGAGCCGAACTCAAACAATTCGATAAAGCTCGTGATTTTTGTACAGCCAGAAAATTGAGACTGCTATTATTATTCCATCTGCTATAAGACTGCTAGAATAATTATGCTGGCATGTTGGCACTGTATTACTATTATATGAGACTCCAAGCCATTTCTGTTATTCCGTTTTCAAGCTTTACTATTTTCTTGCTATGTAGTTGTATGTCTATCTTTGGATGTACTAAAAGTTTCTTACTGAGCTTCAACGAACCGAGCTCAAGCCTACTCGAGCTTTGGTCGAGCCGAACTCGAGCTTAAATATAGGCTCGAAGGTCAACCTAGGCTCGCTCGAGCTCGACTCGAGCTTCTACCAAGCTCGAGCCGAGCCTAACAATGTTCGCTCGAGTTCGGCTCGTTGACAACCCTATGTAGGCGTAGCCCTGCCGCAGAAACTCTCCACCTTTGCACCACGCCGTCGTGTTGTAGATCCAATCTATCTCTCCACCCCACTTGCTGGACCGAGGAAGGAGGATACGTCGAGGTGCCGTACGTGTGCATCTCTTGGAGGCATCGCCACTTGCGGCGTTGGATCGGATTGGATCGCGAGGAGGCGAATGCTAGTACGACTACATCAACCACGTTCCGTTGAACGTTCCGCTGTGCGATTTCTTCAAGGGTATGAAGATCTCATCTATCACTCTCGTTGTTTGCATCTCCTAGATTAGATCTTGGCTTTTCCCGTTCGCATCCGTAGAAAATTTTGTTTTACTATGCTACGAAACTCTTCATGTCCTATTGCTAGAACTCCGTCTTTCATGCACTTGTTTAGAGTTCTTTGATCCCAGCTTTCAATGCTTGCAAATGGTTCGATCTTTATTGTGAGGGCGCATGTCACCTCAAAAATTATTTTGTTTATCACTTACCTACTCGAGGACGAGCAGGAGTTAAGCTTGGGGATGCTGATACGTTGGAAACATATCTATAATTTTTGATGCTCCATGCTTGTTTAGTATCTACTTTGCTTTGCTTGTCTACACTTTGAGGTGCTTTTTACATGTTTTCTAGTACTAACCTATTAACAAGTTGGAACAGTGCCAGATGCCTGTTTTCTGCTGTTTTTGGTTTCAGAAAAGTTAGTAAAGAAATATTCCTCGGAATTGGACGGGACAAAGGGACAAAGTCAATTACTTTCCGTGGGGAACAAGAAGGCCAGAGGAGAGATGGAGGGGCCGGCCAGGGGGCCAGACCCACCCTAGGTGCGGGGCAGGTGGGCCCGCGCCTGGCTAGGGTTTGGTGGCCCTGGTCGCCTCCCGGTCTCGCCCCTTCGCCTATAAAAAGCCCTCGATGCAGAAACCCTGAGTACCCCGATCAAAAATCCACGAAACCGTCTGTAGCCGCCGCCACCATCGTACCTAGATCAGGGGATCTGAAGTTCTTCCTGGCACCCTGCCGGAGGGGAGATCATCCCGGAGGCCTTCTCTCCGGTATGATGCGTGAGTAGTTCCACCTTGGACTATGGGTCCATGTAGTAGCTAGATGGTTGTATCTCCTCCTTTGTGCTTTCATGTATAGATCTTGTGAGCTCCGTTCATGATCAAGATCTAATCTATTTGTAATCATGCATGTTGTGTTTGCGGGGATCCGATGGATATTGAGATTATTATGTTGGTTTGATTAATGGTTTTATCTTTATGATTCTATTATGTTTGTGTTGTTTGTGATCTTGCATGCTCTCTGTTGCTAGTGGTTATTTTGGCCAAGTAGTTGCTAGTGAATCCAAGAGGGGGTATTTATGCTCGATAGTGGGTTCATGCCTATAGTTTCCAAGGGAAGTGACAGAAATCTCTTCGGTTGTAGATGTACTGTTGCTACTAGGGAGAAAACAAAGGTCTCTTGTTCATGGAATAAGTGGAATGTTTACCTTACACACTTTGCTTAAAGCAGTTGTCTGTTGCTTGCAACTTAATACTGGAGGGGGTTCAGATGATAACCTGAAGGTGGACTTCTAGTCATAGATGCAGTTGGATGGCGGTCTATGTATATTGTTGTATTGCCCAATCAACCTCATAGGATCTTTCTGGCTAGTAATTCCATTGTTATGCCTTACTCAGTTCCTGTCAATTGCCCCACTGTAATTTGTTTACCCTTCATGCCATGTTGTTTATCTAAGGAGAGCACCTCTAGTGAACTATGGACCCCGGTCCAATCTTTACCATTGATACATCTTCCACTGTTACATGTTTACTTGCTGCAAACCATTACCTTACACACCATATGTTTAATCCTTTGTTACAACAAACCGGTGAGCTTGACAACCTCACTGATTCGTTGGGGCAAAGTCTTGAGTTTGAGTTGTACAGGTCTCTGCGTTGCTTGTAACACCTGTGTGACGTTTCCTTCCTCCTACTAGTTCGATAACCTCGGTTTCTTACTGAGGGAAACTTGCTGCTGTGCTGCTTCATACCGTGCTCTTGGGGTTTCCAACGAAGCGTTCCACGACAAGTACTTGGCGCCATCACTTTCTATCCAACCTTGCTAGCCAAAAACCTGTTTTGACAAGGCATACTTCTCATGTTTCCAACTCCTTTGAACCAAAACCTTTGCCATTTGTGTCCACCATATCTACCTATTAGCAATTGCTATTCCAAGCAAATTCTCAAGCTTCATCTATCTTTTGAATTAAAAAGTATTTTGTTTTGTGAAAACTAGTTAGTAAAGCTCTCACAAACTTGATGACACACCGATTATTTTCTTGGCCCTAATAGACTTGAACCATCGTGTCATCAAAGTTATATATGCTTGCATATATACGTTGGGATTAGCAGAACCGTGCTGTCACGGGGAACACTTTCAATATTACACATGTACGTTGTACACGGTTGAGATCATGCTCTTTTGTTTGCGGATGTCGACAGTATGAAATAAAGAGGGAACTTGTAAGTCTATGGAGTGATGTATGTGTGTTAGAAAAACGCCTGGGCCGCTAGCCTCATGGTGGAAACTTGAAGCATCACCATAGTGAGCATTCTGTGAAGCATCCTCAATAAAAGCTATGCACATAGTAAATAAAAAGATTGCTGAGATGCTCATTGTTTGCTTGCCTTGTTATTTTGGTTATGGGATAGCTCCTGTACCATGTGCAAGGGCTACCCCGTTGGCGATTCTTTATGATACACATGTACTTACAATGACAAGGACTTACCGGTAATTAAAGTTGAGTAGCATGAGGAGCGACCCTCGTATTCAAGGGACATGAGATTGCCAACTTATATTTCGTCAAGCATATATTCCATCTTTGTGCACTTTAACCTTAATCATCTCAAGATGCCTATGATAGGGGCAATGAGGGCTCAAAGCTAGTAAGTATCATAATCTTTTGGAATCTCTTTATGACTTGAAATCCTTGCTGCCCTCTATGAAGGGACCTTTCTCCTATTTCTAAGTTGAGTCAGTAAACCTACTTCCTCTCTGTCTCCAGCAAGCATTTGAGTTGTTATGTTGCAAGCATTCATATGGTGATTTATTCAATCATGTTCTATATCTTCCTTGTCTGCACAAGAATCTTATCTATTGAGTATTACTTTGAAAGTCTTCATTGTGAAAAACCTTTTTGAGCAAAGAGTGCTCCTGTTATAAAAATTCTACAAAAAGCTTTTTGTGAAACTGTTTGCTAGTTGTTCTCTAACCAGGAACAAAGTTTGCCAATTCCAATTATGATTTATCTTTATGCATCTCTATTGTGACTCCTGTACTTGTTGCAAGCTAAGTTATATAATGGTGAGTTGCTTTCTTCTATGAGTTGTGTAATGGTAAGTGTGATGCTTCTTGTCCGTATTCTTTTATCGACACTTCACTCCATAAATCTGTGGACATGTTTACTGAGCTCAGTTTTCACTTGGGGACAAGCGAAGGTCTAATCTTGGGGGAGTTGATACGTCCAATTTGCATCACCATTCTATATCATAATTTGTCTCTATTTATTGATATATGTCTTATTATGAGGTGTTACTTATGTCTTTTCCTCTGTTTTTGCATGTTGGAAGATTCTTGGAGGATGGACCGCCGGAGTCAGGTTTCTGATGGAAAAAGAGGTGTTTTGATGCAATTTCGCAAAGATCAGTAAAATACCAGAAAAATATTGGAAAAATATATTTTCCCAGAAGACGGAGGAAGCCAGAAGGGGAGGCGTAGCTGGGCCACAGGGGGCCCACACCCCCTAGGCGTGGGCCTACCTTGCCCCGCGCCTAGGGCAGGTGTAGCTCACCTGGCCGGCTCCCGACTTCGCCCTCTCTCTTATATCTTCATCACGGAACCCTAATACCAGGGGGGCGACCACAGAAATATTTTCGCCGCCTCTGCGGGGCGAAAAACACCGAGAGAGAAAGAGCTCTCCAGCAGACAGATTTCTGCTGGGGAAATTCCTTCCCGGAGAGGGGAGATCATCACCATCAACACATCGTCAAACTAGGCTTCATAGGGATCATCATCATCATCCACACCATCATCTCCACCAGCACCATCATCACCACTCCAATTCGCTGTAACAATTGTGTTGGATCTTGCATTAGTTCTTAGGGGAAACTTTCCCGGCGTTGATTACTATTGTAGTTGATGCTTGTGAGTGGAACCATTGGATTATTGTTTATGTTCAGATTGTTATCCATCACCATATCATCTTTGATCTTGATCCATATGATGTCTTGTGAGTAGTTCGTTTAGTTCTTAAGGACATGGGAGAAGTCATGTTGTTAGTAGTGGATTTGTGTTGAGTTATTATTCAATGGTTTAGTATTTAAGTTGTGGTGCTATTCTTTTAGTGATTTCATGTGAACATCGACTACATGATACTTCACCATTTATGGGCATAGGAGAATGCATTGTGTATTTGGCTACTAATTATGGGGTTGCCAGAGTGACAGAAACCTGAAGCCCCGTTAGGACACCATTGCATAAGGGAGCGTAGGATCTCAGAATTTAAGGCTGTGGTTAGGTTTATATCTTAATTGCTTTCCTGTAGTTGCGAATGCTTGCAGGGGGGTTAATCACAAGTATGTATTAGTCCAAGTAAGATCGGTATGTTAGCACAGGTTCACCCACACAACACTTACAACATCAAAGAAGAGTACTCAGCTATTTGAAGCGAAAGCACTTGACAGAATTCCCATGTGTCCTCGAGAACGTTTGGTCCTTATAAGTATTTCCACCGGCTTGTCCTTTGCTAAGAAAGGATTGCGCCACTTGTTGCAGTTGTTCGTTGTATTTATTACTTGCACTTTGTTTTGTTGCTTTATCAGAAAACCCCTAAAAATCCGTTTGCTAAGTATTTACAGAGATTTCCTGCTCCATACCACTAGTCAACACCTTCTGCTTGGCGTTGGGATCGACACTCCTATTTATCGAAAGTCCCTATACTTGTGGGTTATCAAGTGCTTGTAGAAGAACTCGACCGAGCTATCCACGCGATATGTATGAACATTAGACAGGCCATGGTCGCATATACATGCCCTAGTGCATTACCAAATTACCAAAAAAAGTCCCCAAAGGCACCAGGTCTCAGCTGGAAAATTTGGCCAAACAAGTGCTAGCCACTCTGTTCGTGCGACAAAAGAGGTGGCTACAACTCCCTTACCAATCCCGGCGGCAAGCCACATTGGCTGCATAATGGATCCGGGTGAAGTACGACGAAACATGTGGCCGAAAAGGATCCAACAACGTCGGTGGTGGGCGGCGTTGTAGCATGAGGGGTGAGACTCGAGGGTTGGGGGAGGAACGATTGGCGGGCCCAGAGCGAACAAGAGGAGGACTTGCTCGAACGCGGACATACGGCAAACCTGGACCAAATTTGGGCCAGAAATGTGTTGGTCTAAGGCCTCTAATCCATTTGGCCCGTTGCTGTGTCCTCCAAGGCCCAAATAGGTTGCTCGTTGGGTATGCCAAGCTTACCCCAGCCAAATGACCATCCCAAATTGTGTCTAGTTTAGGATATCCGGACACATATATGGAACGATGGATGCCCAAAGCGGTATCCATGTTCGTTTTATTAACAATACCCAACTAAAAAAAGAGAAATTCATTCAAAATTTTAACTCAATTAAAGAGAAATATAAACCTAAATCTAACCCTAAACCTACTTGGAGTCAGAGTCGAGAACGCAACCATAGACGTGCACAAGGCGGCCATTAAGATTGGCATGTCCTCAAGGGTCGTCGGGCTCATTTGGTGGCAGCAGTGGCATCAGTCCTCTGGCTAGTCGCCAAACTCCACCTCTAGATCATCTCGTTCGACATCATTGTTGGGATCCTCCTTGGATTCCATATAGTGTCATACCGCAAAAGCCGTTTGTGGTACCCACAAACCCTTTTTGCGGTATGCCATTTGATCTGGTAGAGGAGATAGTAAAAAATGATAATTAAAGTTTAAAAAGGGCAGTCCATGTTTTTTTTAGCTATGTTCATACATAGATAGTTGGACATTGAGTTTATAGTTCATACATAGATCGTAGAACCTAAACATTAGTTCATAAAACCCTAACCCTGAAGTAAAAGGATGCAATCAGGATACTTCACTAGGCCTTCTAGGACGCGGCGGCGCTAACGAGCTTCACTCATTGTCGGAGTCGAGCTCATCACGCCACACTGCAACACAAGCGTTGTGCTCTTGGAACCCCCGGACGCCCCTCTCTAGTTGGCTCCGACTGAATTCCTCCTCCTCACGATGCTGCTTTGTGCGACCGCATTCTCGTCGTGGGCGGTGAACACGAGTGTGAGAGCACCTATGTCTCAAGCCTCTACTCTAGCTCGGCTTCGATGTGCCTCCCTACACGGTGTCGCCAGGGGATGGAGTAAGCTTAGGGTTGGTAGTAATAAAAATTACGAGCCAGACAATTTGGGGGCTTCAGAATGCTGAAAAACCAAAACCGGATGTCGGCTAGATTTTGTATGGTTCGGAATGATGTGCGGCATCTTCTTAAGATGCTTTAAGCGATTGGGCTTGCACCCTTCTCAACATGATCGATCACCTGGAGTCAATGTAAAAGTCATGCTATCCAATAGATTTTCCTCTTTAAGTTATGTCAACAACATAAGTCAATAAGGCATAATCGCGTAGATGCCAGGTGTGACGAGGCGCAAAAATATGTAAGCTTCTCCCGCAAAAGAACCGGTGTGTTGGTGCGAGTTGGGTTGGACGGTGGCAAAAAATCTGAACTGGTGCTTTCAATGCTGACCGGGGTCGGACGGTGCCTGGACGATTGAGATCTGAACTGGTCATAGACGGTGACACGGTGTGATGCACGAGACTTGTTTCGAGTCAGTCCTAAAATCTTTAGTGCTTTTACTATGATAATTAAAGTTTTAAAAGGGCAGTCCATGTTGTTTTTTAGCTATGTTCATACATAGATAGTTGGACATTGAGTTTATAGTTCATACATAGATCGTAGAACCTAAACATTAGTTCATAAAACCCTAACCCTAAAGTAAAAGGACACAATCAGGATAATTCACTAGGCCTTCTATGACGTAGCGACGTTAACGAGCTTTACTTGTTGCCGGAGTCGAGATCGTCGTGCCACACCGCAACACAAGCGTCTGTGCTCTTGGAACTGCCAGAGGACCCTCTCCAACTGGACCCGACTGAATTCCTCCTCCTCACGGTGCCGCTTTGCACGGCCGCATCCTGGTCGCGTGAAGTGAACCACGAGTGTCGGGGCACCTAACACCACAAGCCTCTACTCTAGCTCGGTTTCAATGTGGTGTCTCTGGGGGAGGGAATAACAGGGTTGATCATAACAAAAATTACGAGTTGAGTCGATTTGCAGCCTTCGCAATGTTGAAAACCCAAAACCGCATATGGGCTCGATTTTTTATGGTTAGGATCGATGTGCGGCATCTTCTTAAGATGCTTTTAAGCCACCGAGCTTGTACCCTTCTCAACATGATCGATCACCTGGAGTCAATGTAAAAGTCATGTTATCCAATAAATTTTCCTCTTTAAGTTATGTCAACAACAACATAAATCAGCACCAGAATCGCGTAAATACCATGCGTGACGAGGCGCGGAAGTATGTAAAAGCTGCTCCCGCAAAAGAACCTGCGTGTTGGTGCGAGTTGGGTTGGACGGTGGCAAAAATGATTTGAATGCTTATCGCTCAATCCTACTCGATCGTGTCTTCAATGCTGACCGGGGTCGGACGGTGTATGGGCGATTGAGATCTGAACTGGTCATAGTTGGTGACACGGTGTGATACAGCATAACCAATGTCAAATATTGTTGTGATGACACCTTCGTTTTCAAGACCCGTTGCATGGACATTGACCACTCAACGATTGCTTCCTGCAGATGTCTCTTGCTAGGATATAATGCACCTAGAGAGATGTTGTTCGCGTGATACTGTCACGCCGAATCATGCCCATCGTTCACAATCATTGCTGCTGTGTTGTCATTATTCCATGATGCCGGAATAGGTTGGCCGATCTCTTCTTGATCAGACTCGCCCGGAATCATCGGGTATCCTTTGCCTTTTGAGTCTTCGGCTTCCATTTGATGTTGCAACAAACCATCATAAATCTCGTCCTCATCAGCTTCACCACTGAATATGTCTTCCCCTAATCCTTCACCACCGTCCTCTGATACATAACCATCATCCCCGATGTGTGCATATCTACTGTGACCTGATTCATAACCACCACCACCCTCCTGGCCCTAACTACTCTGGCCTTGATAGTTGTTATCGTCCTGGGCTTCACTGCTCTGGCCATGATCATAATCATCTCCAGCATGACCGGTTTGACTACTTTGGCCATGATCATACGCAGCCTCTTTCACCACGGGTATCACTAAGAGACTGGGGTTAATTACTCTTTTCTGGCAAGCTTGCACAAATTTGACCCATTTATGTTGCGCTTCTATTGGCCTTAAATAAAAATTAGGGGTTTGCCTTGACTTAGTCCATAAAGCATGCACACCGACAATATGGGTCGGAGGGAGCCCTAAACGAGCACATAACCAATCCTTCAACTGAGTAACGGGCATTGTTTCAGGATTCTGAAGCACTTCATCCACAAAATTAAACTCGCTCAAATCAACTCCGTGCTGGTTTGTTCTGACGAAACCAGTACCATAGAAGAATCTAAACACTACATTATTTGACATGATTTTCGACCTAAAAAAATACCGAAAATAAATACACGTACATTGACACATAATACTCTACAAATATCTTGCATCTAACAGACCCCATCAAAGGCTACCTATAAACATACACAGATGACTGCAATTAGCAAGAAATTAGGGTTTATCCTTAAAGCGTGCGAAGTCCTGCCGTGCAGCAGCCTCAGTTCAACGGATCAGCACCTCCACCATGCAGCTTCCTCAAGTCCCAGCACCAGCCTCCACCATGGCCATTGCTCAACAAAAACACCACCAGATCCCTCCACCAAAACGACTCAAATCACTACACGAGGCTATCCCATTAGTAGACCGGGACTCTACTAGCTTGCTAATATGTTAGAGCACCGAGTTTGGATAGAAATCTGGGCTAAAAATCGGTGCAGCACCTGGTGAAAACGAGAGCAAGCAAGAGGGAAAGAGGAAGAACAGCGAGAGAGAGAGAGGAGGGGAGGACGACGACGGGCCGACGCTGAACTATATGCTGGGGCGCGTCGTCCATTCAACGGACGAAACGTCCTTCGTCTTTCGAACAGACGACGGCGCGTTGCACCCCCTGTCGCCCGACAGCGTCAAGCCCCTGTCGGCTTTTGGGAAAAAGAAGGCAACGCTGTCGTCTTTTGGATAAAAGAAGACCGGGCTGTCATCTTTTGGAATAAAGACTACGGTCCGTTAGAATTGCAACATTTTCGTTTCGTGTATTATTTGTGAAATTAAATAAAAAAATGTATTTTTTTTTAGCTCGGATCGATGTGCGGGATCTTCTTAAGATGCTTTTAAGCCACCGGGCTTGTACCTTTCTCAACATGATCGATCACCTCGAGAGTCAATGTAAAAGTCATGTTATCCAATAGATTTTCCTCTTTAAGTTATGTCAATAACAAAAATCAACAAGGCATAATCGCGTAGATGCCAGGTGTGACGAGGCGCAAAAGTATGTAAACTTCTCCCGCAAAAGAACCCGCGTGTTGGTGCGAGTTGGGTTGGACGGTGGCAAATATCGTTTGAATTCTCCATCTCTCAATCCTACTCGATCGTGTTTTCAATGCTGACTGACCGGGGTCGGACGGTGTCTTGGCGATTGGGATCTGAACTGGTCATAGACGTACGGTGACACGGTGTGATACAGCATAAATCTTCAGTGCTTTACTATGCTGGGCATGGTGTCCAAGTCCAACCACCCCGTGTATTTTGCTGGACACGCCGACGGACAGGGACGCGTCGACCCTGCGGACGCGAAGATGAGCTGTGGTGAGGTGGCATGGTGGCTGCGTGGCTAGCTGGTGCGAGGATCGTATCTTCTTGGTGCAGCGTAGCGTAGGGCCCCCGACGTCCAAAAACTGAGCGCACCGTCGCTGCAAAATCTATTCCGGGGCTCACAGGCATGGTGCGCCTCGAACAGTTTTAGGTATCTTTTCACTGGACAAATTTGCACTGGAAATTGCTGGGTGGACACGGAGAAACCAGGAATAAATTGGACGGGGACAGGCTTGATGCACAAGGGTGGCGGAAAAGGACCGGCGAGAGAGAGAGCGAAAGAAAAGGTGAGAGAGCATCGGCCAGCTGGTCCAGCGAAGGTCACTCAGGCCGGTCGGTGATCACTGATTTCTTCTTCTGAAGAAGAATTGCGCCTAAGACCAGACCGGCGGCACGAGTTTGACGGAATACGCAGCGGCGGCTGCTGGTAGCGGTGGCAAGAATGTTCCCTTTGTTGAACACTGTGGCTCAGGAAGTGCTCCGTGTGATCGCTAGAAGGTCACACACTCACACGTGTCAGGCTTTGGTCAGGTGGGTAAGTCAAACTCATGTTGTGGACTCGCTTTGCTGTCCTGAAGTGATTATCTTAATTCAGCAGGAGTGAGGCGCCGGAACGTCAGTTTGTGGGGATAGACAAGACTAAATATATGACATGTGCGTCCGATCAGGTCTCGATAGGACACGTGTCCTCCAGGCTCCAGCACATATCTTGTGTTACCCAAGCCGTGTTTCACATTTTTCTTTTACAATATAGTAGTGTTCCCAACTGTGCTGAGGTTTGAGGTCCAACGTAGAAGAATCGTTGCAGCAGCGACTGCTGGTTCGTCCATCCAGGCGAGAACCATGTGAGATAACTTTTTTTAGGGTACCATGTGAGATAAGTTTCTTTTAGGGTACCATGTGAGCTGACTTTTTTTTAGGTGGCCATGCGAGATAACTGGGCGATATGCTAAAGATATACTCCAACTTATATAACTGGGCTAAGATGTGGGCCAACCGTGACGACCCACAAGTTCCAGCACACGGGTGACGCGGCGTCGGGGAAGGCCTGCTCCCACCGAAGTTTTCTACGAACCACGATGATCTACAAAAAGAAAACAGTTTCTAGAAAGACAAGACCAGCACAAGATCGACAGAAGCAACAGCACACACGAGCTGTAAAACTCCAGAAGATCAGAGAGTTTGGTTAAAAATTTCAGGTACATGCTCTTGTCAAAAACAAAAGTAAGATATATACATTCCAAGATAAAACTAAAATGTTCTGGGACACTACCAGGAAATGCACTGTGCCGACAGTTACTACTATCTAGAGAATTTAAAGAAAACAAAAGATGGTCTGGTAATTTAACTGCACCGCTTGCCAGTTTACATGACTGAGCATCACCGCATTGGCCATGTGTTAGCTGACAAGAACCTTCCAAAAGATGTCTGGAATTCAAGAGACCAAAGCTAACAGCATTTGATATGATATGTAACACTAGTAATTTGGGTAGCATTCAGTCCAGTCTGAAATGAAGCATTCCCAAACCTTCAAGCTTCAGTACTCTAAGTATGCTACAAGGACTAGGTCCAACCTAGATGTTCAGACTTCAGATTAGCTGATCAGCTATAGATTCATACTAGAAACATCATATGTAGAGGTACCAGCAATATAATAAGCTTACGCCGCTTCAGAGTTGCGGATACAATAGGCTTATAATGCTGAAAGTGCATCATATCTTGCTAGAAGCAACATCTAACATTGCAGAGACTGCAACTCTGCAAGTGCGCTCAGAATCCTTGCTGCTCTATGTGGTGAGATAAGGAGGCAGGTATTTAGCTTTCACCCCAAGGATCGGAGCCTGCGTGTCGGGGAAGCACCTCGCCCCAGGCAGCTCCGTCACGGTGCCGTCCTTCGTCACGGCGACAGGGTAGGTGAGGAGGTGTCCGGGCAGGTCGTCGTTCAGCTCATCGCTAGCGTAGAGGTCCCAATACTTGTCGGCCATCTTGTTCACTCTCTGGACGCACTCCAGGCTCCCCGGGTTGATGAAATCGTCGTGCAGCATGCCGAGGTGCTCGTACCACAGCGACATCCGGAAGCCGTGGACCTGCCCTCTGGCAACCTGGCCTTTGGTGTTCAGGTGGTGCGGCTGGAATGAGCCCATGGCGATCTCGGTGTCCCTGCCCCCGTCCATTGACCGCTGGTTGATGTTGGCAGATCCAACGATGATGTACTCATCGTCAACTGATATAAACCAAGCAGACTATATGTTAGAATTTTTTTTTAACTTCGACCACATTGGGCATGTCCTGACAGTATACAACAGGATCAAGTGAGAATATCTGGTATATTTGTGACAACAAGAATGGAAAAGTGGAGGTATGTTAAAAAATCAGGTATGTGACATGTGTGTATAATTGTACTGGAAATTCAACAGTAATGCCAATTAATTCTAGGTATATTTCAAACATAGGAATCTTGGAAAGCTGAAATGTCATGTAATTGCCGAAGATGTTTTTCATTTGAAAGGGGATAAGTGCCTAAGATGTTAACAATTTCAAGAATGTTCATGTAACATGTGGAGTGGGCATACCTATCATCATCTTGGAGTGAACATAGATCATGAACCGCCGAGCCTTCTGTGCCTTTTCATAGGCTGATCCTTCTAATGGGCGATCTGCAGGTTCATACTCACCACTCCTCTTCACCTCCCTGTTTCCTAAGCAAAAGAAGGTGAGGTAATCCTTCGGGTTCGCGTCGATCCCCTTCCCCTCAAGTGCAATGGCGATGTCATAGTACATCATGTCCATCGTCCTTCTCTGCCAATCTAGTATTGCCTGAACAGATTCACTTTCAGGAGCACCTTCCGGCCACATTGGCACCACAACATAGACCGCGAAACGTTCACCAGCCTCAATCTTGCTAACAATCTTCAGTGATAGCTCTCTGGGAATCAGATTCAAGGCTTCGACTTCTGACGGGTTTATGCCGTCGGCTTTCCACCCAAACGAACTACCAAGGAAATACTGATTCTCGATGTAGACGAAGTGCTTTGCGCGGCGAATCGCGTGGATGTAGGCGTCCTGGATGCTCCTGTCAAGGGTGTTGTTCTTGCCACTCACAAGGCCCGACCGAGCAGCCGCCTCCGGGGTGCTAGGAAAGCCAAAGCATGCGCCGCCGTCGATGGACCGGAACACCTGCACATTCCATGCCTCCTGGTCATCAGGGAACGTCACGGGCGATGGCGGTATGATCAGATTCACCATGGCTTTCAGATCAACGAGGAGGTCAGGGGCACCGCCTTGCTTCCTCCACCGCTGCTCGAAGTTGTAGAGAATGTCCCACGCAGCCGGACCTTCGATCTTGGAGTGGATGTCATGCCATGGCTCCCTCGGCCCGCCACTGTGGATAGAGGTGCCGTGAAAGTTGGTTTGGTGGAAGTCATTGTGGTGCGCCGTGTCCAGCGTCCTGAACAGGGAGTGGAACTGCGTGTCATAGCGCCCGTCGCAGAGGTCGAGGCCGCCGACAAAGCTGACGATGCGGCGGCGGCTGGAGCTGCCCTTAACCGGCATGTCGTGGTCGACAGCGATGATCTTCTGGTGATGGCTGATCATGTAGGCGATCTGCATGCCCATGGCGACGCTTCTGCCGGCGTCGGGGTTCCGCGGGCAGAGGACGCACTGCACGTCGCTGCCGCGGAAGTAGGCTGCCGTCTCGGCGTCGTGCGTCCCCATGTAGCCCCACGTCAAGCCGAGGGACTCGACGGAGGTGCGGTCGTCCCAGACCAGCATGAGCACGCGCACGCCCTCGCTGGCCTTGCGCTTCAGGAGCTCGCCGAGGGTGGCATCGCCGCCGGGGCGCGGCCGGTTGCCGTCCCGTATCAGCGTGATCTCGGTGTACACCGACCAGCCGGTGATGTACACCAGATGGCGCGCGTCGTTGATGGCGTCGAACACGTCCTCCCAGCACCGTCCCTGCTGGTAGCTCCGGCCGCCGGCGAGCGGGATCCTGGGCGCGAACGCGTCAGGGGTGTGCGCGTCCTGGTACAGGGTGACCCTGCACCCGGGGCGCTGCGAGAAGAAGGTGTACGGCACGCCGGGGTTCCGCGCGCCGCCGACGCCCATGCCCCACTCACGGCGGTTGGCGGTGACGTCGCAGAACCTGAGCCGCACGTGTATCGTGGGTCCGTGCGTGATCTTCTTCTTCCTCGCGTCGAGGATGTCGAGCCGGCGCTCGATTTCCTGGCCGGCGGCGTCGAGGAGGTCCTTGACGGGGAGGTAGGCGCGGCCGATGAGCGTGGCGCTGATGGGCTGCGCGACCTTGACGGAGAAGACGACGTCGGACGCGAAGTGGGCGCAGTAGATGTGGAACTCCTCGTACCACCGCGGGTTCTCCGGGTCGCCGGTGATGACCCGCGTCCGGCCGACGCGCGCCCGGCCGAGGTCGACCGTCGCGTACAGCTGCGTCGACCCCTTGCCGCGCCCGATGGACTCCTCGATCCCTTCCACGAACTACAGTCGGGCAAAGATTTATCAATTCCTAGCGAGCACGTTCGAAAATTTCAAATCTAGCATTGCACACTGCACTATGACAGTCGCATCTTCCTTTCCCCACTGCACCCACGGAAACCAAGAATCTCTCTACTGAGGAAAAAGATTTCAGATCTCTGGGCTGAGATGAAGTTCGATTTTTTCTGTTTCCCACGCTCTGGTGATTGTGCTAGGTACAGGTTGCAGGGAAGGGGGCTGACCTTGCGGAAGAACTGGGGGGCACCGCCGGTGGCGCGGGTGGGGTCGGTGAGCTTGTCGGCCTCCAAGATGGTGGCGTGGAGGGTGCCGTGCAGCAGCCGGTGAGCCATTGCCCCGCCGCCTTCGCACACTCTTCTCACCTTGCGCAAGAAGAGGGAAAATCTTCAAGAGTCACGGCTCGAGACGGACGGAACAATGCTCGGCCAAGGGGAAAGCTCCGTCCAAATAAGACTAGGACTACTGGACTGTTGTTGGAGAAAGACGCCGACAGGCGACGGTGCACGGTCAGCTCGGCGACGATGTGAAATTATGGTAAGAACCAACAGAATATTTCTGGAGGATATTAATCTATGGAAGAAATTAATGGGCGAAATTAATGAGTGCAGAAAAAATCATGGCGTATTTTTGGCTGTGTGATCATTACTTGCGTAATTTCCTTCCAAACATGACGAAGTGGGAGCAAAGGC
The DNA here is from genome assembly GCA_023614405.1 of Avena insularis. Classification (NCBI taxonomy): domain Eukaryota; kingdom Viridiplantae; phylum Streptophyta; class Magnoliopsida; order Poales; family Poaceae; genus Avena; species Avena insularis. The sequence goes on along the minus strand of CM042697.1, from coordinate 432,773,871 downwards.
GAATCTTTTCTGAATCCGATGGGAGTGGGTTGGGTCCAGCACTTTACTTGGCCGAGCGGGGCCAGCCACAGTCAGACTCAGACGCCAGTGGCTGCCACTTCTTCGAGCAGGAGTCACATGGCGTCAACGCGAGATCGCAGAGCAGAGCACCAACGTGCGCGCGTACGAGAATCGGATGGAACAGAGTGCGGCAGCGATAGGATCACGCGCGCATTACGGTCCAATCAAATGAGCCCAGATCAGGTCCCAGGGCACCCCGCTTTGTTTCTCTTTTTTTCGAGACAAGATTTAACAGCCGGTACTGGCGGTAGTGTAGCTCCACAAAGAAAAACATGGAACACTATATCTTAGACGTGTTTGGTTGCTCAAAAAAGTTCACACAGGCTGCTGGGGCCAAATTTCCCTAAAAAAAAGTTCACACAGGCTACGGGTGCCAAGTTCACACAGGTTTGCATGGGCTAAGACAAATCTTTGCACAGCCGCTTTTTAAAGGGCTCGTTTGCTAGGCCCTATTCCCGGTTTCTCGCATGGGAGGAAAAAAAAATAAGTGTGTTTGTTTGCAAGTGAAAAGAAATCTTTGCATCACTCGAGTTTTAAAGCCGTCTTTGAGAAAACGTCTAAATCAGACGTTTTCATGGAGCCAACTTCTTCTCTCGCCTGCGAGAGAAAAAGATGCACCCGCTCGTGGTACCCTTTTCTTGTGGCGCCATTGGCCTCACTTTTGTCCCCGTTCGGCTCCTCTATGGGTCTCTAGGTCTTCCTCTTGATGAAAAACTTTCGTAGAAAGAATTGCATGTCCTTTTGAGTTTGCGAAGATCCCTGAAAATAAAAAATACACAAAACAAGGTTTTCGTGTCCTACATGCTTATAACCCAAATAAAGGGGATCGTATGAAAATCCGACAATCAATGTAAAACATGGATATTATAGTAAATAAAATGCAAATATGTTGGAATATAGCATAATAAACTATAAATTCCACGTATGTATTTTTTACACGCATCAGCGACCACCGCCATGTAGGGAAAAGTGGGGTGAGAGTGAAGGGTAAGGTTTCTATGAGGGTTAAGTGATGTATATAAAGAGATTTGTTTTTTATCGGAAAAAGTATTCTGCACCTCTATCTCTATATCTATATCTATACTACTTAAAAAGGAGGAATTTTCTCTGTTTCCTCCGACCGCTGGTTTCGTCTAACACCTTTTCGAATAGTACTATATTGCCCTACCACCAAATCATATGAGGAATAATTGCCAGGATACAAAGATAGCTAATTATCTCCGTGTCTCCGGGAGAAGGAAACCCTCACAAAATCACCGCCCCATTCGCACACGGATCTCTCGCCTGCCGCCGTCGCTCACTCGCAGTGAAGAGATCTCCCTTCCTTTGTTCGCTCTAGCTACACCATCCTATCCCCCTCCCGGTCAACCCTGAATACCGATGAGTAGCTCCAGATCGAGAGCGCATTGTCGATACCCCTGAACACATGTTTGCATGGGCTAAGACAAATCTTTGCACAACCGCTTCTTAAAGGGCATGTTTGCTAGTCGTATTTCCGTTTCTCGCATGGGAGGGAAGACATAAGTGTGTTTGTTTACACACGCGAAAAGAAATCTTTGCACCACACGAGTTTTAAAGTATTCTTCATCCTGACCCTAGAGAAACGTTCAAATCGGGCGCTTCCACTCAGCCAACTTCTTCTCACGCTCGCAATAGAAAAATATGCACGCGCTCATGGTACCCTTTTCTTGATGTGCCATTGGCCCCACTTTTGTCCTCGTGCGGCTCCACTATGGGTCCAAGTGCTCTAGGTCTTCCTCTTGATGAAAAACTTTCATAGAAAGAATCGCATGTCCTTTTGAGTATGCGAAGGTCCCTTAAAATTAAAAATATACAAAACAAGGTTTTTTTTTCCTATAGGCTTATAACCAAAATAAAGGAGATCTTTTGAAAAATCCAAAAAATAAATGTAAAACATGGATATCACAGTAAATAAAATACAAATATGTTGGAATGTAGAAAAAACAAAGAAAGCCAAGAGCTTATAGGCAGTAGTTGTAGGTATGCATAAAAAAGTTTGCCATGATATATAATTTTATGAGAAAGAAGTTTCCATATATGAGAATGTAAGTGACCATACTAATCTACCAAAATGGTGGTAGTTCAACCAAAATTTTAAAAATAAAAATGTTGCATAAAAGTTTTCATGGCTTTGTGACATGGATATGACCTATCGGGTTCCTATGATTAGTTACCCTAGACACATAAAGGCCCACGCCCCATGAAGACCAAAGTATTCAAAGGAGCATCCGATGGATAAAAGCCAGTCTCTCCAAACAAGGAAAGAATACGAACCGACATAAAGTTTATATTGTAATTGTAAACCAGTAACTTCTTTGGATAGGGCTCCAGGATCCAGCTTCTCATATAAAAGCTAAGAGGACACGACAGAGAGGACACCTTAGTTTTCCAGCAATCCGGCATGAGCTAGATCGCTACTAGCAAATCGACGACTCTGTAATCGAGTTTACACCATAATTAGACTACATCGATTTCCTTGTTTGTCTGGTCAACCGACAAAATCCCTACCGTTCTCTTTTCCATGAAACCCTAAGTCCGTAACCATGTGCATTTCTGAGGTTACCCCTCGTCAATTAGCACCGTTTGTAGGAAATATGGATGCTGGAGTCATTGATTTGGCGGTTTCGTCCCTACCAAGCAGCAACCCAATGATTGAGGTCAGCAAGGTCCACCCCGATATTGTTGATCCATGCCCGCTCACCCCTTTATCGGCTCCCGTCAACTTCAACCAGGAGAACATCTCATGATCGGAAGTTTTCACTTTCGCGTGGGAGAATCTAAGAATCTGTGCCCACGACGACATCTGCATCCTCCATCGGCTTAACTAGAAAGGCCGCAACCAATCTGACAAACATAGATGAAAACCGTAGAAATCTCGCAGATCTGGAAGATCTGGCTGATATGTATGATGAACTCTCTTTCGGCTCAGATACACAGTCAAAACGGCTGCGCAGCCCAAGCTCATCAAGCATCATTCCTGACGAATCTAAAGAAAGCATCGACTCCAGAATCAGGAAGGCCGAATCATACCTAGAGCAAGCTCCCAGGGACTTCACTAGTTCGCAAAATAGTGTCTCCTACAGGTACGGCAATGATGATAGCCGGTCATACATCATGCACCACCAGGTGTGTGCAATCTTGGAAGAAGGAAGGAGAAACCTCAGCACTTGTGGAATCCAATGGTAACCCGATACTTAACCTTGATGAAATTTTGTCGGATGACAACACAGGACGACACGAAGACATGCCGGACCCACTAGTAAACGACCGACACATCATACCAAGAGATAGAGAACGTGAAGGCGAGCGCATAACACTTTGACTACCTCCAGCGACCTGGCAGAAGGCCCGAGATGCCGTCTCGGGTGCGGTACCAATGACAGCAGATGCCACACACGAAGAATTGATGGCCTATCAGTATCTGATGCACCACAAGAGAAGGGATCTGCTTTGGTTATGAGGCAACTCAACGAGAGAAAAAGGTTAGCCAGTGAATCTAGCCTCTGTCGGGCATAGCTCAGTTCCACCCGAGGCTCCGGTAGTGTCATCGGAGGACCACAGCCTAAGAGGGGCACTTTCGGCTGCAACGTATACCAAAGCACAAGCTTCCCTCATCGTTTCCTAGACTTACCTCCTAATACCCCAACCATCAACCAATGATCCGCTGGCAGCTATTCATCGCTCCGCCCTTATGGGACTTGGCATGGTAGGAGAAACTCTCACGCAAGGGGAACAAGGAGTCATACAGCAAGCCGATAAATCATATCACTATCGCAACATCCCTCAGCACACAGGGAACAACCGAAGATCAAGTTCACCTCACCATGTGCGATTTATACATTCCTTGCATGGTGACGACACTAGAAACGACATAAAAAGAAAAGGATAGACAGATCCAAGGAAAAGCGCAGCATCCAAAGATATTCTGATGCAGAGAGCGAGGATGAGCGTGAACCTTGTGGCGCTAGTTGCATTACTCGTCGGGTTCACAAAACCCTAGTATCCGAGGATTTCAATCTCCCCTATGACCGACAGAAGTATGACGGACTCCAGGAACCCGAGGCATGGCTAGCCGATTATTTGCAAACCGTCAAACTTCAGGGTGGTTCAAAAGCTACAACTACGCAGACCCTATAGCTACACTTGAGTGGTGTGGCGCGTCATGGCTTAGACAGCTACCCGAAGAATCCATCAACAACTAGAGTGACCTAGAGGACAAGTTCATCTGAAACTTTAAATCCACATTTAAGCGACCCGCATCCATCAAGGAACTGCAAGCATAAGCTTGGAGAATCAATCCACTCATACATTCAAAGGTGGAATATGATTAAAAAATTCCGCCAAAAACATCTCTGACGAAAGGGCAATTGATACCTTTAACGACGGCCTGCGCCAGAAGGAGTTCATCAAGGTGCTGGGCCGTCGATAAGCCAACCACAATCTCTCAGTTGATGGACATGGAAAATCGCTAGACCGATGGAGAGGACGCTATACATAACAAGCGCAGACGATCACCCGATGAAGAGCGTGACAGGCATAACAATTACAATAGAGGAGACACAATTACGACGGGTACAACATGCCAAATTACTTCGCAGCTGGTTTCGTCAGGGACGACAGTCGAAGAAACGACAACCATGGTGGATATCGTAGCAGTTGAGAGGACGCAGGAAAAAGTAGACCAACTCAGTAGTATAGACCCAGGGAACCCCCGATGTCTCCAATGTAGATGATGGAGGGACCATGTAGTATGCACTTTTACGTCGATTCCGAGGGGAGGCGACATTCGACCCACCTTATGAAAGATTGCCGCACCTTCCTGGGGATGCAGGTAGTATGCAACGCCAAAGTGAACGATGCAAAAAATCCTGGGTACACCGCCGCACCACGAACCGTTGCTATCATAGCACCACCACCTCCACCAGGTCCAACGCCAGCAGACCAGCCACAACCTGCATGAAATAGAAACCAAGAAGAGGAGTACCCGAGGTCTAGAGGAGCAATATCGATGATCCAGAAAGGACACCCGTCAAACAGAATCCAAAAATTGATCACTCAGCTCTTGATCCATGTGCCTCAACACATACTTTCCGAACACTCAATGCCACCTTTATAGCCACCTAGTTACGGAGTGGTGTTTGATGCCATCAAAGCATACATCCGGTGATGGTGATTAACATGATCTCATGGTCGAAGGATTTAGGTTACTATGTATTTGAAAGCTTATAGCAAGTGAACTATTTTAAATGAATTGACCTTATGCTACGCTTAACTATAGGAGTATGTCCATCACATCATTCTCCTAATGATATGACCTTGTTGTTAATAACATCTCAATGTTCATGATCAGGAAACCATGATGATATGTTAACCAACAAGCTAGTTTAACAAGAAGCTTTACTAGGGACTCTTTTATGTTAACAAATCACACAAGCATTAATGTTTCCGGTTAATACAATTATATCATGGTATGTAAAAATTTAGCATAATAATGAAGATATGATAATAACCACTTTATTATTGCCTCTTGGACATATCTCCAACAGTCTCCCACTTGCACTAGAGATAATAATCTAGTTTCAAATCTTTGTGTATTCAACACCTATGGGTTTCTGGTGTTGTATGTACACGATTGCTAGTGGTGAACTAATCTTCGGTTCCGACACTTACAGGTCCGTGTGTAATTGCATGTCTTTGCGTCTCCATGCATCACTCATTCTCTAGTGAGATGGCTTTGTATACATTTGGTCCTTTGGTGAGACCTTTAGTTCCTTAGGGTTAAAACATGTTGATAATATTGTTGTACAATATATCTTCATAGTACTATCCCGCTGTGAACCACACCTAGTTTGATAACAAACTACTTGACACAAATTCCCTCTTTTGCTGCTCTAATAGCATTCATATACTTAGCCTTTTGTTATAGTATCTATCACAGTGTCTTAACTTTGGAACTCATCCAAATCCATTATGGAACTTACTTTCCATTATATTGTGCCACCCTTAGTTTAGATTGAGATAAACTTAATTTATACTTTGTGACAAAACTAGTATCAACGTAGTAGTTTTACAATAAACTAGCCATGTATTTGTCACTTCTAGAAAATAATATATTCTTAGTTCTTCTAAAAGATCATAAGAATATCCTTACTATCGTCCAATGATCATATTATGAATCATTCTAGTATATGCTCATAATATTTAGAGCATATGACATATATGGATTTGTACATATCACAGTATGATTGATAAAAATACTCTTTGTGATTTCATACATCAAGTATCAATCTATACTTGAATCTTTGTTTCACTTACTAAGTGTCTATACACTTGAATTTCGATTCAATCCTTCTGTGCGACAAGAACCTTTCTTGTAGTTTTTATATTGAACTCATTTAATATATCATATATGTACTTTCAGCACAACCATATTAGCGTCTCAATCTATCCATATATACATTAATGCCAAATATTCAGGTTTTGCCTAAGCCTTTCATCAAAATGAAATTCTTAACTTGTGTTAACAAAATATACATCATTTCCAATCAATAATATGTCTTCCACATAATGTATTAGAAATATGTCTTAGCGCTCCCACTTAATTTCTTGCAAATGCAAGCATTCTTCATCATCTCTGATGAGATTAAACTCTTTTAACAGTTTTATCATGGTGAAGATTCCAACTCCGCGATGCTTATTTCAACCATTTAAGTTTGCATACGGTTTTAGCATCCTTTGAATTAACAAAACCCTTTGGATCGTGTTAAGTACACGTCCTAGGTAACAATTCTATCAGAAGAACTTTGTTTTGTTTGTTCCACTATCATATACCAATATATGTAGTGGTTGCTACATTAATCTGTCTAGACTAAATATCGCTATGAGAGATCTAATCTTGTCATAGTCAACTTCTTGAACATTGTCGTGAACTCTTTCCCGACATGTCGACTATTTCATAGATGTGAAACATCCATGTCTATTTCTTTACAGATCCAAACACGACTGCAAGGTCTTACACCTTTCAAGAGGGTCTTTCAAGTTCAAAGCTTGATTTCTCGTGTATGGAACTATCACAGATTCTATGGCTTCAAGCCATTTGACGGAGTCAGGGCCCATCATCGCTTCTTTGCATGTAGTCAGTTCATTATTGTCAAATAATGATTCAACTCTCAAATCTTGGTATTTGATTGTTTACCCAACCTACTTGGTTCAATAGGAACTTAGACCTCCGTAACCACAACCTTTGAGGCATGTGAGCCATGAGCATTGTTGTTGCCTCCGGAACACTTTCCGGTGCTGCGCAACTCAGCACATATAGCTAAGGTTCTTTTAACCTTATCAAAGTTCTATTGTCCTCCCACTTAACTTTTCACAAAAAAATTTCTTCTAAAAAAACTTGACGTTCTAAGCGACAAACACTTTTGTCTTTGGTGTTATGGAGGATTACTTAACGTTTATTCGAAATAACATACAAAAACATGTTCATCCGACTTTGGTTGCAAACATCTTTCTTATGCATAGCATACTAATGTTTAAGAAAGGACAACTTGGGTTTTATCCCAAACCATAACTTTATATGGTGTCATTTCAACAGATCATGATGGAACTCTTTTCAGTGAAAAAGCGGTAGTCTCTAAAACTTTTAATCTTTAAAATATAATGGCAGTTTTATGAAGTAAACCTATGATCTTACCATGTCAAACAAGGTTTCATTGCATATCTCGATTTATTCCATACTCATATGGTGTTTCGGGAAACGCTACTCCATGGAACGATTCATCAAATATTAGGTGTTATGCTAAACTTGTAACTCAAATATCTTCCTTTATGATCCTATCATAAATTCTTTATTTTCTTGTTACATTGATTTTTGCACTTCATCTTGAAAGTCTTTGAACTTTTCAAATGTTTCACACTTCATACTCATTAAGTAAATATTCATATATTCACTCAAATTTTCGGAGAAAGCATATGAAGTTGAAATCCATCGCTCTCGACTACACATAATGAGCTTCACACATCTATATGTATAAGTTCCAATACGATAATCATTTGTTCACTTTTTGGCCTATGAACGGAGTTTTAATTATCTCTAAAAAAGTTTCACAAGCGCCATTTGATCAAAATCAAAATACTCCAAAATTCCATCCACATGGAGTTTCTTCATGTTTTCTTTCTAATATAATTTAAACAGAAATGTCACTTTAAGTGATCTTTCAATCAATTGTCTTTCGACATTTTTAGCACTAGTTTTATGGATGTGATTTCTTCAACTAGACTTGTACATCATCCATCTATTATGGAATACGGAAATTATTTGAACAACATTTTGTTCTCATAATACCTGATTAAAAAAATCTTGAAGGTAAGCTTTGATATCAACGAGAAACACAATAACTCTTTATTTTGTTTTCGATGAACATCACCACATATTCTCTTGCTAGTTACTTAGGCCATTGTAGTTCATGAATTATGTTGTTTCGTATGATAATTCACACCAAAAAATTCAGTATCTAATACTTAAGAACTACATTGTTTAACAAGCAAAGAATATAGCCATAACATGTATATCTTCTACATACCTAAGCTAAACAATTCTAGTCTTTTCTCTTTTGCCAAACATTTCTTAGATTTCTCTTTCAGTATTTCTTTATCCTTTCAAAAGAATCTATCAACATCAACAGTGGCGCCATACTCATGACACATAGTCCAAAGCATGTATAGTTAAATACCAATGTCTTTGGACTAGCACTTTGAAGTAGATCACCATCATCAAATGTTTAGTGTTCTTTCAAATTCCATTCTTTAGTAATTGATGCAGCGCTGAGTTGATGTAGGAGCCCTTCGTTGGGAACCCCAAGAGCAAGGTGTGAAGCAAAGACAAAGACAAGTTTTCCTCGAAGAAACCGAGGTTATCGAACCAGTAGGAGGAAGGAAACGTCACACAGGTGTTGCAAGCAACACAGAGACCTGCACAACACAACTCAAGACTTTGCCCCAACTAACAGTGAGGTTGTCAATCTCACCAGTTGTTGTAACAAATTATTAAACATATTGTGTGGAAGGTAATGGTTTGCAGCAAGTAAACAAGTAACAGTGGAAGATGTATCAATGGTAAAGATTGTACCGGGGTCCATAGTTCACTAGAGGTGCTCTCCTTAGTTAAACAACATGGCATGAAGGGTAAACAAATTATAGCAGGGCAATTGACAGGAACTGAGCAAGGCATAACAATGCAATTACTAGTCAGAAAGATCCTATGAGATTCGATTGGGCAATACAACAAGATACATAGACCGCCATCCAACTGCATCTATGACTAGAAGTCCACCTTCAGGTTATCATCCGAACCCCTCCAAGATTAAGTTGCAAGCAATGACATTTGCTAAGCAAAGTGTGTAAGGTAAACAGTCCACATGTTCCATGCACAAGAGACCGTTGTTTTCTCCCTAGTAGCAACAACACATCTACAACCGAAGAGATTTCTGTCACTTCCCTTGGAAACTAGAGGCATGAACCCACTATCGAGCATAAATACCCCCTCTTGGAGTCACTAGCAACTACTTGGCCAAGATAGCTACTAACAACGGAGAGCATGCAAGATCACAAACAACACAGACATGATAGAATCATAAAGACAAAACCATTAATCAAACTAACATAATAATCTCAATATCCATCGGATCCCCGCAAACACAACATGCATGATTACAAATAGATTAGATCTTGATCATGAACGGAGCTCACAAGATCTATACATGAAAGCACAAGGAGGAGATACAACCATCTAGCTACTACATGGACCCATAGTGCAAGGTGGAAGAAGGCCTCCGAGATGATCTCCCCTCCGATAGGGTGCCGAGAAGAACTTCAGATCCCCCCGATCTAGGGACGACGGTGGCGGCGGCTACAGAAGGTTTCGTGGAATATTGATTGGGTGCTTAGGGCTTCTGCATCGGGGGCTTCTTATAGGCGAAGGGGGAGGCCGAGGCGGTGGCCAGGGGCCCCACACCCTTCCCAGGCGCGGGGCAGGGCCCAACCGCGCCTAGGGGGGTGTGGCTGCCCTGTCACGCCTCTCTGTCTCCCCTCTGGACTTCTTGTTCCCCACGGGAAGTTATTGACTTTGACGTTTGTCCCATCCAATTCCGAGAATATTTCCTTACTAGCTTTTCTGGAACCAAAAACAGCAGAAAACAGGCAACTGGTACTGTGGCAAGTTGTTAATAGGTTAGTACCAGAAAACATGTAAAAATCACCTCAAAGTGTAGACAAAGCAACGCAAAGTAGATACTAAACAAGCATGGATCATCAAAAATTATAGATACGTTTCCGACATATCAAGCATCCCCAAGCTTAACTCCTGCTCGTCCTCGAGTAGGTAAGTAATAAAAAGAATAATTTTTGAGGTGACATGCACCCTCACAATAAAGATCTAACCATTTGCAAGCATTGAAAGCTGGGATCAAAGAACTCTAAACATGATCATGAAAGATGGAGTTCTAACAATAGGATATAGTAACTATGCATGCAACATGAAAGTCTACAAACAAAGATCATGAATAACATGCATCGAAAAACGTTTGTTTGTTTCACATATAGAAAACATAGCATAGTGGCAATTAGCTTGTCCCTCATAGAGTAGCAAATATATGCATATGACACCTTCAAAGTTCACAAGGGTGACTATAAACAAATAGCACAAGAACAAGTAATATCACAATATGCATCAATCAATAAGTTTTGGGACACTGCACACAGAATGACAACTATGCTCTCTTAATGGTGCCTAAAGGTAGAAGGTGGAGACTCAATAGTGGTGGAAGAAAGGCCTTTTATAAAAGAAGCAGGGATTTCAAGTTTCAAAAAGAGCTTCCAAAAATTATGGTACTTGTTAGCTTTCAGCCCTCATTGCCCCTGTAACATCCCTAAAATCATGTTTCAAAACTCATGCATATCATCCATGCATCCATGATCATGTAGAGTTCATTTCAAAAAATCAATTCAAAAACATGAGCATATGAGCTCATTATTGTATGTGATCAGCATGAAATTAAATGCTACTCTCCAATGAGAGATTGTTGTTCATGAATCAAACCTTGTTACTCTCAGATTGTTTTGCTTGATTTCTAGAGCATAAACCAAAATTTACAGAACAAATATGGATTTTGAAACCAAATTCAAAACTTGATCAAACCAAGTGCAATGTCACTGTTTATTTTATTTGATCAAAAGAACCAAGCTTGTATAGAGAGACCACATGTTTTTATGCCCAGAAATATGAATGTTGCACTCTACAAAAATCCTGAAAAGGTTTGAATTCAAATAGCTTTTGAAATCATTTGAAGATGATTTCTGAAAATGCAAACAGAAATAGAAAAGGAATAAAGAAATAGGAAAAGGCCAGCGCCAGATATTTGGCCCAACAGAGAAACCAGCCCACTAAGCCCACCCGGGGTTTTCCCCCCCTCTCTCTCACACGCACCCACTCGACCAGCTCAGCGATCGGTGGCCCCATCATACGTCGTCATCGTCTTCCCCAAATCCCGCGCGAGGAACACGTCGCCGCCCGTTTCTTCCCCGCCTCTGCCGCGAATTGAAATCCTTTAATTGGCGATGAATGCGTGCGAGATTATCGCCCCTGCTTTGGCTATAAGACCCCCTCCCCTTGCTACTCTTTTCCCCTCACTCAGCACAGACACCACGCCACCAGGCTGCCCGTAATCGTGCCCACACCGCCGCAGCACCGGCGACCTCCGGCGACAAATCTCGGTGAGCTCCGTGCGCGCCTTCCTCTCTGGTTCACGCGAACTGCTTCGCAACCTTCTTGCGCTCCTTCTGACATCTTTAGTTCGTCCTGTACTGCCCCAGGTCGTCGACTCTAACGAGCACCGCAAGTTCCCGACACCGTCACCAACTCCGGCAAGTAAATTCGGTGAGAATCGACCGCCCCGTGCCTTTCCTTTGACACTATCCTGTTCGCCTGATCGGTGCGCACCCGCTGATGCCCTCCGTTTGTGTTAGGGCGGATCAGATCGTCGCCAACGTCGCCGTCCACCCAAGCCCGACGCTGTTCTCTACTCCGACGAGCTTCCACGGCCACTGCAGCTGATGGGGATATGCCTACTGGGGTATACCCAGCAGGACGTTTTCCGACTGGCCCAGGAACTGGCGAGTGGGCCTGCAAGACGGCGACTGGATCAAGACCTGGCGTGGATCCAACCGACTGGAAGCTGAAGGCCCAGGAGAGTAGATAGGCCCAGTCGGATTAGGTTAAACAAGTACCGAAACCTTAACTAATTCGGTTGAGATATGTAAACCCTAGGGGAGGTGAGTCTATATAAACCTCCCTACAGGGCGTGTAGAGGCACGTTCCATCATCCACCCAAGCGACTCGCCGCCTAGCCGTCGAGCTCGCCCATTGTACCTCCAACATAATACAATCTAGCAGGAGTAGGTCTTTACCCTCCGGGGGGCCGAACCTGGGTAAAACCCTGTGTCTCCGCCCTCATATTGCACCGCAGATGGCTGGCCGCCCTTGCCCTTTGTTCTACTACTCGCTGCCGATTGCAGCATCTGCCGTGGTCATTCCCACGACAGTGGCGCCCACCGTGGGGCCTGGCCGGTGTTCTGCGGCGAGATCCAATCTGCCCATCAACGAGTCGGTCGCCACCGGCCGCATGATAGCGATCGGCGAGATGCTCCAGATCTTGCCGAGCAGCTACGTCCCGGCGGCGCGACCCATAACGCACAACATGATCTTGCCGGTCAGCACGATCAGCCTGTTCGTCGGCCTCACCGACGTCATCGTCTCGGAGGACTCGGCTCGCATCCGCGAGTCGCCGCCACGCGACCGGCTCTCCGAGAGCCAGGTCCGCACGATCCATCGCCTCGCCTCTGAGTACAACTCGGCCCACAGCGACGTGGCCGAAAACTCCGCGGCCGCGGAAGACGCGGCCCTCAACGACGACGCCGACTCGGCGACCCCGGCGTCACTCGCTGGATCCATCACCGTGGCTTCACCCGCGGGCTCCATCACCCAGGTCTCCAACATGGGAGACTTCGAGGATCCTTCCATCCTTGAGATCTTCGACTTCGACTCCGGGTCGGAAAATTCCGTCGATCTCCGCGACGGGACCGGTCGCCACGCCGTGACCTACATGGCGACTGGCACCGATCCGCCGGAAGATCCTTTCTCCACCCCAATCCCTCCTAACGCCACGGCAATGGAGGTCGAGGAACTCTGCCTGAAGCTGGCGGAGGCAGTCCGCAAGAAGCAAGCCGAGCACGAAAAATTTCGCCTCGAGCAGGTGATGGCGCAGGAGCTGTCGTGCTACCACCAGCAGCGAATCAGGTCGCGCTTGAATCCCACCGTCCAGGGGCGCGCCCTGAACTTCGACGACGAGAACGACCCGGCCCGCGTGGCCGAGCGCGCGATTTGCGAGAACGCGCCACCAGGAGGAAGCGCCCGACCCCTACCAGGGTCGACGGCGATGGGCGCCCCACCTCCACCCAACCACACACCCCCAAGGGATCAGCCGCGGATAGTGGTCTCCTCACGGGAGCGAGACGCGAACGGCCTACCACTGTTCTCCACCCCGATGGATAACCTCGTGGCAGGTCGAGCGGCGGCCGACAACATCACGGCCACCGGCGACGGCGCCCTACAGATCCAGTACGTCAGGGCCCTGCTCGCAAAGGCGGTCGAGCAGCAAAACGTAGGCGCCGACTCGCAGGGTCGGGTGTACTCGCGTTCTTCGGGCAGCAGAGCGGCCTCAAGCGGCCGCCCATTGGCGGCAAACACCCTCAATTGCCCGCCACCTAAACCACTGCAGCTCCAACACCGACCCGCGAACGCGGCACTCTCCACCGACCCCCGGCCAGCGACCAACTTCGTCGCTGCCAACGGTTAGCCCATCGACGCCCGCACCCACATCATCAACAACCAAAGCTGGTGCGCACGCCAGCCCGACCTACGACACACCCTAACCAATCGTCGCGATGGCGAGCCAATGGGGTCGCTAAGCCGACTCGAGCCCCGGTGCTTCAGACCGATGATCCGAGGCGAAAAATACCCGGCGAACTTCAAAGCGCCGAAGGAAATAGAGAAGTACGACCCCTCCGTGTGGGTGGACACCTACCTCATGGCGATGGGGATCGCTGGCCACACCGACCTGCTAGCCGCCCGTTACCTCCCCCTAATGATGGAGGGAACGTGCAGGCAGTGGATCAACACTCTTCCCCCGGACAACATCGACTCCTGGGAAGAGATGCGCGATGCCTTCGTCAGGCACTTCGAGTGCTCCTACACCCGCGCCACCACCATCGAGGACCTGGAACGATGCGTCCAGGGACCCCGCGAGTCGACCCGCAACTGGGTCCAGCGGTGGCAAGAGCTATGGTACAACGCGGTCGACATCCACCCGGACACCGTGATCCACTGCTTCAAGACCTCGTGCCGCTACGAGCCCTTGGTCGCCAAGCTCAAGCGACATTCTCGCACACTCGACAACATACCGGACCTCCTCGAGATCGCCAAAAGATACGCGGAGGAAGATCGAAACCAGGAAACCGATGATGAGTCGGGAGGCTAACGCCGCACGAGCGGCAACGACAACGGGCGACGGTCCGACCTACGCTACAACAACACTCGCCTCACCGGCAAGCGCCCAGTGACGGGCGAGTCGACTTTGTCGCCAATGCCGGGCACGCGCAGCGCGAGCCCAAGAGCTTCCGCCACGACGGAGGGCAACGCCGCGACGGCGGCAACTACAAGGCGAAACCAAGGTTCGACCCCGCGGACCTCCTTAACCAACCTTGTGCGTTTCACAGCAGGGAAGGGAAGCCCGCCACGCACACGACCACCGACTGCCACACTCTCAGGGAGATTGAGAAGGCACGGCGAGCGCGGGAGGACACTGACAACAACCCGCCAAACGGCGGAAAATTCGGCAGTGTGGCCGGCTCGCTCCACACCTTCACGGGCTTCAACACGAAGCGCGAGAAGAAGGTCATCGCCCGTGCCGTCGCCATCAACACGGTGGCCTGTGGGCGTTCCCGCCTTAACGGTCGGAGCAGCCCATCACTGAGCCGCGGGACCACTCGCCACGCGCCAGTACCCAGGCCGAGTCGCACGGTGGTCAAGCCTAAGGTGGGAGACTACGGCTCCCCAAAACATTGATGGACGGCGGCAGCTCCATCAACATCCTGTACTGACACCTTCAGCGCATGCGGCTCCCGCAGTCGATGGTCGAAACGACCTACACCACGTTCCACGACATCGTCCCCGGTCGGAAGGCGTATCCGATCAGCAAGGTCACGCTGCCAGTCACCTTCGGCACACCAGCAAACTTCCGCACCGAGCGGATCGTCTTCGAGTTGGTACCCTTCGACAGCCCCTACCACTACGTCCTGGGGCGCCAGGCGTTCGCCAAATTCATGGCAGCGCCCCACTACGCATACAACACGATGAAGCTCCCCGGGCCGCGCGGCGTCATCACCGTCAACGGCGACCCCGACATGGCCGCCGAGTGCGAGGCCAAAGGAGCCGAACTCGCCGACGCCGTCATCACGGCAGAGACCAACCACGCCGACGAGCTCGCCAAATACGCGAGCGGGGTCAACAACGATGACCCCACCATACTCAAGAAGCCCAACTCGGAGGGCGCCAACACCTCAGCCTTCGAGGCAACGACGCATACTCGCATCGTCGAGCTGGTCCCAGGCGACTCCTGCCAGACGGTGATGATCGGGACGGGCATGAGCCCAGCATAGGAAGGCGCGCTCATCGAGTTCCTCTGTGAGAACAGGGACATCTTCGCATGGAAGCCCTCTGACATGCCTGGTGTCCCTAGGGAACTCGCTGAGCACAAACTCAATGCCGACCCCAAAGTGCGACCCGTCAAGCAGTCGCTGCGGCCCTTCAATGAAGATCGCCGCCGAGCCATTGCCGAGGAGGTGCAACGTCTACTCGCTGCAGGCTTCATCCGGCCAATCAAATACTCCAAGTGGCTGGCAAACCCAGTCCTGGTCGAGAAGAAAAATGGGACGTAGAGGATGTGTATCGACTACACAAACTTAAACAGCGCCTGCCTGAAGGAGCAGTTCATTCTCCCGCGGATCGACCAAATAATCGACTCCACCGCGGGCTCGGAGTCGCTGTGTTTCCTTGACGCCTACTCTGGGTACAACCAGATCAAGATGGCTGTCGAGGACGAGGAAAAGACGGCGTTCATCACGCCATTCAGAGCCTTCTGCTACACCGCCATGACCTTCGGCCTCAAGAACACCGGGGCGACCTACCAGCGGTGCATGCAGGAATGCCTTGCGAGCCAAATTGGCCGCAACATCCACGTCTACATCAACGACGTGGTAGTGAAGTCCGCTCGCTAGGGCGATCTACTCGCCGACCTGGCGGAAACATTCGCCAACCTGCAGAAATACAAGATAAAGCTCAACCCAAGCAAATGCACCTTCGGTGTACCAGCAGGGCAACTACTGGGGTACGTCGTCTCCAAGCGCGAGATCGAGGCGAACCCCACCAAAATCGACACGATCGCTCGACTCGGCAAACCCGAGTGCCGCGACGCCCGCTGGCGGTCGGTCGCGGCTCAGCCGCTTCATCCCCCGATTGGGCGAAAAGGCGATGCCCCTATACCGCCTGATGCGAAAGAACCCCACCTTCCAGTGCGACAAGGAGGCGGATGACGCACTCCGCGACCTCAAGAAGGTGCTACTCGCAGCACCACTACTCGCCGCCCCCGTCGACAAAGAACCCATGTTGGTCTACGTCGCGGCTTCCGAGCGCGTCATCAGCGCCGTCATGGTCGTCGAGCGGCCGGAGGAGGGAAAGGAGCGCCCGGTACAACGACCGGTGTACTACATCAGCGAGGTCCTCACCGAGTTGCGCCAGCGATACCCGCAATACCAGAAACTTCAGAGTACAGCGGCATCGCCGCACTACTTCCAGGAGCACCCGATCAGGGTCGTCTCCTCAGCACCACTGCAAGACATCATCCGCAACCGCGAGGCGACCGGGCGAGTCGCCAAGTGGGTCGTCGAAATCGGCGTCCACAACATCAAATACGAGCCACGAAAAGCGATCAAGTCGCTGGCTCTCGCGGACTTCATCGCCGACTGGGAAGAGGCCCAGCAGCCGGAAAAGCTGCCATGCCTCCACTACTGGAGCTTGCACTTCGACGGCTCCAAGAACACGGACGGCGCAGGAGCAGGGATCGTGTTGACTTCACCAAAGGGAGACAAGCTCCGCTACGTCCTCTGCCTCGACTTCACCCCATGCACCAACAACATGGCCGAGTACGAGGCACTACTCCACGGCATGCGAGCTGCCAAGGAGATGAACGTCAACCGCCTACGTTGCTACGGAGACTCCGACCTCGTCGTTGGGCAAGTCGCCGGTACTTGCGACGTCGTCTCTCCCACCATGGCGGCATACTGCCAAGCAGTGGACAAGCTGGGAGGACACTTCGCAGGCTACTCCGTCGAGTGGATCGAGAGGCGGAAGAACGAGGAGGCCGACGCACTCTCCCGCATCAGGTCGGCTCGACTTGCACCACCCGTCGGTGTCTTCCTCGACACGATCACCAAGCCATCAGTCTCTCCCCCAAGGGAGATCGACATCGGAGTCCCGCTGCAACCAGAGGCAGCCTTGGTCGCACTCATCGCCGAGCCAGACGACTGGACCAAGCCGTACATCACCTACCTGGAGGCTGGCACGTTGCCGGTAGACGAGACAGATGCCCAGATGATTGCACGCCGATGCAAATCCTTCACCATCATCGACGGCGAGCTCCACAAGCGCAGCGTGACCGGCGTGTTCCAACGCTGCGTCCAACCCGCCGAAGGACGCAAGATCCTCCACGACATCCACTCTGGCGACTGCGGCCACCACGCCGGAGCCCGCTCTCTGGTCGCAAAGGCCATGCAGCACGGCTTCTACTGGCCCACCGCACACGCCGATGCCGTCGACATCATCCAACGGTGCGCCGGGTGCCAGAATTACGCCAACCAGACACACGTGCCGAGCTCAGCGCTCAAGACAATCCCCATCAACTGGCCATTCGCCGTGTGGGGTATGGACATGGTAGGCCCTTTCAAAAAGTCCCCCTCCAGCTTCACCCACCTCCTGGTCGCGGTCGATAAATTCCCAAAGTGGGTGGAGGCCAAGCCAGTTCGGAAATGCGATGGGAAGACTGCCACCAAATTCCTACGCGAGCTCATATATCGCTACGGGTTCCCAGACAGCATCATCACGGACAACGGCACCAACTTCGCCAAAGGAGCCATGGCCGAGTTTTGCGAGGAACACCACATCCGGCTCGACCTCGCGTCAGTCGCCCACGGAGTCAACGGCGGTAGACAGGCCAACCAGAGCATCCTCCACGGCCTGAAGCCGCGGCTCCAAGTACCGCTCGAGCGCACTGCCGGGTGCTGGGTCGAGGAGCTACCCTCCGTCATCTGGGGCATCCGCACCTCAATCAACAGGTCGACAGGGTTCACCCCCTTCTTCATGGTGTATGGCGCCGAGGCGGTCATGCCTACCGACCTCGAGCACGACTCGCCAAGGGTCGTCCACTACAGGCTGAGCGGCGAACTCGCACGTCAGGACGGAGTCGATCAACTCGACGAGGCACGTGACCTAGCTCGCTCCCGCACTGCCATCTACCAGCAAGGACTCTGCCGCTACCATAGCCGGCGGGTGAAAACTCGCACCTTCCAAGAAGGCGACCTGGTGCTGCGCCTCATCCAGGACAAAAGGGCATGCACAAGCTCTCCCCCCCATGGGAGGGACCATTCGCCATCGGGCGAGTACTCGGCAACGACGCCTACTACCTCATCAACGTCCGCGGGGACGACAAACTCGACGTAAAGCGACCATGGAATGTAAACCTCCTACGGAAGTGCTACTCCTAGAACCCCACATATGTATCTTCCAGTCGCGATGAAATAAAAAATATTGGTTACCGCAAATTGTGTCTACTCTCCGTGTCTTGTGCCACTCGCACTCGTAATAACAGCATCAAGCTAACTGCAGAAGTCAACCTCTGGTACAGCGATCGACACGGCCAAGTATTGCGCTACAAGGGCACTGGGTTACCCCAGGTCTTGTAACGTCCACGAAAAACGCCTACCCGGAGCCCCATTGGAGTCGCCTAGCTCGACTGGCTCAACGAGCCAAGACAACTGCCTTCGCTTCTCACAGCGACCGTGATCCTCCGCATCCTCGACATAGCGACTCGAACGGCCAAGTACCACGCTCGGCGACTGACGACCAGTTCAGCGCGAGCGGCTAGGGAAAACGCCAATTATGAGAGCATGCCCAGGACTCGCCATGCGACTGACCCAACGGGCCAGGCAGGAGTGATGCGCTTATTCTAACGCGCCCAGTCCTCACCCACCCTAGAGTTGCGCCTAGAACAACCAAGTACCACGCTCGGGGACTCGGCTACCCGACCTCGTTCACGCAAGGGAAAACGGTGAAGTACAGAGCACTCATGGGAGTCGCCTTACGACTGGCTTTCCGAGATCGGGCGAGTCGACATCAATAACAAAACATTCAAAACCACAGACACATAATAAAACGAGGTAAACCCCATAAAAAAGGGCGGACGCGCTCGGGGACTCGTTCAACCCTCAATCACAAACACACACCTCAGCGATCTCCACCGAGCCCGTCGACGATGGGTAGCCACTCGTCACGTCGTCCAGGTCTAAGTCCTCCGGGAAGTGGGCGAGCCCAAGGCTAAGCGCCATCACCGCCCCGTGCCGGAACGCCGACCGTGTCATGAACTCGACAACCGACGGCGCCTTCTCCAAGTATCGCCACACCTCGAAGAGGTCGCTGGGAATCACTTCCGTGGGCGACATCTCCTGAAGATACGCCCGAATACATGTCGCGGACAACGTGGCCGAGTCGACCAGCGTGGCTACACATTGCCGCGCGTCAAATGACTGCGCTTGTTCCGTGCTGTCGATGATCCGACCTGTGGACAGAGGGGAGTAGTGAGTACAACAAAGATCACACAATGAAAGCATTACAGGCAGAGGCAGGCACACTTACCAATCAACAGACGGGAGAGATCCGTGATGAAGCTCTGAAGAGAGGAGTAATCGTCCTGAAGCCCAGCAACAAGGGCGTCAGAGACCTTACGCTCCTCAGCGGCGGCCGTAACAGCAGCCTTGGCTCGCTCATCTGCCGAGCTCGCCTCCTCCTTCGCGCCCTTAAGCTTGCGCTCAAGGTCGGTGATCCGCTTCTTGGCCAAACTCAATGCAGACTGAGCCACCGTCAGCTCACTCGCCGGGACAAGGCCCTGGCGAACCTCCTCTGCCTTCGCAGCAATCGCCTGGAGTCCTTTGTTCGCCTCTTGAACGGCGACAAGGTCCTTCTCCGCGCGACACTTCGCAGCAAGCCGATCGGCTGACTCACGCTGCAAGCCCTGTACAAAAGTTAAACAATTAACAACACTGGAATCCTAAGTGCCCACCCACTGCAATTCAGCGACTGGACACTCGGGGACTGGAGATCACAAAATCCTAAGTGCCCACCCACTGGAATTCAGCGACTAGACACTCGGGGACTGGAGATCAAAAACTCTAAGTGCCCACCCGCTGAAATTCAGCGAATGCGCACTCGGGGACTGGGCGCGAGAAATAAAAGCAAAATACCAAAGGAATCTAACCACTGCAATTCAGTGGCCAGATCCTCGGGGACTGGACATACCTGGATGGCTGCGCCAAGCATGCCATGAATTTGTAGTGCGTCCACGGATGCGAGAAGAGCCGGAGTATGCCCGCGACGCTGCTCGACCTTCGTCTCGACGACCCCAGGCGCGCGGCTCGATGGCGTGGTACCACTCGCCGTAGCCGCTCTGGCCATGAAGCGCGGGAAGGTCGCGATGGATGCGTCGGCACCAAAAGAGGCCGACTCGGCCATCCTAGGCGAGGGAGCACCCTCCTTGATCGCCGAGGCAGCCCCTGCCGTAGGATCACTCGGAGCCACCGTCGTGTCGTCAGACACCGTGATGACCTCGTCGATCTTGGCCTTCTTGGCACTGTCTGTAGGGGCAGCGACCTCATCAGCCTTCCTCTTCCGAGAAGGGTCCTCCTCGGCGATGACTGGAGGCACCTTGGCCACGGACGGATGGCCTATCTTTTTAACTCCAGTCCTGCAAATTGGTTACATAAGCAAAGTGGTCCGAGTACAATGAAAAACAGGACAGGTGAATAAAACTCACTTGGCGACTGGTATGAACCGTAGTCCCGTGCGGACGCCAGCCGGCTTCTCCAGTTCGGGTCCCAGTTTACGACTAAGACCCATCTCCAGGACGTCATGCTCCCAAGACATGGACGGCTTCTTTGTTGTCGAGGCCGCGATAGGAGCCTCCGAAACATTTTCGGCGGGAGCTTCCTGGGAGGCGAAGCTGCCGCGACCGGGTACCCCGACCCGTAGGCTGGGGCGAGCAGAGGCATCGAGGCGAGGCACCTCACTCGGGGCGGCGGTGACATCCGCGCCGCCATCATCGTGGCGCTTCATCCTGGCTTTGGTGGTGGCGTCCGGAGCTTTCGCGAATGAGGCAGAGATGCCTGTCTCGCTGGCTTCGTCTTCCTCTTTGGAGGGGCCTTCACCTCCTCCTTCTTCTTCTTCTTCTTCGACGGAGTGGCCTCGTGACGCGAGGTGATCTCGGGAAGCTCGTCATCGTCATCATCATGACGTTCGAGGCTCCTGCTCACTTCGAGTTCGCGCTGACGCTTTCCGCGAGTTTTGCGAACCAGCGGGGCGACCTCTTCCTCGGACTCGTCGTCGTCGCTGCTCCTGTCACTCTCGATGCCGCCCCTTGCAGGAGGCGAGTCGCCCCCCTCCTGTACGGACGAGCTTGAATTCTCGTCGTCAGCGGGCGGAAGCCACCCTTCCACCACTTGAAATAACTGCAATAAGCATAAGACAGTATCAGTATAACCGCGACAGCATTAACTGCGACTGCGAATGGTAGAAATTACCGTTGGGGCTGGATGCTTTGCGGTGTAGGGGGCGACCCCGGCCTTCGCGTCCAGGTACACCGCCTGAGTGATCTTCTTCAACGCTGGAATGTAATCCTCGAGTTTCCACTCGGCGAGGCAGGATTTCGTCGAGTCCTCCCGGCCCGTGTACTCGTACATGTAGTGGTCACGACAGGCCAGGGGGACGAGCCGCCACCCGAGCCAGCAGTTGTACAAATTGATGGTCTGGAGACCTTTCTTCTTCAGGCCGCGGATGGTCTTAAGCATCTCATCCACAACCATCCGCTGGTCTGTTGGAAGCTTGCCGACTTGGAGTCGGCGTGGTTCGGGCCGGTCGGCGGAGTATCTTGGGATCGCCACCTCGCCGTCTGGAGTCGCCTCAGTGACGTAAAACCAAGACTTCTTCCATTCCCTCGCCGCCTTGGCAGGTAGCATCAGATCAAAAAAGGAGGCCTTCGACTTCAATTGAACGCTCAAGCCGCCCAGCAAGCATTGGGGCCTGCTTCTTGCGATCGATCCGCCTTGGAACAGATCTTGCCACGGGAAATAGGCTCAGCCAGTAGCACTCGCAGAACGCCACGAAAATGGCGAGCTGCTCGATGCTGTGTGGGCCCAGGTCTGATGGCTGGATCTCGTAGAATGCGCAGAAGCGCCGGAAGAAGAGAGATGTGGGGAATCCCAGCCCCCGTTCTAGGTGGCTGGTGAAGCAGACGAACTCCCCCTCGCGCGGGTCCGTAGTCACCTCTCCGGCCGCAGGGGTGCGCCATCTACCGGCGCGCAGGATCCCGGCCTCCTCGAAAGACGCCAGTAGCGCTCTTGTGCACTTGGACCTGCCCCATGGTTCGGTGGAGGGGGCCATTGGCGGGAAGGTTCGTGGGGGTCGGAGGATTGCGGATCGGCTGGATCGCGATGCGGAGGAAAACGGAGGTGCGCGCAATCAGAGGAAATGACGAGGAGGAGCCCGCCACCGATTCGATTGGATGTCCGCATTGAAGCCGAATGCTCTGAATGCTAGCAACCACCTACGCCCAATCGACGACAGCCTCGGGGACTACTGATGGGGATATGCCTACCGGGGTATACCCAGCAGGACGTTTTCCGACTGGCCCAGGAACTGGCGAGTGGGCCTGCAAGACGGCGACTAGATCAAGACCTGGCGTGGATCCAAGCGACTGGAAGCTGAAGGCCCAGGAGAGTAGATAGGCCCAGTCGGATTAGGTTAAACAAGTACCGAAACCTTAACTGATTCAGTTGAGATATGTAAACCCTAGGGGGAGGTGAGTCTATATAAACCTCCCTACAGGGCGTGTAGAGGCATGTTCCATCATCCACCCAAGCGACTCGCCGCCTAGCCGTCGAGCTCGCCCATTGTACCTCCAACATAATACAATCTAGCAGGAGTAGGTCTTTACCCTCCAGGGGGCCGAACCTGGGTAAAACCCTGTGTCTCCGCCCTCATCTCGCACCGCAGATGGCTGGCTGCCCTTGCCCTTTGTTCTACTACTCGCTGCCGATTGCAGCATCTGCCGTGGTCATTCCCACGACAGCAGCACGCCCCTTCGCCAACCGAGCACGCGTTGAGCATCTCCTCATCGCAGCGAATCTGGTGAGCATCCTCCCACCTCCCCGGGCGACCTAGTTCGCCGGCTCCACCACTGACAGAGCACGCCGCCGCCTGTCGCCTCCGCTAGCGCCGCCACTTGTTGGTCAGATGATTAGGGCCGTTAGATTTAGATCCAGTGGATGTGATAGATCATAGTCGAAGGGGTAAGTTTAGATCTGAGCCACGCGATTAAGTTATATCCAACGGCTCAGAAGCGTGATCCGGCGCGAAGCGGTACCAGCCAGTTAGAAGCCGCCGCGTGGCACAAGTTTCGTTTTAAAATTTTGAATTAGATCTATTAGATGTTTGATTTTGTTTTAATCATAACTTTTGATTCCCATGTCCAAATTTGACAAATTTTATATCAATGGAATCAGGAGAGAAAGCCCTTTCCATATATGCAATGTGTTTAGTGTTTTGTTTCTGCTAAAATGGTTATTTTTACAGAAACATGTGTAGGCCTATTTTGTGTATATTAATTATTTGATAAATGTTTTAATGATCAAATAAAGTTTGTTTGGAAAGTTTAGAACTTGTTTATGAATCAGTACTGTGCACTTGTCTTGTTGACTATAGAAAATCATCACATATCATTTTACATGCATCCATATATTTTTGCTTGTATTTATTTTGTATGTGATTTGGTGCTATCATTTTATGTGTAGATTTTGGTGCAAATAGTGATTGTGATTGTGAGGATTGTAGCTACTCTCCAAACTACCAAGGCAAGTGGTACTTCATGATTTTATTCCTATGTTTTTCAAATATGCATTAGAAATATTTTTGCTAGACTTGCATGGATAAATTTTGGTCCTTATATGCTATGCTTGGGAAATCCTAGTAGTTGTAGAATTGCTAGAAATTTCTAAGTTAAGATGTTTTATCTATGCCATGCTTAGCCTAGCTAGTAGCAACCAAGGGTGGTAACATATTCATGCTATGTTAAAATATTTCTAAGTCTTTGGACTTGTGTTTTTCTTAATAAAACAACTAAGTGAATGAAACACCTGGGTGGAATGGAAGGAATGGTTTATGTTGAGTGGTTACACAAGGCCCATTTCTATGGTTTACCTTGTGTATCTCACTTGTGGAAAGCCACCCAGGAACAAAGGGATTTGAGAGGCCAAATGTTAAGAAGCTTCTAGTGCAGCCACTTGGCAATATGGGCTCTGCCTGGATCATATAGGTCGCAAGAACTTAGCCATTTGGACAGTTGGTGGTAGTGGGATGATAGGTTGGAACGCGTCCATTTGGTCTAAGGGAAGGCTTCTGAAGGGTCCTGTCTTGGTGAAAATCAAGTCTTGTGGGGAAAGTGCACAACCTCTGCAGATGGAAGAATCTAAGTACTTAGCCATGTCCCTGGTATTGGACAATTTGAGCATCAAGACATGGAAGCTATCAAGAATCTCCTCATCCCAATTTCTAAGTAAAACTTGTGGTTGAATAAGGGTGAAGGACCCCAATGTCTATTGGTGGTTCCTTGGGAAAAGTTTTGATAAAGAAAAACTTAGTGTTTTCAACTGATAGGCAAAACTTATTTTGAACAAAGCAAGCCTAAGCTACACTTAGCCACAATGCATATAGTATTTAATCCACCAATAATCTACTAAGGTATCACTTGCCAATACTATTACAATGTATTGACCCACTGTGGCTGTAACTTGTGATGTTGCAGGATATTCTGATGATGATTAGGAGTCATGAGTCTACACTCAACATGCTTGCCTGTGGCACATGAAGATGAAGACTTATTTATCTTATTATATATTTGAACTCTTGTATTAGGCCTGTGGCTATGGAGTTGTAAAAGACTAAGTTTGCCTCTGGAATGATATGTAATAATGACCTTTGTATCTGTGTACTTCATCTTAAACTGTGGATGCTAGCATTGATCCAGGGACTAGCATTGCAATCACAGGGGTCCTTTCCTTTACAAAGGAGGGATCTTACAGATGGTATCAGAGCATTGTGTTGCCTGTAGGATTATGACCCTAGGATTGGAAACCACTAAGGAAAAAATTTCAACAACTTCCACACTTGTCTTTTCTTCTCGTAAACTTTTCTAATCTTCTTTCTCATCTCTATTTGTAGATGAACTCCATCAACGAAGCCATGATGAAGGGACCACTCATGACTATGACTTTGGAATGTGAGACAGAGTTCCCCAAGGCTCTCAAGGACCTCATGGTTGCCATGGGAATACATGGTGCAACTGTGTACAAAGGTTTTCCTGTGATGGATGAAGGAGTTGAGTACTGGTGGGTGCAACTTCACTTGTATAAAAATAAGGAAGACAACCACAAGGACTCAGGATTCTGCATGGTCACCAACACAATGATGCACACTACATTGTTTGATTCACCAAGGGATGCAGCTTGTAGGGCCATCAAAGAACTTGGTGATAGAATCAAGTGCAGAATGCTTAACACCCAGAATGACCTTAGGGAGGAAAAGAAGCATACCCAAGAGTGAGAGGCTACCAACCAAAGCTTAAGGAAGGACATCATAGACTTAGCAATAGAGTCTTGTGATCTAGACAAACAGATTGCCTCTAGGGATGCCCTGTTAGCCAACTTGGCAAGTGAGATGGAATTGTAATGTACCACATTAGTTGGACCACCACACTTATCATTTTATTTCCCAAATGCTGTTTAAAATAAATTGAACCTTGGTTGTTTGTAATGGATCCATGTATACCATGACTTGTGTGTTTTGATTTCCAAAGTTATGCATGTGATGCCTTGTCTTGTGTTTTGTCTTGAATTGTGTTGTTTCTAACTTTTTCTATCTTATTAAATAGATGCCTAATATTACTATCAGCACGGTTGATGAGTTCAAGGGAACTCGTTTTGGCCCTCGTATTATTGAGCTCACTAGTTTGCTCAGTCTCCCTCTTCCTACCATCATGGTGCTTCCCCTCACCAAGTTTGAGGGGAAAGACCTTTGGGGCTTCAAGGTTAATCAGCCCGGACGCCAGATTGAGCCTACCACGGAGGCAATCATCTTCAAGCTCATGCACGATGACAAGGAGAGAGGCCTAGAGGTAGTCATGCAGGACTTGATTGGACGTCTATTAGGGAGACACTCTCGACAGGTTAGAGGTACTCACTTCCACACCTTCGGTAGACGTGATGAGGATGGTGAGGCCATCGACTTCGAGGATACTTCGAGGGAGACAGCAGAGCCGATTCGTCTGTACCTCCAGGACTTAGAGGTTCTTCTTAGGCACATAAACACTGATAGGACCAACGTCATGCTCAGCAATGACGAACTCCAGGTGCAGCTTCGTGAGAAGGAGAAACTCTTCGCGGAGCAAGATGAGATAGTCAAGGAGATGGAGGCCAAGTTCGAGAGTCAGGACAGAAAGTTCAAGAGCCAAGAGAAGCGAGTCCAATATAGGAACAAGAGGATTCGAGACATGACTGCAGAATTGGAGGCCAAGGACTTCGAGCTCGAGCATCAGCAGACTGTGATTGAGAGGCTTCGTTCTCAAAAGAGGGTTCTCAAAGCCAAAGTAGAGACCTTGACCACCAATGTCGAGGAATACAAGACCGCTATGGAGAATGCAGGTCTTACATTTGTTGAGGAGGAGGTTGATGCCGAGGAGTAGTGATGACTGCTCATTTACCTATATTTATCATGTCTTTGATTATTGAGTCGCAATGACCATCCAACATGTGGATGGCTTGCTATTGGTGTGTTTACCTTGCAAACTTGTTATCTATGTTATTGAACTTTTATTATTGTGATCCATGTTTGGTGATTGTTTATGTGATGTATTGAGCATGATAGCATCTATGGGTATCTCATTCTTATCTCTATTGAACAAACCACAGATGCCTCCCCGACGTGCCAATCCCAACCCCAACAACAACAACATCACCCCTGAGATGCAGAAAATGATGACATCTCAGACTCAGCTGATGCAAATGATGACTATGTTCATCCAAAATCAGAACAACAACAACAACAATAACAACAATAACAACAACAATCAGAACAACCCACCGGGTTTTGACATGCTTACCAGGTTCTTGAGACTGAGGCCAGCAAAGTTCTCAGGAACTACTGATCCTATGGTGGCCAATGATTGGCTATGCTCTATGAACAAGGACTTGGTAACAGTTGGCTGTACGGATGAAGAGAAAGTCAGATTTGCAGCTCACTTGTTGGAAGGACCAGTAGCTACTTGGTGGGATAACTTCCAGATCACCACTCCCATTGTAGATGTGACATGGGCTATCTTCGAAGATGGTTTCCATACTGCTCACATCTCATCCGGAGTGATGAGTTTGAAGAATAAAGAGTTCCATAACCTAAAGCAGCGCCACCGTAGCGTGGCTGAATATATTGAAGAGTTCAACAATCTGGCGCGTTATGCACCGGATGAAGTTGACACTGATGCTAAGAGGAAGGAAAAGTTCCTTGAAGGGTTGAATGATGAACTGAACCTACAGTTAGCTGTGGCCTATGTTCCCACATACCAGTCTCTTTGTGACAAGGCTGCTATTTTGGAGAACAAAATGAAGCAAGTTGAAAGTAGGAAGAGAAAGCACTCTGACAAGCACAGCTCGGGATCGTCTCACAAACGTTCCCATTATGATGATAGTGGAAGTTCAGGATCCCACAAGCATGGGAAATTCAACAAGCACCACAACCACAACTGTCATCATGACAACAAGAGTCACCATAGTCATGACAATGACAAGTACAAAAATCACAAGGGTGGATATAAGAGCCACCACAGTGGAAGTGGCAGTGGAAGCCAGCCTGTCAAGAAGGATATTAGTCAGGTTGAGTGTTTCAAGTGCAAGAAGATGGGGCATTATGCAAATGAATGCCCAGAAAACAAAGTTGAAGGACCCAACAAGCCCAACCCTTTTCAAAAGGGACAAGTGAACCACATCAATGTGGAAGAAATCTATGAGGAACCTGATGCTATTGCTGGTAAGTTCAAACTCAATTCTGTTCCAGCATTTGTTCTCTTTGATACTGGTGCATCTCATTCATTCATATCAAGAGCATTTGTTGAAAGAAATGAACTACCGGTAGAAACTATTGGGTGTCCTATAAAAGTAAGTTCTCCTGGCGAAGAAATGATAGTGAATTCAGGATGTCATGATCTAGTCATAGAGTTTGGGAAGTATAAGTTTCCCGTTAACTTGATAATCGTAAACTCCCAAGGATTGGATGTTATTTTGGGAATGGACTGGATGACTATGCACAAGGGAGTGATAGATTGTGCAAATCATATTGTCTCACTCACAACTCCAGAAAATAAGAGGATCAGATTCAAGACCAACTTTAAGGCAAAAAGGAGTAAGCTAAATTCTCTTAAGGGGGTTATCATAGATAGTGTGCCAATTGTGAGTGAATATCCGGATGTGTTTCCGGAAGAATTACCGGGAATGCCACCAGACAGAGATGTGGAATTTCTTATTGACTTGCTACCAAGATCTGGACCAATAGCAAAGAGACCGTACAAGATGTCAGTTGATGAGTTGAAAGAACTCAAGAAGCAACTTAGAGAACAATTGCAGAAAGTTTTTATACAACCAAGTTCTTCATCTTGGGGAGCACCAGTTTTGTTTGTGGAAAAGAAAGATAGAAGTCAAAGGTTATGCATAGATTACCGTTCACTCAATGAGGTGACTATCAAGAACAAGTACCCTTTGCCTAGAATCAATGACTTGTTTGATCAGTTAGAAGGAGTTTGTGTGTTCTCAAAGATTGATCTCCGGTCGGGTTATTTCCAACTTAAAATAAGGGAACAAGACATACCTAAGAAAGCTTTTACCACAAGGTATGGATTGTATGAGTATACCGTGATGCCATTTGGTTTGACCAATGCACCAGCATACTTCATGGATATGATGAACAAGGTGTTCATGGAGTTCCTTGACAAGTTTGTTGTCGTATTCATCGATGACATTTTGATCTACTCCAAGAGCAAAGAAGAGCATGAAGGACATCTACGATTGATACTCGAGAAGCTTAGAGAACATAAGCTGTATGCCAAGTTCAGCAAGTGTGAATTTTGGTTAAATGAAGTTGGTTTTCTTGGACACGTTGTGTCAAGAGATGGTGTAGCAGTTGATCCTGCTAAAGTTTCAACTGCGACTGAATGGGAATCACCTAAGTCAGTAAAAGAAGTTCGTAGTTTCCTTGGCTTGGCAGGATACTACAGAAGGTTTTGGAGAATTTCTCCAAAGTAGCTAAGCCTATGACTGAATTGCTAAAGAAAGACAAGAAATTTGCTTGGTCTGAAGGTTGTGAACTTAGCTTTCAAGAATTGAAGAAGAGACTAGTGACAGCACCAGTCTTATGTTTGCCGGATTTAGAGAAAGACTTCCAAGTGTATTGTGATGCATCTCATCATGGATTAGGTGCCGTACTTATGCAGGAAGGGAAAGTTGTGGCCTATGCCTCGAGACAACTCAAAACTCATGAAGTAAACTACCCTACTCATGATTTAGAGTTAGCCTCTGTTGTCCATGCACTCAAAACATGGAGACACTATCTTTTGGGAAAGCGATGTGAAGTGTTCACAGATCACAAAAGTTTGAAGTATATCTTCACCCAGAAAGAAATTAACATGAGACAAAGAAGATGGCTAGAACTCATCAAGGACTATGACTTGAGTTTGCAATACCACCCCGGTAAAGCAAATGTTGTAGCGGATGCTCTAAGCCGTAAGGTTTTTGTGAATGGCCTTACTAAAGGAGAATTGCTAGATGATCTGTGTGCCCAATTTAGAAATCTCAGATTGGAGATTGTACCTGAAGGACATATCATGTCTTTGGATGTTCAACCCACTTTGTTGGACAAGATCAAAGAAGCCTAGAAGACTGATAAGGAAATTGAAGAGATTAAGGAAAGGATTGGCAAGGGAAAAGCCAAAGGATTCCATGAAGACGAACAGGGTACTTTATGGCATGGAAAACGTATCTGTGTTCCACAAGATCCGGAGCTTCGGAAACTGATTTTACAAGAAGCACACAACTCGCCGTATTCCATTCATCCGGGTAACACCAAAATGTACATGGATATGAAGGAAAGATTTTGGTGGAATAATCTCAAGAAAGACATCGCCGAACATATTGCTTTGTGTGATGTATGTAGTAGAGTGAAAGCGGAACATCAGAAACCAGCAGGATTATTATAACCACTACCTATTCCTGATTGGAAGTGGGACAAGATTGGTATGGATTTCATTACCGGATTACCAAGGACCAGGTCAGGATATGATTCTATTTGGGTAGTAGTGGATCGCCTAACTAAAGTGGCTCATTTCATACCCGTGAAGACAACCTACACTAGTGCTAAGTTGGCCAAGATATATATGAGTATAATTGTGTGTCTACATGGAGTACCCAAGAATATTATGTCTGATAGGGGAACTCAATTCACTTCTCATTTTTGTAGGCAACTACATGAGTCATTGGGAACGAGGTTAGAATTCAGTACTGCATTTCATCCTCAGACTGATGGACAGACAGAAAGAACTAATCAGATTCTTAAAGATATGTTGAGAGCGTGTGCTCTAGACTATGGAGCCAGTTGGGATGAAAGTCTGCCTTATGCAGAATTTTCTTACAACAACAGCTATCAAGCCAGTATTGAGATGGCACCATTTGAGTTTCTCTATGGGAGAAAGTGTACCACCCATTGCTATGGAATGGTGTGGGAGAAAGAAGTTTGTTCGGACCAGAACTTATCAAAGAGTCTGAAGAGAAAGTCAAGCTGGTTAAGGATAGGTTGAAGATAGCACAGTCCCGACAAAAGAGCTACGCAGATCCTAAGCGTAGAGAACTCACCTATGAAGTAGGTGATAGAGCTTATCTTAGAGTGTCACCACTTCGTGGAGTGAAGAGATTTGGTGTCAAAGGTAAATTGGCCCCAAGATATGTTGGACCATTCAAGATTCTGAGTCGTAAAGGAGAAGTCGCTTATGAGATAGAATTGCCAGAGTTTTTGTCTGCTGTTCATAATGTGTTCCATGTGAGTCAACTTAAGAAATGTCATCCAGAAATGGAAGAGACTTCTTTGAAGGATACCATACCTTTGGAAGAGATTCAATTGGAGAGTGATCTCACCTATGAGGAGAAACCAATCAAGATTCTTCAAACTGCAGAAAGAGTTACTCGGACTAAAACTATCAAATTCTGCAAAGTTCAGTGGAACCACCATTCCGAAGAGGAAGCAACATGGGAAAGAGAAGATGATCTTCAGAAAGACCACCCTCACCTATTTGCTAGTCAATCCGAATATCGAGGGCGAGATTCACCTTAAGGGGGTTAGATTTGTAACATCCCTAAAATCATGTTTCAAAACTCATGCATATCATCCATGCATCCATGATCATGTAGAGTTCATTTCAAAAAATCAATTCAAAAACAGGAGCATATGAGCTCATTATTGTATGTGATCAGCATTAAATTAAATGCTACTCTCCAATGAGAGATTGTTGTTCATGAATCAAACCTTGTTACTCTCAGATTGTTTTGCTTGATTGCTAGATCATAAACCAAAATTTACAAAACAAATATGGATTTTGAAACCAAATTCAAAACTTGATCAAACCAAGTGCAATGTCACTGTTTATTTTATTTGATCAAAGAACCAAGCTTGTACAGAGAGACCACATGTTTTTATGCCCAGAAATATGAATGTTGCACTCTAAAAAAATCCTGAAAAGGTTTGAATTCAAATAGCTTTTGAAATCATTTGAAAATGATTTCTGAAAATGCAAACAGAAATAGAAAAGGAATAAAGAAATAGGAAAAGGCCAGCGCCAGATATTTGGCCCAATAGAGAAACCAGGCCACTAAGCCCACCCGGGGTTTTCCCCCTCTCTCTCTCATGCCCACCCACTCGACCCCGCGCTCACTGATCAGTGGCCCCATCGCCACGTCGTCATCGTCTTCCCCAAATCCCGCGCGAGGAACACGTCGCCGCCCGTTTCTTCCCCGCCTCTGCCGCGAATTGAAATCCTTTAATTGGCGATGAATGCGTGTGAGATTCTCGCCCCTGCTTCGGCTATAAGACCCCCTCCCCTCGCTGCTCTTTTCCCCTCACTCAGCACAGACACCACGCCACGAGGCTGCCTGTAATCGCGCCCACACGGCCGTAGCACCGACGACCTCCGGCGACCAATCCCGGTGAGCTCCGTGCGCGCCTTCCTCTCTGGTTCACGCGAACTGCTTTGCAACCTTCTTGCGCTCCTTCTGACATCTTTATTCGTCCTGTACTGCCCCAGGTCGCCGACTCCAACGAGCACCGCAAGTTCCCGACGCCGTCTCCAACTCCGGCAAGTAAATTCGGTGAGAATCGACCGCCCCGTGCCTTTCCTTTGACACTATCCTGTTCGCCTGATCGATGCGCACCCACTGATGCCCTCCGTTTGTGTTAGGGCGGATCAGAACGTCGTCAACGTCGCTGTCCACCCAAGCCCGACGCTGTTCTCTACTCCGACGAGCTTCCACGGCCACTGCAGCACGCCCCTTCGCCAACCGAGCACGCGTTGAGCATCTCCTCGTCGCAGCAAATCTGGTGAGCATCCTCCCACCTCCCTGGGCGACCTAGTTCGCCGGCTCCGCCACTGACAGAGCACGCCGCCGCCTATCGCTGCCGCTAGCGCCGCCACTTGTTGGTCAGATGATTAGGGCCGTTAGATTTAGATCCAGTGGATGCGATAGATCGTAGTCGAAGGGGTAAGTTTAGATCTGAGCCGCGCGATTAAGTTAGATCCAACGGCTCAGAAGCGTGATCCGGCGCGAAGCGGTACCAGCCAGTTAGAAGCCGCCGCGTGGCACAAGTTTCGTTTTAAAATTTTGAATTAGATCTATTAGATGTTTGATTTTGTTTTAATCATAACTTTTGATTCCCACGTCCAAATTTGACAAATTTTATATCAATGGAATCAGGAGAGAAATACCTTTCCATATATGCAATGTGTTTAGTGTTTTGTTTCTGCTAAAATGGTTATTTTTACAGAAACATGTGTAGGCCTATTTTGTGTATATTAATTATTTGAGAAATTTTTTAATGATCAAATAAAGTTTGTTTGGAAAGTTTAAAACTTGTTTATGAATTAGTACTGTGCACTTGTCTTGTTGAGTATAGAAAATCATCACATATCATTTTGCATGCATCCATATATTTTTGCTTGTATTTATTTTGTATGTGATTTGGTGCTATCATTTTATGTGTAGATTTTGGTGCAAATAGTGATTGTGATTGTGAGGATTGTAGCTACTCTCCAAACTACCAAGGCAAGTGGTACTTCATGATTTTATTCCTATGTTTTTCAAATATGCATTAGAAATATTTTTGCTAGACTTGCATGGATAAATTTTGGTCCTTATATGCTATGCTTGGGAAATCCTAGTAGTTGTAGAATTGCTAGAAATTTCTAAGTTAAGATGTTTTATCTATGCCATGCTTAGCCTAGCTAGTAGCAACCAAGGGTGTTAACATATTCATGCTATGTTAAAATATTTCTAAGTCTTTGTACTTGTGTTTTGCTTAATAAAACAACTAAGTGAATGAAACACCTGGGTGGAATGGAAGGAATGGTTTATGTTGAGTGGTTACACAAGGCCCATTTCTATGGTTTACCTTGTGTATCTCACTTGTGGAAAGCCACCCAGGAACAAAGGGATTTGAGAGGCCAAATGTTAAGAAGCTTCTAGTGCAGCCACTTGGCAATATGGGCTCTGCCTGGATCATATAGGTTGCAAGAACTTAGCCATTTGGGCAGTTGGTGGTAGTGGGATGATAGGTTGGAACGCGTCCATTTGGTCTAAGGGAAGGCTTCTGAAGGGTCCTGTCTTGGTGAAAATCAAGTCTTGTGGGGAAAGTGCACAACCTCTGCAGATGGAAGAATCTAAGTACTTAGCCATGTCCCTGGTATTGGACAATTTGAGCATCAAGACATGGAAGCTATCAAGAATCTCCTCATCCCAATTTCTAAGTAAAACTTGTGGTTGAACAAGGGTGAAGGACCCCAATGTCTATTGGTGGTTCCTTGGGAAAAGTTTTGACAAAGAAAAACTTAGTGTTTTCAACTGATAGGCAAAACTTATTTTGAACAAAGCAAGCCTAAGCTACACTTAGCCACAATGCATATAGTATTTAGTCCACCAATAATCTACTAAGGTATCACTTGCCAATACTATTCCAATGTATTGACCCACTGTGGCTGTAACTTGTGATGTTGCAGGATATTCTGATGATGATTAGGAGTCATGAGTCTACACTCAACATGCTTGCCTGTGGCACATGAAGATGAAGACTTATTTATCTTATTATATATTTGAACTCTTGTATTAGGCCTGTGGCCATGGAGTTGTAAAAGACTAAGTTTGCCTCTGGAATGATATGTAATAATGACCTTTGTATCTGTGTACTTCATCTTAAACTGTGGATGCTAGCATTGATCTAGGGACTAGCATTGCAATCATAGGGATCCTTTCCTTTACAAAGGAGGGATCTTACAGCCCCTATCATAAGCATCTTGAAGTGATTAAGGTTAAAGTGAACAAAGATGGAGTATATGCTTGACGAAGTAGAAGTTGGCAATCTCAAGTTCCTTGAATACGAGGGCCACACCTCATGCTACTCAACTTTAG
Organism: Avena insularis; assembly: GCA_023614405.1. NCBI lineage: Eukaryota > Viridiplantae > Streptophyta > Magnoliopsida > Poales > Poaceae > Avena > Avena insularis. The sequence continues at coordinate 432,738,540 of CM042697.1, read as the reverse complement.
TCACCTGTAAGTTCTTGTCATTGTAAGTATTTGCATATCATAGAGAACTGCCAACGGGGCACCCCTTGCACATGGTACAGGAGCTTTCCCATAACCAAAATGAAAAGGCAAGCAGACAATGAGCATCTCATCAATCTTTTTATTTACCATATGCATAGCTTTTTATTGAGGATGCTTCATAGATAGCTCACTATGGTGATGCTGGAAATTTCCACCATGATTAAGCATGGCTTAGGCTAGCGGCCCAGGCGTTTCTCTAACACAGAATACAAACTCCATGGACTTACAAGTTCCCTCTTTATTTCACACCGGTGACATCCATAGACAAAAGAGCATGATATCAACTGAGTACAAAGTACAAGTGCAATGTTGAAAACGTTCCCCGTGACAGCACGGTTCTGCTAATTCCATCGTATAAGTGCAAGAATATACAACATAGATGACACAATGGTTCAAGTTTATTAGGGACAAAGAATAAGTGTGCCATCAAGTTCGTGAGGTCTTTAATCACTAAGTTTTCACATAAAAAATAGTTTTTAATTGGAACATAGCTGAAAACAAGAATATACTTGGAATGGTGTAACACACCATGCATAGGAGTTTATAGTGGACACTTTGGAATAACTTGGTTTCTTGGGAGTTGGAAGCATGAGTAGAACTTACTCATACAAGTGGAGGCTAGCAAAAGACCGGGAGCAACCAAATAAGAGACCAATAATGTCCATAATCATGCAGTGTAACAAAGCATTACTAATCAAAGCATAGAGTGGTACTACAAGTCAAGGACTAAATGATCATAGAGGCTATGGTTACTTGTTCATAGTCATAACATGGTGTGAGCATGTGCCAAGTCAACCCAAGCAAAGCATCAAAGGAGAATACCACAATACTATGCTTTTGCATGCTAAAACAACGCATAATTTCTTCAAGGCACACTAAGCAATCCCAATTGTTTGGAACAAGGCATGCTACAACAATAATCACTAAGCATAAGGTAAAAACAACACCTAGCATGTCATGCTAAAGTCTAAGTCACAGTCAATGCAAGCTCCTCTTGCACTTTCAAGCAAGAACTTACTACTCCTTTCCAACACGAAGCAACTTATTTGCAAAACAACACAACAAGAACGAGGGTCCAAACTACTTTATTCAGGAAAAATAAACATCCTAAGCAAAGCAAACGAAAACTAAGACGCTCCAAGAATAACACAACTTGTGCATGAAACAATAAAAACGAAGTGTCTAGACAGACCTGAGCTTTTTATTGATGAAGAAGGAGATGCCTTGGGCATCCCCAAGCTTTGACTCTTATACCTCTTGGATATTTCTTGGGGTGACACCGGGGTGGCATCCCCAAGCTTGAGCTTTTGTCCATTCATAATCTCATTACATCATTCTCTCTTTACACCTGAAATTTTTCCTTCATACAAAACTTCACACATTCTTCATTAGCAACATTAGTTTATTCAAAAGATATTAGACCTCTGGCAAAGCTTTGGAATAGCAAGGATTTTCACTAAAAACACAAGCTACCGTAGAAACTCCTTCAAAAATCTCAATTCACCTAAAGATAACTCAAAAAGGAATCAATAAGAAGCAAATGCAAATAATGGCAGAAATCTGTCAAAACAGACCAGTAGATAGAAACCGATTTTTTCGAACATCTTATGTTGCTCAAATAAAAACATGTTGAACTAGCGAAAGTTATATAACATACTGGGGGATTTATTCGTAAATTTTGAGCTCAATCCGAGTTACATAGACTCCTCACGATTTTTTTTGGTGGAGGACAAAAATCTGTTTTGGGACAACAACTCCCCAAATCTTCCCTCTTATTAGAGGTCATTCATGGCATAAAAGGCAAACAAAAAGGATAATTAGAGGTCATTACTAAAGTAATAACTTCCAAGACTCAAGTAAACTCTTGGGTTATCTCTCAAAAAGTACTTTTCTTTAACGCCTTTAAGTTAGGCACAAGAAGCAAGAAGAATCAAATATTTTCAAATGAATAAGCATTAACATCAAACCTTGCTTTCAAAGGAGGAGCAAAAAGCAACTTCTCTCTCTTTAGAGGGAAGTGTTCAATACCTTTCTTGAATGGAAAATGATATTTAATGGTGCCTTCTTTCATATCAATGATGGCACCAACTATTCTAAGAAAAGGTCTTCCCAAAGTAATAGGACAAGAAGCATTGTATTCAACATCAACAGGGACACAAGCATTGTTAACCATAATGATAACATCATTAATACTCCCCATGAGTTTCTTCTTAGCATTATCATTGAGTGGGACATCTAAATAACAATCTTCAAATGGTGGCAAATCAAGCATTTCATAAATCTTCCTAGGCATAATAGAGACACTAGAACCAAGATCACATGAAGCTTTGATATCAAAGTCATTCACTTGGACATTAATAGTGGGTTCCCAACTATCTTCTACCTTCCTACGAATAAAAGCTCTGTCTTTTAGCTTCTCTTCCTTAATCTTAATAAGAGCATATGTAATGTGTTTGGTGAAAGCAACATGCATATCACTAGCACCAGGACTTCTAGCAAGCTTTTGCAGGAACATAATTACTTCAGAAATATTGCAACCATCTATATCAAAGTCAAACTTAGCATCACTAGTAGTAGTCTCAATAGGCTTAGGCATAGTAGGAGGAGGAATAGGGACTACTTGTGGTTTAGTGGTGATGGTGCACACACTATTGTTTCTATCAATTTCAGCTTCCCTTTCCCACTTAGCATGAAGTTGAGCTAACAGCCTAACATTTTCATCAATAGTAACTTGTATGGCATGAGCAGTAGAAAAGGTATTTTCCATAGATTCAGGTTTAGCAGCCATTTTATTAATCAAGGAGGACTAAGCTTCAGACAAAGACGATATATTTTTCTCAACAGTTAAAAGTTTTTCCTCTACAGTTTTGTTGAAAGCAGTGAGTCCATGAGTGGGGCAATTCTTAACCAAAGATTTCATTCTTTCCCAAGCTGGAGCAACATGTTCACTATAAAGTTGTTTAAATTTCATAATGTCACTTATCATAGATATAATCTTAGCAGGAGGAGTACTTTCCAATAAAAGCATCTTTACACTTAGTCCAAGAATCAATACTATTTTTAGGCAAGGATAGCAACCATTCTTTATCTTTTCCTCTCAAGGAGAAAGGAAAAAGCTCGAGTTTAATAATATCTCCATCTACATCCTTATACTTTTGCATCTCACAAAGTGCAAAAAAGGTATTGAGATGGGCAGCAGGATCATCAGAACTAGCACCAGAAAATTGCTCTCTCATCACAAGATTCAACAAAGCAGGCTTAATTTCATAAAAGGTAGCATCAGGAGAAGGTGGAGCAATAGGTGTGCTAAGGAAATCATTGCTGTTGGTGCTAGTGAAGTCACACAACTTGGTGTTCTCAGCAGAGTTTATTTTGGCAAAGGTGGGCAAGCCAAAAACAGCAGCAGCAGCTAGAGCAGGAACTAACTTTTTGTGTGTTTTCGAATAAAGAAAGTAAACCAAACTAAACTAATTATTTTGGGTTTTTTAAAAAGAGGCAAACAAAACCAATCAAAAGAAACAAAGCAAACTAAAAACAAAGTAAAGAGAGAGGAAGTGGAGGACTCCCCTAGTGAAGACGTCCTTAGTCTCTCCGGCAACAGCGCCAGAAAGCTTGATGAAGCGCTGAGTTGATGTAGGAGCGCTTCGTTGAGAACCCCAAGAGCAAGGTGTGAAGCAGCACAGGTGCAGGTTTTTCCTCAGTAAGAAACCAAGGTTATCGAACCAGTAGGAGGAAGGAAACGTCAGTAAGAGACCTGCACAACACAACTCAAGACTTTGCCCCAACTAACAGTGAGGTTGTCAATCTCACCGGTTGCTGTAACAAAGGATTAAACGTATTGTGTGGAAGGTAATGGTTTGCAGCAAGTAAACAAGTAACAGTGGAAGATGTATCAATGGTAAAGATTGTACCGGGGTCCATAGTTCACTAGAGGTGCTCTCCTTAGTTAAACAACATGGCATGAAGGGTAAACAAATTATAGCGAGGCAATTGTGAGGCCCAGCAAGGCATAACAATGCAATTACTAGTCAGAAAGATCCTATGAGATTCGATTGGGCAATACAACAAGATACATAGACCCCCATCCAACTTCATCTATGAATAGAAGTCCACCTTCAGGTTATCATCTGAACCCCCTCTAGTATTAAGTTGCAAGCAACAGACAACTGCTTTAAGCAAAGTGTGTAAGGTAAATAGTCCACATGTTCCATGAACAAGAGACCGTTATTTTCTCCCTAGTAGCAACAACACATCTACAACCGAAGAGATTTCTGTCACTTCCCTTGGAAACTAGAGGCATGAACCCACCATCGAGCATAAATACCCCCTCTTGGAGTCACTAGCAACTACTTGGCCAAGATAGCTACTAACAACGGAGAGCATGCAAGATCACAAACAACACAGACATTATAGAATCATAAAGACAAAACCATTAATCAAACCAACATAATAATCTCAATATCCATCGGATCCCCGCAAACACAACATGCATGATTACAAATAGATTAGATCTTGATCAACGGAGCTCACAAGATCTATACATGAAAGCACAAGGAGGAGATACAACCATCTAGCTACTACATGGACCCATAGTCCAAGGTGGAATACTCATGCATCATACCGGAGAGAAGGCCTCCGGGATGATCTCCCCTCTGGCAGGGTGCCGGAAAGAACTTCATATTCCCCCGTTCTAGGGACGACGATGACGGTGTCTGCATAAGGTTTCGTGGAATATTGATCAGATACTTAGGGTTTCTGCATCGGGGGCTTCTTATAGGCGAAGAGGGAGACCGAGGCGGTGTCCAGGGGCTCCACACTCTGCCTAGGCACGGGGCAGGTCCCACCCGCGCCTAGGGGGGTGTGGCTGCCCTGGCACGCCTCTCCATCTCCCCTCTGGACTTCTTGTTCCCCATGGAAAGTTATTGACTTTGATGTTTGTCCCGTCCAATTCCAAGAATATTTCCTTACTAGCTTTTCTGGAACCAAAAACAGCAGAAAACAGACAACTAACACTATGGCAACTTGTTAATAGGTTAGTACCAGAAAACATGTAAAAATCACCTCAAAGTGTAGACAAAGCAAAGCAAAGTAGATACTAAACAAGCATGGAGCATCAAAAATTGTAGATACGTTTCCGACGTATCAGTAATCTTTAAGTGTAATAAACATTTCAGCTACATGAAATATTCATCCTTATCATGGAACTATTCATGATTAAGCTACTTTATCTTATAACGGTGAATCACAAGTATAATGTTGCTCTCCAAAACCTTTTGGAGGATTAGGACAACCAGCGTCTCCAATCTTTAATTGTCATCAAATATGAGAACATGACTTTTTCCATATTATACTCTATCATGTTGCAACCAAAACTTCGTTGCAGATATCATAATATCTTTCACACATGATGGTTTCTGAAACAATTCTATCAGTTCTCCGATAACCTTGATATTAAAACAATCTTTTGAATATCAAGAATCATGGAGACGAACATGATACTTATATACTAATACATGAATTGTTACTCTTGATTTAATACAACCTATTGAACTTCATGGAGTAACCGGAACTTACTAAAAGTTTGCAATAGGGCCTTTTAAACTTTAGATTAACACTTCAAAACAATAAGATACCAATTCGTAAAGTAATTAACCAGAATTCTATAGTTCTATTATCTCAATTATGACTAAGCACAAGGTGGTAAACATATGCCAATGACTACAACAACTATGCAAATTCACTTTGATTTAATTTATGATAAATAGTGTTCAACTTTTAATCATATTGCTGTTGAACTCCCACTCAAAACAATATCCCTCACATTGTTTTAGTGATTACATGAACCAAATCCACTGCACCAAGTCCGATCATCACGAGAGATGATGTAGCTTCAAAGGCGAACAATCAACATGTTCATCATATCATCTATATGACTCATGCTTTACCTTTCGGTATTCTGTGTTCCAATACCATGTATGTACATGCTAGGCTCGTCAAGATTAAACCTTAGTTTCCGCATGAGTAAATCTGGCTTGCTCCCGTTGTATACACTCGCAGAATCTAACACACCCGATCATAACGTGGTGCTTTGAAACAACGATTCTTGGCAACGGTGCCTAATAAGGATGAACACTTTACAACTTGATATTTGTGAGAGGGATCATCTTACATTGCTAATGTCGTGTTCTAAGCAATACAAGATGCATAAAAGGATTAACATCACATGCAATTCATAATATGTGATATGATATGGCCTTTCTTCTTGTGCTTCCAATCTCCATCTTCAAGCACGAACATGATCTCCATCATCACCGGTGTGGCATCAAGGTCAATGGCGCTGCTCCATGGTTGCCGTCCACCAGCATCAATTATTACAACTACTTTGAATAATAGACACGGAGGTCTTAACGAAATTAAAAACAACCATAAGGCTCCTGCCGGTTGTCAACTTACAATAAGGATCAAAGCATACATCATATATGATCACAATCATGGCCATATCACATCACAGCACACACCTACAAAACAAAGTTAGACGCCTCTAATTTTCTTTGCATGTTTTACGTGGTTTGGGGCTTTCAATAAGTGTCGTTCTAACTTACGAACAAGAACCACAACATTTATACTTGTAGATGGAGTGTCCCAACCTTTATTTATTATAAGGTGGAGTCCCCTGTGTTTACAATGCTAGTCCCTGGATCAATAGCTAGCATCCACAGTTAAGATGTAATATCAAGAAACAAAGGTCATAATACAACTTTATAACCAGGAATAACATAATTTTATTACATCTTACATAGCTCATTTGGCTATTACATTACATTGCAGCAGAATATCTATAAGCATGGGGTCCTTCATATTCAAAGTGCCACAGGCAGACATGTTGGTTGTAGACTTGTAATCCTAATCAATCAACTTCACTAATATCAATCAAACCTGCAACATAACAAGTTACAGCCACAAGGGTCAATACATTTGAATTATATTGGCAAGTGATACTATGGTAGTATAGTGGAGTCTATCATCTATATGCATTTGGCTAAGTGGAGTTGAGGCTTGCATTGCTCAAAATAGATTTTTCCTTATCATTTTGAAAACACTAAGTTTTAGCCTGACAAAATCATTTTTTCTCAATCAAAGATTGAAGATTCTTTAACCATTGTTCAAACCACAAGTTTTTTTAACTTAGAAATTTGAATGATGAGATTCTTGATTGCTTCCATGTCTTGATGCTCAAATTGTCCTTTACCAGGGACATGGCTAAGTACTTAGATTTTACACTCTGAAGAGGTGGTGCACTTTCCCCACAAGACTTGGTTTCCCAAGACAAGATCTTTTAGAAGCCTTCCCTTAGACCAAAATGGACGCGCTCCAACCTATCAAACTCTACCACCAACTGTCCATATGGCTAAGTTCTTGCAACCTATATGATCCAGGCAGAGCCCATAATGCCAAGTGGTTGCACTTGAAGCTTCTCAACATTTGACATCTCAAATCTCTTTGTTCCTGGGTGGCCATCCACAAGTGAGATACACAAGGTAAACCATAGACATGGGCCTTGTGAACCACTCAACCAAAATCCACCAAGCAATTACCATTCCACCCAGGTGATTCATTAACTTAGTTGTTTTATTAAACAAAAACACATGTCCTCAGACTTAGAAATTTTTCATAGTATGGATATATATTCCACCCTTGTTTTCTATTAGCTAGGCTAAGCTTGATAGTAGTAGGAATCTTAACTTAGGAAAATTTCTACTAAGGTTTCCTCTACTAGGTTTTCCTATAGCAAGGTTTATACTTAGCAAAAATTCCATGCAAGTTTTACTTAGAGAAAATCACTAATGCATAGTGAAAGTAATGGGACAAAAGTATGAGCATCACTTGCCTTTTTGGTAGAGGGTATAAGTTCACTCCTTGTCCTTGCAACAATCACACTCTTCAAGTCACTACAAATCAATCAAGCAAGGCACAATCACAATCTACCAATCAAGCAAAACATCACATAAAATAATAAAACAAACAACACATGCAAGCATGCAAAAGGGTTGTTTTATTTGTAAAAATGATTTCTAATGGGTCATAACATTTGAAAGCACCTAATGGTCATTTTGTAAAGTGGCAAAGTCATTTGCAAAAAGGTTTCACTTCATAAACCATTTTCAAAACAAAGTATCATTTTATGTGGTGTAGAAATATTTTTACTAAGGCATTAATCTATAGGGTTCACCCAATATGTTTTCAAACCATAAATCTTGGTGTTTGGGTCAGAGAGTTTAAAACAAAACATTTCCCAAAAGTTTTCCTCCAAAACCATTTTTAATAAATAAACTATATTTTTATTTGTCTAGAAATGGTTTTAAATCAAAGAATCATTCTTTTGTTTCACCAAATACATTTTTGAATCCACAAAGTGTTTCCTATGGTCTGTAGGTTCAAATCACACCATTTGCAAAAGATTTTATCCCCAAAATCATTTTTGAATAATTTTTACAATCTAAACAAGCATACAAATGTTTCTGCAAAAACAAACATTTTAACCGAAACTTTTTACTAAACAAATGGCATGATTGGCTAGGGCTTGTCTTGCTGATTCAATTGGTATAAAATTTGTAAAATTTGGACGTGTGGTTTAAAAGTTGTGCAATTTACAAAATTGGAACCCTAATAGATCAATTCTGTCTTTTAAATCAACTACAGACCACGTGTCTATCTCTGATTGGACGAAAACGGTTCGCACGGATCGGTCGGCGTGGAGCGTTAGATCTAACTGAAAACGTGCGGCACAGATGGTTGCGTACCCTTCGGATTTTAAGTGGTCCTATCTAGGCCTCAGGATCAAGATCCAACGGTCCTAGTCTAATGACCTAGAAGCGGCGCCCGGACTCGGCATGGCCTTGGCGACAACCGATGGCGTCGCCAGCGTTGCAGGAGGCGAGAAGGAGGGAGAGGGTGCTCACCTGGTTCGCTGAATGATGCTGATGCTCAACGTGCTCTCGGGGAAGCAGGGGGCATACGAGGGTAGTGATAATTTCTCGCCGGAGTTCCTTCTGGCGACGGCGTGCTCTGGTGCTGTCGGAGACGATCCTACAAGGTGCGACAGGACGCGAAACAGGGGACATTAGAAGCGCGAAGGAACGCAGGGTGTAGTGGTGTCCTCTAGAGAAAGGGGGAAGGACGGGGCTGACGGGGAGGGTCACCGGAGCTGATGTAGTTGGGCGGTGGCGCTCAGTCGAAGACGTTGCCGAGCTTGCAGGGCACTCGCGGCCGAGCTGAGGCCACAGAGAGATGCGCAAGGGTCTGGGGAACTTTCCTGCATGCTCGGATGGGCAAGGGGTGGCGCGAGGTCGCCGGAATCGGCAGGGTAAGCCGTCGGTGGCAGTGAGGTTCGGAGAATAATCAGGGCGGCCTGGGGGCGTGTTGAGGTGGGGCGACAGAGGGGAACGAGAGAGGAGATGCTGGAGTTTTAACGTGCGTGGTCAAGGGGCTGATTCAACGCGTGGTTAAGACGTATTACGCCGGATTTATTCCGTCTGCAACGGTCGGCGAGGGGGAAGGCGTAGTCCGCGGGTGCGGAAGAAGAGAACGTGGCTGTGGGGCCTAGTGTCAGCGAGAAAAGGAGTGAGGGGGAGGGTCCATTCGTCAGTGTCTTCACGGGTTGCTTCGAAGAAGAAAACGAAGGGAAGCGAAACAGTGGGCTTGCTGGAACATTTTGGCTACTTGTTGTTTCATATTTTTTTCTTCCTGGATGTTTTTCCTTTTTCCAAATCAAATTCTGTTTTGAATTTCAAACAATAATTCAAACATTCAAACACTTCCAAACTTGTATTGAGTTTTGGTTCTGTTTGACAACATAAACCAAAGTCCCAAAAATAATTTTTATTCTTTTTAGGATCTATTAATAATTAAATAAAATAGACCTTTAATTATTAATTCAAATAGGTTTTGATTTATTTAATAAAATCTCCATTTGAAAACTAAATAATATCAAAACCAAATCAATAGGTTTTATTTGAAAATATAAGATACTTGGAAAGCTTGTTTAAAATAAAATAACATTTTATTTTTAGGGTCCATTAATAATTAAATAAAATGGACCTTGGTTATTAAATCAAATAGGATTTGTTTCATTTAAAATCTTTATTTGAAATCTAAATAAAACCAAAACACTTCAGTAGGTTTTATTTGAGAATATAAAATACTTGGAAAACTTATTTGAAATAAATAAGTTTTTGTGTTTATTTAAAATGGGAAAAGCCTTTACTTAAATAAAATTGGATATTAAATCCTTATTATTTTATTTAAATAAACCTTTACTATTTTTATCAAAACAAAACATTTTATTTCAAAAACTTGGCCAAGGTTTAATTTTGCTCTATAAAATAATCTTTATTTATAATCCACCTTTTCTTTTGAAAACCAAATCCTTTTATTAAAAGATCGAAAATAGTAATTTTAAATATTTTTAAGTTTTATTGTTTATTTAATTTTTTTTAAAATTCCTTTAGGATTTTATTTGATCCAAATAGATTTGAAGGTTTCCAATTGGATTCAAAAAGTTTCTTCTCACCCTGAAAATCAACAAAGTTTTATTTTATTCCTTTATTTTTCACATTACAAGATTTGGAAAATCTTGGGATGTGACAATACTAGTATTGTCAATCACCCGTTGTAAATTGAATCTTCACTATGTTGGGAGAAACAGGCACCCGCAAAGATACTTATGCAATACAAGTTGCATGTCAAGCATGGAGCAAGTCTCATGAACAGTGTCATGTAAGGTTAGCCTGGGCCGCTTCATCCCATCATCCCGCAAGATGCAAAGTACACAAGAAGAGATCGACAACAAAAGCATCAATGCCCACAATGACCATTGTGTTCTACTCGTGCAACATATCTACATATAGACATGGCTCTGATACCACTGTAGGGGTTTGTAGCATGGAAAACAAAAAATTTCTATCACATGAACACACACAAGCCAAGATCTATCTACTAGATTGTAGCAGCAATTTGATAGAGTACTAACCCTCTAAGATCCAAAGCGGTTAACGAGAGCAGATTCTCGTGGGTGATGTAGTCGTACACTTGCTGATCTCAAGATCGCGTAGATGATCCTTCCGGCGCTGCGTTCCAGCAGCGCTTCCGCAGTCGGTCACACGTTCGATACTCGATGAAGACCTTCCTTTCCCTTGTTCCAGCAGGCAGCAGAGTTTGTAGTTCTCCCCTCGTGATTTCGGCAGCACGACGGTGTGGTGTCGGAAGTAGAGGGAAGATCCCACATGGCTTCACCTAAGCCGGAGCGGGTTATGGTGGAGAATTAGGGTTTCCGGTGATCTAGGTTTTAGAGGGCCGGAGAGGAGGAGGTGGAGTCGGTGGCGGCTAGGGCGGCGGCGACAAACCGACAGCAACACTGGGCGGTGGCTGGCGGCGGCAGCGGTGCTGGGCGGCTGCGGCGGCGCGGTGGTGGTGTGGGGAGGGGCTGGTGTTGTGTCTCTTGGGGCACCCTCCCCTCTATTTATGAGAGGGAGGGCAGCTTGGGAGAGGGGAGTTCGAATCCTTCCCCAACTCCCTCTCCTAGTTGGTTTATGGTGGAGGGAAAGAAGGATTCTTTCCTTCCTCCACTAGGATACATTGTCCCAGTTTGACTTTTCAAACTTGCCTTTTGACTTTCAATTTGTAGCTCAATTTCTTTCCTACAAATTCCCAACCAAGTGAACTAGGACATGATGCAATCATGCCACTTATTCATGATACATTCATGAACCCTTCCCTTTCCAGTCCGGTGAACCTTCTAGACCGTTCTAGAACCTTCCGATGAAAACACCAAAATTATTCCTGAACTCCGGAATTAGACTTTCCTTATATGAATCTTATTCTCCGGATCATTTCGGATCTCCTCGTGATATCCCGGATCCCATCCAAGACTCTGAACAACATTTGGTCTCCCTACTTACATTCTATATCTACTAAACAACATCGAATCCTTAAGTGTGTCTCCCTACGGTTCGTGAATTATGTAGACATGACCGAGACTCTTCTCCGATCAATAACCAATAGAGGAATCTGGAAATTCATATGGTTCCCACATATTTCTACGATTACTTTGCGATCGAATGAACCATTTACATATGATACAAATTTCCCTTTGTCTCATGATATTTTACTTATCCGAGGTCTGATTGTCGGTATCTTTGCATACTGATGGCGTGTACCCAGTGTTGTCATGGGACGCTTCATTGGAAACCTCAAGAGCAAGGTTTGAAGAGCACAACAACAAGTTTCCCTCAATAGAGACTGAGGTTATCGAACCATAAGGAGGAAGGAAATGTCACACAGGTGTTGCAAGAAACACGGAGACATGCACAACACAAACTCAAGACTTTTCCCCAACGAATAAGTGAGGTTGTCAAGCTCACCGGTTTGCTTTAACAAAGGATTAAATGTATGGTGTGGAAGGTAATGGTTTGCAGCAAGTAAACAAGTAACAGTGGAAGATGTATCAATGGTAAAGATTGGACCGGGGTCCATAGTTCGCTAGAGGTGCTCTCCTTAGATAAACAACATGGCATGAAGGGTAAACAAATTACAGCAGGGCAATTGACAGGAACTGAGATAGGCATAACAATGCAATACCAGACAAAAAGATCCTATGAGATTCGATTGGGCAATACAACAATATACATAGACCGCCATCCAACTGCATCTATGACTAGAAGTCCACCTTCAGGTTATCATCCGAATCCCCTCTAGTATTAAGTTGAAAGCAACAGACAACTGCTTTAAGCAAAGTGTGTAAGGTAAACAATCAACTTGTTCTATGAACCAGAGACCGTTGTTTTCTCCCTAGTGGCAACAACACATCTACAACCGAAGAGATTTCTGTCACTTACCTTGGAAACTAGAGGCATGAACCCACTATCCAGCATAAATACCCCCTCTTGGAGTCACTAGCAACTACTCGGCGAAGATAGCTACTAACAACGGAGAGCATGCAAGATCACAAACAACACAGACATGATAGAATCATCAAGACAAAACCATTAATCAATCTGACATAGTGTAACATCGCAAAAATATTAAACTTAAATCATCAAACACTAATCATCAAAATTTAGAGTTAACAAAAACTTTGCTAAATAAAACTTTGAAGACATGCATATGTGTATGCATGGATTTTGAAATTCTTTGGAACCACCTTGTTTGTATGTTTCCTTGCTTGTAAAATGTTTCTTAGGTGAAATAAACATCATCTAAACATTTCCCAAACTTTTCCTAAAGACAAATAAATCAAAACCAATAAAATAAAGGAATGGTAATTTTGACCAATTTAACTCCCATGCCTACTTTGGCTATCTCAAACTTTCAGAACCTAATGGAAACTTTTCTGGATCTTTGCACCCCTTGAATGTAATCATAACAAGGTATCAAGGCCCACTTTATGATCATCCAGAAACTTTCAAATGCATAGTTTAAATGACAATTCAAAATTGAATCTTTATCATATGGGAAGATCCCACTTTTTCAAAAACTACTCAAACAAGCTCAACTTTCAAAACCCAAGCATCTGCAGACTCACTAGCACCAATCTAGCAAACCCACCAAAAATCTTTTCAAAATTCAAAACTTGATTTCATGCGGCCATTTCATCAAACAGGTTGCAGACACAAATCATACAAAATCTAAACACTATTTGGAGCAGTGATTTGAGCCTAAATTGTCCCCTCTTTGGCTCACAACCATCTCAGTAGATCATCTAGCTAACTAAACCAAGCACTAGCACCACTGTGAGCTTGCCATTGTCATCAATGGTGAACAGCCGAGCACACCCTTGCCACTCACTGTCCCAGCCGAGCAGCAGCAAGCCTAGCCAGCATGTCTGGGAGGCAGCCCACCGTCCACCGCCACTCACTGTCCCAGCCGCGAGCGTTGCCAAGCCCTGGACCACACGCACGGACCGCGCCCAGACCGCCAGCGACCATGCCGAGCATGCGCCAGAGCGCCACCCTCGACCAAAGCCCACAGACCGCGCGCCGCCCTCACAACGTGCATACACAATCCCCACCGACCCAGGAGACCACCAGACACCCCCGTTTGCCGCCCCATGCCGCGACCACCGCCGCCGTCAAGACGCCGCACTGCCTTGAGCGCCGCATGTTCAGACCAAGCCGCACCGCCCACGCCGAACCCATGTCGTTGAGCATCGCCAGAACACCGCACCGCTTACCCGCCCATGCCAATAGCCGCTGTAACATCGCCTCGACGAGCTCACAGGCGCGCCCGCCGGGTTCTCGCTCAACTATAAATAGAGGCCACCCCCGCTCGATTTCTTCACACCATCTCACTCCCCTCTCCTCACTGATCGTGCCACACCGTTCCTAGAGCAAGGCGAGCACCACCTCGCCGGAATTTCACCGGAGCCCGCCGCCTCTGGAGAAGAAGGGCGCCATCGATTTCATCCACCCCAGGAGCTGCCGCGACCACCCCTGAGTTTGCCGTCGTCGACTTCGTCGTTCGCCCACCTTGACCCTCTTTGCACCCGGTGAGCCCCGGCACCCCTCCGGCCGCGCTAGGTTTCTTTCTCGCCGGCGTTGCTCAACGTCGACGATGACTCTCAGCCGTTGGATTAGAACTAGATCGAACGATCCACATCGCCCCGTACCGCTTCGCCCCTCCCTGTCTCACTGACGAGTGGGGACACCCACTTAAGCAGCCCGCGGGAGCACTGCGCTTAGCAGCCCGACTTCAAAAATCAACCCAGATCGATCTAGTGCACCAAATTGAATGAAACCAATTTTGTTAGAAAGGTCTGAGAATGCTGAATCCAAGCCTGTTGGATTCAAGTCATTTGGATCTATAGATCACCCATGGTAAAAATAACAAGGCAAAATCTTTTCTGCATTCAAACATTTTTCAAATTTAAACCATAATAGCTTTTGAGTTGATTCCAACTCTCAAAAATCACATTTAACCATACCTTTCAGAATATATAAAAATATATAGGTTTACCTTCAAAAATAATGTTCAAGTAATAAAAGAATGCTACATAGGCATTTCTAGCCACTTTAAATAATTAAAATAAAAGGGTAAAACCTTATTAAATTGTGACACCACTTTAAATCACATTCCCATGGACTAAAATATGTGGTGATGACATGTGTCAACATGATCCCATGTTTGGTTTGGAGAATATTAAATCTTAAGTAGTTTTTCAATGAGTAGAAATTACTTTTCTAAAAATAAAAAGAATTAAACCAAGCTTTAATCTTGTAATGTTAGTGATGATGTTGGATCATCTATAGGACCCTTGTGTGTGATGATTGCAAGTAGTTAAGTATTGTTTGGTGATTGTGTACCTCGTATTTATTCATAGACGATAGTACCGACCAAGGATACAAGGAGGAAGGAGGATTCTACGAAGAAGAAGCCGAGGAGAACTTCAACCACTGCTCTGCTCAAGGCAAGCTTATATTGACACTAATGCAAGCCAATAATTGCAAGCCTAATACTACTAGTGAATGTGCAAGCTAACCCTTGCAAGATACCCTACTGATGCCACAAACCACTACTTGTTACTATGCCCACTATATGCCTTAAGCATATGTGATCATACCCATTTGATAAACCAATCCTAGTTTTACTTGCAAGCTTCTTACTTTATTTCTTTATCAAAGATTACTTAGAGTTTACTTAAGAGATTGGTAGATACTAGAAAGATATGTGAAGGTTGCATAAATAGCATAAAATTTGGCCTAAGCTAGAAACCTTGATATCAGCCTAAGACCTAAGGTTGTACTTAGTTGAAACTCCACTAGTCTACCACCCCTCATTAATGCTTACCCCCACCTGTAGATGCTAGTGCTAAGCATAAAACTTGATCAACTTTAGATGGGAATACTTGGTGGAAAAATGGTTATGAAAACCTTGGAATGATGGATCATTCTATTGAAATGTTTTGGACATGTGTTTCCGAGCACCGGATGATTGGTGATGAAAATGTTGAGGCATGAGCCTTAGCCCTTTATAAAACTGATGGTTGTCTGGATGCGATACCATTCCAATTTTATCGTACAACCACAATACCCGAAGATTGGGTAGGGCTTGACTGGAAACTTATATACCTTAGTATTAGTTCCCTCACGGCCAAGGTCTGAGCTGAGGCTACCTAGTGTAGATTATCCACCTGTGCAGACCCAAGATGATAGTTGGTCATGGTTGGGAGGCCAAACTCACAGGAGAGGTGCTTATACTAGGGCGTGTAATCGAAAGGTTAGGATTGATTATCCGCATACTGAGTATGGTGAATTCAGGATTTGTTCCTGACGGATGTATCGAATGTTGTGGTGAAAGTGTACAATCTCTGCAGAGTGTCAAACTATTCGAATAGCCGCGTCATGATTATGGACGATTAGATGGCCATACTGTTCCCCCGTCAGACTTTTCAAAATGACTTGTGAAATGATTTGAAACTTTGACTTGACCACAACAGAGTTGTGATATGGAATACAAGTTCCCACTTAGGAGTTATAAAGCTGTGACGAGCATTTGTTGCGTCTAAACGTAGTAGAGATAAATCTGGCTTTTGCAAAACAACCCTAGAGCCTAGTGTCCTATTATCCAAAAATCCCCATTACCTGTTAGTATTAGTTTGCGAGTACTTAAAGAGTACTCATGGCTTTGTCCCTGGCTATTCCCATGGCCAGACTATGAAGAGGAGTACCTGGAGGATGGACCCCAGGAAGGTTATGACAACTAGGATCGTCTTCCATCGTCAGCATTGCCTGTGACCCCGAAGATGGAGCTTCACGCCACTTCTATTATTACGTATTCCACGCTTGATGTCAGTAAGAACTGGATCATGAGATCCCTATTTGTGTAAGAACTTATGTATCGTTTGTAATGGATGATGTACTATGGTATCCAATTCTGTTATGTCTCGCAAAAATGGTAATCACAGGATTGCGATGTATGGCATAACAGCATCCGGATTAAAATCCGGGTGTTGACAAGTTGGTATCAGAGCCATCCTGACCATAGGAGACCCTAGTTAGACTAGACGTTTGAACCAAAAACTTAGTTTCAAAACCAAAGAAAACAAATATTTACAAAAACTTATTCTCATTCTTATCCCTTTGAGTCTTTCATAAAAATTCATGTTCCTAAAAAACTCTTGCAAAATACCTAAAATATTGACACACTTGATCACTCTGCTAACCTACTCATCCTCTATTCTTATAGATGGACGTGAAGTGCAGCAAGTTTTACCAACTGGGGAATGGAGGAGACCTTATCTTTGAGAGGGATTTGGACCAGCTTTCGGAACTTGGGCGTCCGCACTTTTGAGTTCTTGAGCTCAGCTCAATGATCAAGGAGGAGAAGATCTGCAGTGGCTAATTGTTGCAAGTCTCAGGAAAGATTGAACCTCCCCTTTGCGGAGAATTCAGTTTACCTTGAGGGAAAACAACTGGCTCGATGGACTTGCCAGAGCCATGCAGGAAGCTCTTTCCCGTCTGTGTGGGCAGAGCATCAATCAGATCAAGGGTACTCACTTTGAGTTTTGCCCAAGGCGTGATGCAAATGGACAACCACTAGAAGACCCATACCACCCCGAGCTGAAGACCCAATTGGACCACCTTAGCTTCATGATGTACGATCGTCATCAGGAGTTGGACAACTGCCGTGACTACTGCAACCACAAGTCTGCCATCATCAAGACAAAGGACCAAACCATCACCATGCTAGCAAAGGATCGCAAGTCCCGCCGCTGTCAGCTCGACAAGAAGGAGCGCATTATTGCCCGTCTTCGCCACCGCATCTCATCTCTGGAGGAGACCATCCACGAGAGAGACATGCAGTTGGAGGAAAGGGAGAATGCCGGAGAGGATCTTCGTGGAGACCCCTACTCCTATCTCAGCGATGATGATGATTTTCTGGAAGATCAGGCTATGGATTTCTTCACCGATGAGGATGATTTCGCCTTCATCGATGATGATGAAGATGACGAAGCCACAGATTCCGAGGAGTAGTAGAACTTGGGCACTAGCGTAGTGAATAGTATTCGGTCCACTATATCGTAGTTCTCAGAATGGTTCTTAAACCATCTGCTTTTCTTTGTTGTGGTGTGTGTTGTATCGGGTGCTATGAATGAAAAAATGAAGGGCTATTTGATAAAATGCCCCACTTTACTTTGCCATTTGCTTCAAACGACACGTTTACTTTGTCATGGACAAAATGCCCTGTTTTACTTGGTCCATTTGCTGAAATGCCCCACTTGAAGTTTAACAGGTTTCTTCCTCTAATCTTAGACCTGCAATGACTGCTTTGCCCATGCCCTGCCATCTCCTCACTCACGGCTGAGCTCGTTTCCTTTCTGCCATTACTCTCAAATTTGAACAGTACACTGAAATCTGAATTTGGTTACACAATCTGCCTACCGAACGAGAGAACCACAAAATCAGAGAAGTATTGAGTACCAGAGGGGTGTAAGCCGGGATGCGCAGCAACAGCCGTCTGTGGTCGCCGTCGAAGTCGCAACACAAGGATGCGGAGATACGTCGCGGCCGAGAGAGCGCAGCAGAGCGGGGCGAGATGGGGCGAGGCGGGACGCGGCGGTGGAGAGACAGTGCGGCGCTGGGCTTTGTCGCAGAATACGGCCGGTTGTCTCCAGCGTCGCCAACCGTCGTCGGTTCAGGTTCTTACGGGAGAGAGAAGGCAGCTATAGAGATGTGTGGCACAGGGACGTCTCACCCAGCTCTAGATAAATCCACTCAAGGGCAAAAGGGTAACTGCATGTTACAGATTAGATTAGATTAGGAGTAGATTGTGTTAATTAGTTGTAAACCACCGTAGTGGGGCATTTCAGCAAATGGGCCAAGTAAAACAGGGCATTTTATCCATGGCAAAGTAAATGTGCCGTTTGGGGCAAATGGCAAAGTAAAGCGGGGCATTTTATCAAATAGACCAAAAATGAAAAAGCAAGTTGCTAGAAAATCTGAGTCAAACTTTAATTTTTTTCAAAGACCCAAAACTTTAGAAATTTCCCCCTTTTCTCATGATCTATCTAAATCTTCAGATGCCACGTGGAGGAAGTGGTTCAACCCCGGACCCGATGTTGCAGATACTGCAACTTCTGACCGTGAAGCTGAAAGAGCGGAACGTCAAGCCAACCTAGCCACCCTTCAGCAGATAGCCTAGCTAGCCCACAACAACCAAGGCCACGGAAATCAGGATAACCATGGATCTAAGCTTAAGAATTTCCAAAATACCAACCCACCTGTTTTCACTAAGTCTGAAGAGCCCCTAGACGCCGATGATTGGCTGCAAACCATGGAGAATAACCTAGAAGTCACCAGAGTGGAAGCCAACGAGAAAGTCCCGTTCGCCACCCACTATCTAGCCGGAGATGCCAGAGCATGGTGGAACAGTGTTCGCGCAATGACCGGAGGCCAGATGATGACCTGGGAGGAATTCAAGGTCAAGTTTAGCAGAACCCATGTGCCACCGGGTTTGATCAAGAGAATGAGAGACGAGTTCAGAGAGCTGAAGCAAGGAAGGATGACTGTAGTGGAATACCGTGATTTTTTTTGTCATTAGCTAGGTATGCCCCGGATGAAATCGACACTAAAGCCAAGAAGAAAGAAAGATTTCTGAATGGTCTGCATGATGAGATGCTGACAGTGTTAGTCAATATCCCCTTTGTGGATATTGAAGCCCTTGTCGACTCAGCTATCCAGATGGAAGGAAAGATCAACCAAGCCAATGAGAACCGCAAGCGTCGCATGATGCATCAACCAGGAACCCATCAGACCCCAAAGTATCGCCCCAACCCATCTCCAGGATTTGCCCCAAGAACCAACAGACCCCCGATGAACCGTCCGACCTATCCCAACCGTGGAAACCCTAGGCCCGGAGGAAATCACAACAACCCCGGCAACTCTAGCAATTTCAATCGTGCCCCACCCAAGTTCAACAACAACAATGTTACCGCCAACACCAACACGCCCGAGGATGGAAGCAATCGTACTGTAGCAACCAAGGACAAGTCGCAAGTGACCTGTTATGACTGTGGAAATAAAGGCCACTATTCCAACGAGTGCCCCAACAAGAAGAATGCTACAACCCCAATACCAATGTCCCAGCTCAGCAGCAGCGTCGTGTTCAGCCAGGAAGAAGATTTGCCCAGAATTCGCTCAAGCATGTGACGTCTTTTTCTCATGCATGCTGAAGAAGCTCAGGAAGCGCCAGACGTTGTGCTGGGTATGTTTTCTGTTAATTCAGTACTTGCACGAGTGTTGTTTGATTCTGGTGCATCGCACTCATTTTTCACCGAAGAATTTGCCTGCACTAGTAAAATTAAACCAACCAAACTGAAGCATGTCATGGTTGTTCAAATTCCCGGATCAACCACCAAGGCTAGGCAAATTTGCAAAGCCGTCCCTATCTGAATCCATGGCATAGATTTTTATGCAAATCCGATAGTACTTGGAACTAAAGGTTTGTAAGTAGTACTAGGAATGGATTGGATGTCCAAACATAAAGGATTGATTGACTGTGCTAAGAAAGCCATAACCATGACCGAGACAATGGAATATCGATCGAGCATATATCGAAACCTTACCTCGTCAATTCAAATGCAACAAGAGTATAGCCCAACCTACCATTGACCAAGTACGGATAGTGCATGAATACCCGATGTATTTCGGATGTTTTGCCGGTATGCCCCTAGATCGGGATATCGAGTTTATCATCGAACTAATCCCGGAACAGGACCCATAGCCGGAGACCCTATAGTATGAACCCGTCGAGCTAGCGAGCTGAAGAAGCAACTGGATTCCATGCTGGAAATTGGATTGATTCAACCAAGTGCGTCACCTTGGAGATCACCTGTCTTGTTTGTGGACAAGAAGGATGGAGGTAACCGTTTGTGTATGGATTATCGGAAATTGAATGATGTCACCATCAAGAACAAGTACCCCTTGCCCAAGATAGAAGATTTGTTTGATCAGTTGACCGGTGCCAAAGTGTTTTCTAAGATTGATCTTAGGACTGTCTATCATCAACTCAAAATTCGTGCAGAGGATATTCCAAAGACTGCCTTTACCACCAGATATGGATTGTATGAGTATACGGTCATGTCTTTCGGATTAACCAATGCCCCCGCTTATTACATGAATCTCATGAATAAGATTTTTATGGACTTCCTGGATAAGTTTGTCGTTGTTTTCATTGATGACATTCTGATTTATTCCAAATCAGAAGAAGAACATGAGCTACACCTAAGGACCATTCTTGGAACCCTTAGAGAGCATCAGCTGTATGCAAAGTTTAGCAAATGTGAATTCTGGTTACAGGAGGTAGGATTCCTCGGTCACATTGTATCAGTCGGAGGAATTGCCGTTGACCCTGCCAAAGTGAAAGACGTAGAAGATTGGCAAGCCCCAACCACTCAAACCCAAGTTCGTGCATTTCTCGGATTGGCGGGATATTACCGCAAATTCGTAGAAGGATTCTCGAGTATTACCAGACCCATGACCCAATTGCTGAAGAAGGACAAGAAGTTTGAATGGACCGACAAGTGTGAAGCGAGTTTTCAAGAACTCAAGAGGAGATTGATTTCAACCCCAATCTTGATCATGCCGGATATCACGAAGCCCTTCGATGTGTATTGTGATGCATCCAAGATTGGTCTCGGATGTGTGCTAATGCAAGAAGGCAAAGTTATATCTTATCTATCTCGACAATTGAAGCAACATGAGCAAAACTGAAGGGAATATGCCCGAGAGGCAATAATAAAGTGGTTATTATCGTATTCCTTGTTTATGATAAATGTTTATTTTACATGCTATAATTGTATTAATACGGAAACATTAATACATGTGTGTTTAATAAACAAAAGGTAGTTCCTAGTTATGCCTCTCTTATAAACTAGCTCGTTGATTAACAAGATGATCATAGGTTTCCTGATCATGGACATTGGATGTTGTTAATAACGAGGTCACAACATTAGTGTAATGATGTGATGAACATTCATCCGAAGTATAGCATTACGATCAAAGTCATTGAGTTTATATTTCTATAACAACTTATGAAGTGATCCTAATCCTTAGACCATGAGATCATGTCAATCACTAACACCGGAAGAGTTTCTCGATGACATCAAACGTCACACCATAACTGGGTGATTATAAAGATGGCTTCAAAACTACTAAAGTGTTATGTTGAGACTCATGGATCAAGAGTGGAATTTGTTCATCCCAATGATGGATAGATATACTCTGGGCCCTCTCGGTGATATCACATTGATTAGCTTGCAAGCAAGTGATTTCACGGGAACGAGAAAAGAGTGCATGTCAGTAACGAGATCAAACTAGGTATGGAGATACCGATGATCGAATCTCGGACATGTAATATATCATGAAACAAAGGGATTAAGATACTAGCGTAAAAGGTTCACACAATCACATAAGTCATCGTTGAATGTGTGGGAGTCAGTATGGATCTCCAGGTCCCGCTACTGATTATTGATCGGAGAAGGGTCTCGATCATGTCCGCATTATTTGCGAACCGTAGGGTGACACACTTAAGGGATACCGACACCATTCGGAGCAAATGATATGCCAGAGAAAGGAAAAGGAAAGCGCAGGAATTTATTTCACTAGACACCAAAACTGTTTCGGTTGAAATTGCTGAAACTGGTTCTGCATGTGAAATTGAAATGTTGTAAGGGGTTTTATGTGAATGTTTGTTAATTAAAGTAATTAACAAAATTCTGAATAAATAAATAAAAGAGTTTTATTTAAATGAGAGCTTGCATTAAATTTGGTGGAAATTTAATGCATGTGAGTGGATTTTTGAGTGGAGGCTTTTTAATGGGAGTGGAGGCTTTTCATTTTGAGTGGGAGCTCCACCCACATGAATGTGGAATAGGTGGGGGCAGCCCCATGGCTGGGCGCCATGCCCCTTGGGTGCCCCCCTCTCCCCTATAAAAGGCCCCCTCTCCTCCTCTCAAAGCACACCTCCTCGCGAAGGATCTCTCTCCCCCCTTTAGAATTTCCCCATGGTCTCGGATCAGGGAGATACATGTTCCCGGTGGCTTTTTCTGGAAGGATTTGTTGTTTCCGCTGCTTCGCTGGAGCGAGGGCGCGGAGGTTGTCGGGGTACCCGTATGTGTGTGCGATCATGGATGCACCACTGCTTTGAGGTGCTGGACTTGATCGTGCTGGACCAGCTGGACCAGATGGAATTCATCACGATCTTGAGATCGGCAAGCGTTCGTATACATCATCCATGAGTACAACCTCGTTAAAGCTATTCGGTCTTCGAGGGTATGTATTCTATGGATGTATATCCACCTGTTGCTTGTATATAGTAGATAGATCTTGGTACTTAGATGTTCCCATCGTAGGAATTTTTTTGTTTTCTATGCTGCGAACCCTATAGTGGTATCAGAGCCGGATCTATGCGCAGATGCTTTGCATGGGTAGTACACATATGAGTATATGGGCGATGATGATCATTTTATTGCTTCTTAGTTGTACTTTGGATATTGGTGGCATAGTGGGATGAAACGGCCCGGACAAACTTTACATGTCCTCGCACATGAGACCTGTTCCACGCTTGACATGCAACTAGTTTTGCATAAGTGGCTAGCGGGTGTCTGTCTCTCCTACTATAGTCAATATCTAATTTGCAACGAGTTGTCAACAATTTGGTTATCCTCGTTGTGGTTCATGTTCGTAGGTATGAACGGTTCTATCTCGAAAGCCCTAAGCCACGTAAAATTTGCAATGGATAAATTAGAGGCGTCTAGTTTAGATTGTTGCTGGGCTAGTGTTATGATATGGTGATGTTGTAAGTAGAAGTATGAGACGATACTCTTACAACACACATAACGTGTAATCTCCATAGACCTTGGACTTACACATATAGGTATGATAGTGATCATACCACGGTGCACATGATAGAGATCATATGCGGGAACCATATCATTCCACTAATTAACATGTGATGTTTGATTGCATCTTATATTGCTTGTTTGGCGTTTTATTAGCATAATAAGATGATCCCTCATTTAAATATCAAGATAAGAATGTGTTCTTCCTTAAGTATGCACCGACAATGTTTCGTCGCTTCAAGGCATCACGTGATGATCGGGTGTACTTGAATCCACGAGCATATCTCGGGTGTAAGACAGTTACACACGCGAATACTAAGGTTCTTACTTGGCGAGCCTAGCATGTACAAACATGGCCTCGGAACACGGACCAAAAGGTTAAGCATGAGTCATATAGTAGATATGATGCCCATTTGATGCTCGCCTTTGAAGCTACACCGACTCACGTGATGATCGGACTTGGTGTAGTGGATTTGGTTCATGTAATCACCAAAAGACATGAGGGATGTCGTTTTTGAGTGGGAGTTCATTTCTAATTTGGATTAGTAGAACTCAATTTATCATAAATTAAATCAAAGTGAATTTGCATAATTTGTTGTAGTCATTGGCATTCGTTCACCACCTTATGCATAGTTGTAATTGAGATAATAGAACTATAGAATTCTGGATATATACTTTACGAACTGGTATCGTATTGTGTTGAGTGTCAATATAAAGTTTAAAGTCCTATTGCAAACTTTCAGTAAACTTTATTTACTCCGTGAGATTTAATAATTGGTATTAAATCAAGAGTAACAATTCCAGTGTTAGTATCTTAAGTATCATGTTTGCCTCCATGATTCTTGATTTAAATATCAAGTTTATCTAGGAGCTGAAAGAATTGTTTCAAAAACCATGATGTGTGGCAAATATAATGATATCTGAAACAGTGTTTTGGTTGCAATATGATAGAGTATAATATATGTTCTCATATTGGATGATAATTTACAAAAGTTGGAGATGCTAGACATCCTAATCATCCAAAAGGGTTTTGGAAAGCAACATTATACTCACGATTCACCTTTATAAGCTACAGTAGCTTGATCATGAAAGTCGTCATGATAAGAGTGAATAGAAGATGTATGTAAAGTGTTTACTACACTAAAAGATTACTAAAGAATGGATTTTGAAAAAATACCGATCATTTTGATGATGGTGATCTACTTCAAAGTGCAAGTCCAAAGGTATTATTATTTGAATATACACGCTTTGGACTATGTGTCATGTATATGGCGCCACTTTTGATGTTGATAGATTCTTTTAAAAAAGAAAAGGAAATGCTGAAAGAGAATCTATAAAATATATTTGGCAGAAAAAGAAAAGATTGGAAATATCCAATTTAGGTATATAGATGATATACATGTTATGGTTGTATTCTTTGCTTGTTAAAGAATGTGGTTCTTGGGTATTGGATACTGAATTGGTTGGTATGAAATTTCATACGGAACAACGCAATTCATGAACCACAATGGCCTAAGTAACTAGCAAGAACATATGTGATGATGTTCATCGAAAACAAACAAACCGTTGTTTGTATTTCTCGTTGACATCAAAGCTTGACTTCAAGATTTGTTTTAATAATTGTTATTTAAATCAGGTATTATGAGAACAAAGGTTGTTCAAATAATTACCGTATTCCATATAAGATGGATGATTTACAAATCTAATTGGAGAGATCACATCCATAAAACCTAATGCTAAAATGTCGCAAGACAAATGATTGAAAGATCACTTACGAAGTAACATCGCCGTTTAAATTATATTGGAAAGAAAACATGAAGAATCTCCATATTCATGGATTTTTGGAGTCTTTGATTTGATCAAGTGACGCTTGTGAGACTTTCCTCGGGATAATTAAAACTTCGTTCAAAGGCCAAAGAAGAACGAACGACTAAAATATTGGAATTTATACATATTGATGTATGTAGTCCATTATGTATAGTCGTAAGCGATGGATTTCAACTTCATATACTTTCTCCGGAAATTTGAGTGAATATTCACTTAATGATAAAGAAGTGTGAAATATTTGAAAATGTTCAAAGACTTTCAAGATGAAGTGAAAATCATTGTAACAAGAAAATAAATGGTTTATGATTTTATCATAAGGGATTTATTTGAGTTACAAGTGTAACAAGAAAATAAATGAATTATGATTTTATCATAAAGGGATTTATTTGAGTTGCAAGTTTAGCAAAACACCTAGATTTACATATCCCGAAACACCATAGGAATATGGAGTGTTTGAGATTTGTAATGAAACCTTGTTTGACATGGTTGGATCAAAGGTGTTATCGATAAAACTGCCATTATGTTTTAAAAGATTAAAGCTTTAGAGACTACCGCTTTTACACTGAAAAGAGCTCCATCTTGATCCGTTGAAATGACACCATGGAAGTTGTGGTTTGGGGTAAAACCCAAGTTGTCATTTCTTAAATTTTGGTATGCTAAACATAATTAAGATGTTTACAACCGAAGTCGGATGAGCATGTCTTTGCAGGTTATTTCGAATAACAATTGGTTATTCCTCCATAACACCAAGGACAAAAGGGTTTGTCGCTTGAAACATGAAGTTTCTTGAAGAAGGAATTTTTCATAAATGTTAAGTGGGAGGACAATAGAACTTTGATAAGGTTAATGAACCTTAGCTAAATGTGCTGAGTTGCACAGCGCCGGAAATCGTTCTGGAGGCTGCCATAATGCTCATAGCTTATGTGCCTCAAAGGTTGTGGTCACGGAGATCTAAGTTCCTATTGAACCAAGTAGGTCAGATACACAATCAAATACTAAGATTTGAGAGTAAATCATTATTGTTTGACAGTGATGAACCGATTATATACAAAGAAGCAATGATGGGCCCTGACTCCGTCAAATGGCTTGAAGCCATAAAATCCGCGATAGTTCCATACACGAGAAATCAAGTTTTGAACTTGGAAGACCCTCCGGAAAGGTGTAAAAACCTATCGGTCGTATTTGGATCTATAAAGAAACAGACATGGATGTTTCACATCTATGAAATAGTCGACATGTCGTAAAGTATTTTATGACAATGTTCAAGGAGTTGACTATGACAAGATTTGATCTTTCATAGCGATATTTAGTCTGGACGGATTAAAGTAGCAATCACTACATATAATTTGGTATATGATAGATGAATAAACAAAACAAAGTTCTTCTAATAGAATGGTTACCTAGAACATGTACGTGACACGGTCCAAAGGGTTTTGTTAAATTCAAAGGATGCTAAAAGGGCATGCAAACTTCAATGGTTGAAGTAAGCATCACGGAGTTCGAATCTTCACCGTGATGAAAAGAAGTTTTCATCAGGAGACGATGAAGATGCTTGCATTTGCAAGAAATTAAGTGGGAGCGCTGAGACATATTTCTAATACATTATGTGGAGGACATCTTGTTGATTAGAAATGATGTATATTTTATTGACAATGGTTAAGAATTTCATTTCGATGAAAGACTAAGGAAAAACCCGAATATTTAGCATGAATGTCTATAGTGGATAGACTGTGATGCTAATATGGTTGTGCCAAACGTACATATATGAGATATTGAAGGAGTTCAATATAGAAACAACAAGAAACGGTTCTTGTCGCATGGAAAAGAATTGAATCAAGATTCAAGTGTATCGACACTTGATAAGTGAAACAAGATTCAAGTGCTTTGACACTTGATGAGTGAAATCACGAGAATGTTTTGATCAATCATACCATGATATGTACACATCCAGATATGTCATATGCTCTAAGTATTATGACCGTATACCAGAATGAATCATAAAATGATCATTGGATGATAGTGAGGATATTCTTATGATCTTTTTGAAATAACTAAGAATATATTTGTGTAGAGGTGACAAACAATTACAAATAGTTCATTGTAAAGCGTTACATTGATACTAGTTTTGTCACAAGTTACAAATTAAGTTTATCTCAATTTAAACTATGGGTGGCACAATGAAATGGAAAGAAAGTTTCCATGATGGATTTGGAAGAGTTCCAAAGTTAAGACATTGTGACGAATACTACAACAAAAGGCTAAGTATATGACTGCTATAGTAGCAGCAAAGGAGGGAATTTGTGTCAAGTAGTTTGTTATCAAACTAAGGTGTGGTTCGCAACAGGCTAACATTAAAGATATATTGTATCACAATAGTATCGACGTGTTTTAAACACCAAGGAACTAAAGGTCTCACCGAAAGACCAAATTTATACAATGCCATCTCATTGGAGAATGAGTGATGTGTGAAGACGCAAAGACATGCAAATACACACGGACCTGAAAGTGTCAGATCCGTAGATTATGTTAACCACTTGCGATTCTATGTATATAGAACACCAGAAAGCCATAGGTGTTCAAAACGCAAAGTTTTCAAACTAGATTATTGTCTCTAGTGCAAGTGGGAGACTGAAGGGAATATTCCCGAGAGGCAATAATAAAGTGGTTATTATCGTATTCCTTGTTTATGATAAATGTTTATTTTACATGCTATAATTGTATTAATATGGAAATGTTAATACATGTGTGTTTAATAAACAAAAGGTACTTCCTAGTTATGCCTCTCTTATAAACTAGCTCGTTGATTAACAAGATGATCATAGGTTTCCTGATCATGGACATTGGATGTTGTTAATAACGAGGTCACAACATTAGTGTAATGATGTGATGAACATTCATCTGAAGTATAGCATTATGATCAAAGTCATTGAGTTTATATTGCTATAACAACTTACGAAGTGATCCTAATCCTTAGACCATGAGATCATGTCAATCACTAACACCGGAAGAGTTTCTCGATGACATCAAACGTCACACCGTAACTGGGTGATTATAAAGATGGCTTCAAAACTACTAAAGTGTTATGTTGAGACTCATGGATCAAGAGTGGAATTTGTTCATCCCAATGACGGATAGATATACTCTGGGCCCTCTCGGTGATATCACATTGATTAGCTTGCAAGCAAGTGATTTGATCACTAGAATGTCATATCACGGGAACGAGAAAAGAGTGCATGTCGGTAACGAGATCAAACTAGGTATGGAGATACCGATGATAGAATCTCGGACATGTAATATATCGTGAAACAAAGGGATTAAGATACTAGTGTAAAAGGTTCACACGATCACAGAAGTCACCGTTGAATGTGTGGGAGTCAGTATGGATCTCCAGGTCCCTCTACTGATTATTGATCGGAGAATGGTCTCGATCATGTACGCATTATTCACGAACCATAGGGTGACACACTTAAGGTAAACCGACACCATTTGGAGAAAATGATATGCCAGAGAAAGGAAAAGGAAAGCGCAGGAATTTATTTCACTAGACACCGAAACTGTTTCGGTTGAAATTGCTGAAACTGGTTCTGCATGTGAAATTGAAATGTTGTAAGGGGTTTTATGTGATGTTTGTTAATTAAAGTAATTAACAAAATTCTGAATAAATAAATAAAATAGTTTTATTTAAATGAGAGCTTGCATTAAATTTGGTGGAAATTTAATGCATGTGAGTGGATTTTTGAGTGGAGGCTTTTTAATGGGAGTGGAGGCTTTTCATTTTGAGTGGGAGCTCCACCCACATGAATGTGGAATAGGTGGGGGCAGCCCCATGGCTGGGCGACATGCCCCTTGGGTGCCCCCCTCTCCCCTATAAAAGGCCCCCCTCTCCTCCTCTCAAAGCACACCTCCTCGCGAAGGATCTCTCTACCCCCTTTAGAATTTACCCATGGTCTCGGATCAGAGAGATACATGTTCCCGGTGGATTTTTCTGGAAGGATTTGTTGCTTCCGCTGCTTCGCTGGAACGAGGGCGCGGAGGTTGTCGGGGTACCCGTACGTGTGTGCGATCACAGATGCACCAGTGCTTTGAGGTGCTGGACTTGATCGTGCTGGACCAGCTGGACCAGATGGACTTCATCACGATCTTGAGATGGGCAAGCGTTCGTCTACATCATCCATGAGTACAACCTTGTTAACGCTATTCGGTCTTCGAGGGTATGTATTCTATGGATGTATATCCACCCGTTGCTTGTATCTAGTAGATAGATCTTGGTACTTAGATGTTCCCATCATAGGAAATTTTTTGTTTTCTATGCTGCGAACCCTACAAAAACTACCCAACCCATGACCTCGAACTCGCAACTGTAGTTCTAGCCCTGAAGACATGGAGACATTACCTGATGGGAAACCGTTGTGAGATTTATTCAGATCACAAGAGCCTAAAGTATATATTCACTCAAAAGGAGCTGAATATGAGGCAGAGAAGATGGATTGAGCTAATCAAGGATTACGATCTGGACATTCACTATCACCCTGGTAAAGCCAACGTAGTAGCCGATGCCCTTAGCAGATTGCCGTGCCGCTTGAACTCCATGATTTTGAAGGAGCAACCAAGTCTGCACAAAGAGATGGAAGATTTTCGGATGGAATTAGTAAGTGAAGGATTTTTGGCTAGCATAGAACTCCAGCCCACTTTGATCAGTCAAATTAAAGAGGCGCAGAAGGGAAATGCTAGTATTGACGGAATCAAGCGTCGTATCGGTACAGGCAAAGTACCTGGATTCACCGAGGACGAAGAAGGAGTGTTGTGGTACGAAGGACGCCTTTGTGTACCAGCAGATTCCGAGTTGAAAGGAGTTATTTTGAAGGAGGCTCATGATACTCTTTATTCTATCCATCCCGGAGGAACTAAGATGTATCAAGATTTAAAAGAGCAATTTTGGTGGCATAAGATGAAGAGAGAAATCGGAAGCTATATCGCCAAGTGTGATATATGTCGTGAGTCAAGGCGGGACATCAAAGACCCATTGGATTGTTGCAACCCTTGCAGATTCGGAATGGAAATGGGATTAGAGGAATGGACTTTATTACTGGACTACCTACTTCTAGTAGGGGAAATGACTCTATCTGGGTCATAGTGGACAGATTGTCCAAAGTCGCCCATTTCTTGCCCGTCAAGACCACATATCAGAGTTCGAAACTAGCGGAGTTATACATCGCTAGAATCGTCAGTTTGCACGGAGTCCCCAAGAACATAGTATCGGATCGAGGAACTCAGTTTACCTCGAGATTCTGGAAGAAAGTCCAAGAAGGTTTAGGAACCCGTCTAGATTTCAGCACCGCGTATCACCGTCAGACCGATGGACAAACAGAGCGAGTAAATCAAATACTCGAAGATATGCTGAGAGCATGCGTGTTAGAATATGGATCCAAGTGGGAAGACTGTCTGCCGTTTGCAGAATTTTCATACAACAACAGTTATCAAGCCAGTTTGCAAATGTCCCCATTTGAATTCATGTACGGAAGGAAGTGTCGCACCCCTTCGAACTGGTCGGAAGTAGGAGAGAGTCAGATCTTCGGACCCGACATCCTACGAGAAGCAGAAGAGAAGGTTCACAAGATTCGTGAGCACCTCAAGACAGCGCAATCCCGACAGAAGAGTTACGCCGATAAGAGACGTCGAGACCTCGCCTTCAACATAGGAGATTTTGTTTATCTGAAAGTGTCTCCATTGAAGGGAATGCAGCGTTTCCAACTCAAAGGAAAGTTAGCCCCCAGACAACCGAAGAGATTTCTGTCACTTCCCTTGGAAACTAGAGGCATGAACCCACTATCCAGCATAAATACCCCCTCTTGGAGTCACTAGCAACTACTCGGCGAAGATAGCTACTAACAACGAAGAGCATGCAAGATCACAAACAACACAGACATGATAGAATCATAAAGACAAAACCATTAATCAATCTGACATAGTGTAACATCCCAAAAATATTAAACTTAAATCATCAAACACTAATCATCAAAATTTAGAGTTAACAAAAACTTTGCTAAATAAAACTTTGAAGACATGCATATGTGTATGCATGGATTTTGAAATTCTTTGGAACCACCTTGTTTGTATGTTTCCTTGCTTGTAAAATGTTTCTTAGGTGAAATAAACATCATCTAAACATTTCCCAAACTTTTCCTAAAGACAAATAAATCAAAACCAATAAAATAAAGGAATGGTCATTTTGACCAATTTAACTCCCATGCCTACTTTGGCTGTCTCAAACTTTCAGAACCTAATGTAAACTTTTCTGGATCTTTGCACCCCTTGAATGTACTCATAACAAGGTATCAAGGCCCACTTTGTGATCATCCAGAAACTTTCAAATGCATAGTTTAAATGACAATTCAAAATTGAATCTTTATCATATGGGAAGATCCCACTTTTTCAAAAACCACTCAAACAAGCTCAACTTTCAAAACTCAAGCATCTGCAGACTCACTAGCACCAATCTAGCAAACCCACCAAAAATCTTTTCAAAATTCAAAACTTGATTTCATGCGGCCATTTCATCAAACAGGTTGCAGACACAAATCATACAAAATCTAAACACTATTTGGAGGAGTGATTTGAGCCTAACTTGTCCCCTCTTTGGCTCACAACCATCTCAGTAGATCATCTAGCTAACTAAACCAAGCACTAGCACCACTGTGAGCTTGCCATTGTCATCAATGGTGAACAACCGAGCACACCCTTGCCACCCCATAGTCGATAGCAAGCTAGGAGCAGCAGCAAGCCTAGATGTGGGAGGCACCACCGGCCCACCGCCACTCACTGCCCTAGCATGGCGTTGCCAAGCCACGACCACACGGACAGCGCCGCGCACCGCGGCGACCATGCCGAGCGTGCGCCAGAGCGCCACCCTCGACCGATGCCCACAGACCGCGTGCCGCCCTCACCGCGTGCATACACAATCCCCACCGACCCAGGAGACCACCAGACACCCCCGTTCGCCGCCCCATGCCGCACAGCCACCGCTCGCCGTCGAAGACGCCGCCTCTGCCGCGCAGAGCGTCGCATGTTCCAGACCAAGCCGCACCGCCCCATGCCTCGAACCCATGTCGTTGAGCATCGCCAGGGAACACCGTACCACCCCCTACCTTCGCCCATGCCAATAGCCGCCTATAACATTGCCCCCGACGAGCTCACCGTGCGCCCCGTCGGTTCCCTCGCTCGACTATAAATAGAGGCCACCCCCGCTCGATTTCTTCACACCATCTCACTCCCCTCTCCTCACTGATCGTGTCACGCCGTTCCCAGAGCAAGGCGAGCACCACCTCGCCAGAATTTCACCGGAGCCCGCCGCCTCTGGAGAAGAAGGGCGCCATCGATTTCGTCCACCCAGAGTGCCGCCGACCACCCCTGATTCGCCAGTTCGTCGCCTCGCCGCCACCGCCTTTGCACCGGTGATCCCCCAACACCCCTCACTGGCCGCGCTAGGTTTCTTTCTCGCCGGCATTGCTCAACATCGATGATGACTCTCAGCCGTTGGATTAGAACTAGATCGAACGATCCACATCGCCCCGTATCGCTTCGCCCCTCCCTGTCTCATTGACGAGTGGGGACACCCACTTAAGAAGCCCGCGGGAGCACTGCGCTTAACAGGCCGACCCGTTAACTTTTCCCGCGCAGCCCAGTTATTTGAATTAAACCTTTTTCATTTTGTTTCAAACTCACTTCTGTACCCAACTTCAAAAATCAACCCAGATCGATTCAGTGCACCAAATTGAATGAAACCAATTTTGTTAGAAAGGTCTGAGAATGCTGAATCCAAGCCCGTTGGATTCAAGTCATTTGGATCTATAGATCACCCATGGTAAAAATAACAAGGCAGAATCTTTTCTGGATTCAAACATTTTTCAAATTTAAACCATAATAGCTTTTGAGTTGATTCCAACTCTCAAAAATCACATTTAACCATACCTTTAAGAATATATAAAAATATATAGGTTTACCTTCAGAAATAATGTTCAAGTAATAAAAGATTGCTACATAGGCATTTCTAGCCACTTTAAATAATTAAAATAAAAGGGTAAAACCTTATTAAATTGTGACACCACTTTAAATCACATTCCCATGGACTAAAATATGTGGTGATGACATGTGTCAACATGATCCCATGTTTAGTTTGGAGAATATTAAATCTTAAGTAGTTTTTCAATGAGTAGAAATTACTTTTCTAAAAATAAAAAGAATTAAACCAAGCTTTAATCTTGTAATGTTAGTGATGATGTTGGATCATCTATAGGACCCTTGTGTGTGATGATTGCAAGTAGTTAAGTATTGTTTGGTGATTGTGTACCTCGTATTTATTCATAGACGATAGTACCGACCAATGATACGAGGAGGAAGGAGGATTCTATGAAGAAGAATCCGAGGAGAACTTCAACCACTGCTCTGCTCAAGGCAAGCTTATATTGACACTAATGCAAGCCAATACTTGCAAGCCTAATACTACTAGTGAATGTGCAATCTAACCCTTGCAAGATACCCTACTGATGCCACAAACCACTACTTGTTACTATGCCCACTATATGCCTTAAGCATATGTGATCATACCCATTTGATAAACCAATCCTAGTTTTACTTGCAAGCTTCTTACTTTAATTATTTCTTTATCAAAGCTTACTTAGATTTTACTTAAGAGATTGGTAGATACTATAAAGATATGTGAAGGTTACATAAAGAGCATAAAATTTGGCCTAAGCTAGAAACCTTGATATAAGCCTAAGACCTAAGGTTGTACTTAGTTGAAACTCCACTAGTCTACCACCCCTCATTAATGCTTACCCCACCTGTAGATGCTAGTGCTAAGCATAAAACTTGATCAACTTTAGATGGGAATACTTGGTGGAAAAATGGTTATGAAAACCTTGGAATGATGGATCATTCTATTGAAATGTTTTGGACATGTGTTTCCGAGCACCAGATGATTTTGGTGATGAAAATGTTGAGGCATGAGCAGCCCTTTATAAAACTGATGGTTGTCTGGATGCGATACCATTCCAATTTTATCGTACAACCACAATACCCGAAGATTGGGTAGGGCTTGACTGGAAACTTATATACCTTAGTATTAGTTCCCTCACGGCCAAGGTCTGAGCTGAGGCTACCTTGTGAAGATTGTCCACCTGTGCAGTACCCAAGATGACAGTTGGTCATGGTTGGGAGGCCAAACTCACAGGAGAGGTGCTTATACTAGGGCGTGTAATCGAAAGGTTAGGATTGATTATCCGCATACGGAGTATGGTGAATTCAGGATTTGTTCCTGACGGATGTATCGAATGTTGTGGTGAAAGTGTACAATCTATGCAGAGTGTCCAACTATTCGAATAGCCGCGTCCGCGGTTATGGACAGTTGGAGTGGCCATACTGTTCCCCCGTCAGACTTTTCAAAATGACTTGTGAAATGATTTGAAACTTTGACTTGACCACAACAGAGTTGTGATATGGAATACAAGTTCCCACTTAGGAGTTATAAAGCTGTGACGAGCATTCGTTGCGTCTAAACTTAGTAGAGATAAATCTGGCTTTTGCAAAACAACCCTAGAGCCTAGTGTCCTAATATCCAAAAACCCCTTTACCTGTTAGTATTAGTTTGCGAATACTTAAAGAGTACTCATGGCTTTGTCCCTGGCTATTCCCATGGCCAGACTATGAAGAGGAGTACCTGGAGGATGGACCCCAGGAAGGTTATGACAACTAGGATCGTCTCCCATCACAAGATTACTGTGACCTCAAGATGGAGCTTACCACGCCTTATTATTATTACGTATTCATTGCTTGATGCTGTATTAAGAACTGGATCATGAGATCCCTATTTGTGTAAGAACTTATGTATCGTTTGTAATGGATGATGTACTATGGTATCCAATTCTGTTATGTCTCGCAAAAATGGTAATCCTGGGATTGCGATGTATGGCATAACAGGCATCTAGGATTAAAAATCCGGGTGTTGACAAGTTGGTATCAGAGCCATCCTGACCATAGGAGACCCTAGTTAGACTGGACGTTTGAACCAAAAACTTAGTTTCAAAACCAAAGAAAACAAATATTTACAAAAACTTATTCTCATTCTTATCCCTTTGAGTCTTTCATAAAAATTCATGTTCCTCAAAAAATCTTGCAAAATACCTAAAATTTTGACACACTTGATCACTCTGCTAACCTACTCATCCTCTATTCTTATAGATGGACGTGAAGTACAACAAGTTTTACCAACTGGGGAATGGAGGAGACCTTATCTTTGAGAGGGATTTGGACCAGCTTTCGGAACTTCTGGAGCGTCCGCACTTTTGAGTTCTTGAGCTCAGCTCAATGATCAAGGAGGAGAAGATCTGCAGTGGCTAATTGTTGCAAGTCTCCGAGGAAAGATTGAACCTCCCACTGCGGAGGGAATTCAGTTTACCTTGAGGGAAAACAACTGGCTCGATGGACTTGCCAGAGCCATGCAGGAAGCTCTTTCCCGTCTGTGTGGGCAGAGCATCAATCAGATCAAGGGTACTCGCTTTGAGTTTTGCCCAAGGCGTGATGCAAATGGACAACCACTAGAAGCCCCATACCACCCCGAGCTGAAGACCCAATTGGAACACCTTAGCTTCATGATGTACGATCATCATCAGGAGTTGGACAACTGCCGTGACTACTGCAACCACTAGTCTGCCATCATCAAGACGAAGGACCAAACCATCGCCATGCTAGCAAAGGATCGCAAGTCCCGCCGCCGTCAGCTCGACAAGAAGGAGGGCATTATTGCCCGTCTTCGCCACCGCATCTCATCTCTGCAGGAGACCATCCACGAGAGGGACATGCAGTTGGAGGAAAGGGAGAATGCCGGAGAGGATCTTCGTGGAGACCCCTACTCCTATCTCAGCGATGATGATGATTTTCTGGAAGATCAGGCTATGGATTTCTTCACCGATGAGGACAATTTCGCCTTCATCGATGATGATGAAGATGACGAAGCCACAGATTCCGAGGAGTAGTAGCACTTGGGCACTAGCGTAGTGAATAGTATTCGGTCCACTATATCGTAGTTCTCAGAATGGTTCTTAAACCATCTGCTTTTCTTTGTTATGGTGTGTGTTGTATCGGGTGCTATGAATGAATGAATGAAAAAGCAAGTTGCTAGAAAATCTGAGTCAAACTTTAATTTTTTTCAAAGACCCAAAACTTTAGAAATTTCCCTCTTTTCTCATGATCTATCTAAATCTTCAGATGCCACGTGGAGGAAGTGGTTCAACCCCGGACCCGATGTTGCAGATACTGCAAATGTTGACTTCTGACCGTGAAGCTGAAAGAGCGGAACGTCAAGCCAACCTAGCCACCCTTCAGCAGATAGCCTAGCTAGCCCACAACAACCAAGGCCATGGAAATCAGCATAACCATGGATCTGAGCTTAAGAATTTCCAGAATACCAACCCACCTGTTTTCACTAAGTCCGAAGAGCCCCTAGACGGCGATGATTGGCTGCAAACCATGGAGAATAACCTAGAAGTCGCCAGAGTGGAAGCCAACGAGAAAGTCCCGTTCGCCACCCACTATCTAGCCGGAGATGCCAGAGCATGGTGGAACAGTGTTCGCGCAATGACCGGAGGCCAGATGATGACCTGGGAGGAATTCAAGGTCAAGTTTAGTAGAACCCATGTGCCACCGGGTTTGATCAAGAGAATGAGAGACGAGTTCAGAAAGCTGAAGCAAGGAAGGATGACTGTAGTGGAATACCGTGATTTTTTTTGTCATTAGCTAGGTATGTCCCGGATGAAATCGACACTGAAGCCAAGAAGAAAGAAAGATTCCTGAATGGTCTGCATGATGAGATGCAGACAGTGTTAGTCAATATCCCCTTTGCGGATATTGAAGCCCTTGTCGACTCAGCTATCCAGATGGAAGGAAAGATCAACCAAGCCAATGAGAACCGCAAGCGTCGCATGATGCATCAACCAGGAACCCATCAGACCCCAAAGTATCGCCCCAACCCATCTCCAGGATTTGCCCCAAGAACCAACATACCCCCGATGAACCGTCCGACCTATCCCAATCGTGGAAACCCTAGGCCCGGAGGAAATCACAACAACCCCGGCAACTCTAGCAATTTCAATCGTGCCCCACCCAAGTTCAACAACAACAATGTTACCGCCAACACCAACACTGCCCCGAGGACTGGAAGCAATGTTGTGCTCAGCGACCAAGGACAAGTCGCAAGTGACCTGTTATGGTATGGAAATAAAGGCCACTATTGCAACGAGTGCCCCAACAAGAAGAATGCTACAGCCCCCAATACCAATGTCCCAGCTCAGCAGCAGCGTCGTGTTCAGCCAGGAAGAAGATTTGCCCTAGGGAATTCGCTCAACCGCAACGGCCGTCTTTTTCTCATGCATGCTGAAGAAGCCCAGGAAGCGCCAGACGTTGTGCTGGGTATGTTTTATGTTAGTTCAGTACTTGCACGAGTTTGTTTGATTCTGGTGCATCGCACTCATTTGTCACCGAAGAATTTGCCTGCACTAGTAAAATTCAACCAACCAAACTGAAGCATGTCATGATTGTTCAAATTCCTGGATCAACCACCAAGGCTAGGCAAATTTGCAAAGCCGTCCCTATCCGAATCCATGGCATAGATTTTTATGCAAATCTGATAGTACTTGGAACTAAAGGTTTGGAAGTATTACTAGGAATGGATTGGATGTCCAAACATAAAGGATTGATTGACTGTGCTAAGAAAGCCATAACCATGACCAGTACAGCCGGAATATCAGTCGAGCATATATCTGAAACCTTACCTCGTCAATTCAAATGCAACAAGAGTGCATCCCAACCTACCATTGACCAAGTCCGGATAGTCTGTGAATACCCCGATGTATTTCCAGATTTTTTTCCCGGTATGCCCCCAGATCGGATATCGAGTTTATCATCGAACTAATCCCCAGAACAGGACCCATAGCCCAGAGACCCTATAGTATGAACCCGTCAGAGCTAGCAGAACTGAAGAAGCAACTGGATTCCATGCTGGAAATTGGATTGATTCAACCAAGTGCGTCACCTTGGAGATCACCTGTCTTGTTTGTGGACAAGAAGGATGGAGGTAACCGTTTGTGTACGGATTATCGGAAATTGAATGATGTCACCATCAAGAACAAGTACCCCTTGCCCAAGATAGAAGATTTGTTTGATCAGTTGACCGGTGCCAAAGTGTTTTCTAAGATTGATCTTAGGACTGGCTATCATCAACTCAAAATTCATGCAGAGGATATTCCAAAGACTGCCTTTACCACCAGATATGGATTGTATGAGTATACGGTCATGTCTTTCGAATTAACCAATGCCCCCGCTTATTTCATGAATCTCATGAATAAGATTTTTATGGACTTCCTGGATAAGTTTGTCGTTGTTTTCATTGATGACATTCTGATTTATTCCAAATCAGAAGAAGAACATGAGCTACACCTAAGGACCATTCTTGGAACCCTTAGAGAGCATCAGCTGTATGCAAAGTTTAGCAAATGTGAATTCTGGTTACAGGAGGTAGGATTCCTTGGTCACATTGTATCAGCCGGAGGAATTGCCATTGACCCTGCCAAAGTTAAAGACGTAGAAGATTGGCAAGCCCCAACCACTCAAACCCAAGTTCGTGCATTTCTCGGATTGGCGGGATATTATCGCAAATTCGTAGAGGGATTCTCGAGTATCGCCAGACCCATGACCCAATTGCTGAAGAAGGACAAGAAGTTTGAATGGACCGACAAGGGTGAAGCGAGTTTTCAAGAACTCAAGAGGAGATTGATTTCAACCCCAATCTTGATCATGCCGGATATCACGAAGCCCTTCGATGTGTATTGTGATGCATCCAAGATTGGTCTCGGATGTGTGCTAATGCAAGAAGGCAAAGTTATATCTTATCTATCTCGACAATTGAAGCAACATGAGAAAAACTACCCAACCCATGACCTCCAACTCGCAGCCGTAGTTCTAGCCCTGAAGACATGGAGACATTACCTGATGGGAAACCGTTGTGAGATTTATTCGGATCACAAGAGCCTAAAGTATATATTCACTCAGAAGGAGCTGAATATGAGGCAGAGAAGATGGATTGAGCTAATCAAGGATTACGATCTGGACATTCACTATCACCCTGGTAAAGCCAACATAGTAGCCGATGCCCTTAGCAGATTTCCGTGCCGCTTGAACTCCATGATTTTGAAGGAGCAACCAAGTCTGCACAAAGAGATGGAAGATTTTCGGATGGAATTAGTAAGTGAAGGATTTTTGGCTAGCATAGAACTCCATCCCACTTTGAACAGTCAAATTAAAGAGGCGCAGAAGGGAAATGCTAGTATTGACGGAATCAAGCGTCGTATCGGTACAGGCAAAGTACCCGGATTCACCGAGGACGAAGAAGGAGTGTTGTGGTACAAAGGACGCCTTTGTGTACCAGCAGATTCCGAGTTGAAAGGATTTATTTTGAAGGAGGCTCATGATACTCTTTATTCTATCCATCCCGGAGGAACTAAGATGTATCAAGATTTAAAGGAGCAATTTTGGTGGCATAAGATGAAGAGAGAAATCGGAAGCTATATCGCCAAGTGTGATATATGTCAGCGAGTCAAGGCAGGACATCAAAGACCCACTGGATTGTTGCAACCCTTGCAGATTCCGGAATGGAAATGGGATTATGTAGGAATGGACTTTATCACTGGACTACCTACTTCTAGTAGGGGAAATGACTCTATCTGGGTCATAGTGGACAGATTGTCCAAAGTCGCCCATTTCTTGCCCGTCAAGACCACATATCAGAGTTCGAAACTAGCGGAGTTATACATCGCTAGAATCGTCAGTTTGCACGGAGTCCCCAAGAACATAGTATCGGATCGAGGAACTCAGTTTACCTCGAGATTCTGGAAGAAAGTCCAAGAAGGTTTAGGAACCCGTCTAGATTTCAGCACCGCGTATCACCCTCAGACCGATGGACAAACAGAGCGAGTAAATCAAATACTCGAAGATATGCTGAGAGCATGCGTGTTAGAATATGGATCCAAGTGGGAAGACTGTCTGCCGTTTGCAGAATTTTCATACAACAACAGTTATCAAGCCAGTTTGCAAATGGCCCCATTTGAATTCATGTACGGAAGGAAGTGTCGCACCCCTTTGAACTGGTCGGAAGTAGGAGAGAGTCAGATCTTCGGACCCGACATCCTACGAGAAGCAGAAGAGAAGGTTCACAAGATTCGTGAGCACCTCAAGACAGCGCAATCCCGACAGAAGAGTTACGCCGACAAGAGACGTCGAGACCTCGCCTTCAACATAGGAGATTTTGTTTATCTGAAAGTGTCGCCATTGAAGGGAATGCAGCGTTTCCAACTCAAAGGAAAGTTAGCCCCCAGACAACCGAAGAGATTTCTGTCACTTCCCTTAGAAACTAGAGGCATGAACCCACTATCCATCATAAATACCCCCTCTTGGAGTCACTAGCAACTACTCGGCGAAGATACCTACTAACAACGGAGAGCATGCAACATCACAAACAACACAGACATGATAGAATCATAAAGACAAAACCATTGATCAATCTGACATAGTGTAACATCCCAAAAATATTAAACTTAAATCATCAAACACTAATCATCAAAATTTAGAGTTAACAAAAACTTTGCTAAATAAAACTTTGAAGACATGCATATGTGTATGCATGGATTTTGAAATTCTTTGGAACCACCTTGTTTGTATGTTTCCTTGCTTGTAAAATGTTTCTTAGGTGAAATAAACATCATCTAAACATTTCCCAAACTTTTCCTAAAGACAAATAAATCAAAACCAATAAAATAAAGGAATGGTCA
Organism: Avena insularis; assembly: GCA_023614405.1. Taxonomy (NCBI): domain Eukaryota; kingdom Viridiplantae; phylum Streptophyta; class Magnoliopsida; order Poales; family Poaceae; genus Avena; species Avena insularis. Next base: position 432,696,885 of record CM042697.1, on the reverse strand, counting down.
TTTTGACCAATTTAACTCCCATGCCTACTTTGGCTGTCTCAAACTTTCAGAACCTAATGGAAACTTTTCTGGATCTTTGCACCCCTTGAATGTACTCATAACAAGGTATCAAGGCCCACTTTGTGATCATCCAGAAACTTTCAAATGCATAGTTTAAATGACAATTCAAAATTGAATCTTTATCATATGGGAAGATCCCACTTTTTCAAAAACCACTCAAACAAGCTCAACTTTCAAAACCCAAGCATCTGCAGACTCACTAGCACCAATCTAGCAAACCCACCAAAAATATTTTCAAAATTCAAAACTTGATTTCATGCGGCCATTTCATTAAACAGGTTGCAGACACAAATCATACAAAATCTAAACACTATTTGGAGCAGTGATTTGACCTAACTTGTCCCCTCTTTGGCTCACAACCATCTCAGTAGATCATCTAGCTAACTAAACCAAGCACTAGCACCACTGTGAGCTTGCCATTGTCATCAATGGTGAACAACCGAGCACACCCTTGCCACCCCATAGTCGACAGCAAGCTAGGAGCAACAACAAGCCTAGCATATATGCAGGAGCCACCGTCCACCGCCACTCACTGTCCTAGCCGCGAGCGTTGCCAAGCCCTGGACCACACGCACGGGCCGCGCCCAGACCGCCAGCGACCATGCCGAGCGTGCGCCAGAGCGCCACCCTCGACCGAAGCCCACAGACCACGCGCCGCCCTCACCGCGTGCATACACAATCCCCACCGACCAAGGAGACCACCAGACACCCCCGTTCGCCGCCCCATGCCGCACAGCCACCGCTTGCCGTCGAAGACGCCGCCTCTGCCGCGCAGAGTGTCGCATGTTCCAGACCAAGCTGCACCGCCCCACGCCTCGAACCCATGTCATTGAGCATCACCAGGGAACACCGCACCGCCCCTACCTTTTCCCATGCCAATAGCCGCCTGTAACATCGCCCCAACGAGCTCACCGTGCACCCCGTCGGTTCCCTCGCTCGACTATAAATAGAGCCCACCCCCGCTCGATTTCTTCACACCATCTCACTCCCCTCTCCTCACTGATCATGCCACACCGTTCCCAGAGCAAGGCGAGCACAACCTCGCCGGAATTTCACCGGAGCCCGCCGCCTCTGGAGAAGAAGGGCGCCATCGATTTCGTCCACCCCAGGAGCTGCCGCGACCACCCCTGAGTTCGTCATCGTCGAATTCGTCGTTCGCCCGCCTCGCCGACCCTCGCCTGCACCCCGGTGAGCCCCCAACACCCCTCACTGGCCGCGCTAGGTTTCTTTCTTGCCGGCATTGCTCAACATCGATGATGACTCTCAGCCGTTGGATTAGAACTAGATCGAACGATCCACATCGCCTCGTACCGCTTCGCCCCTCCCTGTCTCACTGACGAGTGGGGACACCCACTTAAGCAGCCCGCGGGAGCACTGCGCTTAGCAGGCCGGCCCGTTAACTTTTCCCGCGCAGCCCAGTTATTTGAATTAAACCTTTTTCATTTTGTTTCAAACTCACTTCTATACCCAACTTCAAAAATCAACCCAGATCGATTCATTGCACCAAATTGAATGAAACCAATTTTGTTAGAAAGGTCTGAGAATGCTGAATCCAAGCCCGTTGGATTCAAGTCATTTGGATCTATAGATCACCCATGGTAAAAATAACAAGGCAGAATCTTTTCTGGATTCAAACATTTTTCAAATTTAAACCATAATAGCTTTTGAGTTGATTCCAACTCTCAAAAATCACATTTAACCATACCTTTAAGAATATATAAAAATATATAGGTTTACCTTCAGAAATAATGTTCAAGTAATAAAATAATGCTACATAGGCATTTCTAGCCACTTTGAATAATTAAAATAAAAGGGTAAAACCTTATTAAATTGTGACACCACTTTAAATCACATTCCCATGGACTAAAATATGTGGTGATGACATGTGTCAACATGATCCCATGTTTGGTTTGGAGAATATTAAATCTTAAGTAGTTTTTCAATGAGTAGAAATTACTTTTCTAAAAATAAAAAGAATTAAACCAAGCTTTAATCTTGTAATGTTAGTGTAAGGTTCCCAACCTTTAATAAGGTAGAGATCCCTGTGTTTACAATGCTAGTCCCTGGATCAATAGCTAGCATCCATAGTTAAGATGTAATATCAAGAAACAAAGGTCATAATACAACTTTATAACCAGGAATAAAGTAAATTATTACATCTTACATAGCTCATTTGGCTATCTTATTACAATGCAGCAGAATATAACAATAGAATGGGGTCCTTCATCTTCAAAGTGCCACAGGCAGACATGTTGGTTGTAGACTTGTAATCCTAATCATTTAACTTCACTAATATCAAACAAACCTGCAACATAACAAGTTACAGCCACAAGAGTCAATACATTTGAATTGTATTGGCAAGTGATACTATGGTAGTATAGTGGAGTCTATCATCTATATGCATTTGGCTAAGTGGATCTTAGGCTTGCTTTGCTCAAAATAGATTTTCCTTAACATTTGAAAACACTAAGTTTTTGCTTGACAAAAATATCACCCAAGGAACCACCAATAGAAATTGGTGAACCTTAAACCCTTGTTCAACCACAAGTTTTAACTTAGAAATTTGGATGATGAGATTCTTGATAGCTTCCATTTCTTGATGCTCGAATTGTCCTTTGCCAGGGACATGGATAAGTACTTAGATTTTACACTCTGCAGAGGTTGTGCACTTTCCCCACAAGACTTGGTTTCACCAAGACAAGATCTTTCAGAAGCCTTCCCTTAGACCAGAATGGACGCGTTCCAACCTATCAAACCCCTACCACCATCTGTCCATTTGGCTAAGTTATTGCAACCTATATGATCCAGGCAGAGCCCATAATGCCAAGTGGCTGCGCTTGAAGCTTCTCAACATTTGACATCTCAAATCTCTTTGTTCCTGGCTGGCCATCCACAAGTGAGATACACAAGGTTCACCAGTCCCCTGGCCTTGTGTAACCACTCAACACAAACCATTCCTTCCATTCCACCCAGGTGATTCATTAACTTAGTTGTTTTATTAAACAAAACACAAGTCCTCAGACATAGAAATTTTTCCATAGCATGAATATATATTCCACCCTTGTTTTCTACTAGCTAATATAAGCATGATAGTAGTAGGGATCTTAACTTAGGATATTTCTACTAAGGTTACATGTACTAGGATTTCCCATAGCATAGTTTACACTTAGCAAAATTCCATGCAAGTCCTACTTAGAAATATCACTAATGCATAGTGAAAATAATGGGACAAAAGTATGAAGCATCACTTGCCTTTTTAGTTCACTCCTTTATCTTTGCAATGTTCACTCACTTCAAATCACTACAATTCAATCAAGCAAACAATATTTCAATCTACCATTCAAGCAATTCATCACATAAAATAATAGAAGAAAACAATGCATGCAAGCATGCCAAAGATGGTTTTATTTGAAAAAGTGGTTTCTAATGGTTCATAAACATTTGAAAACACCTAATGGTCATTTTATAAAGTAGCAAAATCATTTGCAAAAGGTTTTACTTCACTAACCATTTTTAAATCAAGTCATTATTTTATGTGGTGAAGAAATGCTTTTAATAATGCAAAATTCTATAGGTTTCACAAAATATGTTTTCAAACTATATAACCTTGTGTTTAGGGTCAGAGAGTTTATTTCCAAAACATTTCTCAAAGGTTTTCTTCCAAAGCCATTTTTAATAACTAAACCATATTTTTATTTGACTAGAAATGGTTTAAATCAAAGATTTATTCTTTTGCTTCACCAAATACATTTTTGAAACCACAATTTGTTTCGTATGGTCAGTAGGTTCAAAACACACCATTTTGCCAAAGATTTTATCCTCAAAAACATTTTGGAATAAATTTTTATATCCTAATCATGCATACACAAGTTTCTGCAAAAACACACAATTTAACAGAAGATTTTTACTAAACAAAGTGCATGGTTGGCTAGGGCTTGTCTTGCTGAATCCATTGATATCAAATTTGCAAAATTTGGACGTGTAGATTAAAAGTTATAGATTTTACAAAATCTAGCATCTAATAGCTCAAATCTGTTTTAATTCAAATCAACAGAGACACGTGGCTTAATTCTATTCGCCCATACCGCTTCGGTTGGATCGAGCGATGTCAGCCGTCGGATTTAAGTTACATCGCACGGCGCACAGGTGTTACTTACCCCTTCATCTAGTTTCTATCCTAACCGCTGGATCTTAATCGCACGGCGCACATCACACTTGCCAGAGTCGGGCATTTGGCGGCGGTGTGGCGTGCGGCTACGTGTCGCGGTTACAGGAAGCGAGGGAGAGAAGGGTGTGGCTCATCAGGTTCGCAGTGGCGTGGGGAAGCTCAACGTGGTCTTCGGGTAGCAGGGGGCGCACGGGGTCGATGAGAATCGCTCGTCGGAGTTGAGCCGTGCCTCGGGTGCGGTCAGACATCGACGGGGGCGAGTCTCTGGGATGCAAACGAGAAGAATAATGCATCAGGAAGGTGCGCACGAGTTCAAGGATCGCGAGAATACTCACCAGTGAGCAAGGGGCGCACGGGTTGGGCATCAGTAGCTCGTCGGAGAGGTAGAAGGCGGCGGCGCTTGCTCAGTGATGGTGTTGTTGACGATTCACTGCACGCGCGGATGAATGGAAGGTACTGTGAGGTGCACCAGAGGTTGGGGAAGATGCTCGTGTGCTCGAGGAGACGAGGGGCGGAGGAGGCTGGCCGGAATTTGCTTGCGAGCTCATCGGAGCAGAGCGGGGTCTAGGCGCAAATCAGGGCGGCCTGGGGGCATAGAGGGTCTGGTGAGAGAGGGGAAAGAGAGAGGACGTCCAGGCGGTTAAGAGGGAGTGATCACCGATGGGAGTTACTCGGCCAGTAAGGTGAATTTACGTCAGCATTGATTCGGCAGCAACGGCCGGCGAGAGGGGCGTGGTCAACGGGGTGGGTGAAGACGATGACTGGGAGGGGTGGGGTCGTCTGGCAGCGAGAGAGAAAGAGAGGGAACGGGGTCCAACGGTCAGCGACCTTGCGGGTGAGTTCACTGGTTCGAATCGTTTTTTCTGCGGGGAGAAGGAGGTGGGCTGGACTAGGCCTAGTGGGCTCGCTGTCTGGTTCCATTTTTAATTGTTCCTGATTCTTCTTCTTTTTCTCAATTGGTTTTTCTGTTTTGATTTTGAACAACCAATTCAAACACTCATTTGATTTCAAAACTTTGCCAGATTTTGTGTAGGTTTAAATATTTATTAGTAGCACATTGTGATGTCAATTTTGGAATTTATTTTATTCTTTTTGGGGTCTTTTTAATTAATAAAAAGGGCCCTTGTTTTTAAATCAAATAGGATTTAATAATGTTTTTAATTTCCATTTGACTTCTGAATTCTTCCAAAATCTTTCAGTAAGTTTTGTTTACTTAAAAGGGTGTCAAATAATTCATCTTGAGTTATTTGGAAAGTATTTTAATATGATTCATTAATCATTTAAGATTGGGTATTTGTTTTGATTTCAATGGAATTTAATATAGTTTTAATTCCCTAAATTTTATTTGGAAGATTTCTTTAATCTTATTTAAGTTGAATGAACCAATTTTTATTTCATTTGGGTAATTTCCAAAATACTATTTTCCCATGAATTATATAATTATCTTTATTAGAGATTTGCCTTTATTAAAATAGGGATAGAATGGTTATTGCCATTTCATTTTATTTTGGAAAATTCTTTATCCTTTTATTTTATTTGGATTTGGATTATATCTTATTCCATTTGCTTATGGTCTTTGCCAAGATTTGATTTGGTCATTAATTATTCCTTATTTAATATTTCTTTCTTCATCTTATAAAATTCATAACTTTTTAATTAGAGATCCAAACTTGGTGATTCCAATTTGTAAAATATTATTTGATATTTATTTTTCCTTTTAAAATATCTTTAGGATTATTTGCTATCCAATTGGTAGGGATTTTAGATAAGGCCTTTATTAGCTTTGGGAAATTAATTTCCTTATCTTATTATATTCATAAGATTTTATTTATGGTTCCAATTTAAGTGAAACCAATTTATATGGTTTTCTAATATTTATATTTGTCATTTTTGATTATTTGTAAATGTTTGTTGACAAGATTTTATATGGGTCAAAACCATAGGCTTGGAGGTAACTTGGAAATGATTTTTATTCCATTAGGGATTTAGGATTTATTTTCCAAATGTTTAAATTTCCAGATACATTCATTGAGGAATGAATTTCCCTTGATTTGGATTTTGTTGAATTCAAACTTTAATTAAAGTTTGTTCAAGATGGGATTTTAAGTTTTCATTTAGAAACAAAAGTTTCTTTTCACCCTGATTTTCAACAACAATTTATTTTATTTTTCACATTACAAGATTTGGAAAATCTTGGGATGTGACAGTTAGTGATGATGTTGGATCATCTATAGGACCCTTGTGTGTGATGATTGCAAGTAGTTAAGTATTGTTTGGTGATTGTGTACCTCGTATTTATTCATAGACGATAGTACCGACCAATGATACGAGGAGGAAGGAGGATTCTACGAAGAAGAAGCCGAGGAGAACTTCAACCACTGCTCTGCTCAAGGCAAGCTTATATTGACACTAATGCAAGCCAATATTTGCAAGCCTAATACTACTAGTGAATGTGCAAGCTAACCCTTGCAAGATACCCTACTGATGCCACAAACCACTACTTGTTACTATGCCCACTATATGCCTTAAGCATATGTGATCATACCCATTTGATAAACCAATCCTAGTTTTACTTGCAAGCTTCTTACTTTATTTCTTTATCAAAGCTTACTTAGAGTTTACTTAAGAGATTGGTAGATACTAGAAAGATATGTGAAGGTTGCATAAAGAGCATAAAATTTGGCGTAAGCTAGAAACCTTGATATCAGCCTAAGACCTAAGGTTGTACTTAGTTGAAACTCCACTAGTCTACCACCCCTCATTAATGCTTACCCCCACCTGTAGATGCTAGTGCTAAGCATAAAACTTGATCAACTTTAGATGGGAATACTTGGTGGAAAAATGGTTATGAAAACCTTGGAATGATGGATCATTCTATTGAAATGTTTTGGACATGTGTTTCCGAACACCGGATGATTTTGGTGATGAAAATGTTGAGGCATGAGCCTTAGCCCTTTATAAAACTGATGGTTGTCTGGATGCGATACCATTCCAATTTTATCGTACAACCATAATACCCGAAGATTGGGTAGGGCTTGACTGGAAACTTATATACCTTAGTATTAGTTCCCTCACGGCCAAGGTCTGAGCTGAGGCTACCTTGTGAAGATTGTCCACCTGTGCAGTACCCAAGATGACAGTTGGTCATGGTTGGGAGGCCAAACTCACATGAGAGGTGCTTATACTAGGGCGTGTAATCGAAAGGTTAGGATTGATTATCCGCATACTGAGTATGGTGAATTCAGGAATTGTTCCTGATGGATGTATCGAATGTTGTGGTGAAAGTGTACAATCTCTGCAGAGTGTCAAACTATTCGAATAGCCGCGTCATGATTATAGCGATGATTAGAGTGGCCATACTGTTCCCCCGTCAGACTTTTCAAAATGACTTGTGAAATGATTTGAAATTTTGACTTGACCACAATAGAGTTGTGATATGGAATACAAGTTACCACTTAGGAGTTATAAAGCTGTGACGAGCATTCGTTGCGTCTAAACTTAGTAGAGATAAATCTGGATTTTGCAAAACAACCCTAGAGCCTAGTGTCCTATTATCCGAAAACCCCTTTACATGTTAGTATTAGTTTGCGAGTACTTAAAGAGTACTCATGGCTTTGTCCCTGGCTATTCCCATGGCCAGACTATGAAGAGGAGTACCTGGAGGATGGACCCCAGGAAGGTTATGACAACTAGGATCGTCTCCCATCGTCGACATTACTGTGACCTAGAAGATGGAGCTTCGCCCACGCTACCGTTATTATTACGTATTCCGCTGCTTGATGTTGTATTAAGAACTGGATCATGAGATCCCTATTTGTGTAAGAACTTATGTATCGTTTGTAATGGATGATGTACTATGGTATCCAATTCTGTTATGTCTCGCAAAAATGGTAATCCTGGGATTGCGAGGTATGGCATAACAGGCATCTGGGATTAAAAATCCGGGTGTTGACACATAGTAATCTCAATATCCATCGGATCCACGCAAACACAACATGCATGATTACAAATAGATTAGATCTTGATCATGAACGGAGCTCACAAGATCTATACATGAAAGCACAAGGAGGAGATACAACCATGTAGCTACTACATGGACCCATAGTCCAAGGTGGAACTACTCACGCATCATACCAGAGAGAAGGCCTCCAGGATGATCTCCCCTCCGGCAGGGTGCCGAGAAGAACTTCAGATCCCCCCGATCTTGGGATGACGGTGGCAGTGGCTACAGAAGGTTTCATGGAGTTTTGATTGGGTCCTTAGGGTTTCTGCATCGGTGGCTTCTTATAGGCGAAGAGGCGAGGCCGGGAGGCGACCAGGGGGGCCACACCCTGCCCAGGCGCGGGCCCACCCCTGACCACGCCTAGGGGGATTTAGCCGCCCTGGTTTGCTTCTCCATCCCGTCTTCTGGATTCGTGTCTCCCACGGTAAAATATTAACTTTGGCTTTTGTCCCGTCCAATTCCGAGAATATTGATTTTCTGCCTTTATTGAACCAAAAACAGACAAAAACAGGCAACTGGCACTGTGGCAACTTGTTAATAGGTTAGTTCCAGAAAATATATAAAAACACCTCAAAGTGTAGACAAAGAAAAGCAAAGTAGATACTAAACAAGCATGGAGCATCAAAAATTATAGGTACGTTTTTGACGTATCAAGCATCCCCAAGCTTAACTCCTGCTCGTCCTCGAGTAGGTAAGTGATAAAAAGAATAATTTTTAAGGTGACATGCACCATCAAAACCAAGATCAAACCATTTGCAAGCATTGAAAGCTAGGATCAAAGAACTCTAAACATTTGCATCAAAGATGGAGTTATAACAATAGGACATAGTAACTATGCATGCAACATGAAAGGCTACAAACAAAGATCATGAATAACATGCATTGAAAAATGTTTGTTTGTTTCACATACAGAAAACATAGCATAGTGGCATCTTGTCCCTCATGGAGTAGCAAATAGATGCATATGACACCTTCAAAGTTCACAAGGGTTACTAGATACAAATATCACAAGAACAAGTAATATCACAATATGCATCAATCAATAAGTTTTGGGACACTACACACACAGAATGACAACTATGCTCTCTTAATGGTGCCTAAAGGTAGAAGGTGGAGAATCAATATAGTGGAAGAAAGGCCCTTCACAAAGGGAAGCATGTATTTCAAGTTTCAAAAAGAGCTTCCAAAAATTATGGTACTTCTTAGCTTTCAGTCCTCATTGCCCCTATCATAAGCATCTTGAAGTGGTTAAAGTTAAAGTGAACAAACTATGGAGTATATGCTTAACAAAGTATAAGTTGGCAATATCAAGTCCCTTGAATACGAGGGCCACACCTCATGCTACTCAACTTCAGTCACCTGTATGTTCTTGTCATTGTAAGTACATGCATATCATAGAGAACCGCCAACGGGGTACCCCTTGCACATGGTATAGGAGCTATCCCATAACAAAAAATGACAAGGCAAGCAGACAATGAGCATCTCAGCAATCTTTTTATTTACTATATGCATAGTTTTTTATCGAGGATGTTTCATAGATAGCTCACTATGGTGATGCTGCAAGTTTCCACCATGATTAGGCATTGCTTAGGCTAGCGGCCCAAGCGTTTCTCTAACACAAAATACAAACTCCATGAACTTACAAGTTCCCTCTTTATTTCACACCACTGACATCCATAGACAAAAGAGCATGATATCAACTGAGTACAAAGTACAAGTGCAATGTTGAAAACGTTCCCCGTGACATCACGGTTCTGCCAATTCCAACGTATAAGTGCAAGCATATACAACATAGACGACACAATGGTTCAAGTTTATTAGGGGCAAAGAATATAAAACGTGCCATCAAGTTCGTGAGGGCTTTAATCACTAAGTTTTCACATAACAAAATACTTTTTAATTGGAAGATAGATGAAAACAAGAATATACTTGGAATGGTGTAACACACCATGCATAGGAATTTATAGTGGACACTTTCGAATAACTTGGTTTCTTGGGAGTTGGAAGCATGAGTAGAGCTTACTCATACAAGTGGAGGCTAGCAAATGACTGGGAGCAACCAAATAAGAGAGCAATAATGGCCATAATCATAGAGTAACAAAGCATTACTAATCAAAGCATAGAGTGGTACTACAAGTCAAGGACTAGATGATCATAGAGGCTATGGTGACTTGCCATAGTCATAACATGGTGTGAGCATGTGCCAAGTCAACCCAAACAAAGCATCAAAGGAGAATACCACAATAAGATGCTTTTGCATGCTAAAACAATGCATAATTTCTTCAAGGCACACTAAGCAATCCCAATTGTTTGGAACAAGACATGCTACAACAATAATCACTAAGCATAAGGTCAAAACAACACCTAGCATGTCATGCTAAAGTCTAAGTCACAGTCAATGCAAGCTCCTCTTCCACTTTCAAGCAAGAACTTCCTACTCCTTTCCAACACCAAGCAACTTATTTGCAAAACAACACAACGAGAACGGGGGTACAAACTACTTTATTCAATCAAACTAAACAAACTAAGCAAATCAAACAAAAATAAGACGCTCCAAGAACAACACAACAATGCATGAAACAATAAAAACAAAGTGTCTAGACAGACATGTGATTTTTATTGATGAAGAAGGGGATGCCCAAGGCATCCCCAAGCTTTGACGCTTGTACCTCTTGGATATTTCTTGGGTTGACACCGGTGTGGCATCCCAAAGCTTGGGCTTTTTTCCATTCTTCATCTCATTACATCATTCTCTCTCTACACGTGATTTTTTTCCTTCATACAAAACTTCACACAATCTTCATTAGCAACATTAGTGTATTCAAAAGATAATAGACCTTAGGAAAAGCTTTGGAACAGCAAAACTTTTTACTAAAAACACAAGCTATTGTAGCAACTCCTTCAAAAATCTCAATTCCCCAAAAGAGAACTCAAAAAGGAATCAATAAGAAGCAAATGCAAATAATGGCAGAAATCTGTCAAAACAGACCAGGAGGTAGAAACCGATTTTTTAGAACATCTTTTATTGCTAAAATCAAAAAGTTTTGAACTAACGAAAGTTATATAACATACTGGGGGATTTGTTCCTAAATTTTGAGCTCAATCTGAGTTACATAGACTCCTCAAGAATATTTATGGTGGAGGACAGAAATCTATTTTGGGACAGCAACTCCCCAAATCTTACTTCCCTCTCATTAGAGGCCATTCTTGGCACAAAAAGCAAACAAAAAGGATAAGGAGAGGTCATTACTGAAGTAATAACTTCCAAGACTCAAGGAAACTCTTGGGTTATCTCCCAACAAGTACTTTTCTTTAACGCCTTTAAGTTAGGCACAAGAAGCAAGAAGAATCAAGTATTTTCAAATGAGAAAGCATTAACATCAAACCTTGCTTTCAAAGGAGGAGCAAAAAGCAACTTCTCTCTCCTCATAGGGAAGTGTTCAATACCTTTCTTGAATGGAAAATGATATTTAATGGTGCCTTCTTTCATATCAATGATGGAACCAACTATTCTAAGAAAAGGTCTTCCCAACGTAATAGGGCAAGAAGCATTGTATTCAACGTCCAAAACATAGAAATCCACAGGGACATAAGCATTGTTAACCATAATGATAACATCATTAATACTCCCCATGAGTTTCTTCTTAGCATTATCATTGAGTGGGACATCCAAATAACAATGTTCCCAAGGTGGCAAATCAAGCATTTCATAAATCTTCCTAGGCATAATAGAGATAATAGAACCAAGATCACATGAAGCTTTGAGATCAAAGTCATTCACTTGCACATTAATAATGGGTTCCCAACTATCTTCTACTTTCTTAGTAATAGAAGCTTTGTGTTTTAGCTTCTCTTCCTTAATTTTCACAAGAGCATCTGTAATATGTTTAGTGAAAGCAACATGCATATTAGTAGCATCAAGACTTCTAGCAAGCTTTTGCAAGAACATAATTACTTCAGAAATATTGCAACCATCTATATCAAAATCAAACTTAGCATCACTAGTAATAGGCTCAATAGGCTTAGGCATAGTATGAGGAGGAACAGGGACTACTTGTGGTTTAGTGGTGATAGTGCACACACTATTGTTTCTATCAATTTCAGCTTCCCTTTCCCACTTAGCATGTCGTGGTGGTATCACGGCATATGCCATGGGTAGGCTAAAGTTGGGGTCGATGGAAGTGGAGGAATCCAGGGAGGGATGATGCAGTGAAGACCGCACTCGTATGAACAAAGAGAAATGCAACGTATATTGGGTTGAAGCTCTCAAGTGGAGATAACACCTCACTCTATACATCTAATCTCTTATAATCTTGCCATACTTGTGGCTACAATCATGCTCCTTGATCTGTTTCCCCTATGCTACTATCTAATCTCTCTGTGAGAGTGGAGGAAGAGGAAGAAGGAGAGCTCCTAGTGAGCAGAGAGGGGAGGAGCCCTTCGGGGCCTCTCGTAGAACTACCCCCTGGTGCTCCTTATAAAGGGGAGCCCAGGGGACAAGGCTTGTTCCATACGTTTGGCATCTAAGTAGCATATTCCCAGCATCTTCTCAGATGCTTAGCATATGCCTTGGCATCTTTGGAGATGCCATGGCATATCCCTTAGCATATTCCCCAGCATCTTCTTGATGCCAAGGGCATATTCCATAGGCCATGTGCCAGTTTGAGCCATGGTCGTCCCAAGACTGGCACGAGACTTGTTTGTCTTGTCCTGGGTCGATGCTGAGTCGTCATAGATGTTGCGGAGGCCTCCGGGGATGAATAAGTGGGCGTCTGGATCATTACATCTCGGCCCAGATGCCCTGGGGGAAGTGGAGATTCGGCCTGGTCTTGAATTGACTCGGCCTAGGTAGAACAAGGCCCAGCCGAGTCACTATGCTCATTTATTCGGCCTGGGCTGAGCTAAATTGTCCTGGGCCACGTCTGGTTCGGCCTGCGGTGGAGGAAGCCCAGCCGAGCTCTCTCAGCTCGGCCCAAGCGAGGAGGTAAGAGAAAAGGCCTAGCCAGGGACTTCTGTTGATTCGGCCCAGCAGAAGAGAGTTGATTCAGCAGAGCTGGTGGCGTCGACCTCCGTGGTGGGCCGAGCTGAGCCACATTCGGCCCACTCGGGCGATGAAGGGAGGGAGCCGGCGTTGTGAGGGAGCTGGCGTGGTGCCGGCGGGAGTTGGCGACGCGCTGGGTCACTGGCGATGTTGGCGGGAGTAGGAGGCGGGGAGTCGGCTGTGGGCCGACTTCAGCTTAGTTAATTCGGCCCAACCGGATTTCTCTTGTTCAGCACATAGCAAACTGGCTCAGCCTGGTTAATTCGGCCCAGGAGGGGCAGATTCTGTCTTGACCAGGCCGAGTTAAATATAACTCGGCCCAACCAGGATTTATTCTTCTTTCTTTCATCTTTTACAACTCTCTTCACCCATTCTTTCTATTTAATTGTTTTATTCTTTTACACAGATCACTTTATAGCTCAACTCTGGGGTACCCGGGGGTACACCCCCGACATTAGTCCCCGAGGCCATGTGGGATTCGTAGAATCGCTCATGGGCTTTATATTTAAATATTCCCAGAGTTGTTTTTCGACTTATTGCACCTTGGTTGTATGCCTCTATGTCTTATAATCTTTTTGAGCAAGTTTTTGACTACTGGCGTTCTCGGGCATTGATCATAATCCCTTTGGGTAAGTTTTTGGACTTCTGGCCTTTATGGCTCTGGTCATAGCCCTTGGGTGGGTTTCTGGACCTATGGCCTTCGTGGGCACTGGTCATAACCCCTTGGGTAAGTTTCTGGCCTTCTGGCCTTCATGGGCACTGGTCATAACCCCTTTGGGTAAGTTACGAGTTCTGGCCTTATTGGGCATTGCTCTTTTAACCCCATTGGGTAAGTCATGAGTTCCTGCCTTCTTGGGCATTGCTCTCTTAACCCCATTGGGTAAGTTATGAGTTCCTGCCTTCTTGGGCATTGCTCTTTTAACCCCATTGGGTAAGCTATGAGTCTTGGCCTTCTTTGGCACTGCTCTTTTAACCTTTTTGGGTAAGTTATGAGTTTTGGCTTTCTTTGGCACTGCTCTTTTAACCTCTTTGGGTAAGTTATGAGTCTTGGCCTTCTTTGGCACTGCTCTTTTAACCTCTTTGGGTAAGTTATGAGTTTTGGCTTTCTTTGGCACTGCTCTTTTAACCTCTTTGGGTAAGTTATGAGTCTTGGCCTTCTTTGGCGCTGCTCTTTAAACCTCTTTGGGTAAGTTATGAGCTCTGGCCTTCTTGGGCACTGCTCTTTTAACCCCTTTGGGTAAGTTTATGAGTCTTGGCCTTCTTTGGCACTGCTCTTTTAACCTCTTTGGGTAAGTTATGAGCTCTGGCCTTCTTTGGCGCTGCTCTTTTAACCCCTTTGGGTAAGTTTATGAGTCTTGGCCTTCTTTGGCGCTGCTCTTTTAACCCCTTTGGGTAAGTTTATGAGTCTTGGCCTTCTTTGGCACTGCTCTTTTAACCTCTTTGGGTAAGTTATGAGCTCTGGCCTTCTTTGGCGCTGCTCTTTTAACCCCTTTGGGTAAGATATGAGCTCTGGCCTTATTGGGCACTGCTCTTTTAACCTCTTTGGGTAAGTTATGATCCGAGTCATCTGTTTCCAAATCAGAGTTATTTTACTCAAAATTGACTTAGGTCTTGAGTTGGAGTCCTCGACTTGAATCAGGTATCGACTTAAATCAAAGTTATCTCATTCCAAATCAAGTTACTTTACTCAATTTTGACTTATTTCCCAAATCTGAGTCATCGACTCAAATCCGAGTTAACTCATCCTAAATCGAAAGTTACTTTACTCAATTTTGACTTACTTCCCAAATCTGAGTCATCGACTCAAATGAGTTAACTCATCCTAAATCCGAGTTACTTTACTCAATTTTGACTTACATCCCAAATCTGAGGTCATCGACTCAAATCCGAGTTAACTCATCCTAAATCCGAGTTACTTTACTCAATTTTGACTTACATCCCAAATCTGAGTCATCTGACTCAAATCCGAGTTAACTCATCCTAAATCCGAGTTACTTTACTCAATTTTGACTTACTTCCCAAATCTGAGTCATCTGACTCAAATCCGAGTTAACTCATCCTAAATCCGAGTTACTTTACTCAATTTTGACTTACATCCCAAATCTGAGTCATCTGACTCAAATCCGAGTTAACTCATCCTAAATCCGAGTTACTTTACTAAATTTTGACTTACTTCCCAAATCTGAGTCATCTGACTCAAATCCGAGTTAACTCATCCTAAATCCGAGTTACTTTACTCAATTTTGACTTACATCCCAAATCTGAGTCATCTGACTCAAATCCGAGTTAACTCATCCTAAATCCGAGTTATTCGTTTGCCATGATATAGCTTGATTTGGTGTGATGACAATAATTTGCCTTTGATATGGATCCGAGATATGGATCCGAGATTAAGCTTTGGGATATGATAATAGGGCTAACCGCTGAGAGATCTGATTTGAGATGTAGATATGAGATATAGATTGGAGATGTGATGAGCTGGCCAATAGTCATTCGTGATATGGGATAACCTGGCAAGATGGTGAGATATCAATCCGAGTCATAACATAACCTGGCAATCTGGGGAACTGAATAAAGCCTCGGCATGAACCAGAGATATGATTAGTACGCCGCGTCTGAATACCAATCCGAATTATAGTATCCCCTATCAAGCTGAATCAAATGTTAGTCCGGATCAGAGACGATCTACTGAGCTGAGTTAAAGGTTAATTCGAAGCATAAACAAATTGACTCAAATTATATCCGAATCATCGATAAGCTGGCCAGTAAGCTGAGTTAGAGGACAATCCAAAGCATACATAAACTGACTCAAATTCTATCCGACTCATAAGTAAGCTGACTCAAATTCTACCTGGATCATAAATAAGCTGACTCAACTTCTGTCCGAGTTATAAATAAGCTGACTGGAGTACAGATCTAAATCAACATAGTGCTCTCTTAATCTAAAGATGACTCTATGAATAAGTTGACTAGTCCCCGGGTTAAGTTATTTTCTCCCCGGGGTGAAGGATTGAGTGCAGGTGGCTGAGTTACCTAGCACTTATAGTATACCTGGAGAAGTGTTTGGGTGAGTTTTGCTAGGTCATACCTTCCCTGCTGAGTTACTTGGTACTTACAGTAAGCTTGGAGTAGTGCTTGAGTCCTTCTTGCTGAGTCTTACCTGCTTTGATGAGTTAGACTTGGGGAGCCTCTGCGCTTACCTTTTTGTTCTCTGTTGGCTTGGTGAAGCTGAATGAGCCCTATGAGGAAGAAAGTTGATGAAGGTGTTCCCGTCCGGATGGAAACCCAACCAACACCACTAGAAGGCCCCACGGTGGGCGCCAAATGTCGTGGTGGTATCACGGCATATGCCATGGGTAGACTAAAGTTGGGGTCGATGGACGTGGAGGAATCCGGGGAGGGATGATGCAGTGAAGACCGCACTCGTATGAACAAAGAGAAATGCAACGTATATTGGGTTGAAGCTCTCAAGTGGAGATAACACCTCACTCTATACATCTAATCTCTTATAATCTTGCCATACTTGTGGCTACAATCATGCTCCTTGAGCTGTTTCCCCTATGCTACTATCTAATCTCTCTGTGAGAGTGGAGGAAGAGGAAGAAGGAGAGCTCCTAGTGAGCAGAGAGGGGAGGAGCCCTTCGGGGCCTCTCGTAGAACTATCCCCTTGGTGCTCCTTATAAAGGGGAGCCCAGGGGACAAGGCTTGTTCCATACGTTTGGCATCTAAGTAGCATATTCCCAGCATCTTCTCAGATGCTTAGCATATGCCTTGGCATCTTTGGAGATGCCATGGCATATCCCTTAGCATATTCCCCAGCATCTTCTTGATGCCAAGGGCATATTCCATAGGCCATGTGCCAGTCTGAGCCATGGTCGTCCCAAGACTGGCATGAGACTTGTTTGTCTTGTCCTGGGTCGATGCTGAGTCGTCATAGATGTTGCGGAGGCCTCCGGGGATGAATAAGTGGGCGTCTGGATCATTACATCTCGGCCCAGATGCCCTAGGGGAAGTGGAGATTCGGCTTGGTCTTGAATTGACTCGGCCTGGGTAGAACAAGGCCCAACCGAGTCACTATGCTCATTTATTCGGCCTGGGCTAAGCTAAATTGGCCTGGGCCGCGTCTGGTTCGGCCTGCGGTGGAGGAAGCCCAGCCGAGCTCTCTCAGCTCGGCCCAAGCGGGGAGGTAAGAGAAAAGGCCCAGCCGGGGACTTCTGTTGATTCGGCCCATCAGAAGAGAGTTGATTCAGCAGAGCTGGTGGCGTCGACCTCCGTGGTGGGCCGAGCTGAGCCACATTCGGCCCACTCGGGCGATGAAGGGAGGGAGCCGGCGCTGTGAGGGAGCTGGCGTGGTGCCGGCGGGAGTTGGCGACGCGCTGGGTCGCTGGCGATGTTGGCGGGAGTAGGAGGCGGGAGTCGGTTGTGGGCCGACTTCGGCTTAGTTAATTCGGCCCAACCGGATTTCTCTTGTTCAGCACATAGCAAACTGGCTCAGCCTGGTTAATTCGGCCCAGGAGGGGCAGATTCTGTCTTGACCAGGCCGAGTTAAATATAACTCGGCCCAACCAGGATTTATTCTTCTTTCTTTCATCTTTTACAACTCTCTTCACCCATTCTTTCTATTTAATTGTTTTATTCTTTTACACAGATCACTTTATAGCTCAACTCTAGGTACCCGGGGGTACACCCCCGACATAACATGAAGTTGGGCTAACAATCTAACATTTTCATCAATAGTAACTTGTATGGCATGAGGAGTAGCAAAGGTATTTTCCATGGTTTCAGGTTTAGCAGCCATTTTATTAATCAAGGAGGACTGAGCTTCAGATAAAGAGGATATGATTTTCTCAACAGTTAAAAGTTTTTCCTCTATAGTTTTGTTGAAAGAAGTTTGTTTACTAATAAAGTCTTTGAGCATGACTTCAAGTTCAGAGGGGGCACTTCTAGCATTGTTGTAAGAGTTTCCATAGGAATTGCCATTATTAGGAGGATAAGGCCTATAATTGTTGTTACTACCAAAATTATTCCTATAGGCATTATTGTTGAAATTGTTGTTTCTAATGAAGTTCACATCAACTTGCTCTTCTTGAGCAACCAAAGAGGATAAGGGAACACTTTTAGGATCTAGAGGAGCTTTCCCATTAACAAGCATAGCCATAATAACATCAATCTTATCACTCAAAGAGGAGGTTTCCTCAACAGAATTTACCTTCTTACCATGTGGAGATCTCTCAGTGTGCCATTCAGAGTAGTTAACCATCATATTATCAAGGAGATTTGTTGCAGCTCCCAAGGTGAGGCCCATGAAGGTACCTCCAGCAGCTGAATCCAACAGGTTTCTTGAGGAGAAGTTCAAACCTGCATAAAAGTCTGTATAATCATCCAAGCAGTAAGTCTATGAGTGGGGCAATTCTTAACCAAAGATTTCATTCTTTCCCAAGCTTGAGCAACATATTCATTATCAAGTTGTTTAAATTTCATAATATCACTTCTCATAGATATAATCTTAGTCGGAGGATATTATTTTCCAATAAAAGCATCTTTGCACTTAGTCCAAGAATCAATACTATTTCTAGGCAAGGATAGCAACCATTCTTTAGCTTTTCCTCTCAAGGAGAAAGGAAAAAACTTGAGCTTAATAATATCTCCATCTACATCCTTATAATTTTGCATCTCACAAAGTTCAACAAAGTTATTGAGATGGGCAGCAGCATCATCATAACTAGCACCAGAAAATTGCTCTCTCAACACAAGATTCAACAAAGCAGGCTTAATTTCATAAAAGGTAGCATCAGGGAAGGTGGAGCAATAGGTGTGCTAAGGAAATCATTGTTGTTGGTGCTAGTGAAGTCACACAACTTGGTGTTCTCAGCAGAGTTCATTTTGGCAAAGGTGGGCAAGCCAAAAACAGCTGCAGCAGCTAGAGCAGGAACTAATTTTTTTGTGTTTTTGAATAAAGAAAGCAAACCAAACTAAACTATTTTTTTTTGGAGTTTTTGAAAAGAGGCAAACAAAACCAAGCAAAAGAAACTAAGCAAACTAAAAACAAAGTAAAGAGAAAGGAAGTGGAGGACTCCCCTTGTGAAGACGACCTTAGCCTCCTCGGCAACGGCGCTAGAAAAGCTTGATGGCGTGTACCCAGTGTTGTCGTGGGACGCTTTGTTGGAGACCCCCAAGAGTAAGGTTGAAAGAGCACAACAACAAGTTTCCCTCAGTAGAGACCGAGGTTATCGAACCAGAAGGAGGAAGGAAACGTCACATAGGTGTTGCAAGCAACGCAGAGACCTACACAACACAAACTCAAGACTTTGCTCCAACGAATCAGTGAGGTTGTCAAGCTCACTGGTTTGCTGTAACAAAGGATTAAACGTATGGTGTGGAAGGTAATGGTTTGCAGCAAGTAAACAAGTAACAGTGGAATATGTATCAATAGTAAAGATTGGACCGGGGTCCATAGTTCACTAGAGGTGCTCTCCTTAGATAAACAACATGGCATGAAGGGTAAACAAATTACGGCAGGGCAATTGACAGGAACTGAGCTAGGCATAACAATGCAATACCAGACAAAAATATCCTATGAGATTCGATTAAGCAATACAACAATATACATAGACCGCCATCCAACTGCATCTATGACTAGAAGTCCACCTTCAGGTTATCATCCGAACCCCCTCTAGTATTAAGTTGAAAGCAACAGACAACTGCTTTAAGCAAAGTGTGTAAGGTAAACAATCAAATTGTTCTATGAACCAGAGACCGTTGTTTTCTCCATAGTGGCAACAACACGTCTACAAACGAAGAGATTTCTGTCACTTCCCTTGGAAACTAGAGGCATGAACCCACTATCGAGCATAAATACCCCCTCTTGGAGTCACTAGCAACTACTCGGCGAAGATACCTACTAACAACGGAGAGCATGCAAGATCACAAACAACACAGACATGATAGAATCATAAAGACAAAACCATTAATCTATTTGACATAGTAATCTCAATATCCATCGGATCCCCGCAAACACAACATGCACGATTACAAATAGATTAGATCTTGATCATGAACAGAGCTCACAAGATCTATACATGAAAGCACAAGGAGGAGATACAACCATGTAGCTACTACATGGACCCATAGTCCAAGGTGGAACTACTCACGCATCATACCGGAGAGAAGGCCTCCGGGATGATCTCCCCTTCGGCAAGGTGCCGGGAAGAACTTCAGATCCCCCGATCTAGGGACGACGGTGGCGGCGGCTACAGAATGTTTCGTGGAGTTTTGATCGGGTCCTTAGGGTTTCTGCATCGGTGGCTTCTTATAGGCGAAGAGGCGAGGCCGGGAGGCGACCAAGGGGGCCACACCCTGCCTAGGCGCGGGCCCATCCCTGGCCGCGTCTAGGGGGGTTTGGCCGCCCTCGTTTGCTTCTCCATCTCGTCTTCTGGATTCGTGTCCCCCACGGTAAAATATTGACTTTGGCTTTTGTCCCATCCAATTATGAGAATATTGATTTTCTGCCTTTCTGGAACCAAAAACAAAAGAAAACAGGCAACTGGCACTGTGGCAAATTGTTAATAGGTTAGTTCTAGAAAAGATATAAAAACACCTCAAAGTGTAGACAAAGCAAAGCAAAAACTACTAGGAAAAGGGCTATAGGTAATCCGCACATCCGTGGCTCACATGGTTGAAGTGCCCTACGGGTAAAATAGGCGTGGCTCACCTGTGGGTAGTGCCCTACTAGTAACTAGAACAACCGTGGCGCACATGGGGTATGTGCTCCACAGATATGTATGGGCCAGGGCCTTGCCAGCCGCATGCCACGTACCCGTAGCGCACATGGGGTAGGTGCGCTACGGTTGTGGCAAGTTCTGTGGCGCACTATGCCATGTGCGCCACGGATGTATAAACTTAGTAGTAGGGCACCTTGCCCTAGTGCCCTACGCCTAACTATCCTGCACCAACTCCACCCCCCCTTGGATCGCCTTTTTAGGATTTGCAAAAAATAAAAGAAAATGATAAACACTTCAAAAAATTAAATCCTTTCATATTTAGGTAGGTAATGTGGTATAGCTTCTAGTAAAATTAACAAACATGAGTTTCGACTTTATTTGCAAAAAAAGTCATGCCACGGTAAAAAGGCCGTAACTTTTGCATACGATATCGAAAAAAATCTTATAATATACTAAAATGACGAGAACGAGGTTTCGCATCTGCTACAATTCTGTCACAGTTTTGTCTATTTTTGAGCACATGTGCGACGCCACGCAGGAAGGCGCCGCACTGTGCAACGCCACAGAAGCTTGTGTCTATTTTTGAGCACATGTGCGGCGCCACGTAGGAAGGCGCTGCACTGTGCAACGCCACCAAGCCTGGCGCCGCATTGTCAAGATGCTGCTACAGCAAGCTTTCAAGGGGTAGTTTCGAGGGAAAATGATCACACATGCGAACAAAAAAGCTTTGAAGGGGGAAATGTTTCTTGACACATACGAAATAACACGAGGTTCTGGCCATGTTTCGAACGCAGGAACCTAGTACATGGGACATGTTTTGCCCTTAAGGGGTTCACGAAATAACACAAGGTTCATGAGAAAATCTTGACACATAAAAGTCCATGACTCCCGGTTACATACTCAAAGTCTAAAACATAGGCGCTTTGCCCTTCCATAGTTGAATTCCATGGTACTCCGACATGGTCCAAGTATGGATGAAATATAGGATCCCATGTCTTCTTAGTAGTCTCAATAGAGAACTCAGCCTCTCTCACCGTGAGCGGATTATTGTAATCCAAATGTCGTCTACGAGACGCCACGAGCAAGTGCGAGCACGCAAGATGAAGCAATGATGGCCTTTCGCATGTGCACTCACAGTTCTTGAGAGAGACCTTGAAAGCTCGGCCTCCGTGTTGGACACCATCAGCCGTTGTACCTCCGGGCTCCGTAACTTGGTAAATTAGCTCGTCATTGTCATATTCCATGACAACTTGGGAATCCCCTTTCCTTGTCTGGAATTGCATCCAACCGTCAACCTTCGGTGGGAACTTGTATTTGTACTTGTTCTTGTTGTCCCCCGCAATATGTCGGTCCGTTTCATGTGAGTATTTCAGAAAATACCCATCCATCATGTCGAATGTATATCGGACTATTGCCGTGACGGGCAATGCACGGACACCTTTCAGCAACTTGTTAAATGCCTCTGCCATGTTGCTTGTCATTTGGCCATACCTCCGGCCACCGTCGTCAAAAGCTCGTGCCCACTTTCCCATATGTTCAATGTTCCTATTGAGAAACTCGTGACCACCAGCATTGAATCTTTGTTAACTAGCAATTTGTTGTACAAGTTAGAGAAACGACATTCCGTGAAAGCGAGGCAACAATCTTGTAGATCATCGGACAAATCCTTGCTCTTGCATGCCCTATAGAAGTTTGCACAAAAGTGTC
This sequence comes from Avena insularis, assembly GCA_023614405.1. Classification (NCBI taxonomy): domain Eukaryota; kingdom Viridiplantae; phylum Streptophyta; class Magnoliopsida; order Poales; family Poaceae; genus Avena; species Avena insularis. The sequence continues at coordinate 432,674,185 of CM042697.1, read as the reverse complement.
TCATGCACCAATGATTGTGCAATGGAGCATGGCCGGGAATATCAATCATCACCGCATTGAGAATTCCTTGATGACGGTCAGATATGACACATATCTACCTTTGAGGGTTTAATATCTTGGTTCTCAAAAGATAGAAGAACCACTCCCAATTATCATTGCTTTTCGCCTCCACCAAAGCAAACGCCAAAGGAATCAACCGGTTGTTGGCGTCATTGGCTATTGCAATCAAGATAGTGCCTTTGAATTGTCCGGTCATAAAGGTGCCATCAACAGAGATGACCGGTCTACAATGTTCAAAAGCCCGGACACATTGCTCAAAACCCCAAAATGCACGGCCAAAAACTCGCACGGTTTTTCCGTTTACAATCATTGTCTTGTTCCCATTAGGTTCAACGACATGAACCATGCCCGGGTTAGCATTGGCCATCGCTAACAACAACCTTGGGATTCGGTTATAAGATTCCTCCCAATCACCGTACAACATCTTGAATGCGGCTTGATTAGCCTTCCATGCCTTCCCATACTTCACCTCATAGTGAAAGAGGGCTTTCACAAGCTCCATGACCATCTTGATGTTCATTATTGGAAATGACGCGATGTCATTGGATATCCTATAAGCGAGGAACTCGAAGGTGAGTTGCCGGTACTCGTTCTTTGCATCCTTGCCATCCACCACTGGGCCTCGGCACATGTGAGTTGATACGCAACTATATATGTGCCAATCGGGACCTCCCTTGAATGGTCTTGCACGCACTATCCAAGGACATCCTTCCTCCTCGCACTTCACCGTGTAACGCTTCTTGATGTCCGAGTGCACGACCGTGTAAGGACGATGATGTTTCACCGAGAAGTCCTTTATCCATTGCTTGAATTCCAACAAGGTCCTGAACCTTGATCCTTTGCAAAAGCCACTATTCACTTCATTGCCATCCCGTAAGAACTTGTCCTTGGTCCAAGCACTATGCCCTTGCCACCATCAACCGTGGCTTCATCCGCGAGACTAAGATCACGAAACAAAGGCACCCGATGGTCCCGGCCCAATACGGTATCGTGGATTTCGGCCTCTCTACCCGTGAACCCCTCCTCGTCAACTTCTTCTTCGGGACCATCATCATCCGAGTCTGATGCATAGCCTCGAGAATACGGGAGGTCATGGTCCATGTCATCTTGTGTGATATATTTATCCAAATCTCCAACATTGTTGTCGTGGAGTTCAACATCATCATTGTCATCTTCATCTTCACCCCCACAATCATCATTGTCCTCTTCCATAACTTCATCTTGGTGTCTTGAAATCGGGCTCAATGTTTGGGTCAAGGGAGGTTCACGGCTTAGCTCTTGGTCTACGGGTGGAGGACTCATAGTATGCAATGGGGATGCCATACGGTTCAAGTCCAAAGACAATGAACTACCAACTTTCTTGGTGGCAAATAGCTCAAGAGCCTTGTCTAGTGATTCGGCCACCACCTCCTTGTATGCAAGCCAACGGGCCTCGGAAAAGATACGCATGGTCTTCCAACGGACATGCATTCCCAAGCCAACATTATGTCTTCCCTCCAACTCAACATCATCCTTTGGGTCCATCCATTTCAATTCAATCCTCAATTGCTCCAAGACCTCGGCATAGGTTGGAGTACGCTTAAACACCAAATCGAGCTCGTCGGGGTCCGGTTCTATGTTACCTCTCAAAAAAGCATCCTTGTCTACATGGTGAACATGAACAATTCTTGCCATGCCTAACAGAATCACAACAACAATACCATGGTCAACATACTCAATAGATACCCATGCTAACATTACCACAATACCCAACCCCTATGCCAATGCAACAACATTCTACCATGCATCTTACAAAACAACCTAGGGTTTGCAAGATATGGACCAAAACAAGAAACTAAAGGGTGAAATCAAAGAAGAAGGGGAAGAATACCTCAAGGCACTTGGGGGGATCGAACTCCACGGAGAGAGGCTTCCGATTTGGGCACTAGGAGGGAGGAGGTGGAGGGGGGAGAAGAGCCGTCGCCGCCGCCGCCGCTGCAGCTCCTGTGTGGTGAGAAAGAATGAGATGGGTCTGGAGAGGGCTGGCGCCGCGCTGGTACAAGACCTAAAGTGCGGCGACAAGCACAACGACGCTGCACTACACAGTGCGGCGCCACACTACAAGGCGCCGCACTAGCGGGACCGGGGCCCACGAGGCGCCACGCTGGCAGGTGCGCGGCGCCAGGCGTAACGGCGCCGCTCTTCAGGGTGCGGCGCCAGCTCATATGGCGTTGCAAAAAGGGTTAGTTCCGTGAATTTCTTTTGGCCAGAGTTTATTCCGTGAAATTGTTATTTTTATGGGTTATTTTCGTCCATTCTGCCTTGGTTTGCTGTTGTAGATGCTCCTGTGTTTGTTTATAAAATTGGTTAGACTAGGAAAAGCTGACTTTTGACTAAATTTATATATATGTCCTATTTGTCATAAGGTAGAGATGATAAAATAGTAGTTTATAAATGATTGCATAACAGTGTCATCATCATAATAAGAACAACAATAATAAAACACCCAAATATAGTGGCAGGGTAAAAACACGAGCAAATAATCAAGCATGCATGCACGCATTGCATTGCACCCACGTACGTTATCACCCATAACAGTCTAATCAAAGCTTGGATGAACTTGATAGCGGGTTATGCTGCATCATCGCCAACTCATGGCGGAAGGCGTTGGCGTGCTCCTCCCTCACGCACATGGAAACCACGTTGTAGTCGTCCTTGCACGGGAGGCACGCGGCGCAGACCGGCAGGCTCGTCCTTCTATCTCGCCAGTAACCCATCACCCTCGCCGGCCTCCCACCGCCAAAATCCGGCACCTCAAGCCCAAGACCTCGCCAGCTCGTCATACCGAGGAGATTATATCCGACCAACTTCCGCGTGCGCAGCCGGTCCATGTCTGACCGGTCAGGCACCCGCTCCTTGCCTCGCCGGATCATCTGCACCAGCTCCAGCACGCCGCTGCTCGCCACAGCGCCGCTCGTCGCCGTGACGGGCTGCGCGGTGACGCAGTTGCCGTAGTACCCTGCCCTAGCCCCCGCGTACCCGCGCGCGTTCTCTGTGAACGCGAGCACGGTGAGGTCCTCTGGGCGGGACATAACCGCGCGGGTCCGGCAACGCCAGAGCACCGCGGCAACCGCGTCGAAGGCAGAGCACGGCTTGCCACGAGTTTTCAGGGAATAGTCGTGCTTTATTCGGCTGATTAGACTCGATGGGATCGTGATGTCGAGCAACTCCATGGGACATGGCTCGAGGCTACTCGCCATGAACTGCATGAAGTCCGTGGAGAACGGAGGCGGAGATGGCAACGTGAGAGCGTCGGACGTCCTGACCGGGACGACGGATGGCGCCGGAAGTCCGCGCGCTAGCTCGCCGACGGCCTGCAGGAACTGCGCCAGCCCGCCACCGTCGCAGACGGCGTGGTCCCACGTCACCGCCACGACGAACCCGCCGCAGGAGAACGCGGTCACCTGCACCAGCGCCAACGGTCGGGACTGGGACTGGGACTGGGACTGGGACTGGGAGTAGCTCGCGGCCGGGTAGAAGATGGCGAGCTCTTCTTGTAGAGACGGATCAGAGAAGTCTTTAACGTCGTTCATGGCGCAGTCGGCACGCGCCGCGACGAAAGCCACCCCGCCCCCGGTGCACCTGATGACGGCCTCGTCGGCGTCGAGACGGCCGGCGATAGGGTAGTAGTGGACCAGTGCTCGCGACAACCCTCTTCGTACTGTTTCGGCGGGCTCGTGGATTGGATGCTCAAAGACGAGAAATACCGTGGCTGGCGCGGCACCAACAAACATCTTGTCGTAAGGCGAGAGATCGATGTCGCAGCCGGTTTCCGGCGCCGCCGGCTCCGGCGGCCGGACGGCCACCGAGGGGGACTTGTTGATCACCACATTAGCGCTCATGCTGACGTCCACCTTCTGTGCGCCTGATGATGTATGTGTATGCAGTATGCTCTGCTTCTAGGTTGGGCTGGTAGGTGGGGTTCTCCAGCCTTTGCGGGATCGGCTTATATAGGGCTAGCTCGATCGGATCAGGAAGATGTTTGGTCTTGGTCATATAATACTGTATAATTTGACCAGTACAAGGATCAAAGGATGATGCACCGTTGTTCCACTTTGATGTGGATGTGATTTTAAGCTGGGCCTCGGTTTGATCTCCTCGGCTGAGGTCAAATCGAGGCGGTGGCGGTCCTGTCCTCGTTGATCAACGACGATGTGGCGGAGTAGTGGCGGCCAGGGACGTCACTGCGTGGCGGAGGCCAGGGATCGGTGGGTGGCGGCGGTTGACGGGTCCAACCTAGCTCGATGGGCTCGGATGGTCCTCAATCCTGCTTGTTGTGTCATCTCCGACGACGGTATTGGCGCACCTGGATTATTTCTGCGGCACGAGGACGCCTATTACAGCGGCCCTGGGCATGGTGGCGGCGACCTCCTTTGCCGGAGGTGGTCGGCCAGGCTGGTTGTGGTGTTTTTTCCACATCTAGTCCTAGTGACAAGTTGGGGTGGCGGTGCTGCCGGTGAAAACCGAGCTCGACTCCGGTCAGGGCAGGTGATGGCGACATGTCCGCGTCGCTTCCTTGTTGGAGCCATCGTCAACGCAGCTCTTGTGACCCTCCTCGAGCTACTTCGGGGGAAACCCTAAGACCTCTGGCTCGGGCGATGGCGGCGCATCGGTGTCGCGTTCTCTCTTGGGAACATTTCTTGTGGAGCAGCGCTGGATGGTAGAGGCGGGAGTGGTGGAGCGGCTAGCGCGTAGGGAGGCGGTGCTACTTGGCACCGCGGTGCTGTCGGTGGCTAGTGTGGCGAGAGTCTACGCATCATTCTACATGCTTACGACGGGTTGGCGAAAGATAATAAATGCGGCGACATATGGAGCATGTGCGTGGACGCCGCTCCGTGGATAGGATGTGCGGTTCTATGACTCCTTATGCTTGATTTCGAGCCGTCGTGCCCAGACACTCCATCTTCTCTTGGCGAGTGGCAACAGTAAGAGTGACCGTGGGACGGGTCAAAAGAGTCAGCTAGGTGTTTCATAGATCTCGTTGGAAAGCTGACGGTTATCGTTTTTGCTCGGTGTTTTGTTTTAGCGGTTCCAGTCTACATGATTTTTGTAATTGGCGTTTGCTAAACAATATTTCGAGAAAAAACAAAGGAGTGACAACCAGTCTGGTCGTCGGTGTGTGCATTTACTGAGGCTACACAAGTTTCCACAAGACCAGAGATATCGATCTAGCTAGATGTTACATGCATCGCCATAGGTGTGTAACACATGGACAGCTTGTTCTAGACTCATCTGTCTGCCAGATAGGTTGCACCCGTAGAATCGACCTGTGGTGGTGGTGGGGATGCCAACGACTGGCCACAACCGTTTTTCACGAGTGCCAGTAAACGTCCATCCATGTGACATCTAGCTTTTCGAGCTTATTTCCCTTTCCCGCACGGTTGCTGAAAGACAACAATAGAGGCAAAGTTATTTGCTTCGTTTTCCTTCTTCCATTATTAGGTATAGTCCGTGCCTGGAATGGACCTAGGACAGATGGCGCTAAGGATTCTTCGACTGTGACCTGGTCCGATCGGAGAAAGACGTGCTATTATGGCAGAGAGCTGTCTTTTTACTCGCTTTTTTAAAAAAAAAATAGGAAGCATAGCCAGCCGATTTTATTGCAAAGTTTCAATAGTTATCTTATTGTATTCATGAATTTGTTTAGACGGAAAACACCCAAGTACCCGGCTTTAAATTAATAAATCTCCACGGCTCAGACCGTAGCAACAGACTGCTGGGATACCAGGTTATAGTTTTACAAAATAGCCTCAGACTCAACATAGTGCCAGAATAAAAACCATAAAATTAAACGACGACACTAAGGTGGTGGTGTGGGTGGGGGGCAGCTGGCGTCACGGTCTTGGTATATGGCTGCTTCAGAATCTTGATTAACTCGTCGAGGAGAGAGAGATCGTCAGGCTAAGAGAGAGGCCCCCACTACTACGATAAGATGACAGTATCCAAATTCTAAAAAGTATAGGCCAACTTCTGACAAGTGGAGTGGTGGCCCTCCGCTCCAACGGGACGCTTTGTGGAGGAGTGCGGAAGTACAGCCCGCTAATCTGCACGGATCGTCGAAGACCTAGGTTTCCACCGATATATAAACCCCTTGTAAGCCGCCGGTTGGGATGTGTTGCATCTGTGAAATCCCTGGCATTTGTAAACACTCCTCGATATAGTGAAGTTTTGCTGGCTGGCGCCCGTGGTTTTTTCCTCTCTTTGTTGGAGAGGTTTTTCCACGTTAAATCTGTGTCCCCTTGCTGTGTTTTTCGTTTTCGTTCTTCGTTATCTTCTTGTCGCAATTTTAACAAGTGGTATCAGAGCCCCAGGTTCTAATCTAGGGTTTGCGACATGTCGTCATTGAAGTTCGATCTACCACAGCTGGACTACACCACAAGATTCTCCTTGTGGCAGGTGAAGATGCAGGCGATTCTCGCCCAAACTTCTGATCTGGATGAAGCGCTGGATGGATTCGGTGAAAAGGATGCTAAGACCTGGTCCGCCGAAGAGAAGTGGAAGGACCGTAAGGCTTTGTCTTTGATTCAACTTCATCTGTCCAATAATATTTTTGCAGGAAGTACTGGAGATGAAATATGCTGCTGCCCTATGGGAAAAACTGGAAACGATCTGTGTGTCAAAGGATCTAACCAGTAAGATGAATGTGAAGATGAAGTTGTTCTCGCACAAGCTGCAAGAAGGTGGATCGGTAATGAATCACATATCTGTTTTTAAAGAGATTGTTTCAGACTTGCAGTCTATGGAGGTAAAATATGATGATGAGGATTTAGCTCTTCTACTCTTATGCTCGTTGCCTAGTTCCTATACACACTTTCGTGATACAATATTATTGAGCCGTGATGAACTAACCCTTGCCGAAGTTCATGACGCCCTCAAACAGAGGGAAAAGATGAAAACTATGGTAGGGCCAGATGGGACGTCATCCAAGGCTGAGGCTCTGCAGGTTCGTGGCAGGACCGAGCAGAGATACAACAACTATGGCAACAGGGATAAGAGCAAGGACGGTAGAAGTCGTTCAAAGTCCAAGGGAAAGGATAAATTCTGCAGGTATTGTAAGAAATCCAATCATGTTATTGATGATTGTTGGAAGTTGCAGAATAAGGAGAAAAGAAATGGAACTTATCAACCGAAAGATAGGTCTGAAGGTACTGGTAACAAAGATTGTTGGTGTTGAATGCTTAGCTGTTTTTGCTGCTTGTGCTTCTCGTGATGATGAATGGATACTTGATACTGCATGTTCGTTTCATATTTGCTGTAACAAAGATTGGTTCAGTTCATATGAGTCTGTGCAGACTGGAGATTTTGTGCGTGTGGGGAATGACAACCCATGCCATATTGTTGGTGTTGGATTTGTTAAGATCAGGACACATGATGGTGTGACACGCACGTTGAGTGAGGTGAATCACATACCAAGCATGGCCAGAAACTTGATTTCCCTGAGTACCATGGACGTTGATGGATACAAGTATGCCGGTGGGCATCGAGTTTTGAAGGTATCAAAAGATTCTCTTGTTCACATGATAGGTGATATGAATTCTACTAAATTATATGTTCTTAGAGGTAGCACTTTGCCTGGTATTGCTGCTTCTGTTACTTCTAATGATTGTGGTAAAACATATCTGTGGCATATGCGTCTTCGGTATATGAGCGAACAAGGCATGACAGAGTTGGTCAAGAGAGAGCTGATTGATGGTTGCAACTTGAGTAAGTTTGAGTTCTATGAGCATTGCATCTTTGGTAAGCATAAAAGAGTTAAATTCAATGCTTCCGTTTATACCACCAAAGGCATATTAGATTATGTGCATGCTGATGTATGGGGTCCATCCCGTAAGACTTCTATTGGTGGTGCTAATTACATGCTTACTATTATTGATGATTACTCAAGAAAAGTGTGGCCTTATTTTTTGAAGCATAAATCTGATGTTTTTTATGCTTTTAAGAAGTGGAAAGTTATGGTTGAAAAGCAAACTGAGAAGAAGGTAAAGGTACTACATACTGATAATGGTATGGAATTCTGTTCTAATGAGTTTGAGGAGTTTTGCAGTAACGATGGCATGATCAGGCATCACACCATCCCATATACTCCTCAGCAGAATGGCGTGGCAGAGCGCATGAACAGAACCATCATCTCGAGGGCTCGTTGTATGTTGTCTAATGCGGGTACGCATAGGCGTTTCTGGGCTGAAGCAGCCAACACAGCGCGTTACCTCATCAACAGGTCACCTTCTATTCCACTTGAAAAGAAAACTCCCATTGAGGTATGGTCAGGTTTGCCTGTTGATTATTCACAGTTGAGATTTTTTGGCTGCACTGCATATACTCACGTTGATAATGGAAAGTTAGAGCCTAGGGCTGTTAAATGCATATTCCTTGGTTATGGTTCAGGAGTTAAGGCTTATAAACTATGGAATCCTGAAACTGAAAAGATTTTGCTAAGTACAAATGTTGTTTTCAATGAGTCCGTTATGTATCATGATAGCTTGCCATCAGATACCTCTCCTGCTGCTGTTAGAGAGGAGGGAGTTAGTGTGCAGGTGGAGAACCTGCAGAAAACTGTTGATAATGATGCTATCGTTGAAGATACACATGAGGAAAACATTGATGATATTGTTGTTCAGCACTCACCTACTATTTTACATCATCCGCACGAGTCCATTGCTGCTGATATACCAAGGCGTAACTGTGGTCCTCGTCCTCGTTTAATTGAAGAGTGTAATCTTGTTCATTATGCTTTGAGTTGTGCTGAATAGGTGGAGAACGATTCTAAACCTACTACATACAATGAAGCCATTGCATCCGTTGACCACAAGAAGTGGATTTCTGCTATGCAAGAAGAGATGCAGTCGCTTGAGAAAAAGGCACATGGGATGTTGTGCCCTTGCCCAAACAAAAGAAGGCAGTCCGCTGCAAGTGGATTTTCAAGAAAATGGAAGGTTTGTCTCCCAAAGAGCCTTCAAGGTACAAGGCAAGGTTAGTAGCAAAAGGGTTCAGCCAGATTCCAGGTATTGATTACAATGATGTGTTCTTCCCAGTTGTAAAGCATAGTTCCATTCGTACTTTCTTTAGTATTGTGGCTATGCGTGATCTTGAGCTTGAGCAGTTAGATGTCAAGACTGCTTTTCTGCATGGAGAGCTTGATGAGGAAATATACATGGACCAACCAGAAGGGTTCATAGTGCCTGGTAAAGAGGATTTTGTGTGCAAATTAAAGAAGTCTCTTTATGGCTTAAAGCAATCTCCAAGACAATGGTATAAAAGGTTTGATTCATTTATGATCTCACATGGTTTTGAGAGGTCTAAATATGATAGTTGTGTTTATATCAAGTTTGTTGATGGGTCACCTATATACTTCCTGCTATATGTTGATTATATGTTAATTGCTACCAAGGGCATGAAAGAAATAACTACTTTGAAGGCACACCTAAGTAGTGAGTTTGAGATGAAGGATCTTGGTGCTGCTAAGAAGATCTTAGGTATGGAGATTACCCGAGATAGAAAATCTGGTTTGTTATTTCTTAGTCAGCAAAGTTACATTAAGAAAGTTCTTCATCGTTTTAATATGGATGGTGCCAAGTCAGTTAGTACTCCTATTGCTCCTCATTTTAAATTGTCAGTTTCTCAATGTCCTACTACTGATGAAGAGTTTGAGTACATGTCAAAGGTGCCATATTCTAGTGATGTTGGTTCTTTGATGTATGCCATGGTTTGTTCTCGTCCTGATTTATCATATGCTATGAGTTTGATAAGTAGATACATGGCTAATCCTGGTAAAGAACATTGGAAGGCTGATCAGTGGATTTTCAGGTACCTTTTTGGCACTTCCAATGCTTGTTTGAAGTTTGGCAGGACCGGTGAGGGACTTGTTGGCTATGTGGATCCAGATTTTGCTGCCGATTTGGATAAGAGAAAATCCCTCACAGGTTATGATTTTAATGCTGGTGGTTGTGATGTTAGCTGGAAGGCTACGTTGCAATCTATTGTTGCACAATCTACTACTGAGGCCGAATACATGGCTATTGCTGAAGCTTGCAAAGAATCTATTTGGTTGAAAGGTTTGTTTGCTGAGCTTTGTGGAGATGATTCTTGCATTACTTTGTTTTGTGATAGTCAAAGTGCCATATACCTTACAAAAGATCAGATGTTCCATGAGAGAACTAAGCACATTGATGTCAAGTACCATTTTGTTAGAGACATTGTTGCTCAAGGTAAATTAAAGGTATGCAAGATCAGCACTCATGATAATCCTGCTGATATGATGACTAAAACTGTTCCTGTTGCTAAGTTTGAGCTTTGCTCGAACTTAGTTGGTTTAACTGATTAGCCCAAGTGGCTATTGGCATCAAAAGTATTTGCTTTGTTTATTCAGGGAGATGGTTGTTGTTGATGCTACAAGGAGGAATTTGTCTCAAGGTGGAGTTTGTTATATGTTGATCCAAATTCTACAAAGTATAGGCCAACTTTAGTGAGCGAGGTGGCCCACGCCTCCAGGTGTGAGGGGGCTTCAAGAAGACTGTAACTGGATCGTCGAAGACCTAGGTTTCCACCGATATATAAACCCCTTGTAAGCCGCCGGTTGGGATGTGTTGCATTTGTGAAATCCCCGGCGTTTGTAAACACTCCTCGATATAGTCAAGTTTTGCTAGCTGGCGCCCGTGGATTTTTCCTCTCTTTGTTGGAGAGGTTTTTCCACGTTAAATCTATGTCCCCTTGCTGTGCTTTTCGTTTTCGTTCTTCGTTATCTTCTTGTCGCAATTATAACAGGTAAGTGCATATAGGAGGTTAGATAGGAAATTTAGCTTCAATGGTAAACTGATTCTTCGCTTTCCAAAGCACCCAGCTAAAGGCAGGGAACTAAATCCAAAGAACATGCTTGGTTTTGCTAGAAAAATTGTTCAAAATAGCGAAGAATTCAGCAAACACGATGGTTTCCAATGAACGGCTAAAATAGATCGAACCATGCTCCACATAAATTGGGCCAGGGCATAGGAAAAGAAGATGTGGTTGGCATTCTCAGCCTGACCGCAAAGGACACACTCCCCATTTTACAGCCCATTACGATTTTTTTGATTTGATCGTTTGGTGGAAGGGGCCTCTCGCCATCTGCTAGAGGAAAATTTTGATCTTCAGGGGGATATGTAAGCTCCAGATATCATCTGCATGGGCCACCACTTCCCCTTGGAAAAGCTTAAGATACAGAGAGAGAGAGTCGATAACAGACATGAAGGTTCCAAGGCCTAGGAGACCTGATCCCTGTCGGTGGTTAACGTGTGCGAGGCAAGTTCCTCCCCCAACTGCGTGAAAAGGGTAACTTCACCAGGGCCAAAGGACTGATGGAAATTCATATGCCAGTCCCTACTCTGGAAAACATGTCTAACAAGGGAATCGAGATCCACAGAAATTTCAAACAACCCAGAGAAACGGAGAGAGAGGAGAGTCATCAGACCACCAATCCTTCCAAAACTTGATTTTGGTACCGTTGCCTAGGTGAAACCGAGCTCCCAACTTCAAGTAATCCTTGATCTTGTGGATACTGTGCCATAAGGGAGAGCCACCCACAGGATTAGAGTTAAAAATGTGCTCAGCTCCAGGGTAGTTGTCCGAAAAATGCGCCAGATCCATTTCACCATGAGGAAATGTTCATGAATGTCGAGTTCATGACCCCCAGGTTGCTCTGGTCTCTTGGCTTGCACACTTCCTGCCACTTGACCCACTGGTGCTTCCTTTTGTACCATGTCCCTTCCCAAAAGAACCTGCCCCTGTGTTTATCATACCCCTGGTGAATGCCGTCTTGGAGGAGGAATAGGCCCATGGTGAAAAGAGGGAGGCTTGAGAGGCAACCATCAGCGAGTATCATCCTAGATACCGGAGACATAAGCGCCCTTGCCAAGGATCAAGTCTCTTTCCTACCATGGCAATCAGGAGCTCCATGTCGGCAATGGTGGTTTTGTTGTCACTCATGGGGAAGCCCAAATGCTTGAATGGGATTGCCCCTTGCTTGCAGTCGAGGAGGTTAGCCACCCTGGTTTGCTCCAAACTGGATATCCCCATAGCAATAACTTCACTCTTTTGTAGTTAATCTTAAGGCCAGAAAGTAGCTCGAAACAAATGAGGAGGAATTTGAGGTTGGCAATACCCAGGGTTGTGTTCTGAATCATAATGATCGTGTCGTCCACATATTGAAGGTGGGTGATGCCACCATGGAGAATGTGGGGGATAACCTCCTAAATGTGGCCAACCTGGTTGGCTTTAGACAGAATAGCCACGAGCGCATTGCCGATAAAGTCGAAAAGCAAGGGAGGAGAGGGGCCCATGCCGCACTCCTCTCTTATTCCTGAAATATGGTCCTACTTCCCCCATTGATTGCGATGGACGTCTAAAACCCATACATTAGTTGCATGAAGCGATGAACTAGACGAGATGCAAAACCTTTCCTGTTCAGCACCTCTTGAAGGAACTTCCAGTTAACTCTATCGTCAACTTTCTCAAAGTCCAGTTTGATAAGGATCGCTTCATGTTTCTGCACTTTAATCCCGTGGATAATTTCCTATAGGGCAAGGGCCCCATCAACTATGAGTCTTCCCTTAATAAGGTTGTTTGGGAGGGAGCTATGATCATGTGAGCCGCTGGGGAAAGTCGGGAGGCATAAGCTTTTGCAATGAACTTGAAGATGATGTTAATGAGGGCGATGAGTCTATATTGCTTGATGGATTAAGCCCCAACCACTTTGGGGATCAAGGAAAGGATCCCAAAATTGAGTCTGGAAACATCCATTGTGCCTAGAGCGAAATCGTTGAGGATTTGCAAAATGAGGTTCTTGAGCATTGGCCAGCATTTTTGAAGAAGGCCATTAGGAAACCGTCTGGCCTAGGGGCAGTGGCAGTCTTAGTGTCTTTTAGGACCTATTCTAATTCATCCATGGAGAAGGCGAGGGAGAGGTGATCATTCTCCTCACCAGACACTCTGCTGCTTTCTCTCCAACAATCCTGAGCCAGAGCCAGGAACTTAGGCTCCTCTGTCGCCATAAGTCCCACATAGAACTCGTAAATATGTTCTTGGATTGCTTGCTTATTCATGATCGGTCCTTCGTGAGTGATAAGGTACATGAGGGCACACAAAGTTGTATTCGCATCACCATGCAAAATCCAGTTTTGTCTTCCCGCTGTCTCCAGTAGTCCTCCTCCTCACTGAGAAGTTGGAGGAGCTGGTCCTCGAGGTAATAACGGTATTCCCATCCCTCATCGTCTAGGACTCCTCCATCAGCAAGGGAAACAAGCTCCTGAATGCGAGCTAGGACATGAAATTTGACATCTCTTGAAGATCTTCCCAGGCTAGCCCCCCAGCGATGCAAAAACTGCCTTAGACCTATGCTTTCCCCATACCAAATGTCTATGACATCCCTATGTCTTATGTTATCAGCGAGCAAGACTTTCTAGGTATTCGATACCATCTCCATGAATCCATGCAAAGATAGCCATTTGGTTTATATAAAGAACCTCTTAGATCTCACAACTACTCCCTCTCTAGAGTCAAGCAGGAGAGGGGTATGGTATGAGCCCACACTGGGTTTAGCATTCAAAGAGAGAGGGAACTTCACTTCCCACTCCATGGATACAACCCTGTCAAGGACACATCTGGCAGGGTTGATCTGCTTGTTGGACTACGTAAATCTGGCATCACTTCTCCTAATCTCTCTAAGAGAAAGTCTTGCCAAGCAGTCATTAAATAGGTGAAATCTGGGCCAATTAATATTTGCATTGTTCTTCTCGTCTGCCCCCTAATGAGATTGAAGTCACCACCCATAACCACAGGGTGTTGGCATCTATTTACTTTGGCCTCCAGCTCCTTCAGGAAGGCACTCGACCTGGAGTGCTCCGCTGGCCCATACATATATTCAAACTTGAAATTGGCCGCTCTATGGAGAACCAGTGCACTGATGAAGAACTCCCCTTAATCAATGGATCCCACCTCGAGCATACTGTCCCTGACACCCAGCAGCATTCCACTCGAGAGGCCATTGTTTGGGACCCAACTCCAATGGAACTTGTCCCCTGGCTCAAGGCTCCGGAGCTCGTGGTCCGAGAAGTCCTGATGCTTGGTTTCCTGGAGGCAGATGATAACAATGTTTTCTTTGTGCAGGTAATCTCGCACCTGAGATTTTCTGCCTCTGCCTTCAAAGCCCCTAAGGTTCCATCCCACAGCTCTCATGGCACACCTGCCAGAGCCCGTGCTTGGCAGGCAGGTGTCACGTGAAGGTTGGGTCTATGTACCAGAACTACGGTTTGCCTTTCTTCTTTCTAGCTTGAGTTGTGATCACCAGAATGGGCATACCGATTGGATCCTGGTCACTATCAGAAGGGACAATCGTGACGACATCTGTAGTGACCACACTGGTCGACTGCACCGCAAAGAGGGCCTCCTATTTCTTGTGTTCATCCTCTCTGGTTTCTTCAATACCTTCTGCCAGCAATGCCTGAGCCACTTCCTTGGCCCGGATGAGAGAAACATGGGACTTGGGGGAGCCAAAGGAAGAATTGAAAAGAATGGAACTATCGAAGGCAACTTGACAAAAATGCGAATCAGACAACGCGGGAAAAGACAAGAAACCTTTTGGTGGGGGCGGGAGGACATACCTTGATTCTTGGATGCCACTTTATTGATGGCCTTATGCAGGATGGAGACTGCATTTGTGCCCTTTGCCCGCTAACTCCGACGTGAGGTGGTGGGCAGGTAGACCAATGTCGAAGCCATTTAAAGCCACTCCCGCAAAGTCTTAGAGAGAATCGGATCCTCCACCTTGCCTTCTTGCTTCTTCTTCAGAGATTCTATGCGATTTGCAAGCGCAACGTTGTCGAACTCCTAGCCGATTGGGCTCTCCCACCCTAGCTCCTTACAAATATGGATGGTGAAGGGGGAGGGGTTTCCTCAACATAGGTGAAAGTGCAACAAAAATCGCCTAGAGGGGGTGATTAGGATTTTAAAATTATTACGGTTTAGGCTCTAATAAATGCCAAAATAAAAACTAACGTTTAATTTAATGAGCACAAAACCTAACAACTAGGTTCACCTAAGTGCACTAACAACCTATGCTAAGAAATACAAGCAACAAGGTGATATCAAGATGAAATACTTCAAGCACGAAGGATATCACAATGTAAAATTCATAAGTAAAGGGCTCGGTTGAGAGATAACCGATGGACGCGGAGACGAATATTTTTATCTCGAAGTTCACTTCCAAAGAAGCTATGTCTCCATTGGAGAGGCACGATGGCATAATGGTCTTCAAACGCCACAAGTGGCTCACCTCGAGGTGTGGTGGCTCGATGCACACCCAACGCCACACAAGGCCTCACCCCGTATGCGAAGGCGTGCAACTCACCGACGCCACAACAAGCCTACCCTATTCTCTCGTGAGCTTTCCACAAAGGCCTACTCACGATCCACTAAGGGACACTTGAGGGCAGTCACCAAACCCGTACAAGGTTGGGGCTATCTCCACAAGTCAATTGGAAGCTCCCAACAACAAAGCCACGAACGAAAACAAAGCCACAAAAGGCTACAAAGCCACGGAAGGCCACAAAACCACAAAAGGCCAACTACACAACCGTCTAGGGTTCCAAGAACCCAAGAGTAACAAGCCCACAAGCTTGTACTCGCCGAATCTCTGTGGAGAACTCAAACCTATGTAACAAATGCAAGGGCAAGTCCTTGACTCCCAAATTCCAACAAAACTACAAAATATAGAGGGGGAATAAGGGAGGATGAACACAAGAGGAGAACACAAAACTCTCCACGATCTAGATCCCAAGGATTCATTCACAAAGAATCGATTTGGTTTTGGGGGATTGTAGATCTAGATCTCCTCTCTCAAATCCCTCAAAAAGATGCAAGAATTATAGGGGGACAGGGAGGGGGCAAGCTCTTCAAGGTCAACAATGGAGGAGATAGAATGCTAAGAACCAAGAAAATAGCTTATGCCAACAAAGGGGAAGAGGGGACCCTTTTAAAGGGAACCCAGATCTAACCGTTTGGGCACATGCGACCCTGGCCACAACTTCCGGTGAGAGGGTGGAGTTTCCGGTGGCACCCAGCCAACGAATATAACAATGCAATGCGTAAGACAGAAAAACGAGCTTGGCCAGTACTACCGCCGGCTCACCGGTACTACCGCATGGGACGGTACTACCGCCCCAAAACCCGACCAAAGTTCTGAAAAATAGAACAAGCTAAACAAATAAGTTACTGAGAGTGAACGGAACAAGAGCCCGAATTTCACCCAGTACTACCGGCAACAAATATGCTTGAGCGGTACTTCCGGTGCCTAGCTGGTACTTTCGGTGGGGATGGAACTACCACCCCAACTTCCGGTCAATGTTCCGAGAAACAGCATGCCCCAAATAGAGATGTTACTGAATTGAAACTAGGATGAGAGGAAGTAGCCCCGAAACTTCCACCGGTACTACCGGCGACAAAATTCCCTAGCGGTACTACCAGTGGCTAGCTGGAACTTCCGCCAAGGAAACTCTAGAAACCAAAACTGCCATAACTTTCACATCCGAACTCCAAATGAGATGAAATCAATTTTGTTGAATAACGACGAGTAGAATCCAACAAAAAGATATGCAAGGGAAATACTTATTTGATATATATATATATATATATGCGAGGTATCTCCCACTGTGTGGAGCCAGAAAACTCGCAAGATAAAAAACCGCAATAATATATGCAAGGGAAATTCTTATTTGATGAACTAGAGCTTGTTATGAAGATAACCATAAGCTCTAGATCCTCTCATGGACAAGACCCAAATAACAACCAAGAAGGATGATGCTATGTATGCGAAGGTTTGAGGTCTATCTGAAAGATGTGATCGAGTCACTCGCTTGAGAACCCATCTTTATAGTACGGCTATCTATCCTAAACCCGGTCTCTCAACTAACAACATGAGACCAGCAAAACAGAAACCCTATCAAGATAATACATTTTCCTTGAGCATTCCACTTGACCGTCTTGTCCTTCCCAAGATGGAACACCTTTCTTGATTGCTCTTGCTCGCTCTTGCTTGATGAAGACTTATGAAATGCTCCCCCATACTCCATGGGGAAACCTATTTTTTGAACTTGTCTTCATCACTCCAAGATCCCCGAGGATGGGAAGCTTCAAGCATGAGATCTTCTAGATATGGCACATCTTGAGCTTGCCCTTCTTCATTCCTTATTGAGGTTGATCCATCGTGATGCAACTCTTTGCACTTGTCATGATCAAACTTCAACCATCTTCATCTTTCAACTTCGAGGCCAACACATGGCCCAAGCGATTCCAATGGACAAACCTACAAGTGAAACTCAATGTAGACATTAGTCCATAGAGATTGTCATTAATTACTAAAACCATACATGTGGGCATACACATCATTTCAATACATCTCCTCAAACGAGACCGGAGTTGGGATGTCCTTGCCCCCTACCACAACACTCTCGAAATGCTCTTGAGGGAGCGCGGAGAGAGATTCAAACACATCCGCCATGGAAGCATTAGAGCCATACTGGTTAAATAGGATGGGCTTCCCGAAGAACTTACTGGGGGCAGAGGCTGGCTTGGACACTGAACTATCCTTAGTAGCATGGAGAGGCACACTGCTACTCCCCACCGACTGACCTACAGATGATTTCCTGGAAGCAGGCTTCCTGGCCGCCATCTTACAGTATCACATGTTGAAAGTGTACTGCGAGGGGAGCTGCTTGGTCATGCCACCTCGGGAGTTTCTCTGCATAGGAGGAGGTGTAGGCATGGGAGCTTGTTGTTTGCTTGACACTTAGTTTTCCTGAGATGGGCCTTTGTCTTTGGATGGGCCCCTCTTCCAGTGTAGATCTAATTAGCTCTACTCCTCAGTCTCCTCTTCATCTTCATCCTCACGGTCCTTCCTTCTTGGGCCATTGGCGGGAGGAGGCTCCATCCTAGTAGTGGTGCGGGAACAAAGCTGAGTCGACAACCTGATCCTGAAGCCTTGCATGTTCTGGTACATGATGAGGCTAGCTGGCATTTTGGACGACTCGTGATAGTGGAACATCATACAGATAGGGCCATCCCCAGGGAGGGATTCCTCATCAACCATCCTAGGCCTTCCCAACATCTTGGTAGCCTCTAGGAGAAAATCCTCCTTTCGCAGGGACGTGGGGACATTGGCGAGGAGAACCTAGGTCTTCTACAGCATGGCCACCGCCAGAGGATCGGCTTCCAGTTCAGTGATGAGGACATACACTTTGCTAATATGGAGGACAAGGTTTTCTACACACTTGCATAACCTGAGCATTAGAGCGGAGGGGAAGGTATCCGCGAAGTCAATATCAGACAACTTCTTAACATGCTAGTCCCATTCTTATTCATCCATATTGTTAAGGTCATCTTGTAGGAGCTGGGTGTTAATTTCACATGGAGTTGACCGTCGTTGATTATGACTGTGGCTGCATTCATGGAGTCTGCCACACTGGCATCAATCACGGCCTCTTCCACCTCAAGGAAGTGGAAACCGATGTCGTCCAAGGCATAACCGTACGACTAGAGGGAGGGAGGTTTGGACGAGGCAGGGCACATGCCCGTCGTGTGGTCGTCTAGGTTCCAAATGCTGTAGTGTGCATGGAAGTGGCACCTAGATTGATAGTGGCCATCTCGGTTGTAGTTGAAACACTTGATGTTGGTTTTACCCTGAGCCCGGTAGGGGCGACTCTGTCTATGAGGAGAGGGCAGCTATGAGGGATGGCGCGGCCTAGACGTGTGATGGTGTCTTGGCCTTGTACTTCTTCACCGGCCGCTTCTGGCCTCTGTCATGCATGTCGGTGGCTCTATAGGAACGATAGTTGGAGGGCCCCGACTCATAGCATCTCTGCTCATAGCGCCCGCTAAACTCATATTTTCGCCATTCCAGAAAACGGGGATAGTCACGATCCCTTGTGCGGCGGGAAGCATCATTGTCTAGCGCCCGTTGACGCAGATCGAGCTCCAACCGCCAACCCTTAGTGGGAGATCTCTCTTAATGTGGGCGCTTGTTGGAGGAGTGACCAGCTCCATGCTCGCGGTCCATGGTGCCCGAGGACGAGGTAGGAGGGAGGCGGGGCGAGGAGGAAGGGAAAGAGAGGGGAGGGGGAAGGAGGTGAGATCTGGATCTGAGGGAGAACTAGCGCCGAATGTCGGCTGGGGAGGGGAAATGAGGAGTTAGGGTTCCCTTCTGGACCCAGCACCACTTAAATACCGATGCGCGAAAAGGGTTTGGACGAGCTGGCTGGGCTGGGCCAGGTTGCACTAAGACCGTCCAATGAAATGCTTCAGGACCCTCCCCTGGGCCAAGCCCTTGACACTGACCAGATTGGCCCGACACGGACGAGCGGGGCCATGGCCGCATGCCCCCACGCTGGGCTGGCCCGCATTGCAGAATCCAGATCGGGATTTGGGCAACGCGCCGCCATTGGAGGAGGAGCAGAGGCCTGGCACGGCGGAGATGGGGTAGAACACACCGGAGGCACAACTAGAGAGACCATGGTCACCGCAGGACATGCCTTAGAGCCTCCCCTTGCCTCCTCTAGGGACGGCCGATGCGGAGGTCTGGGAGCCACAACACTGCCATGAGAAGCGCTTTGCTGGAACCGCAAGCCCCTACCACTGGGGGGAAATGCCGACCTAATCTTCGCCACACTGGCGCACCGGTGCGGCGGGATTCCGACCTTCTCCCTCGCATGAGCGTGGAGATCCCCAAGCGTCGCCTTCGCGGGAGCGGAGAATTCTACGCTCGTCGCCCCTACGCTGGGTGCAACGGTAGGCTCGTCTTCCTCATTCGAGCTCTCTCCGGCGAGGCACCAGAAGCGGGACCCAGCAGCAACCAGCCATAGGGAAGGGCGGGTGGGGGGTCGTCGTCGAGGCGGCGCTCTTGCCGGCTTTGGCGGCGACCAGGGCAGCGTCCCATGGCTCGCACTCTCTATCGAGTCTAGTCGTTAGACACATCTCCTTTCTATTGCATTCATGGATCACAAAGGGTCGAGACAAATTTCAACCATCTAAATGAAAAGGAACAAATCATAACAAGATCTAGCTATTGTATAGTCTATTAATGCGCTGCCAGCCATACACTAGAAATAGAAGTCTTGAGCAACCATCAGCAACCCGTTGCTCCTTATATAAAAGAGAAGATCAGTTCGATACCCACGGTGCTATCAAAACTAACAAGATATAATGGAAGTCTTGAAAATAGAAAATAGAGTATATTCTAGGAGTTTTTACCTTTATCTAGTTTCACATTTGTGAAATTTATTACCTCATTTAGCAATATTTCTTTCTAACTACACATTTAACACATTGATATTGTGAATCTCGAGTTTCTTCTTATTTGCTTCGAGATGCTTTCTAGCCTGAAGATTCTTTTCCAAGTGTGAGGTGTTAGTGAACAATTCTTCTTCCGAAGAGCAAGCTACAGTGGCCACTCTCCTCAACTGTTAAGTGGTTAGTTTCCTAATAACGTATTTAGGTTTCCGTATCGCATATATGAGGTTAACCATGTCACACTGGGAAGGTTTAGTGGGAATAGTGGGTCATAGAGTGGACCCATAGCAGGGAAGGTTCATGTCATCGACGGCATATCTGACACTCAAAAATTCCTCCCTCTCCAGCTTACCCACATTTTGTATGGGCCTGTTTCTACTGGCATATGGAACACATGGCGGTTTCGATAAGCATCTCTCTAGATTCTTTTGGGAAGGAGTAAGTGAGAAACTTAAGTACCACATGATCAGTTGGCCAGATGTACGTAGGACTAAAGACCAGGGTCGTTTGGGTGTGTTAAAGTCCAAATGCTTTAATATTGCCCTAATGTCGAAATGGATTTGGTGTTTGTACTATGAGGAAGATAATCAACCCCTTTGGCTATGTCTAATAAGGACCAAATATGCTGGAGCTGATAAAATCTTTGCATCACCCCGAGTGGGAGGCTCTGAAATTTGGCATAGTTTACACAAAATCAAGGATTTCTTCAAATTAGGAGCTAGGTTTGCTCTGGGTTGCAGTGATAGGATTCACTTTTGGTCTGAGTGTCCCTTGCAAGACCGATACCCTAGAAAGTTTGTGATTTGACTTCACCCTAATATTTCAGTGGCGCAAGCACATACATGCGAAGTTAGTGCCTTCACTTTCACAGATCCTTTGGGATAGTTGGAAGAGAGCCATGGGGTACGCTATAGTTGGAGCTTGAGATAGTAGAACCCAACGAGGAGAGGGACTGCCTATCGTGGGCGTTGGAACCATCATGCCTTTTTGAAGGGTTCATAACATAGAAAATAAAAAAAATCCTATGATATGAACATCTAATTACGTCAAGATCTAATCTACTAGATGCTAGTAACGAGTAAGGGGGTAACCAGAAAAAACTTACCCTCAAAGACCGAAAGATTTTTATAAAATCTGATTTCGTTGTTGATATAGTCGATCACTTGCCGATCTCAGGATCGAGCTAAAGAGCGCCGCAAACTAGAAGTGTATCCGTCCTCGGGCACACGTATAGCTTGAGGATGACTCGCACACCCTCGATCTAGTGGGGTAGCAGAAGCAGAAGATCCGCCGGAGAAAACTACTTAGCCATGCCCCGCGCTAATGTGAAAGCCAATGGGAGGGAAGGGAGAGAGCTTTTCCTTGAGTTTGTTTTTAGAGGGTATGGGATCTCCACTATATATAGGAGGACGGGGAGGCAGCCCCAAGGGGTGAGAACACCCCAAGAGGTGCCCCACCTCTTCCTCATTATGTGGATGGAGCTACCACTCACCTCCAATCATGCCTCATAATTTTAGTGGTCTTTCCTCTCAAAATCAAAAAGTTTCTCTCCCATTAAATGAATAAACAATTTTATTTATTTATTTTATTATTTTCAATTATTTTAATCAACAAACATTAACAATTACTTCCCTATGTTATTCCAATATCACCTGAAACAATCTGGGTGTTTCTCAAAATAATAGTCCTCGAAACAATTCTGATGCTTGCTAAACTTATTCTCCAACATACATTATCTTATCAAATGCGTCGATGAGACTTAAGTGTGTCATCCTACGGTTTATGAATAATGTGGACATGATTGAGACACCTCCCTGATCAATAATCAGTAGCGGGATCTAGAGATCCGTACTGACTCCCACACTTCAATGATGACTCTTGTGATCGTGTGAACCATTAACGTCGTACCCAATTTCTTTTGTCTTGAAATATTTTACTTGTCCAAGATCCAATCATAGGAGTCAACCATACCTAGTTTGATCTCGTTACCGACAAGTAATCTTTATCGTTCCTTATACAACATCCTTGTAACATAGTCACATGCTTGCAAGCGATGTTGATGTGAAATCACCGAAAGGGACCAGAGTATATCCCCCGGTCATCTGGATGGACAAATACTATTCTTCATTCATGAGCCTCAATCAATACTTTCAGAGCACCAACGACACCTTTATAGTCATCTTGTTATGGTGTGACGTTTGATGCCATCAAAGAACTCCTCCGGAATAGTGATTGAAATAATCTCATTGTCTATGAATTAGGGTTACTTTGTATGTGTTTGACATAGCAACGTAAACTCAATTACTAGATCGTTATTACTATACCTACTTTGGGTGTATGTTCATAATATCATTCTTCTAATGATATGATCCCATTATTAACAGCATCCAATATTCATGATCAGGAAACCTTGATCATTGATACGTTGTAAACGTATCTATAATTTTTGATGCTCCATGCTTGTTTTATATCAACTTTGCTTTGCTTTGTCTACACTTTGAGGTGTTTTTATATGTTTTCCAAAACTAACCTATTAACAAGATTCCATAGTGCCAGTTGCGTGTTTTCTTCTGTTTTTGGTTCCAGAAAATGAATATTCACGGAATTGGACGGGACAAAAGACAAAGTCAATATTTCACCGAGGGGAACACGGAGCCAGAAGACGAGACGGAGGAGAGCCTCAAGGATCCCACACCTCCTGGCCGCGCGGGTCAGGCCTGGCCACTCCTGGGGGGTGTGGCCGCCTTGGGAACCCCCTCGGCCTCCCTCTTTGCCTATAAGAAGCCCCCGATGAGAAAACCCTAAAACATCCAGCAAAAAGCCACGGAAAGTTCCACAGCGCCACCGCCACCGAAGGGGAGATCCGGGGAACGGAAAGTCTCTAACGAGGTTTAATCTCGTCAATGCCCATTGTTATGAACTTGGGTTTTGGAGAAGATGGGGCTGCTGGAGATCACGGAACGGTTAGCAAACAAGCAACACGGGGACACGAGGTTTACCCAGGTTCAGGCCCCCGGAGGGAAAACCCTACTCCTGCTTGTCTGCTCTGATTATGGTGGAACCGAAGGTTACAGGGTGCGCAGATGCAATCTGGCGTGGAGATGTGTATGCGGTGGTGTGCGAGAGATTGTAAGAGAAAGCCTCCTTGTTGTGCCTTCCTGGCCTTTATATAGAGGTAGGCAGGTCCCAGGCACCAGATCGAGTCGGTTACAGGTTTTAGGGTTTACCCCTTTGAATTTTCTATCTACTCTAGTCTTGCTTTCCAAGGATCCAAAGGCGTCATGGGCCCTGGCCACACGAAAATCTTCATGGGCTGGCACATATTTGTTGTGGGCCTTCCTTGGGCTATACTAGGTATGCTAAGGTCGTATACCCGTAAGGTATAACCATGTCTGTAGCCCCCGAGTGTTCAGTCGAACCGTAGATTCGGCTGAGGACTCCTCATTCTTTCGGGTGCGGCTATCTCTATTTGTTAGAGAATGATTTGAGTGTGTAGGGATTGTTGATGCGTGTGCCTGACTCTCCCGACGGATCAGGGTCAGTTAACTGTCTTAGGACAAAACAACACGATCTTCTTCAGATTCGAGTCCCTCGACTCGAATCCGGAACATATGCTGGCGCAATTCGACTCAGGCCGCGGAGGACTTACAGGAGTGGAATTCCAGTAAATTTTAAGTGACATACCCAACGCGTCCGTCAGGATTTTTCATCGCGCCTGCTGGCACGGGTTCTCACTAGCAGAATGCAGTCGTGTGCATTGCCAGGCCATCAGATGATATCTACAGGTCTTATCTTTGTGTCGCAGACACATCATCCGAAATTTTATCACCGCGGAGGTGTTTCGGGTGGCCAAGGAGGATGTTTTACTCACTTAGCGTTGGCTGGGGAATAGTTGCCGAAAAGTTTTTGCGTGCTGATCCGAAGGATCGCAGTCGAAGATTCATAGGGTGCGCGACCAGCGTATCCTATGGAGTAACCGAGTGTCTTGAGTCGCAAACTTCGGCAAGAGACTTTAATTCGGTCTTTGTTGACTTTTAGGTCCGTAGGACACAAATTTTTCGGATGCTTGCATCCATCCTCCCTATGGGAGTAGCCCCCCGAGTCCGTAGTGGAGTCGTAGACTCGACGTAGGACTCGAAGAAATATTTCGATGGTGTAGTACTTTCAGCGTTCTTCGGGTGCGCGGCCAGCGCTCCTGATAGGAGTATCCCCCGAGTAATTAATCGAATCGTAGATTCGAGTGAGTACTCTTAGCTGTGTAGCCGAAGAATTGTAACCATTGATAGTATAGCTTTTGATGATGTCGGTGCTGACGATCGGTGACCTCAAGCGTCTGCGGCGCCAGAGATGACTTGACTGGACGAACATGGGTCCCACCTTCTGACTTTGAGTTGACTGGTCACGCGCAGCGTGGAGATAATTACGGTATCGCCTCGATTTCCGTGCGTAGTGGACGGTGTGTGAGCGATGGTTCGCTGCTGTGCTGACACATGGACAGCCAGATCTTGAGGTTGGCTCTAGGTCTTCCCGATGGACGGTCGTCGTGCATCGTTCTCGTCCTTATAATCGTTGGGGAAAAGGTGAATTTGTTTTCACCGCTGCCATTCTTGTTTCACTGCTCCCCTCTTCTCTGAGTGTTCTCACTGCGCACTTGAATTTCCTCGAGCTTTTCCTTCCTTGATTCTGCGTGCTCAACGCCGTCACCGCCGCGCTGCAATGGGGAAGCCGAAGAAGTCCTCCTCTGCAGTTGGTACTAGTGCGGCCGCCGGCGGCAAAAATGGTTCCGCCGCCACCCGCGTCACCGATGGTGGCTGGCGGCGATCGGAGACGCGTGAGAGTGATCTCCGCAAGATCCGTGAGTGGGGCCTGATCCCGCAGGATAGGGAGGCCGTCAAACTTCCCAACAATGAGGTAATTCCCCGTCCTCCCGCTGGGTTTTGGGTTATGTTCCTCGCCTTTGTCCTTCGGGGCTTTTCCTTCCTAGTCCACGATTTCCTTCGTGGATTGCTTTTTCTTTATGGTATCCAGCTGCATCATCTTTCTCCCAACTCTCTTCTTCATGTCGCATGTTTCATCACTTTCTGCGAGTGCTGGCTCGGTGTCGAGCCGCACTTTGGCCTCTTCCGGAAACTCTATTCCGTGAAGAGGCAATCTGGCTCTGATAGTGTTTATCCCATTGGGGGTTGCATCATCTCCCTCAAATCCAATCTTATTTTCTTCTCCTTTTCTATGTCTGAATCTGTCCAATACTGGCGGAGGCAATGGTTTTACATCCGCGACTCCACGGTACCTGGGCAGGATTTTGGTCTTGCTCCTTTCGACCCCTCCCAAAAAATCGAGCCAAAGAGGTCCTGGAAGAACCAGATCTTGGATGGCGAGGTGGCGGAGATAGAGGGACTCTATCGTCGGGTGGAGGATCTCTAGTTGATTCCGGAGAAAGAGGTGAATAGTGTGGATATCATCCGCACCTTTCTCAAACGTCAGGTGTAGCCACTCCAGGCTAGGGCGCACCCAATGTTTCTTTATTCGTGTCGTCACGATCCGACTAGGGTTTCGGCTGAGGAGTTCTCCAAGGGGGATCTCGACGGGGTTCTTCGACCGCTGCTGAAATACAAGGCTGGAGAGGATATCCCAGGGAAGTCGCTGACTCCTCCATTCTCCGCTTCTCGTCCGGTTCCGCAGGTGTAGATCTGGGACGTGTACGTAGCGCTTATTTTCGACTGCGTTGTCTTTGCACCTTTTTGTGCTGAAATTTTTGTTGTTTTGTGCAGGAATCCAAGGTGCCAGGCATGTCGCCTCCATTGCCTGAAGTGTTCCCGGATGCACCGGACAATGAGGTAGTGGACTCCATGTCTGAGCTTCCGTCAACGCGATCGCCGGCCGAGGAGGCCAACGAGTCGAGTGAGGATCACACTCGTAAGCGGACACGGAGCTCCAGCGAATCGTTGGATGCTTCGACTCCGCCGACGCCTAGGAATCCGCTAAGCCTCGAGCGTCACAGTGGGGATCATGGGGGATCTTCCTCTCCTATTCCGGCCGTGCCCGTGCGGGCTGTGGCACCGCACCCGCCGGCGAAGCGAAAGAAGGAAGAAAAGAAGGAAGAGAAGAAAGAAGAGAAGAAGGGCAGGAAGACCCCTCCTGTCTTCGACTTGAGCGAGCTCGACTCGTAAGTTTCCTCAGTTCCTTTTTTGCTTTCTCTTGTCTGTTTAGTTTGTACTTGGCTGATTTTTCCTTTTGTAGCCACTCCTCCGACAGCTCCTCCAGCGATGGCGCTCGAGAGATGGTGGGGGAGTCGAAGGTTGCTCCTCCTCCTCCTCAGACGGTGGACACCTCTGAGGGCGCTGCTCCGAACCCTTCTCCGCAGGATGATCGGGTGGTCGTCCCCCAGAAGACTTCGGCTAGGCCTTCGAAGTCACCGTATAATCATGTAAATTTTCTTTGCTCTTGCCGCCGGGGGAGCCCCCTGTCATTTTTGGGTGATCTGCTGATCATTTTGTTTTTTCTTCTTGTCTCGGGGGGAGCCCCCGAGCGTTTTCGTATGTTCAACTTGCTTTGCTCATTCTTTGGGCGTAGCCCCCGAGCCGTTCTTTTGACGAGTGGTGCCTTTTGCAGCCTTTGGTGCAAGGCGTCAACCAGCTGGTGCAGCAGCACCTGGCATTGGAGGCCAGTTTCAAACAACTTCAAGGTATGTTCACGAGTTGATATTTTTGCTTCTTCTTGTATTTATTTTGCCCTGCGATCTGATAGGTGTTTTCCTGACTGCAGAGGACCACAATACCTCTCTCCGTGAGCTTGATGCTCTCAAAAAGAGCCTTGAGCAAGCGGAGAAGAAGGCCAAGGTCGCCATTGGTGCGAAGGAGCGCCTCGAGCTGGATCTAGCCAACGCGGCCGCGGCCAAGGAGCGCCTGCAGCAGGAGGCTACGGACCACGAGGAGAAACTCGCCACCGCCACGGCTTCGCGCGAGAAGGAGGTAGCCGACATGCTGATGGCGGCTGCCAAGTCTATTTCGGGTGAGTTGCTTCGTATTCACTTTTTTGGCCGCCTTGTCTTTCCTTGCTGTGCTTTTATTTATGTTACCATTTCTTTTCTTTTAGATGCCGCGGGAATCGAGTTTGACCGTGGTGTCCTAGAGCACGGAAGTGCTCTGGATGATGCCACTGCGGCGGTCGAAGACCGCTGTGGTATCGTGGTCGGCTCACTTGCTAAGGCCAAGGAGGTTCTTGGGCGCTTCTATAAGGAGCTCGTCCCCAAGGGCGTCGCCCTCGAAGATGTTGATGCCTTGGCGGATGCATTGTCAGCCGAAGCTCCTGCGGCGTACAAGCGCAAGCAGAAAGGCATTGGTGCGTCCGTCGGGCTGGCGATGGCCCTGGCCTCTGGAGCGGAGCTGGATCTTCATCAGGTCACCTCCCGGATGCCAACGGCTGCTGACGGATCCGAGGTAGCCTTCGTCATCTATGCTGCTCGCTGTAAGCGTTATGGGCCGAAGTTGATTGACTTGTTGGCCGAGTACGCGTTGAGGCAGCAGGGAGAGGCCAAGGGGAGGCAGTCCGGTTCTGAGGCTACTCAGGATGCAGCTTCGTAGGCCTTGTAGTTGTAGGATAGCTTTCGTTTCTTTTGTTGTAATTATCTCTATGAACGATCCTTGTGCCATGTAGTGGCTTTTTGCTGCACATAATGAATTTTCGAGTTCTGTGCTCCTTCGTCTGCTTGTTCATATCCTTGTCTTCTGTTACTCTAGGGTCCTTCGGGTGATGATCCCGTTGATACTTTGCCTTCACCGCAGCTGCGGCCATCCCTGGATGGTGCGTTGCAACTTGTATTTCTTCGAGACCGCTTCCGTGGCCTTGAGAAAGAGTTGCTTGGGGTGCGTGGCCACGCCATGTTTAGAAATCGAAGGCAGAGCGGTCCACTGCCAGAGAGGATTATTTGATGACGGATTTACGTCGTTTGTCCGAACAACCGCAATGTGAGCTTTTCGAGCTGCTGCTCATTGTTTTGGATGCGCCTGTTGGCCTTTTATCTTACTTTTTGCAAGTATTGCAGGTGAAAACCTTGCTCCGAGGGAGGAAAAGGAGCGTTGTTGCTGTTCGGATCAACTGCCTGACCCAGCAGGACATGGAGGCCGGCGGGTTCTTCTGGATGGAACGTGATCGTGCCATGGTCCTTGCGACAGTGCATGATCGTGTCCACCGTAGAATTAACCGCGATCTTCGTTGGCGTCAGTTCTGCATGTGATGTTTCCACTGGATGAGGCGCCATCGACCCTCTGTGGCCTGCTGTCGAACTTTCAAAATGTGCATCGTGTCCGGGAACTGGTTCGGCATCAGTTTGTCGCGGGGGTGAAGGTTGCGCTCTCCCTTGTGCGGTTGCATCGTCCCGATGTAGATCTGTCTGCTGTAGCGGATGGGCCGCCTCTTCGGCCGGATGGCAGCGAGTGGGATATGCGTCCACACTATGCGGATGTAAGGCAGTATGCCAAACAAATTGTAGATCTGTTTGAGTAGCGTGTGCGGGCTATCCTTCAGAATAGGTAGGACCTGTAAAAGAGATAGATGTAAAATTTGTATATATTCGACTGGGCGTGTTGTGCCCTTTATTATATTCTGAAGGTTTATTGTTGTGTAGCACGTGGTGCTTCGTTTGTATATGTGTCCTTTTCGTTAGCCTGACGTGGTCAGCTACTCACGTGTACACGCGCTATCCTCAGTCGACGAAGTCGTGAGGTAGGGGGAGCCCCCGAGTGTGTTGTAATATGGAGTAAAATGCAAATAATAGGTGAAATTTTTTGGGGCGAGACACTTAGCTTTATTCATATCGTAAGGAGGAGGTACATTGTTCGGCTGAGTAGCCTTGGCTGAATAGCCTTATTGAAAGTAAAAGAGGGAGGTAGCTAGGGGTAGAAGCATCGCAGTTGTGCGATGTTCCATGGGTTGGAGTATGCGACTCCAGACTCCACGTGCTTGAGGCGATAGGCACCAACTGGGATGATTTCAGTGACGATGTAGGGTCCTTCCCATGGTGACTCGAATTTCTTCGGTCGCTCTTGCTTGAGTCGCAAGACTAGGTCTCCTTCGACGAAGGACCTTGGGCGTAGCCGTCGGCTATGGTAGTTGCGGAGACTCTGTTGGTATACCGCTAACCGAGCTACTGCTATGTCACGCGCCTCGTCGAGTGTGTCGATGGCGTCTTCGAGTGCGGTCGTCAATTCGGCTTTGCTGTAGGAGACAACCCGTGGGGCTTTGTGGCGTACCTCTGCTGGCAGCATGGCTTCGGCTCCGTGCACCATGAAGAAAGGCGTGTAGCCAGTTGAGCTGTTTGGCATTGTGCGCAGGATCCACAGGACAGAGGGAAGCTCTTGTGTCCAGGCTCCACCGAGCCGCTCGAGCGGACTCATTAGGCGCTTCTTGATGCCAGCGCCGACGAGGCCGTTGGCCTTCTCGACCTGCCCGTTCGTTTGCGGGTGCGCCACAGAGGCGTATGTGATGTTGATTCCGAGGTCTTCACAGAAGTTCTGGAATTCTTTGGAGATGAAGTTCAACCCATTATCGGTGATGATGCTATGCGGCACGCCGAACCTGTAGATAATGGATTCAAAGAACTTGACGGCAGTTTTGCCCTTTTGGTTAGTGACGGGTATGGCCTCAATCCGCTTGGTGAATTTGTCGACTGTGACCAGGAGGTAGACGTGACCTCCTTTCGAGGACCTTGGCAGTTTGCCGATCATGTCGAGGCCCCATTGGGTGAAGGTCCAGGCCAAATGTATGGGCCTGAGCTCTGATCCGGGTGCGTGCGGTTTATCTGCGAACCTTTGGCACCCGTTGCATCTTCGGACGATGTCATTGGCATCGTTCATGGCTGTTGGGCAGTAGAGTCCAGCTCATAGAGCTTTGGCGACAAGGGCGCGGCTGCCCGCGTGATGGCCGCAGATGCCCTCGTGGATGTCTTGGAGGATGGTTTTGCCGTCACCGATGGTGACGCACCTTTGGAGTACACCCGAAATGCTGCGCTTGTACAGCTCACCATTGATGATAGTGAAGGCCTTGGACCGGCGAGATATGCGCCGGGCATCTATCGGGATGTCAGGCAGCTCCCCGTCTATCAGATACCGGAGGTATGGCCGTGTCCAAGTTTCTTCGATTGCCATGACCTGCATTAGGTTGACGGCTGCGACCTCTGTATAGAGCTTTTCGGGTCCTTCCCGTCCTTTAGGTAGCGCATCCCCCGAGTGTTCTGCTTCTTCGGGTGATCCCTTGGGGAATTTCCTTTTGATGGATGGCACGCAGATCTGTTCGAGGAACACACCTGGTGGCACCCATGCACAGGTGGATCCGATGTTGGCGAGTCTGTCGGCCTCTTCGTTGCTTTATCTCCCAACGTGCCGAAGCTCGCAGCCGTCGAAGTCTCCTTCGAGTGCGTTGTAGAGTGTGCGGTACGCGATCATGTTGGCGGCGTGCGCGTCGCACTCGTTCATCGTCTGCTGGACGACGAGGTTGGAGTCACCATAGATGACGTGGCGCGTTGCGCCACAGATCTTGGCCATCCGTATTCCATGGATGAGGCCTCGTATTCGGCTTCATTGTTGGAAGCTTGAAACTTCATCTGGAGGACATACTTCATCTTGTCGCCCTGCGGGGAGGTCAGTATGACCCCGGCTCCTGCTCCAGCTTCGCGCTTGGAGCCGTCGAAATGCATCGTCCATGACTGTGTCATGTCCGGCGTATCTGGCAGCTGCAGTTCCATCCAGTGGACGAGGAAGTCCGAAGGACTTGAGACTTGATTGCATGGCGCTTCTCGTAGACGATGTCTAGGGGTGACAGCTCGATGCCCCACAGGGCTACACGTCCTGTGGCCTCTGGGTTGTTCAGTATGTTGTTCAATGGTGCCTCATTGACGACCATCACCTGGTGCTCCTGGAAGTAGTGGCTCAGCCGACGAGCAGTCATGAACACGCCGTAGGCAATTTCTGGTAGTGAGGGTACCTCTGCTTTGTCGACGTCAATACCTCGCTGAGGTAGTAGATTGGGCGTTGGACCCCATGGGTCTTGCCTTCTTCGGGTCGCTCGACCACCAGTACGGTGCTTACCACCTGGTGTGTGGCTGCTATGTACAACAGTAAAGGCTCATGCTCCTTTGGCGTAACCAAGACGGGCGAGGTAGAGAGCAACCGCTTTAGATCTTCGAATGCGTCGTCTGTCTCGGGCGTCCACTCGAATTTGTCTGCCTTGCACAGCAGCTGGTAGAACGGAAGGG
The DNA here is from genome assembly GCA_023614405.1 of Avena insularis. Lineage (NCBI taxonomy): Eukaryota > Viridiplantae > Streptophyta > Magnoliopsida > Poales > Poaceae > Avena > Avena insularis. The sequence goes on along the minus strand of CM042697.1, from coordinate 432,642,528 downwards.
CTTTTTCGCCCATGTGGCTGATGAACCTACTCAATGCCGCGATTCGCCCAACAAATTGCTGGACTCCCTTGAGGTTCTTCGGCTTCTCCATGGCCATTATGGCCCGGATTTTCTTCGGGTTCGCCTCGATCCCTCGCTGGGAGATGAAGTAGCCTAGCAGCTGACCAGATGGGACGCCGAAGGCACATTTTTCTGGGTTTAACTTGATCTTGTATCGATCAAGGTTATCGAACGTCTCGTGGAGATCGTCGATGAGTGTCTTGGCCTCCCTTGTTTTGATGACTATGTCGTCGACATAGACTTGTATGTTGCGGCCGATCTGGTCCTTCAGGCAGGCCTGCATGCACCGTTGGTACGTGGCGCCTACGTTCTTCAGCCCGAAGGGCATTGTGTTGTAGAAAAACACTCCAAATGGCATGATGAACGCCGTTTTCTCCTGATCTTCGACCTTTAGTCAAATCTGGTTGTAGCCTGAGTAGGCATCGAGGAAGGAGAGTTTTTCGCATCCTGCAGTCGAATCGATGATCTGATCGATCCGAGGGAGAGGGAAGTGATCCTTCGGGCAGTGCTTGTTCAGCGATGTGAAGTCCACGCACATCCGCAGGATGTCCGTGTCCTTTTTGGGGATCATCATGGTGTTGGCGAGCCACGCTCTCTCCTTGATCTCCCTGATGAAGTTTGCATTGAGTAGTCTGTTGACTTCAACTCCGATTTCTTCGGCCCGTGGTTCGGACAGTCGTCGGATGGACTATTTGACGGGCTTGGCGTCTGGGAAGGCATTGAGTGCGTGCTCGGCGAATTCCCTGGGAACTCCTAGCATGTCCGCAGGACACCAGTAATTTCCCGGCTCATGGAGAATTCGATGAGTGCGCTTTCCTATGCGGAGCTGAGGTCGTTGGCGATCAGCGCCGTCTTGGAGGCATCTATCGGGTGTGCCTGCACCTTCTTTGTGTTGACGGTGGAGTCGAAGGACATCTCTGGTGCGTTTTGTCTTGCAACTGAGGGTGCCCCGTTGTCCGTCACTCGCGGAGCCTTACGAGCTCCTCCTGCATGCCGAAGGACTGGGAGATTCTGTTGAAATCCCTATCACAATGGTCCGATTGGGTGAAGCTCCCGTGGACCATGATGACACCCCTGGGTCCTGGCATCTTGAGTAGCAGGTACGCATATTGCGGTACCGCCAGGAATCGTGCGAATGCCACGCGCCCGAGGATGGCATGGTATTGTGATGGCCAGTCCACCACTTCGAACTCGAGTCGCTCGCATCGGAAGTTATCCGGCTTGCCGAAGATGACATCGAGCCATATCTTTCCCAGGGGGAATACACCCTTCCCTGGGACGATGCCGTGGAATGTTGTATCATATTGTTCCAGGCTGCACAGCGGGATCCGCATTGCTGCCAAGGTGCTGGCAAAGATCAGATTGATGCCGCTGCCAGGTCCATGAAGACACGGCTCATGTCGAACCCGCCGATCTGCGCTTCGAGCACCAGGGCAGCATGACCTGGGCGAGGGACCTGGCAAGGGTGATCCGAACGGCTGAATGTGATGCAGGACTCCGATCCGCTGAGGTACTCAGGGATGGCGGGCGGAGCGGTCACGGCCAGGTTAATTTGGTGGGTGATTTTATTCTGCACCCTGTTTGTTGGGCGCCCTTTTTGGATCATCAGCGATCCTTTTGGCACGGGGTACCCGTGCCCACCGTTGTTCTGCGCGGGTGCGATTGGATGGTTCGAAGGTCCCGCAAGTGATGGTGGAGGAGCTCCATGTGCGATCTCACCTGGTGCGGGTGCGTTCCCGTATCCAGGGTTCGGGGCTTGCTGCCTCATATGGGCCATGCTCTCGCTGAGTTTCTAGAACTCACGACAGTCCTTGAGCATGTGGCTTGCCTTCTTCTTGCCATCCTGCTTGTCGATGTAGAAGTGGATGGTGCATGGGCCCGACAGTTTTTCGATGCTGAGGGTCCGTCATCACGGCCACGGCGTTGCCATGACTGTGTTGGGCGTCCTCCGTCACGGAAGTTGCTTCCGCGATATCCGCCATTGCTGCGGTTGTCGTCGCTACGGCGGTCGGCGTAGCCAGCCGCGACCATGTCGGGTCCATCGCGATCGTCGTAGACGCGCGATCTCCTCTTGCTACGGCGCTCACGTCGCCGGCCATAGTCGTCTTCCTCCTCCGAGTGCGCCCGGTGGACGGAGTCCTCGCCGTCGTCCCACATGTTGGCGATGTCCATGAGGTGGTCGAGTGTCTTGGGCTTGACGCGCCCAAGTTCTTGTTTGAAGTCCTGGCGTTTGACGCCGTCCTTGAAGTCGTCGATAGCTCTCTCCTCAGAGATGTGTGCCATGGAGTTCTTGGTGTTGGACCAGCGCAGTATGTACGAGCGAATGGATTTGCCCGTTCGTTGGGTGCAGGCCCGCAACTCCTCTATCTAGGCAGGCCTCTTGCTGGTGCCCTTGAAGTTTCAGACAAAACTGTACGCCATCTCCTCCTAGCTTCGGATGGATCATGAGGATAGGCTGCTAAGCCAGATCCGAGCTGCGCCTGTCAGCTGCAGCTGTAGGCATTGCATGGAGGTTTCCTTGTTTCCGCCGTGTAACTTGACGGACGACAAGTGGTCGCTGAGCCACGCCTTGGGGTCCTATGTGCCGTCAAACTTCGGAGTGTCCGAAGGAAGCTTGAAGTTTCACGGCATTCGTGTCCGCCGGACAGATCTGCTGAAGCATCGGGCTCCGCAGAGTTCTCCTTCGTCATCATCCTCCTCGGATTCAGATCAGCATACGCGCTTGGCGCGTGCCTTGTCGATCTTGCGCTGAGTTAGCTCGCTTCGAGCATCGTAGTCGCGGCTGCGACGGCTCGAGATCTTGTGCCTTCGAGGAAGGTCGTGATCTTCATCTTCGGATGAGTGCGTGGGGCTGCGGTTGAACCTGACCGGCCTTCTTCTTTGGCTCCGCAGGAGCTTCTCCATTGAGCACAGCTCCAATGAGTCCGAGTCTGGTAAGTGCGGACTTATGCATGGCCCTTTTCGGGTCCCCTTCCGGAGGTGGATGGGACACGAGGTACGTAGTGGCCACCATGATTGCGGCTTGCGGTGTCTTTGGGATGACGTTGTCGTCGACGTCCATCTCCATGAAGGACGCGTTGAGGGCCCGAGTCACCTCGCGACGCTCCTTGGGTTCCATGTTCTCCATCCGAGAACGGTGCTTGTTGCCATGGTTGCCGTGCGAGATGGAGCCAATGCCCATGGCGGAGAGCGCAGGTCACCGCGCACTGGACTTCGAGGCTGCTTGCTTGCGCTTGTCAAGCACCTCTTGCATCTTCACCTGCCTCTTGTGCTCCTCGATTAGGAGCATGTGGTATGCCATCAGCAGGTCCCGTGAGGAACCTACGGGCAGGATCTTGTTGCCTACTATGGCCTCGCGTGCTTGAGCCCATACCTCCTCGCTGAGGTGGATGACCCGATCAGTGTCATCCCCGTTGGGTGGGGGGACTGGCTTCTTCTGTTCTCGCCGTTTCTACCCTGCGGGTTGGGTGGCGGATTGTGTTCCTGATCTTGGATGACCACGGATCACTGGTAGCGCTCGTAGATCAGGTTGCTGCTACCGCAGCTTTCTGATCCGGAACCGTAGGTTCCTTCATCCGATGGTGGATCGCACATATCTGAGTTATAGTTGTTGCTGTCATAGGACTCATCTGTCGATGGTGATGTGCATAGCACGGGGTGTGGAGCCCATGAAGCAGGCCTGATTGATGGCAGGGGCACCCGCTCTGGGAGGCGGAGAGTGCCGATCTGCCCCACCTGGAAGCAGAAGCTCCCAAACAGGATCTCGAGTCCGTCCCCAACGGGTTCGATATCCTTCAGGGTGGCTGGCGAGTGGGCGGTGAAGTCGAAGGCGCCGAAGAGGAGATGACTCTCCGTCGCCACGGAGTTGTAGATCGCTTTGGTTGGGACCGTCACGACCGCACAATCAGCACCCCCAGTTCCCACAGACGACGCCAATTGACGAGGTTTAATCTCGTCAATGCCCATTGTTATGGACTTGGGTTTTGGAGAAGATGGGGATGCTGGAGATCGCGGAACGATTAGCAAACAAGCAACACGGGGACATGAGGTTTACCCAGGTTCAGTCCCCTAGAGGGAAAACCCTACTCCTGCTTGTCTGCTCTGATTATGGTGGAACCGAAGGTTACAGGGTGCGTAGATGCAATCTGGAGTGGAGGTGTGTATGCGGTGGTGTGCGAGATATTGTAAGAGAGAGCCTCCTCGTCGTGCCCTCCTGGCCTTTATATAGAGGTAGGCAGGTCCCGGGCACAGATCAAGTCGGTTACAGGTTTCAGGGTTTACCCCTTTGAATTTTCTATCTACTCTAGTCTTTCTTTCCAAGGATCTGAAGGCGTCATGGGCCTGGGCCACCTGAAAATCTTCATGGGATGGCGCATATTTGTTGTGGGCCTTCCTTGGGCTAGACCAGGTATGCTAAGGTCGTGTACCCGTAAGGTATAACCATGTCAGTCTCTGTTCCGGCACCCTGGCGGGACAGGGAATTACCCTTGGAGCCATCTCCATCGATCTCCACGACCATATCCATCGCCGTTGATTATTCTCATGATGAGGAGGGAGTAGTTCTTCCTCAAGGATAAGGGCTCTACCGGTAGCTATGTGTTCATATATCTCTCTATGCATGATCTTATTAAGATCACGAGCTTTGTAATCAAGTAGATCTACTCTGCTACTCAAGTGCTTAAACCAATCTCCGGCTCTCCCCATGTGTGTGAAAGTGACAGCGTGCACACCGTGTGGCACTTAGGCCAAAGATTACATAAATACTCAATTGCTTTAATAGATCTATGCTTTTCCCCACGTGTGTGAAAGTGACAGCGTTCACACCGTGTGTGGCACTTAGGCTAGATTACATAAATACTTATCATGAGTTATATTTGGAGTTGGATGTCTCTATGAAATTGTGGTGTTTGAAGGAACCATCTAGCGCTCAAGGTGACAGTGTGGGGTTATCTATATGAGGATTGCAAACTTTAAGGAGTGCTTTTGTAACCCTACCATGGATTAGAGTGTCCAACCGGAGAGTGGTTGAGAGTAGATTAATAATGAAGAGAAGATATTTATATGAGAGTGTTCACTAGTGAAAGTATGATCCCTAGGCCTTGTTTCCAAGTATTGAAACACCGTTTACAACTATATCTGTTACATGTTTGCTTGCTGCCATCTTTATTTAGGAAATGAGAGGAATTTCACTCCCATCGACTGAGAAAGAAATCGGTGGTCTATTGATTCGAGAGCTAGCCGAATAGCTCAGTTTGCCTTTAATCTCTACCTCCCCATCAAAAGCTCTTTTCTGGCACCATTGTATTATAATCATCCATACTACTTGTATTTTACTACCTCTTCGCCGAACTATTGCACCTATACACCTGACAAGTGTATTGGGTGTGTTGGGGACACAAGAGACTTCTTGTATCTTGATTGCAAGGTTGCTTGAGAGGGATACCTTTGACCAGTTCCTCCCTGAGTTCGATAAACCTTGGGTAATCCACTTAAGTGTAACTTGTTGCTGTTCTACAAACCTCTGCACTTGGAGGCCCAACAACTGTCTACAAGAATAGAAGTGCGTAGACATCAAGCTTTTTTCTGGCGCTGTTGCCGGGAGGTAAGGTAAAAGGTACTCACATCCTCCGGTATGAGTGCTCGAAGTTATTTCCTTTAGATTATGCAATTTTTTCTTTTTGTTTTTTGTTTTCACAGTTAGGCTTAATGGAAAATAACAAAAAAATTAGAGAGCTCTATAGTATTTATCTTGAGTTAGGACATGAAGTGTTTGAAGAGAAAATTAAAAAACTTATGGAACTTTATTTGCATGCTAATAGCAATGTTATTAGTATGAATTCTTTGAACACCATTATTGCTAATTCTATGGAAATGTCTAAGCTTGGGGATGCTAGTTTTGATGAGCATGATATTTTTAGTCCCCCAAGCAGGGAGGAGAAAAATTACTTTGATGATACAATACCTCCAATATATGATGATTACAATGATGAATATGATATTTTCAGTCCACCTACTATTGAGCAGAAAATTAATTATGATTACAATATGCCTCCTATATTTGATGATTATGGTGATGAGAATAATAATGATAGCTATTTTGTTGAATTTGCTCCCACTACAATTAATAAGAATGGCTATTCTTATGTGGAGAGTAATAATTATATTATGCATGTGGCTCATGATAAGAATGTTTTATGTGATAGTTATATTGTTAATTTTATTCATGATGCTACTGAAAGTTATTATGATAAAGGGAAACATGGTTTTATGAACCTTAATAATATTAAGTTTCCCCTCTTTATGTTGAAAATTTTGAAGTTGCACATGTTTTGCTTTCCTATGTTTGTTGCTTTGTGCTTTCATGACTTGTTTCTTTACAAGATTATTTTTCATAGGAAGTGGGTTAGACTTAAATGTGTTTTGAATTAGCTTCTTGATGCTCTCTTTTACTCAATTCATATATCTTATGTGAGCATCTTCTCAAACTATCAAGCCTAACTTAAAGGTGTTAAAGAAAAGTACTTCTTGGGAGATAACCCAATAGTTTTATTGAGTCTTGGAAGTTATTACTTCTGTAATAACCTCTCCTTATCCTTTTTATTTGATTTTTGTGCCAAGAATAACCTCTAATGAGAGAGAAGTAAGATTTGGGGAGTTGCTGTCCCGAAACAGGTTTTTGTAGTTCACAGTAAAAATTCATGAAAAATCTCTGTATGTCGGATTGAGCTATAATTTTCTGAGTAAATCCCCCAGGTTTTTATATGACTTTCCTTAGTTCAAGACTTTTGATTTCAGCAACATAAAGTATTCAAAAAATAGGTTTTTACATGCTGATCTGTTTTGACAGATTTCTGCCATTATTTGCATTTGCCTCTTATCGATTTCTTTTTGATTTCTTTTTGGTGAATTGAACTTTTTGAAGGAATTACTACATTAGCTTGTGTTTTAATGAAAGTTTTACTTGAGTTGAAACTGAACCTAAATACTTATTATCTTGAATACACTAATGTTGCTAATGAAGATTGTGTGAAGTTTTGTATGAAGGAAATTTTCAAGTGTAGGGGAAGAATGATGTGATGAGATGAAGTATGGAAAAAAGCTCAAGATTGGGGATGCCACCCGTGTCAACCTAAGAAATATTCAAGAGGTACAAGCGTCAAATCTTGGGGATACCCAAGGCATCCCAATCTTTATCAACAAAAATCTCAGGTCCTCTTTCAAGACACTTTATTTTTGCTTCATGCACTATTGTGTTGTTCTTGGAGCGTCTTTGTTTTTGTTTTTAGTTTTCTTTTGCTTGGTTTGCTGAAATAAGTTGGTTGAATCCCAGCACACTTCTTTTTGGAGATACACGCTTCGTTTTCATTGTTTATAACACTATAGTTTGCACTCTTATTGTCTTGCGAGTGTTCTCTTTTGCTAGCATCGTGTTTAGCCTTAGTTTTCTTATGCTGTTTGCTTAGAACTTTTTAGTTCTTCTTTGTGGATTTGTGAGACAAGCTCACTGGTCTTTATTTATTATTATCTTTGTGAGTTGTTTCAAATAAGTCGATTGATGTTGGAAAAGAGTAGGAAGCTTCATGCTTAAGTTGTACAAAAGGGATCTTGTTTTGACTATGACTTAGACTCTATCATGTCATGCTAGATGTTGTTTTGACCTTATGCTTAGTGATTATTGATGTAGCATGATTTGTGACTAAATTTGAGTAGCATGAGGAACGGCCCTCGTACTAAAGGGACATACGATTGCCAACTTATACTTTGTCAAGCATATACTCCATACTTTGTTCACTTTAACCTTAATCACTTCAAGATGCTTATGATAGGGGCAATGAGAGATGAAAGATAACAAGTACCATAATTTTTGAAAGCTCTTTATGAAACTTGAAATCCCTACTTCCCTTTTGAAGGGCCTTTCTTCCACTTTTATATTGAATCTCCACCTTCTATCCTTAGGCACCAATTAAGAGAGCATGGTTGTCATTCTTAGTTCTATGTGAATTGTCCCAAAACTTATTGATTGATTCATAATTTTGATATTGCTTGTTCTTGAACTATTTGTATCTAGTCACCCTTATGAACTTTGAAGGTGTCCTATGCATTTATGTTTTGCTATTCCATGAGGGACAAGCTGAATACCACTATGCTGTGTTTTCTATATGTGAAACAAACAAACGTATTTCAATGCATTGTTATTCATGATCTTTTGTTTGTGTTACCTTTCATGTTACAACTTAGTTGCTATGTATTATTGTTAGAACTTCTTCTTTCATGCTCATGTTTAGAGTACTTTGATCCCAGCTTTCAATGCTTGCAAATGGTTTGATCTTGATTTTGATGGTGCATGTCACCTCAAAAATTATTCTTTTTATCACTTACCTACTCGAGGACGAGCAGGAGTTAAGCTTGGGGATGCTTGATACGTCGTAAACATATCTATAATTTTTTATGTTCCATGCTTGTTTAGTATCTACTTTGCTTTGCTTTGTCTTTACTTTGAGGTGTTTTTATATGTTTTTCTCTACTAACCTAATAACAAGTTGCCATAGTGCCAGTTGTCTGTTTTCTTCTGTTTTTGGTTCCAGAAAAGGCAGAAAATCAATATTCTTGGAATTGGACGGGACAAAAGCCAAAGTCAATATTTTACCGTGGGGAACACAGATCCAGAACACGACATGGAGGGGATACACCAGGGGGCCACACCCCCTGGGGGAAGGCCTGGCCTGTGCACGGGGGTGCGGCCACCACAGGTGCCCCTCGCCTCTTCGCCTACAAGAAGCCCCCGATACCAAAACCCTAAGTACCCGATCAATCTTCCACGAAACAGTATGTAGCCGCCGATGACCAACAAGTATAGGGGGTGTATCGCAGTACTTTCTATAAATAGGAGTGTTGATCCCAACGAGGAGCAGAAGGTGTTGACTAGTGGTATGGAGCAGGAAATCCCTATGAATACTTAACAAATGGATTTTTAGTGGTTTTCTGATAAGGCAACAAAACAAAGAGCAAGTAATAAAGACAACGAACAAATAGAGCAAGTGGCCCAATCCTTTCTTAGAAAAGGACAAGCCGGTGTAAATACTTATAAGGACCAAACGTTCTCGAGGACACATGGGAATTCTGTCAAGTGCTTTCGCTTCAAATAGCTGAGTACTCTTCTTTGGTGTTGTAAGTGTTGTGTGGGTGAATCTGTGCTAACATACCGACCTTACTTGGACTAATACATACTTGTGATTAAACCCCCTGCAAGAATCTGCAACTACAGGAAAGTAATTAAGATATAAATCTAACCACAGCCTTAAACTCTGAGATCCTACAATTCCTTGTGCAAAGGTTTCCTAACGGGGGTTCAGGTTTCTGTCACTCCGGCAACCCCACAATTAGTAGACAAATACACAATGCATTCCCCTAGGCACATAAATGGTGAAGTATCATGTAGTCGACGTTCACATGACACCACTAGAAGAATAGCACCACAACTTAAATGCTAAACCATTGAATAATAACTCAACGCATATTTACTACTAACTACATGACTTCTCCCATGTCCTCAAGAACACAACGAACTACTCACAAGACATCATATGGATCAAGATCAAAGATGATATGGTAATGGATAACAGCTGAACATAAACAATAATCCAATGGTTCCACTCACAAGCATCAACTACAATAGTAATCAACACCGAGAAGGTTTCCCCTAATGAACTAAAGCAATATCCAACACAATTGTTACAGCGGGATGGAGTAATGATGATGGTGCTGGTGGAGATGATGGTGTGGATGATGATGATCCCGATGAAGCCTATCTTGATGACGGTGTTGATGGCGATGGTCTCCCCTCTCCGGGAAGGAATTCCCCCGGCAGAAATCTGTCTGCCAGAGAGATCTTTCTCTCTCGGTGTTTTCCGCCCCGCAGAGGCGGTGGAAATCTATCTGTGGTCGCTACCCTGGTGTTAGGGTTCCGTAGGGAAGATATAGGCGAGAGGGCGGAGTCAGGAGCAGGACAGGTGGGCCACACCTGCCCTAGGCATGACCCAGGGGGACCCATGCCTAGGGGGTGTGGGTCCACCTACGGCCCTTCTTCGCCTCCCCTTCTAGCTTCCTCTGTCTTCTGGGAAAATATAATTTTCACATATTTTTCTGATCTTCGTGAAATTGCATCAAAACACCTCTTTTTCCATCAGAATCCAGCCTCCTGCAGTTCAACCTCCAAGAATCATCCAACATGCATAAACAGATGAAAAGACATAAGTAATACCTCATAATAAGACATATATCAATGAATAGAGGTAAATTATGATATAGAATGGTGATGCAAATTGGGTGTATCAACTCCCCCAAGCTTAGACCTTCACTTGTAACCAAGCGAAAACTGAGCTCAGTAAACATGTCCATAGGTTTATGGAGTGAAGTGTCGATAAAAGAATACGAACAAGAAGCATCACACTTACCATTACACAACTCATAGAAGAAAGCAACTCACCACTATATAACTTAGCTTGCAACAAGTACAGGAGTCACAATAGAGATGCATAAAGATAAATCATAATTGGAATTGGCAAACTTTGTTCTTGGTCAGAGAACACCTGGCAAACAGTTTCACAAAAAGCTTTTTTTAGATGTTTTCAGAACAGGAGCACCCTTTGCTCAAAAAGGTTTTTCACAATGAAGGCTTTCAAAGTAATACTCAATAGATAAGAGTTTTGTGCAAACAAGGAAGATAAAGAACATGATTGAATACATCACCATATGAATGCTTGAAACACAACAACTCAAGTGCTTGCTGGAGATAGAGAGGAAGTAGGTTTCATGACTCAACTTGGAAATGGGGAAAGGTCCCTTTATAGAGGGAAGCAGGGATTACAAGTCATAAAGAGCTTCCAAAAGATTATGGTACTTACTAGCTTTGAGGCCTCATTGCCCCTATCATAGGCATCTTGAGATGATTAAGGTTAGAGTGCACAAAGATGGAGTATATGCTTGACGAAATATAAGTTGGCAATCTCATGTCCCTTGAATATGAGGGTCACTCCTCATGCTACTCAACTTCAGTTACCGGTAAGTTCTTGTCATTGTAAGTACATGAGTATCATAGAGAACCGCCAACGGGGTACCCCTTGCACATGGTACAGGAGCTTTCCCATAACCAAAATGACAAGGCAAGTAGACAATCAGCATCTCAGCGATCTTTTAATTTACTATGTGCATAGCTTTTTATTGAGGATGTTTCATAGATAGCTCACTATGGTGGTGCTACAAGTTTCCACCATGATTAGGCATGGCTTAGTCTAGCGTCCCAGACGTTTCTCTAACACAAAATACAAACTCCATGGACTTACAAGTTCCCTCTTTATTTCACACCGGTGACATCCACAGACAAAAGAGCATGATATAAATTGTGTACAGAGTACAAGTGCAATGTTGAAAATGTTCCCCGTGACAGCACGATTCTGATAATTCCAACGTATAGGTGCAAACATATACAAATTCAATGACACAATGGTTCAAGTCTATTAGGGGCAATAAAATAAGGTGTGCCATCAAGTTTGTGAGAGCTTTACTAACTAGTTTTCACATAACAAAATACTTTTTAATTTGAAAGATAGATGAAGCTTGAGAATTTGCTTGGAATAGCAATAATACTACTAGGTAGGTATGGTGGACACAAATGGCATAGGTTTGGTTCAAAGGGATTGGGAACATGAAAAGTATGCCTTCTAAAAACAGGTTTTTGGCTAGCAAGGCTGGGTAGCAAGCAAGAGAGTTGACAGAAACAAGCAAACATACAAGTAATAAAGCCAAACATGCAATCTTCCTTGAAGACACAAAAGATCTTAAATAAAGAATACTAAGCTTATGAGCCAACAAGAAAGAAAATAAATGATACAAAATACCTGTAAGTTTTTTCTTTTCCTTTCAAACCTCAAAAAGTGTTGCTACTGACTAGAGCTCGGTTTGCCAAAACCAATTTAGATCTACTTGATGCTCCCAGAGTGATGCCAAATACTGATCAACAAGATCCATCATATAATAGAGATTGCAAACTAAAATAAGAAGTGCAAAAAGTAAAAGATGAGACTTCTCATTAATATTCAATAAAAGGCACTCACACCAAGGGATACATAGATAACCAACTAAAGGATAGATAGTTCCACATGCAAACCAAACTATAAGATAAACTCTCTACCAAATATATGAATCCACTAAAAAGGTAAAAGATAAAAGATAATGATGGTGATACAGCGGAACTCCCCCAAGCTTGGAACAAGCCAAGGGGATGCCAAACCTGATAATGAATTACTCCTTCGGTGGTGGTGGTGTTCTCTTTTCAAGTGTCAGAAAATCCTCCAGCATCTTACGAAGTCTATTATTCTCCTCTTGAAGTATATCCACCATTATCCTCAAAGCACGGTACTTATCACAAAACTCATCAGTGGTTCTGTCGGGGATATGACCCCAGGTACCTTAGAGTCGAGGTGTTGAGAGACCTCATTAAAGGAATGATTGATTTAATAAAATACGCGGGTGGAGAAAAGACACATATGAGTGGAGAAATGAGGTACAAAGATGGCAGAGTAAATGAAAAAGGTAAAAGCAATCCTGGGCCGAATCATGTTCAATTCGGCCTTAAAGGAACTAGCCTGGACCAAACTCGTCCTGGCTAGGCCGAAGTGTCTTTACTTACCGGGTGGGCCGGAATACCTTGGCCGGCCCACATCACTTCACCCACACCATTCCAGCGACATCTCCCGCGTGGGCTGACAGCGATCGAACTAGCCCACCAGGGGCAAGCGATCCTCCTCCCGCAGGACTTTGTCGTCGCTCCCGCCAATGCTCCTCGACGTCGCCACCCGTCAAGCCAAGGTCGCCACTCCCGGGTGGGCCGACATTGGCCATCCCGGCCCACCATGGGTCCTTCCGCATCGCCATCAAGGAAACGCCGCGTGGTCCCGCATCAGCTTCACCCCGGCTGGCCCACCTTGGATGACACTGAGTTGGATCAAGGGAAGACCCCAGCAAGGACGACGATGGGCTCTGTACCTGGGCCGAATAAGGAAAACCTCAGCTGTGCCTTTCATCTTTATTCGGCTGGGCCTCCTTCTTGCAGTCTGGACCAGGCCGAATCAGCCTAACTCCAGGCCGAATTACCACTTCAACTAAGACATACGAGCCGGGTTATAATGACCTAGACGCCCCGTTAATCATCTCCAGGTGCCTCCACGGTCTCCATAAGAACACGCCATCGGATCAAGACAAGACCAAAAAGTATCGTGTAAGTCTTGGGACGCCCATGGCTCAGACTGGCACCTGGGCATATGGAATATGACCTTGGCATCAATAAGATGCTAGAGAATATGCCCTTGGCATTAAGAATATGCTAAGGAATATGCCTTGGCATCTCCAAAGATGCCAATGCATATGCTGAGCATCTAAAAAGATGCCAGGAATATGCTATATAGATGCCAAGCGTGGGGAACAAGTTTTGTCCCCTGGGATCCCCTTTATAAGGAGCACCACGGGGATCGTTCAAGGGGAGGCCCCGGAGTGCTCTTCCCCTCTATGCTCAATAGGAGCTCTTCTTCTTCTTCCTCCTCCACTCTCACAGAGAGATCTAGATAGAGGCATAGGAGATACAGCTCAAGGAGCATGATTGTAGCCACAAGTATGGCAAGATTATAAGAGATTATATGTAGAGGAAGAGGTGTTATCTCCACATGAGAGCCTCAATCCTAGATACATTGTATTTCTCTTTGTCCATACGAGTGCGGTCTTCACTTCATCATCCCTCCCCGGATTCCTCCACGTCCATCGGCCCCAACTTTAGCCTACCCATGGCATATGCCATGATACCACCACGATATTTGGCGCCCACCGTGAGGCCTTTTAGTGGCGTTGGTTGGGTTTCCATCCGGACGGGAGCATCTTCATCAACCTATTCTTCATAGAGCTCCTGCAGCTCATTCAAGCGAATAGAGAACAAAGAGGTAAGCAGAGGGGTCTCCAAGTCTGACTCAGAAAAGCAGGTAAGACTCAGCAAGAATGACTGAAACTCTTCTCCAAGCATACTATAAGTACCAGATAGCAAATCCACCAACATTCGATCCTTGACCCCGGGGAGAAAATAACTCAACCCGGGGACTAGCCAACGTATCCGTAGAATCACCCTTAGATGGAGAAAAACTTATGTTGTTTTTAGTATGTATTTCACCAGCTTATTGATGATTCAGATAGAATTTGAGTCAGTTTATTTATGCTTTGGATTAACCTTTAACTCAGCTCACCAGCCAGCTTATTGATGATTCAGATAGAATTTGAGTCAGTATATTTATGCTTTGGATTAACCTTTAACTTAGCTCACTAGCCAGCTTATTGATGATTCAGATAGAATTTGAGTCAGTATATTTATGCTTTGGATTAACCTTTAACTCAGCTCACCAGCTTATTGATGATTCGGATAGAATTTGAGTCAGTTTATTTATGCTTTGGATTAACCTTTAACTCAGCTCACCAGCTTATTGATGATTCAGATAGAATTTGAGTCAGTTTATCTATGCTTTGGATTAACCTTTAACTCATCTCACCAGCCAAATAATTGATGATTCTGATAGAATTTGAGTCAGTTTATTTAGGCTTCAGATTAACTTTTAACTCAGCTTAGTAGCTTATCTTTGATTCGGACTAACACTTGATTCAGCTTGCCAGGGTATATTATAATTCAGATTTGTATACTGGTTCAACCTACTAGCTTATCTCTGATTCAGACTAAAGTTTGATTCAGCTCGCCAGATGGCCAGGTTATGTTATGACTCGGATCAATATTGGACTATCTTGCCAGGTTATCTCATATTTCGGATGACTATTGGCCAGCATATCATATCTTGAATCTATATCTCGGATCTACATCTCGACTCACATATCTCAGCAATTAGCCCTATTATCATATCCCAAAGCTTTATCTCGGATTCATATCTCAGATCCATAGCAAGGGCAAGTTGTCATCTTCTCGTCAGATCAAATTGTATCTCGGAAAACAGATGACTCATATTTGAGTCATATAACTCGTATTTTGAGCCAGATAACTCAGATTCGAAACATAAGTTAAATATGAGTAAAATAACTCGGATTTGGAAACAGATGACTCGGATTTGAGTCATATAACTCGGATTTTGAGCCAGATAACTAAGATTCGAGACATAAGTCAAATATGAGTAAAATAACTCAGATTTAAAATCAGATGACTCGGATTTGAGTCATATAACTCGGATTTTGAGCCAGATAACTCAGATTCGAGACATAAGTCAAATCTGAGTAAAATAACTCGGATTTGGAATCAGATGACCCGGATTTGAGTCATATAACTCGGATTTTGAGCCAGATAGCTCAGATTCGAGACATAAGTCAAATATGAGTAAAATAACTCGGATTTGGAATCAGATGACTCGGATTTGAGTCATATAACTCGGATTTTGAGCCAGATAACTCAGATTCGAGACATAAGTCAAATATGAGTAAAATAACTCGGATTTGGAATCAGATGACTCGGATTTGAGTCATATAACTCGGATTTTGAGCCAGATAACTCAGATTCGAGACATAAGTCAAATATGAGTAAAATAACTCGGATTTGGAATCAGATGACTCGGATTTGAGTCATATAACTCGGATTTTGATCCAGATAACTCAGACTTAAGACAAGTCAATTTTCAGTAAAATAACTCGGATTTGGAAACAGATGACTCAAATTTGAGTCATATACCTCGGATTTGAGTCAGATGACTCAGATTTAAGATATAAGTCAATTTTGAGTAAAATAACTCGGATTTGGAATCGGATGACTCGGATTTGAGTCATATACCTCGCATTTGAGTCAGATGACTCAGATTTAAGACATAAGTCAATTTTGAGTAAAATAACTCGGATTTGGAAACAGATGATTCAGATTTGAGTCATATACCTCGGATTTGAGTCAGATGACTCAGATTCGAGACATGAGTCAATTTTGAGTAAAATAACTCGGATTTGGAAACATATAACTCGGATTATAACTTACCCAAAGGAGTTATTAGACCAGTGCCTAAAAAGGCCAGAAGTCATAACTTACCCAAGGGGGTTAAAAGAGCAGTGCACAAAAGGCCAGAACTCATAACTTACCCAAAGGGGTTAAAAGACCAGTGCCTAAAAAGGCCAGAAGTCATAACTTACCCAAAGGAGTTATAAGACCAGTGCCTAAAAAGGCCAGAAGTCATAACTTACCCAAAGGGGTTAAAAGAGGAGTGCACAAAAAGGCCAGAACTCAAAACTTACCCAAAGGGGTTAAAAGACCAGTGCCTAAAAAGGCCAGAAGTCATAACTTACCCAAAGAGGTTAAAAGAGTAGTGCCCCAAAAGGCCAGAACTCACAACTTACCCAAAGGGGTTAAAAGAGCAGTGCCCAAGAAGGCTAGAAGTCAAAACTTACCCAAAGGGGTTAAAAGACCAGTGCCTAAAAAGGCAAGAAGTCATAACCTACCCAAAGGGGTTAAAGAGCAGTGCCCAATAAGGCCAGAACTCGTAACTTACCCAAAGTGGTTAAAAGAGTGGTGCTCAAGAAGGCTAGAACTCACAACTTACCCAAAGAGGTTAAAAGAGCAGCGCCAAAAATGGCATGAATTCAAGAACTTACCCAAATGGGTTATATGGCTAAGAGATATATATCAAAGAAAACATATATCATATAATAACTCTGGGAACATAATTAATATTAAGACTATGCATGACTCAACGAGTCCCACATAGCCTCGGGGGACTAATGTCGGGGATATGACCCCAGGTACCTTAGAGTTGAGGTGTCGAGAGACCTCATTAAAGGTATCATTGATTTAATAAAAGACGCGGGTGGAGAAAAGACACATATGAGTGGAGAAATGAGGTACAAAGATGGCAGAGTAAATGAAAAAGGTAAAAGCAATCCTGGGCCGAATCATGTTCAATTCAGCCTTAAAGGAACTAGCCTGGACCAAACTCGGCCTGGCTAGGCCGAAGTGTCTTTACTTACCTGGTGGGCCGGAATACCTTGGCCGGCCCACATCACTTCACCCACACCATTCCAGCGACATCTCCCGTGTGGGCCGACAGCGATCGAACCAGCCCACCAGGGGCAAGCGATCCTCCTCCCGCAGGACTTCGTCGTCGCTCCCGCCAATGCTCCTCGACATCGCCACCGGTCAAGCCAAGGTCGCCACTCCCGGGTGGGCCGGCATTGGCCATCCCGGCCCACCACGGGTCCTTCCACGTCGCCATCAAGGAAACGTCTAGTGGGCCCGCATCAGCTTCACCCCGGCTGGCCCACCTCGGATGACACTGAGTCGGATCAAGGGAAGACCCCATCAAGGCCGACGATGGGCTCTGTACCTGGGCCGAATAAGGAAAACCCCGGCTGGGCCCTTCATCTTTATTAGGCTGGGCCTCCTTCTTGCAATCTGGACCAGGCCGAAGAAGCCTAACTCCAGGCCGAATTACCACTTCAACTAAGACATACGGGCTGAGTTATAATGACCTAGACTCCCCGTTAATCATCTCCAGGTGCCTCCATGGTCTCCACAAGAACACGCCATCGGATCAAGACAAGACCAACAAGTATCATGTCAGTCTTGGGACGCCCATGGCTCAGACTGGCACCTGGGCATATGGAATATGCCCTTGGCATCAAGAAGATGCTAGATAATATGCCCTTGGCATTAAGAATATGCTAAGGAATATGCCTTGGCATCTCCAAAGATGCCAAGGCATATGCTGAGCATCTAAGAAGATGCCAGGAATATGCTATATAGATGCTAAGCGTGGGGAACAAGTTTTGTCCCCTGGGCTCCCCTTTATAAGGAGCACCAGGGGGATCATTAAAGGGGAGGCCCCGGAGGGCTCTTCCCCTCTCTGCTCAATAGGATCTCTTCTTCTTCCTCCCCCACTCTCATAGAGAGATCTAGATAGAGGCATAGGAGATACAGCTCAAGGAGCATGATTGTAGCCACAAGTATGGCAAGATTATAAGAGATTAGATGTAGAGGAAGAGGTGTTATCTCCACATGAGAGCCTCAATCCTAGATACATTGTATTTCTCTTTGTTCATACGAGTGCGGTCTTCACTGCATCATCCCTCCCCGGATTCCTCCACGTCCATCGGCCCCAACTTTAGCCTACCCATGGCATATGTCGTGATACCACCACGATAGGTTCGAAGGGCTTCCACTGCCTTAGGGCAGTATCTGAAGTATGGACCGAAGGCTATAATTCCCTGCATGTTATGAGAAAAAGCATCCCCAGTGTTAATTGCTCCTACAAAAGTAGGTTTCCTTGCCCTTGTCCCTGTGGCGGTTTGTTCTTCCAACCTTATCTCCTCCACGGGCATCTTGCCTTTGTCGTTGGCGGAGACCATGGTGCTCTAAACTTGAGAAGATTTCCTGACAGAAACAGATCGAAGCGAAAACACGACGAGAACACAATGCACGAACCTTGGGGGATCCGGTGGTTATATATTATGAAGTTTCAATGCATAAGGAAGGTACTGATACAAAAACAAGGCAGAGAAGGAGCTCGGGGGTGGCACACTTCTCCGAGCGTGGCCACTAGGGGCCCACGTTGGGGGGTTTGTCCACCGGACTCCATTCCTCCTACATGCTCGTAACTTCCCTTATGTATTAAATACATCAAAAATATAAAAAGATTGGGGTTTCACGAACCTTCTGTTTTCACCACTTTTACCTATCCAAAGACGAACTCTGCAGACTCCTTTTCTCCTTCTCTTGGAATTTCCTTTCCTACAAGGTCTCACACAAACCTCAATGGCAACATTAGTGTAAGAAAAAACAATAAACCATTGGGTACACACTTCAACTGAAAACCCATCAAAACAAAGCTTCTGTCAGAGGCAAATGCCAATGATGGCAGAAATCTGTCAAAACAGACCAGCAGGTAAAGATTGATTTTTTTGAAAACCTTCTGTTGCTCAAATCAAAAAGTGCAGATCTAATGGAAGTTGGGTAACAACTTGGAGAACAATCTCAGAAAAATGCAGCTCCATCTGACGTATTGAGATTTCTCACGAATTTATTCAATGCATCACAAAAATCTGTCCCAGGACAGCCACTTTTCACAACTCCTCTACTTCACAAAAGTAGTTGAACTTGACACAAAAACCAAAACAAAAAGGATAAGGATCGGTTATTACTTCAAGACTTGACAAAACTCTTGGGTTATTGTTGGGGATATGCTATATGGATTACCCGGGTTGTTGGGTTTCGTAGCATGGAAAACAAAAAATTTCTACCGCATACAAACAAACAAGCCAAGATCTATCTACTAGATTGTAGCAACAAGTCGATAGAATAACTCACCCTCGAAGATTCCAAAGTGTTTAACGAGAGCGGATTCTCGTGGGTGATGTAGTCGATTTCTTCCGATATCAAGATCGCAGGCGATCCTACTGGGCTCGGCTAACGGCAGCGCTCCCGAATCGGTCACACGTTCGATTGACGAAGACCTTCCTCTCCTTGTTCCAAAGAAAATGGAGGTTGTAGCACTCTCCTCGCGATTCCGCAAAGACCGGCGTGGTACCCGAGTAGAGGGGAGATCTGTGAGGCTTCGCCTTAAGCCGGAGCGAGTATGGTGGAGTATGAGAGAGTCCCTCGATGATCTAGGGTTTAGACACACCGAGGAGGAAGCTTGGCCGGCGGCTAGGGTTGCTAGGCGGCGGCGGCTTGGCCTAGGTCGGCAGCGGCGGCAGTGGAGGTGGCGGCGCCGGTGGCTAGGGTTTGGAGGAGAGGATCTTGTGTCTACTAGGAGGGAGCCCTGCCCCTCCTTATATAGGTGGAGGGGCCGGCCGGCCAAAGGGAGGGAGAGGAGTCCCTCCCAACTCGGCTTGGTGGGCGCCGGTGGAGGAGGAACTCCTCCCAACTCGATTCCACTCCTCCTCTTTCCTCTTTCCAAATTTAGCCGTTTGACTTTTCAAACTAGCTGTTTGACTTTTCAAACTAGGATTTGAATTAATCCTTTATTTGGTTCAGCGATGACACTTAGTACATGATGCAATCATACCAACTTGATACAACACATTCATGTACCCTTCCTCCGAGTGCCGACATTCCGGAACATTCTAGAACATTCGATGAAAACACCTAACCATTCCCCAACTCCGAAACGGGACTTTCCTTATATGAATCTTATTCTCCGGACCATTCCGGATATCCTCGTGATATCCCGGATCCCATCTAGGACTCCGAACAACATTCGGTCTCTTTCTCATCATTCCATAACTACTCAAAACAACGTTGAATCCTTAAGTGTGTCTCCCTACGGTTCGTGAATTATGCAGACATGATCGAGACACTTCTCCGAACAATAACCAATAGAGGAATCTGGAAATTCATATGGCTCCCACATATTTCAACGATTACTTTGTGATCGAATGAACCACTTACATACGATATCAATTTCCCTTTGTCTCACGATAGTTTACTTATCCGAGGTTATGATCGTCGGTATCTCTGCATACCTAGTTCAACCTCGTTACCGATAAGTACTCTTTTCTCGTTCCCGTGATATGTGATCCCTTGTGAGCTACCACATGCTTGCAAGCTAATTGGATGACATTTCACCGAGAGGGCCCAGAGTATATCTATCCGTCATATGGATGGACAAATCCCACTCTTGATCCATGTGTTTCAACCAATACTTTCCGAACACTCAATGCCACCTTTATAGCCACCCAGTTACGGCGTGGTGTTTGATGTCATCAAAGCATCCATCCGGTAAAGGTGATATGAATGATCTCATGGTCGAAGGAATTAGATTACTATGTATCAGAAAGCATATAGCAATTGAACTATTAAAATGACTTGATCTTTATGCTACGCTTATCTATAGGAGTATGTCCATCATATCATTCTCCTAACAATATGATCTTGTTGTTAATAACATCTCAATGTTCATGATAGGGAAACCACAATCATCTATTAACCAACAAGCTAGTATTATATAGAGGCTTTACTAGGGACTTCAAATTAAGTTTACAAATCACACAAGTATCAATGTTTCCTTGTTAATACTATTATAGCATGAATGTAAACATTTATCATAAACACAAAGATATAATAATAACTACATTTATTATTGCCTCTAGGGCATATCTCCATGATCTCCCACTTGCACTAGAGTCATCTAATCTAGATTACATGGTAATATACGAACACCCATGGCAGTTTGGTGCTGGTCATGTTTTGCCCTCGGGAGAGGTTTAGTCAACGGATCCGCCACATTCAGATCTGTGTGTACTTTGCAAATCTTTATATCCCCATCTTGGATATGTTCTCGAATAGCGTGAAAACGTAGCTTGATGTGCTTCAGCTTCTTGTGTGACCTTGGTTCTTGCGCATTGGCTATGGCGCCCATGTTATCACAGTAGATAGACATTGGGTCCAGCGCACTAGGAACCACACCCAGCTCTGTAATGAACTCTTTCATCCATATCGCTTCTTGTGAAGCCTCCGGCAACCATGTATTACGATTGGTTGAAGATATCTCCACAGCGCTTTGCTTTGCACTCCTCCAGCTAACTGCTGCACCATTCAAAATAAATACGTATCCAGATTGTGATTTAGAATCATCCGGATCGGTGTTCCAACTAGCATCGGTGTAACCATTAACAACGAGCTGTTCATCACCTCCATAAGAAAGAACCATATCCTTAGTTCTTCTCAAGTACTTAAGGATGTTTTTGACCACTGTCCAATGATCCACTTCTGGATCACTTTGATATCTGCTAGTTAAACTAACAGATATGCAATGTCGGGTCTAGTACATAGCATGGCATACATTAGAGATCCTATGGCTGAGGCATAGGAGTCTTACTCATCCTTTCTCTATCTTACGATGTCGGACTTTGAGTTTTACTCAAGGTCGTGAAGCAACATGGGCAAGAACCCTTTCTTGCTCTCTTCCATTCCAAACCTCTTTAGAACTTTGTCCAAATATGTACTTTGTGACAATGATATTTGGCGTTTCGATCTATCTCTATAAATCTTTATGCCTAATATGTAAGCTGCTTCGCCAAGATCTTTCATTGAAAAACTATTATTCAAATATTCCTTGACACTATTAAGAAGGTCTACATCATTCCCAATCAACAATATGTCATCTACATATAGTATTAAGAATGCTATAGAGCTCCCACTCACTTTCTTGTAAATACAAGCTTCTCCATAAGTTTGTATAAAACCAAAACTTTTGATCACCTTATCAAAACGTTGATTCCAACTTCGGGATGCTTGCTTCAATCCATAGATGGACCGTTGAAGTTTGCATACCTTGTTAGCATCTTTAGGATCAACAAAACCTTTGGGTTGCATCATATACAACTCTTCATCAATGTCTCCATTGAGGAATGCTGTTTTGACATCCATCTGCCATATCTCATAATCATAATATGCAGCGATTGCTAACATAGTCCTCACAGACTTTAGCTTCGCTACTAGTGAGAAAGTCTCATCGTAGTCAACTCCTTGAATTTGTCGAAACCCTTTTGCGACAAGTCGAGCTTTATAGACAGTAACATTACCATCAGCATCTGTTTTCTTCTTGAAGATCCATTTGTTCTCGATGACCTTCCGCCATCTGTAAGTCCACCAAAGTCCACACTTGGTTTTCGTACATGGATCCAATCTCGGATTTCATGGCTTCTTGCCATTTATTGGAATCTGGGCTCATCATCGCTTCCTCATATGTCTCAGGGTCATCGGTGTTGTCCACCAACATGACACTCATAACGGGATCATACCAATCTGGAGTGGTACGAGTTCTCGTTGACTGCGAGGCTCAGTAGCAACCGACAAGTTTCATGATCATCATCATTAGCTTCCTCTCTAATTGGTGCACCACAGAACTTCTTCCGGCTGCGCTACTCACAATTTCGAGAGAAGGTTCGACAACCTCGTCAAGTTCTACTTTCCTTCCAAATACTTCTTCGAGAGAAATTCCTTCTAGAAAGGATCCATTCTGGCAATGAAGATTTTTCCTTCGGATCTATGATAGAAGGTATACCCAATAGTTTCCTTGGTATCCTATGAAGGCGCATTTTTCCGCTTTGGGTTCAAGCTTGTCCGTTGTAACTTCTTTACATAGGCTTCACATCCCCAAACTTTAAGGAACGACAATCTAGGTTTCTTCCCAAACCATAATTCATACGGTGTCGTTTCAACAGATTTAGATGGTGCCCTATTTAAAGTGAATGGCTGTTTCTAATGCATAACCCCAAAATGATAGCGGTAAATCTGTAAGTGACATCATAGAGCGAACCATATCTAAGAGAGTTCGACAGCGTTCGGACACACCATTACGTTGTGGTGTTCCCGGTGTCAATTGTGAAAGTATTCGCATTTCTTCAAATGCTCGCCAAACTCGTAACTTAGATATTCACCTCCACGATCGAACATAGAAATTTAATCTTCTTGTTACATTGATTCTCTACCTCACTTTGAAATTCCTTAAACTTCTGAAAGTTTTGGACTTATGTTTCATGAAATAGATATACCCATATCTACTCAAGTCATCCGTGAAGGTAAGAACATAACGATAACCATCATGATGCTACACTCATTGGACCACATACATCGGTATGTATGATTTCCAATAAGTCCGTAGCTCGCTCCATCATACCAGAAAATGGAGTCTTAGTCATTTTACCCATCAGACATGCTTCGCATCTTTCAAGTGATTCGAAATCAAGTGATTCAAGAAGTCCATCGGAATGGAGTTTCTTCATACGCTTCACTCCAATGTGACCAAGACGACAGTGCCACATATAGGTCGAGTTATCGCTCGATTTCAAACGTTTAGCCTCAATGTTATTAATATGTGTATTTCCACTATCGAGATTCAATAAGAATAAACCATCTATCAAAGGTGCATGTGCATAAAACATATTACTCATATAAATCGAACAACCATTATTCTCGGACTTAAACAAGTAACCGTCTCGCAATAAACAAGATCCTGATATAATGTTCATGCTTAACGCAGGCACCAAATAACAATTATTTAAGTATAAAACTAATCCCGATTGTAGATGAAGGGGTAGCGTGCCGACCGCGATCACATCAACCTTTGATCCGTTTCCAACGTGCATTGTCACCTCGTTCTTCGCTAGCTTCCGTTTATTCTGCAGCACATGTTTCGAGTTACAAATATGAGCAACCGAACCAGTATCAAATACCCAGGCACTACTATGAGTACTAGTGAGATACACATCAATAAAATGTATATCAGATATACCTTTCTTCTTGATGTTGCCGTTCTTCAAATCCGCCAAGTACTTTGGGCAATTCCGCTTCCAGTGACCTTCTCCCTTGCAGTAAAAGCACTCAAAATCAGGCTTAGGTCCAGCCTTGGTCTTCTTCGTAGGCGTGGCAACATTCTTACCACCCTTCTTGAAGTGTCCCTTCTGCTTAGACTTGCCTTCCTTGAATTTGGTGGTCTTATTGACCAACAACACTTGGTGCTCTTTCTTGATCTCCACTTCTGCAGATTTCAACATGGCAAAGAGTTCTGGCAACGTCTTGTTCATGTTTTGCATGTTGTAGTTCATCACAAAGTTCTTGTAACTTGGTGGTAGTGATTGGAGGACACTGTAAATTCCCAAAGCATTAGGAATCACAATACCCAAGCTTTGAAGTTTGTTTGCGTGCCCAGACATCTTAAGCACATGCTCCTTGTGAATGCCCTCTTCCATCTTGCAGTTAAAGAACTTTTCAGAAGCCTCATAGCTTTCAATTGCCACATGAGTCTCAAAGATCAATTTGAGATCCTCGACAATATCATATGGGTCTGAATTCTCAAACCTTTTTTGAAGCTCCGATTCTAAACCATACAAGATAGCACACTGAACTGTGGAGTACTGAGTCTTCCGAGTGAGGTAAACATTCTTTACTTCATCGGCAGATCACCGGTGGGTCACCCAAATGTGCATCCAGCACATAGGTCAAATTACCAAATTGTGAGGACAATCCTCAAATTGCGAACCAATCCAAGTTGCTTCCATTGTTTTTCAACTTTTCTTTCTCTAGGAACGCATTAAAATTGATGGTAGGGGCTGCCATTGATCTACAACATATTTGCAATAGTTTTAGACTAAGTTTATGACAAATTGAGTTCAAATTAATAATAAAATTAATCTAGGTGAACTCCCACTCAAAACAATATCCCTCACATTGTTTTAGTGATCACACGAACCAAATCCACCACATCAACAACCGATCATCACGAGAGTTGATATAGTTTCAATGGTGAACAATCGACATGTTCATCATATCTACTATATGATTCATGCTTTACCTTTTGGTGATCCGTGTTCCGAGACCATGTCTGTACATGCTAGGCTCGTCAAGATCAAACCTTTGTTTCCGCATGAGCAAATCTGGCTTGCTCACGTTGTATACACTTGCGGAATCTAACACACCCGATCATCACGTGGTGCTTCGAAACAACAAGCTTTAGCAACGGTGCTAACTAAGGGTGAACACTTTATGACTTGAAATTCATGTGCATGAGGGATCATCTTATAATGCTACCGTCGTTCTACTAAGCAATACAAGATGCATAAAGGATTAACATCACATGCAATTCAAAATATGTGATATGATATGGCCTTTCTTCTTTGTGCTTCCGATCTCCATCTTCTAGCACGAACATGAGCTCCATCGTCATCGGCATTGCATCAAGGTCAATGACGCTTCTCCATGGTTGTTGTCCACCGGCTTCAACTATTACAACTATTTTGAATAGACACACGGGTCTTAACATAAATTAAAGACAACCATATGGCTCCTGCCGGTTGCCAACTTACAATAAGGAACATTGCATACATCAAATATAATCACAATCATGGCCATATCACATCACAGCACACCCCTGCAAAACAAAGTTAGACGCCTCTACTTTCTTTGCATGTTTTACGTGGTTTGGGGCTTTCAATAAGTGTCGTTCTAACTTACGAACATGAACCACAACATTGATAATAGTATTGTTAATCACCCGTTGTAAATTGGATCTTAACTATGCTCGGAGAAACAGGCACCCGCAAAGCCACTTATGCAATACAAGTTGCATGTCAAGCGTGGAGCAAGTCTCATGAACGATGTCATGTAAGGTTAGCCCGGGCCGCTTCATCCCAACATACCGCAAGATGCAAAGTACACAAGAAGCAATCGACAATAAAGCATCAACGCCCACACAATGACCATTGTGTTCTACTCGGCAATGATCTACATATAGACACGGCTCTGATACCACTGTTGGGTTTCGTAGCATGGAAAACAAAAAATTTCTACCGCATACAAACAAACAAGCCAAGATCTATCTACTAGATTGTAGCAACGAGTCGATAGAATAACTCACCCTTGAAGATTCCAAAGTGTTTAACGAGAGCGGATTCTCGTGGGTGATGTAGTCGTACTCTTTCCGATCTCAAGATCGCAGAGATCCTTCCGCTGCGTTAAATGCAAGCGCTCCGTGTCGATCGATCACACGTTCGGTACTCGACGAAGACCTTCCTCTCCCTTGTTCTAGCAGGCAGCGGAGGTTGTAGCACTCCCCTCGCGATTCCGGTAGCACAACGGCGTGGTACCGGAAGTAGAGGGGAGATCTCACAGGGCTTCGCCTTAAGCCGAAGCGAGTATGGTGGAGTATGAGAGAGTCCCTCGACGATCTAGGGTTTAGACACGCCGAGGAGGAAGCTTGGCCGGCGGCTAGGGTTGCTAGGCGGCGGTGGCTTGGCCTAGGTCGGCGGCGGCGGCAGTGGAGGTGGCGGCGCCGGCGGCTAGGGTTTGGAGGAGAGGATCTTGTGTCTACTAGGAGGGAGCCCTGCCCCTCCTTATATAGGTGGAGGGGCCGGCCGGGCAAAGGGAGGGAGAGGAGTCCCTCCCCAACTCGGCTTGGGTGGGCGCCGCCGGTTGGAGGAGGGAACTCCTCCCCAACTCGGTTTCCCACTCCTCCTCTTTTCCTCTTTCCAAATTTAGCCGTTTGACTTTTCAAACTAGCTGTTTGACTTTTCAAACTAGGATTTGAATTAATCCTTTATTTGGTTCAGCGATGACACTTAGTACATGATGCAATCATAACAACTTGATACAACACATTCATGTACCCTTCCCCTCCAGAGTGCCGGACATTCCGGAACATTCTAGAACATTCCCGATGAAAACACCGGAACCATTCCCCAACTCCGAAACGGGACTTTCCTTATATGTATCGTATTCTCCGGACCATTCCGGATCTCCTCGTGATATCCCGGATCCCATCCGGGACTCCGAACAACATTCGGTCTCTTTCTCATCATTCCATAACTACTCAAAACAACGTCGAATCCTTAAGTGTGTCTCCCTACGGTTCGTGAATTATGCAGACATGATCGAGACACTTCTCCGAACAATAACCAATAGAGGAATCTAGAAATTCATATGGCTCCCACTTATTTCAACGATTACTTTGTGATCGAATGAACCACTTACATACGATATCAATTTCCCTTTCTCTCATGATAGTTTACTTATCCGAGGTTATGATCGTCGGTATCTCTGCATACCTAGTTCAACCTCGTTACCGATAAGTACTCTTTTCTCGTTCCCGTGATATGTGATCCCTTGTGAGCCAGTCACATGCTTGCAAGCTAATTGGATGACATTTCACCGAGAGGGCCCAGAGTATATCTATCCGTCATATGGATGGACAAATCCCACTCTTGATCCATGTGTTTCAACCAATACTTTCCAAACACTCAATGCCACCTTTATAGCCACCCAGTTACGGTGTGGTGTTTGATATCATCAAAGCATCCATCCGGTAAAGGTGATATGCATGATCTCATGGTCGAAGGAATTAGATTACTATGTATCAGAAAGCATATAGCAATTGAACTATTAAAATGACTTGATCTTTATGCTACGCTTATCTATAGGAGTATGTCCATCATATCATTCTCCTAACGATATGATCTTGTTGTTAATAACATCTCAATGTTCATGATAGGGAAACCACAATCATCTGTTAACCAACAAGCTAGTATTATATAGAGGCTTTACTAGGGACTTCAAATTAATTTTACAAATCACACAAGTATCAATGTTTCCTTGTTAATACTATTATAGCATGAATGTAAACATTTATCATAAACACAAAGATATAATAATAACTACATTTATTATTGCCTCTAGGGCATATCTCCAACACGGGTAGCCCACAGTTGGTAGCATGGCCTATGGCCTGCTGGGCGGCCCAGTTAGATGGATCCAGAAGGGGGGCCCATGCCGGATAAAGGAAGGCTACGGAGGAGTCACCGACATACCCGGAGCCTTGTAGTACAAGACACGTTATACTGAATGTAGGACTCTGTAACCTGTCCGGCTAGGACTTTACCTGTAACCCTAGGACCTGCCGACTATATAAGTTGGGCCTATGGGAGCCTTTAGGGCACGAAAATTCAGAACAATTCAACTCATACCTCGCACAGCGAGCCGATCCCTGTAACTCAGCGTATTGCCATTATAGTGATTTATAGCAGGAGTAGGATTCCGCCACCATCGTGGGATCTGAACCTGGGTAAGATGTGTTACCTCGTACCCGTCAACCGTCCGCCTTCCCCCACGTCTCTAAACACGCACTGTGAGGACCCCTCCATGGCGTACTCGTCAGCAATACCACGACAGTTGGCGCCCACCGCGGGGCAAGAGGCGCTTCATGCTCTCCAGCGGGCGAGGACCAAGATCTTCGCTGGAATCGGCGAAACCGTAGCCATCGGTCGCGTTCTCTTCTCCGGCAACATTCCGATCGTCCCTCCCGACGAGTTCTGGATCCCGGCGAAGATGAACCCTACGCGGTGCTCGATCGTCCCTATCGGAGACATCCACCTCTTCATCGGCGAAACCGACTCGGGTACTAGTTCCCTGGAAGTCGGAGGAGCGTCAAGACCCACATGGACCGCCTACGGGCAGGATACGTTCGCAGAAGGATCGATGTTCGGATCTCTCTTCGGAGTTTGCCGGCAAAGATCGGAAAAATTCAAGGCCCACCCAAACCGCACCTGTGCAGGATATAATGGTGGAAGATCGCTGCAAGTCCGCCGGCTTCGTCCGTGCATCTAGACAGCAGAGATCCAAGTTCGTCGGCATGGTTACTATCTTTGATCTGGCGTGTTGCGTTCAGAGAGAGGGAGAAAACCCCCGCGGTTACCTAGCCAGATGGCTCTGTATATGGGCCGACCTGGCACACTACCCCAATGATGATGCCATGTATCACTTTGTGGAAGGACTGGACCAAGGTACACTTCTCCGACATTCGCTAAGGCGGCGGCAGGCTTCAGGACGCCTCACTTTCGAAGGCATGGTGAACACCGTCAACAACTACGTGGAGGCTGAGGAGGCAGCCCAGACAACGCTCGCTCTCATAGACGGTGCAGATCTGCCTCAGCCATCGCCACCACCGCCTCCGGTCGTTGTCGTTGTGCCACCGCCACCACCTCCGATCGTCGTCGTTATAGTGGCACCACCATCCCCAGTCATCATCGCCGCTGTCGCACCGCCATCGCCCATCGTCGAGGAAGCCCCTGCACCCTCCGACTCTGTGCTTGACGCGCTCTACGCCGACATCAACGCTGACTTGGAGGAGATAGACTTCATCCCGGAGGAGCTAGATTCTGCCATGCAGGAGATGGAGGAGGATTTCCAACGTGACGAGCAGGCCGACAAGGCCGTCACGTCCCGAGAGGTATTCATCGCCATTGGGACCGTGATGGAAGAAGACCAACCCGGACAAGCTCCGCCTGAAGCGCTGTACAAGGGGAAGGGACCATCTGTTGCTGCCGACAAGGATCGTGCAAAGGCCATGCCCCCTCCGCCTAACCCAGTGCAGCAGCCGCAGAAACTCAACATCGGTCCGAATAACAACAACACCGCAAACTCGCCGCCTCCAGCATCTACGTCTGCTCCTTCCCAAATTACTCCGACTGATAGAGTGATGTACATCAACCTCCTCATTGATCCCATGACTGTGGATCATATCCAGAGCGTAGTCCAGCTTGACGAGAAGCGCCAGAAGCTGCTGGAGGAAGCGCAGGCCATCGCGGAGCAAGGCGCTAAGCTGGATCGAGATCTGGCCAACGCAGAAGTCCATAGAGAAAGCTAGAGCCATGGAGGCCGAGTACAAGACTCTGCTCCAATAGCAGAAGGCTAAGAAAGCTCCATCTCGCGTAATCAACAATCCTGGTGTACGGAGAAACCTAGGATGGGGAGCGCAGCCAAGGAACACAAGAGCAGGTCACGCCATGACCCTACGCGGCCGACAAACAACCGCGACAAGTGTGAGAGGCGTCGCAGGAGGGTAACAGCAAGAAGGATAACCCACTTCTACATCCGCCTCCGTCGCCCCCTAGCAGCCACCATGGCGTAGGAGGCCCGCATCGTTCACGCAACCCATCCCCTGATGGCAAGTAGAAGAAAAGAAGCCCGGAGCCATACGACGCACGTTCACGTCTGGACAAGATCCACGAGGCCCGGGAAGGATCATACCTGGGACCACGTTGCTTTGGACCTGTGATACGGTCCGCAACTTACCCCAAGGGTTTCTGGATTGGCAAGACCATCAAGCCCTATGACGGCACCACCAAGCCAGCTACATGGTTGCAGGATTACGGCAACGCGGTGGAGATCGCCGGGGTAACCCCAACGTCGCTTTCAAGTACCTCCCATTGATGTTGGCGGGCATGGCCTGGCAATGGATTGATGACTTACCGAAGAAATCCATCTGCAACTGGTTAGACATGCAAGAAACATTCACCAAGAACTTCGAGGGTACGTACAAATGTCCATGTACTGTTGGCGATCTACAACGGTACATGCAGGAGAAAGACGAAACATCTCGCGCCTACCTCTCTCGCTGACTAGATATGAAGAATTCATGCGCAGGAGTGCACGCTCAGACCGCCATGGCCGCCTTCATCGATGGGTTGGAAAGGGGCATGTTGCTCCGACATTAAAGTGCCTACAGGACAATCACCAGCTAGATCTCAACCAGATAATCTAGTTGGCTAGTGAGTTTGCGGCTGCCGACGATGATGCTCGTGGCTTCCTGCCGGCAACGGCCGTTCCAACTCAAGCTCGGAGGAACAACAGCACCAAGCGGAAGATCCCACCAGAAGAAAAGCAAACCTCCGACATGGTCGCTATGACATTTGCAAGACGAGGTGATGGCGGACAGTGTGGCCAAGGACGGGGGCTGGTCGTGGGCAACAGCGAGGAAGTGAAACAACCTCGGCAACGCTCTGTGTTCCCCAAACCTACGAGGAGTACCGCGATATGTCGTGCCTTGTACACCTCGACGCCAACGGCAAAGCCACTCACACCAATAGCCATTGCAAGTTTGTCAACGATCTCAAGGAAGACCCGGAGTCCGGCTGCAAGCAAAGTAGGAAGAACAGACCGCGAGGCAAGGGAAAGGGGAAGAAGAAGGAAGAGGAGTCCAAGGATTCAAGTGACATGGATGAAGATGTTGACCCCAAGCACACCGCCAAGAGCGATGGCAATGGAAATAACCCCTTCGAGAAGAAGGCGGAAGTATTCCACACTTTCCTTGGCACCCCCACTGTCCGACAACAGAAGACCTCCATGAGGATACTGCGCCGGTCAGAGATTCCAATTACTTGCGCCGGTCGGAGATTCCAATTACTTGGGACATGAAGGATCACCCAGACCTCATCCCTACGAAGAACCAATACGCCATGGTCATCAATCCCCTGATTTATGGCAACGAGTTCACCAAATGTATGGTGGATAGCAGAAGCAACATCAACATCATGTACCTGGATACACTGCACAAGATGAACTTGACAGAGGAAAATCTAAGGTAGACCAACACCATCTTCCACGGCGTAGTTCCTGGTCGGGAGGCTCGGTCCCTTGGGTGCATCACACTTCAGGTCGCTTTTGGCGATGTCAATAATTACCACCAAGAAAGCATGCCCTTCGAGGTTGTCGCCTTCAAGAGCGTGTACCACATCATATTCGGATGCGACATATTCCACACCTTCATGGACAAGCCATGCTTCGTCTACAACAAGCTCAAGATACCCAGACCAAACGGTGTCATCACTGTATCCGGAAGCTTTACCAAGGCAAGGGACTGCGAGATTGGAGAAGCAGCCTTTGCGGAAGCTGTCCTCTACAGCGAAAAATTCAAGGAGACCCAGAGCAAGGTCGATGCCTCGGAGATGCCGGCGTCGAAGAAGCAGATTTCTGACTCCGCACCAGAATTCAAGGCCGCCATCGAGACCAAGCCGGTGGAACTTGTGGTAGGCGATGCCTCCAAGACCACCGCCATTGGGACGAACCTGGACCCTAAATGGAAAGCGCGCTCATCGAGTTCCTCCGTGAGAATAAGGACATCTTTGCCTGGCAAACTGCCGACATTAAAGGTGTACCTAGGGAACTTGCCGAGCACAGCTTGAATATTGATCGAAAATGTAAACCAGTGAAACAACCTCTATGACGATGCTTTGGAGACGAGAAGAGACGCGCCATTGGCAAAGAGATAGCTAGGTTACTTCAGGCTAGTTTTATCCGGGAAGTCCTTCACACCCGATCGGTGGCCAATCCTGTACTTGTCCCCCAAAAGGGAACCAAAGAATTAAGAATGCGCGTTGATTACACCGGCTTGAACAAAGCATGCTCCAAAGATCCGTTTTCTTTGCCTCGCATTGACCAAGTCATTGACTCGACGACTGGCTCGGAGCTTTTGTGTTTTCTTGATTCATACTTAGGATACCACCATATTAAGATGAGGAAGTCGGATCAATTGGCCACTTTGTTCACTACACCCTACGACACGTTTTGCTATGTCACGATACCCTTTGGGCTGAAAAACGTAGTTGCTACGTAACGGTGGACAACGCAATGTTGCCTACACGATCAAATTGGTCGGAACATTCACGCCTATGTGGACGACATAGCGGTGATGTCTAAAAAGTCAAATGACTTAATCTCCGAATTAAAGGAAACCTTTGAAAATCTCCGTACAGACAACATGATGCTTAACCCTAAGAAGTACGTCTTTGGGGTTCTAGCCGGCAAATTGTTGGGCTTCATCGTTTCCCAGCGTGGAATCGAGGTCAACCCGGAGAAAATCAAGGCCATCCTAAACATAAACCGTCTGACATGCCTGAAGGACATACAACGACTAACAAGCTATGTTGCAGCAGTTAGTCGGTTCGTCAGCCGGCTTGGAGAGAAGGCTCTGTCGCTCTACAAGTTGCTGAAGAAGGCGAACAAATTTATGTGGACGGACAAAGTAGATGCAGCATTGAAGCAGCTCAAGGAGATACTTTCATCAACGCCTATCCTTGTGGCACCCGAGCCTATGGAGCCTATGTTAATTTACATGGCGGCAACCAACCAAGTAGTCAAATTGGTCAGAACATTCACGCCTATGTGGGCGACATAGCGGTGATGTCTAAAGAGTCAAATGACTTAATCTCTGACTTAAAGGAAACCTTTGATAATCTCCGGAAAGACAACATGATGCTTAACCCTAAGAAGTGCGTCTTCGGGGTTCCAGCTGGCAAATTGTTGGGCTTCATCGTTTCCCAGCGTGGAATCGAGGTCAACCCGGAGAAAATCAAGGCCATCCTAAACATAAACCGTCTGACATGCCTGAAGGACATACAACGGCTAACAGGCTGTGTTGCAGCAGTTAGTCGGTTCGTCAGCCGGCTTGGAGAGAAGGCTCTGCGACTCTACAAGTTGCTGAACAAGGTGAACAAATTTATGTGGACGGACGAAGCAGATGCAGCATTGAAGCAGCTCAAGGAGATACTTTTCTCAACGCCTATCCTTGCAGCACCCGAGCCTATGGAGCCTATGTTAATTTACATGGCGACCACCAAATGGGTAATCATCATCATCGTCGTGGTAGAGCGGAAGGAACCAGACCATGAGTACGGAGTTCAACGACCAGTTTACTATGTAAGCGAGGTCTTGACGGAGTCCAAGCAGCGTTACCGGCACTACTAGAAGCTAGCTTATGGAGTGTTCCTTGCTTCTCAGAAGCTAAGGCACTACTTCCAGGAGCACCCTATCATAGTTGTGCACACAGCTCCACTGTCCGACATCATCAACAATAGCGACGCTACAGGAAGGGTCGCGAAGTGGGGTATTGAACTTGCCGCCTTCGAGATCACCTACAAGAGACGCGATGCTATCAAGTCACAGGCCTTCACGGATTTTATCGTAGATTGGACGGAGATGCCAGATGCTACCCCTATACCAGAGCCAGAATACAGGGTGATGCACTTTGACGGATCAAAGCTACTCAATGGCTCGGGGGCTGGTGTACTGTTATGTGATGACCCAGCATACCACTGCATGTGTAGTACACTATAGTCGTTGACATGACATCCACAGAACACTGTTCCGTAAATATCACATCCCTCAGAGTGGTACAACAGAAACATTGCGGGTCCATATTACAACATTCACACATTATTATTATTACAATACCAGAAGTTCAGGACTTCAAAAGGTTTCAAGTTACAAACCCAAATATAAAGTGTTTCAGCGGAATTTAAAAGTAGCAACTCCGACTAGGAGTTGAGCTCAGCAGCTTATTCTATAGAGTTCATGCTACTCGGCTCCATTGGTTACTACTAACTAGGGTACTTAGTTGGACTCGTTATCATCAACACCATAGCGGATTTTGTAATCCACTCCTTCAACACCTCCTGACAGGTCAGGCTCCTTGTAGAACACATCTTCTTGACATTCGGCTGCATACATTGGCACATCTTCGGAATCCTCAGAGTCTAAGCAAGGGATCAAAGGAAAGGATGAGTAACAGCGTTACCCAACAAGTTCATTATATGCAAAGTGGGAAGTTTGATGCTCTAACTACCACCTTGGACTATAAGTCCTTGGAACTATGCAGTTTTTGTAAATCTTTCTTAAAAGATTGATTTTATTATAAAAAATCTATGACAATCAGCCTTCACAGGTTGACCAGAACTTTCATGGAGTTCCTTTCCTTCCACGTTCGTAGCTCCTTCCCGGAACATGGAGTAACAAGTTACAATTCTTACACTCTGCAGAGGTGCGTTACTTTACCCATGAGAGATCAACTCCTTGTTGCACAACCGGGCGTACTTTCCCGTCCACAATTCCATGATGTGGGGCCCAATAGTTGGTCCAAGCCAATCATTGCCCCCTTCGCGACCTTGCATGCCTCCTTGGTGTACACCATGCCCACATAATGAATTACGGCAATGGTTTGTACAAACCGTTAGATGCTAGAACTATCGTGGGACGATGAGGGTTCCCACCCATATGCTGCATATCCTCTATGAATTACCAATTAATATGCACGCTATGAGGATAACAGCCACGACCTGCACATCTGGCTTCATGCGCGAGGAAGAAGATACAGCTGACTTCTTCGTCCCATTCCAAATCTCATGGCTAACGCGTAATATACGGCGCTAGAATCACTGATGTCAGGGGTTATTAAGTCCCTACTTGATCATCATTGTCGCAAATAGAACCCTAAGTTCTATTGCTCCATTATATCATCACTTAGGATGATATCTATGATTTCTTATTTGTAAAAATAATATTTTCTTTCTTTTAGAGTATATATGATAACACACAGTTTGCAAATACTTTGATAAAGACTCTTCAAAGGATATGAGCAAGTGATGGACTTGCCTTGTGATGGCAAGATAGTGAAGTCTGATGCTTGCACTGGACCTTGAGCTTCTATGTCTACAAAAACATCATTATTGCCCGGTAAGGACAATATTTAAAGAAGAAAAATGATTATGCAAAGTAATGTAATGCATCATTTAACTTGATATGCATTCTCCCCATTATTATAAAAATTCTTTTTAATAATAAAGGATTTATAAATATTAATTTTTAATATTTATAATAGAATTTTGTATTCTTTTATTTTATTTCCCTTTTATTTGACTTTTATTGATTTAATAACTCTTTTAAGAATTGTCACTTAAATATCAAAATTTGTTATTAAATATTTGTTTAGTATTTTTCTAAAATACTACAATATTAATATATGATGAAAGTGATTTTTATTTATTTTTATCATCTTTCAATAATTTTGTAAAATTCCATAAGGAATATATAAATTACAAAATTCTTAATAAAATTTATATGTCTAAAATGTTATCTCTTAAGTTATTTGGATAGCTTGGATTATTGTGAATCCAAAAATATTTTATTTATAATTTTTGGACTTTTATTTTATTTTCTAGAATTGAATTAAGTTCAGGGGCATTTTGGTCTTTTTCTGTTTATTAAAACATGCCTTAAAGGTTTTTTGGGCTGGCTTATTCTTATTGGGCCCTTGTGGTCCATTAGGCATAGTCAAAATAGCCACCCCGAAGGGTTCTGGCCCAACTCAGCCCACCCACTCGCTGTCTCTCACCCTCGAGCTCACTCCTCTCCTCCTCTATCCCCGACCCCGTGGTCGGTGATGTCGCCGCAGGCGATTCCCGTCGTCGTGGACCGCCATGGCCGCCGCCGTGGTGCAGGAAGGGATTGTCGATTCCGCTCTTCCCTACTGTCCAACTGGATTTGTACATGGAGATCTCCTGCGACAGATCGATGCCGTCCCGAACCCTAGGGTTTGGAATTGGCGTTGATCCTGGCGCCGTCGTTGCTGTCGCGCTCTGTGGTGATTCACCTCGCCCCTAGGCGTGACTATGGTCGCTGCTGTGGCGATGTATGGGTCGCAGCGCCCCCTGGGGGTGCTCCCCATTCCGCCATGGTCGTCGGCCCTTCTGCTTCCTCTTCTATTCTTCAGCAAGGACCTTTGATGAGTGCTTCCTCTCCTTTCGTGCTGCTCTATGTTAAGTCATCCTCTTCTAGATGTCTGGTGGTGATCTTTTATGTAACTGTATTATTCTGATTAGGGTTCTTGGTTCTGTTTAGGGTTCATACCCTGCTGTTGATTAGAAACTGATGAATTAGATCATGTGTTGATGATCTCTGAATCTATTAAGTGGTGATTAGCTGTGGCTTATGGCTGGTGATTAGCTGTGGTGATGCTAGTGGCTTACTGCTGACGATTCCATGGTCAAATCTCATATGATTTAGAGGGTAAAATTGTACTAGAAACACTACTTGGTAAAGCTAGTGGTTTGGATAACTTACCACTGTCATGTGATGGTCTATTTACTCACCACTGTCACTTGATGTTGTGGTTGCTAGTGGTGGATCTTGTGGTAGCTTGATCTTGTGCTCCCCTAGTATATCTAGCTCCTGGCTTGTCCTTGATCTAGCCCATCATCTCCTAATCCTGATGGCTTGACCTTGGTCTTGCTATCCACCTGATCTTCCCCCTCCTTATGTCACCATCTTGGTGATGTGATCCTGGTTTTTGGTTGGTTTGATCTAGCTTGGCTTTGGCTTGGTGTAGCTGCTGGCTACTGTGCTTGGTGTGTAAAAGCAATAGAATGGTGTGGGAATTGGTTTTCCCACGGCTGTGTTAGGAGTTTTGTTTGGATGTGCTGCTGTTGTGGTGTTGACAGCACACACCATGCAGTTTTGTGTGTGTGCTTGCTGCACAGATGTGGATATCTTCAGAATTTTGAAAGTTACTTTTATTTGATTACTTTTACTTGGCTGGTGAAACTTGCCCCTCCTTGCTGTCATTTGACTTCTGGCTTAAAATTATGAAAGATACATTCTTTCATATTGGTGAAACTTGCACCTTTTATAAGTTTTCTCCATGATGAACCTTGATCAGTGCACTTCACTAAAAAGTCTGAGAGTAAAACAATGCTAATCCTAACTTTCCTTTTCCTATTCAGTTTCTGTTTATTTTGCAGGTACAGATTTGAAGATGAAGATTTTAGTTTATTTTTCTTTATAGAATAATCCATTGTAATCTTCTTTATTCTTTTGTAATTTTAGTTCTATTCTTTTGTAATCTTCATTTTATTATTTTGTAATAAAGATTATACTATTATCAATAAATAAGTATTATTCTTCATTTATTTACTATTGTAAAAATTGTGGATTATTTTTATAAGTTACATTTTTGTAACTTATTTATTGAATGAAAATATGAAATAGATATTCATATTCTTAATTGCTTTCTTTAGATAAAGTTTGAGTTATTATATTGGTTAACTCTTAATTAAATCAAGATTCAAACATTATTCAAAAATCCTTTTGAATTATAATTCAAACACTCAAGTTCTAAATTCAAATTTCATTTCCCTAAAACACATAATTCCACAAAGATCATATCAATGTCTATAACAATCATCCTTTAAGACTAAACCTAATCTCAAAGTATGAAAGAAACCTTGATCACTTTAGGTTTTTATTTGGCGAAAAATTTATCCACATTTTCACAGATGAATGTATGCAACATTCCAAATTCCTACATCTACACTTCGTTAGTTCCTAAATGCTGGGATGTTACAACCAACTCGGCAACCCTTGTGTCATAACCCGCGAGCGATGCCCAGATAGCCTTATGGTCAATCTTATGGCCATCATCGTCTACGTCGAGAAGACCTGAGGTTACTATGTTGATGTCGGCATCTTCATAGTGTGCCTTGACCATCGATAGTGCCATCCTTGCACCAGCCCATGTACATGAAGCTTTCCAGCTTACGATACGCTCGGGGGCTTGGCGCAAGATCTCCGAGTACTTCATCATGGAGTCCACCGCTTTGATGTTGATCTGGAGGGGCTTGGCTATCTCCTTGGCCTGCTTGGTGGCGATGCTGATAAAGTTGCTAGCAAGAACCATGCATTCCTTTGGCGGAGGAGGCGACTAGGTTAATCCAATAGGAGCTACAATTTCGACAAGGAAACACATGAGTTCAATAACACAAAAAGTTCAGAGTATCTTGCTTGTAGAAGTACAAGACGGAGAATCATTTACCAAAGATGTTTGTCTCAGCCTGCTGGAGTGTATCCGCCATCGAAACTCGTTCTTGTCAGAGGATCTTGTATGCTACAAGATTGCGTTGATTCTGCTCATCAGCAGCTTTCTTCTGCTCTTTGAGCATTGCAATCTCCTCCTTCAAGCGGTTGATTTCTGTGTTGGCGGACTCCTGCAGCGCCTTCATGGAGTCCTCATGCATCTTTAGCGTATCTTTTCTCTCCTGCTTAAGGATTTTGTTCTTGCTATCCAGCAACTCAATGTGCTTGACTGCTCGACAATATCCTTGGCCTTGGCAATGGTTTCTGCAAGTCGGAGAAAGAACAGTACACAAAGTGAGTAGTCGGAGAATGATGACACAAGACCAGGCTTGAGTACAAAAACGAAAGGAAAAACAGACTCTTGCTCTTGGTGATTTGTTCCTTCAAGAAGGCAGTTTTACCCTTTTCGGCATCCAGCTCCGCGCGCATCTTGTGAAATTTCTCGTTGGCGACGCCCCTCCGAGCATTCTCATTCTGTGGAAAGAAAATTAAAGATATTTAGTCTACTTGGAGCATCTAGCCGAATAAATATCCACCTAGAGGCTTGAGGGCTATAGTGAGAGTTTTTTAACTTGGCAATATGCTTAGTCTTTCTTTAAGCATCTAGTCGGAACTAATTCAGTTTTCAACTAGAAGCTTGGGGGCTACAGTATAAAGTTTTTTAACTCAGTCATATGCTTAATCTTTCTTTAATCATCTAGTCGGAACTAGTTCAGTTTTCAACTAGAGGCTTGGGGGCTACAATATTGAAATTTACAAACACTGCGTGTGCTACTCTAAAAGTATCTAGTCGGAATAATTCATTCAAATTGAATGCTTGGGGGCTACAGTGAGAAGTTTTCTAGCTTAGTCACTCTTAGAGCATTCAGGCGCAAAGACCTATGGCTTTCCGTCTAAATCCTCAGGGTCTATAGTGGATACTACTTATGAAATGCAAAAGGCAAATAAACTTACAAGTGCGATGATCTTGAGATTGGTGGCGCTCTCGGCAATTTTTTGCTGAAGGAAAGGCTATTTCCTCGTAGGATATCAGCTTGCCTGAGGAGATCCTCAAGACCGCAAGTCGGAGAGGTTGGCAGCTGCACCAGGAGCTAGAATAGAGCTACTCGGCGTAAGCGTCGGGTAGACTATCTTTGGGAACTCTACGGAAGTCCTGGGTGCAGAGGCGCCGCCTTCGAGAGACGCTCCGCCTACCACCGTCACCTGACCACTACCAATGGCATCCTTAGCCGGAGCTTCAGCCATTTTGGTAGCAGTACTTTCTTGTGTCGCCTACTCGCCGACAATGACGAGCTCCGCGGAGATAGCTGGGTCCACTTCCATGGCGGAAGGGCCAGATGCATCTTTGGCGTGAGAGCTTGTCGGCACAGCAGCAGGCTGGATGCTGGGAGTGGTAGGGGCGATGGCGGGAGATGCTTGGTACGGTACATCTCGCTGCAACATGTCTTTAATGTTTTTAGAAGCCCCCAAGTATTTGGAGGTCTTCTTCAAACTCAAACCAGCCTTATTCCTGAAACTTGCAAAAGTATAAGTATAGGAAAAAGATGAGCAATGCACAATGTCGGAGGAAAATAGGCTTACACAACAGGGGGTGCTTTGGTAAAAGGGATCCCGGTAACTCTTCTTTTTTCCTCCTCCAGGGCGGCGGTAGACTTTTTGGAGGCTCCACCCTTCGTCTTCTTCTTCTTGC
Organism: Avena insularis; assembly: GCA_023614405.1. NCBI lineage: Eukaryota > Viridiplantae > Streptophyta > Magnoliopsida > Poales > Poaceae > Avena > Avena insularis. The sequence continues at coordinate 432,601,759 of CM042697.1, read as the reverse complement.
CTCTGTCGGCAGCGTCAGAGGTGGAGCTCTTCCGCTTTCGCGCCAGCAAGACATCATCGTCGGACATGACGGTGACTTCCTTCATCTTGGGGTCATAGATTTGGACAGCCATGCTATCCTCCTCTAGACTGTTGAGTTGTTAAGTGAAATCCCAAAGTGTTAGATGAGATTGTAATGGCTAGACGGAAGAACTGGAGTATATGTCATACAAGGAAAATAAAACAGGTACCTCTGGGCACTTGCTCTCTTCGAACATGTCGTAGGTGATGGTGAAACCACGCTTCCTGACCTTCACCTTGACGATTTCCTTGAGGCGGAGCTTGACGGAGTCACTCGAGAAATTGTCCTCGGAGATGCGGAGGCTATCCTTCCTCTCCTTCATGTACTCGTGCATCATCTTTGAGCGGTGCTGCAGAGGCTGGATCCGCTTGACGAACCAGCACATGGCCAGGTCCAGTCCGGTTAGACCCGTCTCCACGAACCACTCTATCCGCCTTATGGCGCGGGAGGCGTCGTTGTCGGAGGGAAGGGTGGCCTAGGATCTCCATGTCGGGGATTCGGTGGCAGCTCCATCAGCAAAGTCTGGATACGTGTCTTCTCGGCCAACCAGAGGGATATATGGGCCGTAGAAGTACGTCCGTTGCCAATTCTTGCAAGATTCATGGCCGGCGATGTTGGGGAACCGCCGGCCAAGCCGGATCTTAAAGCTAATCGTCCCATAGTTGTTGAGCTCGTCCTTGCTCGCTCTGGCTTCCCTCTTGATGGTAATCAAGTAGATAAAGATATCTAACCTAGGCCTAATCCCTAGGTAACCCTCACAAAGCGCCGCGTAGTTGCTAAGCGCGAGGATACTATTGGGGGAGAGGTTCTGAGTTTGAAAGCGGTAATGGTTGAGGACAGCTAGGAAGAAATTGAAGATGGGCAGGGAAACGCCGCGTACCAATTATGCTTTAAGGTACACCTTCTCTCCGGCTTGGGAAGAAGGGGTGACCTCGCCTGTCGGTGCCGCCCGCCAGACGAGCCCCTCCGTCACAGGGAGGTACCCCTCGACGAGCAGCTCCTTGATATCATTGTCCGTGATGTCCGAGCCATGCCATTCTCCCTTGTGGGAGTCGCCTTCTTCCTCCATCAGCTCTAGCACCGCTGGGATATGGTCGCCGCCGGTGGATTCGACCACCGCGGACTTCGGCAGCAACAAGCCCTCTAGGGCACTTGGACGGAGCCTGCCGGCTTCGTCGCGGCATCGGCCGACGCCGCCATCGAAGGGTTAGAGCTGCTGCTCGCCATTGATGTAGGAAGGGGAGTGACTGGGGAGATTGGAAAGCTAGGGTTTTTGCGTTCGCACGGAGGGCTCGAAGAGTGCTCGCAGGAGGAAGAAGAAGGCGCAGGTGAAGAATGAGGTGAAGAGATGAAAGTCCACCATAGTTAAAATATATAACCCTAGATCCAAGATTCGCGCGAAGTGATCGAGTGGTCGGAGCGTGGACGACGTGTGCTGGCGCGTGCGTGGAAATTTCACCACGTTCCCAACCGCCGCTGCCAACGGTTCCTATCCTTCACGCGGGAAAAGCGGACATGATTATGTTCTCTGCATGTGTGAGTTACGAGGCGCTGCTGACCTATGTCTATGTCGCTCTAGCTGACACGAGCAGGTGAACCATCACATCGAAATATTCTGGCATGGACGGATCCAGTCCGGCTTAGGGAAGAGTATGATGGAAGATTCCATAGTTCTCCAACTTACAAGTTGAAGACGGAGAAACCTTGCAGGGTTCTTGGGAGGACTACAAGATATTTCTTGACGATTTGTCGACATCCATCTAGACGGAGCATTCAAACCTAAAGAGGCAAGACAAGCAAGATCTCGGAGTTCTCCGGGGGCTACTGTTGGGGATATTCTAGATGGGTATCCTCATAGCATGTCTCCTATCCGGATAACCCGGGTGGCCCATAGTTGGTAGCATGGCCCATGGCCTGCTAGGCGGCCCAGTTAGATGGATCCAGAAGGGGGGCCCATGCCGGATAAAGGAAGGCTATGGAGGAGTCACCGACATACCCGGACCCTTGGAGTACAAGACACGTTAGAATGATTGTATACTGTGTAGGACTCTGTAACCTGTCCGGCTAGGACTTTACCTGTAACCCTAGGACCTGGCGACTATATAATTCGGGCCTATGGGAGCCTTTAGGGAACGACAAGTCAGAACGATTCAACTCATACCTCACACAGCGAGCCGATCCCTGTAACTCGGCGTATTGCCATTATAGTGATTTATAGGAGGAGTAGGATTCCACCACCGTCGTGGGATCTAAACCTAGGTAAGATGTGTTACCTCGTACCCGTCAACCGTCCTCCTTCCCCCACGTCTCTAAACACGCACTGTGAGGACCCCTCCATGGCGTACGTCGGCAATACCACGACAGTTATCTCCCAACAAGTACTTTTCTTTAATGCCTTTAAGTTAGGCTTGAAACTTTCAAAGATGCTCACAAAGGAGATAAATATTTGAAATGAAAGAGAGCATCAATAAGCAAATAACCAAAACATTTGAGTCTAACCCACTTCCTATGCATGGGAGTAGCATGAGAAAACGAATTGTTGAAACAAAAAGCCACTAGCATAGGAAGACAAAACAGATGCAACTTCAAAGCTTTCAACATAAAACAGGGAAACTTAACATTATTGACATGCATAAAACCATGTTTCCCTCTCTCATAATAACTTTCAGTAGCACTATGAATAAAGTTGACAATATAACTGTCACTAGCAACAACTTTATCATCAGACTGAGCATACTTACAGTCATCAAAAAGAGGTCCAAGGTTATAGACTGGATCAATAGAAGCAAGTTGTTCCATCCTGAAATCTTTGTTAGGCAAGCTATTTTCACAAGGAGCTTTAGCAAATTTGGAAAAGTTAAACTCATAAGAATCTCCATCAAACTTAGTTAAAACTTTTTCCTTCTTACAATCTATAATAGCTCCACAAGTGTTCAAGAAAGGTCTACCAAAAATGATAGGACAAGTTTTACTAGCTGCTGAATTAAGCACTAGAAAATCAGCAGGATACTTTATCTTACCCCAGAGAACCTCCACATCTCTTACAATGCCAATGGGGCAAATGGTTTCCTTATTAGCAAGGTGAATAACCACATCAATGTCCTCAAGCTCACAAGGACCAATCTCATGCATAATTTCCCTGTAAAGCTCATAAGGAATAGCACTAGAACTAGCACCAATATCACATAAACCATAATAGCTATGATCACCAATTTTAACAGAAAGCACAGTAACACTAGATTTTCTAGCTTTACTAGGATTAGAGATAATATTAGAAGCATCTTCACAGAATACAATGTGCTCATCCTCTATATTTCTAGTGACAGGGTCTTTCACAATAGCTACCACAAGGCTCAACATTCAATTGCTTATCAGGCTCCATAGTTTTCGTTGTACCTTTGTTATTTGCAATAATAATCATAGAATACTCCTTTACCTTAGCTGGGAAAGGAACTTTCTCAACATGAGGTTCAGGCACAATATGATTAGTAGTACAAACTTTAGTACTTCTAACAGGAACATGACTAACAACATCTTTATAAGGTGCATGGTACTTATTCCACTTCTTCTTGAAATTTCTATGTAAGAGGCAAAGGCCTTAAAACAGTTGGAAATACTTTGGGAATCAAGACCAAACTCATTACTAATATCACGGAAGTCATCAGTTCCCGTAAAAGATTTAATGCATTCATAATCATAGTTTATACCTGACTTTCTTCCTTTGTCATTCTCCCAAGCTTCAGTGTTCTCTTGAATACGGTCTAGTAGATCCCATTTAGCTTCTTCCTTCATACATGTGAATGATCCAGCACAAGAAGCGTCTAGTAAATCTTTATCATGAAGAGAAATCCTAGCATAAAAGTTATTGATAATAATATTGTTAGGGAGTTCATGAATAGGACATTTAAGAATTAGTAACTTCAATCTCCCCAAGCTTGAGCTGTACTCTCTCCATCACGCGGCCAAAAGTTATATATAAGATTTCTATCCTTATGAATCTCACTGGGAGGATAAAATTTAGAATAAAAGAGAGATGCCATCTCCTCCCATTCCATGTATTGTCCATTCTTTAGTAGCTTATACCATTCTTCAGCTCTCCCTTTCAAGGATATGGAGAGTAACTTCTTCTTCACCTATTTAGTTGTGATGCCTGCACACTTAAACAACCAGTATATTTCATGGATAAAAAGCAAATGATCACCAGGATGGACAGTTCCATCCCCAAAATAATAAGTATCCATAACATGATCAACAATACTTGTAGGTATCTTAAAAGGATCTATCTCAACAGGTGGTGGTTCATCTACTACCCTAACAGTGGTAGTAGTTTTCCCAAATAGAAAACCAAGTGGGTTATCCATATTGGAAACAAAGCAACAAACAAAAAAAAGCAATACTCACAGTAGAACTTTCCTTTACCAGTTCCACTCTTCAATAGCGCTTCACTCCCTGGCAATGGCACCATAAAATAGTCTTAATGACCCACAAGTATAGGGGGTGTATCACAATACTTTTGATAAATAGGATTGTCGATCCCAACAAGGAGTAGAAGGTGTTGACTAGTGGTATGGAGCAGGAAATCCCTGTGAATACTTAGCAAACGGATTTTAGTGGTTTTCTGATAAGGCAACAAAACAAAGAGCAAGTAATAAAGACAACGAACAAAAGGAGCAAGTGGCCCAATCCTTTCTTAGCAAAGGACAAGCCGGTGGAAATACTTATAAGGACCAAACGTTCTCGAGGACACATGGGAATTCTGTCAAGTGCTTTCGCTTCAAATAGCTGAGTACTCTTCTCTGGTGTTGTATGTGTTGTGTGGGTGAACCTATGCTAACATACAGACCTTACTTGGACTAATACATAATTGTGATTAAACCCCCTGCAAACATCTGTAACTACAGGAAAGTAATTAAGATATAAATTTAACCACAGCCTTAAACTCTGAGATCCTACACTCCCTTGTGCAAAGTTGTCCTAATGGGGGTTCAGGTTTCTGTCACTCCGGCAACCCCACAATTAGTAGCCAAATACACAATATATTCCCCTAGGCCCATAAATGGTGAAGTATCATGTAGTCGACGTTCACATGACACCACTAGAAGAATAGCACCATAACTTAAATACTAAACCATTGAATAATAACTCAACACAAATCCACTACTAACAACATGACTTCTCCCATGTCCTCAAGAACTAAACGAACTACTCACAAGACATCATATGGATCAAGATCAAAGATGATATGGTAATGGATAACAATCTGAACATAAACAATAATCCAATGGTTCCACTCACAAGCATCAACTACAATAGTAATCAACAACGTGAAGGTTTCCCCTAATGAACTAAAGCAATATCTAACACAATTGTTATAGCGGGATGGAGTAATGATGATGGTGCTGGTGGATATGATGGTGTGGATGATGATGATGATCCCGATGAAGTCTAGCTTGATGACGGTGTTGATGGCGACGGTCTCCCCTCTCCGGGAAGGAATTCCCCCGGCAAAAATCTGTCTGCCAGAGAGATCCTTCTCTCTCGGTGTTTTCCGCCCCGCAGAGCCGGCGGAAATCTATCTGTGGTCTCTCCCTTGGTGTTAGGGTTCCATAGGGAAGATATAGGCGAGAGGGTGGAGTCGAGAGCCGGGCAGGTGGGCCACAGCTGCCCTAGGCGCGACCCAGGGGACCCGCGCCTAGGGGTGTGGGCCTCCCTGCGGCCCTTCTTCGCCTTCCCTTCTGGCTTCCTCTATCTTTTGGGAAATATAATTTTCCCATATTTTTCTAGTATTTTCCTGATCTTCGCGAAATTGCATCAAAACACCTCTTTTTCCATCAGAATCCAGACTCCGGCAGTTCAACCTCCAAGAATCATCCAACATGCATAAACAGATGAAAAGACATAAGTAATACCTCATAATAAGACATATATCAATGAATAGAGGTAAATTATGATATAGAATGGTGATGAAAATTGGGCGTATCAGCCGCCGCCACCATCGTCCCTAGATAAGGGGGATCTGAAGCTCTTCCCGGCACCCTGCCGGAGGGGAGATCATCCCGGAGGCCTTCTTCATCACCATGCCAGCCTCCGGTATGAAGCGTGAGTAGTTCCACCTTGGACTACAGGTCCATGTAGTAGCTAGATGGTTGTATCTCCTCCTTTGTGCTTCCGTGTTTAGATCTTGTGAGCTCCGTTCATGATCAAGATCATCTATTTGTAATCATGCATGTTATGTATCCGGGTATCCAATTCATATTGAGATTACTATGTCAGAATGGTTAATGGTTTTGTCTTATTGATTCTATCATGTCTGTGTTGTTTGTGATCTTGCATGCTCTCCGTTTCTAGTAGCTATTTTGGCCAAGTAGATGCTAGTGAATCCAAGAGGGAATATTTATGCTCGGTAGTGGGTTCATGCCTCTATTTAATCTGGGGAAGTGACAGAAATCTCTAAGGTTGTAGATGTGTTGTTGCTACTAGGGAGAAAACAACGGTCTCTTGTTCATGGAACAACTAGATTGTTTACCTTACACACTTTGCTTAAAACAGTTATCCGTTGCTTGCAACTTAATACTGGAGGGGGTTTGGATGATAACCTGAAGGTGGATTACTAGTCATAGATGCAGTTGGATGGCGGTCTATGTATCTTGTTGCATTGCCCAATCAAATCTCATAGGATCATGAATGTCTAGTATTACATTGTTATTCCTTGCTCAGTCTTGTCAATTGCCCTGCTGCAATTTGTTTTCCCAGCATGCCATTTTTGTTTATCTTAAGGAGAACACCTCTAGTGAACTATGGATCCTGGTCCAATCTTTACCATTGATACATCTTCCACTGTTCCTGTTACTCTCTGGAAACCACTATTACCTTCCACACCATATAGTTAATCCTTTGTTTACAGCAAACTGGTGAGATTGACAACCTCACTGTTCGTTGGGGCAAAGTCTTGAGTTTGTGTTGTGCGGGTTTCCATGTTGCTAGCAACACCTTTGAGTCGTTTCCTTCCTCCTACTGGTTCGATAACTTTGGTTTCTTTCTGAGGGAAGACCTGCTGATGTGCTCATCATACCTTCCTCTTGGGGTCTCCCAACGAAGTTCTACATTGATCTAAGCGCATCATGAGGCTAGGGTGATTTGTTCTTAGACGAGTTTATTGTAGTCTATGCACATTCTCAGGGTGTCGTTTCATTTCAGCACCAAGAATGGTTTCGTCAACCAGTCGGAGTATTTGTTGGGGCGTATGAACCCCTTAGCAAAGAATCGCTGTATTTTCCAGACGAGTGATTGGTCACGCTCTGGATTGCGAGGTAGCAGTGATTGCTTGTCATGCCGACACTTTGGGTTGGTGCTTTGTATGTGCTCGGCGAGATCCTCCATGACGCCTGGCGTGTTGGGTTTGTCCCGAGCTGGGGCATCTTGGTTCTCACGCCGGGGCTCGTAAGCGCGCTTTCCTATGGATGGACCAGGTCTGCCTCTGGAGCTCCCTATTGTTCCGGCTCATCGTGGGCAGGGTCGTCTTGGGTATTCTGCGCTGAGGCCTCAGAGGTGTCGGGGGAGAAGCGAGTCATGGCTTGTTTCTTTAGGACTGTTGGGTCATCCTGGTAGCCGTCACTCGCCAATCTGGCGAGTTTTTTGACGTGTTGTGCTTCTTCGGCGATGACTGCGTCAGCCATATTTACATTGTTGTCCTCGCATTCGATGGCCATGTACGGGTCGTCACGCACGTTGATTATGCCATGGGGGCTCGAGAGTTTCATCATGTTGTAGGCATAGTGTGGGGTCGCCATGAACTTGGCGAACGCCTGCCTACCGAGTATGCAGTGGTACGGGCTCCTGAAGTTGACCATATTAAAGACGATCCGCTTCGTGCGGAAGTTGATGGTGTGCCGAAGGTCACTGGCAGCGTCACCTTCCTGATCGGGTATGCCTTCCGACCCGGGACTATGCCGTGGAAGGTGCATAGGGTGGATTCCACCATGGAATGTGGTAGTTGCAGCGCCTGAACATGTCCATGTAGAGGATGTTGATAGAGTTGCCCCCGTCCATGAGGGTCTTTGGTAACCAGTAGTCAGCCACCTTGGGTCTGACGACCAGGGTGACTCGCCCTAGTACTCGATCCTGGGCGTGTGGTCCTCGTAGCTCCAGGTGATGCTTTGCTCTGACCAATTTAGCCAGCACAGGATGTCAACTTGCTGCACCGCATTGACAACGACAGCGTGGGCGAGTACCTTCTTCTCGCGTCATGTTCCCACGCCAGCGAAGGTGTGGAGTGAACCGATGGAGTTTCCGAATGCGTTGCTGTAGTCATTGTCGCGCGGCTGATCAGGTTTCGGGTCTTCCCTAGTGCGCATTGCCTTCTAATTCTCCTTGAGGGAGTGGCATTCGGCGGTGGTTTGGGTGGCAGGTTGCCTTCCCTACTGTGGTAGATGCAAGGTTGGTTCAGTAGGGTGTCGGGATCGAATTTTGGCTCAGCCACAGTGTTTCCGCATGGGTTGTTCTAGTCGCGGCAATTGTTCTTTGGGACGCACGGGTCGTAGCTGGCGTTGGCGACAAAGTCGGTTCGCCTGTCACTGTGGCGCTTGGTCGCCTGCCGAGTACTGTTGTAGCAGAGGTCGTGGCTGTGGCCGCTGGTTTGGCCGCCCATGCGGCGCCTTCCACCCGACTCATCATCGTACTCCTGGATCGGGTCTTCCTCCGAGTAGCGTTTGGCAATCTTGAGGAGGTCAGGAATGGTGTCTATATTTTGGTAAACTTGCTTTATCTTGGCGACCAAGGGTGCATACCGACACACGTTCTTGAAGTAGTGGATGGTTGTATCTAGGTGGATACATGCGGTGTTTATCCATAGTTCTTGCCAGCATTGGACCTAGTGGCGGGTCAACTCGATGGGCCCCTGGATGCATTGCTCTAGGTCTTCGATGGTGGTAGCGCATGAGTAGGCGCCTTTGAAGTGCTTGATGAAGGCCGCGCGCATCTCCTCCCACGAGTCAATGTTGTTTTTGGGGAGGGTGTTGATCCACTGGTGAGTCGCGCCCTCCATCATCAGGGGAAGGTAGCGAGTGGCCAGTAGCTCGTTGTGGCCGGTGATCCCCATTGCCATGAGGTAGGTGTCGATCCATACTTTGGGATCGAGTGTGGGATCGTATTTCTCCATGTCCTTTGTCCCTCGGAAGTTCGTGGGGTAGTTTTCGCCCCGGACCATTGGTACGAAGCACGGCGGGCCGACCCGACTGAGGTTGCCGCGGTTGGAAAGCATGTGGCGGAGGTCGTATGGTTGGCGGGCTGGCCATGCTTGCATGTTGATGATGTGGCCCCGCGCGTCAACAGGCTGGTCGTTGTCTACGACCGTGTTGTACTAGGGCCACAGGTCGTTGGTGGAGATGTGGGGTTGGCGACCACCAGTTGTCGCGGTTCTAGGGGCGGGCAGTTTGCCACATTGGCGACCGTCTGCTCATCTGGGTGATTGGACGATGCTGCTCTGCTGTTGGTGGATCGCGAGTAGACCCGCCCCTAGGAGTCTCTGCCCACGTTCTATTGCTCGACCGCTTTGGCGAGAAGGGCTTGGGAGTATTTGATCTGGATCGCACCATCACCCGTAGGTTTTAGGTTGGCGACCGTAACTTGACTCGCGATGACGTTATCCATCGGAGTTGAGTAGAGGGGAAGACCGTTGGCGTCGTATTCTCGCGGTGTGATGATTACCCACAGCTGTTAGGGAGGGGCGCACGGTTGGGTGGTGAAGGGGCTCCATGTACGGTCGACCCAGCCAGTGGGTGGCTGCTCCCTGGCGGTGCGTTGTTGTAGGCCTCGCGGTCGTCTGCACACACTGTGTCGTTTTCATCATTGAAGTTCAGGGCTCGTCCCTGCCAGGCGAGGTGGAGTCGTCGCGTTACCCGGCGCTGATGGTACATCGAGAGTTGTTGTGCGTTTTCTTGATCGAGGCGAAATTTTCCGCGCTCGGTCTTCTCTTTCTCCATGCCTCATTCAGGGCCACACGATGCCGCTCGACCTCGTCGGCAGTTGCGGTGGGCGGGAGGGGTGGTGAAAGGATCCACTGGTGGCTCGTTGTCGTTTTCCATATAGATTGTGTGCTGGACGATAGGGTAGATATCGTCCGGAGACTCCGACCCCGAGTCGTAGTCGAGGAGTTGGAGGATCGAGTCGTCCTCGTAGTCCCCAGCATTGGAGACCTTGGTGATGGAGCTGACCTTGGCCGTGACGACGATGGGTTCCGCGATCGGCATAGGTGTATCCGAATCGGCGTCGTTTCTCTCGATCGAGCCGTCCTCGGTCGAATCGTACTTGGAGGCAAGGAGGGTGATCGATTGGATCTGCTCCTCCGAGAGTAGATCACGCGGGGGCGATCCGGCGCTAGAGGCGAATCCGGCGAGATCCGTCGGGTCGATGGCGTCGGCGAAGCCGACGAAGAGGTTGATGGAGACGATTGGTATCACGGCGGCGTATGTGACCGGTCGCAAAGCCGGTACGTAGCTACTCGACAGAATCTGGAGGAACCCGCCGGTGGCGATCATGCGGCCAGTAGCGAAGGGCCGATGAGTTGGAGTGAAGGGTCTCGCCGCAAATCTGTGGCTTGACTCACCATGCCCCATGGTGGGTGCCACTGTCGTGGGAATGGCCACAACAGTCGCTACCAGGGATAGCGATTGATTCGAAGTAGGGAAAGAGTGAGTCGCCATCCGTGGATCGAGATTGGGAGCGAGACATATGGTTTACCCATGTTCGGCCCCCATAGGGTAAAGACCTACTTCATGCTTGCTTGTACTAATGGCGAATGAATTACAAGGTGGGCAAACTCGGCGTAAGGGCGGCGAGTCGCTTGGATGGGGTAGCTAATAGCTCGTGAGGACAAAGGGAACCCTACCCCACTAGCGAGCTGGTATGTGGGAGGGGTTCGAGGCGACGCGGCGGCACGCTTAAGCCAGCGCGGCCGGAAATTTCCGCGGGGCAGTTGGGCAGCTCCCGTCTCCGTTTTTGCTGATATGGTAGTATATGGGTAGGAGTTGTCTCTTACCTAATTTTTTTTCATCTACCCATATATAGGTAGGAGGGGCTGAAAAAAGGTAATCGCCCAAAACATTCTTGTGAGGGACGACTTTTAGGTAAGTTGGTGGAGCCGTGTTTTTTTCTAGCTTACTCAAAAAATTGGTTATTACCCCTATGGTAAGCTCGTAGAGATGCTCTAAGAGCGTTACTAGTTTCGCAAAGAACACGCAAGCAAGCGTGCTAAGCTGGAGTTAAGAGCGTTACTAGGTTCAGTGTCGTTCACTCTTGTTGGAAGAGGATCTCTAGCAAATCCTGTCGTTCAGTGTCGTTCACTCTTGTCTGAATAATGGCGGCTGATATGTTATTTTCGGTCTTTTGTATGTCCGACCAATATCGGCCTGGCCGGGTTACGCGAAATTGGCCCATCCTACCACTATATTGACGAGATGGAGGGGGTTTACCCCTCAAAAAAAAGATGGAGGGTGTTCGATTTCCCCATTTCCCCACAGCCGCATCGCCTTCTCCGCCACCGCAATTTCGCACCTTCGGTGGCCCACCCCCACCAGATACGGCAAGCTCCTAGTCGGATCTACAATATGTGGCCGGTGAATACCTCGGCCACCGGCCGTGGCCTCCGAGTCTTCGGGCAGCCGCGCACCTCCCTTCGTCGTTGAGGACCGCGCACACCAAGTCCGTCTTCGGCGCGTGGCGGAGTGCGCACGCCAAGCCCGCCTTCGATGTGTGGCCTACTTCGCCGCGCACTGCACCTGGAGCAGAGACGGAGAGCTCCTGGGCCGTCACACGCCGCATCCCCGCCACCCTACATCGTCGAGCTATCAATGTCCGATGAGAACAAGGAGAAGGAAGCCGATGCTGAGGCCGTCATAGACGGCTGAGCTCGAGACCAAGGAGCAGGTGCTCCGACAGGTGCTCGCGTGGTCGATGCACACAGAGGCGAGAGAGGCAAAGCGCTGCCAGGACATTGAGGCTTCAACGCCGAGCAGCTGGAGCAAGGGCTCCACGCCTCTAAGGCGCACGAGTAGAAGTGTCTATCCTGGCGCCCCGAGACCCTCCTCCGGGCCCACATTAGTACCTATCCCGCGAACTATCATCGTCACCGACGTGTCTCCATTGATTAGGGTTTAGTTCTAATTAGGGTTCAATCATTGTTGCATGTATGTTGATGATGAACTTTCTTTAAAAGAGAATATGAAAATTCGTGTGAATGCCTATTCTAAATTTGCAATTTGGATTTGCAGGATATGCTTTGGCAGATGAAAATTCATACTACAAAACAACTTTAGAGCGTAGTATCCCATCCGATTTTTCCAGTTCTAGCGTACCCGGAACCTGGTAGAGATGCTCTATGATAGCAGGTCATCGGTTCGGTTCGTTCGTAAGCATTCTTGATGTTTGCCACCGGTGTCAATTTGTAGTCATTATGCAAACTGAATACGTGTTCAACCTTGGTAGGCGTACTGACCATAAAATTATTGTTTGCTCTTCCATCTGTTTCATAATTCTTGCCATAATTTTAGTTTAAATTCAAACTATAATAATGATAAAAATAATGAAGCCAGGGACTACGGGTGTGTTTGGTTTGCTTTCCCAATAGCCCCGCCGAAAAATTGGCTGTCCATTAAATTTTGATTAGTGTTTGGTTTATATCCAAAATTTTGGTTGCCAATAGATGTCCACCCTGTTAGAAATAATGGGCTAAATTATTAGACCCATGTGTGATTTTAGATTTTTCCTAAATCTTAAAGCCCATATGTGATTTGGTCCAAGTTTGTGGCAGCTCACATATGTATGGCAAGAGCAGTAAGAGCTAAAATTTACTCTCACATGGAAAGTTGAAGGAGAGATGCACCACCTTATAAGGTGGAGTATTGCACCATTTTGTAAGTGAGTGACAATAAGAGAGCTACACGCACGCTCCTCCTCGGACGCTCCTCCTCCGACGACGCTGCTCGCACGCTCACCTCATCACGACGCGCGCCGCGGGTTGCGGGAATCTCGCCGAGCCGAGCTTTATTTTGTTGCTCAGAAAAATGTGTGCGGTTAGACAAACGTGTCAACAGTTAGTGGATTCGGGTCGCTCCCGGATCATGGGCTATCTGTAATCGACCCGAACGTGCGCGACATGGGCTTTGTCCACTTCGTGTCCTATACGGGATTTCCGAGCCGCTCTATATAAACGCATGTCCGGCTTCCACAACATACGACACTGGAAACCAATCTAGGGTTCTGCCTCCTCTCTGCTTGTGCCACCACAGTAGTCTACTCCATCCCGCTTGTCGGCGTGCACCGGCGGACAGGAGAGTGGGTCTCCGGAACCACTCTCCTTTGTGATCCTGTACGGGAGAGGGCGAATAAGGTTTTTGGAAAGCGCTCCGCGCGACTGCTCGAGTTCTCCATCATGGGTCGTCTTTCATCCAAGTCAGGCGGTGCCGCCTATCGTCATCTTCGCCTCCATCTGCTTCGATCAGTCTTCTCCAAAGAACGGTACATGCGACGTGCTCCTGTTTGGTTTTTCATCATGTTCTGCGAGTACATGTTTAGCTACCGCTTGTTTCTGTTCATCTTGTTGTTCAGTATATATAGTATGTTCGAGTTACAAGAGCTAGTAACTGGTTTTGTCATGTTTAATATTCTGGAATTGATCATAGAAATTGTGCCTAATAATCCAACAGTCCAAAAACCTTATTGTTGGCAATTTCCTGAATTAACAATGACTGGTTTTACCGATGCACTGAGGCTGGATAAGTTTACCGTGTGCACTTTAAAAGGTGGCAGTACAAGGTTGAGCTTTGGCTGACCACGATGAAAGTGTTTCAGATTAGTAAAGGCAAACCTGAAGGAACTATATCTGACGAGGATCAGAAGAAGTTCGACGTTGTCTTTTGTGGGTTGAATTCTGAGCATTCTTGCTGACCGTCTGTGTGATGTTTTTATGCACATAAAAGACGGGAAGGAGCTCTGGGACGTATTGGACGCAAGTTTGGTGCTACAGATGCTGGTAGTGAACTGTATATCATGGAGAGCTTTCATGATTTTAAGATGACCAAGGACCTTCCTGTGGTTCCACAAGCTCATGAGATACAATGCATTGCCAAAGAGCTCGAACTCCTTAAGTGTACCTTACCCGACAAGTTTGTGGCGGGTTGCATTATTGCTAAGTTGCCCCTTCATGGAGGAACTTTGCCACAGCTCTCAAACACAAGAGACAGGAGATATCAGTTGAAAATCTGATAGCGTCCCTTGATGTTGAGGAGAAGGCTCGGGCTAAGGACACTACTGAGAAAGGAGAGAGTCATGCTACTGCTAATTTTGTGCAGAAAGGCAAATCCATAGGCAAGAACAAAGGGAACTACAAGTCCTCCTTTAACAAGCCTGTAAAGACTACAATCTTCAAGAAGAAGAAGACGAACAGGGACAAGAGTGATCTGTCTTGTTACACTTGTGGAGAGCCCGACCACTTTTCCAAAGATTGTCCAGAACGCGCGGACCACAGAGGGAAAAAGGCCAAAACTGTCAACGTCGTGACCTCTAGCAATACTGATGGGTATGGTAATTTATTTACTGTTCTTTCAGTATTTCAATCACCGTGTTGGTGGCTTGATACGGGTGCTAATGTTCATGTGTGTGCTGACATTTCTATGTTCACTTCTTATCAGGTCTCTCGGGATTTATTCGTCCTAATGGGGAATGGATCACATGCTTCTGTTTATGGTGTTGGCACGGTGGATCTGAAGTTTACTTCCAAAAAGATCGTGCAGCTGAGGAACGTGTAGCATGTTCCTACTATGAACAAGAATCTCGTTAGTGGCTCTCTTCTATGCAGAGATGGGTTTAAGGTTGTTTTAAAGTCTAATGAAGTCATTGTTTCGAAACATAGACAATTTATTGGTAAAGGTTATAAGTTTGAAGGCTTGTTCCGGTTTTCACTTTCAGAGTTTTGTAATAAATCTGTGAATCATATTTGTGGTGGTGTTAATGATAATACCAGTGTTTGGCATTCTCGTTTATGTCACATTAATTTTTGTTTGATGTCTCGAATGTCCAGTATGAGTTTAATTCCGAATTTCACTATTGCCAAAGGTTCTAAGTGCCATAGTTGTGTGCAATCAAAACAACCTCGAAAGCCTCACAAGGCTGCCAAGGAGAGAAACTTGGCACCTCTAGAACTCATACATTCTGATCTATGCGAGATGAATGGTGTGTTGACAAAAGGTGAAAAGAGATATTTCATGACATTGATAGATGATGCTACTAAATTCTGCTATGTTTACTTGTTGCAAACTAAATATGAGGCTTTAGACTACTTTAAAATTTATAAGGCCGAAGTAGAAAATCAACTAGAGAGAAAGATCAAGCGTCTTAGGTCGGATTGTGGTGGTGAGTATTTCCCCAAAATATTTGATGAATTCTGTGAGGAACACGGAATTATTCATGAGAGGACGCCTCCCTACTCGCCCCAATCAAACGGGGTTGCCGAGAGGAAAAATCACACGCTGACTGACTTGGTGAATTCCATGTTAGCCACTGCTGATTTATCAAAGGCATGGTGGGGGGAGGCTTTGTTGACTTCATGTCATGTCCTGAATAGAGTTCCTAACAAGAATAAAGAAAAGACCTCTTATGAGGAGTGGGCTGGAAGAAAACCATCACTTTCGTATTTGCGCACTTGGGGGTGTTTGGCGAAAGTCAACATACCGATTCCTAAGAAATGCAAGCTCGGACCAAAGACAGTGGATTGTATCTTTCTAGGATATGCTCCAAGGAGTGTAGGATATAAATTTTTAGTGGTTAAATCTGAGGTACCTTATATGCATGTTGATACTATAATGGAATCGCGTGATGCAACATTTTTTGAGAATATTTTTCCTACGAAAGATATGCATAGCATTGGTAGAATTTTTTTGAAATACTTCCTGAATCTAGTGCATCTATTGAGAATTATAAACAACCACATGAGGAAGTCCTTGAGAATGATGACGATGAACCTCTTACGAGGAGTAAGAGACAGAGGATTGTAAAATCCTTTGGTAATGATTTCATCGTGTACCTTGTGGATGATACTCCCAGATCCGTTGCAGAGGCATATGCATCTCCTGATGCAGATGATTGGAAAGAAGCTATCCAAAATGAGATGGACTCGATTCTTTCTAATGGAACTTGGAAATTATCAGAACGACCCTATGGTTGCAAACCTGTGGGCTGTAAGTGGGTGTTAAAGAAGAAGCTAAGACCTGATGGTACTATTGAGAAGTACAAGGCGCGTCTTGTAGACGAAGTCTACACACAGAAAGAAGGCAAAGATTACTTTGACACATATTCACCTATCGCTAGGCTGACCACCATTCGAGTACTACTGTCTCTGGCTGCCTCTTATGGTCTTCTCATTCATCAAATGGACGTGAAGACAACTTTCCCTAATGGAGAGTTGGAAGAGGAGATCTATATGGATCAGCCAGATGGGTTTATGGTAAAAGGTGAAGAGACAAAGGTGTGCAAGTTATTAAAATCTTTATATGGACTGAAACAAGAACCTAAGCAATGGCATGAGAAGTTTGACAGAACTCTACTTTCTGCTGGCTTTGTCATTAATGAGGTTGATAGATGTGTTTACTATCGCCATGGTGGGGGCGATAGTGTTATATTATGTTTGTACATGGATGGCATTCTGATCTTTGGTACAAACATGACAGTGATAAATGAAGTCAAGTCTTTCCTGTCAAAGAGTTTTGATATGAAAGATCTTGGAGAGGCTGATGTGATTATGAACATCAAGCTTATTAAGAACGAGAATGGCATTACTTTAACGCAATCTCATTATGTTGAGAAGGTCTTGAGCCGATTTGGCTTTATTGATGGCAGGACTTCTCCAATACCTTATGATCCCAGTTTGACATTACGAAAGAATAAAAAGGAACCAACAGGTCAGCTGAAATATTCACAAGTTGTTGGTTCACTCATATACTTAACAAGCGCTACAAGACCTGATATCTCTTTTGCTGTGAGCAAGTTGAGTAGGTTCATGTCTAACTCGGGTATTGATCATTGGCATGCACTTGAAAGGGTCATGCGCTATCTATGTGGTACAATAAGCTATGGGATTCACTATTTAGGGCACCCTGCTGTGCTTGAAGGATATAGTGATTCGAACTGGATCTCTAACGTTGATGAACTCTACGCCATGAGCGGGTATGTGTTTATGCTTGAAGGTGGTGCGGTGTCATGGAGATCCCGTAGATAGACCATATTGATGAGGTCAACTATGGAAGCAGAACTTACTACTTTAGACACAGCCACTATTGAGTCAGAATGGCTGCGTGAACTCTTGATGGACTTGCCTGTGATTAAGAAACCTGTGTTGGCAATCCTTTTGAATTGTGACAATCAAACTGTTATTGTCAAAGTGAATAATTCTAAGGATAACGCGAAGTCATCAAGACATGTGAAGAGACGTTTGAAATCTGTCAGGAAATTGAGAAACTTCGGAGTAATAACTGTTATGTATATTCAAACAGACAAAAACCTGGCAGATCCCTTTACAAAGGGACTATCACGAAATGTGATAGAAAATGCATCGAGGGAGATGGGGTTGAGACCCATGGATGTCACACCTATTAGTAATCCAACCTATCTGATCGGAGATCCCGTGAATTAGGACCTGGAAAGAACAAGCTAGTGGTTTGACTAAGGAGAGTAGTTGGTAACCCTCTCTATGTGAAGATGCATAACTCTCACAATTTGTAAGCAGGTTGGCAACACGTCTTAATGTGTTTCTGTTGTCTTTAACTAGCAAAGATGCCGTCATAAAGGGCATTCTGGAAAGAACACACCTATATGGGCTCGACTGTAAACGTCACGGTCTATGAGACTTGGGTGATCTCTAGTAAACTCATGAAGATATCAGCGAGTATGACGCATATGCTCCAACCCGCGGGGTAGGATACTGGCAGCCAAGTACTAGTTATGATTTTGAGTGAAATCTACTGGCACCAAACTTGCAGTTCAAGGTTCATCCATTGTTCAAGTTGTTGATAGACGTAGTTCAAGATTCTAGGCGGAAGATCAACTTAACAGTCTCTACTGAAACACTGGTATATAAACAAGTAGCAAGGATTGGCAAATATTTAAATGGGAATTTGAGATCTGGTGGGGGATTGTTAGAAATAATGGGCTAAATCATTAGACCCATGTGTGATTTCAGATTTTCTCTAAATCTCAAAGCCCATGTATGTGGAAGCTCATATGTGATTTGGCCCAAGTTGGTGGCAGCTCACATATGTGTGGCAAGAGCAGTGGGAGCTAAAGTTTAGTCTCACATGGAAAGTTCAAGGAGAGTTGCACCACCTTATAAGGTGGAGTGTTGCACCACTTTGTAAGTGAGTGACAATAAGAGAGCTACACGCGCTCTCCTCCTCTGACGACGTCGCCGCTCGCACGCTCGCTCGCTCGCTCGCCACGCCACGCCACGACGTGCGCGCGCCGCGGGTTGTGGAAATCTCGTCGAGCCGAGCTTCATTTTGGATCGTGGGCTTGGTCCCGAAAACCAATCTAGGGTTTTGCCTCCTCTCTACTTGCGCCGCCACCGTAGTCTACTCCATCCCGCTTGTCGGCGTGCATCGGCGGACAGAAGAGCAGGTCTCTGGAACCACTCTCCTTTGTGATCATGTACGGGAGAGGGCGAATAAGGTTTTTTGGAAGCGTTCCGCGCGACTGCTCGAGTTCTCCATCATGGGTCGTCTTCCATCCAAGTCAAGCGGTGCCGCCTATCGAACCACTATCCTTTGTGATCCTGTACGGGAGAGGGCGAATAAGGTTTTTGGGAAGCGCTCCGCGCGACTGCTCGAGTTCTCCATCACGGTTCGTCTTCCATCCAAGTCAGACGGTGCCGCCTATCACCGTCTTCGCCGCCATCTGCTTCGATCAGTCTTCCCCAAAGAACGGTACTTGCGACGTGCTCATGTTTGATTTTTCATCATATTCTGCGAGTACATGTTTAGCTATTGCTTGTTTCCATTCATCTTGTTGTTTAGTATATCTAGTATGTTCGAGTTACAAGAGCTAGTAACTAGTTTTGTCATGTTTAATATTCTGAAATTAATCATGAAAATTATACCTAATAATCCAACACACCCTTTCTTCTCACGGATTCTTGCCAAATAGTTGGCCAAACGTGGGCTGAGGTATTCTTGACCAAAAAATTGGCTGCCAATTCGTCGCCGTTCCCTGCTTAAAAATGAGACGGCTGGGAAGAAGATTTGGCATCGTAAATATTTTAGCTGTGTGAAAGGAGTATATCTAAACTTCTTTTGTGTGTAGGTTCAGGGTGAATCTACACACTAAAAAAGTCTAGATACACTCTTTTTATAAAGCTAAAACATTTTATATTATAAAACGGAGGGAGTACTCACTTATTATGAGTTTTTTAGGGAGGTTCAAATTAGATGACAGCCCGAGAATTGAAAAGGACAAATCATGGTACATTGATAGTACTCTTAGTGTAAATTAGATCTATTAGTACAACACAAGCAAAGACAATACAAGTGAATTTGATTGTTCACTTCTTTTATGATATGCCAGGTGTATATTGTGTGTGTGTCGTGCGTGAGCATTTGGATCACGCCAGGATATTTGAGGGCAGTCCGTACATAATAGTCAGTAGAAATGCGGGTGAAGTTATTGTAGGGTTTCGTAGCATGGAAAACAAAAAATTTCTATCGCATACAAACAAACAAGCCAAGATCTATCTAATAGATTGTAGCAACGAGTCGATGGAATAACTCACCCTCGAAGATTCCAAAGTGTTTAACGAGAGCGGATTCTCGTGGGTGATGTAGTCATACTCTTCCCGATTTCAAGATCGCGTAGACGATCCTTCCCAAGGCGCTAACGTTCGGCGCTCATAATCGGTCACACGTTCGGTATTGCTAAGACCTTCCTCTCCCTTGTTCCAGTGAAAGTGGAGGTTGTAGCACTCTCCTCGCAATTCAACCGGCCTGGCGTGGTACCGGAAGTAGAGGGGAGATCTCGCAGGGCTTTGCCTTAAGCCGGAGCGAGTATGGTGGAGTATGAGAGAGTCCCTCGACGATCTAGGGTTTAGACACGCCGAGGAGGGGGCTAGGCCGGCGGCTAGGGTTTGACCTAGGCGGCGGCGAGTGCCCTAGGGCCGGCGGCGGCTATGGAGGCGGCGGAGGCTTGGGGCTAAGGTTTAGAGGTAGGGACTTGTGTGTCTAGGAGGGGAGCCCTGCCCCTCCTCTTATAGGTGGAGGGAGGCGCGCCAGGGGAGGGGAGTCCCTCCCCAACTCGGACCCAAGGTGGGCCGGCGGTGGAGGTGGAGGGACTCCTCCCCAACTCGGATTCCACCTCCCCTCCACTTCCCAAAACTAGCCGTTTGACTTTCAAATTGGTGTTTGACTTTTCAAACAAGGATTTGATTAAATCCTATATTTTGTTCAGCGATGACACTTAGTACATGATGCAATCATACCAACTTGATATAACACATTCATGTACCCTTCCCCTCCGGAGTGCCGGACATTCCGGAACCTTCTAGAACATTCCCGATGAAAACACCGGAACCATTCCCCAACTCCGAAACAGGACTTTCCTTATATGAATCTTATTCTCCGGACCATTCCGGATCTCCTCGTGTATCCCGAATCCCATTCGAGACTCCGAACAACATTCGGACTCTTTCTCATCATTCCATAACTACTCAAACAACGTCGAATCCTTAAGTGTGTCTCCCTACGGTTCGTGAATTATGCGGACATGATCGAGACACTTCTCCGAACAATAACCAATAGAGGAATCTGGAAATTCATATGGCTCCCACATATTTCTACGATTACTTTGCGATCGAATGAACCACTTACATACGATACCAATTTCCCTTTGTCTCACGATAGTTTACTTATCCGAGGTTATGATCGTCGGTATCTCTGTATACCTAGTTCAACCTCGTTACCGATAAGTACTCATTTCTCGTTCCCGTGATATGTGATCCCTTGTGAGCCAGTCACATGCTTGCAAGCTAATTGGATGACATTTCACCGAGAGGGCCCAGAGTATATCTATCCGTCATATGGATGGACAAATCCCACACTTGATCCATGTGTTTCAACCAATACTTTCCGAACACTCAATGCCACCTTTATAGCCACCCAGTTACGGTGTGGTGTTTGATGTCATCAAAGCATCCATCCGGTAAAGGTGATATGCATGATCTCATGGTCGAAGGAATTAGGTTACTATGTATCAGAAAGCATATAGCAATTGAACTATTAAAATGACTTGATCTTTATGCTACGCTTATCTATAGGAGTATGTCCATCATATCATTCTCCTAACGATATGATCTTGTTGTTAATAACATCTCAATGTTCATGATAGGGAAACCACAATCATTTATTAACCAACAAGCTAGTATTATAAAGAGGCTTTACTAGGGACTTCAATTTAAGTTTACAAATCACACAAGTATTAATGTTTCCTTGTTAATACTATTATAGCATGAATGTAAACATTTATCATAAACACAAAGATATAATAATAACTATATTTATTATTGCCTCTAGGGCATATCTCCAACAGTCTCCCACTTGCACTAGAGTCATCTAATCTAGATTACATGGTAATATACCGAACACCCATGGCAGTTTTGTGCTGGTCATGTTTTGCCCTCGGGAGAGGTTTAGTCAACGGATCCGCCACATTCAGATCTGTGTGTACTTTGCAAATATTTATGTCCCCATCTTGGACATGTTCTCGAATAGCGTGAAAACGCAGCTTGATGTGCTTCAGCTTCTTGTGTGACCTTGGTTCTTGCGCATTGGCTATGGCACCCATGTTATCACAAAGAGATAGACATTGGATCGGTAGACTAGGAACCACCCAGCTCTGTAATGAACTCTTTCATCCATATCGCTTCTTGTGAAGCCTCCGGCAGCATGTATTCCGATTAGGTTGAAGATCTCGCCACAACGCTTTGCTTTGCACTCCTCCACTAACTGCACCATTCAAAATAAATACGTATCCAGTTGTGATTTAGAATCATCCGGATCGGGTGTTCCAACTAGCATCGGTGTAACCATTAACAACGAGTTGTTCATCACCTCCATAAGAAAGAACCATATCCTTAGTTCTTCTCAAGTACTTAAGGATGTTTTGATCGGTCCAATGATCCACTCTGGATCACTTTGATATCTGCTAGTTAAACTAACGACATATGCAATGTCGGGTCTAGTACATAGCATGGCATACATTAGAGATCCTATGGCTGAGGCATAGGGAGTCTTACTCATCCTTTCTCTATCTTACGCGATGTTGGACTTTGAGTTTTACTCAAGGTCGTATTGGGCAACATGGGCAAGAACCCTTTCTTGCTATCTTCCATTCCAAACCTCTTTAGAACTTTGTCCAAATATGTACTTTGTGACAATGATATTTGGCGTCTTGATCTATCTCTATAAATCTTTATGCCTAATATGTAAGCTGCTTCGCCAAGATCTTTCATTGAAAAACTATTATTCAAATATTCCTTGACACTATTAAGAAGGTCTACATCATTCCCAATCAACAATATGTCATCTAAGTATTAAGAATGCTACAGAGCTCCCACTCACTTTCTTGTAAATACAAGCTTCTCCATAAGTTTGTATAAAACCAAAACTTTTGATCACCTTATCAGAACGTTGATTCCAACTTCGGGATGCTTGCTTCAATCCATAGATGGACCGTTGAAGTTTGCATACCTTGTTAGCATCTTTAGGATCGACAAAACCTTTGGGTTGTATCATATACAACTCTTCATCAATGTCTCCATTGAGGAATGCTGTTTTGACATCCATCTGGCATATCTCATAATCATAATATGCAGCGATTGCTAACATAATCCTCACAAACTTTAGCTTCGCTACTGCTGAGAAAGTCTCATCGTAGTCAACTCCTTGAATTTGTAGAAACCCCTTTGCGACAAGTCGAGCTTTATAGACAGTAACATTTCCATCAGCATCTGTTTTCTTCTTGAAAATCCATCTGTTCTCGACAGCCTTCCGGCCATCTGCTAAGTCCACCAAAGTCCATACTTGGTTTTCGTACATGGATCCAATCTCGGATTTCATGGCTTCTTGCCATTTATTGGAATCTGGGCTCATCATCGCTTCCTCATATGTCTCAGGGTCATCGGTGTTGTCCACCAACATGACACTCATAACGGGATCATACCAATCTGGAGTGGTACGAGTTCTCGTTGACCTGCGAGGCTCTGTAGCAACTTCAACCGAAGTTTCATAATCATCATCATTAGCTTCCTCTCTAATTGGTGCAGGCACCACAGGAACTTCTTCAGGTGCTGCGCTACTCACAATTTCGAGAGAAGGTTCGACAACCTCGTCGAGTTCTACTTTCCTTCCAGTCACTTCTTTCGAGAGAAATTCCTTCTCTAGAAAGGATCCATTCTTGGCAACAAAAATTTTGCCTTCGGATCTATGATAGAAGGTATACCCAATAGTTTCCTTCGGGTATCCTATGAAGACGCATTTTTCCAGTTTGGGTTCAAGCTCGTCCGGCTGTAACTTCTTTACATAGGCTTCGCAACCCCAAACTTTAAGGAACGACAATCTAGGTTTCTTCCCAAATCATAATTCATACGGTGTCGTTTCAACGGATTTATATGGTGCCCTATTTAAAGTGAATGCGGATGTTTCTAATGCATAACCCCAAAATGATAGCGGTAAATCTGTAAGTGACATCATAGAATGAACCATATCTAAGAGAGTTCGATTACGACGTTCGAACACACCATTACGCTGTGGTGTTCTCGGCGGTGTCAATTGTGAAAGTATTCCACATTTCTTCAAATGCTCGCCAAACTCGTAACTTAGATATTCACCTCCACGATCAGAACATAGAAATTTAATCTTCTTGTTACGTTGATTCTCTACCTCACTTTGAAATTCCCTAAACTTCTCGAAAGTTTCGGACTTATGTTTCATGAAATAGATGTACCCATATCTACTCAAGTCATCCGTGAAGGTAAGAACATAACGATAACCACCGCGCGATGCTATACTCATTGGACCACACACATCGGTATGTATGATTTCCAATAAGTCCGTAGCTCGCTCCATCATACCAGAGAATGGAGTATTAGTCATTTTACCCATCAGACATGCTTCGCATCTTTCAAGTGATTCGAAATCAAGTGATTCAAGAAGTTCATCGGAATGGAGTTTCTTCATACGCTTCACTCCAATGTGACCAAGACGACAGTGCCACATATAGGTCGAGTTATCGCTTGATTTCAAACGTTTAGCCTCAATGTTATTAATATGTGTATTTCCACTATCGAGATTCAATAAGAATAAACCATCTATCAAAGGTGCATATGCATAAAACATATTACTCGTATAAATCGAACAACCATTATTCTCGGACTTAAACAAGTAACCGTCTCGCAATAAACAAGATCCCGATATAATGTTCATGCTTAACGCAGGCACCAAATAACAATTATTTAAGTATAAAACTAATCCCGATGGTAGATGAAGGGGTAGCGTGCCGACCGCGATCACATCAACCTTTGATCTGTTTCCCACGCGCATCGTCACCTCGTTCTTCGCTAGCTTCCGTTTATTCGCAAAGACTGTTTCGAGTTACAAATATGAGCAACCGAACCAGTATCAAATACCCAGGCACTACTACGAGTACTAGTGAGATACACATCAATAACATGTATATCGGATATACCTTTCTTCTTGATGTTGCCGTTCTTCAAATCCGCCAAGTACTTTGGGCAATTCCGCTTCCAGTGACCTTCTCCCTTGCAGTAAAAGCACTCAGTATCAGGCTTAGGTCCGGCCTTGGTCTTCTTCGTTGGCGAGGTAACTTTCTTACCACCCTTCTTGAAGTGTCCCTTCTGCTTAGACTTGCCTTTCTTGAATTTGGTGGTCTTATTGACCAACAACACTTGGTGCTCTTTCTTGATCTCCACTTCTGCAGATTTCAACATGGAAAAGAGTTCTGGCAACGTCTTGTTCATGTTTTGCATATTGTAGTTCATCACAAAGTTCTTGTAACTTGGTGGTAGTGATTGGAGGACGCGGTAAATCCCCAAAGCATTAGGAATCACTATACCCAAGCTTTGAAGTTTGTTTGCGTGCCCAGACATCTTAAGCACATGCTCCTTGCGAGCTGCCCTCTTCCATCTTGCAGTTAAAGAACTTTTCAGAAGCCTCATAGCTTTCAATTGCCGCATGAGTCTCAAAGATCAATTTGAGATCCTCGACAATATCATATGGGTCTGAATTCTCAAACCGTTTCTGAAGCTCCGATTCTAAACCATACAAGATAGCACACTGAACTATGGAGTACTGAGTCTTCTGAGTGAGGTAAACATTCTTTACTTCATCGGCAGCATCAGATTTGGGTGGGTCACCAATGTGCATCAGCACATAGGTCAAATTACCATGTGAGGACAATCCTCAAATTGCGGAACCAATCCGCGAAGTTGCTTCCATTGTTTTTCAACTTTTCTTTCTCTAGGAACGCATTAAAATTGATGGTAGGGGCTGCCATTGATCTACAACATATTTGCAATAGTTTAGACTAAGTTTATGACAAATTGAGTTCAAATTAATAATAAAATTAATCTAGGTGAACTCCCACTCAAAACAATATCCCTCACATTGTTTTAGTGATCACACGAACCAAATCCACCACATCAACACCGATCATCACGAGAGTTGATATAGTTTCAATGGCGAACAATCGACATGTTCATCATATCTACTATATGATTCATGCTTTACCTTTCGGTGATCCGTGTTCCGAGACCATGTATGTACATGCTAGGCTCGTCAAGATCAAACCTTAGTTTCCGCATGAGCAAATCTGGCTTGCTCACGTTGTATACACTTGCGGAATCTAACACACCCGATCATCACGTAGTGCTTTGAAACAACAAGCTTTAGCAACGGTGCTAACTAAGGGTGAACACTTTATGACTTGAAATTCATGTGCATGAGGGATCATCTTATAATGCTAACTAATCACTACAAGATGCATAAAGGATTAACATCACATGCAATTCATAATATGTGATATGATATGGCCTTTTCTTCTTTGTGCTTCGATCTCCATCTTCAAGCACGAACATGATCTCCATCATCACCGAACCTTTGCATCAAGGTCAATGACGCTTCTTCATGGTTGTCGATCCACGGCTTCAACTATTACAACTACTTTGAATAGACACGCGGGTCTTAACATAAATTAAAGACAACCATATGGCTCCTGCTGGTTGCCAACTTACAATAAGGAACATTGCATACATCAAATATAATCACAATCATGGCCATATCACATCACTGCACACCCCTGCAAAACAAAGTTAGACGCATCTACTTTCTTTGCATATTTTACGTGGTTTGGGGCTTTCAATAAGTGTCGTTCTAACTTACGAACATGAACCACAACATTGATACTAGTATTGTTAATCACCCGTTGTAAATTGGATCTTAACTATGCTAGGAGAAACAGGCACCATAAAGCCACTTATGCAATACAAGTTGCATGTCAAGCGTGGAGCAAGTCTCATGAGCGGTGTCATGTAAGGTTAGCCCGGCGCTTCATCCCAACATCCATAAGATGCAAAGTACACAAGAAGCAATCGACAATAAAAGCATCAACGCCCACAATGACCATTGTGTTCTACTCGTGCAACAGATCTACATATAGACACGGCTCTGATACCACTGTAGGGTTTCGTAGCATGGAAAACAAAAAATTTCTATCGCATACAAACAAACAAGCCAAGATCTATCTACTAGATTGTAGCAACGAGTCGATGGAATAACTCACCCTCAAAGATTCCAAAGTGTTTAACGAGAGCGGATTCTCGTGGGTGATGTAGTCGTACTCTTCATGATCTCAAGATCGCTTAGATCATCCTTCCGGCGCTGTGTTCCGGCAGCGCTCCCGCAGTCGGTCACACGTTCGGTACTCGACGAAGACCTTCCTCTCCCTTGTTCCAGCAGGCAGCGAAGGTTGTAGCACTCTCCTCGCAATTCCGGCAGACTGTGGTACCGGAAGTAGAGGGGAGATCTCGTAGGGCTTCGCCTTAAGCCGGAGCGAGTATGGTGGAGTATGAGAGAGTCCCTCGACGATCTAGGGTTTAGACACGCCGAGGAGGGGGCTAGGCCGGCGGCTAGGGTTTGACCTAGGCGGCGGCGGCGAGTGCCCTAGGGCCGGCGGCGGCTATGGAGGCGGCGGCGGCTAGGGGCTAGGGTTTAGAGGTAGGGACTTGTGTGTCTAGGAGGGGAGCCCGTCCCCTCCTCTTATAGGTGGAGGGAGGCGCGCCAGGGGAGGGGAGTCCCTCCCCAACTCGGACCCAAGGTGGTGGGCGGAGGTGGAGGGACTCCTCCCCAACTCGGATTCCACCTCCCCTCCACTTCCCAAAACTAGTCGTTTGACTTTCAAATTGGTGTTTGACTTTTCAAACAAGGATTTGATTAAATCCTCTATTTTGTTCAGCGATGACACTTAGTACATGATGCAATCATACCAACTTGATATAACACATTCATGTACCCTTCCCCTCCGGAGTGCCGGACATTCCGGAACCTTCTAGAACATTCCCGATGAAAACACCGGAACCATTCCCCAACTCCGAAACAGGACTTTCCTTATATGAATCTTATTCTCCGAACCATTCCGAATCTCCTCGTGATATCCCGAATCCCATTCGAGACTCAACAACATTCACTTCTTCTCATCATTCCATAACTACTCAAACAACGTCGAATCCTTAAGTGTGTCTGCCTAGTGTTCGTGAATTATGGGGACATGATCGAGACACTTCTCGAACAATAACCAATAGAGGAATCTGAAATTCATATGGCCCACATATTTCACGATTACTTTGCATCGAATGAACCACTTACATACGATACCAATTTCCTTTGTCTCACGATAGTTTACTTATCCGAGGTTATGATCGCTTGTATCTGTATACCTAGTTCAACCTCGTTACCGATAAGTACTCTTTTCTCGTTCCCGTGATATGTGATCCCTTGTGAGCCAGTCACATGCTTGCAAGCTAATTGCATGACATTTCACCGAGAGGGCCTAGAGTATATATATCCTTCATATGGATGGAAAAATCCCACTCTTGATCCATGTGTTTCAACCAATACTTTTCGAACACTCAATGCCACCTTTATAGCCACCCAGTTACGGTGTGGTGTTTGATGTCATCAAAGCATCCATCCGGTAAAGGTGATATGCATGATCTCTGTTGGAATTATGCCCTAGAGGCAATAATAAAGATGTTATTATTATAATTCTTGTTCATGATAAATTTTATATTCCATGCTAGAATTGTATTAAGCGGAAACATTAATACTTGTGTGGTTTGTGAACAACACCGTGTCCCTAGTACGCCTCTATGGACTAGCTCATCGATCAATGATGGTTGAGGTTTCCTAACCATAGACATGAGTTGTCAATTGATAATGAGATCATATCATTGGGAGAATGATGTGGTGGACAGACCCAAACTAAGCGAAGCAATTAGATCGTGTCATCGTGTTCGTCTTTGCGAAGCTTTTCCTATGTCAAATATTGTATTCCTTAGACCATGAGATAATACAACTCCCTGGTATCGGAAGAAAGCTTTGAGGTCATCAAACGTCATCCTATGAGAGGGTGATCATAAAGGTGTCTCTCAGGTAATCGGAAAGTATCTGTTGGGTTGTATGTATCGAGATGGGATTTGTCCCTCCCAAGTCGGAGAGATATACTTCGGGCCCACTCGGTAATCGATATCAACACTGCTTGCAAGCATGTGGTTAAGGAGTTAATCACAAAGTGATATCGGATTACGGAACGAGTAAAGTACTTGCTGTGAACGAGATTGAACTAGGTATGACGATACCGACGATCGAATCTCGGGCAAGTTAAATATCGCGAGACGAAGGGAATATATATGGGATTGATTGAATCCTGGCATCATGGTTCATCCGATATGATCATCGATGAATGTGTGGGAGTCAATATGGGTGCCCAGACCCCGCTGTTGATTATTGATAGAAGATCATGTCCGCATATTCTCGAACCAGCAGGTCACACATAACGTGTCTCGACGCTAGGATAGATTGGATACTTGGTTTATGAATTTTTGTTCGAGTCTCGGATGGGATCCGGACATCACGAGAGGTTCCGGAGTGGTCCGGAGAATAAGATTCATATAAGGCAGTGCAGTTTTTGGAGTTCGGAATTGTTCCGGATTAATCGGTATTGTACCAGAAGCTTCTAGAACCTTCCAGAAGGGGGCCAACGTGGTCCCACCTTTCGGGAGGGGGCATGGGCCTATGAGGGAGTGTCCTGGCCTCATTGGGCCAGGGTCACAGGGCCCCATAGGGCCCAGCCGATCCTAGAGAGTTTAAATCGTTTAAACTAGAGATAAGATAGGATTTCTAGATAAGGGAAAGTTTAAATTGTTTAAACTGGAGATAGGCTTGGAGGATGGGCAAGGGCTGGCCGCACCCCACCCCCTCTATATATAGAGGGCTGGTGCGCCCCCTCCCCAACACCACACCTTCCTCCAAACCCTAGTTGCCCTGCTGCCCTCCTCTCTCCCTCCCGACTGTTTGTAGGCGAAGCCTGCGTAGAAATTCTCTACCATATACACCACGCCGTGGTTGTAGATCCAATCCGTCTCTCCACCATACTTGCTGGTCCAAGGAAGGAGGAGACGTCGAGGTGCTGCACGTGTGCATCTCACGGAGGCACCGCCACTTGTGGTGCTAGATCGGATCGGATCGCGAGGAGAAGCGAGTACGACTACATCACCCACGTTCCGGAATGTTCTCAATGCGAATCTTCAAGGGTATGAAGATCTAATCCAATCTCTCGTTGTTTGCATCTCCTAGATTAGATCTTGGCTTTCCTCCGCTCGCTCAGAGAAAATTTTGATTTACTATGTCGCGAAACCCTTCAAAGGGTATCGAGCTAGATCTATGCGTAGATGTGATTCACGAGTAGAACGCAACATGGTTGTTGCGGGCATTGATGTTTTCTGTTGCAAGCCTCTTGTTTGTGTTCTTCTTATGACGCGGATAGTGAGATTGAAGCGTCCAGGCCAACCTTACGCGACGCCGTCATGAGACCGCTCCGCACTTGACGTGTGGCTTGTACCACACATGTGGCTGGTGGATGTCAGTTTCTCTCACTATAGTTGTCATGGGATTAACACCGGAGTTTGGCAACCATAATATCACTGTTGTGGCTTTCCGTAGGTAAGAATCGTTCTTAGCATCTACTCCCATGAGCCACGTAAAACATGCAACAACAAAGTAGAGGCGCCTAACTTGTTTTTGCAGGAGTGTTTTCGTGATATGGTATGGCCCAAGATGTGATGTGTATATTGTATGCGATGATCATGTTTTGTAATGTTTCACGACTTGCATGTCGATGAGTACACAACCGTAGGAGCCATATGGTTGTCTTTATAATTGTGTATGACCATGAGTCAACTTCTTATACACCATGTAATAGCTTTACTTTATCGCTAAGTAGTTAGCAATAGTTGTAGTTGCTATTCGTGGTGGAGGCAATCATGGTGGAGTGATGGAGATCATGCCGGAACACACAAGATGGAGATCATTGCGCGAATATTGGCTATACCATGTCACATAAAGTTATATGCATGTGATGTTTATCCTTTTATGTATCTTATTATGCTTAGATCGCGACGATAGCATTATAAGATGATTCCTCACTTAAAGATCAAGATAAAACTGTGTTCTCCCCAAGTATGCACCGCTATAAAGTTCGTCGTGTCCAAGCATCACGTGATGATCGGGTGCTATAGACTCTACGCCACATACAACGTGCAGCCAGTTTTGCACACGCGAAATACTTTGGGTCTAACTTGACAAGCCTAGCATGTACGCACATGGCCTCGAACACAAGAACCGAAAGGTTAAGCATGAGTCATATGAATGATATGATCGACACTTCGTTGTCCACCATTGAAACCACATCTCTTCTCGTGATGATCGGATTAGGTGTGGTGAATTTGGATCGTGTTCACTAAACAACTTGAGGGATGTTGAATTTAGTGGGAGTTCATCTAGTAATTTGATTAAGTTGAACTATTTATCATGAACATAGTCTAAATTGTACTTGCAAATACTGTAGATCACATGGCCAAGTCCAACTTCAACTTCAACGTTTTTGCTGAGATAGAAAAGCTTAGAAACAATGGGTCTAACTTCACCAAATGGTTCCGCATTCGAGAATCATTCTCCATGGCGGACAAAGGACTATGTCCTTGAGAAAGCGCTTAGGTGACGCCTGTCAGAGATGCTACTGATGAAAAAGCTGGTTATCGATGCATAAGGATGATTATGAATTGATAAAGATCGCCATGTTGTATGCTATGGAATCGGATCTTCAAAATCGTTTTGAGGAGTTCACGCCCTTTGAGATTCTCGAGGAGCTGAAAAACATGTTTCAGACTGAAGCCCGTTCTGAGAGATATGAGATCTCTAAGAAATTCTTTAACTACAAGATGGAGGAAGGGAGTTCCGTTAGTTAGGACGCCATTAAGATGTCGGGCTACACTCAATGCCTTGAGCAACTGGACTGCAAGATTCCAGAGGAGCTCAAGATTGACACTCCTAGCTGCAAAAGTTTTGTGGTTGATCACAATCAGATTGGTTCCACTGATATGATCAATGAGCTCTTTGATAATATGAAAGTAGCGGAGGTGAACATCAAAAAGAATAATCATGTGTTGATGGTCAACAAGCCCCCACCTTGAGAAAGGTAAGGTGCAAGGAAGCCCTTCAAGAAAGCGTGCATTGCAAGCGTTCTGCCGAGAGGAAGCTCAGTCTGGTCCTAAGCCGGACAATCGAGTGCTTCTATTGCAAGGACAAGGGTCACTGAAGCTAATCGTCCAAGTACTTAGCGGACAAGAAGGCTGGCACCATCAAAGGTATATTTGATATACATGTTATTGATGTTTTCCTTACTAGCCCTCGTTGTAGTGCCTGGGTATTTGATACCGGTTCAGTTGCTAATATTTGTAACTCAAAACAAGAGCTGCGGAATAGACGGCGGCTTTAGGGGATGAGGTGACGATGCGCTGCTGGCAACGGATCAAGAGTTGATGTGATGGCCGTCGGCACGCTCTCCTTAGTTTTACCTTCGGATTAGTTTTAAACCTTAATAAATGTTATTATGTGCCTGCGTTGAGCATGAACATTATTTCTGGATCGTGTTTATTGCAAGACGGTTATTCATTTAAATCGGAGAATAATGGTTGTTCTATTTATATGAGTAACATCTTTTATGGTCATGCACCTCTTGTGAGTGGTTTATTTCTTCTAAATCTCGAAAGGGATGAAACACACATCCATAACATTAAGGCTAAGAGATGCAAAATAGATAGTGATAATACTACTTATTTGTGGCAATCGCTGCTCAGGTCATATTGGTGTAAAGCGATGAAGAAACTCCATTCGATGGACTTTGGAGTCTCTTGATTTTGAATCATTTGACACATGCGAACCATGCCTCATGGGCAAGATGATCAAAACCCCGTTCTCGGTATGATGGAGCGAGCAACGGACTTGTTGGAAATCATACATACCGATGTATGCGACCGATGAGTGTTTCGACGCGGTGGATATCGCTATTTTCTCACTTTTACCGATGACTTAAGTAGATATGGGTATATCTATTTAATGAAACATAAATCTGAAACGTTTGAAAAGTTCAAAGAATTTCAGAATGAAGTGGAGAACCATCGTAATGTAAAGATTAAGTTTCACGATCCGATCGTGGGGCGAATATTTGAGTTATGATTTTCACGCATCTCAAAGCAAGTGGAATCGCTTTCACAACTCACGCCACCCGAACACCACAGCAAGAATGGTGTGTCTGAACGCCGAATCGAACCCTATTAGATATGGTCCGATCGAGGATGTCTCTTACTGATTTACCGTTATCATTTTGGGGTTATGCATTAGAAACCGCTGCATTCACTTTAAATAGGGCTCCATCTAAATCCGTTGAGACGACACCGTATGAACTATGGTTTGGTGCTAAACCTAAGTTGTCGCTTAAAGTTTGGGGATGCGAAGCTTACGCCAAGAAGTTGATGCCGACAAGCTCGAACCCAAAGCGAGAAATGCGTCTTCATAGGATACCCTAAGGAAACTATTGGGTATACCTTCTATCACGTAACCGAAGGCAAAGTGTTTGTCGTGAAGAATGGTTCCTTTCTTGAGAAGGAGTTTCTCTGAAAAGAAGTGAGTGGGAGGAAAGTAGAGCTAGACGAGGTTATTGAACCTTCTCTTGAGTTGGAGAGTAGCGCAGCACCTGAAATTGTTCCAAAGGCCGCCGCACCAACAATAGAGGAAGCTAATGACAAGGATCATGAAGCGGACGATGTCAAGCATCGAACGTCGCAGTCGACAAGGTCGCGTGCCCCTCCCGAGTGGTACGGCAACCTGTCTTGACTGTCTTGTTAGTAGAAGACGGTGAACCCACGAACTATGAGGAAGCGATGATGAGCCCAGACTCGAGAAATGGCTAGAAGCCATGAACCGAATTGGGATCCATGAGCGAAAACCAAGTATGGACTTTGGTGGACCCTCCTAGCGACCGAAAGGCCGTTGAGTGCAAATGGATCTTCAAGAAGAAAACGGACGCGAATGGTAATGTTACCGTCTATAAAGCACGGCTTGTTGCGAAAGGTTTTCGACAAGTTCAAGGTGTTGACTACGATGAGACTTTCTCTCCCGTAGCGATGTTTAAGTCCATTCGGATTTTATTAGCAATTGTTGCGTTTCATGATTATGAAATATGGCAAATGGATGTCAAGACCGCTTTCCTCAATGGCAACATTGATGAAGAGTTGTATATGATGCAACCCGAAGGTTTTGTCGATCCTAAGGATGCTGATAAAGTATGCAAACTTCAGCTGCTCCATTTATGGATCAAGCAAGCATCTCGGAGTTGGAACCTTCGCTTTGATCAAGTGATCAAGAGCTTTGGATTTGTTCCAAATTGCTACGAAGCTTGCATCTACAAGAAAGTGAGTGGGAGCTGGTGACGCTTTCCGTAATGTATGTGGATGACATATTGATTATTGGAAATGACGTCAACATGCTTAACGATGTGAAGAGTTATTTGAACAAGTGTTTTTCAATGAAAGACCTAGGTGAAGCTGCTTATATATTGGGCATCAAAATCTATAGAGATAGACAAAGACGCATGATAGCTTTAAGCCAGAGTACATACCTAGACAAAGTTCGAAAAGGTTCAGAATGGATAAGGCATTGAAAGGTTCAAAGGCCTATGTTGTCGTAAGATATTGAGCAAGGCTCAGGTCCATTCTGATGAAATGATAGGAAGCTATGAGCAAAGTGCCTTATGCCTCGGCCATAGGTTCCATCATGTATGCCATCTTGTGTACTAGACCGATGTGTCCAATGCTCTTAGTTTGACGAGAAGATATCAAAGTGATCCAGAGGAACACCGACAGCCGTGAAGAACATCCTAAGGTACCTAAATAGGACTAAAGAAATGTTCTTAGTCTATAGGGGTGATGAACATTTCGTCAGAAAGGTTAAGTCGATGCTAGTTTCGACACCAACAAGGATG
Source organism: Avena insularis (assembly GCA_023614405.1). Classification (NCBI taxonomy): domain Eukaryota; kingdom Viridiplantae; phylum Streptophyta; class Magnoliopsida; order Poales; family Poaceae; genus Avena; species Avena insularis. The sequence continues at coordinate 432,567,001 of CM042697.1, read as the reverse complement.
ATTGTAAATCTCGCAGGATACGTGTATGTTTTGAATGGAGGAGCTGTGAGTCGGAGAAGCTGCAAGCAAAGCGTGATCGCGGGATCTACTGAGAAGCGAATACATGGCTGCCGCAGGTCCAAGTGAAGGAGTTTGGATCAGAAACTTCATCATCGAGCTTGGCGTGGTTCCAAGTGCATTGACCCACTGGAGATATTGTGTGACAACACCGCGCCATAGCACTCGCTAAGGAACCAAGATATCATCCAAAGACCAAGCATATCAAACCGCAAGTTTCATATAATCCGAGATTATATAGCGATGGAGATCCAAGATCAGCAAAGTACATACAGATCGAATGTCGCAGATCCATTGACTAAACCTCTTCCACGTGTAAAACATGATCAGCACCTCAGTGCCATGGGTGTGAGATTGTTGCCAAATGTAAACTAGATTATTGACTCTAGTGCAAGTGGGAGACTGTTGGAATTATGCCCTAGAGGCAATAATAAAGATGTTATTATTATAATTCTTGTTCATGATAAATTTTATATTCCATGCTAGAATTGTATTAAGCGGAAACATTAATACTTGTGTGGTTTGTGAACAACACCGTTCCCTAGTACGCCTCTATGGACTAGCTCATTGATCAATGATGGTTGAGGTTTCCTAACCATAGACATGAGTTGTCAATTGATAATGAGATCATATCATTGGGAGAATGATGTGGTGGATGACCAAACTAAGCGAAGCAATTAGATCGTGTCATCGTGTTCGTCTTTGCGAAGCTTTTCCTATGTCAAATATTGTATTCCTTAGACCATGAGATAATACAACTCCCTGGTATCGGAAGAAAGCTTTGAGGTCATCAAATGTCATCCTATGAGAGGGTGATCATAAAGGTGTCTCTCAGGTAATCGGAAAGTATCTGTTGGGTTGTATGTATCGAGATGGGATTTGTCCCTCCCAAGTCGGAGAGATATACTTCGGGCCCACTCGGTAATCGATATCAACACCGCTTGCAAGCATGTGGTTAAGGAGTTAATCACAAAGTGATATCGGATTACGGAACGAGTAAAGTACTTGCTGTGAACGAGATTGAACTAGGTATGACGATACCGACGATCGAATCTTGGGCAAGTAAAATATCGCGAGACGAAGGGAATATATATATGGGATTGATTGAATCCTGGCATCGTGGTTCATCCGATATGATCATCGATGAATGTGGGAGTCAATATGGGTGCCTGACGCTGTTGATTATTGATAGAAGATCATGTCTGCATATTCTCGAACCCGCAGGGTCACACACTTAACGTGTCTCGACGCTAGGATAGATTGGATACTTAGTTTATGAATTTTTGTTCGGAGTCTCGGATGGGATCCAGGACATCATGAGAGGTTCCGGAGTGGTCCGGAGAATAAGATTCATATAAGGCAGTGCAGTTTTTGGAGTTCGGAATTGTTCCGGATTAATCGGTATTGTACCGGAAGCTTCTAGAACCTTCCGGAAGGGGGCCAACGTGGTCCCACCTTCCGGGAGGGGGCATGGGCCTATGAGGGAGTGTCCTGGCCGCATTGGGCCAGGGGCACAAGTCCCCATAGGGCCCAGCCGATCCTAGATAAGTTTAAATCGTTTAAACTAGAGATAAGATAGGATTTCTAGATAAGGGAAAGTTTAAATTGTTTAAACTGGAGATAGGCTTGGAGGATGGGCAAGGGCTGGCCGCTCCCCCCCCCTCTATATATAGAGGGCTGGTGCGCCCCCTCCCCAACACCACACCTTCCTCCAAACCCTAGTTGCCCTGCTGCCCTCCTCTCTCCCTCCCGACTGTTTGTAGGCGAAGCCCTGCGGCAGAAATTCTCTACCATATACACCACGCCGTCGTGTTGTAGATCCAATCCATCTCTCCACCATACTTGCTGGTCCAAGGAAGGAGGAGACGTCGAGGTGCTGCACGTGTGCATCTCACGGAGGCACCGCCACTTGTGGTGCTAGATCGGATCGGATCGCGAGGAGGAGAAGCGAGTACGACTACATCACCCACGTTCCGATTTAACGCTCAAGGCGGTAATCTTCAAGGGTATGAAGATCTAATCCAATCTCTCTCGTTGTTTGCATCTCCTAGATTAGATCTTGGCTTTCCCTCTGTTTGCTTCCGTAGAAAATTTTGATTTACTATGCTGCGAAACCCTTCAATCTCATGGTCGAAGGAATTAGGTTACTATGTATCAGAAAGCATATAGCAATTGAACTATTAAAATGACTTGATCTTTATGCTATGCTTATCTATAGGAGTATGTCCATCATATCATTATCCTAACGATATGATCTTGTTGTTAATAACATCTCAATGTTCATGATAGAGAAACCACAATCATTTATTAACCAACAAGCTAGTATTATAAAGAGGCTTTACTAGGGACTTCAATTTAAGTTTACAAATCACACAAGTATTAATGTTTCCTTGTTAATACTATTATAGCATGAATATAAACATTTATCATAAACACAAAGATATAATAATAACTATATTTATTATTGCCTCTAAGGCATATCTCCAACAGTTATATAATTGTTGGCACATGATTGGGGCGGGTTTGGATGTAAGCATAGCCATGTGGAAGAGGTAGAGGGTTTTTTTCGAAATGGGGGGCACCTGGCCTCTGCATCAATTGATGCATACGGCCTTTTATTAATTTATTTGACGAATTTACAAAGGATCACAATTCACAGGTCACAAAGAGTTGACACAAAAATCACCCATCTAAAGAATAGTAGTAACATGCAGCGCCTTTGCATCAAGATGTTAATCTTCTATCAAAAGACCAGCCGTATTGGTTGTATAAATCTCGTGCGACAGTCTCCAAGCGGGTACAACCAGAAACCATGGCCTGGCACTGCTCCGCCGGCCGAAGAAACGACCATATATGGATCGAATGGATAGGAAAAGGAATAGCCTGTAAAAGTAATGGAAAACTTGATTTGTTAAAAACAAAATTATTACGCACATGCCAGATGGCCCACAATAAAGCACACACACCCACTCAGATATGAGCTTTGTCTTTCTTTTGTACCCCATTCAACCAGTTTCCAAAAAGATTTGTTACATTTAAAGGTGGAGTAATATTGAAAGCAAACTGACCAATTCTTCACAAAATTTTAGCAAAAGAACAATCAAAGAAAAGATTTTTTTTATTGTTCGTCTCGACTGCAGAAATAACATTTTTTACAACTTTGTCAATTCCTATTAGCAAGATTGTCTTTTGTGAGAATAACTTTTCTATATAGAAACCACATGAAAATTCTAATTTTAAGCGGTACCTTAATTTTTCATATATATTTTCGTAGAAACCTGGTGTGACCATTAAGCGTATCAAGATACATTGTCCTAACCGTAAATGTCCTTGAAGAAGTTAGGCTCCATTTGAAACTGTCATTTTAGTTAGTTAGTTGAACTTGCATGAGTCGTTGCACCATATGATTCCAAACATTCCAGTTATCTCCAATCAAGACTCTCTGAAAACCTATGTTTAGAGGATTGTTTGACATGACATTTTCTACAGTAACTCCTTTTTGGTGAGTGATATTATAAAGAGATGGGTATTGCTCAGCTAACGGCTTATTCCCTAGCCAAGTATCTTCCCAAAATCTAGTATTCACCCCATTACCAAGTTGAAAGGAGCCTCTTTTAAAGAACTCATCTTTGACATTCATTAGTCCTTTCCAAAAAGGAGAATCAGTTGGTTTAGCTGAAACCTAAGATAAAGTTTTAGAATGTAGGTATTTATTATGTAGCAGCTCTTGTTATACCCCTACCTCATTAAGAAGTTTAAAAAGCCACTTGCTAAGTAAACATTTGTTTTTTATTTCCAAAACTTCAACTCCCAATCCTCCCTGATCTTTAGGTCTACAAATGATATCCCACATAGTTAATCTAGACTCTCCCCGTCCCAAAATGTAAGACGCCTAAGCTTTAGTCGAAAGTCAACATCTTCTAAGTTTGACTAAGTTTATACAAAAAAATATGAATATCTGCAATATCGAATGGACATATTGGCAAACTATACTTTATGGTGAATCTATCATATTGATTTGATATTCTGGATGTTTATATTTTTACATATAAATTTGGTCAAAATTAGAATATGTTGACTTTTGACTAAAGCTTAGACGCCTTATATTTTGGGACGGAGTGAGTATTTCTTTTTATGCCCATCACTCTGCCAAAAGAAGTGCGACCTGAAGAAATCAAGTCTTTTCCTTACTCCTTTAGGTATGTCTAGGAAGGACAACATAAACATTGGCAGTCTTGTAAGAACTGAATTAATCAAGACTAAACAGTCTCCATAGGATAGCAACTTTCCTACCCAACTACTTAATTTTCTTTCAAAATGGTCTTCGACAGGTTTCCACTCTCCATTCTTTAGCCTTCTAAAATGAATGGGTATTCCTAAATACCTAAACGGTAAAGAACCTGATTCACATCCGAATAAAATTTTATAATTTATTTCACTATCTTTTGCCTTCCCAAAACAAAATATTTCACTCTTGTGAAAGTTAATTTTCAAACCTGAGAGTTGTACAAAAAATACAAAGGATAAGTTTCATATTAAGAGCCTTTTCCAAATCATGTTCCATAAAAATTATAGTATCATCAGCGTACTGTAAAATAGAGATGCCACCCTAGAATAAATGAGGAATGAGTCCCTCATCTTGCCCATATTCCTTCGCCCGAGCGATCAAAATAGCCAACATGCCGGCAATGAGATTAAAAAGAACTAAAGACAAAGGGTCTCCTTGGAGCAAGCCCTTTTAGTTTGGAAATAATGACCTATGTCATCATTCATATGAATACCTACACTCCCCCTATGCACACAATTATTTATCCATTCACACCATTTTGGATCGAAGCCTTTCATACGAAGCACTTGTTTTATAAAAGACCATTTAACCTTTTTCTTCCTATTAAGTTCATGAATAGTTTCATGCAAAATTACCACCCCTTATAAAATATGTCTACCTAGCATAAAAGTTGTTTGTGTCGGCCTAACAACAGTTTCAGCAATATTGGATATTCGGTTTGTCCCCACCTTGGTGAAAATCTTAAAACTGACATTAAGCAGACATATAGGGCGGAATTGCTGGATTTGAACAACATTTTCTTTCTTATGTAAAAGGATAATGGTTCCAAAGTTTAGGTGAAATAGTGGAAGCTGAAAGGATAGAGATACTGCCTAGAGTGGGAGTGAATAGGCAGTTTAAAATTTTTCTGAGAGTGGCTAAACAAAGGCGGAAATAAACTAGCGTTTACTTTGTTAAGCATAAAACTAGAGCAACTAGGGTTCACCTATTTGCACCAACAACGTATGCTAAGCAAGACAAGCAACTATGTGATAGCAAGATATATACTTCAAGTACGAAGGCTATCACAAAGGAAAGTGCATAAGTAAGAGCTCGGATATAGAGACAACAGAGGCACGCGGAGACGATGATATTTTACCGAGTTCCTCCCAACATGGAGTATGTCTCGTTTGGAGAGGGGGGTGGTATAAAAACCAGCAAGGCCACAAGAGGCCTCCCTTTTTCTCATGTGAATCTCACCCCAATGGGGTCGATCCACACTTCCACTATCGGTGCACTTATCGGTGGCAATCTGGAACCTCTCACAAGGTTGGGGCACTTCTCCACAACTTAATTGGATGCTCCCAACAAACTCCACCAATCCCACAAAACTGTCTAGGGTTCCAAGAACCCAAGAGGGACAAGCTTCAATGAATATCACGAACCAAATCCTTCGAGGAGAACTCAAACCGATGCACCTAATGCAAAAGGCAAGAACACCACAAAGATGCTCCAATCCCTCACTCTCAAGTTCCAACAAAGCTAATAAACTATCGGAGGGACAAGAGAGGAGGAATCAAAGAGGAACACAAAATCCCCCAAGATCTAGATTCCAAATATACACTCATAAAGAGTGACATGGTTATACCCCACGGGTACACTATATTGGTATATCTGGTCCAGCCCAACGAAGGCCCATGATAAGATACGCGGCCTGTGAAGATTTTGGGTGGCCCAAGCCCATGATGACTTCAGATACTTGGAGAACAAGACTGGAGTAGATAGAATTTCAAAGGGGCAAACCCTAATCTTTAACCGACTCGACCTAGTGCTTGAGACCTGCCTATCTATATAAAGGCTAGGAGGACACGGCGAGGAGGACGAATCAACTCAACTCATATGCACCTCACGCCAGATTGCATCTATGCATCCCTGTAATCTTCGGTTCCGTCGTAATCAAGAGCATACAAGCATGAGTGGGGTTTTCCCTCCAGGAGCCTGAACCTGGGTAAACCTCGTGTCCCATGTTGCTTGTCTATTAACCGTTCCGCGATCTCCAGCATCCCCATCTTCTCCAAAATCAAAGTCCATAACAATGGTCATTGACGAGATCGAACCTCGTCAATTGGCATCGTCTGTGGGAATCAGGGGCGCTGATTGTGCGATCGTGACGGTCCCATCCAAAGCAATCTACAACTCCTCGACAATGGAGAGCCACCTCCTATTCGGCTCTTTCAACTTCACCGCCCATTCGCCAATCACCATGAAGGATTTCGAGCCCGTAGGCGACGGGCTCGAGATTCTGTTCAGGAGCTTCTACTTCCAGGTGGGGCAGACCGACACCCTCCGCCTCCCAGAGCGGGTGCCGCCACCATCCATCAGGCCCGCTTCATGGGTCCCACCCATCGGCGTGTTACGCACGTTGACGCTGACAGATGAATCATACGACAGCAGCAGCTGCAACTCAGATCTATGCGGCCCTCCATCAGACGAAGGAACCTATGATTCTGGATCCGAAAGCTGCGGCAGCAGCGATCCAATCCGCGGGCATTACCAATGCATCGTGGTCATCCAGGGCGAATCAGAACTTCCACCGGGTTCAAGTGCCCACGTATCGCCACCCAACCCGCCGCCCAACCCACAGGATGGGAATAGAAGAAATGGAGGAAACCCATCCCTCCAACCCAATAAAGGTGACGCTAATGCCTACCAGAAGATTAACCTCAATGAGGACGGATGGCACCAGGCACGTGGAGCCGTGGAGCCGTGGACGGCAACAAGATCCTACATGTGAATGCTTCACGGGATCTCATGATGGCATACCACCTCCTCCTCATCGGCGAGCATAACCGACAGGTAAAACTGCAGGAGGACCTCGAAGAACGCAAGCAGGCAGCTTCGGAGTCTAGAGTACGGCGAGCTGCGCTCTCCGCTGTTGGTGGCTCCAGTTCGCACGGCAACCACGCCAACAAGCATCTCTCTCGCATAGAGCACATGGACCCCACCGCGCGTCGCGAGGTCACCAGGACCCTCAACACGTCCTTCATGGCGATGAACGTCAACGACAACGTCATACCGAAGACGCCGCAGGCTGCGATCATGGCAGCCACCACGTACCTCGCGTCCCATCCACCTCCAGTGGGTGACCTGAAGAGCGCCATCCACAAGTCCACGCTAGCCGAACTCGGACTCGTAGGAGCTGCGCTCCACGATGAGGCTCCTACGGAGCCAAAAAAGAAATCTACAAGACAGCACGATCTACGTCGACGTCGCAAGAGCCCAAGGCATCGCAGCAGCGACTACGACGCTCGAAACGGCCTCGCCCAATGCAAGGTCGACAAGGCACGTGCCAAGCGTGCATGTTCAACCGAATCCAACGAGGATGACGATGGAGAGCTATGTGGAGCGCGATGCTTCAGCAGCCATTCGGCGGACGCGGATGCCAAAAAATTTCAAGCTTCCTTCGGAAACTCCGAACTTCGATGGCACGCAGGACCCAAAGTCCTGGCTCAGCGACCATCTCTCATCCGTCAAGCTGCACGGTGGTAACAGGAACACCGCCCTACAATGCCTTCAGCTGCAGCTGATAGGCGCAGCCCGAATCTGGCTAAGTAGCCTGTCCTCCGGCTCCATCCGAAGCTGGGAAGAGCTGGCCTACAGTTTCATCTAAAACTTCAAAGGCACCAGCAAGAGGCCAGCCTCGATCAAGGAACTGCGGGCATGCACCAAACGTACCGGTGAGTCCATTTGCTCGTACATACTGCGATGGTCCAACATCAAGAATTCCACCGCGCACATCTCTGAGGAAAGAACAATCGATGCCTTCAAAGATGGCGCCAAGCGCCCACACTTCAAGGAAGAACTTGGGCGTATCAAGTCCAAGACGCTCGACCACCTCATGGACATCGCCAACCGATGGGCAGATGGTGAGGATTCCCTCCACCAAGCGCATTCGGATGACGAGGACGACTACGTCCGTAGACGAGAATGCCGTAGCAAGCGAAGATCGCACGTCTACGACGACCGCGACGGAGTCAATATGTTTGCGGCTGGCTACCGCAGAGGCAACTTCCGCGAAGGAGGATGACCCACGCAGACATGGCAACATCGCAACCGCGACGACGAGCCCTCGACATACTGATGACCCACAAGTGTAGGGGATCGCAACAGTCTTCGCGGGTAGTATTACCCAATTTATTGATTCGACACAAGGGGAGCCAAAGAATACTTGCAAGCCTTAACAACTGAGTTGTCAATTCAGCTGCACCTAGAAATAGTTCTTGCTCATAGAAGTTTATCAGTAGCAATAGTTAGGTAGTAGCAATAGCAAAGCAACAGCAGCAGTAACAGCATCAGTGAAATAGGAGCAACAATAATAGTAACGGTAACAGTGGGATTTGAGTGCGGTAGGCATAGGGATGGATGGACGGGCGTTGCATGGACGAGTCTAAACATGTAACTTCAAGATCTAGGGCATTGCAGATAAATAATAACAAGCATCCAAGTACTAAACAATCCTAGGCATGTGCTCCAAATATAGTCAGACGTGCTCACAATGAGAACTTGCACAACATCTTCTATCCAGCCAGCCCGTGGCAGCGGGGCCTCTAGGGAACTACTGGCAATTAAGGTGCTCCTTTTAATAGAGCACCGGAGCAAAGCATTAACACTCCATGAACACATGTGATCCTCACACCATAACCATCCCCTCCGGTTGTCCCAATTATTGTCACTTTGGGGCCTTTGGATCCGGACAATGACATGTGTACACAACTTGCAGATAAGATCACAAACAATACTATCATAATGATTCAATAATAAGTTCAGATCTGAGATCATGGCACTCGGGCCCTAGTGACAAGCACTAAGTATAACAAGTTGCAACAAAGTCAAATAGCACAAGAGATACTAGGCACTATGCCCTAACAATCATATTCGGTTACATGGTAGAACTCATCCAATCCCTACCATCCCCAAGCCTACAGCGGGGGATTACTCACTCATGGATGAGGGAAACATCGGTGGTTGATGGAGATGCGTTGGTGATGACGATGGCGATGATCCTCTCCAAATTCCCCGTCCCGGTAGGGTGCCGGAACGGAGTTTCTGGATCCGAATCTTGGTTTCTGGTGGCGGCTGCGGAGCAGAACTCTTTCTAGAAAACTATCACCCCCCCCTTGGTTTTTAGGTTGAAAGGCAACGTATAGGCGCAGAGGGAGGCCGAGGGGCTGCCTGGGGAGGCTACACCCCCTCCAGGTGTGGCCAGTGGTGGGCCCGTACCTGGGGTGGGTCTGGCCCCCCAGGCCCCCTCTTCGTTTCACTTTCTAGCTCCGTGGATCTTCTGGTGAAATATTATTTTTGGCATATTTTCCGGGATTTTTCCTGATAGTTGATTTTCTGCATAAAAACAAGACACCAAAGTAATTCTGCTGAAAACAGCGTTAGTCCGTGTTTGTTGCATCCAAATCACACAAGTTTAGAGGAGAAACAATAGCAAAGTGTTCGAGAAAGTAGATACGTTTTGGACGTATCACATACGACAAGTTGTCTGGTCCTTACACTATCCACTTCTACATCGACAAGCAAGATGGCAAGAAGAAGACCAGCCACATGCTAAAGGACTGCCGCGAATTTCAGAAGCTTGGCGAGGGCCTCACCCAGATGCGACAGCAGATCATAAACACTGGGTTTGGAACCGCACCTGCACCAGGTGACATCGCCCATGGATCTCCTCCACCTCCACCCATTGGACCCTCGAATCCAGCAATCGCACTCGCGCCAAACAATGGCGTAGGAGGGTACCCACCACCAAAGGGATCCCTGATGATCCAGAAGGGGCGCCCAACAAATAGGGTGCAAAAGAAGATCACCCGCCAAGTTAGCCTGGCCGTGACTGCTCCGCCTGCCATCCCTGAGTACCTCAGTGGCTCGGAGTCCTGCTTCACGTTCAATCGTTCGAATCATCCACATAGATCGGAGGATTCGAAATGAGTCGCGTCTTCATGGATGGCGGCAGCGGCATCAACCTAATGTCTGATACGTCGGAAACGTATCTATAGTTTTTTATGTTCCATGCTTTATTAGTATCTACTTTGCTTTGCTTTGTCTACACTTTGAGGTGTTTTTATATCTTTTCTGGAACTAACCAATTAACAAGTTGTCATGGTGCCAGTTGCCTGTTTTCTTCTGTTTTTGGTTCCAAAAAGGCAGAAAATCAATATTCTCGGAATTGGATAGGACAAAAGCAAAAGTCAATATTTTACCGTGGGGGACACGAATCCAGAAGACGAGACGGAGGGGCGCCATAGGGTAGCCACACCTCCCAGGCGTGGCCAAGCCTGGCCCATGCCTAGGCAGGGTGTGGGCCCCCGGGCACCCCCCTGCCTCGCCTCCTCGCCTATAAGAAGCCCCCGATGCAGAACCCTAGGAAGCCGATCAAAACTGCATGAAACCGTCTGTAGCCGCCGCCACCATCATCCCTAGATCGGGGGGATCTGAAGTTCTTCCCGGCACCCTACCGGAGGGGAGATCATCACAGAGGCCTTCTTCTCTAGTATGATGCGTGAGTAGTTCCACCTTGGACTATGGGTCCATGTAGTAGCTAGATGGTTGTATCTCCTCCTCGCGCTTTCATGTATAGATCTTGTGAGCTCCGTTCATAATCAAGATCTAATCTATTTGTAATCATGCATGTTGTGTTTCAGGGGATCCAATGGATATTGAGATTACTATGTCAGATTGATTAATGGTTTTTTCTTTATGATTCTATCATGTCTGTGTTGTTTGTGATCTTTCATGCTCTCCGTTGTTAGTAGCTATCTTGGCCAAGTAGTTGCTAGTGACTCCAAGAGGGGGTATTTATGCTCGATAGTGGGTTCATGCCTCTAGTTTCCAAGGGAAGTGACAGAAATCTCTTCGGTTGTAGATGTGTTGTTGCTACTAGGGAGAAAACAACGGTCTCTTGTTCATGGAACAAGTAGATTGTTTACCTTACATACTTTGCTTGAAGCAGTTGTCTGTTGCTTGCAACTTAATACTGGAGGGGGTTCAGATGATAACCCAAAGGTGGACTTCTAGTCATAGATAAAGTTGGATGGCGGTCTATGTATCTTGTTGTATTTCCCAATCGAATCTCATAGGATCTTTATGTCTAGTCTTGCATTGTTATGCCTTGCTCAGTTCCTGTGAATTTCCCTGCTATAATTTGTTTACCCTTCATGCCATGTTGTTTATCTAAGGAGAGCACCTCTAGTGAACTATGGACCCCGGTCCAACCTTTACCATTGATACATATTCCACTGTTACCTGTTTACTTGCTGCAAACCACCATTACCTTCCACACCATACGTTTAATCCTTTGTTACAGCAAACCGGTGAGCTTGACAACCTCACTGTTCGTTGGGGCAAAGTCTTGAGTTTGTGTTGTGCAGGTCTCCGTGTTGCTTGCAACACCTATGTGACGTTTCCTTCCTCCTACTGGTTCGATAACCTCGGTTTCTTACTGAGGGAAAACTTGTTGTTGTGCTGCTTCACACCTTGTTCTTGGGGTTTCCCGACGAAGCGCTCCCACTTGGACTAGCGCCGCATCTAGCCTTTTTCTGGCGCCATTGCCGGGGAGGCTAAGGACGTCTTCACAAGGTGAGTCCTCCACTTCCTTTCTCTTTACTTTTTTTTGGTTTGCTTAGTTTCTTTTACTTGATTTTGTTTGCCTCTTTTCAAAAACTCCAAAAAAATTTAGTCTAATTTGGTTTGGTTTCTCTATTAAAAACACACAAAAAAATTAGTTCCTACTCTGGTTGCTGGTTTGTTATTGCCTTGCTTGGTCATGCTTTCTATCAATGGATGGTTTCTTTGAAACTAGTTCTTATTGGCAAGGTGGGTTCACGGAAGAAAAAAAGTATTATTATAAGGAACATTGTTTGTCACGAAAAGGGAAACACTTATGGGAACAAATTGATAAGTTGAATACTATTGCTAGAGAGGTGTTCTCTACTTATAATGTTACTTATTGCTTTGATAAAGCTTGTTGTTGTAGGAGGTATAAACACCTCCCTTTTCAATGTGAGTATAATGATAATGTTACCATATATTCTTATGTTAAAGGAAACTATGACTTTTATGATGTGGAACAAATTGAAGAATTCATTGCTTTAAAGGGTGCATTTGAACTTGCTAGTTTGCTTGAAAATACTGATGATGCACCTTATGAATGTGAGGTTTATGAGATACTTAAATTTTGCTTTGATAATTACAAGGAAGAAAATGGCTATATTCTTGAATATTTTAATAGGTGCTTTCCACAAATGTCTATAGAAGACAAAATTGCTGAACCTGATAGCTCATTAGATGAAAAAGAGGAGGAGAGTGATGGTGAAGAGGAGGAAGAATGTATCTACCCATGTCTACCTTCTAATGAGAGTAACTCTTTACCTCTTACATTATTTGGTTGTCCCCCATGCTTACCAAAGGGTGATGAATGTTATGTTCCTGTGGATTACTTTGAAATATCTGCTATGGGTAAAACTTGTGATAATAGTTATGCTCATGTTATCTATGATAATCCTATATTTGTGCCTAACTTCGAAATGCATGGTACTAAAGAGTTTTGCTCAGAAAATTTTTATGATAAAGCTCTATATGATGGTCCTATATTGAATGATCAATCACCTTGTTATAAAATTGTTAAAAGTAGGTTTGAAGGTTTCAATCCAACTATTTTTTAGCTTGATAGAAATTATGTGTTTGTAGATCATGAAAAGAATGCTTTATGTGATAGTTATATTGTTGAGTTTATTCATGAGTCTACTGAAAGTTATTATGAGAGGGGAAAATATGGTTGTAGAAGTTTTCATGGTACTGAAACACCTCTCTATGTGCTGAAAGTTTTGAAGTTGCCCCTGTTTTATCTACCCATTCTTGTTACTATGAGCTTCTTTGATTTATTTTCTTACAATATTCCTATGCATAGGAAGTGGGTTATACTTAAATGTGTTCTGAATTTGCTTCTTGATGCTCTCTTTTACTTCAATTCATATTTCTTATGTGATCATCTTCTCAAACTATCATGCCTAACTTAAAGGCGTTAAAGAAAAGTACTTGTTGGGAGATAACCCAAGAGTTTCCTTGAGTCTTGGAAGTTATTACTTCAGTAATGACCTCTCCTTATCATTTTTGTTTGTTTTTTGTGCCAAGAGTGACCTCTAATGAGAGGGAAGTAAGATTTGGGGAGTTGTTGTCCTGAAACAGATTTCTGTCCTCCACCATAAAAATTTGTGAGGAGTCTCTGTAACTCAGATTGAGCTGATAATTTAGGAATAAATTACCCAGTATGTTATCTAACTTTCATTAGTTAAACACTTTTTGATTTGAGCAATATAAGATTTTCTAAAAAATCGGTTTCTACCTACTGGTCTGTTTTGTCAGATTTTCGCCATTATTTGCATTTGCTTCTCATTGATTCCTTTTTGAGTTCTCTTTTGGGGAATTGAGCTTTTTGAAGGAGTTTCTATAGTAGCTTGTGTTTTTAGTGAAATTTTTTGCTATTCCAAAGCTTTGCCTAAGGTCTATTATCTTTTGAATACACTAATGTTTCTAATGAAGATTATGTGAAGTTTTGTATGAAGGAAAAAATTTCAGGTGTAGAGAGAGAATGATGTAATGAGATGAAGAATGGACAAAACCTCAAGCTTGGGGATGCCACCATGGTGTCACCCCAAGAAATATCCAAGAGGTACAAGTGTCAAAGCTTGGGGATGCCCAAGGCATCCCCTTCTTCATCAATAAAAAGCTTAGGTCTGTCTAGACACTTCGTTTTTATTGTTTCATGCACAATTGTGTTGTTCTTGGATCGTCTTAGTTTTCGTTTGCTTTGCTTAGCTTGTTTAGTTTGCTTCAATAAAGTAGTTTGGACCGCCATTCTTGCTGTGTTGTTTCAAATAAGTTGCTTGGTGTTGGAAATGAGTAGGAAGTTCCTGCTTGAAAGTGCAAGAGGAGCTTGCATTGACTGTGACTTAGACTTTAGCATGACATGCTAGGTGCTGTTTTGACCTTATGCTTAGTGATTATTGCTGTAGCATGTTTTGTTCCAAACAATTGGGATTGCTTAGTGTGCCTTGAAGAAATTATGCGTTGTTTTAGCATGTAAAAGCATAGTATTGTGGTGTTCTCCTTTGATGCTTTGTTTGGGTTGACTTGGCCCATGATCACACCATGTTATGACTATGACAAGTCACCATTAACCTCTATGATCATTTAGTCCTTGACGTGTAGTACCACTCTATGCTTTGATTAGTAATGTTTTGTCGCTTTGCATGATTATGGCCATTATTGCTCTCTTAGTTGGTTGCTCCCAGTCTTTGCTATCCTCCACTTGTATGAGTAAGCTCTACTCATGCTTCCAACTCCCAAGAAACCAAGTTATTCCAAAGTGTCCACTATAAACTCCTATGAATGGTGTGTTATACCATTCCAAGTATATTCTTGTTTTTATCTATCTTCCAACTAAAAACTATTTTGTTATGTGAAAACTTAGTGATTAAAGCCCTCATGAACTTGATGGCACACTTTATATTCTTTGACCCTAATAAACTTGAACCATTGTGTCATCTATGTTGTATATGCTTGCACTTATACGTTGGAATTAGCAGAACCATGCTGTCATGGGGACGTTTTCAACATTGTACTTGTACTTTGTACTTAGTTGATATCATGCTCTTTTGTCTATGGATGTTATCGGTGTGAAATGAAGTGGGAACTTGTAAGTCCATGGAGTATGTATTTTGTTTTAGAGAAACGCCTGGGCCGCTAGGCTAAGCCATGCCTAATCATGGTGGAAACTTGCAGCATCACCATAGTGAGCTATCTATGAAGCATCCTCAATAAAAAGCTATGCACATAGTAAATAAAAAGATCGCTGAGATGCTCATTGTCTGCTTGCCTTGTCATTTTGGTTATGGGATAGCTCATGTACCATGTGCAAGGGGTACCACATTGGAGGTTGTCTATGATATGCATGTACTTACAATGACAAGAACTTACAGGTGACTAAAGTTGAGTAGCATTAGGTGTGGCCCTCGTATTCAAGGGACTTGAGATTGCCAGCTTATACTTTGTCAAGCATATACTCCATAGTTTGTTCACTCTGACCTTAATCACTTCAAGATGCTTATGATAGGGGCAATGAGGGCTGAAAGCTAACAAGTACCATAATTTTTGGAAGCTCTTTTTGAAACTTGAAATCCCTGCTTCCCTTTATAAAAGGCCTTTCTTCCACTACTACTGAGTCTCCACCTTCTACCTTTAGCACCATTAAGAGAGAATAGTTTCCATTCTTAGTTATATGTGCAGTGTACCAAAACATATTGATTGATGCATATGGTGATATTACTTGTTCTTGTGCTATCTATTTCTAGTCACCCTTGTGAACTTTGAAGGTGTCCTATGCATCTATTTGCTACTCTATGAGGGACAAGATGATTGCCACTATGCCATGTTTTCTGTATGTGAAACAAACAAACGTTTTCCAATTCATGTTATTCATGATCTTTGTTTGTAGACTTCCATGTTGCATGCATAGTTACTTTGTCTTATTGTTAGAACTCCATCTTTCATGCACATGTTTATATTTCTTTCATCCCAGCTTTCAATGCTTGCAAATGGTTTGATCTTTGTTTTGATGGTGCATGTCACCTCAAAAATTATTCTTTTATCACTTAACTACTCGAGGACGAGCAGGAGTTAAGCTTGGGGATGCTTGATACGTCGGAAACGTATCTATAATTTTTGATGTTCCATGCTTGTTTAGTATCTTCTTTTCTTTGCTTTGTCTACACTTTGAGGTGTTTTTATATCTTTTCTGAAACTAAGCTATTAACAAGTCGCCAGTGCGGTTACTGCTTTTCTTACTTTTAGTTCCGAAAGCGAAAATCAATATTCTCGGAATTGGACGGGACAAAAGCCAAAGTCAATATTTTACCGTGGGGGACACGAATCCAGAAGACGAGACGGAGGGGCACCACGGGGTGGCCACACCCCCCTAGGCGCAGCCAAGCCTGGTTCGCGCCTGGGCAGGGTGTGGGCCCCCCGGGCACCCTCCTGCCTCGCCTCCTCACCTATAAGAAGCCCCAGATGCAGAAACCCTAGGCACCCAATCAAAACACCACGAAACCGTCTGTAGCCGCCGCCACCATCGTCCCTAGATCGGGGGGATCTGAAGTTCTTCCCAGCACCCTGTCGGAAGGGAGATCATCCTGGAGGCCTTCTTCTCCGGTATGATGCGTGAGTAGTTCCACCTTGGACTATGGGTCCATGTAGTAGCTAGATGGTTGTATCTCCTCCTTGTGCTTTCATGTATAGATCTTGTGAGCTCCGTTCATGATCAAGGTCTAATCTATTGGTAATCATGCATGTTGTGTTTGCGGGGATCCGGTGGATATTGAGATTACTGTGTCAGATTGATTAATGGTTTTGTCTTTATGATTCTATCATGTCTGTGTTGTTTGTGATCTTGCATGATCTCTGTTGTTAGTAGATATCTTGGCCAAGTAGTTGCTAGTGACTCCAAGAGGGGGTATTTATGCTCGATAGTGGGTTCATGCCTCTAGTTTCCAAGGGAAGTGACAGAAATCTCTTCGGTTGTAGATGTGCTGTTGCCACTAGGGAGAAAACAACGGTCACTTTTTCATGGAACAAGTGGATTGTTTACCTTACACACTTTGCTTGAAGCAGTTTTCTGTTGCTTGCAACTTAATACTGGAGGGGGTTTGGATGATAACCCAAAGGTGGACTTCTAGTCATAGATGCAGTTGGATGGCGGTCTATGTATCTTGTTGTATTGCCCAATCGAATCTCATAGGATCTTTATGTCTAGTATTGCATTATTATGCCTTGCTCAGTTCCTGTCAATTGCCCTGTTGTTGTTTATCTAAGGAGAGCACCTCTAGTGAACTATGGACCCCAGTACAACCTTTACCATTGATACATCTTCCATTGTTACATGTTTACTTGCTGCAAACCACCATTACCTTCCACACCATACGTTTAATCCTTTGTTACAGCAAACCGGTGAGCTTGACAACCTCACTGTTCGTTGGGGCAAAGTCTTGAGTTTGTGTTGTGCAGGTATCCGTGTTCCTTGAAACACCTGTGTGACGTTTCCTTCCTCCTACTGGTTCGATAACATCAGTTTCTTACTGAGGGAAAACTTGCTGCTGTGCTGCTTCACACCTTGCTCTTGGGGTTTCCTGACGAAGCACTCCCACTTGGACTAGTGTCGCATCAATGTTCTCCAGCACCCTAGTAGCAATGCGGATCCCGCTGTGCAGCCTGGAACAATCCGACACGATGTTCCATGGCATAGTCCCAGGGAAGGGCGTATATCCCCTGGGAAAAATATGGCTCGACGTCATCTTCGGCCAACCTGAAAACTTCAGACGTGAGTGATTGGAATTCGAAGTGGTGGACTGTCCATCACAATACCACGCCATCCTCGGGCGCGTGGCATTCACAAGATTCCTGACAGTACCGCACTACGCGTACCTGCTACTCAAGATGCCAGGACCCAAAGGCATCATTACCGTCCAAGGTAGCTTCACCTGATCCGACCACTATGACAGAGACTTCAACTGAATCTCCCAGTCATTCGGTATGCAGGAGGAGCTCACGAGGCTCAGAGAGATGACATACAATGTGGCACCCCCAGTTTCCAGACAAAACACACCTGACATGTCATTCGACTCCACAGTCAACACAAAAAAGGTGCAGGTCCACCCAACGGACACCTCCAAGACGGTGCTAATCGCCAACGACCTCAGCCCCGCATAGGAAGGCGCGCTCGTCGAATTCCTTCGTGAGCGCTGGGAAATCTTCGCCTAGTGTCCTGCGGACATGCCAGGAGTTCCTAGGTAATTCGCCGAGCACGCACTCAATGTGTTTCCGGACACGAAGCCCATCAAACAGTCCATCTGACGATTGTCCGAGCCAAAAGCCGACGTTGTTGGAATTGAAGTCAACAGACTGCTCGATGCCGACTTCATTTGGGAAATCAATGAGAGCGAGTGGCTAGCCAACACTGTGTTGGTCCCCAAAAAGGACATGGACATCCTGCGGATGTGCATGGACTTCACGCTGCTCAACAAACATTGTCCCAAGGACCACTTCCCTCTACTGCAGATTGATCAGATCATCGATTCGACTGTAGATTGCGAGAAACTCTCCTTCCTCGACGCCTACTCAGGCTACAACCAGATTCGAATAAAGGTCAAAGACCAGGAGAAAACGGCGTTCATCACGCCGTTCGGAGTATTCTGCTATAACACCATGCCCTTCGGGCTGAAGAACGCAGGTGCCACGTACCAGAGGTGCATGCACGTGTGCCTGAAAAACCAGATCGGTCGCAAAATCCAAGTCTATGTCGACGACATAGTAATCAAGACCAGGGAAGCCAAGACGCTGATCGACGATCTTCGCGAGACGTTCGATAACCTTGATCACTATAAGATCAAGATGAACTCATAAAAGTACGCCTTCGGCGTCCCATCTGGCCAATTACTTGGCTACTTCATCTCCCAACGAGGGATCGAGGCGAACCCGAAGAAAATCCGGGCCATACTGACCATGGAGAAGCCGAAGAACCTCAAGGGTGTCCAACAACTAGTTGGGCGCATCGCGGCACTGAGCAAATTCATCAGTCGCATGGGTGAGAAGGCCTTATCCTTTTACCAGCTGCTGCGCAGAGCCGACAAGTTCGAGTGGACACCCAAAGCATACGACACATTCGAAGACCTCAAGTGACTACTCGCCACCTCACCTGTCCTGGTCATGCCAAAGGAGCGTGAGCCTCTGTTGCTATACATCGCAGCCACACACCAGTTGGTAAGCACCGTACTCGTGGTCGAACGACCCGAAGATGGCAAGACTCACGGGGTCCAACGTCCAATCTACTACCTCAGCGAGGTACTGACCCCAATAAAGCAGAGGTACCCTCACTACCAGAAGCTCTCCTACGGCGTATTCATGATGGCTCGTCGACTGAGCCACTAACCCTAAACCCAGATAATGGTCGTCAATGAGGCGCCACTTTCCAACATCCTGAACAACCCTGAAGCCACGGGACGCGTAGCCCTGTGGGGCATCGAGCTATCCCCTCTATACATAGTCTATGAGCGACGCAAGGCCATCAAATCTCAGGTCCTCCCTAACTTCCTCGTCCACTGGATGGAGCTACAGCTGCTGGATACTCCAAACATGACGCAATCATGGACAATGCACTTCGATGGCTCCAAGAGCGAGGCCGGAGCAGGGGCTGGCGTCATACCGACGTCCCCTCAAGGCGAAAAGATGAAATACTATAGAGGTCCCAACCTTTAATAAGGTAGAGATCCCTATGTTTACAATGCTAGTCCCTGGATCAATAGCTAGCATCCACAGTTAAGATGTAATATCAAGAAACAAAGGTCATAATACAACTTTATAACTAGGAATAAAATAATTGATTACATCTTACATAGCTCATTTAGCTATCTCATTACAATGCAGCAGAAATAACTATAGCATGGACTCCTTCATCTTCAAAGTGCCACAGGTAATCATGTTGGTTGTAGACTTGTAATCCTAATCAACACACTTCACTAACATCAAACAAACCTGCAACATAATAAGTTACAGCCACAAGGGTCAATACATTTGAATTGTATTGGCAAGTGATACTATGGTGGTATAGTGGAGTATATCATCTATATGCATTTGGCTAAGTGGATCTTAGGCTTGCTTTGCTCAAAATAGATTGTCCTTATCATTTGAAAACACTAAGTTTTTGCTTGTCAAAAACACCCAAGGAACCACCAATAGAAATTGGTGAACCTTCAACCCTTGTTCAACCACAAGTTTGTAACTTAGAAATTGGGATGAGGAGATTCTTGATAGATTCCATGTCTTGATGCTCAAATTGTCCTTTACCAGGGACATGGCTAAGTACTTAGATATTACACTCTGCATAGGTGGTGCACTTTCCCCACAAGACTTGGTTTCACCAAGACAAGATCTTTCAGAAGCCTTCCCTTAGACCAGAATGGACGCGTTCCAACCTATCATCCCCTACCACCAACTGTCCATTTGGCTAAGTTATTGCAACCTATATGATCCAGGCAGAGCCCATAATGCCAAGTGGCTACACTTGAAGCTTCTCAACATTTTACATCTCAAATCTCTTTGTTCCTGGGTGGCATTCCACAAGTGAGATACACAAGGTAAACCATAGAAATGGGCCTTGTGTAACCAATCAACACAAACCATTCTTTCCATTCCACCCAGGTGATTCATTCACTTAGTTGTTTATTAAACAAAACACAAGTCCTTGACTTAGAAATATTCCATAGCATGAAGTATAATCCACCTTGGTTTTCTACTAGCTAAGCTAAGCATGATGGTAGTAGGAATCTTAACTTAGGAAAATTTTACTAAGGTTTCATCTACTAGGATTTCCCATGGCATAGTTTATACTTAGCAAAAATTCCATGCAAGTCCTACTTAGAAATATCACTAATGCATAGTGAAAATAATGGGACAAAGTATGAAGCATCACTTTCCTTTTGGTAGAGAATATAAGCTAACTCCTTGATTTTGCACTAGTCACACCCTTCAAATGTCACTACAATTCAATCAAGCAAGACACAATTTCAATCTACCAATCAAGAAATCATCACATAAAATAATAAAACCAAAGCAATGCATGAAAGTATGCCAAAGATTATTTTATTTGGAAAAGTGGTTTCCAATAGGCTATAAACATTATAAAACACCTGTTGGTCATTTATATAAGTGGTAAGTTCATTTATCAAAGTGGCAAAAAACCATTTGATATCAAGTTAGTGAAAATGGCCATTTTAAGTCATTTTTATTTTGCTAGAAATGGTTCAAACCAAAGTAATATTTTCTAGTGTTTGACAAATACATTTTTAAACACAAATGTTGGTGTTTTATGGTCAATTATTTAATATTAAAACCATTTGCAAAAGGTTTCACCTATAAACCATTTTTACACTAAATCAATATTTTATGTTGTTGAAAATGCCTTTAGCAAAGCAATAATCTTTATAGGGTTCACCAAATATATTTTTAATACTAAAACTTGGTGTTTGGGGTCAGAGAGTTTAATCCAAATCATTTCCCAAAGATTTTCCTCCAAAAAGTATTTTTAACATATAAACAACATTTTTATTTGACTAGAAATGTTCTAAATCAAAGATTTATTCTTTTGCCCCACAAAATATGTTTTTGAATCCACAAGTTGGTTTATATGGTCAGTAGGTTCAAAACAATCCATTTTCCAAAGATTTTATCACAAAAATAATTTTAGAATGAATTTTTATATTCAAATTATGCCTATACAAGTTCCTGCAAAAACGACCATTTTACCAGAACCAATTTGTTAAACAAAGTGCATGGATGGATAGCACTTGGTCTGCTGATCCATTGATATAAAATTTGCAAAATTTGGACGTGTGGATCAAAAGTTATAAATTTTACAAACTTGAACATCTAATAAATCATTTTCGTTTTTTATAAAATAGACTGGGCCACGTGGCGTGATTCTACTGCGCGATACCGGTTCGCGCGGATCAAGCAACGTGGAGCGTTAGATCTAACTGAAAACGTGCGGCACAGATGGACGCGTACCCTTTCGATTAAATCTAATCCTAGCCAGACGATATGCATCCTACGGCTACAACGCGTTTGCCGAGGCGGCGGCAATGACTATCTTGGTAGCAGGCTCTGTCAGAGAAGTCGCCGGAGATTTAGATCGAGCGGGGAGGAGCGTAGATTCTTACCATGCTCGCGTGGATGAAGTGAAGCTCAAGGTGAGGTCAGATACTCGAGGGGCGCACGGGAGATGCGGCTATTCCTCGCCGGAGCTAGCGGCGGCGTCGGGCACGTACTGACGTTGATGGAGACGAGGCTTGTAGGCACGCTAAGGCAAGAGGAAGATACAGTCAGATGCGTGCGAGTGTGGCGGTTATAGGAGCATCAACTAGAGGGTCAGGGGTGGACGGAAGTTACCTGGGAAGTTCGCCAGAGTAAAGGCAGTGGACGGCGACGCTCTGCTGTCGTCGTTGTCGAGGTTCTGGGGCGCGCGCGAGTGAGATGAGGGTGCTGGCAGGTGCACACGTAGGAGGGGAGCAGGATCGAGTGGTCGAGGGGGCAAGGTGGTGGCTGGTGTTGCCGGAATTTTTCGGGGAGGCTCGTCGGAGCAGTGGCGATGTGAGGATGAATTGGGACAGCCTGGGGGCAGAGAGAGAGAGCGGCGAGTGGGGGGAAAAGGAAGGGGGGACATGGGCGCTTAATATGGCGTGGTCACGACGAGGAATTATCGCGGTAGTAACTCGAATTGAGTCGAGCTTTCAATGGCCAGTAACGGCGAGAAGAGGGGCGAGGTCAGCGCGCGGGTGAAGAAGATGACCTGACCGGTGGGGTCTGCTTGACAGCGAGAGAGAGGCAGTGGGGTCCAGATGTCAGCGAGGCTGCGGGTTCGCGGTTGAGTAGGAAAACGCTTCGGGGGGGGAAGGGGGACTGGGCTCGCTGGCTTAGATGGGCTGGGTTAGTGGGCTGGCTTTGTTCTTTTTTTTTTGTTCTGCTTCCCTTTTTCTTTTTCCATTTCTAATATTCTGTTTTGATTTTGTTTAATCATTTCAACCACCCATTTGAATTCAAACTTCGACCAAACTTTGTGTAGGTTTTAATACTGTTATTTAACACATTCTAAAGTCAAATTCAGAACAATATTTTTATTCTTTTTGGGTATATTAATTATTTAAAATAGGCCCTTGTATTAATTCAAATAAGATTTATTATTGTTTTCAAACTCCATTTGAAATCTAAATTTTACCAAATCTTTCGGTAGGTTTTATCTATTAGGGTGTCAAATAGTTCACTTTGAATTGTTTGGAGTATTTTTTAATATGATTTATTAATCATTTAAATTGGGTATTTGTCTTTATTCGAATGAAATCAAATATGGATTTTAATTCCATAAATTTTATTTAGAAGATTTCTTTGATCCCATTTAAGTTAATTAAATAACTTTAATTCCTCTTGGGTAAATTCTAAATATTATTTTCCCATGATTTAATTAATCATTCTTATTAGGGATTTTGTCTTAATCAAATGGAATAGAATTTGGTTAAGGCCATATCATTTTATTTGAAATATTCTTTATCCATTATTTCATTTGGATTTGGATCATACTCATTCCATTTGCTCATGGATTAGGCTAGGATTCAATTAATTATTTCTTTCTTTATCTTATAAAATCCATATCTTTTTAATCAAAGATCCAAAATTGGTGATTCCAATTTGTAAAACCTTATTTGATATTTATTTATCTTTTCAAATCTCTTTAGGATTAATTGCTCACCATTTGGTATGGATTTTTAGATAGCTGCATTATTAGCTTTGGAAATTCAATTTCCTTATCTTACTAAGTTCATAAGATTTTATCGTTGGTTCCAAATTGAATGAAATCAATTTCTATGGTTTTATAATATTTCAATTTGTCATTCTTTATCATTTATAAATGTTTGTTGACAAAAAATTTACATGGATCAAATCTTTAGTCTTTGAGATAACTTGGAAATGTTTTTCTTCCATTAGGGTTTTAGGGTTTTGGTTTATTCTCCAAGTGTTTAAATTTCAAGATGCATTTATGAATAATGCATTTCACTTGATTTGAATTTAGTTGGATTCAAAATTTAACCAAAGTTCATTCAAGATGGAATTTTAAGTTTCCACTTAGAAACAAAAAGTTTCTTTTCACCCTAATTTTAACAATTATTTATTTTGTTTATTTATTTTTCACATTACGAAATTTGGAAAATTTTGGGATGTGACAGGCTACCACCCTTAAAAGAAATCTCGTCCCGAGATTTGGGAAGGCTAGGGGTTACAAGTTGGCTTCAAGCAACTAGGGTACTACCACCCTTAAAAGTTTCCAACTAGATTACATCTTGGCTTGTTTGGGATCTTGATGAAACTTCTCTGGGCACTTGTTTGCATAATGGCCTAGTTCTTTGCATTTGAAACACATCACTTGGCTAATATCTTTCTTTTCATTTGGTATCATTGCCTCTTGTTTGTTTCCTTGGTTCTTCTTATTTTCTGGGCAATCACTAGCATAGTGTCCCATCTCTTTGCAATTGTAACATTGCAACTGGCTTATGTCCTTCTTCTTCTTTTTGGGTCTCTCCAAAGCTAGGAGTTCTTCTAGTTCATGCTCTTCATATTTCACCACAAAGGTTGTAAATATTTCTCTCTTCTTGGGGCAGTTACTAGAGATATGACCTTCTTCTTCACAAGAGTAGCAACACTTTGTGGTCACTTTGGATTTGGCCTTATGAGGCATGGTTCTGTCTTTGCCTTCACCCTTCTTGGTAGCAGTTGTTCCCTCCTGAGGGTTTACAAACTGTTGATGCACTCCACCTTGTTTCCTTTGTTGAACTATCGAATAGATGGGGCATTGGATAGGGACATGATTATTTCCTTCACATAGGAAACAAGTAGTTTGAGATGTGGGGCATTGATTAGTTGGATGTTTCTCTTCGCAATTGGGGCATTGATCTTCATGCTCTTTGGAAGTGTGATCCTTGTCTCCGAAAACATTGTAAGCTTGGGTTCCTTCTAGAATATCATCCTTGACATCCTTGTTGTCACAAACTCTTTGGGAAGGGTTGTTTCCCATGTTGATGATTTGATTTGTCACCTTTTGCACCAATTGGGTTTGGTTTTCCAAAAACCTTTGCATGGTTGGGTCTAACTCATTGTTGTTGGCTAAAAACTGAGTTGTCACTTGATTCAACTGGGTTTGGGTTACTATGAGTTCTCTCATGTGCCTCTCTTGGTTGTTGTTGTTGTTCTTGATGTTGGAGTTCCTTGGAGTAGTCATATGTTTGGGTTGGATTGGGATTAGAATGGGCAAAAAAAATTCTAAGGAAATAATTCTAATCACACACAACAATTCACACAAGCAATGTGCAAGCAATCAAAAACAAACATTCCAATCAAACAACAAAGTTTCAAGCACATTTTTAAGCAACAAAATATTTTTTCTACACCACATAAGTTGGTGTGTTTGATCTAAACTAAATATGGTGGTCCAACTATATGGTTCATTTGAGATCATTCCATCCTTCTTAGTTGCTTCCTCATGAACAAGATATTTGTATCCTTGGAGAATTTCTTGAATCTTGGTCACAAAACTTCAAAGATGATGATGGTTCCTTCTAAGTTGTGTTTCCTTAGTCTTCAAGTCTTGAGTAATATTTCTTGTCTCACTTGTAGTCCTTAGTGATATCCAAGTTGAAGTCCTTGGTGCAAATAAAGTTGAAGTCTTTGACGGTGTTGAAGTTGGTCATTTGAGTTGGTGAAGTCCTTTGCTCATGGTTGAGGTCCTTGTCCATCAAGTTTGAAAAGGAAAAGATGTAGAATCAAAACCAAAATGGTTGAGGAAAGAGTTTACAAGATTGTTTGTAAATAAGTTTTAAACAAATACAAGTCCTATTTTTCTAAGGGGTTTTGTCTAATCCTAGAGTTACAATCCTACAGGCAACACAGTGCTCTGATACCATCTGTAGAGGTCCCAACCTTTAATAAGGTAGAGATCCCTGTGTTTACAATGCTAGTCCCTGGATCGATAGCTAGCATCCACAGTTAAGATGTAATATCAAGAAACAAAGTTCATAATACAACTTTATAACCAGGAATAAAATAATTGATTACATCTTACATAGCTCATTTGGCTATCTCATTACAATGCAATAGAAATAAATATAGCATGGACTCCTTCATCTTCAAAGTGCCACAGGCAATCATGTTGGTTGTAGACTTGTAATCCTAATCAACACACTTCACTAACATCATACAAACCTACAACATAATAAGTTATAGCCACAAGGGTCAATACATTTGAATTGTATTGGCAAGTGATACTATGGTGGTATAGTGGAGTCTATCATCTATATGCATTTGGCTAAGTGGAGCTTAGGCTTGCTTTGCTCAAAATAGATTTTCCTTATCATTTGAAAACACTAAGTTTTTGCTTATCAAAAACACACAAGGAACCACCAATAGAAATTGGTGAACCTTCAACCCTTGTTCAACCACAAGTTTTTAACTTAGAAATTGGGATGAGGAGATTCTTGATAGATTCCAGGTCTTGATGCTCAAATTTTCCTTTACCAGGGACATGGCTAAGTACTTAGATTTTATACTCTGCAGAGGTGGTGCACTTTCCCCACAAGACTTGGTTTCACCAAGACAAGATCTTTCAGAAGCCTTCCCTTAGACCAGAATGGACGCGTTTTAACCTATCATCCCCTACCACCAACTATCCATTTGGCTAAGTTATTGTAATCTATATGATCCAGGCAGAGCCCATAATGCCAAGTGGCTGCACTTGAAGCTTCTCAACATTTGACATCTCAAATCTCTTTGTTCCTGGGTGGCATTCCACAAGTGAGATACACAAGGTAAACCATAGAAATGGACCTTGTGTAACCACTCAACACAAACCATTCTTTCCATTCCACCCAGGTGATTCATTCACTTAGTTGTTTTATTAAACAAAACACAAGTCCTTGACTTAGAAATATTCCATAGCATGAAGTATAATCCACCTTGGTTTTCTACTAGCTAAGCTAAGCATGATGGTAGTAGGAATCTTAACTTAGGAAAATTTTACTAAGGTTTCATCTACTAGGATTTCCCATGGCATAGTTTATACTTAGCAAAAATTCCATGCAAGTCCTACTTAGAAATATCACTAATGCATAGTGAAAAATAATGGGA
This sequence comes from Avena insularis, assembly GCA_023614405.1. NCBI lineage: Eukaryota > Viridiplantae > Streptophyta > Magnoliopsida > Poales > Poaceae > Avena > Avena insularis. Next base: position 432,539,844 of record CM042697.1, on the reverse strand, counting down.
GAAAGTATGAAGCATCACTTGACTTTTTGGTAGAGATTATAAGTTCACTCCTTGATTTTGCACTAGTCACACCCTTCAAATGTCACTACAATTCAATCAAGCAAGACACAATTTCAATCTACCAATCAAGCAATCATCACATAAAATAATAAAACCAAAGCAATGCATGCAAGTATTCCCAAGATTATTTTATTTGGAAAAGTGGTTTCCAATAGGCTATAAACATTATAAAACACCTGTTGGTCATTTATAAAAGTGGTAAGGTCATTTATAAAAGTGGCAAAAAACCATTTGATATCAAGTTAGTGAAAATGGCCATTCTAAGTCATTTTTATTTTGCTAGAAATGGTTCAAACCAAAGTAATATTTTCTAGTGTTTGACAAATACATTTTTAAACACAAATGTTGGTGTTTTATGGTCAAGTATTTAATATTAAAACCATTTGCAAAAGGTTTCACCTATAAACCATTTTTACACCAAATCAATATTTTATGTTGTTGAAAATGCCTTTAGCAAAGCAATAAACTTTATAGGGTTCACCAAATATATTTTTAATACTAAAACTTGGTGTTTGGGGTCAGAGAGTTCAATCCAAATCATTTCCCAAAGATTTTCCTCCAAAGAGTATTTTTAACATATAAACAACATTTTTATTTGACTAGAAATGTTCTAAATCAAAGATTTATTCTTTTGCCCCACAAAATATGTTTTTGAATCCACAAGTTGGTTTATATGGTCAGTAGGTTCAAAACAATCCATTTGCCAAAGATTTTATCACAAAAATAATTTTAGAATGAATTTTTATATTCAAATTATGCCTACACAAGTTTCTGCAAAAACAACCATTTTACCAGAAGCAATTTATTAAACAAAGTGGATGGTTGGATAGCACTTGGTCTGCTGATTCCATTGATAAAAATTTGCAAAATTTGGACGTGTGGATCAAAAGTTATGAATTTTACAAACTTGAACATCTAATAGATCATTTCTGGTTTTTATAAAACAGACTGGGCCACGTGGCGTGATTCTACTGGGCAATACCGGTTAGCGCGGATCAAGCAACATGGAGCGTTAGATCTAAAAACGTGCGGCACAGATGGACGCGTACCCTTTCGATTAAATCTAATCCTAGCCAGACGATATGCATCCTACGGCTACAACGCGTTTGCCAGGAACTGGCGGCGCTGACGGCGGCTGCGCGGCGGCGCGGCTCTGTCAGAGAAGTCGCCGGAGATTTAGATCGAGCGGGAAGGAGCGGAGATTCTTACCGTGCTCGCGTGGATGAAGTGAAGCTCAAGGTGAGGTCAGATACTCGAGGGGCGCACGGGAGATGCGGCTATTGCTCGCCGGAGCTAGCGGCAGCGTCGGGCACGTACTGACGTTGACGGAGACGAGGCTTGCAGTCACGCTAAGGCAAGAGGAAGATACAGTCAGATGCGTGCGAGTGTGGCGGTTATAGGTGTAGGGTTTCGTAGCATGGAAAACAAAAAAATTCTACCGCATACCAACAAACAAGCCAAGATCTATCTACTATATTGTAGCAACGAGTCGATGAAATAACTCACCCTCGAAGATTCCAAAGTGTTTAACGAGAGCGGATTCTCGTGGGTGATGTAGTCGTACTCTTCCCGATCTCAAGATCGCGTAGACGATCCTTCCGGCGCTGCGTTAACGGCGCAGCTCGATCGGTCACACGTTGATTTTCGATGAAGACCTTCCTCTCCCTTGTTCCAGCAGGCAGCGGAGGTTGTAGCACTCTCCTCGCGATTCCGGCAGCACAACGGCGTGGTACCGGAAGTAGAGGGGAGATCTCGCAAGGCTTCGCCTTAAGCCGGAGCGAGTATAGTGGACTATGAGAGAGTCCCTCGGTGTTCTAGGGTTTAGACACGCCGAGGAAGAGGTGCTAGGGCCGACGGCTAGGGCTTGGAGGTGCCCAAGTCGGCGGCTAGGGGAGAAACCCTAGGGGCGACGGCGGCTATGGTGGGCAGCGGCTGCTAGGGTTTGAGGCGTGGAAGTTGTGTGTCCTAGGAGGGATCCCTGCCCCTCCTTATATAGGTGGAGGGGCCGGCGGCCAAGGGCGAGGGAGAGGAGTCCCTCCCCAACTCGGCTTGGAGGGGGCGCCGACGGTTGGAGGAGGGAACTCCTCCCCAACTCGGTTTCCCCTTTCCTCCTCTTTTCCACTTTCCAAATTTAGCCGTTTGACTTTTCAATTTAGCTATTTGACTTTTCAAACTAGGATTTGAATTAATCCTTTATTTGGAACAGCGATGACACTTAGTACATGATGCAATCATACCAACTTGATACAACACATCCATGCACCCTTCCCCTCCGGAGTGCCGGACATTCCGGAACATTCTAGAACATTCCCGATGAAAACACCGGAACCATTCCCCAACTCCGAAACATGACTTTCCTTATATGAATCTTATTATCCGGACCATTCCGGATCTCCTCGTGATATCCCGGATCCCATCCGGGACTCCGAACAACATTCGGTCTCTTTCTCATCATTCCATAACTACTCAAACAACGTCGAATCCTTAAGTGTGTCTCCCTACGGTTCATGAATTATGCGGACATGATCGAGACACTTCTCCGAACAGTAACCAATAGAGGAATCTGGAAATTCATATGGCTCCCACATATTTCTACGATTACTTTGCGATCGAATGAACCACTTACATACGATATCAATTTCCCTTTGTCTCGCGATAGTTTACTTATCCGAGGTTATGATCGTCGGTATCTCTGCATACCTAGTTCAACCTCGTTACCGATAAGTACTCTTTTCTCGTTCCCGTGATATGTGATCCCTTGTGAGCCAGTCACATGCTTGCAAGCTAATTGGATGACATTTCACCGAGAGGGCCCAGAGTATATCTATCCGTCATATGGATGGACAAATCCCACTCTTGATCCATGTGTTTCAACCAGTACTTTCCGAACACTCAATGCCACCTTTATAGCCACCCAGTTACGGTGTGGTGTTTGATGTCATCAAAGCATCCATCCGGTAAAGGTGATATGCATGATCTCATGGTCGAAGGAATTAGATTACTATGTATCAGAAAGCATATAGCAATTGAACTATTAAAATGACTTGATCTTTATGCTACGCTTATCTATAGGAGTATGTCCATCATATCATTCTCCTAACGATATGATCTTGTTGTTAATAACATCTCAATGTTCATGATAGGAAAACCACAATCATCTATTAACCAACAAGCTAGTATTATATAGAGGCTTTACTAGGGACTTCAAATTAAGTTTACAACTCACACAAGTATTAATGTTTCCTTGTTAATACTATTATAGCATGAATGTAAACATTTATCATAAACACAAAGATATAATAATAACTACATTTATTATTGCCTCTAGGGCATATCTCCAACAGTCTCCCACTTGCACTAGAGTCATCTAATCTAGATTACATGGTAATATACCGAATACCATGGCAGTTTGGTCTGGTCATGTTTTGCCCTTGGGAGAGGTTTAGTCAGCGGATCCGCCACATTCAGATCTGTGTACTTTGCAAATCTTTATATCCCCATCTTGGATATGTTCTCGAATAGTGTGAAAACGTAGCTTGATATGCTTCACTTCTTGTGTGACCTTGGTTCTTGCGCATTGGCTATGGCGCCCATGTTATCACAATAGATAGACATTGGGTCCAACAGACTAGGAACCACACCCAGCTCTGTAATGAACTCTTTCATCCATATCGCTTCTTGTGAAGCCTCCAAAGCAGCCATGTATTCCGATTCAGTTGAAGATCTTGCCACAACGTTTTGCTTTGCACTCCTCCAGCTAACTGTTGCACCATTCAAAATAAATACGTATCCAGATTGTGATTTAGAATCATCCGGATCGGTGTTCCAACTAGCATCGGTGTAACCATTAACAACGAGTTGTTCATCACCTCCATAAGAAAGAACCATATCCTTAGTTCTTCTCAAGTACTTAAGGATGTTTTTGATCATTGTCCAATGATCCACTCTGGATCACTTTGATATCTGCTAGTTAAACTAACAAAGATATGCAATGTCGGGTCTAGTACATAGCATGGCATACATTAGAGATCCTATGGCTGAGGCATAGGGAGTCTTACTCATCCTTTCTCTATCTTCTGCCGATGTCGGACTTTGAGTTTTACTCAAGGTCGTATTGGGCAACATGGGCAAGAACCCTTTCTTGCTATCTTCCATTCCAAACCTCTTTAGAACTTTGTCCAAATATGTACTTTGTGACAATGATATTTGGCGTTTCGATCTATCTCTATAAATCTTTATGCCTAATATGTAAGTCGCCAAAGATCCTTCATTGAAAAACTATTATTCAAATATTCCTTGACACTATTAAGAAGGTCTACATCATTCCCAATCAACAATATGTCATCCACATATAGTATTAAGAATGCTCTGAGCTCCCACTCACTTTCTTGTAAATACAAGCTTCTCCATAAGTTTGTATAAAACCAAAACTTTTGATTACCTTATCAAGCGTTGATTCCAACTTCGGGATGCTTGCTTCAATCCATAGATGGACCGTTGAAGTTTGCATACCTTGTTAGCATCTTTAGGATCGACAAAACCTTTGGGTTGCATCATATATAACTCTTCATCAATGTCTCCATTGAGGAATGCTGTTTTGACATCCATCTGCCATATCTCATAATCATAATATACAGCGATTGCTAACATAATCCTCACAGATTTTAGCTTCACATCGTGAGAAAGTCTCATCGTAGTCAACTCCTTGAATTTGTCGAAACCCTTTTGCGAGAAGTCGAGCTTTATAGATGATAACATTACCATCAAGATCATTTTCTTCTTGAAGATCCATTTGTTCTCGACCTTCCGCCATCCGGTAAGTCCACCAAAGTCCACACTTGGTTTTCAGACGTGGATCCAATCTCGGATTTCATGGCTTCTTGCCATTTATTGGAATCTGGGCTCATCATCGCCTCATATGTCTCGGGGTCATCGTGTTGTCCACCAACATGACACTCATAATGGGATCATACCAACTGGAGTGGTACGAGTTCTCGTTGACTGCGAGGCTCTGAGCAACTTCAACGAAGTTTCATGATCATCATCATTAGCTTCCTCTCTTATTGGTGCAGCACCACAGAACTTCTTCCGGTCTTGCGCTACTCGCAATTCGAGAGAAGGTTCGACAACCTCGCCGAAGTTCTACTTTCCTTCAGTCATTTCTTTCGAGAGAAATTCCTTCTAGAAAGGACCCATTCTTGGCAACAAAGATTTTGCCTTGGATCTATGATAGAAGGTATACCCAATAGTTTCCTTGGTATCCTATGAAGACGCATTTTTCCGCTTTGGGTTCAAGCTTGTCCGCTGTAACTTCTTTACATAGGCTTCGCACCCCCAAACTTTAAGGAGCGACAATCTAGGTTTCTTCCCAAACCATAATTCATACGGTGTCGTTTCAACGGATTTAGACGGTGCCCTATTTAAAGTGAATGCGGCTGTTTCTAATGCATAACCCCAAAATGATAGCGGTAAATTTGTAAGTGACATCATAGAACGAACCATATCTAAGAGAGTTAGATTATGATGTTCGGACACACCATTACGCTGTGGTGTTCCCGGCGTGTCAATCATGAAAGTATTCCGCATTTCTTCAAATGCTCGCCAAACTCGTAACTTAGATATTCACCTCCATCGTAACGTAGAAATTTAATCCTCTTGTTACGTTGATTCTCTACCTCACTTTGAAATTCCTTAAACTTCTCGAAAGTTTCGGACTTATGTTTCATGAAATAGATATACCCATATCTACTCAAGTCATCCGTGAAGGTAAGAACATAACGATAACCACCGCGCGATGCTACACTCATTGGACCACACACATCGGTATGTATGATTTCCAATAAGTCCGTAGCTCGCTCCATCATACCGTAAAATGGAGTCTTAGTCATTTTACCCATCGACATGCTTCGCATCTTTCAAGTGATTCAAATCAAGTGATTCAAGAAGTCCATCGAATGGAGTTTCTTCATACGCTTCACTCCAATGTGACCAAGACGCAAAGATTACATATAGGTCGAGTTATCGCTCGATTTCAAACGTTTAGCCTCAATGTTATTAATGTGTGTATTTCCACTATCGAGATTCAATAAAAATAGACCATCTATCAAAGGTGCATGTGCATAAAACATATTACTCATATAAATCGAACAACCATTATTCTCGGACTTAAACAAGTAACCGTCTCGCAATAAACAAGATCCCGATATAATGTTCATGCTTAACGCAGCACCAAATAACAATTATTTAAGTATAAAACTAATCCCGATGGTAGATGAAGGTAGCGTCGACCGCGATCACATCAACCTTTGATCCGTTTCAACGCGATCGCCACCTCGTTCCTCGCTAGCTTTCGTTTATTCTGCAGACCTGTTTGAGTTACAAATATGAGAAACCGAACCAAGATCAAATACCGGGCACTACTACAGTACTAGTGAGATACACATCAATAACATGTATATCGATATACCTTTCTTCTTGATGTTGCCGTTCTTCAAATCCGCCAAGTACTTTGGGCAATTCCGCTTCCAAAGGACCTTCTCCCTTGCAAGAAAAGCACTCAAGATCGTGCTTAGGTCCAGCCTTGGTCTTCTTTGTCGGTGTGGTAACTTTCTTACCACCCTTCTTGAAGTGTCCTTCCGCTTAGACTTGCCTTTCTTGAATTTGGTGGTCTTATTGACCAACAACACTTGGTGCTCTTTCTTGATCTCCACTTCTGCAGATTTCAACATGGCAAAGAGTTCTGACAACGTCTTGTTCATGTTTTGCATGTTGTAGTTCATCACAAAGTTCTTGTAACTTTGTGGTAGTGATTGGAGGACACGGTAAATCCCCAAAGTATTGGGAATCACAATACCCAAGCTTTGAAGTTTGTTTGCGTGCCTGACATCTTAAGCACATGTCACGGCGAGTGCCCTCTTCCATCTTGCAGTTAAAGAACTTTTTAGAAGCCTCATAGCTTTCAATTGCTGCATGAGTCTCAAAGATCAATTTGAGATCCTCGACAATATCATATGGGTCTGAATTCTCAAACCTTTTCTGAAGCTTCGATTCTAAACCATACAAGATAGACACTGAATCAGTGGAGTACCGAGTCTTCCGAGTGAGGTAAACATTCTTTACTTCATCGAAGCATCAGCTGCAGGTGGGTCACCCAAATGTGCATCCAGACATAGGTCAAATTACCATTTGTGAGGACAATCCTCAAATTATGGAACCAATCCAAGTTGCTTCCATTGTTTTTCAACTTTTCTTTCTCTAGGAATGCATTAAAATTGATGGTAGGGGCTGCCATTGATCTACAACATATTTGCAATAGTTTAGACTAAGTTTATGACAAATTGAGTTCAAATTAATATTATAATTAATCTAGGTGAACTCCCACTCAAAACAATATCCCTCACATTGTTTTAGTGATCACACGAACCAAATCCACCACATCAACACCGATCATCACGAGAGTTGATATAGCTTCAATGGCGAACAATCGACATGTTCATCATATCTACTATATGATTCATGCTTTACCTTTCGGTGATCCGTGTTTCGGACCATGTGCATACATGCTAGGCTCGTCAAGATCAAACCTTAGTTTCCGCATGAGCAAATCTGGCTTGCTCACGTTGTATACACTTCGGAATCTAACACACCCGATCATCACGTGGTGCTTCAAACAACAAGCTTTAGCAGTGCTAACTAAGGGTGAACACTTTATGACTTGAAATTCATGTGCATGAGGGGTCATCTTATAATGCTACCGTTGTCTACTAAGCAATACAAGATGCATAAAGGATTAACATCACATGCAATTCATAATATGTGATATGATATGGCATTTCTTCTTTGTGCTTCCGATCTCCATCTTCAAGCACGAACATGATCTCCATCATCACCGGCATTGCATCAAGGTCAATGACGCTTCTCCATGGTTGTCGTCCACCGGCTTCAACTATTACAACTACTTTGAATAGACACGCGGGTCTTAACATAAATTAAAGACAACCATATATTCTGCCGTTGCCAACTTACAATAAGGAACATTGCATACATCAAATATAATCACAATCATGGCCATATCACATCACAAGACACCCTCGCAAAACAAAGTTAGACGCCTCTACTTTCTTTGCATGTTTTACGTGGTTTGGGGCTTTCAATAAGTGTCGTTCTAACTTACGAACAGGAACCACAACATTGATACTAGTATTGTTAATCACCCGTTGTAAATTGGATCTTAACTATGCTAGGAGAAACAGGCACCCGCAAAGCCACTTATGCAATACAAGTTGCATGTCAAGCGTGGAGCAAGTCTCATGAACGATGTCATGTAAGGTTAGCCCGGGCTGCTTCATCCCAACATCCCGCAAGATGCAAAGTACACAAGAAGCAATCGACAATAAAAGCATCAACGCCCACAATGACCATTGTGTTCTACTCGTGCAACAGATCTACATATAGACACGGCTCTGATACCACTGTAGGGTTTCGTAGCATGGAAAACAAATAATTTCTACCGCATACAAACAAACAAGCCAAGATCTATCTACTAGATTGTAGCAACGAGTCGATGAAATAACTCACCCTCGAAGATTCCAAAGTGTTTAACGAGAGCGGATTCTCGTGGGTGATGTAGTCGTACTCTTCCCGATCTCAAGATCGCGTAGACGATCCTTCGGCGTTCCGCCTAATCGGGTCACATCGTTCTGATTGACGAAGACCTTCCTCTCCCTTGTTCTAGAAGGCAGCGGAGGTTGTAGCACTCTCCTCGCGATTCCGGCAGCACAACGGCGTGGTACCGGAAGTAGAGGGGAGATCTCGCAAGGCTTCGCCTTAAGCCGGAGCGAGTATGGTGGACTACGAGAGAGTCCCTCGGTGTTCTAGGGTTTAGACACGCCGAGGAAGAGGTGCTAGGGCCGGTGGCTAGGGCTTGGAGGTGCCCAAGTCGGCGGCTAGGGGAGAAACCCTAGGGGCGGCGGCGGCTATGGTGGGCAGCAGCTGCTAGGGTTTGAGGCGTGGAAGTTGTGTGTCCTAGGAGGGAGCCCTGCCCCTCCTTATATAGGTGGAGGGGCCGGCGGCCAAGGGGGAGGGAGAGGAGTCCCTCCCCAACTCGGCTTGGAGGGGGCACCGCCGGTTGGAGGAGGGAACTCCTCCCCAACTCGGTTTCCCCTTTCCTCCTCTTTTCCACTTTCCAAATTTAGCCGTTTGACTTTTCAATTTAGCTATTTGACTTTTCAAACTAGGATTTGAATTAATCCTTTATTTGGAACAGCGATGACACTTAGTACATGATGCAATCATACCAACTTGATACAACACATCCATGCACCCTTCCCCTCCGGAGTGCCGGACATTCCGGAACATTCTAGAACATTCCCGATGAAAACACCGGAACCATTCCCCAACTCCGAAACATGACTTTCCTTATATGAATCTTATTCTCCGGACCATTCCGGATCTCCTCGTGAAATCCCGGATCCCATCCGGGACTCCGAACAACATTCGGTCTCTTTCTCATCATTCCATAACTACTCAAACAACGTCGAATCCTTAAGTGTGTCTCCCTACGGTTCGTGAATTATGCGGACATGATCGAGACACTTCTCCGAACAATAACCAATAGAGGAATCTGGAAATTCATATGGCTCCCACATATTTCTACGATTACTTTGCGATCGAATGAACCACTTACATACGATATCAATTTCCCTTTGTCTCACGATAGTTTACTTATCCGAGGTTATGATCGCTTGATCTCCGCATACCTAGTTCAACCTCGTTACGATAAAGTACTCTTTTCTCATTCCGTGATATGTGATCCCTTGTGAGCCGATCACATGCTTGCAAGCTAATTGGATGACATTTCACCTAGAGGGCCCAGTATATCTATCCGTCATATGGATGGACAAATCCCACTCTTGATCCATGTGTTTCAACCAGTACTTTCCGAACACTCAATGCCACCTTTATAGCCACCCAGTTACGGTGTGGTGTTTGATGTCATCAAAGCATCCATCCGGTAAAGGTGATATGCATGATCTCATGGTCGAAGGAATTAGATTACTATGTATCAGAAAGCATATAGCAATTGAACTATTAAAATGACTTGATCTTTATGCTACGCTTATCTATAGGAGTATGTCCATCATATCATTCTCCTAACGATATGATCTTGTTGTTAATAACATCTCAATGTTCATGATAGGAAAACCACAATCATCTATTAACCAACAAGCTAGTATTATATAGAGGCTTTACTAGGGACTTCAAATTAAGTTTACAACTCACACAAGTATTAATGTTTCCTTGTTAATACTATTATAGCATGAATGTAAACATTTATCATAAACACAAAGATATAATAATAACTACATTTATTATTGCCTCTAGGGCATATCTCCAACAATAGGAGCATCAACTAGATGGTCAGGGGTAGACGGAAGTTACCTGGGGAGTTCGTCGGAGTAAAGGCAGTGGACGGCGATGCTCTCTCGTCGTCATGCCGAGGTTACATGGCTGAGTGAGATGAGGGTGCCGGTGCAAAAGACGGGAGGGAGCAGCCTCGAGTGGTCGAGGGGGTAAGGTGGTGGCTGGTGTTGCCAGAATTTGTTGGGGAGGCTCGTCTGAGCAGTGGCGATGTGAGGATGAATTGGGACAGCCTGGGGGCAGAGAGAGAGCGGCGAGTGGGGGGAAAAGGAAGAGGGGACGTGGGCGCTTAATATGGCGTGGTCACGGCGAGGAATTATCGCGGTAGTAACTCGAATTGAGTCGAGCTTTCAATGGCCAGTAACGGCGAGAAGAGGGGCGAGGTCAGCGCGCGGGTGAAGAAGATGACCTGACCGGTGGGGTCTGCTTGACAGCGAGAGAGAGAGGCAGTGGGGTCCAGATGTCAGCGAGGCTGCGGGTTCGCGGTTGAGTAGGAAAACGCTTCGGGGGGAAAGGGGGGACTAGGCTCGCTGGCTTAGATGGGCTGGGTTAGTGGGCTGGCTTTGTTCATTTTTTTGTTTTGCTTCCCTTTTTCTTTTTCCATTTCTAATATTCTGTTTTGATTTTGTTTAATCATTTCAAACACCCATTTGAATTCAAACTTCAACCAAACTTTGTGTAGATTTTAATACTGTTATTTAACACATTCTAAAGTCAAATTCAGAACAATATTTTTATTCTTTTTGGGTATATTAATTATTTAAAATAGGCCCTTGTATTAATTCAAATAAGATTTATTATTCTTTTCAAACTCCATTTGAAATCTAAATTTTACCAAATCTTTCGGTAGATTTTATTTATTTATTAGGGTGTCAAATAATTCACTTTGAATTGTTTGGAGTATTTTTTTAATATGATTTATTAATCATTTAAATTGGGTATTTGTCTTTATTCCAATGAAATCAAATATGGATTTTAATTCCATAAATTTAATTTAGAAGATTTCTTTGATCCCATTTAAGCTAATTAAATAACTTTAATTCCTCTTGGGTAAATTCTAAATATTATTTTCCCATGATTTAATTAATCATTCTTATTAGGGATTTTGTCTTAATCAAATGGAATAGAATTTGGTTAAGGCCATATCATTTTATTTGAAATATTCTTTATCCATTATTTCATTTGGATTTGGATCATACTCATTCCATTTGCTCATGGATTAGGCCAAGATTTAATTTGGCTTTTAAAATACTCCTCAATTAATTATTTCTTTCTTTATCTTATAAAATCCATATCTTTTTAATCAAAGATCCAAAATTGGTGATTCCAATTTGTAAAACCTTATTTGATATTTATTTATCTTTTCAAATCTCTTTAGGATTAATTGCTCACCATTTGGTATGGATTTTTAGATAGGTGCTTTATTAGCTTTGGAAATTCAATTTCCTTATCTTACTAAGTTCATAAGATTTTATCTTTGGTTCCAAATTGAATGAAATCAATTTCTATGGTTTTATAATATTTCAATTTGTCATTCTTTATCATTTATAAATGTTTGTTGACAAAAAATTTACATGGATCAAATCTTTAGTCTTTGAGATAACTTGGAAATGTTTTTCTTCCATTAGGGTTTTAGGGTTTTGGTTTATTTTCCAAGTGTTTAAATTTCAAGATGCATTTATGAAGAATGCATTTCACTTGATTTGAATTTAGTTGGATTCAAACTTTAACCAAAGTTTGTTCAAGATGGAATTTTAAGTTTCCACTTAGAAGCAAAAAGTTTATTTTCACCCTAATTTTAACAATTATTTATTTTGTTTATTTATTTTTCACATTACAAAATTTGGAAAATTTTGGGATGTGACAAATACATCCTTCGGATGAAATTTCGTGCCTCCAACATCGAGGCCGAATACGAGGCCCTCATCCACGGCATGAAGATGGCCAAGATATGTGGTGCAACACGCCTAGTCATCTACGGTGACTCGAACCTCGTCGTCCAGCAGACGATGAACGAGTGTGAAGCTCATATCGCCAACATGATCGTGTACCGTGTACTCTACAACTCACTTGAAGGAGACTTCGACGGCTGCGAACTTCAGCACGTTGGAAGGGAAAGCAACGAGGAAGCCAATAGACTCGCCAATATTGGCTCCACCTGCTCAAAGGTGCCACCAGGTGTGTCCCTCCATTCAAAGGAAATTCCCCAAGGGATCACCTGAAGAAGCGGAACACTCGGGGGTTGCGCAACCCGAAGGACAGGAAGGGCTCGAAAAGCTCGACACCGAGGTTGAGCTAGTCAGCCTGATGCAGGTCATGGTGGTTTAAGAGACACGGACGCAGCCATACCTTCGGTACCTGATAAACAGAGAATTGCCTGATGACCCGACAGACGTCCAGCGTATATCTCGCCGGTCTAAGGCCTTAACCATAATCAATGGCGAGCTGTACAAGTGCAGCATTTTGGTGTGCTTCAAAGGTGCGTCACCATCGGCGATGGAAAAACCATCCTCCAAGACATCCACGAGGGCATCTGCGGCCATCACGCAGGCAGCCGCACGCTAGTCGCTAGAGCTCTGCAAGCTGGATTCTATTGGCCAACGGCCATGAACGATGCCAAGGACATCGTCCAAAGGTGAAATGCCTGCCAAAGGTACGCGGACAAGCCACACGCACAAGGATCCAAGCTAAGGTCCATACCATTGACCTGGCCCTTCGCCCAATGGGGCCTCGACATGATCGGCAAACTGCCCAAATCATCGAAAGGAAGCCACGTCTACCTCCTGGTTGCAGTCGACAAATTCACCAAGTGGATCGAGGCAATGCCCGTCACCAACCAGAGCGGCAAAATGGCAGTCAAGTTCTTCGAGTCCATAGTGTACAGGTTCGGCGTGCCACACAGCATCATCATGGAAAATGGCTCGAACTTCATCTCAAAGGAATTTCAGGACTTCTGCGAAGGCCTCGGCATCAACATATCATACGCCTCCGTGGTGCACCCGCAGACCAGTGGACAATTTGATAAGGCCAACGGCCTCATAGGAAACAGCATCAAGAAGCGCCTGCTATGCCCACTCGAAAGACTCGCGGGAGCCTGGGTGTAGGAGGTACCCTCTGTACTTTGGAGCCTGCGAACAACGCCGAACAGTTCAACTGGCTACACGCCCTTTTTCATGGTGCACGGAGTCGAAGCCGTGCTAGCCGCAGAAGTACGCCACAAGGCCCCACGGGTCGTCGCCTACAGCAAAGACGAATCATCGGCCGCACTCGAAGACGCCGTCGACACGCTCAATGAAGCATGTGACATTTCCGCGGCTCGCTCAGCGGTCTACCAGCAGAGCCTCCGCAACTACCACAGCCGTCAGTTGCGCCCAAGGTCCTTCGTCGAAGGAGACCTTGTCCTACGACTCAAACAAGAGCGGCTGAAGAAGCTCGAGTCACCTTGGGAAGGACCCTACATCATTACTGAAGTCATCCCAGGTGGCGACTACCGCCTCATGGACGTCAAGTCAGGAGTCAAATACTCCAACCCATGGAACGTTGCACAACTGCAACGTTCTACCCCTAGCTACCTCTTTACTTTCAATAAGGCTACTTAGCCAAGGATACTCAGCCGAACAATATACCCCCTAGTTACGATATGAATAAAAGCTAAGTTCCTCAGCCGAAATTTCTCTTTACCTGCATTACTTTTCACTATAACACGCTCGGGGGCTAAGCCTCACCTCACGACTTCGTTGACTGAGAATAATGCATACAACCTGAGTAGCTGACCACGTCAGGCTAACAAAAAGAACATGCACACAACAAAGCACAACGTGCTAATACAAATAAACTTTACAAAGGGCCAACAAGCCCACTCGAATACATACAAGTTTTACATTTACCTATTTATTTACAGGGCCTATCTATTCTGGAGTATCACACTCGCCTGATGCTCGAATAGATCAAGAATCTCTTCGGCATACTGCCTAACAGCCGCATAATGCGGACGCATATCCCAGAGAATACCATCAGGTCAAAGAGGCAGCCCAGTCGCCACCGCATCGAGATCGACATCACGGCGGTGCAGCCGAACAAGTGAAAGGGCAGCTTTCACCCCCGTAACTAGCTGATGCTGCACCAAATCCTTGTCATGGCACACATCCCGAAACTTGCCAGCAGACCCCAAAGGTTGGAGGGTGCCCCATCTAGGGGAAACATGACGACCCAAGTGGACGCCAGGGAAATCCTTGCCTGCCTCAGCACCCGAGATACTTGATGTGCGCGATCTTGCACCGTCGCAAGGATGGTGGCCCGATCATGGTCCATCTAGAAGAAACCACCAGCCTCCAAGTCCTGCTGGGTCAGACAATTGATCCGAACCGCAACAGGCTCCTTCTCCTCCCTCGGAACAATGTTGACACCTATAACAAACTCAGAATAAGGTGACACGTAAACAAAGGTGCATCCAAAAACGAGCAGCAGCTCAAGAAGACTCACATTGCAATTGCGCGCTCAACTGCCGCAGCTTCCCCATCAAAAACTCCTCCCTGGTGGTATCTCGCTCAGCCTTCGACTTCCACACGTCCGCATGGCCTCAAACGCCAAGGATATCCTTCTCTAAGTTGTGGACGCGGTCACGAAGAAAAACAAGCTGCGACGCATCATCCAAAGATGGTCGCGGCTCAGGGACAAGTCGAAGTATCCACGAGAATCTCACCCGAAGGACCCTAAAGTCAAACAAGTAAGGATATGAACATCACATACATCTCTGGCGATAGCTCAAAACATAATTTATATACATCAAAGGCCACCGCGTGGTATAAGGAGCATTGTTCATCAATAAAAGCATACATTACGAAAGGAGGAGGATAAACTATCCTAGCTACAGCGCTTGGGCTCAGGCACCCTGCGGTGACCCAGCATACCACTGCATGATGTAGTACGCTATAGTCGTTGACATAACACCAATGAAACACCATTCACTAGTATTACATCCCTCAGAGTGGTACAACAGAAACACAGCAGGTCCAAGACATGACTATATGTTACAACTCAACTCTTTACACAAGATCCAGAGAACACTCTAGGTTAAAGAGAGAGAAAGAAACTTCTTACAAAGAAGAATCAGAAATAAACAACTCAGAAACTAGCATACTAATAAGACTAGTATTTTGACTAATGGTATGGCATTGCTGCTATTGCAATATGCTACAGAAATAGGTTCTATGGCTAGAGATTATATTCCTATCTAATCAGTAACTTCGTCTTCACTTGAGTTGGTGTATATGTTGACATTATTGACTTCATTGAAGAGCTTTAGCTTTTCATGATGATTCCCGGATCATGACTTGATGTAGACATCGTCTTAATGGCTTCAGAATCTAGCAAGGGTTAAGAAGATACGTTGAGTACGAACGTACTCAGCAAGTTCACTAGAAAAGGAGTGTTTGATGCACTATCACTATAGCCACAGACCGTAGGTCGTAGGCAATGCAGGTTTTCGTAAACATTTCTTCAAAGATTGCTTTTATTCTGAAAAACTATGTCCGTCAGCCTTCATGGGTTTACCAGAACTTCCATGGAGTCCCATTCCCGCCGCGTTCGCAGCTCCTTCCCAGAACAGGGAGTAACAATTTACAGTTCTTACACTCTGCAGAGGTGTGTTACTTTACCCATGAGAAACCTTAGCCTTGTTGCACAACCAAATCATGACCTTGTCCATACTTCCTTGGTATGGGGACCAGTCTAAGATCCAAGCCAATCACTGCCCTCTCCGTGACCTCATATGTCTACACGATCCTTCGGGGTCGGCTCACCTCCGTTAATCCCCCTTGCGGGCAGGCTAAAACCCTGATGAGTTACTGAAGACTCTATGACCTGGTGATGCCTGGACGAGTACCATTTAAATGGACTATATCCCTAAATACCATTCATAGATAATATAGAAACCAAAAGTGTGGGGCGTAAGGGTACCCACCCATATGTTGGATCCGCACAAGGAATCACAACGTCACGTTAAGGTCGTCTTGCCTCCATACGAGTGGAAAAGAATACAACTGACTTCTTCGTCCCATTCCAAATCTCATGGTTAACGTGTGATATACGACGCAAGAATCACTGGCAACATTGGTTGTTAAGTCCTAGATAATATGTTCCTTTACCACCGAAACTTTCATAGTAGGTTATTACCTCATGGTAAATAACCTATAATCATATTATTATGAAAATAGTGTTTTCTGACCTTTTTCAAATGCAGGTGATGATAACACTGGATTTGCAAAATACTTTACAGAAAATAATCAAAGGACATGAGCAAGTGTGAACTTGCCTTTTGTGATTGCAAGATTATGCACTCACAGTCTTAAAGACAATATAAGATCCAATATCTGAAAACAGCATCATTGGTCCGGTAAGGACTAATGTTTAAAGAAGCAAGATGCTTTTATGCATAAGTAATGTAATGCAATTTCGTAAACTCGAATCCCGGGAATAACGTTGATCTAGGGTTTGGATACTGGAAATGGTTCCTTTGGAATGTGTTGTCTTTTTAGATAAGTTTCATATGTGTGCTTCTTATTAAGGCTTGTGAGTGTGTGTGAACAACACATATTTATGCAACAATATTATACACACATATGGAATGCTACTCAAGGTTGCTTATTCTTTAATTGTTTATCTTCAAACTTTACTTTATAAGTAAGGTCACTTATAAAGAACTTACGGGTTATCGATCCTAAGTATACAAGTAAAGTATAAAGTAATGTGATTACGATTAATTGTCATCTGTTGACTTAAGTGGCAAAACGAATAACTTTTGAAGAAAAGATTTCTTTATTAAGGTTTAAACAAGCTTTGTGGTTAATCAATGATGGTTGATGTTGTTTGTGCTTGCTTGGATAGTTTGTACTTGAGATGCTTTACGATTTAATTATAACATACCAAAGTTAACTATAAAACACATAACAATATATTTAGCATAGTACTTGAAGTATTGTAGACTAAAGGTAACTTTAAAGACATAGATGGACCTAAGATGTAATGCTTATGATAATTGTACTTTGTGTATTTTATAATGTTTCCTTAAATTCACTTAAGAATGGTTATACTTTTATTTGGAATAGAAACTTTTATCTTTTTATAAAGGTGTGGTTATGATTTGTAATAAAGGAAACAATACTACTTAACTACTTATGAATTTCCTATAGGGTTTAGGTAGGTTTATACATTTGTGATTAAAACAATGGTAATAGATTTTATCAAGTCAAAATAATAATCTTCAGAATTTCATATTTGATAACTCCATTTTAATAATAATATTCACTTAATGTTGAATGATAAATCAAATAGAGTTGTATTTAAAATGTGTTGAACCATTTTGACCTAATATTATCAATATTTAAGACTAATACTATTTATTATATTCAATTGGTTAATTTTAGAAATATTAGCAATTTTTATTTACCCTTATATGAATTATCAATTAAGGAAATAAATTTAAATTCAAGTTATTAAGTTGTTCAAATTTTTATTTATCTCAAAAGTGGAATATCACATTTTTAACATGTAGGTATTATTTTTGTGATCATTTTGGTATATCACATTTATTTTTGTGATTTATAAATAATAAGATATGATTTTTACAAGGTTTATTATTTTATAAATACTTAATAAATAATAAATATTTAGTTGAGTGAAATAATAATGCATAATTATAGTTTTAAATTATTGTTTTTATTTTTCCAAGATTTTTGGTATTTTATTTATATTTTTTTAACATTTTAGCAAATTTAAAATATGAATTTTTAAAGTATTAATACTTATAAAATCTTTATTTTATAGTAATTATTTAAATTGTTAGCATAATAATGTTTGGTAATAGTTTTAAGTTATAGATTTTATTTTTCTACAAATTTTCATATATTATACACATTTTTGTGAATTATAAATCAAAAGTTATTAATTAAATAAGATTTAATCACTTTATTATATTTTAGAAAATATTTATATTTGAATTAATATTGTTTTATCAACTAAATAAGCAGGGAATATTTTTTGTACCGAGCCTAACCTAGACTAGGTCACTGACTGGTGGGTCACATGCCACATGGCATGTCCAATTTTATTAATGTTTTGTTTACCGATGTTGTTTCTACTCCCAGGCAATGACAAGTGGGCCCTATAGCACGTCACCTGCCACCTGGGCAAGGACCGAGTCAAGCTTTGGACCAGGTCAACCCCGACGTTACGATGACGTCAGGTCGCCGGTGAGCACCGGAACCAGCGATGGAGGCTTCCTAGGCTTCTTTGATTACACACGTTTGAATATCGGGAGCTTGGCAACCATCTGGAGGCGGCACGGCCCAAGAATGGTCATCGAATCATGGCAACGATGAGGTCGCAGCGACGAGGCACGGTGGCGCTCAGCGGAAATAGGGTTACAGTGAATGCTAGAACGAAATAGCAAGTGGTTGAGATGCGTTAGCTTACCCCGATGCTCATGCAGTGGTCGACGAGGACCAACGAGGTCGGAGGTGAGCGCTTGGTCAAAAATTCTGACGAACCCCGAGGAAAGGGAACATTGAAATTCACCCTCCTCAGAGCTCCCCCTTGATGTTTTAATTCACCCAGACGATCTACGGAGCACGGCGTTTCTCCCCATCCACACCACAGGCTTCGAGGAGCATTGCCTCGACGGCCAGCCGAAGCTCGCCGGCGATGGCGTCGGGTTGAACAGAGAGATAGAGAGCGAGAGGGAGGATGGTTTGAAGATGAGGATTGACTAGAGGCTCGAGGCGGTCTCAGACGGATGCTTTATATGGCTAGGCAAGCTTGGACACGTCGGCACGACGGCGATGACAATCGGGATGCGGCGGCGCTACTGAAGCTCAAGGTGGGCGCGAATCACTGTGCGAATCCACTTGGCGGACACCAAACAAGTTGGGGTGAGGTTCTGAGACGGTCAACCGGGTCCGGACGGTCCCGAATTGTGGCGGCGACGTGGCTCATCGGCGCCGTGTCGATCGGCCAGAGGAAGACGAAGATGACGGTTCTCTCTCGAGTGGGACCCACCTGCCAGTGAGAGAACGAAATGGTATGTGGGCTCGGGCCGAGGTGGGCTGGTTCTGGCTGCGAGAAAAGGAGCAAGTATGCTACTGCTGGTTGCTCTGAGTGATAGATAGAGATAGAAAAGAATGGGCCGTGGGCTGCTGCTTCTCGTTTACTCTTTTCCTTTTATCTTTTCTATTTTTAATAATTTGTTTTCAATTCAAATTTCTTCAAGGTTTTTTTTAAACACCATAATTTTTGTATAATATTTTAAATATTCCAGAGATAACTATACTGATTGATTACTCTAATCATGTTGAGATTTTTCAATGCTCACAATTATATCAAAAATTATTTATTAAATGGAATAAATAAGAATTAGGGTTTTAGGGTTTTGTTTCTAAATTTGTATTTTAATATTTGATTTGAACTTTTCTATATGGAATTTATTTGCTTAATACTTGCAGCAACAATAAAGTTATTATGAATCAATTTGTGAACTTTTATTATATATTGTTATATTTTCTTTATCTATATACTTTTCCTATTATTATCTGTGAGGGCTTTTGATATGAATTTTATTGAGCTAATATCCACAAACTTAGTATAGAATGCCTTACTATTAACTAATGAGGTTTTATTCTCATTAACTCATAATATTAATAAAATCTTTATATGGTGAATTCTATTATTAAAAATCTAATAACAGGTGAATCCTAACCATCCTTCTTATTTTGAATATGCATAATTCTTTTCTTGGAACTAGTTATTCACTAATTGCTTAAGCGTGAATTAATATATGGATATAATATTGGGCATAATGGTTTATAGTAATTTCCAATTATGTGATACACATGATTTAAAGGTTTGAAAGGGTCAAAGATATATATTTAAGTGATTTGCTATAGGAAATTATTCCTATAAGACATTGTGGAAATAGGATGATAAATCACTCAAATGAAATGGAGTTTATGTGTGGTTAAAGATTTAGGTTTTAATGTTTACCAAGAATTCCTATCTTCCATAATTCACAATTCTAGACTTTTAGTTAAAGAATTCCTTTCCTAGATATACTACGTTAATCCAATGTTGCTCTAACATCATCTTAATCATACTATCTTGTCTCTACTTAACTCCAGTAACTTATATTCAAACTTCACATCATATCCTGGTGACTTATCATGGCTAACCTAGAATAGCATATCTTTACTAAGGTTCAATCATGTTTTATCCACCAAGGTCACTTATACATGATATAAGCATTCAATCTTGATGAGTAAGGCATGATCATTATAATCCTTTGATCCTTTATGGTTTAGGTTTCCAGTTGGATAATCAAGGCTTTCATCCATACAGCATTACAGTTGTATTATAATTAACTTCTGTTTATCTCTATTGGATTAAGAGATATAATTAATTGACTATACCTACTTGATCCAATAGGATTACTCCTGGTAAATTGCTTCAGGGTTCATCCTTGGAATCTTCTTTGTTACCATAATGATTTGATTTTCTTCAATCACTCCCATCCTAAAGACGATATCTAATACTAGCATTACTATTTACCTCTTCTTACTTCTTTCTTTATAGGCCTTAAGTGAATGCTATGATATGATCAAGAGTTGATAGATTAATAATTGGTGAATCAATAGTTGATTACTCAACATTGATGAACAACAGATATTGAGATAAGGTTCATTGAAGATGATAAAGATTGATATGGAAAGAAAGATATATGGTGAATGATCTTGACTTGGTTTCTTTCCTACTCAAACTTACTAAAGAGGTAAGGTTAGGTATTACCATGATACTCATGGTATAAGCAGATGAGATTAAGATATAGTTGTTACATTCTTATTATTTGTGTTATATCATTAACTTGGTACTCATGATTGATTATAATGAATACTATGATATGATCACCTAAGGATCAAATATAAATCATTAAGTAATGTATTAGGGTTTAATTTTATTACATTTGATCGACCTTAGATCAAATCATGTTTACCCAAAATAAGGTTTTAGCAAAGGTCATATTGAAACTTATCACAGTCAACTTGATGATCTACTTCATTTCCATCAAGTTGAGAGAGGCTTCAATCATTTTGACAAGTTTTGTTCAAAAGCGCGAAAATTATCCGGATTTTCTATGCATGAATGCAATACACACAACTGTGTTTGGCTTATTTCTAAGCTCTAATGCTGGGATGTTACACACCCGCATCCGAGTGGCCTCAGAGCCAGAATGCCTGCTCTTGGCCTCCACCTGCTGGTTCGCTGCATACTCCGCTAGCAGGTCAATAAGCTTCAGCCCATAACGCTTACAACGAGAGGCAAAGATGGCGAAGGCTACCTCTGAGCCGTCTGGAGCCGTCGGCATCTGGGAGGTAATGTGCGGTAGATCCAGCTCCGCTCCGGATGCCATGGCCATGGCCAACCCCGTGGAGGCGCTGATGCCTTTCTGCTTGCGCTTGTAGGCCGCCGGAGCGTCCTCCGACAAAGCATCCGCAAGGGTGTCGACATCCTCAAGGACAACACCCTTGATGAAGACCTCCTTGTAGAAGCGCCGAAGAACCTCTTTGGCCTTCGCCAAGGAGCTAGAAGCAGTACTGCAGCGATCTTCGATCGCTTCGGTGGCATCATCCAGAGCACTTCCATGCTCCAGCGCACCTCGATCAAACGCGATGCCTGAAGCATCTGAGATAAATAAGAAAATGATCCAAATAAGAATGAGACAAGGAGCGGCCAAAAATACAAGATCAAAACAAGTAAAGAAACCTCACCGGAGAAGGCTTTGGCTGCAGCCATCAGCCCATCTGCCATCTCCTTCTCGCAAGTAGCTGCAATAGTTGCGAGCTGCTCCTCATGATCGGAAGCCTCCCGCTGCAGGCGCTCCTTGGCTTCGGCAGCATCGGCCACCTCCTTCTGTAGGCGCTCCTTCGCCTCCGCAGCATCCGCAGCCCGTTTCTCCGCTCGACCGAGGCTCTTTTCGAGAGCGTCCAGCCGACGAAGGGACGCATTGTTTTCATATGCAAAAAACCAAGAAGTACATGAGCAACACAAGCATTGTTCATGCGACAGACTAAATAAAACAGAAATGAGCAAGGTGAAGGACCTCGCAGCTGCTGCATGCTGGCCTCTAGTGCTAGATGCTGTTGAATAACAAGGTTCGCGCTATGCACAAAGGGCTGCGACAAGAAACAGAAATAAATAGCCAAGAAAATATCAGAAAGGTCTCGGGGTCTACGCCCCGCAATAGCAAAAATTCGACCAACAGGTCAACCGAAAAAGGGCTCGGGGGCTCCCCGTACAAGACAAGAGGTGTAAATTACTTACGTGCTCAGACGGAGACTCCGAAGGTCCACGTGCAGTCTTCTAAGTAATGACTACCCGAGCCTCTCACGGGGAGGTATTCAGAGGATCATCCTCAAAGTCGGGCACCATCTGAGAAGGAGGAGCCCTAGGCTTCGACTCCCCTACATCCTCTTGAGTGCCCTCGCTAGGAGAACCCTCTGATGAGTGGCTGCAAGAAAATAGTTTGATAAGATATCAACGAATGTTACCCAAGAAAGTAGCAAAAACACAATGTAGATAAAGACACTTGCGAGTCAATATCAGATAAGTTGAAGACAGGAGGTGCCTTCTCCTTCTTCTTCTTCTTGGCCGGCGGCTGCAGTGCCATTGCTTGAATGGGCACAGCTGGAAATGGTGCGAAAGAGGCACCATCATCCTCGCCATGGCGCTCGAGGAAGGTCGGGCCCCTTGGAGTTGGAGGAGTCGATGCATCCGAAGACTCGCTTCGGGAGCGCTTTCGGGTCTGCCCCTCGCTCGTCTCGGGGGCTTCCTGGGTTAGAGATTACGCCAGAGGAAGTTCGGACTCAGAGTCCACAACCTCGTTGTCCAGCGCAACCGGAAATTTCTCAGGTAGCGGAGGCATCATGCTAGCTACCTTGAGATCCTGCACACCAAATACATCAAAGATCATGATTAGTCACAACAGTCATAATAAAATAGCACTCGAACAAAGGCGCAACGCGCATGACGCAATTCTACACCTGAGGGACCGGTTTCGAAGTGCTAAAGGGGGCAGTCAAGGACTTCCCCAGGAGATCTTCATCGCCCTTGTACTTCAGCAGCGGCTGAAGAACTCTATCAAGGTCGCCCTGGACAGCACCTCGGCCGAAACCCTCGTCAGGTCGTTGCGGCCAGTGTAAATAAACATCGGATGCGCCCTCGCTTGGAGCGGCTGCACCCGATGTTTGAGGAAGGTGCGGATAATATCCACACCATTGACCTCTTTCTCAGCAGCCATCTGGAGCGCCTCCACCCGACGGTAGAGCTCCTCCAGCTCCGCTACCTCTCCCTCCAAGATGTGGTTCTTCCAGGACCTTTTCAGAACGATTTCCTGGGAGGAGTCGAAGGGAGCGAGGCCAAAATCGTGCCCGTCCACTATGGAGTCGCGGATATAAAACCACTTCTTATGCCAGTATTGGACGGACTCGCACATGGAAAAAGAAAAGAAAAGAACAGAAGATCGAAGGGAGATGATGCAGCCACCAAGCGGATAGACCCCGCCGGTGCCAGACTGCCTCTTCACGGAATAGAGCTTCCGGAAGAGGCCAAAGTGCGGCTCGATACCGAGCCAACACTCGCAGAAAGTGATAAAGCAGGCAATATGGAGGAGAGAATTGGGAGAAAGATGATGGAGTTGGATGCCGTAGAAGAAAAGGAGTCCACGAAGAAAATCATGGACAGGGAGCGAAAGGCTGCGAAGAACAAAAGCAACAAACATCACCCGAAACCCTACGGGTGGACGGGGGATTACCTCATCGCCTGGAAGATTCACGGCCTCCTTGTCCTGCAGGATCAGCCCCGCATCACGCAGTTTGCGAAGGTCAGCTTCGCGCGCCTCCGTGCGCCTCCAGTTGCCGTCCATGATGCGCGTGGCACCGACAACCTTCTTGCCACCGGCGGCGGCGCTCGAGCCCACTCCGGCAGAGGTCTTCTTCTAGTTGCCCATTGCGGAGCGTCGACGATGGCCACGTGTGCGAAGAAATGAAGAGGAAAAAGACCGAAGAACGTCCAATGCACGCAAGAGAAGGAATACACATGAAGATGGAGGCAATGGTGAAAGCAAATGGCAAGGGGGTGAAAACAAAATCAATATTTTCCCCACGGTTATAAGGACGAGGACGATGAACACGAACCGTTCATCTAGAAACCCTAACGCGCAAGTTAAATCCAACCCTACACGTGTCCACACAGCAGCGAACCATCGCCCGCACACCGTCCACTACGCACGGAAACCGATGAGACGCCATAATTCTCGCCACGTGGAGCATGACCAGTCAACTCTAAGTCAGGAATTGGGACCCATGTTCGTCCTGTCACATCATCTCTGGCACCGCAGACGGTTGAGTTCACCGACCGTCAGCATTGACGTCATCAAAAGCAGTCTAGCAACGGCTAGAAATCTTCGACTGATAAATCAAGTACTTACTTGAACCTACGATTCGAACAACTACTCGGGGGCTACTCCTATCAGGAGCACTGGCTGCGCACCTGATAAATGATTGAAGAACTACATCTCTCGAATATCTTCGAGTCTTATGACGAGTCTACAACTCGACTAAGGATTCGGGGGCTACTCCCATAGGGAGGATTGAACAAGCATCCGGAAAAAATTGTGTCCTATGGAACTTAAGCTAAAAACAACTGAACTAAAGTCTCTGCTCGAGTCTCCGACTCGAACAGACACTCGGGGGCTACTCACATAGGGAGCGCTGGTCGCGCACCCTATGAGTTCTTCGACTGCGATCCTTCGGATCAAAATGCAAAAATCCTTTTGGCAACTTTGCCCAAACCAACGCTAAGTGAGAAGCATTCTCCTTGGCCACCCGAAACACCTCCGCGGTGATAAAATTTTGGATTTTGTGTCTACGACACAAGGATAAGACCTACAGATATCATCTGATGGCCTGGTAACGCACCTGACTGCGCTCTTCCAGTAAAAAAACCGTGTCAACAGGCACGATGAAAATCCTGATGGACGCATTGGGTACACCACTTCAAAACCACTGGGATTCGGTTCCTATAAGACCTCAACGGCCTGAGTTGAATTACGCCAGCATTCGTTCCGGATTCGAGTTCGGGGACTCGAATCTGAAGAAGATCGTGCTATTTTGTCCTATGACAGTTAACTGGCCCTAATCCGTTAGGAGAGTCCGGCACACGCATCAACAATCCCTATGAAATAAGTCATTTTTCTGTTACAAAATAGGTACAACTACACCCGAAATATTGAAGAGTCCTCAGCCAAATCTACGATTCGACTGAACACTCGAGGGCTACTGACATGGTTATACCCCACGGGTACACTACATTGGTATATCTGGTCCAGCCCAAGGAAGGCCCACGACAAGATACGCGGCCTGTGAAGATTTCGGGTGGCCCAAGCCCATGATGCCTTCGGATACTTGGAGAACAAGACTAGAGTAGATAGAATTTCAAAGGGGCAAACCCTAATCTGTAACCGACTTGACCTGGTGCCTGAGATCTGCCTATCTATATAGTCTAGGAGGCCACGGCGAGGAGGATGAATCAACTCAACTCATACGCACCTCACGCCAGATTCCATCTGCGCACCCCTATAATATTCGGTTCCGCCGTAATCAAGAGCATACAATCATGAGTAGGGTTTTCTCTCCGGGGGCCTAAACCTGGGTAAACCTTGTGTCCCGTGTTGCTTGTCTGTTAACCGTTCCGTGATCTCCAGCATCCCCATCTTCTCTAAAACCCAAGTCTATAATAATGGACATTGACGAGATCAAACCTCATCAAAGAGATGTTTTGGTTTAGTCAAAATGTATATATAGATCTCCTCTAACTTCCACTCAAATATGGGCATGCATCATTGGAGGGTAAGACTTGAATCAAGCTAGAATATTGAGAGAAAATGGGGCAAAGCTTAGACACAAGGAGGAAGAAGAGGCAACCCAAAAAGAAAGAGGAGAAAGCTATTTAAAGAGGGAGCCAAAATTTGTCCGTTGGGGACTTTTTGATCTGGGTGGGCCGGTAGTACCTGATTGGGCCGGTACTACCGGACCCAACCCACCAGCAACGCACACAGTGAGTGAGCCAGGCAGCTGATCGATCGAGGGAAGTACCACCAGCGGTCAACACGGGAAAACAGGGGATTAGGGCCAGCGCGAGCGGCACGCGCGGGATCAAGTGAGGCAGTGGCAATGCGCACGCACACGAGAGAGCAGCACAGAGCGGGAATCGAGCGATCGGCGGCGGCTGCGCGCATGGACGGAGTGCAACGCGTGGGCGAGCGAAGCGGAGGGCGCGCACGCGAGTCCCAGGGGAGAAGCGGTGGCGCATGAGCAAGCTAGGCCGGCCTATCTAGGCCGTCCGGTAGTACCGGCCCACCCGGTGTTGGAATTATGCCCTAGAGGCAATAATAAAGATGTTATTATTATAATTCTTGTTCATGATAAAGTTTATATTCCATGCTAGAATTGTATTAAGAGGAAACTTTAATACTTGTGTGGTTTGTGAACAACACCGTGTCCCTAGTACGCCTCTATGGACTAGCTCATTGATCAATGATGGTTAAGGTTTCCTAACCATAGACATGAGTTGTCAATTGATAATGAGATCATATCATTGGGAGAATGATATGGTGGACAGACCCAAACTAAGCGAAGCAATTAGATCGTGTCATTGTGTTCGTCTTTGCGAAGCTTTTCTTATGTCAAATATTGTATTCCTTAGACCATGAGATAATACAACTCCCTGGTATCGGAAGAAAGCTTTGAGGTCATCAAACGTCATCCTATGAGAGGGTGATCATAAAGGTGTCTCTCAGGTAATCGGAAAGTATCTGTTGGGTTGTATGTATCGAGGTGGGATTTGTCCCTCCCAAGTCGGAGAGATATACTTCGGGCCCACTCGTGTCGATATCAACACCGCTTGCAAGCATGTGGTTAAGGAGTTAATCACGAAGTGATATCGGATTCTGAACGAGTAAAGTACTTCTGTGAGCGAGATTGAACTAGGTATGACGATACCGACGATCGAATCTCGGGCAAGTAAAATATCGCGAGCGAAGGAATATATATATGGGATTGATTGAATCCTGGCATCGTGGTTCATCCGATATGATCATCGATGAATGTGTAGGAGTCAATATGGGTGCGGACCCGCTGTTGATTATTGATAGAAGATCATGTGCGCATATTCTCGAACCCGAGGTCACACATAACGTGTCTCGACGCTAGGATAGATTGGATAATTGGTTTATGAATTTTTGTTGGTCTCGGATGGGATCCGGGATATCACGAGAGGTTAGGAATGGTCCGGAGAATAAGATTCATATAAGGCGGTGCAGTTTTGGAGTTGAATTGTTCCGGGTTAATCGGTATTGTCGGAAGCTTCTAGAACCTTCTGGAAGGGGACCAACGTGGTCCCACCTTACGGGAGGGGGCATGGGCCTATGAGGGAGTGTCCTGGCCGCATTGGGCCAGGGGCACAAGGCCCCATAGGGCCCAGCCGATCCTAGATAAGTTTAAACTCGTTTAAACTAGAGATAGGGTTTCTAGATAAGGGATAAGTTTAAATCGTTTAAACTAGAGATAGGGTTTCTGGATAAGGGAGAGTTTAAATCGTTTAAACTAGAGATAGGCTTGGAGGATGGGCAAGGGCTGGCCGCACCCCCCTCTATATATAGAGGGCTGGTGTGCCCCCTCCCCACACACACCTTCCTCCAAACCCTAGTTGCCCTGCTGCCCTCCTCTCTCCCTCCCATTGTTTGTGGCGAAGCCTGCTGCAGAAATTCTCCACCATATACACCACGCCGTCGTGTTGTAGATCCAATCTATCTCTCCACCCTACTTGCTGGTCCGAGGAAGGAGGAGACGTCGAGGTGCTGCACGTGTGCATCTCACGGAGGCACCGCCACTTGTGGTGCTGGATCGGATCGGATCGCGAGAGGGAGAAGCGAGTACGACTACATCACCCACGTTCCGACGAATGTTCCGCTGTGCGAATCTTCAAGGGTATGAAGATCCAATCTAATCTCTCTCGTTGTTTGCATCTCCTAGATTAGATCTTGGCTTTCTTTCTGTTCGCTCCGTAGAAAATTTTGATTTACTATGCTGCGAAACCCTTCAGTGGTATCAGAGCTAGATCTATGCGTAGATGTGATTCACGAGTAGAACGCAACATGGTTGTTGCGGGTGTTGATGTTTTCTGTTGCAAGCCTCTTGTTTGTGTTCTTCTTATGGCGCGGGATAGTGAGATTGAAGCGGTCCAGGCCAACCTTACGCGACGTCGTTCATGAGACCGGCTCCGCACTTGACGTGTGGCTTGTTCCACACATGCGGCTGGTGGATGTGAGTTTCTCTCACTATAGTTGTCATGGGATTAACACCGGAGTTTGGCAACCATAATATCACCGTTGTGGCTTTCCGTAGGTAAGAATCGTTCTTAGCATCTACTCCCATAAGCCACGTAAAACATGCAACAACAAAGTAGAGGCGTCTAACTTGTTTTTGCAGGGAGTGTTTTCTGTGATATGGTATGGCCCAAGATGTGATGTGTATAATGTATGCGATGATCATGTTTTGTAATGTTTCACGACTTGCATGTCGATGAGTACACAACCGGCAGGAGCAATATGGTTGTCTTTATAATTGTGTATGACCTGCGAGTCAACTTCTTATACGCCATGTAATAGCTTTACTTTATCGCTAAGTAGTTAGCAATAGTTGTAGTTGCTATTCGTGGTGGAGGCAATCATGGTGGAGTGATGGAGATCATGCGGAACGCACAAGATGGAGATCATTGCGAAGATTGGCTATACCATGTCACATAAAGTTATATGCATGTGATGTTTATCCTTTTATGTATCTTATTATGCTTAGATCATGACGGTAGCATTATAAGATGATTCCTCATAAAGATCAAGATAAAACTGTGTTCTCCCCAAGTATGCACCGTTGCGAAAGTTCGTCGTGTCCAAGCATCACGTGATGATCGGGTGCTATAGACTCTCGCTCACATACAATGGGTGCAAGCCAGTTTTGCACTGCGAAATACTTGGGTCTAACTTGACGAGCCTAGCATGTACAGACATGGCTTCGGAACACAAGAACCGAAAGGTTAAGCATGAGTCATATGAATGATATGATCGACACTTCGTTGTCCACCATTGAAACCACATCTCTTCTCGTGATGATCGGATTAGGTGTGGTGAATTTGGATCGTGTTCACTAAACAACTTGAGGGATGTTGAATTTAGTGGGAGTTCATCTAGTAATTTGATTAAGTTGAACTATTTATCATGAACATAGTCTAAATTGTACTTGTCAATACTGTAGATCACATGGCCAAGTCCAATTTCAACTTCAACGTTTTTGCTGAGATAGAAAAGCTTAGAAACAATGGGTCTAACTTCACCAAATGGTTCCGCATTCTGAGAATCATTCTCGCTGGCGGACAAAAGGACTATGTCCTTGAGAAAGCGCTAGGTGACGCCCCTGCTGTAGATGCGTCGGCTGATGAAAAAGTTGTTTATCAGTCGCGCAAGGATGATTATGATTTGATTAAGATCGCCATGTTGTATGCTATGGAATCGGATCTTCAAAATCGTTTTGAGGAGTTCGCCGGGCCCTTTGAGATTCTCGAGGAGCTGAAAAACATGTTTCAGACTCAAGCCCGTTCTGAGAGATATGAGATCTCTAAGAAATTCTTTAACTACAAGATGGAGGAAGGGAGTTCCGTTAGTGAGCACGCCATTAAGATGTCGGGCTACACTCAATGCCTTGAGCAACTGGACTGCAAGATTCCAGAGGAGCTCAAGATTGACACTCCTAGATGCAAAAGTTTTGTAGTTGATCACAATCAAATTGGTTCCACTGATATGATCACTGAGCTCTTTGCTAAGATGAAAGTAGCGGAGGTGAACATCAAAAAGAATAATCATGTGTTGATGGTCAACAAGCCCCCCACCTTTAAGAAAGGTAAGGGTGCAATGAATCCCTTCAAGAAAGGCGGCGGCAAGCGTGTTGCCCCTGCTGAGAAGAAGCTCAAGTCTGGACCCAAGCCGGAAACTGAGTGCTTCTATTGCAAGGACAAGGGTCACTGGAAGCGCAACTGTCCGAAGTACTTAGCGGACAAGAAGGCTGGCACCATCAAAGGTATATTTGATATACATGTTATTGATGTTTTCCTTACTAGCCCTCGTTGTAGTGCACAGGTATTTGATCTTGGTTCGGTTGCTAATATTTGTAACTCAAACAGGAGCTACGGAATGACGGCTGACTTGCGAGGATGAGGTGACGATCTTGGCGTTGCAGCGGATCAAGAGTTGATGTGATGGCCGTCGACGCTCTCCTTAGTTTTACCTTGAGGATTAGTTTTAAACCTTAATAAATGTTATTATGTACTGCGTTGAGCATGAACATTATTTGGATCGTGTTTATTGCAAGACGGTTATTCATTTAAATCGGAGAATAATGGTTGTTCTATTTATATGAGTAACATCTTTTATGGTCATGCACCTCTTGTGAATGGTTTATTTCTTCTAAATCTCGAAAGGGATGAAACACACATCCATAACATTGAGGCTAAGAGATGCAAAGTAGATAGTGATAATACTACTTATTTGTGGCACTGTCGTCTAGGTCATATTGGTGTAAAGCGCATGAAGAAACTCCATTCTGATGGACTTTTGGAGTCTCTTGATTTTGAATCATTTGACACATGCGAACCATGCCTCATGGGCAAGATGATCAAAACCCCGTTCTCCGGTATGATGGAGCGAGCAACGGACTTGTTGGAAATCATACATACCGATGTATGCGGACCGATGAGTGTTTGACCTTGCGGTGGATATCGCTATTTTCTCACTTTTACCGATGACTTAAGTAGATATGGGTATATCTATTTAATGAAACATAAATCTGAAACGTTTGAAAAGTTCAAAGAATTTCAGAATAAAGTGGAGAACCATCATAACAGAAAGATTAAGTTTCTACGATCCGATCGTGGGGGCGAATATTTGAGTTATGATTTTCTCACGCATCTCAAAGCAAGTGGAATCGTTTCGCAACTCACGCCACCCGGAACACCACAGCGCAATGGTGTGCCTGAACGCCGGAATGGAACCCTATTAGATATGGTCCGATCGATGATGTCTCTTACTGATTTGCCGTTATCATTTTGGGGTTATGCATTAGAAACCGCTGCATTCACTTTAAATAGGGCTCCATCTAAATCCGTTGAGACGACACCGTATGAACTGTGGTTTGGTGCTAAACCTAAGTTGTCGTTTCTTAAAGTTTGGGGATCTGAAGCTTCGTCAAGAAGTTGATGCGGACAAGCTCGAACCCAAAGCGAATGCGTCTTCATAGGATACCCTAAGGAAACTATTGGGTATACCTTCTATCACGAATCGAAGGCAAAGTGTTTGTCAGAAGAACGGTTCCTTTCTTGAAGGAGTTTCTCTCGAAAGAAGTGAGTGGGAGGAAAGTAGAGCTAGACGAGGTTATTGAACCTTCTCTTGAATTGGAGAGTAGCGCAGCACCTGAAATTGTTCCATTGCGCTGCGCCAACAATAGAGGAAGCAAATGACAAGGATCATGAAGCTTGGACGATCTGCTCTTGAGCGTCGCGGTCGACAAGGTCGCGTGCCCCTCCGAGTGGTACGGCAACCTGTCTTGATGTCTTGTTAGTAGAAGCGGTGAACCTACGAACTATGAGGAAGCGATGATGAGCCCACGAGAAATGGCTAGAAGCCATGAAATCCAAATTGGGATCCATGAGCGAAAACCAAGTATGGACTTTGGTGGACCCTCCTAGCGACGAAAGGTCATTGAGTGCAAATGGATCTTCAAGAAGAAAACGGACGCGGATGGTAATGTTACCGTCTATAAAGCACGGCTTGTTGCGAAGGTTTTCGACAAGTTCAAGGTGTTGACTACGATGAGACTTTCTCTCCGTAGCGATGTTTAAGTCCATTCGGATTTTATTAGCAATTGCTGCGTTTCATGATTATGAAATATGGCAAATGGATGTCAAGAGCTTTCCTCAATGGCAACATTGATGAAGAGTTGTATATGATGCAACCCGAAGGTTTTGTCGATCCTAAGGATGCTGATAAAGTATGCAAACTTCAGCGTTCCATTTATGGGAAGCAAGCGTCTCGGAGTTGGAACCGTTTTGATCAAGTGATCAAGATCTTTGGATTTGTTCCAAATTGCTCTGAAGCTTGCATCTACAAGAAAGTGAGTGGGAGCTCGGTGACGTTTACGGTACTATATGTGGATGACATATTGATTATTGGAAATGACATCAACATGCTTAACGATGTGAAGAGTTATTTGAACAAGTGTTTTCAATGAAAGACCTAGGTGAAGCTGCTTATATATTGGGCATCAAAATCTATAGAGATAGACAAAGACGCTGATAGCTTTAAGCGAGTACATACCTAGACAAAGTTCTGAAAAGGTTCAGAATGGATAAGGCATTGAAAGGTTCAATTGCCTATGTTGTCGAGTAAGATATTGAGCAAGGCTCGGTGTCCAGCTGGTAAATGATAGGAAGCTATGAGCAAAGTGCCTTATGCCTCGCCATAGGTTCCATCATGTATGCCATGTGTACTAGACGGATGTGTCCAATGCTCTTAGTTTGACGCAGATATCAAAGTGATCCAGAGTGGAACATCGGACAGCCGTGAAGAACATCCTAAGGTACCTAAATAGGACTAAAGAAATGTTCTTAGTCTATGGGGGTGATGAACGGCTCGTCAGTAAAGGTTACGTCGATGCTAGTTTGACAACAAGGATGATTCTAAATCTCAAACAGGATACGTGTATATTTTGAATGGAGGAGCTGAGCTGGAGAAGCGCAAGCAAAGCGTGATCGCGGGATCTACGATGAAAGCGGAATACATGGTTGCTGCAGAAGCGTCAAATGAAGGAGTTTGGATCAGAAACTTCATCACTAAGCTTGGCGTGGTTTCAAGTGCATTGGACCCACTGGAGATATTGTGTGACAACACTGGCGCCATAGCACTCGCTAAGGAACCAAGATATCATCCAAAGACCAAGCATATCAACCGCAAGTTTCATATAATCCGAGATTATATAGCAGATGGAGATCTGAAGATCAGCAAAGTACATATACATGTCGCAGATCCATTGACTAAACCTCTTCCACGTGTAAAACATGATCAACACCTCGATTGCCATGGGTGTGATTGTTGCCAGATGTAAACTAGATTATTGACTCCAGTGCAAGTGGGAGACTGTTGGAATTATGCCCTAGAGGCAATAATAAAGATGTTATTATTATAATTCTTGTTCATGATAATGTTTATATTCCATGCTAGAATTGTATTAAGCGGAAACTTTAATACTTGTGTGGTTTGTGAACAACACCGTGTCCCTAGTACGCCTCTATGGACTAGCTCATTGATCAATGATGGTTAAGGTTTCCTAACCATAGACATGAGTTGTCAATTGATAATGAGATCATATCATTGGGAGAATGATATGGTGGACAGACCCAAACTAAGCGAAGCAATTAGATCGTGTCATCGTGTTCGTCTTTGCGAAGCTTTTCTTATGTCAAATATTGTATTCCTTAGACCATGAGATAATACAACTCCACGGTATCGGAAGAAAGCTTTGAGGTCATCAAACGTCATCCTATGAGAGGGTGATCATAAAGGTGTCTCTCGGTAATCGGAAAGTATCATTGGGTTGTATGTATCGAGGTGGGATTGTCCCTCCCAAGTCGGAGAGATATACTTGGGCCCCTTTCGTGTCGATATCAACACCGCTTGCAAGCATGTGGTTAAGAGTTAATCACGAAGTGATATCGGATTACGAAGAGTAAAGTACTTCTGTGAACGAGATTGAACTAGGTATGACGATACCCACGATCGAATCTCGCAAGTAAAATATCGCGAGGCGAAGGAATATATATATGGGATTGATTGAATCCTGGCATCATGGTTCATCCGATATGATCATCGATGAATGTAGGAGTCAATATGGGTGCCCAGACCCGCTGTTGATTATTGATAGAAGATCATATGCGCATATTCTCGAACCCGCAGGTCACACACTTAACGTGTCTCGGCTAGGATAGATTGGATAATTGGTTTATGAATTTTTGTTCGAGTCTCGGATGGGATCCGGGATATCACGAGAGGTTCGGAATGGTCGAGAATAAGATTCATATAAGGCGGTGCAGTTTTGGAGTTGAATTGTTGGGTTAATCGGTATTGTATGAGCTTCTAGAACCTTCCGGAAGGGACCAACGTGGTCCCACCTTACGGGAGGGCATGGGCCTATGAGGGAGGGTCCTGGGTGCATTGGGCCAGGGGCACCAGGCCCCATAGGGCCCAGCCGATCCTAGATAAGTATAAACTCGTTTAAACTCGAGATAGGGTTTCTAGATAAGGGATCAGTTTAAATCGTTTAAACTAGAGATAGGGTTTCGGGATAAGGGAGAGTTTAAATCGTTTAAACTAGAGATAGGCTTGGAGGATGGGCAGGGTTGGCGCACCCCTCTATATATAGAGGCTGGTGCGCCCCTCCCACACACACCTTCCTCCAAACCCTAGTTGCCTCGCCTCCTCTCTCCCTCCCGACTGTTTGTAGGCGAAGCCCTGCTGCAGAAATTCTCCACCATATACACCACGCCGTCGTGTTGTAGATCCAATCTATCTATCCACCCTACTTGCTGGTCCGAGGAAGGAGGAGACGTCGAGGTGCCGCACGTGTGCATCTCACGGAGGCACCGCCACTTGTGGTGCTGGATCGGATCGGATCGCGAGGAGGAGAAGCGAGTACGACTACATCACCCACGTTAAATGAGCGTTCATTGCGAATCTTCAAGGGTATGAAGATCCAATCTAATCTCTCTCGTTGTTTGCATCTCCTAGATTAGATCTTGGCTTTCTTTCTGTTCGCTCCGTAGAAAATTTTGATTTACTATGCTGCGAAACCCTTCACCCGGGCGGTACTACTGAGCCAGACCGGTAGTGCCGGAAGCAGCTTCCGGACAAGGCAGTGGGCTTGGCGGCGTACTGGGTCCGGTAGTACCACACGGCCCAACAGCAGGGAAAACTATTTTTCTTTTTCCTTTTTCAAATCAAATAAGAGGCAAATTCAAATTGCGATAACTTTTGGTTGGTAACTTCGATTGGCCCGATTCCAATTGTGTTGAAAATATTGGTTATCACCAAAGAATGTTTCAAGTATTATAATGTGAGATACCTCACTTGGTGAGAAACCGGAAAACCGCCAAGATCAAAATCGCAACAAGATATAAACAGGAGATCCGGTTTTGATGAACAAGATCTTGGTATTGAGATTACCACAAGCTCTAAATTCTCACATGGATAAGACCAAGTAACAACCAAATATGATGATGCAAGTATGCAAAGGTTTGAGCTCTCTCTGAACTATATGATCGAGTTACTCACTCAAGAGCCCCTCTTTATAGTACGACTATCTATCCTAAAACCAGTCTCCCACTAACAACATGAGACCGGTAAAAGGGAAAACCTATCAAGATTATACCTTTGCCTTGAGCATTCTACTTGAGCGCGATGTAGACGATCTTGACCTTCTCAATATGGAACACCTTTCTTGATTCCTCTTCATCGATCCACGACCATCGAGGATGGCAAGCATCAAACATGAGATATTCTAGAGATGGCGCATTTTGAGCTTGCACAACACATCTTATTCTTCATATCATCGACCTTGAAGCCAACACATGCTCCAAGTGATGCCAATGGACAAATCCTACAAGTGCAACTTAATACACACATTAGTCTATAAAGATTGTCATTAATTACAAAAACCACACATGGGGCCCACATGCTCTTTCAGAAGCTCTCCCTTATGAAAGCTAACAAACATTTCTATCAAATCCCCTTTTATATTTTTCCAAAAAGTTTGATAAAACTCAGCTGGAAAACCATTTGGTCCTGGCGCTTTGTTCTTATCCATTTGCATAATAGCGTCATGCACTTCCTTTTTGGTGAAGTCGGCCACTAAAATATCATTCTCTTTAGCAGATAGTTGTTTCAGAAGCACATTAGTCACAAGGAGGAAGAAGAGGCAAAGCTAAAAAAGTTTGATAAAACTCAGCTGGAAAACCGTTTGGTCCCGGCGCTTTGTTCTTCTCCATTTGCATAATAGCGTCATGCACTTCCTTTTTGGTGAAGTCGGCCACTAAAATATCGTTCTCTTTAGCAGATAGTTGTTTAATATCGTGGGTCATTGTTTCTTGCAGCACCACATTGCTTGGTATTGGTGCCCCCAAAATATTTTTATAGTATTTCGAGATATAAACTTTTAAATTTTTGTGGCCCGTAATTGTTCATTCGTCTTGCTCAAGCTGATTTTTTTTCTCCTATGTTTGCCATTTGCAATTAGGTAAAACTATTTAGTGTTATCACCACCCTCTTGGATGTGTTTTACTTTAGCCCGTTGAGTCCCTTTGGCTTCTTCGTCCCGCATTAGATTTGCAACCTTCTCTTTTGCCTCCCGCACAACTACTCTCTCAGAAGTAGTTAGAGGCATATTCTCCACTTTACGATCTAAAGAGTCGATTATATGGAGAAGCTGTTCCTTTTATTTTTATAAGCACCGCTAAGATTGCAAGCCCAACCGCGAAGAAATTGACGGAGATGGCAAAACATATTCTGTCATTTGTCCATAGTGTGCTACCCGATTGGATAGAGACCTATTCATGCGCTACTATCTCAAAAAACCTTATTTTTAAGCCAAGATAATTCAAAATAAAAATTTGCTTTGTTACCCAAGAAAGCTTGGTCTCCAAAACCTAGGAGAGGCATATGATCTGATCCCACCGAGGAAAAGCTCTCACGGACTCTAAAGGGAATTTCTATTCTCATTTAACGCTTGCCAAGACTCTATCTAACTTCTCATGCGTTGGAAAGTCGCTATAAATAGCCCACGTAAATTGCTTCCTATAGAACTATTTCTCTCAAGTCTAGGCTTTCAATAATCGCATTAAAAATAAAGAGCAATCGTGTGTTAAACTTATCATTATTTTTTCTTCCTTTCTTATGATTATGTTAAAGTCCCCATCGACTAGCATGGGTAGAGACTCATCCTCGCAAAACCTAACTAATTTGGCCAAGAACTCTTGTTTTGCTCATCTTGAGCCGCTCCATAAACATGTACCAAAATCCACTTGAAATTATCCCCTCGAGTAGAAATAAAAAACTTAACACATCGATCACCAACCACTATATTCTGAACATGCAAAGACGATGCATTAATACTAAAAAGCGTACCTCCAAACCTTCCAATGGGAGGTAAGCAGTACCACTGAAAATCACTTCCCTGGCTAGATGATTTTAAAAGGGATGGAAAAACTAGATCTTCCGGTCTCCAAGATTGCAAAAAGTCTAGTTTAGAATCTCTAATCGTTTCTCTAAGAAAAAGATGTTTAGCTGTATCCCCAAAGCCATCACTATTCCAAATAATTCCTCTCATTTCTAAAAATGGTTTTTATTAATCCTCACACTCCGACGAACTACCATAGGAATCACCTTTTCTTTCTTTTTACGGCCTCTAGAAATTTTCAGATCTCGGATTAGAATATCCTCATAATCTTCCGAACCTTGCTGCTCGTTTTCTCCAAGATCCATAGAGAGATTAAAAGCTTTCTCAATAAGCACATTTTTTTGTTTATCAAAATCTAGACGTGCCTTCTCTTCATTTTTCTGAAGAACGATCAGTGTGCGAGCATTATCAATATCCTTAATGGAGTTAATCGTTTCTGAAGTTTTAAATTTTAGAATGTGAAGAACCTAGCGAAACCCCCATAGCAACATCTCTAGCTAAAATGACATCATTAGATAATACAATTAAAGAAAATTTAGAACATGTCACAATACCTAGAGTAGATTCCAAATCCTTGGACTTGGCGATCATTTGTGCACGTTCCATCTGCGTCGCATCGGCATTTGGTTGCGCCTTGATGCGATTGCTAGAGCGAAGAGAAGCGATGGGCGCCGAAAGCCCTCCAAACGCCTCCACCTCCGCAAGTGAATATCTGCCGCCAAGGAAGACGTCGGTGCCCACCTCGTGTCCTCCTGACACTTTAGGTGTGGACACCTCCTGGATAGGGATTGATCCTGACCCCCCCCCCTCCTAGGGTTCGTGGTGAGACATCCAGAGGCCACATAGGGAGAGGTGAAATATGGGCACCGGAGCGTGGCGTCGAAGCCTCGAAGTGAGCCATATGTTCACTAGAATCCGGTCTCGGCATCCGAGGTAACGAACCAGAAGGTGAGGCAACTGTTGTTAGCTGAACGGAGGGTGTCACACGAACAACATCAGAACAAGACCAGCGCGATCGAACGACACTGGTAGAGCCCATTTTGTTTGTAGGCTGATTGCTCTCGGCCAAGGGGGTGACAACAGAACCAATATTTCGTGAAACATCTTTAGATACTGCCTGGACAAGCTTCTGACCCGTTGTAGAGGGAGATGATAATCCTAGAGAAATTTGGTACTCTCTTCGGTCTATATTAATGATTTAAGTTTGTCTAGATATGAATATATCTAACCTAATTATTTAACTAGGTACATATGAATCTAGATAAAATTAAGGTATTAGGGCATCCACTATATTATCCACAAGTTTGTCCATAAGGAAAAATAATAATTATGATGGACTTCCGTATACATAGTGAAAGTTATTCACAAGCTAAAAACCGTAAGGATCATTCTTAAGCTTATGGGTAGTCCATAAGCATTAAAATATTGATATCCAGTATATATAACAATAGAAAATAAATTTTAATCACAAGATTATGAGAGGGTAGCTCTCATGTGGGTCCTATCTTATAGACAAGTTTGACTAGATACATTGTGGTGCAATCAAATAGCTTGGTATAGCAAATGGGTCCTATCTTAAGATAGGTTTGACTATATACATAAGTGATGCCCTTAATATGGGCCGGAAGAAATAAGTTTGATCTTCATACTCTGCAGTTTTTTTCACTCGTCCTTGTTCTCCATGGCTTAAATTAGAGATGCGCATGCGCACAACGGTTAGTTGCTAGCATACTCCTAGATTCATAGCAACAAAATCTTGTAAGTATTGCTATTTTTCTAGGACTAAATTATCCACATACCACCATCTCAAATCTAAACGTAGTGACTGATGGTTGTGGTCCCTCTCGTTGTCTACTGCAGGTTTTGTCTGCTTTTCATAATTCCTTCATTCATTTGTAAATAAACAAAGGCCATAAATTGCCATGAATAGCAACTACTCATCATAACGTGGACAACACAGACGTGTTTGTATGAAGTATATATTACAATATACATTAAGGGGTGAACAACTGATCGTATTAAACCAATTATTCAATCCGATTGTCACACATGCTATACTACTCATGTCACATGCTTATGTCAGACAAAAGGTCCACCGATGGTCTAAATTTCATAATACCAGCTATCGACATGTCACTAATACTCCCTCCCCTTAAAAGGTGTTTACCCTCCCACACACACCATCCTCTCCCCCGCCGTCACTAGTGGACACCGTCAGGCAAAGCCCGAGTGATATACATCAACGGCAGGACGTACTTTCGGCTTGTTCGATAGCGCTAGGAATACATTGCGGAGGCGTTGAGGTAGGAAGTTGTCGATCGGTGCTGGGCGGCGAACATGTTGACAAAAGAGTTGTGGTACTGCGGAGACACTGGAGCAGCATCGATGGGCGACGACGAGGTAGGGGTAACAGTGTTGCACAGGGGGCTAAGTCTAGGCCCGTGTGACGATGATGGCCTCACGGGCCCAATCTGAATTGCGGAGAGCAGTAATGTTTGCACGCGGTGGCGTGAGGCGTTGGATGTTGGGTGGTGCAGTGGTCGTTGCGCCCTCCATCCATGGTGGAGTTTGCTCCCTCCACCTAGCCAAAGGAATTCGGGGTTGTGTGTCATGGTATTATCGACAGTACACCATGTGAGAGAGAGAGAGAGAGCATGCAAGACGGGGAGCGTCTGACTCGACGAGACACATGTTACCTAGGTTCAGATCCAACGACAATGCTCAGATCCTACTCCTGATTTATGAGACAACAAGTGTGTGCTTAATTACAAGGTTTACGCAAACATATTGTGTCGTATCAGACCCTACGGGCTCCTGTCAGCCGGCTTATATAGGCGTTAAATGGTAAGTCGCAGCTAGACATGTTATATAGTTCTAGACTAATGTGGAAACTGTCATGTCTTGTCCTCCAAGGCCCCTCCTTCGAGTTAAGGCGGTCGACTGTCGTCTTCCTTTATCCGTATAGGCTTCCTTCTTCGTCACCAGCAACTGGGCATCTATGACCACCCGGGTTTGGCAAAATATTATCATGCTGGCGTATATCCCCAACGGAGTAGGGGCATGGTAGAAATCCCAGACGGCGAGTATGTAGGCGTTGCTACTCTTCCCTAGAGGGCATCGAGTTTTCCCTAACGACAATCCCTATTT
Organism: Avena insularis; assembly: GCA_023614405.1. Taxonomy (NCBI): domain Eukaryota; kingdom Viridiplantae; phylum Streptophyta; class Magnoliopsida; order Poales; family Poaceae; genus Avena; species Avena insularis. The sequence continues at coordinate 432,498,787 of CM042697.1, read as the reverse complement.
TGTTCTTAGGGGAACCGTAGGACCAATTCGGTCCGGGCAGCAGGGGCGCGATGGCGTCGCACTCCTTCTCGGAGGTGTTGTTCTTGGAGCTTCGAAGGGCACAATGTACTTTGCATCATGGCTTTGCTTAGGCAAACCATATGTGCTTGGCCTGCCATCTCTCCTAGGCGTATACGGTGTGAGCTCGTCGGAGCGGTTCCGTGGTAGTGATGAGCCTTGGATGCCACTTCGCCGGTGACACGGCCATCGAAGCTCGGTACTTTGCATCCTCGCCTTGACCGGTTGCTCGGTACAGAGGGTATTTCTAGATTACTAGCCGGCCGGCGGTATCCTGCGATGTACCTGAAATTGAGAGGATTATTGAAGTAAACTTCAGTATATATGGTGAATTCCTGACACCACATGGCCGTGAAATTGGGAGGACCAATATAGATGGACCATCGATCCACCATGCGCTAGAAAACAGGTCGAGAGGATAAAACTTCACGTGCCCGAAATCCCGTGATTCGGGGAGCTGGCCGGGATCTCACGCCCCAATTATACAGTACAACATTAGTACTGTTCAAAACTCGGTGATCGGCCGAGCGAGCACTAGTCGATCGGGATGCCGGTGCCAGCCACCCTTGCGCCACCCAAGAAAGACATACTTACTACCCTAGTCGCACCGGCACATGCACGCTGACGCCGTGGACGTACTACGCAGCACAAACGCACGGGCGCGCTCTACACCACAGACGAGACGCGACGCCGATCACACCATTCAAAGGACCACAGTCCAGAGTATAGCCGAACGGCAGGTGAGAGACGACGGCAGAGCGCGAGGAAGGCTACGCTTGTGAGTTGTAAATAAACATGACCGAAACTAGGCACCAGCCAAATCGTCAACCAAGCGCACAATGATCAAGAGATACAGGACAGGGCAGGCAGGCGATGAGGCGACGCCTATCAACAACATTCGACAGGACCCAATTAGGCACCCCGTCGTCAACCAACCGTACAGTGGTCGAGACTACACAGGCACTGCATGAAGCATGCCGCACTGGACTGGACCAGACAGAGAGCTAGCTAGCTAGGCCCAGGCCAACGCGCCAAGGCCAAGTCAAGCGGCCCAAACCTACCGCCAGCTCCAGGCCTCATTATTGTGCCTTGCCCCGGCCAACTCTCTCTCTCGACACACAATTTTTCATCATCATCATCAGCCTCTGAAGTCTAAACACGAAGAAACGGTAGTACGTTCTCCCTTTCTCTTGGCCGTGCTTCAATTCGTACTAGTACAAGGCTCGTCGGCTGGCCGACAGTTGTTAGGCCCGGGGGAAACCTGGGAGTCAGGACGCTCTAGTCGACGATCTGGTTCCTGCACACCGCGCCGCAGGTCCGGCAATGCCGACGAAAGACCGACCGACCGGTCGATCCTCCTCCTTTTCGTGTGTCCGATGTGGTGCCAAACTGCCCCTACCACTGGCAGTGTCTGGTACGTGCTGACCCCATGCAGCAGCACGGAGGAGAAGTCGACAAGGCCACCGTTAGAGTTAACACCGCCGGCACCGGCTCGGCTGCTGAGCTGAAGGACCAGTAAAACCACGCACCTGCGTAGTGCGTACGTACGACTGTAAGATTTACTGACGATGTCGAGTTGCAGTGAGAGAGTAGTACCCACAAAACGCAATGTATAGAACTGGAGTACTCCATATTGCTTCCCTCACCGAACCGCACCTGACGTGACGGCGATCGCCGCCTTCTAATTGCGCCGGGACAAGATACTTATCCAGTGTGTGTTTTAGATAATGGAAGATGATTAACTCCTGCAGGCCTTATTGGGAAGGTTTCGTTGACTCGTACTATACTCGTAGAGAGAAGTAGATCTCGCCAACCACTACCTCTCCGGCCGGGCATGCGTACGTACAAAAATACTGTACGTACCTGCTTTCCTTCCATCCAAGACGACTTCTTGGCTGAGACACGCCACACACGGACCCGGTCACCTTTGGTTGCACGTAAAGATCGAACTCCAGCTCGGATTCGGCCCCACCGCAGACCGATCAAACGTGAACTTGCAAAAGATCGGCCGGTGTCGACAGCTGCACCAAGCAAATTCATCGAAATGTAACAATATGGGCGGTTGCGATTTCGATCTGGCCTCTAGAGGAGGAAAAATGTGATGCTGTCTGCTGGAACACCGATCATCCTCCGAGGACTTGTTCACTTGGAGTGGGAGGAGTACGATCGAGCATGGTACCACCACCAAGAGGGGCAGTGTAACGGACAACTGCTCCGCATGCACTCACCTTTTTTAACCGTCTTTCACACGGAGAGAGACACGTCCTGACAGTGCATGCATGCAGCCAACAACCACCTTAACCTCCCTGCCTGCCGCGACGCACTTTCCACTCGGAACACAAAGGACCGGACCCCGCGCGCGAGCGTGTGACCGCGCTGTAGTACTCCGTACGACGCCACGAGCTAGCGGATCCATGACCCATCGACCCAGCAGAGAAGAGAAGCTTCCGTCCGTCCGTCCGTCCCGTCCTTGCTGCCGAGAGAACTCACTGACACACGTATCTGGGTGGAGCCGAACCGTAAAAGTGCGTGCTCGCTCGTGCGCATTAAACTCCGGCCTGGAGGCCCGTTTCACCTTTTCTTACGGATCGAGCCTGCCGGTCGATGCACTGCGCCATGGATGATTGGCTTGGATGCTCCAGTGATTGGAGCACTCCATGGTGAGCCGATGGATGGATCGTAACAAAGGATGAAGCAGTTATTGCCGCCCAGCGCTGCGAGCGCTTGATCGCCATTGACGTACGTACGTAGCTTTGGAACTAGCGGCCGGAGTTAACCTGTAGCACCGTGCGCCAGTGCATGGCAGGGATCGTTCGGTCCTGCTACTCCAGCTCGCACAGTATAGTACGTTGCACTTGACACTGTTCGAGTTACCACGCCCATCATGGGCCGTGTATCGTGCATTCACACATATATTGCTTTATTTATTGTGGAGCGGGAGCGGTAGTGCACTCCACTCCTGTTGTCAGTGCCTTCAGAAGCACTAGCTTCAGAGTCCAAACAGTACGCACGTTATTTGATAAGAAATCGATACGGTTACCGGTTGAGCTAGCAATTCACCGTTGCACGAAGCTGAGCTCTGGGAGGACAAATGACAGCCACCAGCTAGTACTCGTAGTTAGCAGCAAGAGACAGTTCAGAAAAACAAAAAAGAGTTAGCAGCAGCATAAGAGAGCTGGGGACGGATGGATCCATGCATGAGCTCAGCTAGCTCATGACTTGGAAACGAACGAGGGTCTCCCACGCCATAAATGAGGTCGCCAAGGGCGTAGGTGGGGGAGTTTATTACCGGCGTTACGTACTGGCAGCGAGGAGGGAGAGGAGAGGGAGAGGGTGGTTATGTTGTTGTTGCCACTCGGCCACAGTTCACCGACAGCCCACCCCCGGCAGCGCATGGGGGGGCCGGCACTTCCCTTCCCTTCTCTCGCCGGAGAGAAGGAGAGACACAGACTTTTCTTCTCCCGCTACGTTCAGCAATTGAGCTTTGCTGCCCCTGGTCTCTCCTTCTGGTTGAGCTTTATCCCTCGCCACACGCATGCTCTTACTGCTGCTGACCCCACGCCCCTCCAACCTCCCTGCCTGCTGCTTACGCTTAGATCACATAGTGGACAACTGCAATGCATGTTTATACAAATGTGTTAACGATGCTCATAAGTATCTACACGACTACACAAGTAGGTTTATTATCTTTTCTCCACAAGTAACTTGTAATTTCTACCGGGCGACGAAAAGGTAACTTTGGTTTAAGTGAGATGACAGGTACATTCGCTGTGTAGTACTACTGCGTACTCAATAATGGTCACACGAAATCTGATGAGAAGCTAGCAGCGGGTGCACGCACGACGCAGTACTCCAATGCATCTGCATGTCCTAGCGGAGTAGTACTCCGCAGTAAAACTGATGTGAACAACGCCGGGCGTGCGCAACAATTTATAACTGATGATACGTGCAACGCAAGTCACTCGCACTCCCACTTAGGTTACTGGCCCCAAATCCACCCATGTCTTCTCATACACACGCCAGCCATGTAGGCCTACATACGCCTGCACGCGTACGTGTACACAGCCCATCGATCGATCGATCTATCCATCTTTCTATCTAACCACATTTAACGCTCTGCAAGTACAGGGGTCCGAGGGAGGAGTAGCTTATATTCACTGGCAGCAGCAGGGCCATTGCTCCTCCCCACACTACACCCCACTCTTCTCTGGAGGAGGCCGGCCAGGCTCACACTCTCACTCACTCACTCTGCCACACTGCCGGCCTGCTGCTCGCTCATTCCCTCCTCTCTGCCTCGTCCTCTTCCCTGCCAGTGCCAGAGAATCTCTCCCTCTGCACGCAATCTGCAGAGAAGAAACATGGTACAGTCCAAGCAGAAGAAGTTTCGCGGCGTCAGGCAGCGCCACTGGGGCTCCTGGGTCTCAGAGATCAGGCACCCTCTCCTGTAAGGAAGCCTTGCTCCCCCTCTCTCTCTCGTCTCAACACTAGCTGCTACTCCTACTCTCACTGTGTCCCGAGAGATACATTAATTCTAATTGAAGTGCTACTCTACTTTGATGATGTTGCCTTCGTCGACTTTCTCACGACATGTTCAAAATGCATGCATGCATGGATGGATGGTTTGCAGGAAGAGGAGGGTGTGGCTGGGCACGTTCGAGACGGCGGAGGAGGCGGCGCGGGCGTACGACGAGGCGGCCATCCTGATGAGCGGGCGCAACGCCAAGACCAACTTCCCCGTCCCGAGGAGCGCCAACGGGGAGATAATCGTGGCCCCAGCAGCAGCGCGGGACGGCCGCGGCGGCGGCGGGGTCGGCTCCTCGTCCTCCTCCGGCGCAACGGGCGCCGGCAGCCTCTCGCAGATCCTCAGCGCCAAGCTACGCAAGTGCTGCAAGACGCCGTCGCCGTCCCTCACCTGCCTCCGCCTCGACACCGAGAAGTCCCACATTGGCGTCTGGCAGAAGCGCGCGGGCGCCCGCGCCGACTCCAGCTGGGTCATGACCGTCCAGCTCAACAAGGAGCCAGTGGCGGCGGCGCCGGTGGCGCCACCAACGCCCAGTACTGACAGCACCGTGTCGGCGACAACTTCCTCGTCCACGTCCACATCCACGACGGGCTCGCCATCTGCGCTGGCAATGGACGACGAGGAGAGGATCGCACTGCAGATGATCGAGGAGCTGCTGGGCAGGAGCAGCCCGGATTCGCCCTCACATGGGCTGCTGCACGGCGAAGAAGGCAGCCTCGTCATCTGAAGAAAAAGAAAATGCACGGTTAAGAAAGCGTGATCAGGTCACCATCCCAGATCAAGGATCTGGTAGGGTGGTTGGTGCACAGGCAGTTAAGGTCATTGCTCCACATGATAGTAGGTATCTGAGCATCTCTCCACTGCGTACTACTACTACTACATAAAATCAAGCTTAGGAAACCGATTAATTACTACAGTGTACGTACGTGTGACCGCTCCGTGTATCTATTACTTAATTATAAAGGCTTACTTGTATGTAACTATGTACATGCCGTCATCATCGGCCGTCATGATAGTAACACTATGTGTCAGTATCAACATCATCAGACTATACTATATAGTATATATGATTACATATGTATATCGCTTTCTAATAAATGGAGATGAACACCTTGTAATGCAGTACTCTTGTGCCTTTAATTTCCTTTTGCTTTCAGTCTACTGCTGGGGTTTCGTCAGAAAAGATATATCTGGAATTTGGTGAGGGTGATATATGTAAATAAATTCTTTATTTGATAAGACAATCATCTCTAAGCACTGCTCGTTCTAGTCCAGTAGTAGTAACCCTAATTAAGAACAAGGTTCCAAAAAAAAGTGCATGCATGGACTGTCATATGAATGCAAGAACAAAATTTTAAACATGTATGCAGAATGTTAGTACTTTGTATAGCCGGAAGAAGTAACGATTGAAGATAAATGATTGAACTCAAAGCAAATGATTATCCAAAATGTGTCGAGCAAATGATTAGCCAAAGTGTGTCAATGTGAATCTAATTGAGAAATAAATAAATTTCGAACTTCAAAGCCGTTTGGTAAGACAAACGAAAACAGTTCACAATCAATTACTCCTGTGCAGGAGACAAAACATGCATAAAGGTCACGTTCCTTGATGTTCCCTTTGAAAACTAAAGCCACGTCTTCAGAAGACCATCAGATGCTCTATAAGCATTACTTCATAGATATAATCTGATAGCTAGTGCTAAGCGTTACTGATCAGTACATTTAACATCTACTCCACAGGATGGTACATGTGTTTCTTCTCGATGGTTACATCATGTGTTTAGTGCATCAAACTGAAAGATACCAGACTCGCATTTCTCCACATAGGGAGATAAAAATAATCACAATCATGTTAGCCTATATGACTAGTACACAGACCATGCATATATAGTGAGACACTACTGCACCAGGCTATGTGGACTAACAGATGACCGCACGGCACAACTAAACTGAGAGAATGCACAAAACTACAAGCATATCCACGGGTTATCATTCATACACACATCAGTACTAAAGGCAAAATAAACCGTGCATGTCATCTTCAACATATGGTGTATCTAGCTGTGACGCCTACGCAGCGCAGCACAAGCTAGCAACCAACAAAGTTTTCAGGATAACACATCATGTATCAAATATCAAACAGGCAAAGAAGAGGAAGCACAAAAATGGATAATAAAGATCATGGTCCCATATTCTTTCCCTTTCTTAATTTTTCACAACACACATATATAGTCACAATAAAGCGCAAATCAGCTCCACAGGTTGGTAAAGCATGCAGTCAATGCAGAAGGGCCCAGTCAGTTAGTTGGTCAGTCATAAAGTACAATCATGTCAGGAAAAATAATGATAATAATATCAGCATGAGTATACATATACCTTAGCTGCCCACAATTGATGCGCACACTAGTGTGTGGTCTAAGATGTTCATGAAAATAACAGTGGCGCTACCCATTTTCTAGTACTGTAGTAGTACACAAGATGATAAAATAGTACTCGCTTCGATCCAAATTAGTTGACTTAATTTATCTAGATTCAATTGTATCTAGACATGATTTAGTATTAGATTCATCCGTATCTTGACAAATTTGAGTCAACTAATTTGGGTCGGAGGGAGTACCTGATTAAGACCTTGGTGAAATCCAATGATGGCCAGAAACAAAGCATACCAATATAGAGCTCCCTATTGAGTTGGGATGCTTACAAACAAACAAATCAGTTTGCCTTTCTTATCATGTCATTGTTATCAGAAAAAGTGCTCACCAGTTCAGGTCTCAGTCTATCAAAACATAATTATTGGGTTCCGCACAACAAAACTGAAATATGACAATCAGTGCTCCTAATATGCCCTGCAGAACAAATTGTTCGATATATGGTGCTCCAATAATTTAGCTTAGTGACACTGATGCTTCTATGTGTTTCTGAAAGATCATGCTAGTTTCGGCTTGACATCTTGTGGTGCCACAGTAGCTGGTGAAGGACCTCCCATGTTGCAAAAGCATGCATTAAATATGTCCAGTAGTGTAGGTGTACTGGTCCCTCAACATTAACTTTGCCCTTTCCCACTCATTGGAATCAATCTGGCGTTGTCATCCTAATTAAGATTTGTAAGGCCTAATGCATTAAGTTACCCAGCGATGTTGACACTGTTATCCGTCAGATCTACCTAAAATGGCCCAAATTGTGGTGCATGTAGATGCCAACTAATTGATTAATGACCTTGACAAGTGGATGGTAAAGATAGCAAGAGTATAGCCCTGGCAATGACTGAAAAACAAATGGAAAGATACTTTGTTTCAACTTGAGGATAATGACGAAGCTGCCAAGGACATTGTTAGACAAAAGATAACATGGACTCTTTAGATTGTGGAATGAAGAATTAATTCAGGTGAACAACTTCCCCAGTATTTTCTATATAACTGGCAAGTACTTTTTAAAAGGTAACGGGTATGTTAAGATCATAAGACTTGCTAAAATTCATACATGAGGAAAACCATATTTTAGTGAAAAATCAATTCAGGTAAGTGTTTTTAAGGTAACCACCAATGCTAAGGTCATATGACTTGCTAAAGTTCACACATATGAGGAAAGCCGTATTTGAAATATAAGTTCACCATGATTATTTATCCCGTAAATCACTCTTAAGGGAATAAATTTGTGATTAAATGGCAATGACTAGTAATATCAGAGGATAATCATAAGGTAATTCATAAATACAGTAAGTGATTAGGGTTGAGAGTCTAACTTTTGCCAACAACAACTGGATTGTGATTCATAAAATTGAACCGAGGATAGACAAAAGGTTCAAATCGAAAGCATCTCACCCTAACACATACTATTATAATTTGCTGCAATACTCATATGATTATGATGCAAACAACCGCACACATGCAATGCATGTTCTTCACTATTTATATCTACCCAGATATGAGAAAACAACACTTAAAATATATGTTGATCTAAATTTCTTTTCTCTAAAAAAGACTCGAAGGAAAAAACGAGTATTAAACTTACGTTAATAGTGAACCATAAGCTATCAATTAATAGATAAAGAGATTATGATTAATCAGGGACGAGAGTCTATAAGAATTTAATATTAACTGATGGTTCAAATCAAAGTATAACACCAAAATTTTCAAACAATACCAAGTTTCAAAAACATGCTGAGTAGTCTGCTGAAACATCCAGTGAATAAGTTTCTATGGTATGCAAAACCATACTCCCTCCGGCCCATATTAATTGACTTTGATTTGTCAAATTTTGGATGAACCTATATACTAAATAGTGTCTAGATTCATCCAAATTTTGACAAATCAAAGTCAATTAATATGGGTCGGAGGGAGTAGTATAAAAGAGATCCAACATGCAAGAACCACTGATTAACCACATTTGGGAAGGTGCCATAGAAACATGGTATGTGCGGCAATTCACAATGTACCATAACAAATGAACCTGCTTAGTAAATGCTGGAATGCTTTGACCTGCAGTTAATGTGTACAGTCTGGATTTATTAGTATCAATACTTCTTCCTATCAAAGATAAATCACGTTTGGCACACTTCTAAATGATAAGATGTGCAAAGTTTCCATACATTCTGTAAAAATACACTCCCTAAGAAAATCTAATCTGACCAACATTTCTGGAAGCAGCTAGCTGTAGACCAGCTAACCACCCATGGCAAAACGTCGGTAAGTCTAGCTAGTGTATGATCAGACCCCTGCCCCTCTTAGGAGGGCTTAGTACCGTGTCCTGGTGGTCCTAACTAGTTGTTAGATCTTGACAACATTGCAGACTTCGAGCCATTGAGTGGTTGGATGTTCGATGAATAATTATTTTTGTTAGTTTTAACAAGCCTTTCCATGGAATAAAAATAAATAATGCAAACACTTCTTTTAATTTACCCATAGATTACAGTGAAACTTCCAACCTCATATTTTAGTAAATCCGTTTTTTACAGCTGTATGTGTCATGGTGTCACCGTGGTATGCATGAGGAAAAGCATCCGCAATTTTGGCCACTATCATTCTAAAGAAATTTTGCTACAGGTTTACAGTAAAACCTCAAAAACCTAAGGATGCATTCATCAATCTTGCCGAAGTACAGAGTTACTTTTTAGGGTTTACAGAAGTACAGAGTTAAGGGGCAAAGGTTTGAATCAACAAGTTTTGAAAATTCAGTGTTAATAGTAATGGCCTAACATGGCAATATAATGCAAATGAACATCTAGCAACACAGTTGACCAGGCAGAGGCTAAAGCCGGTGCCAGAGGTCTCTGGGTTATCCTGCCATCAACTTGGAATGTTCATTAGTTTCCCTGTAAATTCCATGTATCATGCCTCCTAGGAGGATTGTAAACTAAACTCTACCATTTCAATGAAATGAAATGCAAAAGTCCTTTGTGTTTTCATGAAAGAAAAAAAGAATCCAAAGTTGATACATTCCACAGCAACTCATAAACATGTAACTTAGCGATACCCTTTCACCCAAAATCTGTATGTATGCGAAATGTTGATTAAATCTGTAGTTCTTTGTAGATAGATTTGATAATAAACATGTATAGTAATAACATTTTGTGAAGATGTTATTTCTCCAAAATAAACTAGCTTTCCAATAGCACCTGACACATATACCTTTGAACATAAAGTGGTTTAACTGGTTCTACCGAGTCTGCGCATTGAACATTAGCGGCAAAAAAAAGGCTAGTCCACAGAGGACAAGCGAAACTTAGTTTGGGCTTTGGACGAACAAGCTTCATAAAGCTGTAGGAAATAGACCATAGCTGGTACTGTATAAAAATGTATAGGCATAATTTTATTTGATTTAAGCCTGGCATCAATATTGCTGACCTGCAACAATTTGTTTGTCTGAAAATGGCAAAGTCATGGTGTTGAGTCTTGGTACTTGTATGAACTGTTTATTCCAATAGCCATAGTTTCAGTTTCATCACTTCAGTTCTACACTTGACGGTGTTCATTTGGTCCCACTTATTATTTAAGGTCTAAATAGTTGTGTGGATCTTCTATTTCTCAGTATAATATCCTTAAGCTAAACCTTGGCTACCGGACTTGAGTACATACAAACATACGATACGATAGTCCGGGATTGCAACCAGGTGATGACACTTAGAGCAACAGCTGTGTCTTCAACAAGGCCCAGCCCTCTGTCAACCAGCTCATGAACTCAATCAAAGAGGAGGCAAGCCTCTGGGCACAAGCTGGTGCTCTTGGACTAAGGGCTGTTCACGTGATGACATGGGATGTACATTAAATTTTCTTCATGTTTTCCCCAACTTCTTAGGAGGATTGTAAACCCAACTCTATCTTTTCGATGAAATGAGACACAAAGACTCCTTTGCGTTTTCTCGGGGGAAAAAATGACGCTTAGAGCACAAGAACCCAAGTGAACAAGTTTCAACAGCATAAATGTTACAGGTCTATAGGGCGCAAAAGTAACCTTCAAAGCAACAAGACTGAGGTCATGCTGATATTTATTTGTCCATTTGTGCTTTCAAACGATGACAAAATGAGCAATTTGTCCAGATATTATCCAATTTCCCGCTCATAGCCCCATAGTAATATAGTTCCCAACCAACTACAATCAATACAATAGAGGTATATTTCTCTATACAAAACAAGTGATCAGAAGAGCCAATATTACCCAACATGATGAACCTAGACCACACATGCTGATTCCTTTATACTAGATATAACCAAGAGCAACCAGGCCACAAATTTGACCATATAATTTAATGTGGAGGGGCAGAAGGTCTAGGCAGAATGTGGCAAACATGTTAATTTCTGCGTTCCTGAGTAAAAACACGGAGTAGGTTGGTAGCCAAGATAACTCCTTAAGGATTTAGGCTAGAAGCGGCTGAAGCCATAGCAAAAAGAGTTACCAGAGTAAAATATGCTAGGGAGATCACATCGTAAGGAGGCAAAGTGAATCCATCCTTGTAAAAAGAAAACATAAAATATCCCAAGACCAATAAAGAGTTTAAAAGCTGATTTGCACTGAACTATTAGTGACCAAGATCCGTGCAGCTTTCTTTTGGGAGAGTATAGAGTCACTCCTATATGCGGTAAGGTATCACTCATAGTTGCCTGTGCTGGAGCTAGCCACACAAGTACAAAACCAAAATTCAAAAGCTATGATGTAACTCATTAACTCTTACTTCTAACAGGTCTCAACAATTACCCTCTCAAATAAAAAAACTTGAACAACTACAACAGGATAAAGGAAAACTGCATATCATACCTTATGTATTTGACTCATATTGTTTACACTGAAATAGGTGGCAGATAATTTACATTTGTCATATGAACTTATGCTATAGAGGTTCATGTCAAAGAGTTATCTCTGCACTCCGACAGGCTTTAGAGAATGAACAAGCCCGCTTAAAAAGCTTCCAGTTGCGCACAATCACAAAGAAAGTAACACATTTGCATCCTCCATTCAGGATATTCTTGGTAGAATTCATCAGGTTAACCAATATAACTTGGCGCACTCTCAAAACCCATGATTCATACTATGTCCCAAGACTTGGTAGAACCAATGGCAGATAATTCGTCTGTAAGCAAAATTCTTCAACTCCACAACGCTGACTAGACGTTAGTTGTTTAAATGTTTTGTTCAGCTTACTTGATTTCTTATATGTAAATATACTGGTACTGAATGCTGAAACGTAACAACCAGAGTTGAAATTTCAACCAGGGCCTGTGGAAGTGCACGGCAAATTGCATGGTGTGATACCAAAATGCCATTGCCTGCAAACAATCTACATCAATCAAACAAGGGTGCAGAAGATTATAAGGTTCAACATTGTAAGATCAACCAGCCTACCTATACGTAGCGGTACCAGCTATAACCCATTTCAGTTTCTGCAGTTCTGGTGCCAAAGGATCTCCATAGAGAAGTTTTAAAAGATAGATCCTTTTAGAGCACTATTGCTTGCTCTGACACAAACAGGAGCAACTGCACATGGTCCTCACTGGTCCATAACTGCTACAACTGCACATTTGAACATCTAGAGATTTTGTCAACTGGGAACTGAACTGTTTCTTTGCTGATACCTAGCATTAACAGAGTGAAAAGCTTCCATAATTTATTGCTTGCATCTGTGCTGGGTAGGCATAACAGATCTTGAGGTGTCAAACTCAGCAAAACCATCTGCGAAAGACCACAGGACGAGGCGTATGTGATTGTAGTTCTCAATAAAATGATCTCTCCAATATGTGAAATTGGTATAGCAGGGATGCTGCTGCCTTAAGCAGCAAAGCTCTCACCACCAACTGGAGTTCGGCATAGTTTTCTGCTTCCGTTGGTAGATTTATCCCAGCAGAAAGAAGAGCAAAATGAATGCTCTTGAATTCAACATCAATTTGCCATGTAGCCCGCATACAACACAATGGAGATCTTTATGAAGGAGTTTTCCCTGCTAAAAATACCATGGCAGGAAAGTCTTAGAACTAGGAAATCATCGTCAAGCTGCTGCTGAATCAGATGGATGAAACAGGTAAAGCACCTGCATAGTTCGCGTTGCTTTGCAAATATAAAACAAACTTGCAATGCCAGGGTGTAGCCAACAGATCAGCAACTCAATATATTTTCCAGGAAAAAACTCTCTGCACATTTGTTCCATATGGACATTCCTATAGTTAAAACAAATAAATCTTCCATAATAAAGTTAGCCATTCTCTGTCTTAGTAGCTTATTACAGAATAATTGTGAAAGTCCAACTTAGATATTTGATGCCGTGAGCAATTAAACTAAGTCAATCAGTTTACTGCCATGTACGGGAGAGGACAAGAATCAGTTTACTAGAGATCATCTCTTCTAGAGCTGCAGCTTTAGTGGCTATGTTGGCAAACTATCAATAACACACTTGACGTCAATTTGGAGTTCTCTCAAATGATCACCGCTGCAAGATCCAACTTTGGAAGACCTTTCTTCATCGAAGAGCTTGCCACGGCATGCATATTTGGAAGCATAGGAATGCTCTAGTTTTTGACAATGTAACACCTTCGATTAGAACTTGGTCTTACTCGTTTAAGAGGGACCTCTTCCTTCTTTCTTAATAGGATGAAGAACGATCTGAAAACCTCCCTCACTGCCTGGCTAGACACTCTGTAGTTTCTTTGGGCTAAGCCATTTTGTACATTCCTTTTTCCCTTCTTGTAAATATTGTTTCCTTTTAATAAAATCTACTGTCGGGGTCTCCCCTACAGTTTTCAGCTAAAAAGAAGTATATATGGCTTAACATTTTAGTGCCAAATATGCCATAACAAAAAACAGCACCAATGGAAAATACATGTTACATTCCATCGGTAATCAGTTTTTAAAACTAAGCTGCAGTAATACCATTAGCAAAAGCAATGCATCCCTGGCTTGCTGTTTTGTTGTACACCGTGGTAATTTAAAGAATCAAGAGGCCTACGTTGCTAAGCACTGTGCAGGTAAAAAAAGGTCAATCAGAGAAGCAAATATAAAAATTATGACACATAATAAAGAGCATAGCTAAACCTCACTGGTCAACTAGCTAATTAAAGCAAGCATGGCCAAAACATGATAGAAAAGAACCGCAGTACTGCATCTATCATATGTGATGTCTGTGTATCATAACAAGAGATTGAACTTTTTTAGCCAGTTGACAGTGTTTGCTCGAAACCATGACATCTGAATGCAGAATGCTCAGTAAGGTTATAGGACAATATTAAAACAGTAAGTTTTGAGGCAATTGTAATGTTTGGATACCCTGTCAAACAAGTGGGTCAAGTAATTTGCAGCAGAATTTGCATACCTCCTACCTCTTATGCACAGGTATCTGGGCAGAATCATAAAGAGGTTTAACTTGACCAAAATTATACTTGACAAAAATCTGAGCAAGCCACCTATAGGGTCTTAAGCACATAGAGATGCAAGTACATGCATATAAACTGGGCTTAAACTATGTTCTGCTCAACAACTATAATACAAGGCATCTCTTTCTTCCATTGTGTTTTCAGATAAAATAAGAAATCTTAGACCATCTGCTATCAAAGAGCTGCTTAAAGGCTTCAAAACAAAGTTAGACATTTCCATACTACATGCTTTTGAGGTAAACATTCCTAGTAGGCAACCAACAATAGTGCACTACTCATCCTCCAATATTTTGTTTGTCAATTTTGACTAATAGCTTTGGGATAAGAACAGTTTTAGCAGGAATACTTGACCAATTATTGTTTCCCAGCCTCACCCAGCACAAACTGAAACAGGGATGCTACCTGAGTTTAAATGACAAAAAATAATATGAGAAGCTGTTCAACCTTGTTCATATATTATGTAATAACTAATGCTCAAATCAAAAATGTTACACTGGAGCACAACTGCGCCAGAAAACGCAATCAGAATGCACCTAATTGTTAGTAACAGGACCAAGAATCGAATATTAACTCTAACAGAAATGACCAAGTATACATATCATATTGCTGCAGGATTTCGGTCTGACATTTCACAAATATAAAGCAAGCTAAAAAGACATTAAGCAAACCAAGATTGTAAATATCACGCTATCAGTTATCAGTATCCACACAACTAAGGAGTAGAAATAACATCTCGCATGAAAAACAAGTTGAAATAATAGAAACATACAAACATGGAACAAAGTCTTCCATTGGCATCATGCCAAAACAAAACAAAATTCTAGGCTATCTTTAGTAGAGCCACCCACTTGTAAATGATGAAGTGACAGCATGTTGTACTTGCAATTTCTGAACTAAAATCATAAGTACATCTAGCTCAATTATTGAACACGTTTTTTACAACATGGAACATGATTAAATCAGGGATTGCGTGAGAAAGATAATTTACCTACCCTTCTTGTCTCCTAGGATGAAAATCCCAATTTGGCAGATGACACAACAAGCATTTATAAAAGAAACAAATCGCTGCTTTCTTCGAAATAAATTAGGAACTTCTCATTAAACCAGAAACCTCGCTAAGCACCCATGACAAACTTTTTGCCCTTCTTGGACGCTGATGATCCGCTCTCCGCCAAAATCCTAGACAAAATGTCAGCTTGCTTTGAGTATCCTCCAGATTTTAAGCTACTCATCAAAGCATCACAGCCCTTCTGGTCTACAACGCCTCCTTTGTGCTTGATCTTGCAGAGCATGGAGTATGCTGGCAATGTCTTCTCCTCAGTGTATAGGGCTTCCAGGACTCTGTCATAGGTTGAGAAGCTAACTTCAAAGTCCCGGTCCAGTGCAAAATCAGCCAGCTTATGTGCCTCCATCACTTTGTCCTTCTGGCAAAGGGCAAATAGCAACTTATCAAGATCAGGCATACAGACATTTTCTACCATCAGATTGACACGGCCAATCGCCTCGTCCACATGGCCCCTCATGAAGAGAGCTTCCACAATCTTATGGGCCATGTCCATGTTCTCTGTAACCCCCTTTTCAATCATAGTCTTCATGACCCTGCTTGCGGTCTGAACGCGACCATCGTTGAAAAGCGCTGCCATGACAGACTGGAACAGAGCTGGCCTTGGCAAGTGCCCCTGTTCCATCATGCTGTCCAGTGCTGTCTTTGCATCAGCTGGCTCGTTCTTCTTAAGGAAGCCATCAACAAGCAGAGCATGCGAATGGGGATCAGTAGAGACACCACGTCGTGTCATAATGGCGAGAATCTCCTGTGCAGCCTCCAGTGAACCTTCCTTTGCATGACCACGGATAAGACTGTTAAATGCAGACTTGTCATCCACACCTTTCTTCATCAGCTGCCTGAAAAACGTCTCAGCCTTGTTGGTATTCCCATTGTTGCACAGATACTCAATAACAGGATTATAAGCCGGTGCTTCCAGCACTGGACTCTTCGGGCTAAGCAGCGTGCCCTTCTCAAGAAGATCATCTAGAACCTCGACAGCACCATCACACTTTCCACCTGCACACAAGACCTCCATCAACACACCATACTGTCTCGGATCCACCAGAACATGCTTGAACTGCCCGCTCTTCTTGTGCACCTCCAACGCCCCATCAAAATCCCCAGCTTTGCACAATGTCGTCACAAGCCTCGCAAACACCGATTTGTCCTTTGGCGTGAGCCGTCGCTCTGCCATATCCTCCACTGCCTTCCTGGCCTCTGCAGCCTTCCCCTCATCATCGCAGAGCCCCGGCATCAATGCAGCAAATGTCTTCTCACTCAATCTCAACCCCTTCTCTCCCATCTCTGTGAACAGCCTCACTGCCTCCTCGACCTTATTCGCCTCAACATATCCCTTGATCATGACATTGTACGAGATCGAGTTCCTTTCAAACCCAGCGCCGGGCATTTCATCAAACACCTTCCGTGCACTCTCCAGATCACCTGCCCGCACCCAGGCATTGAGCAGGGTGTTATAGGTCGTCACATCTGGTGTCAACCCATGAGTCTTCATGTCCCCAAACACCCTCACGGCAGACTCCATCTTCTTGCACAGGCCGAACCCCCAGATCAGCGTGTTGTAGGTGGACAGAGTCGGGACGACGCCATCCGCGATCATGGCGTTGTAGATCCGCCTGGCCATGGCCTCCCGGCCGCGGCAGAGGATGGCCTTGAGCACCGCGTTGTAGGAGAGCGCGGTGCGGGTGATCCCGAGCTCGGGCATCAAGCGGAAGAGCTTGACGGCCTCCTGCGGGATCCCGGCCTTGCCATAAGCGGCGACCAGGGCGGCGACTGTGGCCTCGCCGGGGGCGACGGAGAAGGCCGGCATGGTCTCGAGGAGGATGCAGCGGGCGTGGTTGAGCATGCGCTTGGAGGCCAGGATCGGGACGAGCAGCGCGAAGGTGGCCGGCTCCGGGCGGAACCCGGCCCGGCGGTACGCGAAGCGGAAGAACTGGAGCGAGAGGTCGGCGCGGTTGGCGGCGGCTGCAGCAGAGATCACGCCGTGGACGAGCGGGGCCGTGAGCATGGGGGAGAGCAGGCGGATCGAGTTCTCCATGCGGGTCGTCCACTTGCGGCGCCGGATCATGGTGAAGATCGTCTCGTGCAAGGGCTCCTCTTCCCGGGGCGCACGGGGCGGGTACGACTCCCCGTCCGCCGCCGACGCTGCAGGGGCTTCCGGATGGGTCTCGACGGCGGAGGCGGCGGGGGCTGGTGGGTCGATGGCCGGGGCGGGGGTGTCGACGGTGGCGGTAGTTGAGGAGCATAGGGCATATCGGAGATGGAGCGGGGTGGGAGCGTGAGGGTTGCGGGAGAGGAGCGGCAGGACGGGAATGCGGAGGTGGCGGCGCGCCATGGCTGCGGGAGGTTTGGAGTGGTGGGGAAGGGAGGCGAAGGTTTACGGGAGTTCGGAATGGAGGCAAGTGTGAAAGAGTGGCCTGAGCTGGGTGCCGGTGGGCTGAGTTAACCGGGCTCTCAATGGGCTGTCCGAAATGGCCTCATAGTCATAGTTACCCTTTTTTTCTCCTATAAAAAGTTACCCATTTTCCAGATTTTTTCTGACCTCTCGATCTTTATTTTTTTAGGACCTCGATCTTTACTATTCCCTCCATTTTAAAATCAGTCATTTTGTTCACCGTTAGATTTTGGTTCTAAGATTCGATTGAGCCATCTAGTTACAGTTTTTTGTTTGTAAACCATTGATGTTTTCATTCGATTGAGCCAGCCACGTCAGCCGACTGAGAAATAGTTATTTCTCAGTCGTCTGAGACGTTCCCTTTTAAAATAGATGTTTTAGGATTTTCAAATTATGGATAATAGGTGTTATGTATCTACAAATGTCACCTTACTTAACTACCTGTTACTTAACTACCCTTTGATTACCGTTTAGATTATGGACCTCCTAGGATCTTGCATAGGTCGTTTTAGATAGATGAATCGATACAACAAAATTTTGAATTGTATCTCTCTCTCACAGGGCCGGTTCTTCATTTTGTGAGGCCCTAGGGCGAAGCTGATGACTTAGGCCCCTAAAACTAATATATATATTTTCTTATTTAGATATATGGATACACATGTAACTCGAACTTTTGGCTCGGGTGCTTGGAAAACTAAAAAAATAACTAAAAAAAGGTTAAAAAAAAATTTGAACTTTTTTGGAAACCAAAGATGACCAGGTATGCTACTCGTATAAAAATATTTGAAAAGGAAATGATTCGCATGGTATTCATGAAAAAAACAAAAATATAACGAATCAAAGGTGAATAGTACCTGGTCATGGGACGTTTCGAATTTGTTTTTTTGTTTTTTACCCAGGATGCAATAAAAGTAATTTCCTAGGAAAATATTTTTATACAAGTAGCATACCTGGTCATCTTTAATTTCCAAAAAAGTTCGATTTTTTAAATCCTTTTTTATTATTTTTTAATTTTTCTAAGTATGGGTGTGTGTAGCACCCGGGAGCCACACTGTAATTCTCAATACACATGTCTCTACTTTCACTTGCAAAATATTAAAAGTTAACATGTAACCATGTGCACTCTTAGTCCGAGATATCTATAAATATTTGTTAAGCAAATTGAACAATTCACGCTGACGTCAAATCATTGTGAAGAAATTAAATAAATTATACATGAAGCTAGAACTCCAATATAAAATGTAACCTGGCTGATGCTTTTCTTACTACAAGCATTGAATGCCATCAGATCATGCTTTTCTCCGATCCCTGGCTGCTTGCGTTTCTTGGTTGGCCTTTGAAACTGGGCAGGGACTACATGAGAACATGCGGTTATGGGCCCCTCTCAGGCATGAGCCCTTGGGCCCCTCTCAGGCATGAGCCCTTGGGCGACGCCCAAGGTGGCCATGGGTCGGAGCCGGGCTGCTCTCTCATCCTCAATCAACTTATCTACCCTATTAGTGCACAACCTATTTATATCTAGGATGTAATGTGGGATCTCACCAAAGTCCAACTTCTAATGCATTTGTCAAAATCTAGTGTAAATTTTTGATGTAGATTTTGACAAATGAACTATAAGTGAGATTTTGATGGAATCCCACTTGACACGCTACTTATCTCCATAGTATACATAACCCTCCATGGGAGTTGGTTCATGGATGGTAAGGTAGGTACGTACGGGGTTTGCCTCTTATCAAGAGAAAAATAAACACCAACAACGTTCCCCATTCCAAACAGCATGAGATGCCACTGGTTGGAGTTGACGGGAGAGATCCATCTCAATGGCGATATTGTGGTAGAGTTGCGAACGAACAGCCTTGGCGAGGCGTCAGGTGGGATGAAAGTGTTGGGTTTGTAGCATAGAAAAAAATCTACGATGGGAACTATAAGCACAAAGATCCATCTACCTAGATACAATCAACGGATGGATATACATCCATAAAATACATACCCTTGAAGAATGACAGAGCTTAACAAGGTTGGACTCGTGGATGATGTAGTACTTCGCTTGCCGATCACAAGATCGAGTAGAAGTCCGGCAGACCGCAACTTAGCGCAGCATCCGCAACACACGTCCGGAACCCCGACAACCTCCGCGTCCTTGCTCCAGCAATGCAGCGGAAGCAGCAAATCCTTGCTCTAGAAAAAGCCACTGGGAACATGTATCTTATTAAGCCAAAACCATGAAAGAATAATACTAGAGGAGAAGAGAGATCCTTCACGAGGAGGTGGGAGTGAGAAGGAGGGAGAGGGAGACCTTTTATAGGGAGAGGGGGAAGCCCCCTCCCATGGCCGGAGTCCATGGAGGTGCCCCCCACCTCTTACATCATTCATGTGGCTGGAGCTCCCACTCACATAAACATGCCTCCACTCACATAAAAACTCCTCCACTCAAAATTCCACTCAAAATCCATTAAATTTCCACCAAATTTAATGTAATCTCTCATTTAAAACTCTTTTATTTATTTATTCAGATTTTTTTAATTATATTAATTAACAAACATTCACATAAAACCTCTTACTATATTTCAATTTCACATGCAGAACCAATTTCAGCAATTTCAATCGAAACAATTCCGCTATCCATTGAAATAATTACAGTGTTTTGATATTATTTCTCTGGCATTTTATTTGCTTCAAATGGTGTTGGTATCCCTTAAGTGTGTCACCTTACAGTTCATGAATAATGCAGACATGATCGAGACCCCTCTCTGATCAATAATCAGCAGCGGGACCTGAAGATCCGTATTGATTCCTACACATTCAACGATGACTTCGTGTGATCGTGAGAACCTTAACATTTAACTAAATTCTGTCTCGCAATATTTTACATGTACGAGATTCGATCATCGGTATCCCCATACCTAGTTTCATCTTGTTATCGACATATACTCTTTTTTTGTTTCCGTGATATAACATTCTAGTGATCTCTATCACTTGCTTGCAAGCTATATCAATGTAATATCACCGAGAGGGCCCAGAGTATATCTCTCCGTCATTTGGATGGATAAATCTCACTCTTGATTCATGAGCCTC
This sequence comes from Avena insularis, assembly GCA_023614405.1. Taxonomy (NCBI): domain Eukaryota; kingdom Viridiplantae; phylum Streptophyta; class Magnoliopsida; order Poales; family Poaceae; genus Avena; species Avena insularis. The sequence goes on along the minus strand of CM042697.1, from coordinate 432,477,821 downwards.
TACATAACACTATCGGAGTATTCGAACCCACCTTTATAGTCACCCTGTTACGGTGTGACGTTTGATGTTATCAAGCTACTCTTCCTATGTTAGTGATTGACATGATCTCATGGTCTAAGGACTAAAGTTACTTTGTAATGATGTTATAGCAATTTAAACATAATGAATTTGATCGTATTACTTTACTTCGGATGAATGTTCATCACATCATTTCATCAATGTTGTGACCTCGTTATTAACATCCATTGTCCATGATCAGGAAACCTTTGATCATCTTGTTAATCAACGGGCTAGTTTATATGATAAGCATAACTAGGAACACTTTATTTGTTTGTTAAACACACATGTATTAATGTTTCATTTTAATATAATTATAGCATGCAAAATAAATATCTATCATATACTTGGAATACGATAATAACAACTTTATTATTGCCTCTCGGGCATATTCCCTTTAGTCTCACACTTGCACTAGAGACAATAATCTAGTTTACATACATAGTGATAAATATAACACTCATGGAGTTTTGGTGTTGATCATATTTTGTTCTAGGGAGAGTTTTAGTCAATGGATTTGCCATATTAAAATCTGTGTGAATTTTACAAATCTTTATATCTCCATTCTTGACATGCTCGCGAATGGAGTGAAACCGGTGCTTGATATGCTTGGAATTCTCGTGAGACATTGGTTCCTTGGCGCTGGCTATGGCTCCATTGTTGTCACAATAGATCACCATTGGGTCTAATTGACATGGATATACCCTATAGGTGCCTCACATTGGTATACCCGGTCTAGCCTAGGGAAGGCCCACGTGAAGATTTGTTGTCCAAGAAGATTTCGGGTGGCCCAAGCCCATTACAAGTTTAACTCCTTAAAGGACACGACTAGCTGTAGATAGAATTTCAAAGGGTTCAATCCTAACCTGTAACCGACTCAACCTATCTCGGGACCTGGCCTATCTATATAAAGGCCAGGAGGGCACGCGAGAAGGATCTCTCTTCTCCTCATATACACACACCTCACGCCAGATTGCATATGCGCACCCCTGTAATCTTTGGTTTCGCCATAATCAAGAACAAACAAGCAGGAGTAGGGTTTTCCCTTTGGGGGCCTGAACCTAGGTAAACCTCGTGTCCTTCTGTTGCTTGTCTGTTAACCGTCTTGCGACTTCCAACATCCCCATCTTCTCCAAAAACCATTTCCATAACAATGGGCATTGATGAGATCGAACCTCGTCAATTGGCGCCGTCTATGGGAAACGGGGACGCTGATTATGCGGTCATGACGGTTCCATCCGGAGCGATCTATGATTCTTTGGCGACGGAGAATCACCTCCTATTCGGCGCCTTCGACTTCATCGCCCACTCGCCAGGCACCCGCAAATATTTCGAGTCCGTAGGCGACGGAATCGAGATGCTGTTCGAGAGCTTCTGCTTCCAGGTGGGGCAGACCGGCACCCTCCGCCTCCCAGAGCGGGTGCCACTTTCGTCAATCAGGCCCGCTTCATGGGTCCCACCCATCAACGCCCTGTGCACTTCATCGCTGACGGGCGATTCGGATGACAGCAGCAGCTGCAACTCCAATCTGTGTGATCTCCCTTTGGATGAAGGAACCGACGGTTCCAGATCTAAAAGTTGCAGGAGCAGCGACCCTCTCCGTGAGCGCTACATGTGCAATGTCATCCATGGCGGTAACGTCAACGACGAAACCGATCCACCGTGGATCCACCTCCCAACCCTCCTCCCAACCCTCAGGTCAAAACCAGAGGAACGAGGGCAAACCCGCAAAATCCCAACGGGAATAGAGCACCTCGAGGCACTGTGGGCGTCAATCGTGCCCACCACGAAATCCACCTCAACGACGAGGGCTGGGAGATCAATTTGAGTTTGAACCATTTGGAAATGTTTAACAAGCATTTTAACATCATTGGAGGTTCTCTCCACAATATCTTGCAACTTATTAATAGCTCTAGAATTTTCCATTAAATGATTCTGCACTCTTATTAAAATTATCTTGCTTAACAACATAAATATCAAATTCTTCTAGGCATTGATTAGGAGGTTTAGAGTAAGGAATATCACCATCATCAAAATGTTGGAGAGAGTGTACCTCAATAGTGGATGAGTGAGAGATTGGCTTACATAATTCTTCAATAGGAGGTAAATTCTTCACATCTTCAGATTTAATAACCTTTTCCTTAAGACATTTCTTGGCTTCCTTCATCACTTTATCGTTTAATTCAATCATTTCCCTCTTCTTTGGTGTTGGTGTTGGGGTTGGCTCAGGTGTAGTTGGATCAGGTGTAGTCCAATCGTCATAATTCTTGCTTATCTTAGCCATTAATTCCTCAGCTTCATCAGGAGTTCTTTTCCTGAAAACACAAGCAGCACAACTATCCAGGTATGTCCTAGATTCATTAGTTAGTCCATTATAATATATATCAAGAAGTTCGTTTTTAGATACTGGATATCCAGGTTGTGCTTTAATTAAAGAACAAAACCTTGCCTATGACTTAGACAATTTTCTCCTTCTTCCTACTTAAAATCAAAGAGTTTCTGAAAAATAGCATGTTGAGCACTAGGAGGGAAATATTTCTGAAAGAAAGTATTAACCAAACCAACAGGACTATCAATAGATCCGGGAGATAAATTATTAAACCAAGCTTTAGCTTCACCTTTCAATGAAAAAGGGAAAATTTTAGCAACAAAGTAGGTGCGTTTCTTAATATCATCAGAAAATAAGCCACTCAAAATAGAGAGCTGTTGCATATGTGCCACAACACTTACATTTTCAGTCCCACAAAAAGGTTCTTTCTCAACAATGGTTATATAAGATAAATCAAGAGAGAAATCATAATCCTTATCTTTAATGTTTATGGGAGATGTGGCAAACTTAGCATCAGGAGATAATTTATGTCTAACAGTATGTCTCTCAAGAAGACTCTTAATAGCACTTGCACCATGAGTGTTTTGGCATTCCTCAATAAATTCATCCGTCATTTCAATATAAATGTCATCAAGATCATAGCTAGGATACTCTCTAGACTCAGGTGAACTAACAGGTGTAGCAATATCTTCATTAGGAGTTTTAGTGTTTCCCATTATAGTTCTAGCAATTGTAGCATCTAGGAAAGGACATAATGAACCACTCTCATCAAGCACAGTAGAAGTAGCATCATAAGTATCAGAAGCATTTTTAGATTCAGCAAAAGTAGTAGTATGTGTAGCATGTGTATGTGGTGGTGTAAGAAGTTTACTTATCACAAACGGTGAATCAAGAGCAACAGAGGTGTTCATATTTGTACCTCTTCTTATAGTGGATGGCAATATAGGAACTTTCCCATCATGAGCTTTACCCATGATGAATGGATAGCATCGAACAATAATAATTCGAAGTGAACTTATAAATAAAGCTATCCTCCCCGACAATAGCGCCAAAAAATAGTCTTGATGACCCACAAGTATAGGGGAACACAACAGTCTTCGAGGGAAGTAAAGCCCAAATTTATTGATTCGACACAAGGGGAGCCAAAGAATATTTATAAGCCTTAACAGATGAGTTGTCAATTCAGCTGTGCCTGGAAACAATCTTTCTTGCAATAGTTTATCAGTTGCAATAGTTTTGTAGTAGCAATAGCAAAATAACAGCAATAGTAAAATAAAGACAATAGTAGCAATTGTAATAAACATCATGATTAAAAGTGTGGTAGGCATAGGTATGGATGGACGGGTGTTGCATGGACAAGACAATTCATGTAATAATCAAGTCAAGGGCATTTGCAGATAATGAAGATAAAACATCTAAGTACTAAATAACCATATGCATGTGTTCCGTATATAGTCATGCGTGCTCGTAATGAGAACTTGCACAACATCTTTTGTCCTGCCAGCCTGTTTGTAGTGGGGCCTCAAGGGAATCTACTGGAAATTAAGGTGCTCCTTTTAATAGAGAACCAGAGCAAAGCATTAACACTCCATGAACACATGTGATCCTCACATCACAACCATCCCCTCTGGTTATCCCAATTTCTGTCACTTCGGGGCCTCGGGTTCCGGACAACGATATGTGTACACAACTTGTAGGTAAGATCACAAATAATAATATCATCATGAATCAATAACATGTTCAGATCTGAGATCATGGCACTCATGCCCTAGTGACAAGCATTAAGCACAACAAGTTGCAACAATGTCAAAAACACTAACAATAGATACTAGGCACCATGCCCTAACAATCTTATGCAATTACATGATAGATCTCATCCGATCTCTACCATCCCCATAGCCTACAGTGGGGGATTACTCACTCATGGATGGGGGAATCATGTATGGTTGATGGATAGGCATCGATGATGATGATGGCGATGATCTTCTCCAATGCCCCATCTCGGCAGGGTGCCAGAACGGAGTTTCTAGTTCCGAATCGCGGTTTCTGTTGGTGGCGGCGCAGCGGAACTCTTCTCTGGAAATTGTCGACCCCCCCGGTGTTTTTAGGTCAGAGGGTATATGTAGGCGAAAGGAGAGGTCGAACCGAAGTCCGAGGCAGTCACACCATGCCCAGGCGCGGCCAGGCCTGACCCACGCTTGGGGGTGGTGTGGGCCCCTCAAGCCTTTTCTCCCTCCATCTTCTGGCTCCGTGAGTCTTCTGGAAAAATAGGATTTTTGGCATATTTTCCGGGATTTTTCCTGAAAGTTGATTTCCTGCACAAAAATGAGACACCAAAGGAATTTTGCTGAAAATAGCGTTAGTTATACCCAAATCACACAAATTAGAGGAGAAATAATAGCAAAAGTGTTCGGAAAAGTAGATACGTTTTGGACGTATCACTAAGCGTGCATGCTCAACTGAGTCAGAGGAGGAGGACAGGAAACTGTGCAAAGCCAAATGCTTCAGCAGATCCGTTTGGCAGTCAAGGATGCCGAAAAACTTCAAGCTCCCTTTGGATAACCTGAAGTTCGACAGCGCATAGAAGCCGAAAACCTGGCTCGACGATCATCTGTCGTCAGTCAAGCTCCACGGCGGGAACAAAAACACCGCCATGCAGTGCCTCCAGCTGCAGCTAACAGGCGCAGCCAGGGTCTAGCTCAGGAGCCTCCTCTCCGGCTCCATCCGCAGCTGGGAAGAGCTGGCATACAGCTTCATCCGCAACTTCAAGGACACCAGCAAGAGACCAGCCTCAATCGAAGAGCTGCGGGCCTGCACCTAGCGGACCAACGAGTCCATCCGCTCGTACATACTACACTGGTCCATCATCAAGAACTCCACCGCAAACATCTCTAAGGAGAGGGCAATCGATGCCTTCAAGGACGGCGTCAAGAGCCGTGAATTCAAGGAGGAGCTCGGGTGAGTCAAGCCCCAAACCCTTGATCACCTGATGTACATCGCCAATCGCTGGGCAGATGGCGAAGATGCCGTCAACCGAGCACCCTAGGATGATAATGACGACTTCGGCCGCAGGCGCAATCAACACGGAAAGAGAAGATCACGCGTCTATGACGATCTCGAGGAAGTCGACATGGTTGCGGCTAGCTACACCGATCACCACAATGATGGAAACCGCAACAGCGGGTATCGCTATGGTGGGCGCCCCACCCAAACGTGGCAATGTCGCAACCGCGATGACGAACCTTCGGCATATGACAAGCTATCTGATCCTTGCACCATCCACTTCTACATCGACAAGCAAGATGGTAAGAAGAAGGCCAGCCACATGCTCAAGGTCTGTCGGGAGTTCTAGAAGCTCAACGAGGGTCTGACCCAGATGCGACGCTAGACGGTGAATCTAGGGTTCGCACCCGCTCCAGGAGGCATAGCCCACGGGGCACCACCACCACCCGGAGGACCCTCCACCCATAGGGACCCTCATGATACTGAAGGGGCGTCCAACCAACAGGGTGCAGAAGAATATCACCCGCCAAGTCAACTTGGCCGTGACCTCCCCACCAGCCATACCTGAGTACCTCATCGGCTTGGAGTCCTGCATCACGTTCGACCGTTCGGATCACCCGCGCCAGATACCTCGCCCAGGTCACTCCGCCATGGTGCTTGAGGCCCAGATCAAAGGATTCGAGATGAGCCGCGTCTTCATGGACGGGGCAGCGGCATCAACCTAATGTTCGCCATCACACTCACAGCCATGTGGATCCCACTATGCAGCCTAGAGCTCCCGGACACGATATTCCACGACATTGTCCTAGGGAAGGGCATTTACCCCCTGGGCAAGATATGGCTCGACATCATCTTAGGCAAGCCCGAAAACTTCAGGCGTGAGCGGCTAGAGTTCGAAGTGGTGGACTGGCCCTCACAGTACCATGCAATCCTCAAGCGTGTGGCATTCGCAAGATTCCTGGCAGTACCGTACTATGTGTACCTTCTACTAAAGATGTTGAGACCCAGGGGCATAATCACCGTCCCAGGAAGCTTTACCAGGTCGGACAGCTGCGATAGAGACTTCAACAGAATCTCTCAATCATTTGGCATGTTGGAGGAGCTCACAAGGCTCAAGGAGGTCACAGACAACGGGGCACCCCCAGTCACTAGGAAAAACGCACCTGATATGTCATTCGACTCCACAGTCAACACAAAGAAGCTGCAGGTTCACCCGACGGACACCTCCAAAATGGCGCTGATCGCCAACAGCCTGAGCCTTGCATAGGAAAGCGCGCTTGTTGAAATCCTCCGTGAGCGCTAGGAAATTTTCGCCTGGTGTCCTGCGGACATGCCAGGAGTTCCCAGGGAATTCATCGAGCACGCACTCAATGTTTTTCCAGAGGTGAAACCAGTTAAGTAGTCGATGCGTCGACTGTCTGAGCCTAGAGCCGAAGTCGTTGGTGTTGAAGTCAACAGACACCTCGATGCCAACATCATTAGGGAGATAAAGAAAAGTGAGTGGCTGGTCAACCCCGTGCTAGTCCCTAAGAAGGACACGGACATCCTTCGGACGTGCGTGGACTTTACATCTCTCAACAAGCATTATCCAAAGGACCACTTTCCTCTACCACGGATCGTTCAAATCAACGACTCCATTGCAGGATGCGAGAAACTCTCCTTCCTCGGCGCCTACTCAGGCTACAATCTGAAGGCCAAAGATTAGGAGAAAACAACGTTCATCACGCCGTTCGGGGTGTTCTGCTACAACACAATGCCTTTCGGGATGAAGAACACATGCGCCACTTACCAGAGATGCATGCAGGCATGTCTGAAGAACCATATTGGTCGCAACGTCCAGGTCTATGTCGATGACATAGTAATCAATACCAAGGAGGCCAGGACGCTCATCGACGACCTCCACAAGACATTCGACAACCTTGATCGTTACAAGATCAAGCTAAACCCAGACAAGTGCGCTTTCAGCGTCTCGTCTGGCCAATTACTCGGGTACTTCATCTCTTAGCGTGGAATCGAGGCAAACCCAAAGAAAATCAGGGCTATACTAGCCATGGCGAAGCCCAAGAACCTCAAGGCAGTCCAACAGCTGGCTGGGCGAATCGTGGCGCTTAGCAGGTTCATCAGCCGCATGGGCGAGAAGGCCCTCCCCTTTTATCAGTTGCTGCGCAAGGCCAAAAAATTCGAGTGGACGACCAAAGGAGATGAAGCATTTGAGGACCTCAAACGCCTGCTCTCCACATCACCTGTTCTGGTCATGCCAAAGGAGAAGGAGCCCTTGCTGCTATACATAGCAGCCACGCATCAGGTGGTCAGCACAGCAGTCGTGGTCGAGTGACCCGAAGATGGCAAGACCCATGGGTACAGCGCCCAATCTACTACCTCAGCGAGGTACTAACCCCAACAAAGCAGAGGTACCCCCACTACCAGAAGCTCGCCTACGGCGTATTCATGACGGCGCGTCGGTTGAGCCACTACTTTCAGGAGCACCAGATCGTGGTCGTCAATGACGCCCCACTGTCGAACATCCTGAAAAACCCTGAAGCTACAGGGATAGTAGCCTTGTGGGGCATCGAGCGGTCTCCTCGAGATATCATCTATGAGTGGCGCACCGCCATCAAGTCCCAGGTGCTCCCTGACTTCCTCGTCCATTGTATGGAACTCCAACTGCCGGACACCCCAGACATGTCGCAGTCCTGGACAATGCACTTCGACGGCTCTAAGCGCGAGGCTGGAGTAGGAGCCGACGTAATACTGACGTCCCCTCAAGGGGACAAGATGAGGTACGTCCTTCGGTTGAAATTTCGTGCATCTAACAATGAGGCTGAATACAAGGCACTCATACACGGCATGAGGATGGCCAAGGTGTGCGACGCAACGTGCCTCATCATATACGGTGACTCCAACCTCATCGTTCAGCAGCCAATGAATGAGTGCGACCTGCATAGCGCCAACATGATCGCATATCGTGCACTCTACAACTCACTCGAAGGGGATTTTGACGACTACGAACTTCGGCATGTTGACAGGGAAAGCAATGAAGAGGCCGACAAGCTCGCCAACATTGGCTCCACTTGCACCCTAGTGCCACCGGGTGCGTTCCTCGAACAAATCTGCGTACCCACAATCAAGCAAACATTTCCAAAGGGCACAACCGAAGCCACAGAACACTTGGGGGTTGCACCACCCGAAGGACAAGAAGGACCCGAAAATCTCAACACGGAGGTCGAGCTGGTAATCCTTATGCAGGTCATGGCGGTTGAGGAAACATGGACCCAGTTGTACCTCCGCTACCTGATAAGCAAGCAGCTGCCTGAGGACCCGACAGACGCCCGACGCATATATCGCCAATCAAAGGCCTTCACCATCATCAATGGCGAGCAGTATAAGCGCAACATTTCGGGTGTACTCCAATGATGCGTCACCAATAGCGATGGAAAAAGCATCCTCCTAGACATCTATGAGGTATCTACGGTCACCACGCAGGTAGTCTTGCTCTGGTCGCCAAAGCTCTACGAGCTGGCTTCTACTAGCCAACCGCAATTAACGACGCCAAGGAGATAGTCCAGAGGTGCAACGCATGTCAGCAGTACGTAGACAAGCCACATGCGCCTAGATCGGAGCTACAGCCCATACCGCTGGCATGGCCCTTCGCCCAGTGGGGGCTTGACATGATCGGCAAACTGCCAAAATCCTCGCTAGGAGGGCATGACTTCCTCCTGGTACCAGTCGAAAAATTCTCGAAGTGGATCGAGGCCATGCCTGTTACTAACCAAAGCGGCGCCATGGTCGTCAAGTTTTTCGAATCCATTGTCTACATGTTCGGAGTACCCCATAGCATCATAACGGACAACATCTCGAACTTCACCTCGAAGGAGTTCCGAGGCTTGTGCAAAAACTTTGAAATCAACCTCACATACGCCTTTGTGGCTCATACACAGATCAATAGGCAGGTCGAAAAGGCCAACGGCCTCATCGACAGCGGCATCAAGAAGCGTCTGCTACGCCCACTCGAAAGGCTTGTGGGAGCCTGGGCGGACGAGTTACCCTTCATTCTCTGGATCCTGCGCACAATGCCAAACAGCTCAACTGGCTACATGCCCTTCTTCATGATGCACGGAGCCGAAGCCATGCTATCCACCGAGGTACGCTACAAAGCCCTAAGGGTGGTCGTGTACAACGAAGACGAATCATCGACCGCACTCAAAGATGCCGTCAACATGCTGGATGAAGCACGCGACATCGCCGTGGCTCGCTCAGCAGTGTATCAGCAGAGCCTCCGCAACTACCACAGTCGTCGGTTGCATGCAAGGTCCTTCGTCGACGGAGACCTCGTTCTGCGACTCAAGTAGGAAGGGCACCTAAAGTTCGAGTCACCTTGGGAAGGACCCTACATCGTCACTGAAGTAATCCCAGGTGGAGCCTATCGCCTCATGGACGTCGAGTTAGGAGTCTAATACTCTAACCCCTAGAATGTCACAAAACTACGATGCTTCTACCCTTAGTTATCATTTACTTTCAATAAGGCTATGCAGCCAGGATATTCAGCTGAACATTGTACCTCCTACATTACGATAAATAAAAGCTAAGTTCCTTGGCCCAAATCTTTCTCCCTTATACTATTTATCGCTCAAAATGCTCGGGGGCTACGCCTCACCATATGACTTCATCAATTGACAACAACGCATATAAACCGAGTAGCTGACCACGTCAGGATAACGATAAGGACATGCACCGTCTATAATCAAACAACGCACTACGTGCCAATACATACAACTTTACAAGAGCATTACAAGCCCACTCGAAAATATACAGACTTTACATTGCCTTGTTTTTATTTATAGGACTCGGCTATGTTGGAGAAGAACGTTCGCCCACTCCTTAAACACATCTACAATTTCTTCAGCATATTGCGCCACTGCCACGTAGTGAGGACGCATGTCCCATGCCATACCTCTGGAGGAGGAGGCCCAGCTGCTATCTCCGCAAGGTTGACATCGCGGAGATGCAGTCGAACAAGCGACAGGACTGCCTTCACACCCGCCACTAGTTGATGGCGCACCAACTCCTTCACGTGGCCTGTATCTCGAAACTTTCCAAGCAAGCCCAGAAAGCTGGAAGGTGTAGAGTCCAGGGGAACATTGTGGCCCAAATCACTGCGAGCGATGACCTTGCTCGCTTCAGCACCCGAAGTACGTGATGGACACGATCTTGCATAGTCGCAAGAACAATCGCTCGATCCTGGTCCATCCAGAAGAAGCCGCCGGCCTCTAGCTCTTGTTGCGTCAAGCAATTCATCCAAATTGCCACACGCTCCTTCTCTTCCTTCGGAAGAAGATTCACAACTGCACAACATAGTAAGCAAGGTAACATAAAGCGCCTGGCACAATCGAAGGGATAAAGGATCAGGATGACTTACATTGTAGTTGCTCGCCAACCTGCCGAAATTCCTGAAGCAGAAACTCTTCCCTGGAAATGGCTCGCTCAGGATTGGACTTCCACACATCCACATGACCACGGATGCTGAGGATGTACTTTCCAAGCTTCGGACACGATCACGCAAAAATGGCAACTGCGATGACCTGCTCAATGATTGGTGAGTGCCCAGAGGAGGAGAATGTGTAACCACTGGATCCGCACTTGAAGGACCCTAAGGGTGCACAGGCAAACATTAAAATTACAACATTTGACAACAGTCAAAACATGCATTCATATATACACAAATTTAGCCACTACATGGCAGAGTGACACTTTTCAGCCCAAAGGCGTTACATATGCAAAAGAGAAAGAAAGCTAGAACTACAAGGCAAAAGGACCTAAGCGTCAGCACCTAGAGCATCTTTAGATCCAGACTGCCTAGTCTTAGCCACTCGCTGCTGCTCCAGCGAGTAGTTGGCCAGAAGATCTATCAGCTTATGCCCAAAATTCTTGCAGCGAGAGGCAAAGGAAGCAAACGCTACCTCAGTGACATCTGTTGCCGTTGGCATTCTAGACGTGACCTGGGGCAGATCCAGCTGAGCGTCGGACGCCATCGCCATCGCCAGCCCCATCGTAGCACCGACCCCCTTCTACGTCCGCTTGTACTTCGCCAAAGCATCATCCGTAAGAGCCTCCGCAAGGGAGTCGACGTCCTCAAGGGCAACGCCCTTTGGGTTGATCTCCTTGTAGAAGCGGGCGAGGACCTTCTTGGACTTGTCGAGCGACTCCACGGCGGAGGTGCAATGATCTTCGATCGCCACAACAGCATCCACCAGAGGATCACCGTGCTCCAAGGCGTCATGATCAAACGTAACACCTGAAGCATCTGCAAAGAAAAATGGCAAACCCTTCGGATGAGGAACAAGGAATCGCACCTAAAGCATACAAAACTCAAAAGTAGACCAAGGTGATTTATCAGATATAGCTTTGGCAGTAGCCATAAGCTTTTCAGCCATGGCTTTCTCCCGAATCGCTGCAATAGCAGCAAGCTGCTGCTCACGGTCTTCAGCCTCTTTCTGCTGATGCTGGAAGGCCTCTGCAGCATCCTTTGACTCCTTCTCCGCTTTGCCAAGACTATTTTCAAGAGTGTTCAGCTTGCGGAGGGCATCGTTGTTCTCATCTACATCATTGGGCAACGAAAGATGAGCACACGAAAATATTATGTCAAGAACTTGCAATCGAACAAGAAGAAACCTGCACCTTGGAGCTGCTTGAGGTTGCCTTCTAGAGAAAGGTGTTGCTGGATCAGGCGATCGGCATCATGGTCAAAGGGCTGCGAAGAAATCAACACACCTGATGAATAAAGGGCTCGGGGGCTCGCCCACACAAAAGAAAAATAATACTTACGTGGTCGGCTGTGGACTCTGAATGTTTCATTTGTGTCTTCCGAGCGAAGATCGCACGAGCCCCTTGCCGCAGGGAGCTCGAGTTATCATCGTCGAAGTTGGCCACCATCTTGGGGAACGAAGAGGCAGGCTTCGATTCCACATACATCTCTTCGAGCTCCTCCTCGAGGGACTCTTTTGAGTAATTACTCCTAGCACTTACGAGGATCCAAGTCAACAACAAGCTAATACTTAGCATATCAACAAATAACAAGGTGCGATCAGAGTAACTTACGATGGTATGTCTGACAGGTTGAAGACAAGAGCTTCCTTCTTCTTCTTCTTCTTCTTCTTCTTCTTCTTCTTCTTCTTCTTGGCCGGTGGCTGAGGAGTCATCGACCAAACAGGCACGACCGCAATGGGGGAGGAGGTCGCACTCTCATCACCACCATGATGCTCGAGGAAGGAGGGCCCCTTCGATGTTGGCGGTGTCGCCCCATCCGAAGTTTTGCTTCGGGGCCTCTTTTGAGTGTGCCCTTTGCTAGGCTCGGGGGCTTCGAAGGAAGGCTACTATGCAAGGGGGAGCTCGGACTCAGGCTCTGCTTCCTCATTGTTCGGTGCATCTGAGTATTCTTTAGGCTGAGGGGGCATCATTCCTGCTACCTTATAGTCCTGCAAATTGGAGACAATAGACAAAATGAGTTAACAATAACAAACAACAAGCACTCGAAAAGCATTACATTCCACTACAGGTTTCACCTGGGGAACTGCTTTCTTGGCATTCAAGGAGGGAGTCAGAGACTTCCCCGAAAGATCCTCTTCAGTCTTGTACTTTAGCAGAGGCCGAAGCGCCCTATCAAGGTCAGCCAAAGACATCTCCTTCGGCAAAACCCTTGTCGGGTCATTGGCTCCAGCATACAAAAACATCGAGTGCGCCCTCGCTTGGAGCGGCTGCACCCAACGCTTGAGGAAGGTACGAATTATATCAAGACCGTTGACCTCTTTGCCTAGAACCAGCTGAAGGGACTCCACCTGCTTGTAGAGCTTCTCCACCTCTTCAGATTCACCCTCCAAAATGCCATTCGACCACGAACGCTTTCAGATGATCTTCTGGGTGGAGTCGAAGGGAGCGAGCTCGTAATGCTGGTCGTCCAGCTTGACGTCACAGATATAGAACCACTTCCTTCACCACTGCTGGACGGACTCGCAGAGATAAAAAGAGAAGAACTGGACAGAGGAGCGGATGGAAACCTCGCACCCTCCCTGTGGATAAACACCACCGGTGCCAGATTGCCTCTTCACGGAGTAGAGTCTCCGGAAGAGGCCAAAGTGAGGCTCGATACTGAGCCAGAACTCGCGGAGGGTAATGAAGCAGGCGATGTGGAGAAGAGAATTGGGAGACAGATGATGAAGCTGAATCCCATAGAGAAAAAGGAGCCCACGAAGAAATTCGTGTAGGGGTTCGTAGCATGGAACACAAAAAATTTCTACCGCATGAACACAAAAAAGCCAAGATCTATCTACTAGATTATAGCAACGAGTCGATTAAAGTACTCACCCTTGAAGATTCCAAAGCGGTTAACGAGAGCAGATTCTCGTGGGTGATGTAGTCGTACACTTGCCGATCTCAAGATCGCGTAGACGATCCTTCTGGCGTTGCGTTTCGACAGTGCTTTCGCAGTCGGTCACACATTCGGTACTCAATGAAGACCTTCCTCTCCCTTGTTCTAGCATGCGGCAGAGGTTGTAGTTCTCTCCTCGCGATTCTAGCAGCGCGACGGCGTGGTGTCGAAAGTAGAGGGAAGATCCTGCAGGGCTTCGCCTAAGTCGGAGCAGGTTATGGTGGGGATTTAGGGTTTCCGATGATCTAGGGTTTAGAGGGCCGGAGAGGAGGAGGTGGAGTTGGTGACGCTAGGATGGCGGTGACGAACTGGCGGTGCGGCGGCGGCGCTGGGGGGCGGCGATGCGATGGCGGTGTGGGGAGGGGCTGGTGTTGTGTCTCTTGGGGCACCCCTCCCTTCTATTTATGAGAGTGAGGGCAACTTGGGAGAGGGGAGTTTGAATACTTCCCCAACTCCCTGTCCTAGTTGGCTTGTGGTGGAGGAAAAGAAGGATTCTTTTCTTCCTCCACCAGGATACATTGTCCCAGTTTGACTTTTCAAACTTGCCTTTTGACTTTCAATTTGGAGCTTTAGTTTATTTCTTACAAATGCCCAACCAAGTGACCTAGGACATGATTCAATCATTCCATTCATTCATGACACATTCATGTACCCTTCCCCTTCCGGTCCGGTGAACCTTCTAGACCCTTCTAGATCATTCTGGTGAAAATACCGGAATCATTCCTGAACTCCGTAATTGGACTTTCCTTATATGAATCTTATTATTTGGACCATTCCGGATATCCTCGTGATATCCCGGATCCCATCCGAGACTCCAAACAACATTCGGTCTCCCTACTTACATTACATATCTACTAAACAACATCGAATCCTTAAGTGTGTCTCCCTATGGTTCATGAATTATGCAGACATGACCGAGACTCTTCTCCGATCAATAACCAATAGAGGAATATGGAAATTCATATAGTTCCCACATATTTCTACGATTACTTTGCGATCGAATGAACCACTTACATACGATACCAATTTCCCTTTGTCTCGTGATAGTTTACTTATCCGAGGTCTGATCGTCGGTATCTCTACATACCTAGTTCAACCTTGTTACCGATAAGTACTCTTTTCTTGTATGTGATCCCCTGTGAGCCAGTCACATGCTTGCAAGTTATTTGGATGACATTCCACTGATAGGTCCTAGAGTATATCTATCCATCATATGGATGGACAAATCCCACTCTTGATCCATGTGCCTGAACACATACGTTCTGAACACTCAATGCCACCTTTATAACCACCCAGTTACGGTGTGGTGTTTGATGTCATCAAAGCATCCTTCCGGTGATGGTGATTAGCATGATCTCATGGTCGAAGGAATTAGGTTACTATGTATCAGAAAGCTTATAGCAAACGAACTATTTAAATGACTTGATCTTTATGCTACGCTTATTTATAGGAGTATGCCCATCATACCATTCTTCTAATGATATGATCTTGTTGTTTACAACATCTCAATGTTCATGATCGGGAAACCACGATCATTTATCAACCAACATTCTAGTATTATAAAGAGGCTTTACTAGGGACTATAATTTAGTTTACAAATCACACAAGTATTAATGTTTCCGGTTAATATTTTATAGCATGAATGTAAACATTTATCATAAACACAAAGATATAATAATAAGTACTTTTATTATTACCTCTAGGGCATATCTCCAACAGTCTCCCACTTGCACTAGAGTCAACTAATCTAGATTACATGGTAATATACCGAACACCCATGGCGGTTTGGTGCTGGTCATGTTTTGCCCCTCGGGAGAGGTTTAGTCAACGGATCCGCCACATTCAGATCTGTGTGTACTTTACAAATCTTTATGTCACCATCTTGGACATGCTCTCGAATAGCGTGAAAACGCAGCTTGATATGCTTCAGCTTCTTGTGTGACCTTGGTTCTTGCGCATTGGCTATGGCGCCCATGTTATCACAGTAGATAGGCATTCGATCCAGCACACTGGGAACCACAGCGAGCTCTATAATGAACTCCGTCATCCATATCGCCTCTTGTGAAGCCTCTGAAGCAACTATGTATTCCAATTCAGTTGAAGATCTCGCCACAATGCTTTGCTTTGCACTCCTCCAGCTTACTGCTGCACCATTCAAAGTAAATACGTATCCAGATTGAGATTTAGAATCATCCGGATCGGTGTTCCAACTAGCATCGGTGTAACCATTAACAACGAGTTGTTCATCACCTCCATAAGAAAGAACCATATCCTTAGTTCTCCTCAAGTACTTAAGGATGTTTTTGACCGCTGTCCAATGATCCACTCCTGGATCACTTTGATATCTGCTAGTTAAACTAACAACATATGCAATGTCGGGTCTAGTACATAGCATAACATACATGATAGGTCCTATGGCTGAGGCATAGGGAGTCTTACTCATCCTTTCTCTATCTTCTGCTATAGCTGGACTTTGAGTTTTACTCAAGTTCGTATTGGGTAACATGGGCAAGAACCCTTTCTTGCTATCTTCCATTCCAAACCTCTTTAGAACTTTGTCTAAATATGTACTCTATGATAATGATATTAGGCGTTGATACGTCCAAAACATATCTACTTTTCCGAACACTTTTGCTATTGTTTCTCCTCTAAACTTGTGTGATTTGGATACAACTAACATGGACTGATGCTGTTTTCAACAGGATTACCTTGGTGTCTAGTTTTTGTGCAGAAAATCAACTATCAGGAAAAATCCCGGAAAAATATGCCAAAAATCCTATTTCACCAGAAGACTCACGGAGCCAGAATACGAGACGGAGTGGGGCCCTACGGGGCCCACACCCCAAGCCACGCGGGTCAGGCCAGGCCACGCCTGGAGGTGGTGTGGTGTCCCTAAGCACCCCCTCAGCCTCCCTCTTCGCCTATAAGTTGCCTCTTGACCTAAAAATTCAGGGGGGGTCAACGTTGCGGTGACCCAGCATACCACTGCATGATGTAGTATACTATAGTCGTTGACATAACACCGTTCACTAGTATTACATCCCTCAGAATGGCACAACAAAAACACAGCGGGCCCAACACATGGCTAAAGGTTACACCTCACACTTTTACATAAGATCCAGAGAACACTCTAGGTTTAAAGAGAGAAAAAGAACTTCTTACGAAGAATAATCAAAGATAAATAACGCAAGAACAATTATACTATTGCGTCTAGTATTCTGGCTAAGAGGTTGGCATTGCTGCTATCGCGACGCACTACATAAATAGGTTCTTTGGCTAGAGATATTCCTATCTAATCAATAACTTCGTCTTCACTTGAGTTGAGGTATATGTTGCCTTCATTGTCTTCATTGAAAAGCTTTAGCTAAGCATGATAAGTCCTGGAGCATAACTTGATGTAGACATCGTTTTAATGGCTTCAAAATCTAGCAAGGGATAAGAAGATACTTTGAGTACGAGCGTACTCAGCAAATTCACTAGAAAAGGAGTGTTTGATGCACTATAACTACAACCACAGACCATAGGTCGTAGGCAATGCAAGTTTTCATAAACATTTCTTCAAAGGTTGCTTTTATTCTAAAAAGCTATGTCCATCAGCCATCACGGGTTTACCAGAACTTTCATGGAGTTCCTTTCCCGCCGCGTTCGCAGCTCCTCCCCGGAACAGGGAGTAACAAGTTACAGTTCTTACACTCTGCAGAGGTGCGTTACTTTACCCATGAGAGATCAACTCTTTGTTGCACAACCGGGCACCTTATTCCCGTCCACAATTCCATGATGTGGGGCCCAGAAGATGATCCAAACCAATCACTGCCCCCTTCGCGACCTCACATGCCTCCTTGGTGTACACCATGCCCACATATTGGATTACGGTAATGGTTTGTACAAACCGTTAGATGTCAGAACTATCGTGGGACGTTGAGGGTTTCCACCCATATGCTGCATATCCTCTACAAATTACCAATTAATATGCATGCTACGAGGATAACAACCACGACCTGCACATCCGGCTTCATGCGAGAGGAAGAAGATATAGCTGACTTCTCCGTCCCATTCCAAATCTCATGGTCAACGTGTAATATACGGCGCAAGAATCACTAGCGACATTGGTTGTTAAGTCCTAGGTGATATACTTCTAAATAGTGGTATTCCAACTGTCAGATTTAATAGATTAGCTGATCACCCTAGATCAGTAATCAATAGTTCACATTATTATCAAAAATAGGGTTTTAAGACCTTTTTCAAATGCAGATGATAACAACACTGGATTTGTAAAATACTTTACAGAAAATAAACAAAGGACATGAGCAAGTGTGAACTTGCCTTTTGTGATTGCAAGATTATGCACTCACGGTCTTCGAAAGATAAGATCCAAAATCTGAAATCAGCATCATTGGTCCGGTAAGGACTAATGTTTAAAGAAGCAATATGCTTTTATGCATAAGTAATGTGATGCACGTTCTAAGCGCAAATCCCGGGAATAACGTTGTCCTAGGGTTTATATTCCAGAAATGGTTACTTTGGAATGTGTGGTTCTTTTGGATAGGTTTCACATTTGTGCTTTTATTAGAGCTTATGAGTTGTTTTGAGCAACACATATGTAGCAACAAAACATATACTTATGAAACACTAGCCAAAATTGCTTATATAATAGTTTTTGTTTGAAGTGGCAAAAAGAATAACCTTCGAAGAAAAGGTTTCTCTTCTAAGGTCTAAACAAGTTTTGTGGTTAGTTAGTGGTGGTTGATGTTATTTGTTTGCTCAAATGGTTTGGCTGGAGTTGCTTTATAATTTAACTACTTCAGACCAAAGTTAACTATAAAACATATAGTAATGTTTATTGTATTGTATTTAGATTCTTGGAGACAAAAGTTAACTTTAAAACAAAGATAGTTTGAAAGTATAATGCTTATAATATTTGTACTTTGTGTATCTCGAATGTTTTCTTTAAGTTATATAGGAATGGTTATTCTTTTACTTGGTGTAATGGTTTCTTGATTCTATTATAGAGTAGTATCATTTATCTTTTATAAAGGAGTGGTTGTGGTTTTATAAACCAGAATATAATATTGCTTCACTATTAATGGACTTATTATAATGTTGGGGTAGTTTTTGTAATCTGGTAGTTAACATGGATGGAAATGATCTAATTTATTCATAAAGTGTTCTTTAAGGATTTTATTATGAATTGAAATACTTTGAGAATGAAATCTTCACTTAGGGTTGATGATAATTTAATAAAAAGATATTTATAATGTTTTAAACCATTTAAGCTTCATTTTATTAATATTTAAGACTAATACTATTTATTAAACTTAATTTACTCATTTTAGGAATATTAGTAAATTTTATTTATCCTTATATGAATTATTAATGAAGTAAATAAGTTTAAATTTGAGTTCTTAAAATATTTAATTTTTATTTAACTCAGAAGTAAAATATTATATTTTTAACATGTAGATATTACTTTTGTGATCATTTTGGTATATCACATTTATTTTTGTGATTCATAAAAATAAGATGTGATTTTTATAATTCTTATTACTTTATAATTACTTAATAAATAATAAATATTTAATGAAGTGAACTAATAATACATGATTATATTTTTAAATTAGAATTCTTATTTTTCTAAGACTTTTTGGTATTTTACTTATATTATTAACATTTATCATTATAGGAATATGAATTATTAAGGTTTTATTACTTATAAAACCTTTATTAAATTATTATTTAAATAATCATCATAATATTATTTGATAATAGTTTTAAATTGTATATTTTATTTTTCTGAATTTTTTCCTATATTATACATATTTTTCTGAACTATAAATCAAAAGTTATTTATTAGACAAGATTTAATCATTTATTAAAATTCTGGAATATTATTAATTGTATTAAAACATTTTATTTATTTCCTACAGGAAAATACTTTTTGCACCGTACCAAGAGTTAGCCCCAGTCACTGACCCGTGGGCCAGGGTCCACCTCATATCTCAGGTGAAAGAAATGCATTTATTCTTGACCGATCTTTACCTAATCGATGACATATGGGCCCTAGGCCATGTCATCAGCCACGTGGGCAAAGACCAGTCAAACTAGCTGACGTGGTTCAACCATGAGGTGAGCATGATGCAACGATGGCGTCAGCACCACCACCGCCGTCGGTGAGTGGTCACCAACAACGATCTACGACACCCTAGCAAACAAAATGGACCTAGTTCGAATCAACGCAACCTTCTGAACCTAAAAGTGGCGACGCCGCTCGGAAATGGTCATCGGAGCTTCGGCTCCGACGAGCTCCGACGGTGGTCGACGGTGGCTTACAGTGAAATGGTGATTTACAACGAGATCAGGCGATTTGAGGATGCTGGAAGGTTCAAGAACTCACCCTGATAATGATAGAGTGGTCGGCGAGGACAGGCGCGGTCGGAAACGAGCTCCCCGACGAGGATTCCAACAAACTGCTGCGAAGAGGAACGGCCAAATTCGTCCACTCCAGTGCTCCCCTTGATGCAGGATTTCTCTCAGAGGATCTATGGAGGACGACGCTTCTCCATTGCTGCTCGGAAGGGTGTGGGGTGATGTGGTTCGACGGCGAGGGGTGGCTCCGGTGATGTAGGTTTTCGGTCTCATTCGCATCTGAGAGGATGAGGAGGAATTGGAGATAGGGATTGAGGCAGGGTGTCATGGTGGCCTTCTTATCCTCTCCTGGCAACGGCGGCGTTGATCTTGGCGCAGCAGCGATAGCGACATCGAGCGGCGACGAGCTCACTATGACGGTATGCGTGTGATAGCGACGATGGCCGTTTGCGGATAACCCCTGACGATCCTTTCTTCTCAACCCGGTCCTTTGCTGTTCCCCACTTATCGATCCACAGATGGAAAAGACGGGGCTGGTTCTTTGGCTGTTGTGGGTTTGCAAGGGCGTCAGATAGGTATAGGGGTGTTGGGCCACGGCCAGGCAGTGTTTTTATTAATTTTATCCTTTTTCTATTTTTTGTTTTCTTATTCAGATTTGAATTTGATTTTTATTTTTAACCTTTCTTTGTATGATTTGTTTGCTGGATATTTGAAACAATACTAAAATATATTTGGTATCATTTGTGAACTTTTATTATATCATATTTTTGTATTTCTTCTATTTATTCAATATGAATCCCTTTTTAATAGTTTGTAGGAACTTTTCTTATTATTTTTCTCTCCTACTTAGGTTAAGGATTTCTTGAATGATATATTATTATTTGCTTATAAACTTAACTCTAGTTGGCTCATAGTTTGAATAGAAACTTTTATATGGATAATGATCCTATACCATTATTTGATGCATGAAATATAACAGACATTAATATGATTATTACCACTCCCATTAATTTGAAAAATGGCAGTGTATATATTCTATTGTGACAAATAAAGAAATTCAAGGTTTTGAATTATAAATATTTACCCTAGAGTTTAGGGTTTTCAATATACTTAGATTCCTTTTTGGATATGAGTAAAGAATTAATAACTAAGCATATTGTTTTACATTGTGATATTTGATGACATCACCTTTCATTAAAGGAGGTTATAATTGGAATATTTTATGGAAATGAATTGATAAAGATATACTTAAGCACATATAATTATGATGATTGGAATTGACAGAGATGTGCTTATGTGATTTGCTATAGGGAAATATTTCTATAAAGTGTTATAGACATCAGATGATGGATCAATAGTATGAGATGGATATTATGTTTGATTTGAGATTTAGATTTGACTGCTTACCAAGATTAAATAGGAAAATGATTTTTAACATATAATTATATTTCAGAATCTTGGATCTCTAATTAAGGAATTCCCTTCCTAGATATAATACTTCTTCCTATCCATCATCATCATGGTTAGTATGATGGGCTTACTTATTAAAATCTTCTTATTCATATATCATTCTTCTAAACTCATGGATGAATCCAATGAGTTTGATACAAAGGCATTTTATAGTTTTCTCATATCCTTGCTTGGTTGTATTTGCTATTCTACTGTTGATAATCTTCCATCTAACCAGTAGTTCCTTCAAACTCTGCTTACAATCTTCCTTAATCCTCCATCACCAATCTTTCTCTAAAGTTGACTATCCTTTAAGATGAATAACACTACTTCTATAACTCCATGCTACACTAGCTTTACTTGAATAACACCATCTTATATTCACTTTACTCTAATGATTCACACTTCAATCCCTAAATTATATTTATGTGGTTTGCAATGACTACTCTATGATCATTTATCTCTACTAAGGTTCCAATTATGTTCTACCCACTAGTATTACTTATACTAAATACAAGCATTCAATATTGGTGGCTAAAGCATTACCATTATAATCCTTTAATCATTTATTGCTTAAGTTCTTAGTTGGCTAAGCAAGGCTTTATCATTCCTACTTTTCATTGTCTTGAATTTATCTTCTTAGTATCCCATATTGGATTTAAAGTTATTAATGGACTATGCCCCCTTTAAAGGATTTAAGTAGATATTATGATAATACCAAGAAATAGTAGATCAAGGATTGATAGTTAAAGAATTTGTGAATCAATGGGGTATTACCCAACTTTGATGAACAACTTATATTAAGATGGGTTCCATAAAGATTGCTATAGAAAGAAAGATATATAGTGGATGATCTTGACTTAGTCTCTTTTCAACACCAACTCATAAAAGAGTTTGAGGTTAGGTATTACTATGATACTCATAGTAAGAATAGATAAGAATAAGATAAGTCAGGATTAGTCATTACATTTATATTACGTTAGTTTGTAATCTTAACTTGGCACTTATGAATTGTTGTGTTGAATATGATGATAGAATCCCTTAAGGATCAGATATTAATTATTTAAGCAATGTATTATGAGTGACATTTATTATCTCTGGTATACCCTTAGACC
This sequence comes from Avena insularis, assembly GCA_023614405.1. NCBI lineage: Eukaryota > Viridiplantae > Streptophyta > Magnoliopsida > Poales > Poaceae > Avena > Avena insularis. Next base: position 432,455,083 of record CM042697.1, on the reverse strand, counting down.
AAATCATGTTTAACCAAATAAGGTTTTATCCAAGGTCATATTGAAACTTATCGCAGTTAATTTGATGATCTACTTCAATTCCATCAAGTTAAGAGAAGCTTCAATCACCTTGACAAGTTTTGTTCAAAAGCGCAAAATTTATTCGGATTTTCTATGCATGAATGCAATGCACACATCTGGGTTCAGCTTATTTCTAATCTCTAATGCTGGGATGTTACAGTCTCTCCCCCTTAAAATAAACTTTGTCCTCGAAGTTCACAAACTCTCATGCTTCGGAGTAAGAAATTGTTTTGTAGTGGTTGCTACATTATCCCCTTCATGTTGATCTTAACTGGAATTAATTGTAGTATTCCATAACCTGATTAGATATCGTAATCAAATACTTCTTATTTAATCATCAAACTTTATTCCTATTTTAAGTACAGTTTAGAGGTTCTCATTAAAACAAGTTTTAAGTTTCAATACGTCTGCTTTTATGGTCAAAGACTATATTTCTATTTCTGTCATGGTATAGTTGATACTGGTATTCCTTCCAATATTGGATTTGAACTCATTTCATCCCTACCTATTGGAATTTCTTATTCTCAATATTTGTCCCGTTGGGTGTTCTCTAATACTTCTTAAAGACCACTTAAGAGTTGTTTCTTTTGGAATTGGTCGATTAGGATTAACCTTTTATCACCTTCAAGATGTTACCTTATTAAGTTTTAGATAATCTTTCATTATTAACTATAGTACTTCGTCAACTTTTATTGATAAGGTTTGCTCTCCCCCTTAGGGTTTACTAATAGTCTTTAATTTGTCGATATAATATTTATTGGCTTTATACTAGAATGTTGGTCTCTGTTCAGTTTATACTTTACCTAATTAAGGTCTGATGAAAGATTGTACGGTGTATCCACACAATTGTGGATCTCCGAAGGAAATCTTTCAGCGTTATATGTCCCTTTACCTTTGGACATGCTCGCTTGGATAAGTTTGACTTTGCGGAGCATCTCGATAGACGATCGCCTTTAAATTTTATACTTTTTTAGGTCTTACGTTGCTTAGGCCAAATTTAATGCTCTTTATGCAACTTCTAAGAAGATCTAGGTAACTATGTGAACCAGATACCAGTTGTGGACAAAACACTAACTGTGGATCAGAACATCGATTATGGATTAAGTACTAGCTGCAGAAATTTACCAGCTGCGAATCATCCTAGGGTGTATGTATTTCCCTATGATTTCTACCATACTTATAGCATTCTCTCTGAATTGTCCGAATTAGAATACCATTTTGGTTCCAAAACTTCTTTACACCAATTCATGATGCTTCCATGAACTTGTATAATTACTTCATTGACTTCTTAGTAAAATTATCTATTTAGATTAAACTTTAAGTTCATCACTTCTTGTTGCGGACTAATGATGTTCTAGGCTTGGTCCATCCTTCAAATGGTGTAACTACCTCTTATATCATGCTTCACCCTTCAAGTCAGTCTTCTTTATGATCTTCAAAACTCGTCACTCCCTTACACGAATTTCCCGTTTCTATCTAGGTCTATAACATCAAGTAATAACTGGGTGTTACATCATGCATTTGCACACCTAATTAAACTTCATGTACAGATCTAGTCAATCAAGAAGAATAAAAAAAATCCAAAAATAGATAAACAACAAAATATATACCCTGTATTATACATAGGCTTTAATAATTTACAAATGTACTAGGTGTTCCAACGGTTTGCTCCAAACCTATTTACACAACTATCTTACAAGAACTTCTTGCTCTTGTGGATATATCCTCACATATTTCGGTAAACTCTTCAAACTACAATACGCATTACCCTCTATATACATTATTCAAGCCCTCATCCCTTGGGATGTCGTTCCTTTCTTACTTTCATCTTCCTCTAGTGCTTCCTGGAGTTCCGTCCATGATGACGCGAAGTCCTGCGACTGCCTTCTGGAGCATAAGAGCATCCAAGAGGTGCGTATTCTTGATTAGAAGTACCGAGACTGAGATTAGTCATTGAAAAATGACTAGAGTTGGCGTAATCTTCCACTGAATAATCCGGGTTTTCTGGCAACACTTCCTCATAGTAAGTTGGTTCCTTAGCTTTTTCTTGGATCCAGTCATATATATTGGTGTAGTAGCTATCGGAATACTCTTCTAAGTTGATTGGATTAGTATTACCCCCATATGGTCCATAGGGCTCTCTATGGTTATAGTTGGTCTCTTCTTCAATACCTGTATCACAAGGTATAGTATTTCCTATGGTTTTACCTTGAGATTCTATTTCCCATCCATACTTGTTAGGCTCAGGTTTATTTGGAATAACTTTATTCCATTCCTATTGTTCAGAGTTATATTTGGTCCATAGGTCTTCAGGTGGCTTGAAGTCATTTTGGTAATAGGCATAATTTTCTGAGTTTGGGTCATCAAACTCAGTTTCCTCAAACACTTCTCCTGAAGGTATGTATTTGGGATGCCTAGCTTCTTTATCTAGCTTCTTCCTACGAGCTATTGCTTTATTAGGACCAGTAAAATCCTCAATAACTGTATCCAGTTCCTGAACTAAGACTTGGTGAGTGTTGTGATAAGTGTTTAGCAAAGACCGATAACGATCCATATACTCTACAGCTAGAGTAGGTTCAGCTTGGACTAAGGTAGAGTGATCTAACTCATGCTCTGAGTTTGAGGTTTCATGTGGTATAATGGTGTGAGTACTACCTTCTAGAGCTTGGGATTTCTGTTCTCGAATCATGGTTATGGCTGCTGCTACGGCAATCTGATATGGAGATGCCATGCACCTTGCCTCTCCTGCTGGCATTTCTCCCTTAAGTCCTAATTTCTTGGGTAACATGATCATGACACGGTATTTAGCTAATACCCGCCCATCATAGTAAGTGTAAATCTTGACCAAAAGTCTTGATTCACATTCCAAACTCCATAGAAGTTGTCGAAGATTGTCTGTCCAATCCCTTCCATAGTCATCCAACGTCCTGTTCATCACTTGAACATTCCGGGGTGGATATCGAGGTGCCATGTGGAACTGTGATTAAGAAATTATCATCAGTCTCATAGAGTTAAAACTCTTGGGTAATGATTGGAATTGCAATAACATAAAAGAGTTATCGCACTAGTAACATAATAGGATTATTCTCAAGTGAATATCCCTCATATCACTAGAGAACTCTTTATTATTACTGGGATGTGTCCTACAGGTTCTACCCATTTACTAGGTTTCCAACCTAAGGTCAAAGCATATGCTCTGATACCAACTGCGGTGACCCAGCATACCACTGCATGATGTAGTATACTATAGTCGTTGACATAACACCAATGAAACACCGTTCACTAGTATTACATCCCTCAGAATGGCACAACAGATAACACAACGGGCCCAATACATGGCTAAAGGTTACAACTCACACTTTTACATAAGATCCAGAGAACACTCTAGGTTTAAAGAGAGAAAAAGAACTTCTTATGAAGAATAATCAAAGATAAATAACGCAAGAACAATTATACTATTGCGTCTAGTATTCTAGCTAAGAGGTTGGCATTGCTGCTATCGCAACGCACTACAGAAATAGGTTCTTTGGCTAGAGATTATATTCCTATCTAATCAGTAACTTCGTCTTCACTTGAGTTGAGGTATATGTTGCCTTCATTGTCTTCATTGAAAAGCTTTAGCTGAGCATGATAAGTCCTGGAGCATAACTTGATGTAGACATCGTTTTAATGGCTTCAGAATCTAGCAAGGGTTAAGAAGATACTTTGAGTACGAGCGTACTCAGCAAATTCACTAGAAAAGGAGTGTTCGATGCACTATAACTACAGCCACAGACCATAGGTCGTAGGCAATGCAAGTTTTCATAAACATTTATTCAAAGGTTGCTTTTATTCTGAAAAGCTATGTCCGTCAGCCTTCACGGGTTTACCAGAACTTTCATGGAGTTCCTTTCCCGCCGCGTTCGGAGCTCCTTCCCGGAACAGGGAGTAACAAGTTACAGTTCTTACACTCTGCAGAGGTGCGTTACTTTACCCATGAGACATCAACTCTTTGTTGCACAACCGGGCATCTTATTCCCGTCCACAATTCAATGATGTGGGGCCCAGAAGATGATCCAAGCCAATCACTGCCCCCTTCGCGACCTCGCATGCCTCCTTGGTGTACACCATGCCCACATATTGGATTACGGCAATGGTTTGTACAAAACGTTAGATGTCATAACTATCGTGGGACGTTGAGGGTTCCCACCCATATGCTGCATATCCTCTACAAATTACCAATTAATATGCACGCTACGAGGATAACAACCACGACCTGCACATCCGGCTTCATGCGAGAGGAAGAAGATACAACTGACTTCTCTGTCCCATTCCAAATCTCATGGTCAACGTGTAATATACGACGCAAGAATCACTGGCGATATTGGTTGTTAAGTCCTAGGTGATATAGTTCTAAACAGTGGTATTCCAACTGTCAGATTTAATAGATTAGCTGATCACCCTGGATCAGTAATCAATAGTTCACATTATTATAAAAAATAGGGTTATAAGACCTTTTTCAAATGCAGATGATAAAAACACTAGATTTGTAAAATACTTTACAGAAAATAAACAAAGGACATGAGCAAGTGTGAACTTGCCTTTTGTGATTGCAAGATTATGCACTCACGGTCTTCGAGTTAGTATAAGATCCAAAATCTGAAATCAGCATCATTGGTCCGGTAAGGACTAATGTTTAAAGAAGCAATATGCTTTTATGCATAAGTAATGTGATGCACGTTCTAAGCGCAAATCCCGGGAATAACGTTGTCCTAGGGTTTATATTCCAGAAATGGTTACTTTGGAATGTGTGGTTCTTTTGGATAGGTTTCACATTTGTGCTTTTATTAGAGCTTATGAGTGGTAGTGAGCAACACATATGTAGCAACAAAACATATACTTATGAAACACTATCCAAGATTGCTTATATAATAGTTTTGTTTGAAGTGGCAAAAAGAATAACCTTCGAAGAAAAGGTTTCTCTTCTAAGGTCTAAACAAGTTTTGTGGTTAGTTAGTGGTGGTTGATGTTATTTGTTTGCTCAAATGGTTTGGCTGGAGTTGCTTTATAATTTAACTACTTCAGACCAAAGTTAACTATAAAACATATAGTAATGTTTATTGTATTATATTTAGATTCTTGGAGACTAAAGTTAACTTTGAAACAAAGATAGTTTGAAAGTATAATGCTTATAATATCTGTACTTTGTGTATCTGGAATGTTTTCTTTAAGTTATATAGGAATGGTTATTCTTTTACTTGGTGTAATGGTTTCTTGATTCTATTATAGAGTAGTATCATTTATCTTTTATAAAGGAGTGGTTGTGGTTTTATAAACCAGAATATAATATTGCTTCACTATTAATGGACTTGTTATAATGTTGGGGTAGTTTTTGTAATCTGGTAGTTAACATGGATGGAAAGGATCTAATTTATTCATAAAGTGTTCTTTAAGGTTTTTATTATGAATTGAAATACTTTGAGAATGAAATCTTCACTTAGGGTTGATGATAATTTAATAAAAAGATATTTATAACATTTTAAACCATTTAAGCTTCATTTTATTAATATTTAAGACTAATACTATTTATTAAACTTAATTTACTCATTTTAGGAATATTAGTAAATTTTATTTATCCTTATATGAATTATTCATGAAGTAAATAAGTTTAAATTTGATTTCTTAAAATATTTAATTTTTATTTAACTCAGATTTTAACATGTAGATATTATTTTTGTGATCATTTTGGTATATCACATTTATTTTTGTGATTTATAAATAATAAGATGTGATTTTTATAATTCTTATTACTTTATAATTACTTAATAAATAATAAGTATTGAATGAAGTGAACTAATAATACATGATTATATTTTTAAATTAGAATTCTTATTTTTCTAAGACTTTTTGGTATTTTACTTATATTATTAACATTTATCATTATAGGAATATGAATTATTAAGGTTTTATTACTTATAAAACATTTATTAAATAATATTTATTTAAATAATCATAATAATATTATTTGATAATAGTTTTAAATTTTAGATTTTATTTTTCTAAATTTTTTCCTATATTATACATATTTTTTTGAACTATAAATCAAAAGTTATTAATTAGACAAGATTTAATCATTTATTAAAATTCTGGAATATTATTAATTGGATTAAAACATTTTATTTATTTCCTACAGGAAAATACTTTTTGCACCGTACCAAGAGTTAGCCCCAATCACTGACCCGTGGGCCAGGGTCCACCTCATATCTCAGGTGAAAGAAATGCATTTGTTACTGACCCAGTCTTTATCCCTAGTCAATGACATATGGGCCCTAGGCCATGTCATCAGCCACGTGGGCAAAGACCAGTCAAACTAGCTGACGTGGTTCAACCATGAGGTGAGCATGATGCAACGATGGCATCAGCACCACCACCGCCGTCGGTGAGTGGTCACCAGCGACGATCTACGGCGCCCTAGCAAACAAAATGGACCTAGTTCGAATCAGCGCAACCTTCTGAACCTAAAAGTGGCGACGCCGCTCGGAAATGGTCATCGGAGCTTTGGCTCCGACGAGCTCCGACGGTGGTCGACGGTGGCTTACAGTGAAACGGTGATTTACAACGAGATTAGGCGATTTGAGGATGCTGGAAGGTTCAGGAACTCACCCTGATGATGATAGAGTGGTCGGCGAGGACAGTCGCGATCGTAAACGAGCTCCCCGACGAGGATTCCGACAAACTGCTGCGAAGAGGAACGGCCAAATTTGTCCACTCCATTGCTCCCCTTGATGCAGGATTTCTCTCAGAGGATCTATGGAGGACGGCGCTTCTCCATGGCTGCTTGGAAGGGTGTGGGGTGATGTGGTTCGACGGCGAGGGGTGGCTCCGGTGAGCTAGGTTTTCGGTCTCATTCGCATCTGAGAGGATGAGGAGGAATTGGAGATAGGGATTGAGGCAGGGTGTCCCGGTGGCCTTCTTATCCTCTCTTGGCAACGACGGCGTTGATCTTGGCGCCAGCGGCGATAATGGCATCGAGCGGCGAGCTCAATGACAGCGTGTGTCGCGTGTGATGACGACGATGGCCGTTTTGCGGATAACCCCCTAACGATCCTTTCTTCTCAACCCGCAGTCCTTTGCTGTCCCCACTTGTCAGACACAGATGGAAAAGAACATGGCTGGTTACTGGGCTGTTGTGGGCTGCACCGGGGCGTCAGATAGGTATAGGGGTGTTGGGCCACGGCCAGGCAGAGTTTTTATTAATTTTATCCTTTTTCTATTTTTTGTTTTCTTATTCAGATTTGAATTTGATTTTTATTTTTAACCTTTATTTGTATGATTTGTTTGCTGGATATTTGAAACAATACTAAAATATATTTGGTATCATTTGTGAACTTTTATTATATCATATTTTTGTATTTCTTCTATTTATTCAATATGAATCCCTTTTTAATAGTTTGTAGGAACTTTTCTTATTATTTTTCTCTCCTACTTAGGTTAAGGATTTCTTGAATGATATATTATTATTTGCTTATAAACTTAACTCTAGTTGGCTCATATTTGAATAGAAACTTTTATATGGATAATGATCCTATACCATTATTTGATGCATGAAATATAACAGACATTAATATGATTATTACCACTCCCATTAATTTGAAAAATGGCAGTGTATATATTCTATTGTGACAAATAAAGAAATTCAAGGTTTTGAATTATAAATATTTACCCTAGAGTTTAGGGTTTTCAATATACTTAGATTCCTTTTTGGATATGAGTAAAGAATTAATAACTAAGCATATTGTTTTCTGTTTGTGATATTTGATGACATCACCTTTCATTAAAGGAGGTTATAATTGGAATATTTTATGGAAATGAATTGATAAAGATATACTTAAGCACATATAATTATGATGATTGGAATTGACAGAGATGTGCTTATGTGATTTGCTATAGGGAAATATTTCTATAAAGTGTTATAGACATCAGATGATGGATCAATAGTATGAGATGGATATTATGTTTGATTTGAGATTTAGAGTTGACTACTTACCAAGATTAAATAGGAAAATGATTTATAACATGTAATTATATTTCACAATCTTGGATCTCTAATTAAGGAATTCCCTTCCTAGATATAATACTTCTTCCTATCCATCATCATCATGGTTAGTATGATGGGCTTACTTATGAAAATCTTCTTATTCATATATCATTCTTCTAAACTCATGGATGAATCCAATGAGTTTGATACAAAGGCATTTTATAGTTTGCTCATATCCTTGCTTGGTTGTATTTACTATTCTACTGTTGATAATCTTCCATCTAACCAGTAGTTCCTTCAAACTCTGCTTACAATCTTCCTTAATCCTCCTTCACTAATCTTTCTCTAAAGTTGACTATCCTTTAAGATGAATAACACTACTTCTATAACTCCATGCTACACTAGCTTTACTTGAATAACGCCATCTTATATTCACTTTACTCTAATGATTCACACTTCAATCCCTAAATTATATTTATGTGGTTTGCAATGACTACTCTATGATCATTTATCTCTACTAAGGTTCCAATTATGTTCTACCCACTAGTATTACTTATACTAAATACAAGCATTCAATATTGGTGGCTAAAGCATTACCATTATAATCCTTTAATCATTTATTGCTTAAGTTCTTAGTTGGCTAAGCAAGGCTTTATCATTCCTACTTTTCATTGTCTTGAATTTATCTTCTTAGTATCCCATATTGGATTTAAAGTTATTAATGGACTATGCCCCCTTTAAAGGATTTAAGTAGATATTATGATAATACCAAGAAATAGTAGATCAAGGATTGATAATTAAAGAATTTGTGAATCAATGGGGTATTACCCAACTTTGATGAACAACTTATATTAAGATGGGTTCCATAAAGATTGCTATAGAAAGAAAGATATATAGTGGATGATCTTGACTTAGTCTCTTTTCAACACCAACTCATAAAAGAGTTTGAGGTTAGGTATTACTATGATACTCATAGTAAGAATAGATAAGAATAAGATAAGTCAGGATTAGTCATTACATTTATATTACGTTAGTTTGTAATCTTAACTTGGCACTTATGAATTGTTGTGTTGAATATGATGATAGAATCCCTTAAGGATCAGATATTAATTATTTAAGCAATGTATTATGAGTGACATTTATTATCTCTGGTATACCCTTAGACCAAATCATGTTTAACCAAATAAGGTTTTATCCAAGGTCATATTGAAACTTATCGCAGTTAACTTGATGATCTACTTCAATTCCATCAAGTTAAGAGAAGCTTCAATCACCTTGACAAGTTTTGTTCAAAAGCACAAAATTTATTCGGATTTTCTATGCATGAATGCAATGCACACATCTGGGTTCAGCTTATTTCTAAGCTCTAATGCTGGGATGTTACAAACGTCTTTCTAGAAAGAGTTCTGTTGTGCCGCCACCACCAGAAACTGTGATTCAGAACCAGAAACTCCGTTCTGGCACCCTGCCGGGATGGGGAATTTGGAGAGGATCATTGCCATCATCATCAACAACGCCTCTCCATCGACCATCCATGTTTCCCTCATCCATGAGTGAGTAATCCTCCGCTGTAGGCTATGGGGATGGTAGGGATTGGATGAGTTCTTTCATGTAATCGAATAAGATTATTAGGGCATGGTGCCTAGTATCTCTATTAGTGCTATTTGTCTTTGTTGCAACTTGTTGTGCTTAATGCTTGTCACTAGGGCCCGAGTGCCAGATCCCAGATCTGAACTTATTATTGATTCATCATGATAGTATTGTTTGTGATCTTATCTGCAAGTTGTGTACACATATCATTGTCCAGATCCAAAGGCCCCGAAGTGACATAAATTGGGATAACTGGAGGGGATGGTTGTGATGTGAGGATCACATGTGTTCATGCAGTGTTAGTGATTTTCCCGGTGCTCTATTAAAAGGAGCACCTTAATTGCCAGTAGTTCCCTTGAGGCCCCGCTGCAACGGGCTGGCAGGACAAAAGATGTTGTGCAAGTTTTCATTGCAAGCACACATGACTATATATGGAGCACATGCATATGATTGTTTAGTACTTGGATGCTTTATCTTATTTATATGCAATTGCCCTAGATCTTGAAGTTACATGTTTAGACTTGTCCATGCAATGCCTGTCCAGCCATCCCTATGCCTACCGCACTCATATCCTATTGTTGCTACTACTGTTACTATTGCTCTTGTTTTACTACTGCTGTTGCTTTGCTATTGCTACTACAAAACTGTTGCTACTGATAAACTTCTATGAGCAAGAACTATTTCCAGGTGCAGCTGAATTGACAACTCAGTTGTTAAGGCTTATAAGTATTCTTTGTCTCTCCTTGTGTCGAATCAATAAATTGGGTAATACTACCCTCAAAGACTGTTGCGATGCCCTATACTTGTGGGTCATCAAGACTATTTTCTAGTGCCGTCGCCGAGGAGCATAGCTTTATTTGTAAGTTCACTTGGATCTATTATTGTTCACTGCTATTCCTTTCATCAAGACTATTTTCACTGCTATTATTGTTCACTGCCAAAGTCAATATTTTACCGTGGGGGACACGAAGCCAGAAGACGAGACGGAGAAGCAAACTAGGGCGGCCAGACCCCCCTAGGCGCGGGTGGTTCCACCCGCGCCTAGGTAGGGTGTGTCCCCCCTGGCCGCCTCCCAGCCTCGCCTCTTCGCCTATAAGAAGCCCCCGATGCAGAAACCCTAGGCACCCGATCAAAACTCCATGAAACCTTCTGTAGCCGCCGCCACCGTCGTCCCTAGATCGGGGGGATCTGAAGTTCTTCTCGGCACCCTGTCGGAGGGGAAATCATACCGGAGGCCTTCTCTCTGGTATGAAGCGTGAGTAGTTCCACCTTGGACTATGGGTTCATGTAGTAGCTAGATGGTTGTATCCCCTCCTTGTGCTTTCATGTATAGATCTTGTGAGATCCGTTCATGATCAAGATCTAATCTATTTGTAATCATGCATGCTGTGTTTGCGGGGATCCGATGGATATTGAGATGGGTTCTATCTGTAGGGTTCCATCTGTAGGGTTCGCAGCATACAAAAGAAAAAAAATCCTACGATGGGAACAACTATGTACCAAGATCCATCTACTAGATACAAACAAAGGGCGGATGTATATCCGTAGAGAACATACCCTTGAAGACCGACAAAGCTTAACGATTCAAACTCGTGGTTGATGTAGACGATCTCTTGCCGAACTCAAGATTGAGAGGAAGTCCTTAGCACCGCAACTTAGCAGTGCATCCGGGCTCGCACACACGTTCGAGGCACCGAGCAACCTCCGCCTCCTCGCTCCAGCGATGCAGCGGAAGCACAACTCTTTCTTGACGAATAGCCACTGGGAACATGTATCTCGCTAGTCCGATACCATGGGGGATAAATACTAGAGGGGGAGAGATCCTTCACGAGGAGGTGTGAGTGAGAAGTGAGGAGGGGGTGCCTTTTATAGGAGAGGGGGGACCCCAAGGGGGTGGCCGGCGCATGGGGATGCCCCTTGGCCTCCCCTCATTCATGTGGGGGACACTCCACTCACAAAAATCCTTTCAATTCCCTCCACTCAAAATCCCACTCAAAATCCCATTAAATTTCCACCAAATTTAATGCAAACTCTCATTAAATAAAAATCCTTTTATTTATTCAGAATTTTGTCAATTACTTTAATGACAAACATTCACATATAACCCCCTGCTAGTATTTCATTTCACATGCAAAAACACTTTCTATAATTTCACCCGAAAACCTGTTTCGGTATCTAGTGAAATAAATTCCTGCGCTTGTTATTCTTTCCGGCATGAAACTTTTGCTCCAAATGTATGTAGGTGTCTCTTAAGTGTGCCACCCTATGGTTCGTGAATAATGCGAACATGATCGAGACCCTTCTCTGATCAATAATCAGAAGCAGGATCTAGAGACCCATACTGACTCCCACATTCAACGATGACTTTCTTGTGATCGTCAGAACCTTTTACACTAGTATCTTAATCCTTTTGTTTCATGATATATTACATGTCCGAGATTCAATCATCGGTATCTCCATACCTAGTTTGATCTCATTACTGACATGCACTCTTTTCTTGTTCCCGTGATATAACATTCTACTGATCAAATCACTTGCTTGCAAGCTAACTAATGTGATATCACCGAGAGGGCCCAGAGCATATCTATCAGTCATTAGGATGAACAAATTCCACTCTTGATCCATGGGCCTCAACATAACACTTTAGTAGTTCTAAACCCATATTTATAATCACCCAGTTATGGTGTGATGTTTGATGTTATCAAGAAACTCTTCCGGTGTTAGTGATTGACATGATCTCATGGTCTAAGGATTAGGATCACTTCGTAAGTTTTTATAGCAATGTATACTCAATGACTTTTGATCGTAATGCTATACTTCATATGAATATTCATCACACCATTACACTAATGTTGTGACCTCGTTATTAACAACATCCAATGTCTATGATTAGGAAAACTTGATCATCTTGTTAATCAACGAGCTAGTTTATGAGAGAGGCATAACTAGGAACTTTCTGTTTGTTTATTAAACACACATGTATTAACGTTTCCGTATTAATACAATTATAGCATGCAAAATAAACATCTATCATATACTTGGAATACACATAATAAACACTTTATTATTGCCTCTCAGGGCATATTCCCTTCAGTCTCCCACCATTGGGTCCAACGCACTTGCAACCACACTTAGTTCGGATATGAACTCCTTCATCCAAACCGCTTCCTTAGCCGCTTCCGAAGCAGCAACATATTCGGCCTCCGTTGTTGATCCTGCCACCACGGGTTGTTTGGAACACCTCCAACTAACCGCTCTGCCATTCATGTGAAATACGTATCCAGATTGAGATTTGAGTCATCCGGATCGGTGTCAAATCTAGCATCGACATAACACTTAGCGACGAGCTCTTCTTCACCTCTGTACACAAGAAACATATCCTTAGTTCTTTGCAAGTACTTAAGGATATTCTTGAGCGCTATCCAGTGTTCCAAACCTGGATCCGATTGGTACCTACTAGTAAAACTAATAGCATGTGCCACATCCGTTCTTGTACATAGCAAGGCATACATTATAGAGCCTATGGCTGAAGCATAGGGGACTTTGTCCATTATCTCTCTTTCTTCCGCCGTAGCCGGACTTTGAGTCTTACTTAATGTCTTGCCTTGCAACATAGGTAAGAACCCCTTCTTACTTTCGTCCATTTTAAACTTATTTAAAATCTTATCAAGGTATGTACTTTGCGATAGCCCTATTAGGCGCCTAGATCTATCTCTATAGATCTTTATGCCTAATATGTATGACGCTTCACCTAGGTCCTTCATTGAAAATTTGCTGTTTAGATAACTTTTAACACTATTTAAAATATCTATATCATTTCCGATCAATAATATGTCATCCACATATAATATTAGAAATGCCACATTGCTCCCACTCACTTTATTGTAAATACAAGTTTCTCCATAAGTTTGGACAAATCCAAACTCTTTGATCACCTCATCAAAGCGGAGATTCCAACTTCGTGATGCTTGCTTCAGTCCATAGATGGATCGCTAAAGCTTGCACACCTTGTTAGCATCCTCAGGATCGACAAAACCCTTTGGTTGTATCAAATACAACTCTTCTTCAATATTACCATTGAGGAACGCGGTTTTGACATCCATCTGCCATATCTCATAATCAAAATATGCAGCAATTGCTAACATAATCCTAACTGACTTTGGCATCGCTACGGGAGAGAATGTCTCATCGTAGTCAACTCCTTGAATTTGTCGAAACCCCTTTGCGACAAGTCGAGCTTTATAGACGGTCACATTACCATCAACATCAGTTTTCCTTTTGAAAATCCATTTATTCTCCACGGCCTTCTGGTCGTGAGGTAAGCCCACCAAGTTCCAAACTTGATTTTCGTACATGGATTCCATTTCGGATTTCATGGCTTCTAACCATTTGTTGGAATCCGTGCTCATCATCGCTTCTTCATATGTCGCAAGATCATCAATTTCATCAACCATGAAATTCATAACAGGGTTTTCGTACAGCTCGGGAGCTGCACGCGTCCTGCTAGACCTGTAAGGTTCGGTAGTACTCTCTTTCGGAGTTTCATGATCATTATCATTAGTTCCCTCTTCAACTGGTGAAGCCAACTCCAGAACGACTTCCGGTGCTGCGCTACTCGCCATACTTTGAAGAGAAGGTTCAATAACCTCTTCGAGTTCTACCTTCCGACTACTCACACCTTTCGCGAGAAACTCTTTCTCTAGAAAGGATCCATTCTTGGCAACAAAAACCTTGCCCTCGGATCTGTGATAGAAGGAATACCCAATTGTTTCCTTAGGGTATCCTATGAAGACGCATTTTTCCGCTTTGGGTTCGAGTTTATCCGATTGAAGTTTCTTCACATAAACATCGCATCCCCAAACTTTAAGAAATGACAGCTTAGGTTTGTTTCCAAACCACAATTCATATGGTGTCTTTTCAACGGATTTAGATGGTGCCCGATTTAAAGTGAATGCAGCAGTTTCTAGTGCATAACCCCAAAATGACAATGACAAGTCCGTCAGAGACATCATATATCGAACCATATCCAATAGAGTACGATTACGACGTTCTGACACACCATTTCGCTGTGGTGTTCCGACAGGTGTTGTGAAACAATTCCACACTCTTTCATATGAGTGCTAAACTCGTAACTTAGATACTCTCCTCCACGGTCGGACCATAGAAATTTGATCTTTCTATTACGATGATTTTCCACTTCATTCTAAAATTCCTTGAACTTTTTAAAGGTTTTAGACTTGTGTTTCATCAAGTAGATATAACCGTATCTACTCAAATCATCCATGAAAGTAACAAAATAGCGATATCCACCTCGCACTGACACACTCATTGGACCACATACATCAGAATGTATGATTTCCAATAAATCTGTCGCCCGTTCCATTGAACCGGAAAACAACGTTCTAGTCATCTTGCCCATAAGGCATGGCTCACATGTATCAAATAATTCAAAACCAAGTGATTCCAAAAGTCCATCGGAATGGAGCTTCTTCATGCATTTAACGCCAATATGACCTAGATGGCAGTGCCACATATATGCGCATATATCACCATTAAGTTTAATCCTTTTAGCATCAACATTATGAATATGTGTAACACTATTATCGAGATCCAACGGAAATAAACCATTCATCATCGGTGCATGACCATAAAAGATTTCATTCATATAAATAGAACAACCATTGTTCTCGGATTTAAATGAATAACCACTTCGCATCAAACACGATCCAGATACAATGTTCATGCTCAGGGCAGGCACCGGATAACAATTATTCAAGTTTATTACTAATCCCGATGGTAAGTGGAGAGGTAGCGTTCCGACGACGATCACATCAACACTTGATCCATTGCCGACACGCATACCCCTTGCTAGCGGCCGCTTGTTCCGCAGCCCCTGATTCGAGTTACAAATATTAGCAACTGAACCGGTATCAAATACCCAGGTGCTACTGCGAGTACTAGTCAAGTACACATCAATAACATGTATATCATATATACCTTTGTTTGCCTTGCCGGCCTTCTTGTCTGCCAAATACTTGGGGCAGTTGCGCTTCCACTGGCCAGTCCCCTTACAATAATAGCACTCTGTATCAGACTTAGGGCTAACTCGGGGTTTCTTTTTAGGCACGGCAACCGGCTTGCTGCCCTTACTTCCCTTCCGTTTTCCCTTCTTGTATTTCTTGAAACCAGTGTTCTTATTGATCATCAACACTTTATGTTCTTTCTTGGTCTCCACTTATGTAGTTTTAAGCATTGACAGAAGCTCGGGGAGAGACTTCTTCATGCCTTTCATATTATAGTTCATCATGAAGCTCTTATATCTAGATGGTAGAGACTGTAGAACACGATGGATGCCTAAGTCAATGGGAATCGATATTCCCAAGGACACAAGCTTATCGGTGTAACCCGACATCTTGAGTACATGCTCACTTACGGAGCTGTGCTCTTCCATCATGGAGCTAAAGAACTTTTCTGAATCATTGTAGCTCTCTACAACAGCATGTTTGTCGAAAATCATTTTCATCTCACCCATTGTATCAAATGCATTGCCGTTTTCGAAACACTTTCGAAGTTCTGGCTCTAGCCCATACAATATGCCACAATGAACTAAGTTGTGGTCCTCCTGACGAGTCTGATAGACATTCTTCTCCTTGTCAGGGGCATCATCGAACGGTGGGGGGCCTAGCGGTGCTTCTAGCACATATTTCTTTTGTGCAACAGAGAGGAGAATCCTGAAATTCATGGCCCATTCGGTAAAGTTGCTACCGTTTGTTGCAAGTTTCTCTTTCTCCATGAACACATTGAAATTAAAAGCAGGTGGTGCCATCTACAACATAATTTGTAAAGTTTAGACTAAGTTTATGATAGATTGAGTTCAACTAATCCACATTACGAATGAACTCCCACTCAAAAACGACATCCCTCGTGCCTTTTTGGTGATTACATGAACCAAATCCACTACACCAAGTCCGATTATCACGTGAGTCGGTGTAGCTTCAAAGGCGGGCATCAAATGGGCATCATATCTACCATATGACTCATGCTTAACATTTCAGTCCGTGTTCTGAGGCCTTGTCTGTGCATGCTAGGCTCGCCAAGTAAGAACCTTAGTATTCACGTGTGTAACCGTCTTACACCCGAAATATGGTCGTGGATCCAAGAACACCTGATCATCACATGATGTCTTGGAGCGACGAAACATAAGCGGTGCATACTTAAGGAAGAACACATTCTTATCTTGATATTTAAATGAGGGATCATCTCATTATGCTAATAAAACGCCAAACAAGCAATATAATATGCAATCAAACATCACATGTTTATAAGTGAAATGATATGGTTCCTGCATATGATCTCCATCATGTGCACCTTGGTATGATCATATCATACCTCTATGTGTAAGGCCAAGGTCTATGGAACTTACACGTTATGTGTGTTGTAAAAGTATAATCTCATACTTCTACTTACAACATCACCATATCATAACACTAGCTCAGCAATAATCTAAACTAGACGCCTCTAATTTATCCATTGCAAGTTTTACGTGGCTTAGGGCTTTCGAAGATAGAACCGTTCTTACCTACGAACATGAACCACAACAAGGATAACCAAATTGTTGACAACTTGTTGCAAATTAGATATTGACTATAGTAGGAGAGACAGACACCCGCTAGCCACTTATGCAAACTAGTTGCATGTCAAGCGTGGAACAGGTCTCATGTGCGAGGAAATGTAAAGTTTGTCCAGTCCGCTTCATACCACTATGCCACCAATATCCAAAGTACAACCAAGAAGAAATAACATGATCATCATCACCCACATACTCATATGTGTACTACCCATGTAAAGCATCTACGCATAGATCCGGCTCTGATACCACTGTAGGGTTCGCAGCATAGGCAAAATCATATGATGGGAACAACTATGTACCAAGATCTATCTACTAGATACAAACAACGGGCGGATGTATATCCGTAGAGAACATACCCTTGAAGACCGACAAAGCTTAACGAGTCAAACTCGTGGTTGATGTAGACGATCTCTTGCCGATCTCAAGATCGAGAGGAAGCCCTTAGCACCGCAACTTAGCAGTGCATCCGTTGTCGCACACATGTTCGAGGCACCGAGCAACCTCCGCCTCCTCGCTCTAGTGATGCAGTGGAAGCAAAACTCTTTCTTGCCGAATAGCCACCGGGAACATGTATCTCACTAGTCCGAGACCATGGGGGATAAATACTAGAGGGGGAGAGAGATCCTTCACGAGGAGGTGTGAGTGAGAAGTGAGGAGGGGTGCCTTTTATAGGAGAGGGGGGTCCCCAAGGGGGTGGACGGCGCATGGGGCTGCCCCCTTGACCTCCCCTCATTCATGTGGGTGGACACTCCACTCACAAAAATCCTTTCAATTCCCTCCACTCAAAATACCACTCAAAATCCCATTAAATTTGTCACATCCCAAAATTTTCCAAATTTTGAAACGTGAAAAAGAAATAAACAAAATAAATAAAGAATGAAATTTCTGGGGAAAAGAAACTTTTTGATTCCAATTGGAAACATCAAAACCTATTTTGATCAAATAAAATCCTAAAGGGATTTAAAAAGATAAACAATTAATAAATAAAAATTATAATAGTTGGAATCACTATTTTTGGATCTTTTAATAAAAAGATATGGTTTTCAAAAGCAAAGGTAGGATTATAAATAAAGATTATTTTATAGAGCCAAATTAAATCTTGGCCAAGCTTTTGAAATAAAATATTTCTATTTGATAAAAAGAGTAAAGGTTTATTTGAATAAAATAATGAGGATTTATTAATATCCAATTTTATTAAAGTAAAGGTCTTTTCCTTTTTAAATAAACACTAAAACTTGTTAAAATATTTTAAATAAGATTTCCAAGTGTTTTATATTTTCAAATAAAACCTACTGAAATGATTTTGGTATTATTTTAGATTTCAAATAGAGATTTAAAATAAATTAAACCCTATTTGAAATAAAGACTAAAGTCTTTTTATTTTAATTAATAATAGATCCAAAAAGAATAAAAATTATTTTACTTTGGACTTTGGATTATGTTGTTAAACAGAATTAATCTATACCTAAAGTTTGGTGGTGGTTTGGTTTGAAAAGGAGTTTGAATTATTTGTTTGAAAATCAAAACAGAAATTCCAAATAAAAAAGAAAAACTTTCAGAATAAAAAAAAGTGAAACAGACCCAGCCCATCTGGCCAGCCCAGCAAGCCCAACACCAGCCCACTCTTTCTTCCCCGCGGTGAACCGTTTTTCACTAAACAACGCACCCGCTGAGTCACAGACAAGTGGACCCCGCGCCCCCTCTCTCTCACTAGCTGCCAGCCGGACCCCACTGCCACGCAATCATCGTCTCCACTCGATCGTTCCCCCTCGCAGATTCTGCCGACGATGAATGCCATTGAATTGGCATAATACCGCGAGTAATTCTCGCCAGTGACCACGCATACATAACCGCCCGTTCCTCCTCTACCTTTCCCCTCACTTGCCAGCGCCTCTCTGCCCCTAGGCTGCTCTAATTTCGAGCTCGCATCCCACTGTCTCCGACGACGTCTCCGAGCAATTCCGGCGCCGACCAGCCGCCCCTCGCCTCCCACTGCACACGAGCTTGTTCTTCATCGCCTGGCGCATCTCCCAGTGTCAGCTGCTTGGCCGCGCTTGCCCCAGAGCATCGGCAAGGACAACCTCAACACGCCATCGTCGTCTGTCTTTGCTCCGGTGAACTCCCCCGGTAAGCTCCGACCACCCCGAGCCCTCTCGATGATGCTCACGTGAACACCACACTCGCCCGCGTCAAACCATGTGCTCCTTTTGCCTTAGGGTGATCTGCAGCTCCGTCCCCGACGACGAACAGAACCGCCTGACGCCGCCACCGACTCCGGCGAGCAATCCACGCCGCTCCAGCGCGCCCCTCGCCAAGCCGACCACACCTCGAGCTTCTCCACACTCCCACGAGCACGGTGAGCACCTTCATTTCCCCTCTTGCTTCCTGGTTCGTTGGCAAGCTCGCCGCCAGAGCGCTCCGCCGCCTGTCGCCGCGTAGCGCCGCCAGTCTTTGACCAAGCAACCTCGTCCGTTGGATGTAGATCCAGTGGTTAGGATAGATCATTTAACGAACCGTTATCGATTTATCTGAACCATGCGTTTTAAATAAGATCCAACGACTCACAGAGGCTGATCCGCACGAAACGGTACCAGCCTATCAGAGCAAGCCACGTGCCCTTTCTGTTTTAATAAAAACAGAATTGATCTATTAGTTGTTCAATTTTGTAAAATTCATAAATTTCAAACCGCACGTCCAAATTTTACAAATTTTATATCAATGGATTCATCAGAACAAGTACTTTGCAACCATGCACTTTTTTTAATGTTTTGCTTCTGGAAAATTGGTTGAATTTGCAGAAACTTGTGTAGGCTTATTTTGAATATAAAAATTGTTCTAGATATAATTTTGAGGTGAAATCTTTGTAAAATGGATTGTTGTGAACCTACTGACCATAGGAACCAACTTATGGATTTAAAAATGTATTTTGTGTAGATAAGGAATAAATACTTGAATTAGCTCATTTCTAGTCAAATAAAAATATTGTTTATGGTTTAGAAATGATTTTTGGAGTGAAACCTTTGGGAAATGATTTGATTCAAACCTTCTGACCCTAAACACCAAGTTTTGAGAATTAAAAATATATTTGGTGAACCCTTTAAAGAATATTTCTTTGCTAAAAGCATTTTCAACCACATAAAATATTGATTTGATTAAAAAAATGGTTTATAGATAAAACCTTTTGCAAATGGTTTTACCACTTTAGTAAATGACCACTTTGAACTTTATAATGTTTAGAGACTAGTATAAACCACTTTTGCAAGTAAAACTATCTTTTGCATGCTTGCGTGCATGACCTTGTTTCTATTATTTTATGTGTGATAAAATTGGTTGGAGTGCTAGTTGAATTTGTGTTTGCTTGATTGAATTGTAGTGGAGTTAGAAGAGTGTGATATTTGCAAGATCAAGAAGTGAACCAACATTCTCTACTAAAAAGGCAAGTGACACTATCATCCAAGTCCTACTATTTTCATTGCACTTAGTGGATTTTTGTAACATGCATGGAAAGGATTACTATATTTTATGCTATGCTAAATCCTAATAGGATACCCTTATATATTCCTTAGTGAAAACATTGTAGTTGTAGTATGCTTAGCCCTGCCATATATTTGGGTTGGGATACATGTTATGAATATATGAAGTGTTGAAAAGATATAAGTTTTATATAACAAAACAAGTATTCAATGAACCACCTGGGTGGACAAGGATACTCAAGTTTTGGACAAGGTGGCAACAAAAGGAACCATGTTTATATGGCCATCTCTTTTTGTATGTGCACTAGAAGAAAACCACCCAGGGACTTAGAGATTGAACATGTTTCTCGTACAGTGGCTTCCATGTACAGCCACATGCTAAATGGGCTCTGGCTTAGTCAACTACATAGTGGAAGACCCATGCATTGGCATCTTCAGGTTAACTAGAATTGTGTAAGGGAAATTTTATCCCTACATTGGTGCCTGGTTGACAAGCTAGCATTGTGTATTGGGAGGACTCCTATGGAAAGACTTTGTCACATTCTCGATCTGCCAGTACTCCATCTTGGTGAGTACTTATCCAGCGGCCATTGGTGGCAACAAGACGAGATTGTGTCATGTGGGTAAAGTGTACAACTTCTGCAGAAGATCAAAATTCTAAGTACTTAGCCGTGTCCCCGGTTATGGACAATTCTGAGCAACTAAGGCCTGAAGCTATGGAAGATCTCGACATTCCAATTTCTCAAAGTAAAACTTGATGGTGACAACAAGGGATTAGAAGCACTTGGAGTTTTCCAAGGGATTCAGAAAGATTCGACAAAGATCAAAACTATTTTGAAAAAGATAGGACAAAACTATATTGCTTTCTGCAAATAAGCCTAAACCTTACTTAGCCAAATATGCATGTAATGATAGGATCCACTTATTTCTACATAGTAGTGAAACTTGCCAATACAATTCAAATGTATTGACCCTTGTGGCTGCAACTTATTATGTTGCAGGTTTGTTTGTTGTTAAGTGTGTTGATTAGGATTACAAGTCTGAAATGGATCGTATGGGCACCTAGAGGGGGGGGGGGTGAATAGGTGCTAACCAATTTTTAATACCTTTTCAATTTTAGGCTTGACACAAAGTAAATTCTCTAGATATGCAACTACGAGAATTTCCCTATATGTAACCCTAACTACTAAGCACGTAAAAGAGGAGCGAGGAAACCGTAGTGGAGCACGGAGACACGAGGATTTGTTTTACGCAGTTCCTTACTTGTTAAGGGAAGTACATCTGCGTTGGAGGGGTGGGCGGTTCTAAGACCACCACGCATACAATAAACCTCACCCTATTCTCCGATGGATCTCGCCATGAGAGGCCTGATCCACCTTCTCCACTATTGGATCCCTTGAGGGGAACCGGTGCCTTTTACAACACTATCGGGCACACACCACAACCGAATTGGGGGCTCATGAGATGACAACAAGCTGCCACAAGAACAAGGTTTATCAATATAAACAAAAACAAGGATCTAGATATTTGCAAGAAATACTAGATCGGAGGTTCACCAAATGAATGGAGAGGAGATGAAGCGCTTGATTGCTGATGATGAAGATCGAGTTCTCCTCCTTCGATTCCCCAAGGGATGGGGCCTTTGGGTGGATCTAGGTGGAGCACTCTTGGATGAAGCTTTTAGATCTGATCTGGTGTTTTTCGTGATGAATCAAGAGTTGGCGGGGAGGGAAGGCTGGCTTAAATACCCCCTCCCCAGATCTGGCCGTTGCACAACTTTGGGGGCGGATTATCCGCCCCCCACTTGGGGCGGATTATCCGCCCCTGGGAAAACTCCACCCCAAGGGCGGATTCTCCGGGGGAAACTCCGCCCCCTCTGTGGGGCTGGCGCCTGCAGAACTTGGCGAAGATCTTGGGGGGGCGGATAATCCGGCCAGGACGGAAAGTCCGGCCAATACTCCGCCCCCTCTCTAGGCTTGCGCCTTGGCGATGAGCAGGGGGGCAGACTATCCGGCCCCCCTGAGGGGCGGATTATCCGGCGGGGCCGGAAAATCCGGCCAAAATTCCGCCCCCCTTCTGGGGCTTGCGCCTTCTTGGGAAGAGGGAGGGGAGGATTATCCGCCCCCCAAAGGCAGATACTTTTTCCCTTTTTCTTAGAGAGAGCTGCAACACTTCAACACACATTAAATAATCCTTGATATTGTTATCTAACACACAAAACACTAGGGATTATAAAATGTTCTTTCAATCTCCCCCTTTTTGGTGTTAGATGACAATATTAGGATTTGCAATAAAACCGGCAAATGCCACCTTAAATAATGAAAGACGCTCCCCCTAGATGTGTGCATATTTAAGATTTGCATTTGAATACAAATACACACACTAGAGAGAACACTACTTCCATAACCAAGATAATTGAAACAAGGTGGTTTGGGAAACAAGGTCATACCATCGGGATGAGAATATAGCCAAAGCATACATAGATAATCCCATGAATCCATATGCCATCAAATATGCTCCATAATTATAGAATTCCATGAGGTCCATAATAGATAAATCCAGAATTCCATGAATACCAAACATAGTGCCAAACATAGTGGAGTACGACATAGTCTTACATAAACAAACACAAATAGCAAATGAGTTCATGCTAGAAAAGGCACAAGCAAGCAAATAAAAATGACTAAAATCGAAAAGCTTGTGCCCGACCCTTGCAAATCCACGAGACCTAATAGAACTACTTCTCCCCCTTTGGCATCGAAACGCCAAAAAGGAAGAAGAGCGATGCTAACGCCCCTGGAGATCACTCCTCCTCATCCTCGTCGTAGTCATTCCCGTCCCCTTCCTCTTCATCATACTCATCATCATCATCATCAGCTGGAGGACTGGGTGCCCTCGGTGGAGGAGGAAAGAGGCAACTCTCGAGCTCACCATAGTTGATCCCTGAGGTGTTCCACTGAGCATACGGATCCGGAGCAGTGGGAGGAGGTGGATGGCGATGGCACTTTGAGACATGGTGGAGAATAAGCTGCTGCGTGTGATCCCTCTCATGATCCCTGCGGTACGCCTCATATTGGCCCTTGTGAATGTCAATGCCCATGCAAAGAATGTTCCACTGGAACCAAGTAAGCTGCTTAACCTCGCGTGCCATTGGGGACACCGTGGAACGATGACCACTAGCCCGAGCATCACGCATGAAGGACTCCAGGGCAGTGGAAGGGTGATGGGTCTTCTAAGCCTTGTTGTAGATTTTCTTGGGCTTATGAATTCCATCCAGAGCAGTACCAAAATCCTCATGTGGCAACATATGCTTGACGAGCATCATTATGA
This sequence comes from Avena insularis, assembly GCA_023614405.1. Classification (NCBI taxonomy): domain Eukaryota; kingdom Viridiplantae; phylum Streptophyta; class Magnoliopsida; order Poales; family Poaceae; genus Avena; species Avena insularis. The sequence goes on along the minus strand of CM042697.1, from coordinate 432,430,983 downwards.
ACGGAGCATAGGGAATAGAGCACATTGATCATAGCATCCGTCATCTCATGATAAATATAGTCCATGACATCCAGTTTGTAACCTGTGGCTGATCCAGAGTTAGTGGCACACTCGTGAGCAAAAGCAAGAAGTGGAACCAGGTGGCCACGGATCCTGTCATTGTTGCCACCACTAGGAGCGATGCAGTCCCTAATTATGCCAACCAGGGCTGCATACAAGGGAGATAAACCAGCAAAAGTACCAGCAACCCCATCAGAGGTAAGGCAAGGAGCAAGAGCAGTATCCTTGGATGGCTTCATAGGAGAAATGATACAGTGGCCCGAAGGAGTGTCACGACCATGGAATGCATAACCAAGAACCTGCCCAAAGGTGTGAAAGTCCGACTGAATCATGGTGGTCCCTGTCATCCACTTCATAGTGTGGCGCTCATCACATAAATCACGAGTTGAGAAGAACTGCCGCACCACAGAGGAATCATAGTTGCATTGGATAGTCATGAGGTGGTGCAGCCCCATCTTGTTGGTCACATCTAGTGCCTCAATGAGCCTTGTCTTGGATTGAGCCTCAGTCAAATTGATGGGACGCATGGGGCAAATCTTGAGAGTAGCATAGACATCATCATGAATAGCCCGAAAGTGGGCATTCCAAAACATTTCATCCTCGAGGGGACCATCACTGTCAGCCTCATCATAATAATCAGTCTGACGAATGGTGGCATACCGAAGACTGTCCATAGCCTTGTAATTGGGCCGAGACTGTTTACCCTTGCGAGATGCGGTCCTCTTAGTTTTCTTACTTGCCTTTGCCATCCGTTCAGGCTCTCTTGCTGCTCTGCTGACCTCGGTCTCGTCAATGAACTTCTCGTCTGCAGTGGGCTTGAGATAACGGGCACGAGGACGACGGACGAAGGTCTTGGTCGGCTTGGAACCACTCGTGAAAAGCATTAGAGGGATAGCATGGAGATAAGCATACACACAAGTCCAGGAGAAAAACACGAAGAAAGAGTAGCAATGCAACCCCATAACCAAAGATGTGCATGTGCAGAAGCAGAACCAAAACAGACCAGATTTTACTCTCCAGGCCGGATTATCCGGCCCTGGCAGGGGCGGATAATCCGCCCCCCGCAGAAAATTTCTGGATTGGCTCAGATCTAACAGGGCAAAACAGATCGGGTACTAGGGTTGCAAGTCTACTGATTCTAGCATGTAAGGAACAACACCAAGAACCTTCTACAACGAGATTTCCACCAAATAAAATACATCCCATACAAAAGGAAGGAGATGAGGGAGTTACCCTCACTCATTGGAGGAAAATCGCAGAGGAGAAGATACCCGGAGGCGAGGTGAAGAAGATCCGGGGAGAGCCCGGAGAATCCGGTGGTCAAATCGACTCCGGGAGAGGCGGATGCTCCGGCGGCGGCTGGGGGCAGAGGTAGGGTTGGGGGAGTACTGGCTGCTCTGTTTGAGCCTGCCCTCTCCGACCCAGCCTATAAGGGGCTGATTTCGCCCGGGGCGGATAATCCGCCCCCCCACTTAAGGCGGATAATCCGCCCCCCAAAAATTCTGTAAAATGCAGAATCAGGCCAGAGCAACCTAGCAAACCTCTTGATGGTGTTTTAGAGGACTTGTGTGCAAGAATAGATGGTTCAAGGGGGAAGAGAAATGCTTGGGTTGAGAGCATCAAACTGAGATGGTACTACACACCCAAATTTGCAAAAATCAAATCAATCAAAAGCCAAATTTGAGTGTGTTTTCCATAAGAACATGAGATATGCAAGAAAATCCAACGAGACCCATGAAAAACCAACTCTTCTCAAGGAAGAGGGCGGTGGCCGAAGACACCATGTTGGAGCGCATGGCATGACACCGCGAAGATGTATCTTGAGTTCAAAACCAATGCTCATCGATGACCCACATATCACAAAATGATATTAAGGGAAATGATTTTACTTGCTTTTGGCATTATGGGGGAGGGTTGGCCCAATCAATTAGGACCACACTCCCCCTATGTCTATGCCCGCATCTAAACCAAATACATGAATAAGAGAAAGTGAGTGTGCAAGGGTAGTCAAGCCAAGCTCCTTGAATCTATGATATTTAGCTCATTCCTAAAATAACAGAATCTTGCTTCATCAAGAGGCTTCGTGAAAATATCAGCAAGTTGGTTCTTCGTGCTCACAAAGGATAGAGCAATATCTCAACGAGCAACATGATCCCGAATAAAGTGGTTGCGAATCTCTATATGTTTGGTTCTTGTATGCTGCACGGGATTGTAAGAAATTTTGATAGCACTTTCATTGTCGTATAATAGAGGCACTTTGTCACAATTGACACCATATTCCTTTAAAGTTTGCCTCATCCATAACAATTGTGTACAAGCACTTGCAGCAGCAACATATTCAGCTTCGGCGGTTGAGAGTGAAATACAATTCTGTTTCTTTGATGACCAACACACTAGAGACCTGCCCAAGAATTGACATGCACCAGAGGTTGATTTCCTATCATCTTTGTCACCAGCCCAATCTGAATCAGTGTAGCCACATAGAGAGAAACTTGAACCCTTGGGATACCATAACCCAAAATTTGGGGAATGAACCAAATATCGGAAGATTAAGCAACAGCCACTAAGTGGCTTTCTTTAGGAAGCGGCTTGGTACCTTGCACACTCCTACACTTACACGATATCGGGCCTAGATGCAAAGGTAAAGGAGAGACCCGATCATGGATCGGTATACCTTTTGATCCACGTCTTTACCCTTGGGATTGAGCTCAAGATGACACTTTGTTTGCATTGGGGTATAGCAACATTGAGATCCGTCATCTTGAACCTTTTGAGCATGTCTTGGATGTACTTAGCTTGATTAATAAAGGTTCCCTCTCTAAGTTGTTTGATCTCAAATCCAAGAAAGAACCTCAGCTCACCCATCATGGACATCTCAAACCTGCCAGTCATAAGCTTTGAAAATTCATCGTTAAAAGCTTGGTTAGTAGAGCCAAAAATAATGTCATCTACATAAAGTTGGCATACAAAAAGCTCCCCATTAACCTTCTTAGTAAAAAGAGTGGGATCGATTTTCCCAACTTCGAATCCACGGTCTAGCAAAAGCTCTTTAAGGTGCTCATACCACGCACGTGGGGCTTGTTTAAGGCCATAGAGCGCCTTATCGAGTTTGTAGACATGGTTCATAAATTTGGGGTCCTCAAACCTCGGGGGCTGCTTGACGTATACTAACTCATGTAGAGGACCATTAAGGAAAGCGCTCTTAACATCCATTTGTTGTAATTTAAAATTATGATGGGCTGCATATGCAAGAAGGATACGAATGGACTCAAGACGAGCCACAGGAGCGTAAGTCTCGCCAAAATCAATTCCTTCCACTTGAGAGAATCCTTGAGCCACTAGTCGTGCTTTATTCCTCACAACAATGCCATTTTCATCCTGTTTGTTCTTGAAGATCCACTTGGTGCCGATAACATTGCGGCAATCCTTTGGTTTTTCTACGAGCTTCCAAACTTTGTTGCGTTCGAAGTTATTTAATTCTTCATGCATTGCAACAACCCAATCAGGGTCTTCAAGAGCATCAAAAACCTTCTTCGGTTCAACCATGGAAATGTGAGCTTGATGATCACAAAAGCTTGCAAGTTCTCTTTTAGTGGATACCCTTCGTCGTAGATCACCAACAACCTTGTCAAGAGTGTGACCTCTTAGTTCAAGGTTCCGATCAGCACGAGCCTTGCGACAAGCCTCAATGTCCTTATTGTTTCTATAAGGAGTTGATTCAATATTTGTATCCTTGTCTTGATTACTGCCCTGCCCTTGATCTTGGTCTCTGTTAACGCCAGAAGATTGTTGCTAAACATTTTCTTTAGGCCCGGATAATCCGCCCCTTGGAGGGGCCGGACTATCCGGCCTGGGAGGTGAAGAACCAGAGCCATCTTCCTTAGAATGCCTGACGTTAGTTGGAGACCCAGGGCCGGATAATCTGCCCTCGGAGGCCGGAGAATCCGGCCTGGGAGCTTCAGAGTTGCTGACTTCTCCTTCGGATCCTCTGGAATGAGTCGGAGTTCTAGGGGCGGATTGTCCGCCCCTTGGAGGGGGCGGATAGTCCGGCCTGGGACTACCAACTTGTCCAGGGGACAGTTGATCTTCAGCAGGGATAGTCCGGCCTGGGACTACCAACTTGTCCAGGGGACAGTTGATCTTCAGCAGATTGCGGTGTTGATGCAGGATTTTCTCCAACATTAGGAGCTTGTTGATCTTGTGTAGATGAGGGCTCCACATGTGTGGAGCATTGTCCTTCCCGATCCGCCACAAGGGGTTCCTCAATGGGGCAGAAAAATCCCACGCCCATTCTTCTTATGGCATCTTGGGGTATTTCAACATCTGGAACACAAACATCAACTTGCCCTACAAAGGAGCCGTTATTTTCATCGAACTCCACACTACAAGATTCTACAACAATCCCAGTGAGCTTGTTGTAGACTCTATAAGTGTGGGATTCGGCACCGTAACCAACAAAAATACCTTCTAAAGCCTTGGACTCAATTTTTGACAAACGGACACCTTTAAAAAGAAAGAAACACTTACACCCGAATACCCTGAAGTATGAGATGTTGGGCTTGTTACCGGTAAGTATTTCATATGGAGTCTTGTCCAAAATCTTTCGAAGGTAGAGTCGGTTTGATGAGTGACAAGCAGTGGATATGGCTTCAGCCCAAAAATTATAAGGAGACTTGAATTCAGCTAGCATAGATCTTGCCATATCCATCAAAGTCCGGTTCTTCCTCTCGGCTACACCATTTTGTTGAGGGGTGTACGCAGCGGAATATTGATGTCTAATCCCCTCTTCGCTAAGAAACTCATTTAAAGTGTAGTTCTTGAATTCGGAGCCGTTGTCACTTCTAATTGCCAAGATAGGAACATTGTATTGATGTTGAACTTCATTGGCAAAGTCGATGACAGTTTGTTGAGTCTAACTTTTCAGCTTGAAGAAATAGACCCATGTATATCTTGAGTAATCATCGACAATGACCAAGCAATATTTCTTCCCACCAAGACTTGCATGAGAAGGAGGACCAAATAAATCCACATGAAGTAATTCCAAGATCCTCTTTGATGACACAATAGTCTTCCTCTTGTGGGAAGAGTCATGCATTTTTCCTTCTACACAAGCCCTGCAAACACGATCTTTGGCAAAAGAGACATTGTCTTTTAGTCCAAGGATGTGGCCACCCTTCTGGAGACTTTGCAAAGTTCTCATGTTGACATGGGCTAAACAGCGATGCCATAGCCAGCCCACGTCGGCCTTTCCAAATAGACACGTCGGACCCGAAGTGGTTTTCCCCGAGAAGTCCACCACATACAGGTCATTTTCGATGTATCCAATGAAAGCGACCTTTAGAGACATGCTCCACAAGAGTACCACCAAATCATCATCGATAAAAACAGCAAAACCCATCTTGCCAAGGGCACGTCTGAGAAAGAAGGTTATGTAGAGGGTCTCAACAAGCATGACGTCCACGAGAGAGATATCGTGGGCAACCACAACCTTGCCAAGACCCAATACCTGAGATTTAGACTTATCACCATAGGAGACTGTGATATTATCATGATTTGGATGCATCTCCGTGATGATCTCCTTGCTTCCGGTCATATGACTAGTGCAGCCACTATCCAGCACCCATTTTGACCCACCGGAAGCATAGCCCTGCAAGAAAATTACTTCTTGGTTTGAGGTATCCATTTTTCAATGGGTCCTTTCATGTTAGTAACAAGGGTCTTTGGGACCCAAATAGACCAAGCAATATATTCATCAAAAGGACCAACATAATAAGCATAAACATTGCCATAGTCATCACAAAAGAGTTCATAATTAGGATTGTGAGACCCTGCAAAACCAATATTATTAGTCTTGTCTTTTGTGACATTCTTCTCAGCGGTGCTTGTCTTTAATTGCACATTCTTGGTCTTGTTCTTCTTGGTTTTCTTCTTCTTGGACTTGGTGACATACCCAAGTCCCTCTTTACTATGATTTGACCTTTGCTTGCCAAGGACTTCATCAAGCACACCTTTGTCCTTGGTAGTGATGTCCTTGATCACTTCTTTTTCCACACTAGCATTTTTCTCGTTACTATATGTTGAGTTGGACGAGCTAGGAGTATCATATTTGGCCAATCGACTTTGAAGCTGATCATGTGACTCATTGAGAATAGAGAACTCGTTTTTCAACGCCTTGTGAGCATTGTCAAGTTTCTCCAATTCCTCGGAGAGTCTATCATGAGCAGCCACAAAGTCAATCCTTTCCTTCTTTAACTTCTTTGCTTTGGTGACAGCATTGTCACGTTCCTTAATAAGTTTAGTCACAATTTCTTCATGTGACTCTTCCATAGACTCGATCCTCTCTTCAAGAGAGACCCGATCTTCTTCTTATTCTTCAAGAGCATTTTTTAGGGATGCAATTTCCATTGCATCCTCCCTTTCAATTCTGCCCTTTTCTTCGAGGAGTGCATCATTTTGGGCCAGCTGATCCATAAGAGCTTCAAAACGAACTTTGTGCTCACCTTGCAAGTTAGTTTAGAAATAATCCAAAGCAATAATCTCTTCTTTAAGCTTAAGACTAGTAGGATCATCCATGTCTATCATAGCCTTGGGAAAAGAAGAGTTAGAAGAAGTTACCTCGGAGCTTCTTGCCATGAGGCAAGTACCATTCTTGTTGATGATGTTTTTGTTCGGAGAGTCGAAGAGAGATGTTGATGTAGATGTGGTGGCTATAGCAGCCACCTCTTGAGAGCTATCGTCCTCGTCCTCATCTTCACTCCCCGATGAATATTCTTCTTGAGCCACTAGAACAATCTTTGGTTGCTTCTTGAAAGGAGCATTCTTCTTTACAAAGTGTTTCTTACGTGGAGCTTTTGATTTGTCCTTGAAAATGAGTCTTCCTCCATTATCCTCTCTACTTTGATATGGACACTCAGCTACGAAGTGCAGCCAATCACCACAATTGAAGCATGTTCTCAGCTTGGGACCATTTTCTTTTCTTCCATAGGCTCCACTCTTGCGATCTAGTTCAGCTTTAGCCTTGGCTGGATCTTTCCAAAAGTTTCTTGCATAAAGAGCCAAGTATTGTCTGTGGATCCTTTTTATATCCTCGGGACAGTCCAGACCTTCTACCGCATATTCATCTTGATCAATCACACTAGTCTTCAAGGCCATGTTGACCCCCTTTTGCATCCCCATAGCTCGAGCACGAGCATCTTTGGCATCTTGGCAGCCACTTTGAAAGCGGCCATTTCTTGCATTACCTCATTGGATGACATGAGGTGATAGTTATGCCTACCTTGGAGACTTTTCAAATCTGTGGTCTCAAATGGCATAAGAGCACTGACATACTTGCGCTTGATCCAAGCATCATCAACATGAGCTGCACCGTGGTTTCTGAAGGTTGTGGCTATTGCCTTGAGCCTCCTATACATGTCCTCGTGGTCTTCTCCATCCAGCATATAGAATCCTTCAGCTTCATTGCTCAAGGCATCATATCTATTCCTTCTCATACTTTCATTTCCGATGAAGAGCTCGGTGAGGGCATCCCAAGCTTCTTTAGCTGTGCTAAGATGCTGAATGTGTGGCATGTCTTTGTCACCCACACCAAGCTGTATCATGTGTAGAGCTGTAGCGTTGAGTTGGCTATCGACCACTTCTCTTCTTGTGAGATTGTTGGGGTTTCCAACATGAAGACCATTTTCGATGATCTTCCACAACTCTATGGAGGAACTGCACACATGAGATTTCATCAAAAATTGCCATTTAGAGAAAGTAGATGCAGAAAGTTTGGGTGGATCACCCCTATTATGTATATGTGGGTGAGGGATAGGCGGATCAGGGGAATACACATGAGAAACCTCATTGTATCCATCCTTACCGCTATCCTTTTTCGAGGAGGAGCTCTTGCTAGTATCATCACCAACCACTTCATTATCTTTGGAAACAGTTTTACCCGTTTCCTTGGATTGCGGAGTGGTATCCTCAGAGTTAGATGGAGGTGATGCGGCGGATGTGGAGAGACGCATTATCAATTGACGCATCTCTTCCATCTTAGCCTCCATTGAACTCACCAAGGTTGTTTCCAATGTCTTGAGATCGTTCATGGTGACTACCTCCGGAGCATCACTCCCATCTACCTTGGAACCCATACTTCTGTTAGGCGGTTAAGCCCGAAATAAGAGCCGAGGCTCTGATACCAATTGAAATGGATCGTATGGGCACCTAGAGGGAGGGGTGAATAGGTGCTAACCAATTTTTAATACTTTTTCAATTTTAGGCTTGACACAAAGTAAATTCTCTAGATATGCAACTACGAGAATTTCCCTACATGTAACCCTAACTACTAAGCACGTAAAAGAGGAGCGGAAACCGTGAGCATGGAGACACAGGGATTTGTTTTACCGCAGTTCCTTCCTTGTTAAGGGAAGTACATCTGCGTTGGAGGGGTGGGCGGTTCTAAGACCACCACGCCACAATAGGCCTCACCCTATTCTCCGATGGATCTCGCCACGAGAGGCCTGATCCACCTTCTCCACTATTGGATCCCTTCGAGGCGGGAACCGGTGCCTTTTACAACACTATCGGGGCACACACCCACAACCGAATTGGGGACTCCCGAGATGACAACAAGCTGCCACAAGAACAAGGTTTATCAATATAAACAAAAACAAGGATCTAGATATTTGCAAGAAATACTAGATCGGAGGTTCTCCAAATGAATGGAGAGGATATGAAGCGCTTGATTGCTGATGATGAAGATCGAGTTCTCCTCCTTAGATTCCCCAAGGGATGGGGCCTTTGGGTGGATCTAGGTGGAGCACTCTTGGATGAACTTTTAGATCTGATCTGGTCTTTTTCATGATGAATCAAGAGTTCTGGCAGGAGAGGGAAGGCTGGCTTAAATACCCCCTCCCCAGATCTGGACGTTGCACAACTTTGGGGGCGGATTATCCGCCCCCCACTTGGGGCGGATTATCCGCCCCCTAGGAAAACTCCGCCCCAAGGGCGGATTCTCTGGGGGAAACTCCACCCCCTCTCTGGGGCTGGCGCCTGCAGAACTTGGCGAAGATCTTGGGGCGGGGGGGGGGGGCGGATAATCCGGCCCCCCTGAGGGGCGGATTATCCGTCCAGGCCGGAAAGTCCGGCCAATACTCCGCCCCCTCTCTAGGGCTTGCGCCTTGGCGATGAGCAGGGGGGCGGACTATCCGACCCTCCTGAGGGGCGGATTATCCGGCGGGGCCGTAAAATCCGGCAAAAATTCCGCCCCCCTTCTGGGGCTTGCGCCTTCTTGGGAAGAGGGAGGGGCGGATTATCCGCCCCCCAAAGGCAGATACTTTTTCCCTTTTTCTTAGAGAGAGCTGCAACACTTCAACACACATTAAATAATCCTTGATATTGTTATCTAACACACAAAACACTAGGGATTATAAAATGTTCTTTCAAAGTCTACAACCAACATGATTGCCTGTGGCACTTTGAAGATGAAGGACTCCATGCTATATAGTTTTTCTGCTGCATTGTAATGAGATAGCCAAATGAGCTATGTAAGATGTAATAAATTATTTTATTCCTGGTTATAAAGTTGTATTATGACCTTTGTATCTTGATATTACATCTTAACTGTGGATGCTAGCTATTGATCCAGGGACTAGCATTGTAAACACAGGGATCTCTACCTTATTAAAGGTTGGGAACCTTACAGATGGTATCAGAGCACTATGTTGCCTGTAGGATTGTAACCCTAGGATTGGACAAAACCCCTTAGAAAAATAGGAGTTGTTTTTGCTCCAAAACTTATTTACAAACAATCTTGTAAACTCTTTCCTCAACCTTTTGGTTTTGATTCTACATCACTTCCTTTTCAACTTGATGGACAAAACCTTCACCATGACCAATGACTTTCACATTAGTTCCACCAAAGATTTCAACTTAGACATCACTAAGGACTACAAGTGAGAACCAAGAGACATTAGATTGCCTACCAAAGACATTTATATCAAGTTAGAGTATGGATCATATTGACCTATGAGGTATGACTATACTAAGTTGATTATTTCAAAAAAAAACTTGTTGTTTCCTTCAACTCATGAGTTAAGCTCATAAGTTGTTAAGTGGATAGTTGCTTGTTGCTTGATTGATTGTTTGATTGAACTTGTATGTTTTGAGTTGTGTGTTAGAATGTCTTAAAGACCTATCCATCATTACTCATCCCTATCAAACCAACAGATGCCTCCCCGTCGTGCCAACCCCAACCAAAACAACAACATCACTCCTGAGATGCAGCAGATGATGATGGGCACTGGCTGATGCAGATGATAACCACGTTCATACAGAATCAGAACAACAACAACAATCAGAATAATCCTCCAGCACTTGACATGCTCACCAAGTTTCTGAAACTTAGGCCTGCAAGGTTCTCTGGAACAACTGACCCAATGGTAGCCGATGATTGGTTACGTTCGGTGAATAAGGACTTAGTATTTGTATTGCACCGATGAAGAAAAAGTTAGGTTTGCAGCATTTCTACTTGAAGGACCAGCAGCAACATGGTGGGACAACTTTCAGATCACCACTCCCCTTGAAGATGTAACTTGGGCTATTTTTTAGGACGGATTCAGAACAACTCACATCTCACCTGGAGTGATGTACTTGAAGAAAAAGGAGTTTCACAATCTAAAACAGCGTCACCTCAGTGTGGCTGAGTATATTGAAGAATTCAACAATCTGGCACGATATGCACCGGATGAAGTTGACACAGATGCTAAAAGAAAGGAGAAATTTCTTGAAGGACTTAATGATGAGTTGAACCTGCAGCTAGCCGTTGCCTATGTCCCAACTTATCAATCACTCTGTGACAAAGCCACTATATTGGAAAACAAGATGAATCAAGTTGAGAACAGAAAGAGGAAGCATAAACTCAAGTATCACTCAGGATCATAAAAAAAGAAGCATTCATTCAAAAAGAGCAATGAAGATTCTGAACCACATTAGTATCACCACAATAACAATGGAAGTGATAATAATGGAAATGATACTGACAATGGAGATGACCTTGGTCAGAACCAACATGATACTTTCAGGAAGAAAGATATTAGCCAGTTGCAGTGCTATAATTATAAGGAACTTGGACACTATGCATCATACTGTCCTAAGAAGAAAAAGAAAAAGGATGCCAGAAGAGCCAATGGAAATGACTCCAATGTGACCCAGAAAGGACATGTGAACCACATTGACATGGATGGAAACTTTGAAGAGATAGAAGAAGTGCATGTCAGAAACTAGTTAACTCAGAGGAGTCAAATAAGGATTCCTTGTCTGGATATTAAGTGTTGAACCCATAGTCAAGTGAACCATCAATGTAACCCTATGAGATTTCTTTTAAGGGTGGTAGTACCCTAGTTTCCTTGAAGCCAACTTGTAACCCTAGCCTTCCCAAATCTCGGGACGATATTTCTTTTAAGGGTGGTAGCCTGTCACATCCCAAAATTTTCCAAATTTTGAAATGTGAAAAAGAAATAAACAAAGTAAATAAAGAATGAAATTTCTGGGGAAAAGAAACTTTTTGATTCCAATTGGAAACATCAAAACCTATTTTGATCAAATAAAATCCTAAAGGGATTTAAAAAGATAAACAATTAATAAATAAAAATTATAATAGTTGGAATCATTATTTTTGGATCTTTTAATAAAAAGATATGGTTTTCAAAAGCAAAGGTAGAATTATAAATAAAGATTATTTTATAGAGCCAAATTAAATCTTGGCCAAGCTTTTGAAATAAAATATTTCTATTTGATAAAAAGAGTAAAGGTTTATTTGAATAAAATAATGAGGATTTATTAATATCCAATTTTATTAAAGTAAAGGCTTTTTCCTTTTTAAATAAACACTAAAACTTGTTAAAATATTTTAAATAAGATTTCCAAGTGTTTTATATTTTCAAATAAAACCTACTGAAATGATTTTGGTATTATTTTAGATTTCAAATAGAGATTTAAAATAAATTAAACCCTATTTGAAATAAAGACTAAAGTCTTTTTATTTTAATTAATAATAGATCCAAAAAGAATAAAAAATATTTTACTTTGGACTTTGGATTATGTTGTTAAACAGAATTAATCTATACCTAAAGTTTGGTGGTGGTTTGGTTTGAAAAGGAGTTTGAATTATTTGTTTGAAAATCAAAACAGAAATTCCAAATAGAAAAAGAAAAAGCTTTCAGAATATAAAAAAGTGAAACAGACCCAGCCCATCTGGCCAGCCCAGCAAGCCCAACACCAGCCCACTCTTTCTTCCCCGCGGTGAACCGTTTTTCACTAAACAACGCACCCGCTGAGTCACAGAAGAGTGGACCCCATGCCCCCTCTCTCTCACTCGCTGCCAGCCGGACCCTACTACCACGCAATCATCGTCTCCACTCGACCGTTCCCCCTGGCAGATTCTGCCGGCGATGAATGCCATTGAATTGGCATAATACCGCGAGTAATTATCGCCAATGACCATGCATACATAACCGCCCGTTCCTCCTCTACCTTTCCCCTCACTTGCCAGCGCCTCTCTGCCCCTAGGCTGCTCTAATTTCGAGCTTGCATCCCACTGTCTCCGACGACGTCTCCGAGCAATTCCGGTGCCGACTAGCCGACCCTCGCCTCCCACTGCACACGAGCTTCTTCCCCATCGCCTAGCGCATCTCCCAGTGTTAGCTGCTTGGCCGCGCTTGCCCCAGAGCGTCGGCAAGGACAACCTCAACACGCGGCCGTCGTTTGTCTTTGCTCCGGTGAACTCCCCCGGTAAGCTCCGACCACCCCGAGCCCTCTCGATGATGCTCACGTGAACTCCACACTCTCCGCATCTAACCATGTGCTCCTTTTGCCTTAGGGCGATCTGCAGCTCCGTCCCCGACGATGAACAGAACCGCCTGACGCCGCCACCGACTCCGGCGAGCAATCCACGCCGCTCCAGCGCGCCCCTCGCCAAGCCGACCACACCTCGAGCTTCTCCACACTCCCACGATCACGGTGAGAACATTTGTTTCCCCTCTTGCTTCTTGGTTCATCGGCAAGCTCGCTGCCAGAGCGCTCCGCCGCCGCGCAGCGCCGCCAGTCTTTGACCAAGCAACCTCGTCCGTTGGATGTAGATCTAGTGGTTAGGATAGATCGTTTAACGAACCGTTATCGATTTATCTGAGCCATGCGTTTTAAATAAGATCCAACGACTCACAGAGGCTGATCCGCACGAAACGGTACCAGCCTATCAGAGCAAGCCACGTGGCCCTGTCTGTTTTAATAAAAACAGAATTGATCTATTAGTTGTTCAATTTTGTAAAATTCATAACTTTCAAACCGCACGTCCAAATTTTACAAATTTTATATCAATGGATTCAGCAGAACAAGTACTTTGCAACCATGCACTTTGTTTAATGTTTTGCTTCTAGAAAATTGGTTGAATTTGCAGAAACTTGTGTAGGCTTATTTTGAATATAAAAATTGTTCTAGATATAATTTTGAGGTGAAATCTTTGCAAAATGGATTGTTGTGAACGTACTGACCATAGGAACCAACTTACGGATTTAAAAATGTATTTTGTGTAGATAAGGAATAAATACTTGAATTAGCTCATTTCTAGTCAAATAAAAATATTGTTTATGGTTTAGAAATGATTTTTGGAGTGAAACCTTTGGGAAATGATTTGATTCAAACCTTCTGACCCTAAACACCAAGTTTTGAGAATTAAAAATATATTTGGTGAACCCTTTAAAGAATATTTCTTTGCTAAAAGCATTTTCAACCACATAAAATATTGATTTGATTAAAAAAATGGTTTATAGATAAAACCTTTTGCAAATGGTTTTACCTCTTTAGTAAATGACCACTTTGAACTTTATAATGTTTAGAGCCTAGTATAAACCACTTTTGCAAGTAAAACTATCTTTTGCATGCTTGCGTGCATGACCTTGTTTCTATTATTTTATGTGTGATAAAATTGGTTGGAGTGCTAGTTGAATTTGTGTTTGCTTGATTGAATTGTAGTGGAGTTAGAAGAGTGTGATATTTGCAAGATCAAGAAGTGAACCAACATTCTCTACTAAAAAGGCAAGTGACACTATCATCCAAGTCCTACTATTTTCATTGCACTTAGTGGATTTTTGTAACATGCATGGAAAGGATTACTATATTTTATGCTATGCTAAATCCTAATAGGATACCCTTATATATTCCTTAGTGAAAACATTATAGTTGTAGTATGCTTAGCCCTGCCATATATTTGGGTTGGGATACATGTTATGAATATATGAAGTGTTGAAAAGATATAAGTTTTATATAACAAAACAAGTATTCAATGAACCACCTGGGTGGACAAGGATACTCAAGTTTTGGACAAGGTGGCAACAAAAGGAACCATGTTTATATGGCCATCTCTTTTTGTATGTGCACTAGAAGAAAACCACCCAGGGACTTAGAGATTGAACATGTTTCTCGTACAGTGGCTTCCGTGTACAGCCACATGCTAAATGGGCTCTGGCTTAGTCAACTACATAGTGGAAGACCCATGCATTGGCATCTTTAGGTTAACTAGAATTGTGTGTAAGATCCCTCCTTTATAAAGGAAAAGGATCCCTGTGATTGCAATGCTAGTCCCTGGATCAATGCTAGCATCCACAGTTTAAGATGAAGTACACAGAAACAAAGGTCATTATTACAGTCATTCCAGAGACAAACATAGTCTTTTACAAATCCATGGCCACAGGCCTAGTACAAGAGTTTAAATGAGTAAATAGATAAATAAGTCTTCATCTTCATGTGCCACAGGCAAGCATGTTGAGTGTAGACTCATGACTCCTAATCATCACAATAACGTGCAACATTACAAGTTACAGCCATAGTGGGTCAATACAATGGAATAGTATTGGCAAGTGATACCTTAGTAGAATATTGGTGGACTAAATACTATATGCAATTTGGCTAAGTGTAGCTTAGGCTTGCTTTGCTCAAAATAGGTTTTGCCTATCAGTTGAAAACACTAAGTTTTTCTTTGTCAAAAAGTTTACCCAAGGAACCACCAATAGACATTGGGGTCCTTCACCCTTGTTCAACCACAAGTTTTACTTAGAAATTGGGATGAGGAGATTCTTGATAGCTTCCATGTCTTGATGCTCAAATTATCCAATACCAGGGACATGGCTAAATACTTAGATTCTTCCATCTGCAGAGGTTGTGCACTTTCCCCACAAGACTTGATTTTCACCAAGACAGGACCTTTCAGAAGCCTTCCCTTAGACCAAATGGACGCGTTCCAACCTATCATCCCACTACCACCAACTGTCCAAATGGCTAAGTTATTGCAACCTATGTGATCCAGGCAGAGCCCATATTGCCAAGTGGCTGCACTAGAAGCTTCTTAACATTTGGCCTCTCAAATCCCTTTGTTCCTGGGTGGCTTTCCACAAGTGAGATACACAAGGTAAACCATAGAAATGGGCCTTGTGTAACCACTCAACATAACCCATTCACAACCATTCCACCCAGGTGATTCATTCACTTAGTTGTTTTATTAAGCAAAAACATAGTCCAAAGACTTAGAAATATTTATTCATAGCATGAACATATAGCCACCCTTGGTTGCTACTAGCTAGGCTAAGCATGGCATATATAAGCATCTTAACTTAGAAATTTCTAGCAATTCTACAACTACTAGGATTTCCCAAGCATAGCATATAAGCAAAATATAACCATGCAAGACTAGCAAAATATTTCTAATGCATAGTTGAAAAACATAGGGATAATATCATGAAGCACCACTTGCCTTGGTAGTTTGGAGAGTAGCTACAGTCCTCACAATCAAAATCACTATTTGCACCAAAATCTACACATAAAATCATAGCACCAAATCACATACAAAATAAATACAAGCAAAAAATATATGGATGCATGCAATATGATATGTGATGATTTTCTAAACTCAACAAGACAAGTGCACAATACTGGTTCATAAACAAGTTCAAAACTTGCCAAACAAACTTTATTTTGACATTAAAACATTTCCTAAATATTTGTAATATACAAAATAAGCCTACACATGTTTCTGTAAATAAAACCATTTTAACAGAAACTAAACATTAAACACATTGCATATATGGAAAGGACTTTCTCTCCTAATTCCATTGGTATAAAATTCATCAAATTTGGACGTGGGAATCAAAAGTTATGAACTAAACAAGTTTTAATATCTAATAGATCTAATCCAGTTTTTAAATTCAAATCCTAGCCACGCGGCGTGCTCCTATTGGTTGATACCGCTTCACTCAGGATCACACACGTGAGCCGTTAGATCTAACTTAATCTGCATGGCCCAGATCTGTTCGTACCCCTTTGCGTAAGTGATCTATCTAGCCCATCGGATCTAGATCCAACGGTTCGCGATCAAGCGACCAAACTCTGGTGGCGCTAGCGGTGGCGAGTGGCGTCGGCGGAGCGGTGGCTACAGGGGGGTTTGGGGTCATCGGAGATGCTTACCATACTCGCGGCGGTGTGCTGAAGCTCAACGTGGCGGTGGCTGGTCAAGGCGCCATTGCGGCGAGGTCTCGTCGGATTCTTGGCGTCAGTGCTTGTTGACGAAGATGTTGTCGAGGTTCTGCGTCGGCCTAGCACGAGCCAGATGGGTTAGGAGGTGCGGAAGGTCTCGGCGATCATGTCACATCCCAAGATTTTCCAAATCTTGTAATGTGAAAAATAAAATAAACAAAATAAATTTTTGTTGAAAATCAGGGTGAAAAGAAACTTTTGGTTTCTAAATGGAAACTTAAAATCCCATCTTGAACAAACTTTGGTTTAGTTTGAATTTAACAAAATCCAAACCAAGTGAATTGCATTCCTCAATGAATGTATCTGGAAATTTAAACACTTGGAAAATAAATCCAAACCCTAAACCCTATTGGAATAAAATCATTTCCAAAGTTATCTCCAAATCTATGGATTTGATCCATATAAAAATTTGGTCAACAAACATTCACAAATGATCAAGAAAGACAAATAGAAATATTATAAAACCATATAAATTGGTTTCACTTAATTGGAACCATAAATAAAATCTTATGAATTTAATAAGATAAGGAAATTAAATTTCCAAAGCTAATAAAGAACCCATCTATAAATCCATACCAATTGGTGAGCAATTAATCCTAAAAGTATTTAAAAGGATAAACAAATATAAAATAAGATTTCACAAAATTGGAATCACCAAGTTTGGATCTCTAAATAAAAAGATATGGATCTTATAAGATGAAGAAAGAAATATATAAAGATCCAAACTAAATCTTAGCCTAATCCATTAAGAAAATGGAATGATTATAATTCCAATCCAAATAAAATAAAAGAATAAAGATTTTCCAAAATAAAATAAAATAGCATTAACCATTCTATCCCCATCTTAATGAAGACAAATCTCTAATAGGAACAATTATTTAAATCATGAGAAAATGATATTTGGAATTTACCCAAGTGAAATAAAAGTTGTTTAATCAACTTAAATAAAATAAATCCTCCAAATAAAATTTATGGAATTGAAACTATATTTAATTCCATTGGAATTAAAACAAATACCCAATCTTAAATGATTAATGAATCATATTAAAATACTTTCCAAATAATTCAAGATGAATTATTTGACACCCTTTTTAAGTAAACAAAACCTACTGAAAGGTTTTGGAGGAATTTAGAAATCAAATGGAAATTAAAAAAAAAACATTATTAAATCCTATTTGATTTAAAACAAGGGCCCTTTTTATTAATTAAAAAGACCCCAAAAAGAATAAAATAAATTCCCAAAATTGATATAAGAATGTTCTACAAATCAATATTTAAACCTGCACAAAATTTGGCAAAGGATTGAATTCAAATTGAGGTTTGAATTGATTAAACAAAATCAAAACAGAATAAAAGAAAGAGAAAAAGAAAAACAAACAGAACAAAAAAAATGTTAAAGGACTCGACCCAGTCAACTAGCCCAACTAGGCCCAGTCCAGCCCACCTCTCCCTCACACACGAACGAATCGTTTTCACCCTTGAGCAGACCAGCAGAGGCGGACCGGTGGACCTGTCCCTCTCTTTCTCTCTACGCTGCGACCCCACCGCTTGACTCTCTTCTTCCTCACTCGCGCGCAAACCTCGCCGGCGGTTTTCTACCGTTAAACGCTCGCGTGAATACGCGTTATTGCCCGTGTTAATCCACCCCGCGACCACGCTATCTTAAACGCCCTCGCCTCCTCTCTGATTCCCCTCAGTCCCCGCTTCCTCGGAGCCACCAGGCTACGGCAATTTCACTTTGCTTTGCCGCTGCTCCGACGAGCTTCACGAGCAAATTCTGGCTGCCCTGCATCACCCCTTGCCTCCTCAACCAAGCTCACGTACTCCCCACCTCCTGGCGCACCTCCTAGTGTCACCCGCTTGGCCGCGCATGCCCTGTAGCATCGACAACCTTGACGAACAGAGCTCCTCCGCCGTCTGCCTCCACTCCGGCGACACCCCCTGGTAACCTCCGACCGCCCCAACCCCTCTGACCGATGCTCACGTTTTGGCCTATCCCGTACGCATCTAACAACACGGTTTGTTTGGTCTGGCGTGACCCATACCTTCGCCTCCGATGACGAACAGAGGAGCCCGACGCCAAGAGCATCTCCGGCGAGCAATCGCCAGCACATGCGAGCGCCCCTTCGTCAACCACGAGCACGTTGAGCATCGGCGAAGCACAGCGAATCTGGTGAGATACCCCTCTCTCCCTCTAGCCCCCTATATCGCTGACAACACCACCGCCAGTCGCCTCCGCCGCCAGTCGTCGCCGCCAGCGCCGCTGCTTAGTGGTCAAACGCGTAACGACCGTAGGATCTTGATCTGACGAACGCGATAGAACGAGAGCGAAGGGGTAAGTAGCACCTGCGCGCCGTGCGATGTAACTTAAATCCAACGGCTGCCATCACACGATCCAACCGAAGCGGTATGGGCGAATAGAATTAGGACACGTGTCTCTGTTGATTTAAATTAAAACAGATTTGATCTATTAGTAGTTCCATTTTGTAAAATCTATAACTTTTGATCCACACGTCCAAATTTTGCAAACTTTATATCAATGGATTCATAAAAACAAGCCCTAGCCAACCATGCACTTTGTTTAGTAAAAAGCTTCTGGTAAAATGTTTGTTTTTGCAAAAACTTATGTATGCTTGTTTAGGTTATAAAAATTGTTCTAAAATGATTTTGAGGATAAAATCTTTGGCAAATCGTTTGTTTTGAACCTACTGACCCTAGGAAACAAATTGTGGTTTCAAACATGTATTTGGTGAAACAAAAGAATGAATCTTGGATTTAAACCAATTCTAGTCAAATAAAAATATGGTTTAATTATTAAAAATGTTTTGGAAGAAAATCTTTGAGAAATGTTTTGGAATAAACTCTCTGACCCCAAACACCAAGTTTTATGACTTGAAAATGTATTTGGTAAACCCTATAAAAATTATTACTTTGCTAAAGGCAATTTTAATCACATGAAATAAGGATTTGGTTTAAAAATGTATTAGAGGTAGAAGCTTTTGCAAATGGTTTTGCCACTTTACAAAATGACCAAATGGTGTTTCCAAATGTTCATAACTTACTAGAAACCACTTTTACAAATAAAACAACCCTTTTGCATGCTTGCATGTATTGTTTTGTTTATTATTTTATGTGATGATTTGCTTGAATGGTAGATTGAAATATTGTTTGCTTGATTGAATTGTAGTGACTTGAAGTGTGTGAACATTGCAAAGATCAAGAAGTGAACCTATACTCTACCAAAAAGGCAAGTGATGCTTCATACTTTTGTCATGCAAGTCCAGTATGCTAGGGGAAACTTGGGCTTCACCAAGTCCAGCATGCTGGGGAAAACTTGGTGTCTCACTTGTGGATGGCCACCCAGGAACAAAGAGATTTGAGATGTCAAATGTTGAGAAGCTTCAAGTGCAACCACCTGGCATTATGGGCTCTGCCTGTATCATATAGGTTCAATAACTTAGTCAAATGGACAGTTGGTGGTAGGGGTTTGATAGGTTGGAACGCGTCCATTCTGGTCTAAGGGAAGGCTTCTGAAAGATCTTGTCTTGGGAAACCAAGTCTTGTGGGGAAAGTGCACAACCTCTGCAGAGTGTAAAAGCTAAGTACTTAGCCATGTCCCTGGTAAAGGACAATTTGAGCATCAAGACATGGAAGCTATCAAGAATCTCATCATCCAAATTTCTAAGATAAAAACTGTCAACACCCGGATTTTTCAATCCTAGATGCCTGTTATGCCATACATCGCAATCCCAGGATTACCATTTTTGCGAGACATAACAGAATTGGATACCATAGTACTTCATCCATTACAAACGATACATAAGTTCTTACACAAATGGGGATCTCATGATCCAGTTCTTAATACAACATCAAGCAGCGGAATACATAATAATAACGGTAGCGTAGGCCAAGCTCCATCTTCGGGGTCACAGGCAATGCTGACGATAAGAGATGATCCTAGTTGTCGTAACCTTCCTGGGGTCCATCCTCCAGGTACTCCTCTTCATAGTCTGGCCATGGGAATAGCCAGGGACAAAGCCATGAGTACTCTTTAAGTACTCGCAAACTAATACTAACAGGTAAGGGGTTTTTGGATAATAGGACACTAGGCTCTAGGGTTGTTTTGCAAAAAGCCAGGTTTATCTTTACTAAGTTCCAAAGCTAGTCACAATTTTATAACTCCTAAGTGGGATCTTGTAATTCAGGTCACAACTCTGTTGTGTTCACGTCAAAGTCTCAATTCATTTCACAAGTCATTTTAAAAGTCTGACGGGGGAACAGTATGGCCACTCCAACTGTCCATAACCATGGACGCGGCTATTCGAATAGTTTGACACTCTGCAGAGATTGTACACTTTCACCACAACATTCGATACATCCGTCAGGAACAAATCCTGAACTCACCATACTCAGTATGCGGATAATCAATCCTAACCTTTCAATTACACGCCCTAGTATAAGCACCTCTCCTGTGAGTTTGGCCTCCCAACCATGACCACTGTCATCTTGGGTACTGCACAGGTGGACAATCTTCACAAGGTAGCCTCAGCTCAGACCTTGGCCGTGAGGGAACTAATACTAAGGAATATAAGTTTCCAGTCAAGCCCTACCCAATATTCGGGTATTGTGGTTGTACGCTAAAATTGGAATGGTATCGCATCCAGACAACCATCAGTTTTATAAAGGGCTAAGGCTCATGCCTCAACATTTTCTTCACCAAAATCATCAAGTGTTTGGAAACACATGTCCAAAACATTTCAATAGAATGATCCATCATTCCAAGGTTTTCATAACCATTTTTCCACCAAGTATTCCCATCTAAAAGTTGATCAAGTTTTATGCTTAGCACTAGCATCTACAGGTGGGGGTAGTAATAATGAGGGGTGGTAACTAGTGGAGTTTCACTAAGTCTAACCTTATATCTTAGGCTGATATCAAGGTTTCTAGATTAGGCCAAATTTTATGCTCTTTAAGCAACCTTCATCACAACTGTCTAGTATCTACCAAACTCTTAGGTAGACTCTAAGTAAGCTTTGATAAAGAAATAAAGTAAGAAGCTTGCCATAGAACTAGGATTGGTTTAGCAAGTAGGTATGATCACATATGCTTAAGGCATAAAGTAGTCATCTCACAGGTATGGGTTTGTGGCATCAGTAAGGTATCTTGCAAGTGTTAGCTTGCACATTCGCTAGTAGTATTAGGCTTGCATAGTAATTAGATTGCATAGGTATAGTATCTTGCAAGTGTTATCTTGCACAGGTATAGTATCTTGCAAGTGTTAGCTTGCCTTGTGCAGAGCAGTGGTTGAAGTTCTCCTCGGCTTCCTCTTCGTAGTATCCTCCTTCCTCTCGTAGTATCCTTGGTCGGTACTAGCGTCTATGAATAAATACGAGGTACACAATCACCAAACAATACTTAACTACTTGCAATCATCACACACAAGGGTCCTATAGATGATCTAGCATCATCTCTAACATTACAAGGTTAAAGCTTGGTTTAAAACTTCTTATTTTTAGAAAAGTAGTTTCTACTCATTAAAAAACTACTTAAGATTTAATATTCTCCAAACTAAACATGGGATCATGTTGACACATGTCATCACCACATATTGTAGTCCATGGGAATGTGATTTAAAGTGGTGTCACAATTTAATAAGGTTTTACCTTTTTATTTTAATTAACTAAAGTGACTAGAAATGCTTATGAAGCATTCTTTTATTCCTTGAACATTATTTCTGCAAGTAAACCTATATATTTTTATATATTCTGAAAGGTATGGTTAAATGTGATTTTTGAGAGTTGGAATCAACTCAAAAGCTTTTATGGTTTAAATTTGAAAAATGTTTGAATGCAGAAAAGCTTCTGCCTTGTTATTTTTGCTATGGGTGATCTATAGATCCAAATGACTTGAATCCAACGGGCTTGGATTAAGCATTCACATGCCTTTCCAGCAAAATTGGTTTCATACAATTTGGTGCACTGAATCGATCTGGGTTGATTTTTGAAGTTGGGTACAGAAGTGTGTTTGAATTGAAATAGAAAAAGATTTAATTTGAATTGCTGGGCTGCGCGGGAAATTCTAACGGGCGGCCTGTTGCTAAGTGCTGCTGGCTGCTTAAGTGGGTGTCCCCACTGCCGCTGACACGGGATGGGCGAAGCGGTATGGGGCAACGTGGATCGCTCGATCTAGTTCTAATCCAACGGTGAGGGTCATCGTCGACGCGAGACAGCTCGGCGAGAACGAACCTAGCACGCCAGTGAGGGTGCTGGGGGCTCACCGGGTGCAGGGCGAGGTCGGCGAGCGGCGAACGGCGAAGTCGACGACGGCGAACCTCCTGGTACCGGTGGCTTCTCTGGGCGGCTCCAATCGCTGGCTCCCTTCTTCTCCGCAGCGGCAGTGCTCAAAGAAATTCGGCAGGTGGTGCTCGCTTGCTCGAGGATGGTGTGGCACGGTCGGTGGGAGAGGGGAGTGAGATGGTGTGAAGAAATCATGCGGGATGGCCTCTATTTATAATCGAGTAGGGACCGTCGGGGCGCACAGTGAGCTCGTCGGGGGCGACGTTACAGGCGGCTATAGGCATGGGCAAGGGTAGGGGACGGTGTTGTGTCTCCTGGCGATGCTCAACGACATGATCGCGAGGCATGGGGCGGTGCGGTTTGGTCTGGAACGGGCGGCGCTCTACGCGGCAGAGGCGGCGTCTTCGACGACGGGCGGTGGCTGTATGGCACGGGGCGGCAAACGGAGGTGTCTGGCGGTCTCCTGGGTCGGTGGTGATCGTGCATGCACACGGTGAGGGCGGCGCGCGGTCTGTGGGTGATGGTCGAGGGTGGCGCACGCTTCGGCATGGTCTGGCGTGTCTCGTGCGCGTGGTCGAGGCTTGGCAACGCCATGGCTGGGACAGGCAGTGGCGGTGGACGGTGGGCTGCCTCCCAGACAAGGTTGGCACGGCTAGTTCTTCCTCTAGCCTGCTGTCCACAATAGGGTGACATGGGGGTGCTCGGCTGTTCACCATTAATGACAATGGAAAGCTCACAGGGGTGCTAGTGTTGGGCTAATCTTTCTAGATGATCTACTGGGTTGTGTGTGAGCTAACTAGGGAACAAGTTAGGCTCAAAACACTGCACACTATAGTGTTTGATGTTTTGTTTGATTTGTGTCTATAACCTGTTTGATGAAATGGCCGCATGAAATCAAGTTTTTAATTTTGAAATGAATTTTGGTGGGTTTGCTAGATTGGTTCTGGTGAGTCTGCAGATACTTGGGTTTTGAAAGTTGAGCTTGTTTGAGTGGGTTTTGAAAAAGTGGGATCTTCCCATATGAAGAAGATTCAATTTTGAATTGTCATTTAAACTATGCATTTGAAAGTTTCTGGATGATCACAAAGTGGGCCTTGATACTCTGTTATGAGTACATTAAAGGGGTGCAAAGATCCAGAAAAGTTTCTGTTAGGTTTTGAAAGTTTGAGACAGCCAAAGTAGGCATGGGAGTTAAATTGGTCAAAATGACCATTCACTTAATATATTTGTTTTGATTTACATGTCTTAAGGAAAAGTGTGGAAAATGTTTTAGATGATGTTCTTTTCACCTAAGAAACATTTTACAAGCAATGGATCACACAAACAAGGTGGTTTTTAAAGAAATTCAAAATCCATGCATACACATATACATGCATTCATGAATTCATTTAGAAAAGTTTTTGTTAACCCTAAACTTGATGATTAGTGTTTTGATGATCTAAGTTTGATATTTTTGGGATGTTACAAAAACTTGTGGTTGAACAAGGGTTTAAGGTTCACCAATTTCTATTGGTGGTTCCTTGGGTGATTTTGTCAAGCAAAAACTTAGTGTTTTCAAATGATAAGGAAAATCTATTTTGAGCAAAGCAAGCCTAAGCTCCACTTAGCCAAATGCATATAGATGATAGACTCCACTATACTACCATAGTATCACTTGCCAAACAATTCAAATGTATTGACCCTTGTGGCTGTAATTTGTTATGTTGCAGGTTTGATAGATATTAGTGAAGTTTAATGATTAGGATTACAAGTCTACAACCAACATGTATGCCTGTGGCACTTTGAAGATGAAGGACCCCATGCTATTGTTATATTCTGCTGCAATGTAATGTAATAGCCAAATGAGCTATGTAAGATGTAATAAATTATGTTATTCCTGGTTATAAAGTTGTATTATGACCTTTGTTTCTTGATATTACATCTTAACTGTGGATGCTAGCTATTGATCCAGGGACTAGCATTGTAAACACAGGGATCTCTACCTTATTAAAGGTTGGGAACCTTACAGATGGTATCAGAGCATTGTGTTGCCTGTAGGATTGTAAACCTAGGATTGGACAAAAACCCTTAGAAAAAATAGGAGTTGTTTTTGTTCCAAAAACTTATTTACAAACAATCTTGTAAACTCTTTCCTCAACCATTTTTGGTTTTTACTCTACATCTCTTCTATTTCAAACTTGATGGACAAAGCCTACCCCAGGGCCAAAGACTTCACCATGTGCTAAGGACTTCTTCAACTCTAATGACTTCAACATCTTCAACTCTAATGACTTCAACATCTTCAACATTTTAACCAAGGACTTCAATCTTGGATATCACAAAGGACTACAAGTGAGACAAGAAATCTAGCTCAAGACTTGAAGACTAAGGAAACACAACTTAGAAGGAACCATCATCACCTTGAAGTTTGAGATCAAGATGCAAGAAATTCTCTAAGGATACAAACGTCTTGTTCAAGAGGAATCAACCAAGAAGGATGGAAAGATCACAAGTGAACCATATAGATGGACCACCATATTTAGTTTAAGTCAAACCCACCAACTTATGTGGTGTAACAAAAATATTTTTGGTTGCCTAAAAATATGCTTGAACCTTGTTATTTGAGTTGAATGTTTATTTGTAAATGCTTGCACATTTCTTGTGTGAATTGTGATGTGTGAGATTAGAATTATTTCCTTAGAAATATTTTGCCTATTCTAATCCCAATCCAACCCAAACAGATGACTACTCCAAGAGACTCCAACATCAAGGTTGATGACAATAAAAACAACCAAGAGGACAACATGATACAACTTATAGTAACCCAAAACCAGTTGAACCAAGGGACAACTCAATTCATAGCCACCACCAGTGAGGTAGATCCAACCATGCAAAGGTTTTTGGAAACCCAAACCCAATTGTTGCATAAGGTGACAGATCAAATGATCAACATGGAAAGCAACTCTTCCAAAGGAGTTTGTGACAACAAGGATGACAAAGATGATATTCTAGAAGGAACCCAAGCTTGCAATATTTGTGGAGACAAGGATCACACTTCCAAGGAGCATGGAGATCAATGCCCCAACTATGAAGAGAAACATCCAATTGACCAATGCCCCACATCTCAAGCTACTTGTTACTTATGTGAAGGAAATAATCATGTCCCTATCCAATGCCCCATCTATTCCATAGTTGAACAAAGGAAACAAGGTGGAGTGCAACAACTGATTGCAGATTACCATGAGAGATCCAAGTCTACCAAGAAGGATGAAGACAAAGGAAAATCTCCACTTGTACCTCCATGCAATATGACCCAATTTAAAGGACCAAAGAAGAGACATATGAATTATCCAAGGAGCAATAGAAGGTCAAAGAAACCAGTAGACATTCCTACCTATGAGATAACATATGAAGAACATGAACTGGAAGCACTCCTAGCTTTGGAGAAACCCAATAAAAAGAAGGACAAAAGCCATGTGCAATGTAATCATTGCAAAGAAATAGGACACTATGCCAGTGAATGTCCAGAGAAGCAGAAGTATAAGGAGATTAGCCAAGTGTGGTGCAACAATTGCAAAGAGCTAGGCCATTATGTAGCAACTTGCCCACAAAAGATACGTGATGAACTCAATCTTATCACATGTTACAATTGTGGTAACCAACGACATTATGCAAGCAACTGTCCAGAAAAGATGAAGCACAAGATAAACAAGCCTATGAAGGATCATAGCCTTGTCACATGTTTCAAGTGTGGAAAGAAAGGACACTATGCAGATGTTTGTCCAGAGAGATTTCAACAAGATCCCAAGAAGGCCAATATGTAATCTAGATGGAAATTTTTTAAGGGTGGTAGTACCCTAGATGCTTCGAGCCAATTTGTAACCCTAGCCTCCCCAAATCTCGGGACGAGATTTATTTTAAGGGTGGTAGCCTGTCACATCCCAAGATTTTCCAAATCTTGTAATGTGAAAAATAAAATAAACAAAATAAATTTTTGTTGAAAATCAGGGTGAAAAGAAACTTTTGGTTTCTAAATGGAAACTTAAAATCACATCTTGAACAAACTTCGGTTAAGTTTGAATTTAACAAAATCCAAATCAAGTGAATTGCATTCCTCAAAGAATGTATCTGGAAATTTAAACACTTGGAAAATAAATCCAAACCCTAAACCCTATTGGAATAAAATCATTTCCAAAGTTATCTCCAAATCTATGGATTTGATCCATATAAAAATTTGGTCAACAAACATTCACAAATGATCAAGAAAGACAAATAGAAATATTATAAAACCATATAAATTGGTTTCACTTAATTGGAACCATAAATAAAATCTTATGAATTTAATAAGATAAGGAAATTAAATTTCCAAAGCTAATAAAGAACCCGCCTATAAATCCATACCAATTGGTGAGCAACTAATCCTAAAAGGATTTAAAAGGATAAACAAATATAAAATAAGATTTCACAAAATTGGAATCACCAAGTTTGGATCTCTAAATAAAAAGATATGGATCTTATAAGATGAAGAAAGAAATATTCAAAGATCCAAACTAAATCTTAGCCTAATCCATTAAGCAAATGGAATGATTATAATCCCAATCCAAATAAAATAAAAGGATAAAGATTTTCCAAAATAAAATAAAATAGCATTAACCATTCTATCCCCATCTTAATGAAGACAAATCTCTAATAGGAACAATTATTTAAATCATGAGAAAATGATATTTGGAATTTACCCAAGTGAAATAAAAGTTGTTTAATCAACTTAAATAAAATAAATCCTCCAAATAAAATTTATGGAATTGAAACTATATTTAATTCCATTGGAATTAAAACAAATACCCAATCTTAAATGATTAATGAATCATATTAAAATACTTTCCAAATAATTCAAGATGAATTATTTGACACCCTTTTTAAGTAAATAAAACCTACTAAAAGGTTTTGGAGGAATTTAGAAATCAAATGGAAATTAAAAAAAACATTATTAAATCCTATTTGATTTAAAACAAGGGCCATTTTTATTAATTAAAAAGACCCCAAAAAGAATAAAATAAATTCCCAAAATTGATATAAGAATGTTTTACAAATCAATATTTAAACCTGCACAAAATTTGGCAAAGGATTGAATTCAAATTGAGGTTTGAATTGATTAAACAAAATCAAAACAGAATAAAAGAAAGAGAAAAAGAAAAACAAACAGAACAAAAAAAAATGTTAAAGGACTCGACCCAGTCAACTAGCCCAACTAGGCCCAGTCCAGCCCACCTCTCCCTCACACACGAACGAATCATTTTCACCCATGAGCAGACCCTTGAGACGCCGACCGGTGGACCCTGTCCCCTCTCTTTCTCTCTCGCTGCCAGACGACCCCACCGCCAGCTCTCTTCTTCCTCACCCGCGCGCAAACCTCGCCGGCGGTTTTCTGCCGTTAAACGCTCGCGTGAATACGCGTTATTGCCCGCGTTAATCCACCCCGCGACCACGCTATCTTAAACACCCTCGCCTCCTCTCTGATTCCCCTCAGTCCCCGCTTCCTCGGAGCCACCAGGCTGCGGCAATTTCACTTTGCTTTGCCGCTGCTCCAGCGAGCTTCACGAGCAAATTCCGGCAGCCCTGCATCACCCCTTGCCTCCTCGACCAATATCACGTACTCTCCACCTCCTGGCGCACCTCCCAGTGTCGCCCGCTTGGCCGCGCGTGCCCTGTAGCATCGACAACCTCGACGAACAGAGCTCCTCCGCCGTCTGCCTCCACTCCGGCGACACCCCCTGGTAACCTCCGACCGCCCCAACCCCTCTGATCGATGCTCACGTTTTTGCCTATCCCGTACGCATCTAACAACACGGTTTGTTTGGTTTGGCGTGACCCATACCTTCGCCTCCGATGACGAACAGAGGAGCCCGACGCCAAGAGCATCTCCGACGAGCAATCGCCAGCACATGCGAGCGCCCCTTCGTCAACCACGAGCACGTTGAGCATCGGCAAAGCACAGCGAATCTGGTGAGCTACCCCTCTCTCCCTCTAGCCCCCTATATCGCCGGCAACGCCACCGCTAGTCGCCCCCGCCGCCAGTCATCGCTGCCAGCGCCGCTGCTTAGTGGTCAAACGCGTAACGACCGTAGGATCTTGATCTGACGAACGCGATAGAACGAGAGAGAAGGGGTAAGTAGCACCTGCGCGCCTTGCGATGTAACTTAAATCCAACGGCTGACATCGCACGATCCAACCGAAGCGGTATGGGCGAATAGAATTAGGACACATGTCTCTGTTGATTTGAATTAAAACAGATTTGATCTATTAGTTGTTCCATTTTGTAAAATCTATAACTTTTGATCCACACGTACAAATTTTGCAAACTTTATATCAATGGATTCAGAAAAACAATCCCTAGCCAACCATGCACTTTGTTTAGTAAAAAGCTTCTGGTAAAATGTTTGTTTTTGCATAAACTTATGTATGCTTGTTTAGGTTATAAAAATTGTTATAAAATGATTTTGAGGATAAAATCTTTGGCAAATGGTTTGTTTTGAACCTACTGACCCTAGGAAACAAATTGTGGTTTCAAAAATGTATTTGGTGAAACAAAAGCATGAATCTTGGATTTAAACCAATTCTAGTCAAATAAAAATATGGTTTAATTATTAAAAATGTTTTGGAAGAAAATCTTTGAGAAATGTTTTGGAATAAACTCTCTGACCCCAAACACCAAGTTTTATGACTTGAAAATGTATTTGGTAAACCCTATAAAAATTATTACTTTGCTAAAGGCAATTTCAATCACATGAAATAAGGATTTGGTTTAAAAATGGTTTAGAGGTAGAATCTTTTGCAAATGGTTTTGCCACTTTACAAAATGACCAAATGGTGTTTCCAAATGTTCATAACTTACTAGAAACCACTTTTACAAATAAAACAACCCTTTTGCATGCTTGCATGTATTGTTTTGTTTATTATTCTATGTGATGATTTGCTTGAATGGTAGATTGAAATATTGTTTGCTTGATTGAATTTTAGTGACTTGAAGTGTGTGAACATTGCAAAGATCAAGAAGTGAACCTATACTCTACCAAAAAGGCAAGTGATGCTTCATACTTTTGTCCCATTACTTTCACTATGCATTAGTGATATTTCTAAGTAAGACTTGCATGGAATTTTTGCTAAGTATAAACCATGCTATGGGAAAACCTAGTAGATGAAACCTTAGAGAAAAATTTCCTAAGTTAAGATTCCTACTACTATCATGCTTAGCTTAGCTAATAGAAAACAAGGGTGGAATATATATTCATGCTATGGAAAATTTCTAAGTCTGAGGACTTGAGTTTTGTTTAATAAAACAACTAAGTGAATGAATCACCTGGGTGGAATGGAAGGAATGGTTTGTGTTAAGTGGTCATGCAAGTCCAGTATGCTAGGGGAAACTTGGGCTTCACCAAGTCCAGCATGCTGGGGAAAACTTGGTGTCTCACTTGTGGATGGCCACCCAGGAACAAAGAGATTTGAGATGTCAAATGTTGAGAAGCTTCAAGTGCAACCACCTGGCATTATGGGCTCTGCCTAGATCA
Source organism: Avena insularis (assembly GCA_023614405.1). Taxonomy (NCBI): domain Eukaryota; kingdom Viridiplantae; phylum Streptophyta; class Magnoliopsida; order Poales; family Poaceae; genus Avena; species Avena insularis. The sequence goes on along the minus strand of CM042697.1, from coordinate 432,400,523 downwards.
TATAGGTTGCAATAACTTAGCCAAATGGACAGTTGGTGGTAGGGGTTTGATAGGTTGGAACGCGTCCATTCTGGTCTAAGGGAAGGCTTCTGAAAGATCTTGTCTTGGGAAACCAAGTCTTGTGGGGAAAGTGCACAACCTATGCAGAGTGTAAAATCTAAGTACTTAGCCATGTCCCTGGTAAAGGACAATTTGAGCATCAAGACATGGAAGCTATCAAGAATCTCATCATCCAAATTTCTAAGATAAAAACTTGTGGTTGAACAAGGGTTTAAGGTTCACCAATTTCTATTGGTGGTTCCTTGGGTGATTTTGTCAAGCAAAAACTTAGTGTTTTCAAATGATAAGGAAAATCTATTTTGAGCAAAGCAAGCCTAAGCTCCACTTAGCCAAATGCATATAGATGATAAACTCCACTATACTACCATAGTATCACTTGCCAATACAATTCAAATGAATTGACCCTTGTGGCTGTAATTTGTTATGTTGCAGGTTTGATTGATATTAGTGAAGTCTAATGATTAGGATTACAAGTCTACAACCAACATGTCTACCTGTGGCACTTTGAAGATGAAGGACCCCATGCTATTGTTATATTCTGCTGCAATGTAATGTAATAGCCAAATGAGCTATGTAAGGTGTAATAAATTATGTTATTCCTGGTTATAAAGTTGTATTATGACCTTTGTTTCTTGATGTTACATCTTAACTGTGGATGCTAGCTATTGATCCAGGGACTAGCATTGTAAACACAGGGATCTCTACCTTATTAAAGGTTGGGAACCTTATAGATCATGATAGCATCGAAGGGAAGGCAAGGGGCGGTCGGCTTTTACCTTAATCGCTCGCTAGAGTTGGAGACGGTGTCGGGAACTCGCGGTGCTTGTTGGAGTCGACGACCTGGGGCAGTACAAGACGAACCAAGGATGTCAGTAGGAGCGCAAGAAGGTTGCAAAGCAGTTCGCGTGAACCAGAGAGGAAGGCGCGCACGGAGCTCACCAGGATTGGTCGCCGGAGTGGGTTCTGTCTGCGGCGAGGTAATGGCAAACACTGGCAGCCTGGAGGCGCTTCGGGCTGGCTTTGTTGGGGGAAATGGCCGTGAGGGTGAGAGGTTTAAGTAGCCAGGAGGGGCGAGGAAATTACGCTGCAGATCAATGCCAATTAAGCGAGGATTCAATCGCGGTGTTTCTGGAGGAAACGGCGGTGGCGACGGGGTCTGCGCGCGCGGGGGTGGAGAAGAAGGAGCTGACCTGGCTCGGGCCTAGTGGCAGTGGCAGTGGGGCAGATCGGGTGCAGGTGAGAGAGGGAGAAGGGGAAAACGACCCGGGTGGGCTTAATGGGCTGGTTTCTCTGTTGGGCTAAATAACTGGCACCGACCCTTTTCCTTTTCTCAATTCATTTTCTATTTCTGGTTTGATTTTCTGAATCCATTTTTAAACAAATTCAAATGCTAATTGAATTCAAATCTTTTCTGTGTTTTTGTAAAGTGAAACCTTCATACAATTGTGTACAAAACCAAGTGGTCTCTCTGCACTTGCTTGGTCACTTGGAATAAAACAAAATAAACAGTGACATAGCACTAGTTTTAATTAGGCTTTGAAAATGGTTTTCAAATCATATTTGTTTTATAAATTTTTGGTTTAAGTGTTAGCAATCAAGCAAAACAATCTGAAAGTAACAAGGTTTGATTCCTGAACAACAATCTCTCCTTGGAGAGTAGCACTTGTTTTAATGCTGAACACATAAAATAATGAGCTCATATGCTCCTGTTTTTGAATTGATTTTTGAAATGAAACTCTACATGATCATGGATGCATGGATGATATGCATGAGTTTTGAAACATGATTTTAGGGATGTTACAAATCTTACCCCCTTAAGGTGAATCTCACCCTCGAGATTCGGGTTGGCTAGCAAATAGGTGAGGGTGGTCTTTCCGAAGATCATCTTCTCTTTCCCAAGTTGCTTCCTCTACGAAATGGTGATTCCACTGAACTTTGCAGAATTTGATAGTTTTAGTCCGAGTAACTCTTTCTGCAGTTTCAAGAATCTTGATAGGTTTCTCTTCATAAGTGAGATCACTTTCCAATTGGACCTCTTCCAAAGGTATAGTATCCTTTAAAGAAGTCTCTTCCATTTCTGGATGGCATTTCTTAAGCTGACTCACATGAAACACATTATGAACTGCTGACAAAGACTCTGGCAATTCAATCTCATAAGCAACTTCTCCTTTACGACTCAGAATCTTGAATGGTCCAACATATCTTGGGGCCAATTTACCTTTGACACCAAATCTTTTCACTCCACAAAGTGGTGACACTCGAAGATAAGCTCTATCACCAACTTCATAGGTGACTTCTCTATGCTGAGGATCTGCGTAGCTTTTCTGTCGGGACTGTGCTATCTTCAATCTGTCCTTAACCAGCTTGACTTTCTCTTCAGCCTCTTTGATGAGTTCCGGTCCGAATAAACTTCTTTCTCCCACACCATTCCATAGCAATGGGGTGGTACACTTTCTCCCATAGAGAAATTCAAATGGTGCCATCTCAATACTGGCTTGATAGCTATTGTTGTAAGAAATTCTGCGTAAGGAAGACTTTCATCCCAACTAGCTCCATAGTCTAGGGCACATGCACTCAACATATCTTCAAGAATTTGATTAGTCCTTTCTGTCTGTCCATCAGTTTGAGGATGAAAAGCAGTGCTGAATTCCAACCTCGTTCCCAATGACTCATGTAGCTGTCTCCAAAAATGAGAAGTGAATTGTGTTCCCCTATCCGACACAATACTCTTGGGTACTCCATGTAGACACACAATTCTACTCATATAAATCTTGGCCAACTTAGCACTAGTGTAGGTTGTCTTCATGGGTATAAAATGAGCCACTTTAGTTAGGCGATCCACTACTACCCAAATAGAATCATATCCTGACCTGGTCCTTGGTAATCCGTTAATGAAATCCATACCAATCTTGTCCCACTTCCAATCAGGAATAGGTAGTGGTTGAAGCAATCCTGCTGGTTTCTGGTGTTCCGCCTTCACTGTACTACATACATCACACAAAGCAATATGTTCGGCGATGTCCTTCTTGAGATTATTCCACCAAAATCTTTCCTTCATATCCATGTACATTTTGGTGTTACCCGGATGAATAGAATATGGTGAGTTGTGTGCTTCTTGTAAAATCAGTTTCCGAAGCTCCGGATCTTGTGGAACACAAATACGTTTTCCATGCCATAAAGTACCCTGTTCGTCTTCATGGAATCCTTTGGCTTTTCCTTTGCCAATCTTTTCCTTAATCTCTTCAATTTCCTTATCAGTCTTCTGGGCTTCTTTAATCTTGTCCAACAGAGTAGGTTGAACATCCAAAGACATGAGATGTCCTTCAGGCACAATCTCCAATCTGAGGTCTCTAAACTGGGCACACAGATCATCTGGCAATTCTCCCTTAGTAAGGCCATTCACAAAAACCTTACGGCTTAGGGCATCCGCTACAACATTTGCTTTACCGGGGTGGTATTGCAAACTCAAGTCATAGTCCTTGATGAGTTCTAGCCATCTTCTTTGTATCATATTAATTTCTTTCTGGGTGAAGATATACTTCAAACTTTTGTGATCTGTGAACACTTCACATCGCTTTCCCAAAAGATAGTGTATCCATGTTTTGAGTGCATGGACAACAGAGGCTAACTCTGAATCATGAGTAGGGTAGTTTACTTCATGAGTTTTGAGTTGTCTCTAGGCATAAGTCACAACTTTCCCTTCTTGCATAAGTACGGCACCTAATCCATGATGAGATGCATCACAATACACTTGGAAATCTTTCTCCAAATCTGGCAAACACAAGACTGGTGCTGTCACTAGCCTCTTCTTCAATTCTTGAAAGCTGAGTTCACAACCTTCAGACCAAGCAAATTTCTTGTCTTTCTTTAACAATTCTGTCATAGGCTTAGCTACCTTGGAGAAATTCTAAAAACCTTCTGTAGTATCCTTCCAAGCCAAGGAAACTACGAACTTATTTTACTGACTTAGGTGATTCCCATTCAGTCATAGCTGAAACTTTAGCAGGATCAACTGCTACTCCATCTCCTGACACAATGTGTCCAACAAAACCAACTTCATTCAACCAAAATTCACACTTGCTGAATTTGGCATACAGTTTATGCTCTCTAAGCTTCTCAAGTATCAAACGTAGATGTCCTTCATGCTCTTCTTTTCTCTTGGAGTAGATCAAAATGTCATCAATGAAAACGACAACAAACTTATCAAGAAATTCCATGAACACCTTGTTCATCATATTCATGAAGTATGCAGGTGCATTGGTCAAACCAAATGGCATCACGGTATACTCATACAATCCATACCTTGTGGTGAAAGCTGTCTTAGGTATGTCTTGTTCCCTTATCTTAAGCTAGAAATAACCGGACCGAGGATCAATCTTTGAGAACACACAAGATCCTTCTAACTGGTCAAACAAATCATTTATTCTAGGCAAAGGATACTTGTTCTTGATAGTCACCTCATTGAGTGAACGGTAATCTATGCATAACCTTTGACTTCTATCTTTCTTTTCCACAAACAAAACTGGTGCTCCCCAAGATGAGGAACTTGGTTGGATAAAACCTTTCTGCAACTGTTCTCCAAGCTGCTTCTTGAGTTCTTTCAACTCATCAACTGAAATCTTGTATGGTCTCTTTGCTATTGGTCCATATCCTGGTAGCAAATCAATGAGAAATTCCACATCTCTATCTGGTGGCATTCCCGGCAATTCTTCCGAAAACACATCTGGATATTCACTCACTATTGGCACACTGTCCATGCTAACCCCCTTAAGAGAATTTAGCTTACTCCTTTTTGATTCAAAGTTGGTCTTGAATCTGATTCTTTTGTTTTCTGGAGTTGTGAGTGAGACAGTATGGTTTGCACAATCTATCACTCCCTTGTGCTTGGTCATCTAGTCCATTCCCAAAATAACATCCAATCCTTGGGAATTTAGGATTATCAGGTTAACAGGAAACTTATACTTCCCAAACTCTATGACTAGATCATGACATCCTGAATTCACTATCATTTCTCCACCAGGAGAACTTATTTTTATAGGACACCCAATAGTTTCTATCAGTAGTTCATTTCTTTCAACAAATGCTCTTGATATGAATGAATGAGATGCACCAGTATCAAAGAGAACAAATGCTGGAACAGAATTGAGTTTGAACTTACCAGCAACAACATCAGGCTCCTCATAAATTTCCTCCACATTGATGTGGTTCACTTGTCCCTTTTGAAAAGGGTTGGGCTTGTTGGGTCCTTCAACTTTCTTTTCTGGGCATTCATTTGCATAATGCCCCATATTCTTGCACTTGAAACACTCAACCTGACTAAGGTCCTTCTTGACGGGCTGGCTTCCACTGCCACTTCCATTTCCACTGTGGTGGCTCTTATATCCACTCTTGTGGTTCTTGTACTTATCATTGTCATGACTACGATTGTGCTTGTTGTCATGATAACGGTTGTGGTTGTGGTGCTTGTTGAATTTCCCATGCTTGTTGGATCCTGAACTTCCACCATCATCATAATGGGAACGCTTGTGAGACGATCCCGAGCTGTGCTTATCAGAGTGCTTTCTCTTCCTACTTTCAACTTGCTTCATCTTGTTCTCCAAAATAGCAGCCTTGTCACAAAGAGACTGGTATGTGGGAACATAGGCCACAACTAACTGCAGGTTCAGTTCATCATTCAACCCTTCAAGGAACTTTTCCTTCCTCTTAGCATCAGTGTCAACTTCATCCGGTCCATAACGCGCCAGATTGTTGAACTCTTCAATATATTCAGCCACGCTGCGGTGGCGCTGCTTCAGGTTATGGAACTCTTTATTCTTCAAACTCATCACTCTGGATGAGATGTGAGTAGTACAGAAACCATCTTCGAAGATATCCCATGTCACATCCTCAATGGGAGTGGTGATCTGGAAGTTATCCCACCAAGTGGCTGCTGGTCCTTCCAAGAAGTGTGCTGCAAACCTGACTTTCTCTTCATCAGTACAGCCAACTGTTACCAAGTCCTTGTTCACTGAGCGTAGCCAATCATTGGCCACCATAGGATCAGTAGTCCCTGAGAACTTTGCTGGCCTTAGTCTCAAGAATCTGGTGAGCATGTCAAAACCCGGTGGGTTATTGTTGTTGTTGTTGTTGTTGTTATTATTATTATTATTATTATTATTGTTGTTGTTGTTGTTGTTGTTGTTCTGATTCTGGATGAACGTAGTCATCATTTGCATCAGCTGAGTCTGAGGTGTCATCATTTGGTGCATCTCAGGGGTGATGTTGTTGTTGTTGGGGTTGGGATTGGCACGACGGGGAGGCATCTGTGGTTTGTTCAATAGAGATAAGAATGAGATACCCATAGATGCTAACATGCACAATACATCACATAAACAAATCACCAAACATGCATCACAATAATAAAAGTTCAACAACAAGATAACAAGTTTGCAAAGTAGACACACCAATAGCAAGCCATCCACATGTTGGATGGTCATTGCGACTCAATAAAAAGCATGATAAATAAATGATAAATGAGTAGTCATCACTACTCCTCGGCATCAACCTCTTCCTCAACAAAGGTAAGACCTGCATTCTCCATAGCGGTCTTGTATTCCTCGACATTGGTGGTCAAGGTCTCTACTTTGGCTTTGAGAGCCCTCTTCTGAGAACGAAGCCTCTCAATCACAGTCTGCTGATGCTCGAGCTCGAAGTCCTTGGCCTCCAGTTCTGCAGTCATGTCTCAAATCCTCTTGTTCCTGTCTTGGACTCGCTTCTCTTGACTCTTGAACTTTCTGTCCTGACTCTCAAACTTGGCCTCCATCTCCTTGACTATCTCATCTTGCTCCGCGAAGAGCTTGTCCTTCTCGCGAAGCTGCACCTGGAGTTCGTCATTGCCGAGCATGACGTTGGTCCTATTAGTGTCCACGTGCCTAAGAAGAACCTCTAAGTCCTGGAGGTATAGACGAATCGGCTCTGCTGTCTCCCTCGAAGTGTCCTCGAAGTCGATGGCCTCACCATCCTCATCACGTCTACCGAAGGTGTGGAAGTGAGTACCTCTAACCTGTCGAGAGTGTCTCCCTAACAGACGTCCAATCAAGTCCTGCATGACTACCTCTAGGCCTCTCTCCTTGTCATCGTGCATGATCTTAAAGATGATAACCTCCATGGTAGGCTCAGTCTGGCGTCCGGGCTGATTGACCTTGAAGCCCCAAAGGTCTTTCCTCTCAAACTTGGTGAGGGGAAGCACCATGATGGTAGGAAGAGGGAGATTGAGCAAACTAGTGAGCTCAATAATACGAGGGCCAAAACGAGTCCCCTTGAACTCGTAAACCGTGCTGATAGTAACATTAGGCATCTATTTAATAAGATAGAAAAAGTTAGAATCAACCCATAATACAAGTCACAAGACAGGGCATCACATGCATAACTTTGGGAATCAAAACACACAAGTCATGGCATACATGGATTCATTACAACAACCAAGGTTCAACTTATTTTAAACAACATTTGGAAAATAAAATGATAAGTGTGGTGGTCCAACTAACGAAGTACGTTACAATCCCATCTCACTTGCCAAGTTGGCTAACAGGATATTTCTAGAAGCAATCTGTCTATCTAGAGCACATGACTCCATTACTAAGTCTATAATGTCTCCTCTTAAGGTTTGGTTGGTAGCCTCCAACTCTTGGTTATGTTTCTTTTCTTCCCTAAGATCATTCTGGGTGTTGAGCATTCTCCACTTGACTCTATCACCAAGTTCTTTGATGGCCTTCCAAGCTGCATCCCTTGCTGAATCAAAGAATGTAGTGTGCATCATTGTGTTGGTGACCATGCAGAATCCTGAGTCCTTGTGGTTGTCTTCCTTGTTTTTATACAAGTGAAGTTGCACCCACTAGTACTCAACTCCTTCATCCATCACAGGAAAACCTTTGTACACAGCTGCACCATGTATTCCCATGGCAACCATGAGGTCCTTGAGAGCCTTGCGGAACTCTGTCTCACATTCCAAAGTCATAGTCATGAGTGGTCCCTTCTTCACGGCTTCGTTGATGGAGTTCATCTACAAATAGAGATGAGAAAAAAAATTAGAAAAGTTTATGAGAAGAAAAGACAAGTGTGGAAGTTGTTGAATTTTTTTTCCTTAGTGGTTTCCAATCCTAGGGTCATAATCCTATAGGCAACACAGTGCTCTGATACCATCTGTAATATCCCTCCTTTATAAAGGAAAAGGATCCCTGTGATTGCAATGCTAGTCCCTTAGATTCTTCCATCTGCAGAGGTTGTGCACTTTCCCCACAAGACTTGATTTTCACCAAGACAGGACCTTTCAGAAGCCTTCCCTTAGACCAAATGGACGCGTTCCAACCTATCATCCCACTACCACCAACTGTTCAAATGGCTAAGTTATTGCAACCTATGTGATCCAGGCAGAGCCCATATTGCCAAGTGGCTGCACTAGAAGCTTCTTAACATTTGGCCTCTCAAATTCCTTTGTTCCTGGGTGGCTTTCCACAAGTGAGATACACAAGGTAAACCATAGAAATGGGCCTTGTGTAACCACTCAACATAACCCATTCACAACCATTCCACCTAGGTGATTCATTCACTTAGTTGTTTTATTAAGCAAAAACATAGTCCAAAGACTTAGAAATATTTATTCATAGCATGAACATATAGCCACCCTTGGTTGCTACTAGCTAGGCTAAGCATGGCATAGATAATCATCTTAACTTAGAAATTTCTAGCAATTCTACAACTACTAGGATTTCCCAAGCATAGCATATAAGCAAAATATAACCATGCAAGACTGGCAAAATATTTCTAATGCATAGTTGAAAAACATAGGGATAAAATCATGAAGCACCACTTGCCTTGGTAGTTTGGAGAGTAGCTACAATCCTCACAATCACAATCACTATTTGCACCAAAATCTACACATAAAATCATAGCACCAAATCACATACAAAATAAATACAAGCAAAAATATATGGATGCATGCAATATGATATGTGATGATTTTCTAAACTCAACAAGACAAGTGCACAGTACTGGTTCATAAACAAGTTCAAAACTTGCCAAACAAACTTTATTTGGACATTAAAACATTTCCTAAATATTTATAATATACAAAATAGGCCTACACATGTTTCTGTAAATAAAACCATTTTAACAGAAACAAAACATTAAACACATTGCATATATGGAAAGGGCTTTCTCTCCTGATTCCATTGATATAAAATTCATCAAATTTGGACATGGGAATCAAAAGTTATGAATTAAACAAGTTTTAATATCTAATAGATCTAATCCAGTTTTTAAATTCAAATCCTAGCCACGCGGCGTGCTCTTATTGGTTGATACCGCTTCACTCAGTATCACACACGTGAGCCGTTAGATCTAACTTAATCTGCATGGCCCAGATCTGTTCGTACCGCTTCGCGTAAGTGATCTATCTAGCCCATCGGATCTAGATCCAACGGTTCGCGATCAAGCGACCAAACTCTGGCGGCGCTAGCGGTGGCGAGTGGCGGCGGCGGCTCTGTCCACGGCGGCGCGGTGGCTACAGGGGGGTTTGGGGTCGTCGGAGATGCTTACGGACATGGCGGTGTGCTGAAGCTCAACGTGGCGGTGGCTGGTCAAGGGGCGCACAGATGCAGCGGCAGGGTCTCGTCGGAGTTGCTGGCGGCGTCAGGTGCTTGTTGACGAAGATGTTGTCGAGGTTCTGCGTCAGCCTAGCACGAGCCAGATGGGTTAGGAGGTGCGCAAGTTCTCGACGATCATGATAGCATCGAGGGAAAGCAAGGGGCGGTCGGCTTTTACCTTAATCGCTCGTCGGAGTTGGAGACGGCGTCGGGAACTCGCAGTGCTCGTTGGAGTCGACGACCTGGGGCAGTACAGGACGAACCAAGGATGTCAGTAGGAGCGCAAGAAGGTTGCGAAGCAGTTCGCATGAACAAGAGAGGAAGGCGCGCACGAAGCTCACCAAGATTGGTCGCCGGAGTGGGTTCTGTCTGCGGCGAGGTAATGGCAAATACTGGCAGCCTGGAGGCGCTTCGGGCTGGCTTTGTTGGGGGAAATGTCCGCGAGGGGGAGAGATTTAAGTAGCCAGGAGGGGCGAGGAAATTACGCTGCAGATCAATGCCAATTAAGTGAGGATTCAATCGCGGCGTTTCTGGAGGAAATGGCGGTGGCGACGGGGTCTGCGTGCGCGGGGGTGGAGAAGAAGGAGCTGACCTGGCTCGGGCCCGATGGCAAGTGGCACAAGGTGAAGCGGGTGCGGGTGAGAGAGGGAGAAGGGGAAAACGACCCGGGTGGGCTTAGTGGGATGGTTTCTCTGTTGGGCTAAATAACTGGCACCGACCCTTTTCCTTTTCTCAATTCATTTTCTATTTCTGGTTTGATTTTCTGAATCCATTTTTAAACAAATTCAAATGCTAATTGAATTCAAATCTTTTCTGTGTTTTTGTAAAGTGAAACCTTCATACAATTGTGTACAAAACCAATTGGCCTCTCTGCACTTGCTTGGTCACTTGGAATAAAACAAAATAAACAGTGACATAGCACTAGTTTTAATTAGGCTTTGAAAATGGTTTTCAAATCATATTTGTTTTATAAATTTTTGGTTTAAGTGTTAGCAATCAAGCAAAACAATCTGAAAGTAGCAAGGTTTGATTCCTGAACAACAATCTCTCCTTGGAGAGTAGCACTTGTTTTAATGCTGAACACATAAAATAATAAGCTCATATGCTCCTTTTTTTGAATTGATTTTTGAAATGAAACTCTACATGATCATGGATGCATGGATGATATGCATGAGTTTTGAAACATGATTTTAGGGATGTTACATTGTGTAAGGGAAATTTTATCCCTACATTGGTGCCTGGTTGACAAGCTAGCATTGTGTATTGGGAGGACTCCTGTGGAAAGACTTTGTCACATTCTCGATCTGCCAGTACTCCATCTTGGTGAGTACTTATCCAGCGGCCACTGGTGGCAACCAGACGAGATTGTGTCATGTGGGTAAAGTGTACAACTTCTGCATAAGATCAAAATTGTAAGTACTTAGCCGTGTCCCCGGTTATAGACAATTCTGAGCAACTAAGGCCTGAAGCTATGGAAGATCTCGACATTCCAATTTCTCAAAGTAAAACTTTATGGTGACAACAAGGGATTAGAAGCACTTGGAGTTTTCCAAGGGATTCAGAAAGATTTGACAAAGATCAAAACTATTTTGAAAAAGATAGGACAAAACTATATTGCTTTCTGCAAATAAGCCTAAACCCTACTTAGCCAAATATGCATGTAATGATAGAGATCCACTTATTTCTACAAAGTAGTGAAACTTGCCAATACAATTCAAATGTATTGACCCTTATGGCTGCAACTTATTATGTTGCAGGTTTGTTTGTTGTTAAGTGTGTTGATTAGGATTACAAGTCTACAACCAACATGATTGCCTGCGGCACTTTGAAGACGAAGGACTCCATGCTATATAGTTTTTCTGCTGCATTGTAATGAGATAGCCAAATGAGCTATGTAAGATGTAATAAATTATTTTATTCCTAGTTATAAAGTTGTATTATGACCTTTGTATCTTGATATTACATCTTAACTGTGGATGCTAGCTATTGATCCAGGGACTAGCATTGTAAACACAGGGATCTCTACCTTATTAAAGGTTGGGAACCTTACAAAATTTCCACCAAATTTAATGCAAACTATCATTAAATAAAACTCCTTTTATTTATTTAGAATTTTGTCAATTACTTTAATGACAAACATTCACATATAACCCCTTGCTAGTATTTCATTTCACATGCAAAAACACTTTCTGCAATTTCACCCGAAAACCTGTTTCGGTATCTAGTGAAATAAATTCCTGCGCTTGTTATTCTTTCCGGCATGAAACTTTTGCTCCAAATGGATGTTGGTGTCTCTTAAGTGTGCCACCCTATGGTTCGCGAATAATGCAGACATGATCGAGACTCTTCTTCGATCAATAATCAGAAGCGGGATCTGGAGACCCATACTGACTCCCACACATTCAACAATGACTTTCTTGTGATCGTCGGAACCTTTTACGCTAGTATCTTAATTCTTTTGTCTCGCGATATATTACATGTCCGAGATTCGATCATCGGCATATCCATACCTAGTTTGATCTCATTACTGACATGCACTCTTTTCTTGTTCCTGTGATATAACATTCTAGTGATCAAATCACTTGCTTCCAAGCTAACCAATGTGATATCACCAAGAGGGCCTAGAGCATATCTATCCGTCATTGGGATGAACAAATTTCACTCTCGATCCATGGACCTCAACATAACACTTTGGTAGTTCGGAACCCATCTTTATAATCACCCAGTTACGGTGTGACGTTTGATGTTATCAAGAAACTCTTCCGGTGTTAGTGATTGACATGATCTCATGGTCTAAGGATTAGGATCACTTCGTTAGTTGTTATAGCAATATAAACTCAATGACTTTTGATCGTAATGCTATACTTCGGATGAATGTTCATCACACCATTACACTAATGTTGTGACCTCGTTATTAACAACATCCAATGTCTATGATCAGGAAACCTTGATCATCTTGTTAATAAACGAGCTAGTTTATGACAGAGGCATACCTAGGAACTTTCTGTTTGTTTATTAAACACACATGTATTAACATTTCCGTATTAATACAATTATAGAATGAAAAATAAAATCTATCATATACATGGAATACACATAATAAACACTTTATTATTGCCTCTCAGGGCATATTCCCTTTACTATCATGTCCGTGTTGTTTGTGATCTTGCATGCTCTCCGTTGTTAGTAGCTATCTTGGCCAAGTAGTTGCTAGTGACTCCAAGAGGGGGTATTTATGCTCGATAGTGGGTTCATGCCTCTAGTTTCCAAGGGAAGTGACAGAAATCTCTTCGGCTGTAGATGTGTTGTTGCCACTAGGGAGAAAACAACGGTCTCTTGTTCATAGAACAAGTGGATTGTTTACCTTACACACTTTTCTTAAAGCAGTTGTCAATTGCTTGCAACTTAATACTGGAGGGGGTTCGGATGATAACCTGAAGGTGGACTTCTAGTCATAGATGCAGTTGTATGGCGGTCTATGTATATTGTTGTATTGCCCAATCGAATCTCATAGGATCTTTTTGTCTAGTATTGCATTGTTATGCCTTGCTCAGTTCCTGTCAATTGCCCTGCTGTAATTTGTTTACCCTTCATGCCATGTTGTTTATCTAAGGAGATCACCCTAGTGAACTATGGACCCCGGTCCAATCTTTACCATTGATACATCTTCCACTATTACTTGTTTACTTGCTGCAAACCATTACCTTCCACACCATGTATACGTTTAATCCTTTGTTACAGCAAACCGGTGAGCTTGACAACCTCACTGATTCGTTGGGGCAAAGTCTTAAGTTTGTGTTGTGCAGGTCTCCACGTTGCTTGCATCACCTTTGGGGCGTTTCCTTCCTCCTAATGGTTCGATAACCTTGGTTTCTTACTGAGGGAAACTTGCCTGCTGAACTGCATCATACCTTCCTCTTGGGGTCTTCCAACGAAGTGCTGCTGCACTCATCAAGCCTTTTTATGGCGCCGTTGCCGGGGAGGCTAAGGACGTCTTCACAAGGGGAGTCCTCCACTTCCTTTCTCTTTACTTTGTTTTTAGTTTGCTTAGTTTCTTTTGCTTGGTTTTGTTTGCCTCTTTTCAAGAACTCCAAAAAAATTAGTTTAGTTTTGTTTGCTTTCTTTATTCAAAAACACAAAAAAATTAGTTCCTACTCTAGTTGCCACCTTGTTCTAGCTCACCATGTTGCCCCCCAAGTTCACTCTAAAGGACCTATCTATAGGTAGTGGCTCCTTAATTGGGAAAGACAATATTGAAGAATTCTTTAATCATGTTAGCAAGCATGAGGATATTGAAGACAAATCTATAGCTGAGCTTGCTCCTAATTATGAGATTGCTTCAACTTCTTTAGTTCATATGCTGGAGGCTAGGTTTGTTAGCCTTAACCCCATGATTCAAATTTTGTTCCTAAAACTAAAAGAAGAAAATAATGCTGAAAAGAGAGTTTATTCTTGAAACTTTACTCAAAGAGTTCCATGATGTTGCTAAGGAAGCCAAAAAAGTCTTTGAGCGTCTTAATATGCTAGGCTCATGTGTAGATGTTGTGGGTACTTCAGATAAAACCAAGCCTAGAGATGAATTTAAGATACCCATACCCTTTAAGCTTGTTGGGATGCATGAGGCCTTTGAAAAGAATTTTGATTTGATTATTCCTGAAAATATTTTTAATGAAAGCAGTAAACCAAAGAGAAATGAGAAGGGATCCTCCAAGACTCATTTGGATGAGATACCTCTCATAGTTGAAGACTTTGCAAGTATTGATCTCAATTCTTCATTTGAAAATACTTGATTCTTCTTGCTTCTTGTGCCTAACTTAAAGGCGTTAAAGAAAAGTACTTGTTGGGAGATAACCCAAGACTTTCCTTGAGTCTTGGAAGTTATTACTTCAGTAATGACCTCTCCTTATCCTTTTTGTTTGCTTTCTGTGCTAAGAATGACCTCTAACGAGAGGGAAGTAAGATTTGAGGAGTTGCTCTCCTGAAACAGATTTCTGTCCTCCACCAAACTAATTCGTGAGGAGTCTTTGTAACTTGGATTGATCTGAAAATTTACGAATAAATCCCCCAGTATGTTAGACAACTTTCGTTAGTTCAACACTTTTTTATTTGAGAAATAGAAGGTCTTCGAAAAAATCGGTTTCTACCTGCTGGTCTGTTTTGACAGATCTCTGCCATTATTTGCATTTGCTTCTTATTGATTCCTTTTTGAGTTCTCTTATGGGGAATTGAGCTTTTTGAAGGAGTTACTATAGTAGCTTGTTTTTTTAGTGAAAAGTCTTGTTGTTCCAAAGCTTTACCTAAGGGACTATTATATTTTGAATACACTAATGTTGCTAATGAAGATTGTGTGAAGTTTTGTATGAAGGAAAAATTTCAGGTGTAGAGAAAGAATGATGTAATGAGATGAATAATGGACAAAAGCTCAAGCTTGGGGATGCCACCCTGGTGTAACCCCAAGAAATATCCAAGAGGTACAAGCGTCAAAGCTCGGGGATACCCAAGACATCCCCTTCTTCATCAATAAAAAGCTCAGGTCTGTCTAGACACTTCGTTTTTATTGTTTCATGCACAGTTATGTTGTTCTTGGAGCGTATTAGTTTTTGTTTGGTTTGCTTAGTTTGCTTATTTTGCTTGAATAAATAAGTTTGGACCCCCTTTCTCGCTGTGTTGTTTTGCAAATAAGTTGCTTGGTGTTGGAAAGGAGTAGTAAGTTCTTGCTTGAAAGTGCAAGAGGAGCTTGCATTGACTGTGACTTAGACTTTAGCATGACATTCTAGGTGTTATTTTGACCTTATGCTTAGTGATTATTGTTGTATCATGTCTAGTTGCAAACAATTGGGATTGCTTAGTGTGCCTTGAAAAAAATTATGCGTTGTTTTAACATGCAAAAGCATAGTATTGTGGTATTCTCCTCTGATGCTTTGTTTGGGTTGAATTGGCACATGCTCACACCATGTTATGACTATGAACAAGTAACCATAGCCTCTATGATTATCTAGTCCTTGACTTGTAGTACCACCCTATGCCTTGATTAGTAATGCTTTGTTGCTTTGCATGATTATGGCCATTATTGCTCTCTTAGTTGGTTGCTCCCAGTCTTTTGCTAACCTCCACTTGTATGAGTAATCTCTACTCATGCTTCCAACTCCCAAGAAACTAAGTTATTCCAAAGTGTCCACTATAAATTCCTATGCATGGTGTGTTACACCATTCCAAGTATATTCTTGTTTTCACCTATCTTCCAATTAAAAACTATTTTGTTACGTGAAAACTTAGTGATTAAAGCCCTCACAAACTTGATGGCACACTTTATATTTCTTTGCCCTAACAAACTTGAACCATTGTTTCATCTATGTTGTATATGCTTGCACTTGTACGTTGGAATTAGCAGAACCGTGCTGTCACGGGGAATGTTTTCAACATTGCACTTGTACTTTGTGCTCAGTTTATATCATGCTCTTTTGTCTATGGATGTCATCGGTGTGAAATAAAGAGGGAACTTGTAAGTCCATGAAGTATGTATTTTCTGTTAGAGAAACGCCTGGGCCGCTAGCCTAATCCATGCCTAATCATGGTGGAAACTTGCAGCATCACCATAGTGAGCTATCTAGGAAGCATCCTCAATAAAAAGCTATTCATATAGTAAATAAAAAGATCGCTGAGATGCTCATTGTCTGCTTGCCTTGTCATTTTGGTTATGGGATAGCTCCTGTACCATGTGCAAGGGTACCCTGTTGGCGGTTCTCTATGATACACATGTACTTACAATGACAAGAACTTATAGGTGACTGAAGTTGAGTAACATGAGGTGTGGACCTCGTATTCAAGGGACTTGAGATTGCCAACCCATCTTTGTTCACTTTAACCTTAATCATTTCAAGATGCTTATGATAGGGGCAATGAGGGATGAAAGCTAACAAGTACCATAATTTTTGGAAGCTCTTTTTGAAACTTGAAATCCCTGCTTCCTTTATAAATGGACTTTCTTCCACCATTATTTGAGTCTCCACCTTCTACCTTTAGGCACCATTAAGAGAGCATAGTTGTTATTCAGTGTGCAGTGTCCCAAAACTTATTGATTGATGCATATTGTGATATTACTTGTTCTTGTGCTACTAGTTTCTAGTCACCCTTGTGAACTTTGAAGGTGTCCTATGCATTTATTTGCTACTCTATGAGGGACAAGCTGAATTCCACTATGCTATGTTTTCCGTATGTGAAACAAATAAACCTTTTTCAATGCATGTTATTCATGATCTTTGTTTGTAACCTTTCTTGTTGCATGCATAGTTACTATGTCCTATTGTTAGAACTCTACCTTTCATGCACATGTTTAGAGTTCTTTGATCCCAGCTTTCAATGCATGCAAATGGTTTGATCTTGGTTTTGATGGTGCATGTCACCTAAAAAATTATTCTTTTTATCACTTACCTACTCGAGGACGAGCATGAGTTAAGCTTGGGGATGCTTGATACATCGGAAACGTATCTATAATTTTTGATTCTCCATGCTTGTTTAGTATCTACTTTGCTTTGCTTTGTCTACACTTTGAGGTGTTTTTATATCTTTTCTGGAACTAACCTATTAACAATTTGCCATAGTGCCAGCTGCCTGTTTTCTTCTGTTTTTGGTTCCAGAAAGGCAGAAAATCAATATTCTCGGAATTGGACGGGACAAAAGCCGAAGTCAATATTTTACCGTGGGGAACACGAAGCCAGAAGACGAAACGGAGAAGCAAACCAGGGCGGCCAGACCCCCTAGGCGTGGGTGGGCCCACCCCGCGCCTGGGTAGGGTGTGGGCCCCCTGGCCGCCTCCCAGCCTCGCCTCTTCTCCTATAAGAAGACCCCGATGCAGAAACCCTAGGCACCCGATCAAAACCTTCTGTAGGCGCCATCACCGTCATCCCTTGATAGGGGGGGATCTAAAGTTCTTCCCGACACCCTGCTAGAGGGGAAATCATCCCGGAGGCCTTCTCTCCGGTATGAAGCGTAAGTAGTTCCACCTTGGACTATGGGTCCATGTAGTAGCTAGATGGTTGTATCTCCTCCTTGTGCTTTCATGTATAGATCTTGTGAGCTCCGTTCATGATCAAGATCTAATCTATTTGTAATCATGCATGTTGTGTTTGCGGGGATCCGATGGATATTGAGATTACTATGTTAGATTGATTAATGGTTTTGTCTTTATGATTCTATCATGTCTGTGTTGTTTGTGATCTTGCATGCTCTCCGTTTTTAGTAGCTATATTGGCCAAGTAGTTGCTAGTGACTCCAAGAGGGGGTATTTATGCTCGATAGTGGGTTCATGCCTCTAGTTTCCAAGGGAAGTGACAGAAATCTCTTCGGTTGTAGATGTGTTGTTGCCACTAGGAAGAAAACATCGGTCTCTTGTTCATAGAACAAGTGGATTGTTTACCTTACACACTTTGCTTAAAGCAGTTGTCTGTTGCTTGCAACTTAATAATGGAGGGGGTTCGGATGATAACCTGAAGGTGGACTTCTAGTCATAGATGCAGTTGGATGGCGGTCTATGTATATTGTTGTATTGCCCAATCGAATCTCATAGGATCTTTTTGTCTGGTATTCCATTGTTATGCCTTGCTCAGTTCCTGTTAATTGCCCTGCTGTAATTTGTTTACCCTTCATGCCATGTTGTTTATCTATGGAGAGCACCTTTAGTGAACTATGGACCCCGGTCCAATATTTACCATTGATACATCTTCCACTGTTACTTGTTTACTTGCTGCAAACCATTACCTTCCACACCATACGTTTAATCCTTTGTTACAACAAAGCGGTGAGCTTGACAACCTCTCTGATTCGTTGGGGCAAAGTCTTGAGTTTGTGTTGTACAGGTCTCCACGTTGCTTGCAGCACCTTTGGGGCGTTTCCTTCCTCCTACTAGTTTTATAACCTTGGTTTCTTACTGAGGGAAACTTGCCTGCTGAACTTCATCATACCTTCCTCTTGGGGTCTCCCAACGAAGTGCTGCTGCACTCATCAGTCCTCTGATCCTAAGTTTGCCTGTTCTCCCATAGATATTAAAGATAAAGATTATGATTTCTCTCTTGATCTATCCTATTTAGATATTGTTGAGAAAGAACCTTTTTGTGGGTCTGAAAATGAGAGTGTTGTGGCACATATGAATGAGCTTTCCACTATGAGTGCCTTATTCTCTGATGATTTAAGATGTGCAAGTACTTTGTTACGAAGATCTTCCCTTTTTCACTAAAAGGAGAAGCTAAAGCTTGGTTTAATAGATTACCTCCTGGATCCATTGATAGCCCTGATTGCTTGATTGCTTCTTTCTTCCAGAAATATTTTACTCCAGTGTTAGACATGCTGCTTTGTAGAGACTTTTTGATTTTAAACAGGGAGAAGAAGAGAAATTGCCTGAGTCATGGACAAGGTTCTGTGCCTTGATTCATGCACATCCTGGATGTCCATTGCCTAAAAATGAGCTTCTTGATATTTATTATAATGGACTAACTGATGATTCTATGACATACCTAGATAGTTTTGCTGATTGTGTTTTTAGGAAAGTAACTCCTACAGATGCTGAAGAATTAATGGCTAAAATAAGCAAGAATTATGATGATTGGACTTCAATTGAGCTAAATACACCTGAGCCTGTTACTCCTGAATCAGTTGTGCCTGAACCAGTTCCAACAACAACACCAAAGAAGAGGGGAATGATTGCATTAAATGATGAAGTGATGAAAGAAGCTAAGAAATGTCTAAAGGAGAAAGGTATTAGAGCTAAATATGTGAAGAATCTACCTCCTATAGAATAATTTTGTAAGCCAATTCCCCACTCATCTACTATTGAGGTACACTCTCTCCACTTTGATGAAGGTGATATTCCTTATGATAAGCCTCCTGATCAATGCTTAGAGGAACTTGACACTTTTATTGTTAAACAAGGTAATTTTAATAAACAAGTTCAGAATCATTTATTGGAAAACTATAGAGCTATTAATGAGTTGAAAGATATTGTGGAAAGAACTACTAATGATGTTAAAATGCTTTGTAAACACTTTCAAATGGTTCAAACTCAAATTAATCAACTTGCTAGGGTACAAAAAGATATGCTAGTTAATGCCTTAGGAGATAAACATGCTTATGGAATTAGAACTAGGAGTGGTATAGCTACTCAAGATCCTTTATATCCTTAAGGACACCCTAAAAGAATTGAGAAGGTTTCTCAACAAGGTGAAAGTAGTGGTAGTCCTCGTAAGAGAAAGAAAAGAAACATAAAATAGTTGAGGAACCCTCTGAACCTGCTGTAGATCCTAATAGTATATCTGTATCTGATGCTGAAACTGAAAGTGGTGATAAAAATGATGCTCCTGACAAGGAGGAAGTTGAGGAAGAACCTGCGAAGCACACTAAGAACACTAGGTACACTAAGGAAGATTTTATTGCTAATAAACATGGTAGTGAGAGAGAACCTTGGGTGCATAAACCTATGCCTTTTCCAAATAAGAAACACAAGTCAAAGGAGGAAGAACACTATAACAAGTTTTGTGAGTGGATGAAACCTTTATTTTTGCAAATTCCTTTAACTGATGCTATTAAGTTGCCTCCTTATTCAAAGTATATGAAGGATATTGTCTCTAATAAAAGGAAGATTCCTAATGAGGAAATTTCTACTTTGCTTGCTAATTATTCCTTCAATGGTAAGGTTCCAAAGAAACTTGGTGATCCAGGTATACCAACTATTCCTTGCTCTATTAAGAATAATTATGTTAGAACTGCTTTATGTGATTTGGGAGCTGGAGTTAGTGTTTTGCATTTTTCTCTCTACAAGAGACTCCGGCTAGAAAAGTTGATACCTTATGCTTGTTGATGCTTCGTCGGGAAACCCCAAGAGCAAGGTATGATGCAGCACAGCAGCAAGTTTTCCCTCAGTAAGAAACCGAGGTTATCGAACCAGTAGGAGGAAGGAAACTTCTCAAAGGTATTGCAAGCAACGTGGAAACCTGCACAACACAAACTCAAGACTTTTCCCCAACTAACATTGAGGTTGTCAATCTCAGCGGTTGCTGTAACAAAGGATTAACTGTATGGTATGGAAGGTGATGATGGTTTGCAGCAAGTAAACAGTAACATTGGAAGATGTATCAATGGTAAAGATTGGACCAGGGTCCATATTTCACTAGAGGTGTTCTCCTTAGATAAACAAACATGGCATGCCGGGTAAACAAATTACAGCAGGGCAATTGACAGGACTGAGAAAGGCATAACAAAACAATACTAGACACAAAGATCCTATGAGATTCGATTGGGCAATACAACAAGATACATAGACTGCCATCCAACTGCATCTATGACTAGAAGTCCACCTTTGGGTTATCATCCGAACCCCCTCCAGTATAAGTTGCAAGCAACAGACAACTGCTTTAAGCAAAGTGTGTAAGGTAAACAATCCACTTGTTCCATGAACAAGAGACCGTTGTTTTCTCCCTAGTGGCAACAACATATGTACAACCTTAGAGATTTCTGTCACTTCCCTTGATTAAATAGAGGCATGAACCCACTATCGAGCATAAATACCCCCTCTTGGAGTCACTAGCAACTACTTGGCCAAGATAGCTACTAATAACGCAGAGCATGCAAGATCACAAACAACACAGACATGATAGGATCAATAAGATAAAACCATTAATCAATCTGACATAGTAATCTCAATATCCATCGGATCCCCGCAAAAACAACATGCATGATTACAAATAGATGAGATCTTGATCATGAACGGAGCTCACAAGATCTAGACATGAAAGCACAAGGAGGAGATACAACCATCTAGCTACTGCATGGACCCATAGTCCAAGGTGGTACTACTCACGCCTCATACCGGAGGCTGGCATGATGAAGAAGAAGGCCTCCGGGATGATCTCCCCTCCGGTAGGGTGCCGGGAAGAGCTTCAGAGCCCCCCTAATCTAGGGATGATGGTGGCGGCGGATACAAATGGTTTCGTGGAATATTGATCGGGTGCTTAGGGTTTAGGCATTAGGGGCTTCTTATAGGCGAAGAGGCGAGGCTGGGAGGTGGCCAGGGGCCCACATCCTGCCTAGGCGTGGACCCATCCTAGGCCGCGCCTGGGGGGTGCAGCCGCCCTGTGGCGCCCCTCCGTCTCTCCTCTAGACTCCGTGTTGTCCTCAGTCAAATATTGACTTTGGCTTTTGTCCTGTCCAATTCCGAGAATATTTTCTTACTAGCTTTTCTAGAACCAAAAACAGCAGAAAACAGGCAACTCGCACTATGGCGACTTGTTAATAGGTTAGTACCAGAAAACATATGAAAAGCACCTCAAATTGTGGACAAAGCAAAGCAAAGTAGATACTAAACAAGCATGGAAATAAAAAATCATAGATACATTTCCGACGTATCAAGCATTCCCAAGCTTAACTCCTGCCCGTCCTCGAGTACGTAAGTGATAAAAGAATAATTTTTGAGGTGACATGCACCATCAAAACAAGATCAAACCATTTGCAATAATTGAAAGCTGGGATTAAAGAACTCTATACATGTGCATGAAAGATGGAGTTCTGTCACATTCCAAGATTTTCCAAATCTTGTTATGTGAAAAATAAATAAACAAAATAAATTATTGTTGAATTTTAGGGTGAAAAGAAACTTTTGTTTTTAAATGGAAACTTAAAATTCCATCTTGAACAAAAATTGGTTAATGTTTGAATCCAACTAAATTCAAATCAAGTGAAATGCATTCCTCAAAAATGCATCTGGAAATTTAAACACTTGGAAAATAAATCCAAACCCTAAACCCTAAATGGAATAAAAATCATTTCCAGGTTATCTCCAAGCCTATGGATTTGATCCATATAAAAATTTGTCAACAAACATTTACAAATGATCAAGAAAGACAAATAGAAATATTATAAAGCCATATAAACTGGTTTCACTTAATTTGAAGCCATAGATAAAAATCCTGTGAATTTAATAAGACAAGGAAAAGTAATTTCCAAAGCTAATAAAACACTTATCAAAAATCCATACCAAATGGTGAGCAAATAATCCTAAATATATTTAAAAGGATAAACAAATATTAAATAAGATGTTACAAATTGGAATCACCAGGTTTGGATCTATAAATAAAAAGATATGGATTTTATAAGATGAAGACAGAAATATTAAATAAGGATTATTTAAAGACAAAATTAAATCTTGGCCTAATCCATTAAGCAAATGGAATAAATAGAATCCAAATCCAAATAAAATAAAAGGATAAAGAATTTCCAAAATAAAATAAAATGGCATTAACCATTCTATCCCTATTTTAATAAAGACAAATCCAATTTTAAAAGATTAATAAAATCATATTAAAAGCTTTTCCAAATAATTCAAGATGAATTATTTGAACCCAAATAATCAAATAAAACTTACTGAAAGGTTTTGGAAGGATTTAGAATTCAAATGGAAATTAAAAACATTATTAAATCTTGAATGAATTAATACAAGGACCTACTTTAAATAATTAAAAAGGCACTAAAGGAATAAAAGTTTTATTCCAAATTTGACTTCAGATTATATTACTGATCAATATTTGAATCTACACAAAATTTGGCAAAGGGTTGAGTTCAAATGAGTGTTTGAATAGAATAAACAAAATCAAAACAGAAAAATCAAATTGGAAAAAGAAAAAGAAGCACGAACAAAAAAAATATAAAAAGGACACGACCCAGCCCAGCAAGACCCATCTGGCCCAACATCCCACCACACACCCCCTCCCCTGAAACGTTTTTCTCACCGCGGATTGAACCCACACCGTCACAGAACCCCTGGACCCACTCCCCCTCTCTCCCTCACGCTGACAACGGACCCCAACCCCCAAGATCGTCTTTCACCATGAATGACCCGCCCCTCACCTCGCCGGCCGTTGCTGTCGATTAAAGCTCGGTTTAATTCGCGTTAACGCCGCAGTAAAATCACCCCTCAACCATGCCATCTTAAGCGCCTCGACGCCCTCTCTCTTTCCCCTCCATCGCCACGCACTCCTCGCCACCAGGCCGCCTCGATTTTACCAGCACTGCCTGTAACCTCGACAACGACGACCACTGTACCTTGCCACCGTTCTGCTCCAACTCCGACGAGATCTGCAGGTAGTCTCTGACCGTGCCGCCCCCTCTCTTTGATGCTCCCACACTCCCTACTCTCTTACGTGTCTAACGCACCCTTTGTTTTGCATTGGCGCGCCCTGTAGCCTCGTCCCCGACAACGGCCGAGCAAACCCGTCGCCAGGAGCAACTCCAACGAGGAATCCACGCCACCACCGTGCGCCCCTTGACAAACAGCAAGCACGTTGAGCATCGCCGTGATCTCCTGAACCTGGTGAGCCACCCCTCTACCTCCCTTGCTTCTCGCCGCGCCAGCGCCGCCCCGACCAAGGCCACCGCTCATTGTCGCCAAATACCATCTGTGACCAAGCTATTGTGAGTCAGAGGATCTTGATCAGAAGGCTATGATAGAACGTGAACGAAAAGGGTAAGTAGTGCCTGTATGTGCGATGCAACTTAAATCTAACGGCCCGTGTTGCTGATCCGCATTTAAACGGTACGCACCAGAGGAAAGCGCCACGTGGCTGCTTGAAATAAAACAAATGTCTATTAGATGTTCTAATTTGAAAAATTCATAACTTTCAAACCACACGTCCAAATTTTGCAAATTTTATATCAATGGAATCATCAAGACAAGTACTTTCTGGCCATGCACTTTGTTTAGTAAATTGCTTCAGTTAAATTGATTGTTTTTGCAGAAACTTGTGTATGCATGTTTAGAATATAAAAAATGTTCTAAAATGACTTTTGAGATGAGATCTTTGGCAAATGGTTTGTTTTGAACCTACTGACCTTAGGAATCAAATTGTGGTTTCAAAAATATATTTGGTGAAGCAAAAGAATAAATCTTTGATTTAAACCATTTCTAGTCAAATAAAAATAATGTTTATTTATTCAAAATGCTTTTGGGAGAAAATCTTTGGGAAATGTTTTGATTTAAACTCTCTGACCCCAAACACCAAGTTTTATGATTTGAAAAATGTATTTGGTGAACCCTATAAAAAATTATTACTTTGCTAAAAGACATTTTCAACCACATAAAATAATGACTTGGTTTAAAAATGGTTTGTGAAGTAAAATCTTTTGCAAATGGTTTTGCCACTTTATAAAGTGACCATTAGGTGTTTTCAAATGTTTGTAACCTATTAGAAACCACTTTTCCAAATAAAACAATCTTTGACATGCTTGCGTGCATTGTTTTGTTTCTATCATTTTATGTGATGTTTTGCTTGATTGGTAGATTGAAATATTGCTTGCTTGATTGAATTGTAGTGATTTGAAGAGTGTGAGTATTGCAAGATCAAGGAGTGACTTATATTATCTACCAAAAAGGCAAGTGATGCTTCATACTTCTGTCCCATTATTTTCATTATGCATTAGTGATATTTCTAAGTAGGACTTGCATGGAATTTTTGCTAAGTATAAACTATGCCATGGGAAAACCTAGTAGATGAAACCTTAGTAGAATTATTCTAAGTTAAGATTCCTACTACTATCATGCTTAGCTTATCTAGTAGAAAACAAGGGTGGAATATATATTCATGCTATGAAATATTTCTAAGTATGTGGACTTGTGTTTTGTTTAATAAAACAACTAAGTGAATGAATCACCTGGGTTGAATGGAAGGAATGGTTTGTGTTGAGTGGTTCACAAGGCCCATTTCTATGGTTTACCTTGTGTATCTCACTTGTGGATGGCCACCCAGGAACAAAGAGATTTGAGATTTCAAATGTTGAGAAGCTTCAAGTGCAACCACTTGGAATTATGGGCTCTGCCTGGATCATATAGGTTGCAATAACTTAGCCAAATGGACAGTTGGTGGTAGGGGTTTGATAGGTTGGAACGCATCCATTCTGGTCTAAGGGAAGGCTTCTGAAAGATCTTGTCTTGGTGAAACCAAGTCTTGTGGGGAAAGTGCACCACCTCTGTAGAGTGTAAAATCTAAGTACTTAGCCATGTCCCTGGTAAAGGACAATTTGAGCATCAAGACATGGAAGCTATCAAGAATCTCCTCATCCCAATTTCTAAGTTAAAAACTTGTGGTTGAACAAGGGTTGAAGGATCACCAATTTCTATTGGGAGATGCCTTGGGTGATTTTGTCAAGCAAAAACTTAGTGTTTTCAAATGATAAGGAAAATCTATTTTGAGCAAAGAAAGCCTAAGCTCCACTTAGCCAAATGCATTTAGATGATAGACTCCACTATACTACCATAGTATCACTTGCCAATAAAATTCAAATGTATTGACCCTTGTGGCTGTAACTTGTTATGTTGCAGGTTTGTTTGATATTAGTGAAGTTTAATGATTAGGATTACAAGTCTACAACCAACATGTCTGCCTGTGGCACTTTGAAGATGAAGGACCCCATGCTATTGTTATATTCTGCTGCATTGTAATGAGATAGCCAAATGAGCTATGTAAGATGTAATAAATTATTTTATTCCTGGTTATAAAGTTGTATTATGACCTTTGTTTCTTGATATTACATCTTAACTGTGGATGCTAACTATTGATCCAGGGACTAGCATTGTAAAACACAGGGATCTCTACCTTATTAAAGGTTGGGAACCTTACAGATGGTATCAGAGCATTGTGTTGCCTGTAGGATTTGTAAACCTAGGATTGGACAAACCCCTTAGAAAAATAGGAGTTGTATTAGTTGCAAAACTTATTTACAAACAATCTTGTAAACTCTTTCCTCAACCAATTTGGTTTTGACTCTACATCTCTTCTATTTCAACTTGATGGACAAAGCCTACCCCATGGCCAAAGACTTCACCATGTGCAAAGGACTTCATCAACTCTAATGACTTCAACATCTTCAAGTGATTTCAACCTTATTCTCAACAAGGACTTCAACCTTGAATATCACTAAGGACTACAAGTGAGACAAGAAATGCTGCTCAAGACTTGAAGACTAAGGAAACACAATTTAGAAGGAACCATCATCACTTTGGAGTTTTGTGACCAAGATTCAAGGAATTCTCCAAGGATACAAAGATCTTGTTCAAGAAAAATCAACTAAGAAGGAAGGAAAGATCTCAAGTGAACCATATAGATGGACCACCATATTTAGTTTAAGTCAAACCCACCAACTTATGTGGTGTAACAAAAATATTTTTGGTTGCCTAAAAATATGCTTGAAACTTGTTGTTTGAGTGGAATGCTTGTTTGTGATTGCTTGCACATTGCTTGAGTGAATTGTGATGTGTGTGATTAGAAATTTTACCCTTAGAAATCTTTTGCCTATTCTAATCCCAAACTAACCCAAACAGATGACTACCCCAAGAAACTCCAACATCAAAAATGATGACAACATCAACCAAGAGGTCAACATGAGAGAACAACTACTAGCAAACCAAACCCAGTTGAACCAAGTGACAACTTAGTTTTTAGCCAACAATAAGTTAGACCCAACCATGCAAAAGTTTTTGGAAACTCAATCCCAATTGCTGCAAGGGATGGCCACTCAAATGATCAACATGGGAGACAACTCTTCCCAAGGAGCCTGTGACAACAAGGATGTCAAGGATGATATTTTAGAAGGAACTCAAGCTTCTAATATTTGTGGAGACAAGGATCACACTTCCAAGGAGCATGAAGATCAATTCCCCAATTGTGAAGAGAAACATCCAACTGACCAATGCCCCACATCTCAAGCTACTTGTTTCCTATGTGAAGGAAATAATCATGTCCCTATTCAATGCCCCATCTATTCCATAGTTCAACAAAGGAAACAAGGTGGAGTGCAAAAACTGATTGCAGAATACCATGAGAGAGCAAAGTCTACCAAGAAGGATGAAGACAAAGGAAAATCTCAGCTTGCACCTCCATGCAATATGACCCAATTTAAAGGACCAAAGAGGAGACATATGTATTATCCAAGGAAAAGGTCAAGGAGACCAGGAACTTTTCCTACCTTTGAGATAAAATATGAAGAACATGAACTAGAAGAACTCCTAGCTTTGGAGAAGCCCAAGAAGAAAAAGTATAAGGAGATTAGCCAAGTGTGGTGCAACAACTGCAAAGAGTTAGGCCATTATGTATCAACTTGTCCATAGAAGATACGTGAAGAACTCAATCTTATCACATGCTACAATTGTGGTAACCAAGGACATTATGCAAGCAACTATCCAGAAAAGATGAAGCACAAGATAAAGCCTATGAAGGATCACAACCTTGTCACATGTTTCAAGTTGGGAAACAAAGGACACTATGCAGACGTTTGTCCAGAGAGATTTCAACAGGATCCCAAGCAAGCCAAGATGTAATCTAGTTGGAAATTTTTTAAGGGTGGTAGTACCCTAGTTGTTTTGAGCCAGCTTGTAACCCTAGCCTCCCCAAATCTCGGGACGAGATTTATTTTAAGTGAGAAATGTCACATCCCAAGATTTTCCAAATCTTGTTATGTGAAAAATAAATAAACAAAATAAATTATTGTTGAATTTTAGGGTGAAAAGAAACTTTTGTTTTTAAATGGAAACTTAAAATTCCATCTTGAAAAAAAATTGGTTAATGTTTGAATCCAACTAAATTCAAATCAAGTGAAATGCATTCCTCACAAATGCATCTGGAAATTTAAACACTTGGAAAATAAATCCAAACCCTAAACCCTAAATGGAGTAAAAATCATTTCCAAGTTATCTCCAAGCCTATGGATTTGATCCATATAAAAATTTGTCAACAAACATTTAAAAATGATCAAGAAAGACAAATAGAAATATTATAAAGCCATAGAAACTGGTTTCACTTAATTTGAAGCCATAGATAAAAATCCTGTGAATTTAATAAGACAAGGAAAAGTAATTTCCAAAGCTAATAAAACACTTATCAAAAATCCATACCAAATGGTGAGCAAATAATCCTAAAGATATTTAAAAGGATAAACAAATATTAAATAAGATGTTACAAATTGGAATCACCACGTTTGGATCTATAAATAAAAAGATATGGATTTTATAAGATGAAGACAGAAATATTAAATAAGGATTATTTAAAGACAAAATTAAATCTTGGCCTAATCCATTAAGCAAATGGAATAAATAGAATCCAAATCCAAATAAAATAAAAGGATAAAGAATTTCCAAAATAAAATAAAATGGCATTAACCATTCTATCCCTATTTTAATAAAGACAAATCCAATTTTAAAAGATTAATAAAATCATATTAAAAGCTTTTCCAAATAATTCAAGATGAATTATTTGAACCCAAATAATCAAATAAAACTTACTGAAAGGTTTTGGAAGGATTTAGAATTCAAATGGAAATTAAAAACATTATTAAATCTTGAATGAATTAATACAAGGACCTACTTTAAATAATTAAAAAGGCACTAAAGGAATAAAAGTTTTATTCCAAATTTGACTTCAGATTATATTACTGATCAATATTTGAATCTACACAAAATTTGGCAAAGGGTTGAGTTCAAATGAGTGTTTGAATAGAATAAACAAAATCAAAACAGAAAAATCAAATTGGAAAAAGAAAAAGAAGCACGAACAAAAAAAATATAAAAAGGACACGACCCAGCCCAGCAAGACCCATCTGGCCCAACATCCCACCACACACCCCCTCCCCTGAAACGTTTTTCTCACCCCGGATTGAACCCACTGTCGCTGAACGCCTGACCCACTCTCTCTCTCCTCACGCTGACAACGGACCCCTAACCTCGGCAAGATCGTCTTCACCATGGCTGACCCCCTCACCTGCATTGCCGATTAAAGCTCGGTTTAATTCGCGTTAACGCAGTAAAATCACCCCTCAACCATGCCATCTTAAGCGCCTCGACGCCCTCTCTCTTTCCCCTCCATCGCCACGCCCTCCTCGCCACCAGGCCGCCTCGATTTTACCCTGCACCGCCGCGGACTCCAGCGAACATTTTCTTCGATTCTGGCCAGTATCCGTCACCTCTCGCCTCCCACTGACGCCACTTGCTCCCCACCTGGGCGAACCTCCCGTAGCTCCAGCCGCCCCGCACCCGTAACCTCGACAACGACGACCACTGTACCTTGCCACCGTTCTGCTCCAACTCCGACGAGATCTGCAGGTAGTCTCTGACCGTGCCGCCCCCTCTCTTTGATGCTCCCACACTCCCTACTCTCTTACGTGTCTAACGCACCCTTTGTTTTGCATTGGCGCATTACATGGCCTCGTCCCCGACAACGGCCGAGCAAACCCGTCGCCAGGAGCAACTCCAACGAGGAATCCACGCCACCACCGTGCGCCCCTTGACAAACCGCAAGCACGTTGAGCATCGCCGTGATCTCCTGAACCTGGTGAGCCACCCCTCTACCTCCCTTGCTTCCTCTGTCGCTCCATGGCCCGACCGCCACCGCTCATTGTCGCCATAGCCATCTGTGACCAAGCTATTGTGAGCCGTAGGATCTTGATCGTAGCGTTGCGATAGAACGTGAACGAAAGGGTAAGTAGTGCCTCTGTGCTGTGCGATGCAACTTAAATCTAACGGCCCGTATTTGCTGATCCGCACGAAACGGTACGCACCAGTAGGAAAGCGCCACGTGGCCCTGTCCGTTTGAAATAAAAACAGAAATGTCTATTAGATGTTCTAATTTGAAAAATTCATAACTTTCAAACCACATGTCCAAATTTTGCAAATTTTATATCAATGGAATCATCAAGACAAGTACTTTCTGGCCATGCACTTTGTTTAGTAAATTGCTTCAGTTAAATTGATTGTTTTTGCAGAAACTTGTGTATGCATGTTTAGAATATAAAAATTGTTCTAAAATGATTTTTGAGATGAGATCTTTGGCAAATGGTTTGTTTTGAACCTACTGACCTTAGGAATCAAATTGTGGTTTCAAAAATATATTTGGTGAAGCAAAAGAATAAATCTTTGATTTAAACCATTTCTAGTCAAATAAAAATAATGTTTATTTATTCAAAATGCTTTTGGGAGAAAATCTTTGGGAAATGTTTTGATTTAAACTCTCTGACCCCAAACACCAAGTTTTATGATTTGAAAAATGTATTTGGTGAACCCTATAAAAAATTATTACTTTGCTAAAAGACATTTTCAACCACATAAAATAATGACTTGGTTTAAAAATGGTTTGTGAAGTAAAATCTTTTGCAAATGGTTTTGCCACTTTATAAAGTGACCATTAGGTGTTTTCAAATGTTTGTAACCTATTAGAAACCACTTTTCCAAATAAAACAATCTTTGACATGCTTGCGTGCATTGTTTTGTTTCTATCATTTTATGTGATGTTTTGCTTGATTGGTAGATTGAAATATTGCTTGCTTGATTGAATTGTAGTGATTTGAAGAGTGTGAGTATTGCAAGATCAAGGAGTGACTTATATTATCTACCAAAAAGGCAAGTGATGCTTCATACTTATGTCCCATTATTTTCACTATGCATTAGTGATATTTCTAAGTAGGACTTGCATGGAATTTTTGCTAAGTATAAACTATGCCATGGGAAAACCTAGTAGATGAAACCTTAGTAGAATTATTCTAAGTTAAGATTCCTACTACTATCATGCTTAGCTTAGCTAGTAGAAAACAAGGGTGGAATATATATTCATGCTATGTAATATTTCTAAGTATGTGGACTTGTGTTTTGTTTAATAAAACAACTAAGTGAATGAATCACCTGGGTTGAATGGAAGGAATGGTTTGTGTTGAGTGGTTCACAAGGCCCATTTCTATGGTTTACCTTGTGTATCTCACTTGTGGATGGCCACCCAGGAACAAAGAGATTTGAGATTTCAAATGTTGAGAAGCTTCAAGTGCAACCACTTGGAATTATGGGCTCTGCCTGGATCATATAGGTTGCAATAACTTAGCCAAATGGACAGTTGGTGGTAGGGGTTTGATAGGTTGGAACGCATCCATTCTGGTCTAAGGGAAGGCTTCTGAAAGATCTTGTCTTGGTGAAACCAAGTCTTGTGGGGAAAGTGCACCACCTCTGTAGAGTGTAAAATCTAAGTACTTAGCCATGTCCCTGGTAAAGGACAATTTGAGCATCAAGACATGGAAGCTATCAAGAATCTCCTCATCCCAATTTCTAAGTTAAAAACTTGTGGTTGAACAAGGGTTGAAGGATCACCAATTTCTATTGGGAGATGCCTTGGGTGATTTTGTCAAGCAAAAACTTAGTGTTTTCAAATGATAAGGAAAATCTATTTTGCGCAAAGAAAGCCTAAGCTCCACTTAGCCAAATGCATTTAGATGATAGACTCCACTATACTACCATAGTATCACTTGCCAATAAAATTCAAATGTATTGACCCTTGTGGCTGTAACTTGTTATGTTGCAGGTTTGTTTGATATTAGTGAAGTTTAATGATTAGGATTACAAGTCTACAACCAACATGTTCACTGTGGCACTTTGAAGATGAAGGACCCCATGCTATTGTTATATTCTGCTGCATTGTAATGAGATAGCCAAATGAGCTATGTAAGATGTAATAAATTATTTTATTCCTGGTTATAAAGTTGTATTATGACCTTTGTTTCTTGATATTACATCTTAACTGTGGATGCTAACTATTGATCCAGGGACTAGCATTGTAAAACACAGGGATCTCTACCTTATTAAAGGTTGGGAACCTTACAGATGGTATCAGAGCATTGTGTTGCCTGTAGGATTTGTAAACCTAGAATTGGACAAACCCCTTAGAAAAATAGGAGTTGTATTAGTTGCAAAACTTATTTACAAACAATCTTGTAAACTCTTTCCTCAACCAATTTGGTTTTGACTCTACATCTCTTCTATTTCAACTTGATGGACAAAGCCTACCCCATGGCCAAAGACTTCACCATGTGCAAAGGACTTCATCAACTCTAATGACTTCAACATCTTCAAGTGATTTCAACTTTATTCTCAACAAGGACTTCAACCTTGAATATCACTAAGGACTACAAGTGAGACAAGAAATGCTGCTCAAGACTTGAAGACTAAGGAAACACAATTTAGAAGGAACCATCATCACTTTGGAGTTTTGTGACCAAGATTCAAGGAATTCTCCAAGGATACAAAGATCTTGTTCAAGAAAAATCAACTAAGAAGGAAGGAAAGATCTCAAGTGAACCATATAGATGGACCACCATATTTAGTTTAAGTCAAACCCACCAACTTATGTGGTGTAACAAAAATATTTTTGGTTGCCTAAAAATATGCTTGAAACTTGTTGTTTGAGTGGAATGCTTGTTTGTGATTGCTTGCACATTGCTTGAGTGAATTGTGATGTGTGTGATTAGAAATTTTACCCTTAGAAATCTTTTGCCTATTCTAATCCCAAACCAACCCAAACAGATGACTACCCCAAGAAACTCCAACATCAAAAATGATGACAACATCAACCAAGAGGTCAACATGAGAGAACAACTACTAGCAAACCAAACCCAGTTGAACCAAGTGACAACTTAGTTTTTAGCCAACAACAATAAGTTAGACCCAACCATGCAAAAGTTTTTGGAAACTCAATCCCAATTGCTGCAAGGGATGGCCACTCAAATGATCAACATGGGAGACAACTCTTCCCAAGGAGCCTGTGACAACAAGGATGTCAAGGATGATATTTTAGAAGGAACTCAAGCTTCTAATATTTGTGGAGACAAGGATCACACTTCCAAGGAGCATGAAGATCAATTCCCCAATTGTGAAGAGAAACATCCAACTGACCAATGCCCCACATCTCAAGCTACTTGTTTCCTATGTGAAGGAAATAATCATGTCCCTATTCAATGCCCCATCTATTCCATAGTTCAACAAAGGAAACAAGGTGGAGTGCAAAAACTGATTGCAGAATACCATGAGAGAGCAAAGTCTACCAAGAAGGATGAAGACAAAGGAAAATCTCAGCTTGCACCTCCATGCAATATGACCCAATTTAAAGGACCAAAGAGGAGACATATGTATTATCCAAGGAAAAGGTCAAGGAGACCAGGAACTTTTCCTACCTTTGAGATAAAATATGAAGAACATGAACTAGAAGAACTCCTAGCTTTGGAGAAGCCCAAGAAGAAAAAGTATAAGGAGATTAGACAAGTGTGGTGCAACAACTGCAAAGAGTTAGGCCATTATGTATCAACTTGTCCATAGAAGATACGTGAAGAACTCAATCTTATCACATGCTACAATTGTGGTAACCAAGGACATTATGCAAGCAACTATCCAGAAAAGATGAAGCACAAGATAAAGCCTATGAAGGATCACAACCTTGTCACATGTTTCAAGTTGGGAAACAAAGGACACTATGCAGACGTTTGTCCAGAGAGATTTCAACAGGATCCCAAGCAAGCCAAGATGTAATCTAGTTGGAAATTTTTTAAGGGTGGTAGTACCCTAGTTGTTTTGAGCCAGCTTGTAACCCTAGCCTCCCCAAATCTCGGGACGAGATTTATTTTAAGGGTGGTAGCCTGTCACATCCCAAGATTTTCCAAATCTTGTTATGTGAAAAATAAATAAACAAAATAAATTATTGTTGAATTTTAGGGTGAAAA
Organism: Avena insularis; assembly: GCA_023614405.1. Lineage (NCBI taxonomy): Eukaryota > Viridiplantae > Streptophyta > Magnoliopsida > Poales > Poaceae > Avena > Avena insularis. Next base: position 432,366,285 of record CM042697.1, on the reverse strand, counting down.
GAAACTTTTGTTTTTAAATGGAAACTTAAAATTCCATCTTGAAAAAAAATTGGTTAATGTTTGAATCCAACTAAATTCAAATCAAGTGAAATGCATTCCTCACAAATGCATCTGGAAATTTAAACACTTGGAAAATAAATCCAAACCCTAAACCCTAAATGGAGTAAAAATCATTTCCAAGTTATCTCCAAGCCTATGGATTTGATCCATATAAAAATTTGTCAACAAACATTTAAAAATGATCAAGAAAGACAAATAGAAATATTATAAAGCCATAGAAACTGGTTTCACTTAATTTGAAGCCATAGATAAAAATCCTGTGAATTTAATAAGACAAGGAAAAGTAATTTCCAAAGCTAATAAAACACTTATCAAAAATCCATACCAAATGGTGAGAAAATAATCCTAAAGATATTTAAAAGGATAAACAAATATTAAATAAGATGTTACAAATTGGAATCACCACGTTTGGATCTATAAATAAAAAGATATGGATTTTATAAGATGAAGACAGAAATATTAAATAAGGATTATTTAAAGACAAAATTAAATCTTGGCCTAATCCATTAAGCAAATGGAATAAATAGAATCCAAATCCAAATAAAATAAAAGGATAAAGAATTTCCAAAATAAAATAAAATGGCATTAACCATTCTATCCCTATTTTAATAAAGACAAATCCAATTTTAAAAGATTAATAAAATCATATTAAAAGCTTTTCCAAATAATTCAAGATGAATTATTTGAACCCAAATAATCAAATAAAACTTACTGAAAGGTTTTGGAAGGATTTAGAATTCAAATGGAAATTAAAAACATTATTAAATCTTGAATGAATTAATACAAGGACCTACTTTAAATAATTAAAAAGGCACTAAAGGAATAAAAGTTTTATTCCAAATTTGACTTCAGATTATATTACTGATCAATATTTGAATCTACACAAAATTTGGCAAAGGGTTGAGTTCAAATGAGTGTTTGAATAGAATAAACAAAATCAAAACAGAAAAATCAAATTGGAAAAAGAAAAAGAAGCACGAACAAAAAAAATATAAAAAGGACACGACCCAGCCCAGCAAGACCCATCTGGCCCAACATCCCACCACACACCCCCTCCCCTGAAACGTTTTTCTCACCGCGGATTGAACCCACTCTGTCGCTGAACGCCCGGACCCACTCCCCTCTCTCCCTCACGCTGACAACGGACCCCACAACCCTCGGCCAAGATCGTCTTCACCATGGCCGACCCGCCTCACCTCGGGCCGTTCTTTGTCGATTAAAGCTCGGTTTAATTCGCGTTAACGCCGCAGTAAAATCACCCCTCAACCATGCCATCTTAAGCGCCTCGACGCCCTCTCTCTTTCCCCTCCATCGCCACGCACTCCTCGCCACCAGGCCGCCTCGATTTTACCCTGCACCGCCGCGGACTCCGGCGAACATTTTCTTCGATTCTGGCCAGTATCCGTCACCTCTCGCCTCCCACTGCACGCTCACTTGCTCCCCACCCCCTGGCGAACCTCCCCGTAGCTCCAGCTCGCCCCCGCGCGCCCCAGAACCTCGACAACGACGACCACTGTACCTCGCCACCGTTCTGCTCCAACTCCGACGAGCTCTGCAGGTAGTCTCTGACCGTGCCGCCCCCTCTCTTTGATGCTCCCACACTCCCTACTCTCTTACGTGTCTAACGCACCCTTTGTTTTGCATTGGCGCGCCCTGTAGCCTCGTCCCCGACAACGGCCGAGCAAACCCGTCGCCAGGAGCAACTCCAACGAGGAATCCACGCCACCACCGTGCGCCCCTTGACAAACCGCAAGCACGTTGAGCATCGCCGTGATCTCCTGAACCTGGTGAGCCACCCCTCTACCTCCCTTGCTTCCTCTGTCGCCAGCTCCGCCGCCGTCTGACCGCGCCACCGCTCATTGTCGCCCAGCGCCGCCCATCTGTGACCAAGCTATTGTGAGCCGTAGGATCTTGATCGTAGCGTTGCGATAGAACGTGAACGAAAGGGTAAGTAGTGCCTCTGTGCTGTGCGATGCAACTTAAATCTAACGGCCCGTATTTGCTGATCCGCACGAAACGGTACGCACCAGTAGGAAAGCGCCACGTGGCCCTGTCCGTTTGAAATAAAAACAGAAATGTCTATTAGATGTTCTAATTTGAAAAATTCATAACTTTCAAACCACACGTCCAAATTTTGCAAATTTTATATCAATGGAATCATCAAGACAAGTACTTTCTGGCCATGCACTTTGTTTAGTAAATTGCTTCAGTTAAATTGATTGTTTTTGCAGAAACTTGTGTATGCATGTTTAGAATATAAAAATTGTTCTAAAATGATTTTTGAGATGAGATCTTTGGCAAATGGTTTGTTTTGAACCTACTGACCTTAGGAATCAAATTGTGGTTTCAAAAATATATTTGGTGAAGCAAAAGAATAAATCTTTGATTTAAACCATTTCTAGTCAAATAAAAATAATGTTTATTTATTCAAAATGCTTTTGGGAGAAAATCTTTGGGAAATGTTTTGATTTAAACTCTCTGACCCCAAACACCAAGTTTTATGATTTGAAAAATGTATTTGGTGAACCATATAAAAAATTATTACTTTGCTAAAAGACATTTTCAACCACATAAAATAATGACTTGGTTTAAAAATGGTTTGTGAAGTAAAATCTTTTGCAAATGGTTTTGCCACTTTATAAAGTGACCATTAGGTGTTTTCAAATGTTTGTAACCTATTAGAAACCACTTTTCCAAATAAAACAATCTTTGACATGCTTGCATGCATTGTTTTGTTTCTATCATTTTATGTGATGTTTTGCTTGATTGGTAGATTGAAATATTGCTTGCTTGATTGAATTGTAGTGATTTGAAGAGTGTGAGTATTGCAAGATCAAGGAGTGACTTATATTCTCTACCAAAAAGGCAAGTGATGCTTCATACTTCTGTCCCATTATTTTCACTATGCATTAGTGATATTTCTAAGTAGGACTTGCATGGAATTTTTGCTAAGTATAAACTATGCCATGGGAAAACCTAGTAGATGAAACCTTAGTAGAATTATTCTAAGTTAAGATTCCTACTACTATCATGCTTAGCTTAGCTAGTAGAAAACAAGGGTGGAATATATATTCATGCTATGAAATATTTCTAAGTCTGTGGACTTGTGTTTTGTTTAATAAAACAACTAAGTGAATGAATCACCTGGGTGGAATGGAAGGAATGGTTTGTGTTGAGTGGTTCACAAGTCCCATTTCTATGGTTTACCTTGTATATCTCACTTGTGGATGGCCACCCAGGAACAAAGAGATTTGAGATGTCAAATGTTGAGAAGCTTCAAGTGCAACCACTTGGAATTATGGGCTCTGCCTGGATCATATAGGTTGCAATAACTTAGCCAAATGGACAGTTGGTGGTAGGGGTTTGATAGGTTGGAACGCGTCCATTCTGGTCTAAGGGAAGGCTTCTGAAAGATCTTGTCTTGGTGAAACAAAGTCTTGTGGGGAAAGTGCACCACCTCTGTAGAGTGTAAAATCTAAGTACTTAGCCATGTCCCTGGTAAAGGACAATTTGAGCATCAAGACATGGAAGCTATCAAGAATCTCCTCATCCCAATTTCTAAGTTAAAAACTTGTGGTTGAACAAGGGTTGAAGGATCACCAATTTCTATTGGGAGATGCCTTGGGTGATTTTGTCAAGCAAAAACTTAGTGTTTTCAAATGATAAGGAAAATCTATTTTGAGCAAAGAAAGCCTAAGCTCCACTTAGCCTAATGCATATAGATGATAGACTCCACTATACTACCATAGTATCACTTGCCAATACAATTCAAATGTATTGACGCTTGTGGCTGTAACTTGTTATGTTGCAGGTTTGTTTGATATTAGTGAAGTTTAATGATTAGGATTACAAGTCTACAACCAACATGTCTGCCTGTGGCACTTTGAAGATGAAGGACCCCATGCTATTGTTATATTCTGCTGCATTGTAATGGGATAGCCAAATGAGCTATGTAAGATGTAATAAATTATTTTATTCCTGGTTATAAAGTTGTATTATGACCTTTGTTTCTTGATATTACATCTTAACTGCGGATGCTAGCTATTGATCCAGGGACTAGCATTGTAAAACACAGGGATCTCTACCTTATTAAAGGTTGGGAACCTTACAAGTTCTAACATTAAGACAAAGTAACTATACAAAGATCATGAATAACATGCATTGAAAAATGTTAGTTTGTTTCACATACGGAAAACATGGCTTAGTGGCATTCAGCTTGTCCCTCATGGAGTAGCAAATAGATGCATAGGACACCTTCAAAGTTCATAAGAGTGACTAGATACAAATAACACAAGAACAAGAAATATCAACAATATGCATCAATCAATAAGTTTTGGGACACTACACATAGAACTAAGAATGGAAACTATGCTCTCTTAACTGGTGCCTAAAGGTAGAAGGTGGAGACTCAATATAATAGTGGAAGAAAGGCCCTTCATAAAGGGAAGCAGGGATTTCAAGTTTCAAAAAGAGCTTCCAAAAATTATGGTACTTGTTAGCTTTCATCCCTCATTGCCCCTATCATAAGCATCTTGAAGTGATTAAGGTTAAAGTGAACAAACTATGGAGTATATGCTTGACAAAGTATAAGTTGGAAATATCATGTCCCTTGAATATGAGGGCCGCACCTCATGCTACTGAACTTTAGTCACCTGTAAGTTCTTGTCATAGTAAGTACATGTGTATTATAGAGAACCGTCAACGGGGTACCCCTTCCACATGGTACAGGAGCTATCCCAAAACCAAAATGACAAGGCAAGCAGACAATGAGCCTCTCAATGATCTTTTTATTTGCTATTTGCATAGGTTTTTATTGAGGATGTTTCACTAATTGATCATTATGGTGATGCTGCAAGTTTCCATCATGATTAGGCATGTCTTAGGCTAGTGGCCCAGGCGTTTCTCTAACACAAAATACATAACTCCATGGACTTACAAGATCCCTTTTTATTTCACACCGATGACATCCATAGACAAAAGAGCATGATATCAACCATGTACAAAGTACAAGTGCAATGTTGAAAACGTTACCCATGACAACATGGTTCTGCTAATTCCAACGTATAAGTGCAAGCATATACAACATAGATGACACAATGGTTCAAGTTTATTAGGGGCAAGGAATATAAATTGTGCCATCAAGTTCGTGAGAGATTTAATCACTAAGTTTTCACATCAAAAAATACTTTTTAATTGGAAGATAGCTGAAAACAGTAATATACTTGGAATAGTGTAACACACCATGCATAGGAATTTATAGTGGACACTTTGGAATAACTTGGTTTCTTGGGAGTTGGAGGCATGCGTAGAGCTTACTCATACAAGTGGAGGCTAGCAAAAGACTGGGAGCAACCAACTAAGAGAGCAATAATGGCCATAATCATGCAGAGCGAAAAACATTACTAATCAAAGCATAGAGTGGTACTACAAGTTAAGGACTAAATGATCATAGAGGCTATGGTTACTTGTTCATAGTCATAACATGGTGTGAGCATGTGCCAAGTCAACCCAAACAAAGCATCAAAGGAGAATACCACAATACTATGCTTTTGCATGCTAAAACAATGCATGATTCCTTCAAGGCACACTAAGCAATCCCAATTGTTTGGAACAAGTCATGCTACAACAATAATAACTGAGCATAAGGTCAAAACAACACCTAGCATGTCATGCTAAAGTCTAAGTCACGGTCAATGCAAGCTCCTCTTGCACTTTCAAGCAAGAACTTTCTACTCCTTTCCAACACAAATTAACTTATTTGAAACAACACAGCGAGAACGGGGGTCCAAACTAATTTATTCAAGCAAACTAAACAAACTAAGCGAAGCAAACAAAAACTAAGACGCTCCAAGAACAACACAACAGTGCATGAAACAATAAAAACGAAGTGTCTAGAAAGACCTGAGCTTTTTATTGATGAAGAAGGGGATGCCTTGGCATCCCCGAGCTTTGACGCTTGTACTTCTTGTATATTTCTTGGGGTGACACCGGGGTAGCATCCCCAAGCTTGAGCTTTTGTCCATTCTTTATCTCATTACATCATTCTTTCTCTACACCTGAAATTTTCCTTCATACAAAACTTCACATAATCTTCATTAGCAACATTAGTGTATTCAAAAGATAATAGACCCTTGGGTTTAGCTTTAGAACAGCAAAAATTTCAATAAACACACAAGCTAATGTAGCAACTCCTTCAAAAATCTCAATTTCCCAAAAAGAACCCAAAAAGGAATCAATACGAAGCAAATGCAAATAATGGCAGAAATTATTCAAAACAGACCAGCAGGTATAAACCGATTTTTTTGAAGACCTTATGTTACTCAAATCAAAAAGTTTTGAACTAACGAAAGTTAGATAACATACTGGGGGATTTATTCGTATATTGTTAGCTCAATACGACTTACAGAGACTCCTCACGATTTTTTATGGTGGAAGACAGAAATCTATTTCGGGATAGCAACTCCCCAAATTTTACTTCCCTCTCATTAGAGGTCATTCTTGGCACAAAAAGCAAACAAAAAAAAGGATAAGGAGAGGTCATTACTGAAGTAATAACTTCCAAGACTCAAGGAAACTCTTGGGTTATCTCCCAACATGTACTTTTATTTTATGCCTTTAAGTTAGGCACAAAAAACAAGAAATCAAGTATTTTCAAATGAAGAAGCATTAACATCAATACTTGCAAAGTCTTCAACTATGAAAGGTATCTCATCCAAATGAGTTTTGTAGGATCCCTTATCATCTCTCTTTGGTTCACTACTTTCATCAAAAGGATTTTCAGGAACAATCCAATCAAAATTCTTTTCAAAGGCTTCATGCATTCCAACAAGCTTAAAGGGTATGGGTATCTTAAATTCCTCTCTAGGTTTGGTTTTATCTGAAGGACCCACAACATCTACACACGAGCCTAACATATTAAAGCGCTCAAAGACCTTTTTGGCTTCCTTAGCAACATTATGGAACTCTTTTAGTGTAACATCCCAGCATTTAGGAACCTAACGAAGGGTAGATTTAGGATTATGTATTGTTGCATGCATCTATTTGTGAAAAGGTGGGTAAAATTTTTGCCAAATAAAATCTTAAGTGATCAATGTTTCTTTCTTACTTTAAGATTAGGTTTAGACTTAAAGGAGGATTGTTATAAACTTTGATGTGATCTTAAAAGAGTTATGTGTGTTTTGAAATGGGTTTGAATTTAAAAAACTTAAGTGTTTGAATAATAGTTTAAATGATTTAGATATAAGATTTGAATCTTAAATTAATTAAGATATAGGTAGTATAACTTAAATCTCAAAACAATAGAAATTATGAAATTCATTTTCATATTGTAAAGACATAAACAAGTTACAACAGAATCTTTATTACAATTGAATAAAATAAAGATTACAAGAACTATAAAAGAAAAAATACAAAGGATTAAGAAAATTACATCTACTAACTATCCTATATCTAAAACCTACACTAAATCTTCATCTTTATCTTTGAACCTACAAAACAAAGATTAAACAAAAATAAAACAAGATTAGTGTTAGTATATATTTCTCTCAGATATGTCAGTGAGGTGCACTTGACAATCTCATCGTTGAGAAATGTTAAAGAGGGGCAAGTTTCACCAATATGAAAGATTTCATCTTTCATAAATTCACAGCCAGAATGCAAATGACAGCCAAAAGGGACCAATTCACCAGCCAAGGTAAAAGTAGATTGGTAATAGTAAGTTTAAATTTTCTGAACCTATCCATATGTGCATAGCAGGCACACAGGCTGCACACACAAGCATGCAAAGGGTGTGTGTCGACTTCACAAGCACATCCAGATCAAACAAAACTAGAGCACAACCGTGGGGAAGCACCTAAGTGCATCACTACACCAAACCACACCACACCACAGCACATCACAGCCAGGGTGAACAGCAAGTAAACCAAGAACAGCAGCCAAACCAACCACCCAGATTAACCCAAACATCACCAGGATGGTGACATAAGGAGAGGGATGAATCTGGTGGACAGCAAGGTCAAGCCCAGGAGCTAGGAGGAGCAGGCAAACTCAAGAGCAAGCTCAGGAGCACAGTTAAAGTAGATCAAGATCTAGACCAAGATCAAGATCATCATCAATATACTACACCAACATCAAATCTTGTGGTGAGTCTCATAAAACCATCACATGCTTTCATCAGAATATCTAAACAAAAGCATGTGTTGCTTTATGTAATGATCTATCAATATGCACCCAAGAGGGGTGAATCTATCCTAGAGAATTCAAGCATAAGGATAAGAAATCAAGCTCAACCATAAACACTAAACCCTCAGACCAGCATCACTAGGTTTAGTGTTATTTTTGCAACTTAGATCATTTTCATTTGATCCTATCAGATCAGGGCACATCTCTCAAATAGAGAGTAGCACCTCTAATCCTACAAGATTTAAACAAATTATTGCCCAACTAACTAGGAATTACATCCTAGAGCCTCAGACCAACATCATAGGAAAGATAAGAAAACTTCCATATTATCTTATCAGTTTTAATCACAAGAATAATCAAGCTAAGCCCAGAAATTAAAAAAACTAATCACTTGTGTGCCAAAATACAATGGTATCACAAGGACAAGTTCTTAATGAGCTAAAATCATCTTTGCTTAGTTCCCATAGGAAAAGGGACAAATCATTACATATCATTTTCCTGAGCCAAATGCCAGGAATCAACCTTAAATTCATTTATACATTCACAGAAATCATTGCAAGCAACGATTTGATTCAGTAAGTAAAATCTCAGACAAGCCAACAGTATAATTGCAGTAAGCAAACACTGTCAGTATAAGCAAACTGACAGTAGAGTAAAGCCTCAGACCAACAACATAATCCAATTAAGGATTTGATTGAAACAACTATCCTGGATCATGGTAGATTACCACTAGGACAAATCTGATAGGCAACTAGTAACATCAAAGCTACTATCAATCCTTAATCACAGCAAGCAATCATTTCACATGATCAAATATGATCAACACAAGATCGAAAGCATCCTAGATGTGATCAACAGAGGGGTTATGAACCCTAATCCTGAGATGAACCCAATCAGCACATCATCACTCAACATCAGAAGCCACTAGCTACACACCAAAAAGAATCAAGGCAGTAGCATGAATGAACACCATAGAGACTACTTACCCGAGGTCCTCGCCGATGAATCGAAGAGAGCGAGGGGCCGCCTCACATGGTGACACGAAAGCACCAGAAGGGTGCTGCAACTGCCACTGCCACGGCCAAGAAGACATGAGCCCACACACCATGAGCGGGGATCGTGGCGATACCTTTTCCCAAACCTAGGGTTCAGGAATGGGGTGGACCTGGCCACGGGGAAGCCCTAGAGTCAAATCCAAATGGACAGAACGAACGAGCGTCGTCGACAACCCCAACCCGCACCACGACAGCAGCCAGAACGGCCGACGACGGCGGGGAACGACGGTGGCGGCATCGCCGGCCACGGGATTGAGTCAGAGGAGGAGGAGATGAGGTCGAGGGAGAGAAGGAGGCAGAGTGGGCTGGGTGGGCCAAAACCCTTCGGGGTAGTCATTTGACCCTGCCCTATTGGGCCACCTTGGCCCAATAATCCCAAGGGGCCAGCCCAGGATATTTAATAAATCTTTTGATCAATTGGAAAAGACCAAAATACCCCTGACCTCAATAAAATTATAGAAAATAAAATAAGAGTCCAAAAATCATAAATAAAATATTTTTGGATTCACAATAATCCATTCTGTCCAAATAAAATAAGATATCAAATTTTGGCCATTCAAATTTTTATAAGAATTTTGTAATTTAAATATTCCTTGTGGAATTTTACAAAATTATTGAAAGGTGATTAAAATAAATAAAAATCACTTTCATTATTTATTAATATTATAGTATTTTTGAAAAATACAAAAAAAATATTTAGTAATAAAATTAAGGTATAATTAATAATTCCTAAAATCAATAAAAGTCAAATAAAGGGAAATAAAATAAAAATAACTCAATACATGTTATAAATATTAAAAAGAAATATTTATAAATCCCTTATTACTCAGAAGGGAATTTTTGGGATAAATGCATATAAATTTAAATAATGCATTACATTACTTGCATAATCATTTTGCTTCTTTAAATATTGTCCTTACCGGGCAATAATGATGTTTTTGTAGAACTAGAAGCTCAAGGTCCAGTGCAAGCATCGGACTTCACTACCTTTCCATCACAAGGCAAGGTCATCACTTGCTCATGTCCTTTGAAGAGTCTTTATTAAAGTATTTGCAAATTGTGTGTTATCATATGTGCTATAAAAGAAAGAAACTCCATGAAAGTTCTAGTCAACGCGGCAGGAAAGGAACTTGTTACTCCCTGTTCCGGGAAGGAGCTACGAACGCGGCAGGAAAGGAACTCCATGAAAGTTCTAGTCAACCTGTGAAGGCTGATTATCATAGTTTTTTAGAATAAAATCAATCTTTGAAGAAATATTTACAAAAAACTGCATAGTGCCAAGGATTTATAATCCGAGGTGGTAGTTAGAGCATCAAACTTCCCACCTTGCATATAATGAACTTGTTGGGTAATGCTGTTACTCATCCTTTCCTTTGATCCCTTGCTTAGACTCGAGGATCCGAAGGCGTGCCAATGTATGCAGAATGCCAAGAAGGCGTGTTCTCTGAGGAACTGATCTATCCGGAGGAGTTGAAGGCGTGGACTACGAGATCCTTGGTGTCGATGAGAACGAGTCCACTTAAGGGTCTAGTTAGTAGTAACTAACGGGCCGAACAACATGAACTCTATAAAATAATTTGTTGAGCCCCTCCTAGTCGGAGTTGTTACTTTTAAATTTCATTTGAACATCTTATATTTTGGTTTGTAAGTTGGATCTTTTGGAAGTCTTGAACTTCCGGTATTGTAATAATAATAATGTGTGTACCTTTGTAATATGGACCCGCAATGTTTCTGTTGTACCACTCTGAGGGATGTGATATTTATGGAACGGTGTTGTGTGGATGTCATGTCAACGACTATAGTGTACTACACATGCAGTGGTATGATGGGTCACCGCAGTTGGTATCAGAGCAAATTGCTTTGACCTTAGGTTGGAAACCTAGTTAAGGGTATTACTTGTAGGAGATTTTGCAATGATAAAGAATTCTCTAAAAGTAATATAATGGGTATTCAAATGAGAATATTCCGTTATATATTTTAGTGCGATAATTCTTTGTTATGATGCAATATATTATTGGATACTAATCAAAACTATTTTCTGATATACAGAGATATGGCACCAAAGTTTCCAAAATAGACTTTGGTAAGGAAAGAGGAGACTCTTGATGATTATCAAGGATCATTTACAGACCAACTTCGTCAACTTCTAAAGCTCTTTAATTGTCCAACTAGAATCCAAGTGAACACTATCACTTATCTTGATGGCCGGATGTTATCCAAGTATCGTGTGAGTATCCAACTTCCAGAGAAGCTTGGACTATACCACGATCTACCCATAGGAAAAGGTAGGAGTCATTTAGCAGCCTATCATGTTGCTGTTGTGGAGGCAATAGCTAATATCCGGGAGCATAAAACCAAGGAGCTAGAAGGTAGCACATTTTCTGTGATACCTCATGATTCTATAGACTCGGAGCCTATACCAGATCATCTTAATTTGCTTAAGAAGCATCCTAAGTTAGCTTCCAAGTTTATGGACAGATACCGGACACTCGTTGCGTCTTTTTATAAGACTCATCAAGTGATTGTTGAAGACAAAAATGACATGTTAGAGGATCTAACTGATCCGAAAAGGAGGAAGCAGTTAGCATCCCAGTTAGAGAAAGAAGCAAGTAGTAGTGCAACACCTATCTTTAAGGATATACCCATAGATCCGGAATCTTTTACACCATATCCTTACTCACCAAGACCTGAACCTACACATGATCCTACTATAGATATGCGGTATGCAGTACCACAGGGCTCAGAGGATGGTTCTGACTCAGAACTTCCTATTGAGAACTCGGATGGATGGAGAATGGGATGATATAATGGACCTCATGAACACCAGATGTCCACAGATGGTTCTGACAGAAATGTTGGACAACCTAGTTGGATGGGTGCAAGGATGAATCCTAATAACAGAAGTAGAAATACCATGTCAATAGATGATCAGGATGAAGAAGAAGATCCTGTGGAAAGAGTGTTTGAATCATCAACATCTTCTCAAAGCCCAGGGAATATACATTATCCAGTATTCAATTATCTTGTCCATGAGAGCACCTGGGGAGCAGCAGGATCTGCATATCCTGTTGACAACTCTAGAGATGAAGCTCAGGAGATGCAGGCTGGAGATAATGTTGAATATGTTTCTGAAGACTTTTCAGCTGAGCTGGAGGGAGTCGATGCACTCAGGTTGAGTAATGACTCAAGTCCTGATACTTCATATACAAAGTATGTTCCTTCTGGAAGGCCATTTGTTCCACAAACTATGCGACGGTCAACACGTCATCACGGTTGGACCTCAGGCATGTATGATGAGTGTAGTTACTATTAGAAAGAGACAACTAGACAGTAGTATCAAGTACTGTGTATTGTACTCTAGAAATAAGGTAGTTTTGTAAAATACCAATATGGTATATGTTGTAATGACTTTGTATCATTATGATATTATGTAAATATGTAAAATTCATATTTGGATATTTATTGTGTGACTAGTTCTGTGCATAAAGTCGAGCTCAGAACACATATGCATGATGTAATTATGAGTATTCGCTTTATGATGCAGGACTAGGGGGTCATGGATACGGGGGTAGAAATGGAAACTGAGCAGCAGCGGATGGAGCGTGAGGCCAAGGAAAAAGCCGATGCCGATACAGTAAATCAAGGAGCATGTAGAGGTCCCAACCTTTAATAAGGTAGAGATCCCTGTGTTTACAATGCTAGTCCTTGGATCAATAGCTAGCATCCATAGTTAAGATGTAATATCAAGAAACAAAGGTCATAATACAACTTTATAACCAGGAATAAAATAATTCATTACATCTTACATAGCTCATTTGGCTATTACATTACATTGCAGCAAAATATCTATAAGCATGGGGTCCTTCATCTTCAAAGTGCCACAGGTAAGCATGTTGGTTGTAGACTTGTAATCCTAAATCAACACACTTACATCAAACAAACCTGCAACATAACAAGTTGCAGCCACAAGGGTCAATACATTTGAATTGTATTGGCAAGTTTCACTACTATGTAGAATATAAGTGGATCCTATCAATACATGCATATTTGGCTAAGTGGGGTTAGGCTCATTTGCAGAAAGCAATATAGTTTTATCCTATCTTTTCAAAATAGTTTTGCTCTTTTGAAAATCTTTTGTCAATTCTTTCTGAACTCCTTGGAATCCACCAAGTGCTTCAAGTCTCTTGTTGTCACTTTCAAGTTTTACTTTTAGAAATTGGAATGTCGAGATTTCCCATAGCTTCAGGCCTTAGTTGCTCAGTATTGTCCATAACCGGGGACATGGCTAAGTACTTAGATTTTTATCTTCTGCAGAAGTTGTACACTTTACCCACATGACACAATCTCATCTTGTTGCCACAGTGGCCATTGGATAAGTACTCACCAAGATGGAGTCTTGGCAGATTGAGAATGTGTGAAGTCTTTCCATAGGGTCCTCCCAATACACAATGCTAGCTTGTCTACCAGGCACCAATGTAGGGTTCCGAGTTCCCTCATTTAGTTAACCTGAAGAGGCCAATGCATGGGTCTTCCACTATGTAGTTGACTAAGCCAGTGCCCATTTAGCATGTGGCTGTACACGGAAGCCACTGTACGAGAAACATGTTCAATCTCTAAGTCCCTGGGTGGTTTTCATCTGGTGCACAACAAAAGAGATTGGCTTATAAACATGGTTCCTTTTGTTGCCACCTTGTCCAAACTTGAGCATCCTTGTCCACCCAAGTGGTGCATTGAGTACTTGTTTTATTATATAAAACACAAGTCTTTTCTCAACTTCATATAATCTCAACATGTATCCCTTCTCAAAATATATAGCAGGGCTAAGCATTTTACAACTACATTGTTTTCACTAAGGAATATATATAAGGGTATCCTATTAGGATTTAGCATAGCAAAATATAGTAGTCCTTATCATGCATGTTTCAAAATCCACTAAGTGTAATGAAAATAATAGGACTTGGATGATAGTGTCACTTGCCTTTTTGGTAGAGGATGTCGGTTCACTTCTTGATCTTACTAATCTCACACTCTTCTAACTTCACTACAAGTCAATCAATCAAACACAAATTCAACTAGCATTCCAAAGAATAATCAAACAAATTAATCACACATAAAATAATAGAAACAAAGTCATGCATGCAAGCATGAAAAAGATAGTTTTATTTGCAAAGGTGGTTTCTACTAGGCTCTAAACATTGTAAGGTTCAAAGTGGTCATTTTCTAAAGTGGCAAAACCATTTGCAAAAGGGGTTTTATCTATAAATCAATCAAATCATTATTTTATGTGGTGAAAATGCTTTTGGTAAGGCAATAATTTTTATATTGTTCACCAAATAAGTTGTTAATTCACCAATCTTGGTGTTTAGGGTCATTAGGGTTGAATCAAATCATTTCCCACAAGGTTTTACTCAAAATCATTTCCATAGCAAAATCAATATTTTTATTTGACTAGAAATGAGCTAATTCAATTATTCAATCCTAATCTTCACAAAATACATTTTTAAATCCATAAGTTGTTTCCTAGGGTCAGTAGGGTCACAACAAATCATTTTGCAAAGATTTCATCTCAAAAACATAACTAGAACAATTTTTATATTCATAACAAGCCTACACAAGTTTCTGCAAATTCAACCAATTTATCAGAAGCTTTTTACTAAAAAAAGTGCATGGTTGGCTAGAGCTTGTCTTGCTGAATCCATTGATATAAAATTTTCAAATTTTGGACGTGTGGATCAAAAGTTATGGATTTTTCAAATTTGCAAATCTAATAGAACCTATTTCTGTTTTTAATCCTGAGTCTGGCCACGTGGCGTGTTCTTATTGGGCGGTACTGCTTCGTGCGGATCAGCCTCTCTGGACCGCAGGATTTAAGTTACAACGCACGGTGCTGATCAACTCGTACCCCTTCGTTAAGTCATCTGTTTCTACGCATCGGATCTAAATCTAACGGTGCAGATGAGTTTGACCATTGCCTGGCGGCGCTTGCAGCGGCAGCGACGCTTCGGCTAAGCGGCGCTGGCGGCTGAGAAACAAAGAAGGAAACAGGGGTGCTCACCGTGTTCGCGAGGTCGAGGTGATGCTCAACGCGTGGTCGGCTTGGCAAGGGGCGCTCAGGGACAGCGGCAATTCCTCGCCGGAGTAGGTGGCGGCGTCAGGTGGCTCTGGAGGTCGTAGAGGGCGACGCTGTGGTTCACTCCGAGGCAAAACAAGGACACAGTTAGACATGTACAGTCCTGGGGTTCACGTGAGCATGATTGAGAGGGCTCGGGGCGGTCTGGCTTACCAGGGGGAGGTCGCCGGAGTTGCTTGTAGGCGGTGGCGCTCAGGTTGTTGTCGAAGCCGAGGCTTTGGGGCGAGCGCGGGCGAACAGGAGGCACTGACAGGTGCGCACAGGTCTGAGGAGCAAGCTCGTGTGCTCGGGAAGGCGAGGCGAGGCTGGACGGCGCCGGAATTCACTGGAGAATCTCGTCAGAGCAGTGGCGGTGTGGGGGCGAATTGGGGAAGCCTAGAGGCAGAGAGGGAGAGGTGAGTGAGGGGAAATGACGAGGAGAGGGAGGCGTTTAAGGGAGCGTGGTCTCTGGGAGAATTAAGCCTGTCATCAACGCGAATTTAATCGAAATCAATCGCGGCAGAGCGACGTTGAGGGAGGAGGAAACGGCCGTGTGGGTTGAAGACGACCAGCTGGCGTGGGTCATGCATCGACTAGAGAGGGAGAAGAGGCACGGGTCCACATGCTGCGATCTGGTGCTTTCTTGAGTAGGAAAACGTTTACTGAGGATGTGCGGTGGGCTCTCTGGGCTTAGTGGTATTGGGCCTGCTTAGTTGGGTCGAGTCTGATTCCATTTTTTTTTTCTGATTGCTTTTCCTTTTTCTATTTGGTTTTCTGTTTTGAAATTCAATCAAACAATTCAAACACTAATTCAAATCAAACTACCACCAAACTTTATATTGAGTTTTAGTTCTGTTTAACAACAATATTCCAAGTCCCAAAATAAAATAATATTTTTATTCTTTTTAGGATCTATTTAATAATTAAATAAAATAGACCTTAATTATTAATTCAAATAGGATTTGATTATTAAAACTCCATTTGAAATCTAAATATTAACAAAACCAAATCAGTAGGTTTTATTTGAAAATACAGAATACTTGGAAAACTTGTTTAAAATAATTTAACAAGTTTTGATGTTTAATTAAAATGGCAAAGCCTTTACTTTAATAAATTTGGATATTAATAAATCCTCATTATTTCATTTAAATAAACCTTTACTCTTTTTATCAAATAGGAATATTTTAATTCAAAAGCTTGGCCAAGATTTAATTTGGCTCTATAAAATAATCCTTATTTATATTTCTACCTTTTCATTTGAAAACTAAATCTTTTTATTGAAAGATCCAAAAATAGTAATTCTACTTATTTAAAATTTTCTTTATTAATTGTTTATCTTTTCAAATCCCTTTAGGATTTGTTTGATAAAATAGGTTTGAAGGTTTCCAATTGGAATCAAAAAGTTTCTTCTCACCCTGAAAATCAACAAAGTTTTATTTTATTCATTTATTTTTCACATAACAAGATTTGGAAAATCTTGGGATGTGACAGAGCATTACCACCACCACCAATGAGGCCATTAAAGGAGCAGAACTTTATGCAATGTATGCAAATTATGCAAGAGTCCTAGAACAAGTTCATGGAAGAATTGCTGGGTAGAGCAAATCAGAGGGCACCTGAAGGTGGAGGAGTGAGTTTATCTGATTTCCAGAATGCAAGACCGTTACCTTTTGCATCAGCTCCTGAACCAATGGATGCAGAAGACTGGCTAGCAGATACAGAGAGGAAGCTGAAAGTTGTAGGTTGCAGTGGTGGGGAAAAATTGAGGTATGCAACTCATCTGCTGACCGGACCTACAGCATCATGGTGAGAAAATCAATTAGCCATGCAACCACCAGGAAGGGAGTTTACCTGGGAGGAGTTTAAGTAGAGATTCCGTGAATATCATATTCCGGAAAGCGTCATGGAGTTGAAGCGGAGAGAATTTGAGGAGCTTCAGCAAGGATATACTAGTGTCATGAAGTACATCCGGGAGTTTAGCCAACTGTCTCGTTATGCTAAGGAGGATGTTAACACTGAAGAGAAGAGGAAGAAACGTTTCTTGCGTGGATTAAATTCATTTGTGAAGATGCAACTAAGGTTAGCCAATAAGCAAACTTATCAGCAGTTGTTGGATGCAGCCATTACTTTTGAAGATGATTACAAGAATGTCCAAGAGGACCGGAGGAAGAGAGCCAAGAAGGAAACCAAGAGAATTCAGGCAAGCAAACCTAAACCTAACCTGGAGTTCAAACCCCGGAATAGGAATTATGGCAACAACAACAATAACAATAACAAGGGCAGTGGTGGAAATCAATCTAATCCAAGAAGGAATGTTATCTGTAACAACTGTGGAATTCCAGGACATTTCCAGAGGGAGTACAAAAAGCCTGTAGTGATCTGTTACGGTTGTGGTCAGAAGGGGCATATCAAGCCGGATTGTCCGAGCAAACCACCGGGAGGATGGCCTACCAAGGGAGGAGGACAAGCCAGTAGAGGAAATGGACAACCCAATAAAGGAGGAAACAATGGCAAGAACAATAATGGCAAGAGAAACCAAACTACCGGAAAACTGAACTGTGCAACCCTTGAGGAGGTGGATAATTCGGAGCATGCAGTAATAGGTACGCTCAATATCCTTACCAATCCTGGCAAAGTTCTATTTGATACTGGTGCAACTACTTCATTCATTTCTGAAGAATTCTATGATATGTTCGGGATTAGAAGGGCAACGATAGAACGTCCTATGACCGTAGTTACGGCAGGAGGGAATGTGATTGTACGCCACGTAAAACAAGATCATGTTATCTCGATCTATGGTTGTACATATTTCGCAGACCTTTATGTGATTCCTTTGAAGGGAATTGCAGTAGTGCTGGGGATGGATTGGATGATGGAACACGGAGCTCAGATTAATTGTGAGGAGAAAACTGTCTCAATCAAAACTCCAAGTGGAGCAAGGATAGTTTACCAAGCAGATAAACACAATCATATCATGGTGGATCTGCAGTTGAATTCAACGAAGGAAGTTAAATTAGAAGAGATTCCTATAATTAACGAATTCCAAGATGTTTTTCCAACAGAGTTACCAGGAATGCCACCAGACCGGGAGATAGAGTTCACCATTGACCTAATACCTGGTACAACACCAATAGCTCAGGCACTATATAAAATGGGACCCAAGGAGTTGAAAGAACTCAAGGAGCAAATTGATGAGTTAGCAAGAAAAGGATTTATACAGGAAAGTGTATCTCCATGGGGAACACCAGTAATCTTTGTGGATAAGAGAGATGGTGGAAGACGGATGTGTGGTGATTATAGAAATCTGAACAACGTGATGATCAAGAACAAGTATCCTTTACCAAGAATTCAAGATTTGTTTGATCAAGTGAAAGGAGTTGGAGTATTTTCAAAGATCGATTTAAGATCTGGATACCATCAAATAAAAATCAAGCCAGAAGATGTTCCAAAAACAACATTTGTCTCAAGATATGGACACCATGAGTATCTGGTGGTACCATTTGGTTTGACCAATGCACCGACAATATTCATGAATCTGATGAACAAGATCTCCATGCCATATTTCGATAAGTTTGTCATCGTCTTTACTGATGATATTCTAATATATTCCAAGGATAAGGAAGAGCATGTTGACCATTTGAGAATAGCATTGCAGACTTTAAGAGAACATAAGCTTTATGCTAAGTTCAGTAAGTGTGAGTTCTGGTTAGATGAGGTAGAATTCCTCGGTCATGTGATCAGTAAAGATGGGATTGTTGTGAATCCATCTAAAGTTTAGTCGGTACTAGAGTGGATTGCACCAACCAATGTGAAACAAATTCGAGGTTTCCTAGGAATGGCTGGTTATTATCGGAGATTCATTGAAGGTTTCTCCAAAATAGCCGGACCAATGACCAAATTATTAAGGAAGAATACACCATTTAAGTGGGATGAGAAGTGTGAAGCAAGTTTCCAAGAGTTGAAAATGAGATTAACCACAACTCCAATCTTAGCAGTTCCTGAAATAGGGAAGGATTTCACCGTATACTGTGATGCATCTAAAGAAGGTTTGGGTTGTGTATTAATGCAAGATCGGAAAGTAATTGCTTATGGTTCAAGACAATTGAAACCACATGAAGTCAACTATCCAACTCATGATTTAGAGTTAGCAGTAGTAGTTTTTTGCACTGAAAGGATGGAGGCATTTTCTTTATGGAGCCAGATGTGAGCTATACACTGACCATAAAAGTCTCAAATATTTCTTCACTCAAAAGGAATTGAACATGAGACAGAAGCGTTGGTTGGAATTAATCAAGGATTATGATCTAACAATCAATTACACCCCAGGAAAAGCAAATGTTGTAGCGGATGCTTTAAGCAGAAAGAGTGCAGATATTCAGCCTAGCAACAAAGAGTTACCAAAAGAGTTACGAATGGACTTGGAAAGATTAGAACTTCAATTCATCAGGACAGAGGTTCTTGAAAGATTAGCGACTATGCAGGTAGTTGCAGAACATGACAGTGATCTTAAGCAAGAAATTTTTAGACGTCAAGAAGAAGACTCTTTTATTGCTGAGGAAATTCAGAGGATATCTCAAGGTCAAAAATCAGTTTTTCGCCTTGGAGATTATGGATCTTTATGGTTCCAAGATCGTTTATGTGTTCTATATGTGACTGAGATCAGAAATGTCATACTCAAAGAAGCACATGCTACCCCATATTCTATACATCCAGGTAGTACTAAGATGTATATGGATTTAAAGGAACTATTCTGGTGGAATAACATGAAAAGAGATATTGCTAAATATGTATCTGAATGCCATACTTGTCAAAGGGTGAAAGCTGAA
This sequence comes from Avena insularis, assembly GCA_023614405.1. Lineage (NCBI taxonomy): Eukaryota > Viridiplantae > Streptophyta > Magnoliopsida > Poales > Poaceae > Avena > Avena insularis. The sequence goes on along the minus strand of CM042697.1, from coordinate 432,346,054 downwards.
CATCAAAATCCAGCAGGACCATTACAACCCTTAGAAATTCTTGAATGGAAATGGGAGGAAATAGGCATGGATTTTATCACAGGATTACCTATGACACCAAAAAAGAAGGACATGATATGGGTAATAGTGGACAGACTCACTAATAGTGCACATTTTATTCCAGTGAATCAAAAGGATAATGCCGAGAAGTTAGTTGAAGTATATGTCAAAGAGATAGTAAGTAAGCATGGAGTACCCAAGAAGATCGTAACTGATAGGGGATTGGTGTTTACTTCAGCATTTTGGAAGCAATTGCATGAAGCACTTGGTTCAAAGTTAGATTTCAGCATGGCATATCATCCTGAGATAGGAGGTCAAAATGAAAGAACAAATCAAATACTAGAAGACATGTTGAGAGCTTGTGCACTAGATTTTGGAGGAACATGGGAGGATCACCTACCATTGGCAGAATTTTCTTATAATAATAGCTATCAGAGTAGTCTGAAGGCAGCTCCATATGAGGTTCTGTATGGAAGGAAGTGTAGATCACCAATATGTTGGTATGAACCTGGAGCAGCAAAGAATTTGCGCCAGATTATATCAAGGATAGACAAGACATCATTGATAAGATCAGGGATAGACTGAAAATATCCTAGAGCAGGCAGAAAACTTATGCGGATCAAAGCCGAAGATCATGGCATCCAGAAGTAGGAGATATGGTCTATTTGAAAGTAAGTCCAATGAAAGGAGTAAAAAGGTTCGGAGTTAAAGGGAAATTAAGTCCAAGATATATCAGACCATTCAAGATACTGAGCCGAAACAAAACTATAGCTTATGCTTTAGAGTTACCATCAAGATTGGCTCAAGTGCATAATGTTTTCCATGTGTCACAACTCCGCAAATGTTTGAAAGTTCCTGATGATGCAATAACACATCAAGAGATAAAACTACAAGCAGACCTGACTTATATTGAAAAGCCCTGCAAGATTCTGGAAGAAAACTAGAAAAGATTAAGGAATAGGGCAATCAAATATTCCAAAGTCCAATGGGAACATCACCCTAAGAGAGAAGCCACATGGGAGAAGGAATAGGATTTAAGAAAAGCTTATCCAGAACTATTCAGGTACATCTCCACAAACTTCGGGACGAAGTTTAATTTAAGGGGGGAAGTCTGTATAATCCTAGCATTTAGGAACCTAACGATGGGTAGATTTAGGATTAGTATTGTTGCATGCATCTATTTGTGAAAAGGTGGGTAAATTTTTTGCCAAATAAAATCTTAAGTGATCAATGTTTCTTTCTTACTTTAATATTAGGTTTAGACTTAAAGGAGGATTGTTATAAACTTTGATGTGATCTTAAAAGAATTATGTGTGTTTTCAAATGGGTTTGAATTTAAAAAACTTAAGTGTTTGAATAATAATTTAAATGATTTAGATATAAGATTTGAATCTTAAATTAATTAAGATATATGTAGTATAACTTAAATCTCAAAACAATAGAAATTATGAAATTCATTTTCATATTATAAAGACATAAACAAGTTACAACATAATCTTTATTACAATTGAATAAAATAAAGGTTACAAGAACTATAAAAGAAAAAATACAAAGGACTAAGAAAATTACATCTACTAACTATCCTATATCTAAAACCTACACTAAATCTTCATCTTTATCTTTGAACCTGCAAAACAAAGATTAAACAGAAATAAAACAAGATTAGTGTTAGTATATATTTCTCTCAGATATGTCAGTGAGGTGCACTTGACAATCTCATCATTGAGAAATGTTAAAGAGGGGCAAGTTTCACCAATATGAAAGATTTCATCTTTCATAAATTCACAGCCAGAATGCAAATGACAACCAAAAGGGACCAATTCACCAGCCAAGGTAAAAGTAGATTGGTAATAGTAAGTTCAAATTTTCTGAACCTATCCATATGTGCATAGCAAGCACATAGGCTACACACACACAAGCATGCAAAGGGTGTGCTGTCGACTTCATAAGCACAGCCAGATCAAACAAAACCAGAGCACAGCCGTGGGGAAGCACCTCAGTGCATCACTACACCAAACCACACCACACCACAGCACAGCCAGGGTGAACAACAAGTAAACCAAGAACAGCAGCTAAACCAACCACCCAGATTAACCCAAACATCACCAGGATGGTGACATAAGGAGAGGGATGAATCTGGTGGACAGCAAGGTCAAGCCCAGGAGCTAGGAGGAGCAGGCAAACTCAAGAGCAAGCTCAGGAGCACAGTTAAAGTAGATCAAGATCTAGACCAAGATCAAGATCATCATCAATATACTACACCAACATCAAATCTTGTGGTGAGTCTCATAAAACCATCACATGCTTTCATCAGAATATCTAAACAAAAGCATGTGTTGCTTTATGTAATGATCTATCAATATGCACCCAAGAGGGGTGAATCTATCCTAGAGAATTCAAGCATAAGGATAAGAAATCAAGCTCAACCACAAACACTAAACCCTTAGATCAGCATCACTAGGTTTAGTGTTATTTTTGCAACTTAGATCATTTTCATTTGATCCTATCAGATCAGGGCACATATCTCAAAGAGAGAGTAGCACCTCTAATCCTACAAGATTCAAACAAATTATTGCCCAACTAACTAAGAATTACATCCTAGAGCCTCAGACCAACATCATAGGCAAGATAAGAAAACTTCCATATTATCTTATCAGTTTTATTCACAAGCATAATCAAGCTAAGCCTAGAAATAAAAAAACCTAATCACTTGTGTGCCAAAATACAATGGTATCACAAGGACAAGTTCTTAATGAGCTAAAATCATCTTTGCTTAGTTCCCACAGGAAAAGGGACAAATCATTACATATCATTTTCCTGAGCCAAATGCCAGGAATCAACCTTAAATTCATTTATACATTCACAGAAATCTTTGCAAGCAATGATTTGATTCAGTAAGTAAAATCTCAGACAAGCCAATAGTATAATTGCAGTAAGAAAACACTGTTAGTATAAGCAAACTGACAGTAGAGTAAAGCCTCAGACCAACAACATAATCCAATTAAGGATTTGATTAAGACAACTAGCCTGGATCATGGTAGATTACCACTAGGACAAATCTGACAGGAAACTAGTAACATCAAAGCTACTATCAATCCTTAACCACAACAAGCAATCATTTCACATGATCAAATATCATCAACACTAGATCAAAAGCATCCTAGATGTGATCAGTAGAGGGGTTATGAACCCTAATCCTGAGATGAACCCAATCAGCACATCATCACTCAACATCAGAAGCCACTAGCTACACACCAAAAGAATCAAGGCAGTAGCATGAACGAACACCACAGAGACCACTTACCCGAGGTCCTCGCTGATGAATCGAAGAGGAAGCAGAGGGGCCGACGCACCGTGGCAGAACAGGGAGCACCCAGAAGGGCGCTGCAACCTACACCTACCACGGCGGCGGCGGCAATACCTTTTCCCAACCCTAGGGTTCGGGAATGGGGTGGACCTGGCCACGGGGAAGCCCTAGAGTGAAATCCAAATGGACAGAACGAACGAGCGTCGTCGACAACCCCAACCCACACCATGACGGCGGCCAGAACGGCCGACGGCAGCGAGGAACGACGATGGCGGCATCGCCGGCCACGGGATCGAGTCAGAGGAGGAGGAGATGAGGTCGAGGGAGAGAAGGAGGCAGAGTGGGCTAGGTGGGCCAAAACCCTTCGGGGTAGTCATTTGACCCTGCCCTATTGGGCCACCTTGGCCCAATAAGCCCAAGGGGCCAGCCCAGGATATTTAATAAATCTTTTGATCAATTGGAAAAGACCAAAATACCCCTGACCTCAATAAAATTATAGAAAATAAAAAATAATAGTCCAAAAATCATAAATAAAATATTTTTGGATTCCTAATAATCCATTCTGTCCAAATAAAATAAGATATCAAATTTTGGACATTCAAATTTTTATAAGAATTTTGTAATTTAAATATTCCTTGTGGAATTTTACAAAATTATTGAAAGGTGATTAAAATAAATAAAAATCACTTTCATTATTTATTAATATTATAGTATTTTAAAAAAATACTAAATAAATATTTAGTAATAAAATTAAGGTATAATTAATAATTCCTAAAGGAATTATTAAATCAATAAAAGACAAATAAAGGGAAATAAAATAAAAATAACTCAATACATGTTATAAATATTAAAAAGAAATATTTATAAATCCCTTATTACTCAAAAGGGATTTTTTTGGGATAAATGCATATAAATTTAAATAATGCATTACATTACTTGCATAATCATTTTGCTTCTTTAAATATTGTCCTTACCGGGCAATAATGATGTTTTTGTAGAACTAGAAGCTCAAGGTCCAGTGCAAGCATCAGACTTCACTACCTTGCCATCACAAGGCAAGTTCATCACTTGCTCATGTCCTTTGAAGAGTCTTTATCAAAGTATTTGCAAATTGTGTGTTATCATATGTGCTATAAAAGAAAGAAAATATTATCTTCATAAACAAAGAAATCATAGATATCATCCTAAGTGGTGATATAATGGAGCAATAGAAATTAGAGTTCTAATTGCAACAATGATGATCAAATAGGGACTTAATAACACCTGACATCAGTGATTCTAGAGCCGTATATTACGCGTTAGCCATGAGATTTGGAATGGGACAGAGAAGTCAGCTGTATCTTCTTCCTCTCGCATGAAGCCGGATGTGCAGGTCGTGGTTGTTATCCTCGTAGAGTGCATATTAAATGGTAATTCGTAGAGGATATGCAGCATATGGGTGGGAACCCTCAACGTCCCACGATAGTTCTGGCATCTAACGGTTTGTACAAACCATTGCCGTAATTCATTATGTGGGCATGGTGTACACCAAGGAGGCATGCGGGGTCGCGAAGGGGGTAGTGATTGGCTTGGACCAACTACTGGGCCCCACATCATGGAATTGTGGACGGGAAAGTATGCCCGGTTGTGCAACAAGGAGTTGATCTCTCATGGGTAAAGTAACACACCTCTATAGAGTGTAAGAACTGTAACTTGTTACTCCCTGTTCCGGGAAGGAGCTACGAACGCGGCAGGAAAGGAACTCCATGAAAGTTCTAGTCAACCTATGAAGGCTGATTGTCATAGTTTTTCAGAATAAAATCAATCTTTGAAGAAAGATTTACAAAAGACTGCATAGTGTCAAGGATTTATAATCCGAGGTGGTAGTTAGAGCATCAAACTTCCCACCTTGCATATAATGAACTTATTGGGTAACGCTGTTACTCATTCTTTCCTTTGATCCCTTGCTTAGACTCTGAGGATCCCGAAAGACGTGCCAATGTATGCAGCTGAATGCCAAGAAGACGTGTTCTACGAGGAACCTGATCTATCCGGAGGAGTTGAAGGCGTGGACTACGAGATCCGCTATGGTGTCGATGAGAACAAGTCCACTTAAGGGTCTAGTTAGTAGTAACTAACGGAGCCGAACAACATGAACTCTATAAAATAAGCTGTTGAGCCCCACTCCTAGTCGGAGTTGTTACTTTTAAATTTCCGCTGAACATCTTATATTTTGGTTTGTAAGTTGGATCTTTTGGAAGTCTTGAATTTCCGGTATTGTAATAATAATAATGTGTGTACCTTTGTAATATGGACCCGCAATGTTTCTGTTGTACCAGTCTGAGGGATGTGATATTTACGGAACGGTGTTCTGTGGATGTCATGTCAACGACTATAGTGTACTACACATGCAGTGGTATTGCTGGGTCACCGCATTTAGTAAAGTTTCAGGAATAAATTCTCTCTTTTCAGCATTCTTTTCTTTTTTTAGTTTTAGGAACAAAATTTGCATCATGGGTTTAAGGCTAACAAACCTAGCCTCCAACATATGAACTAAAGAAGCTGCATCAATTTCATAATTAGGAGCAAGTTCTGCTATAGATCTATCCTCTATACCCTCATGCCTTCTAACATGATTAAAGAATTCTTCAATATTTTCTTTCCCAATTATGGAGCCACTACCTATCGAAAGGTCCTTCACAGTCAACTTGGGGAACAACATGGTGAGCTAGATCAAGGTGGCAACTAGAGTAGGAACTAATTTTTTTGTGTTTTTGATAGGAGAAAGCAAACCAAACTAAACTATTTTGTTGGAGTTTTTGATAAAAAGAGGCAAACAGAACCAAGCAAAAGAAACTAAGCAAACAAAAACAAAGTAAATAGGAAGGTTGAGGAGGACTCCCCATGTGAAGACGTCCTTAGCCTCCCCGGCAACAACGCCAAAAAGTCTTGATGCGCGTTGACGCTTAGTCGGGAAACCCCAAGATAAAGGTATGATGCAGCACAACAGCAAGTTTTCCCTCAGTAAGAAACCGAGGTTATTGAACCAGTAGAAGGAAGGAAACATCTCAAAGATCCTATGAGATTCGATTGGGCAATACAACAAGATACATAGACCGCCATCCAACTGCATCTATGACTAGATGTCCACCTTTGGGTTATCATCTGAACCCCCTCCAATATTATGTTTCAATCAACAGACAACTGCTTTAAGCAAAGTGTGTAAGATAAACAATCCACTTGTTCCATGAACAAGAGCTGTTATTTCCTCCCAAGTGCAACAACACATCTACAACCGAAGAGATTTTTGTCGCTTCCCTTGGAAACTAGAGGCATGAACCCACTATCGAGCATAAATACCCCCACTTGGAGTCACTAGCAACTACTTGGCCAAGATAGCTACTAGCAACGGAGAGCATGCAAGATCACAAAAAACATAGACATGATAGTATCAAATAGATAAAACCATTAATAAATCTGACATAGTAATCTCAATATCCATCGGATCCCCGCAAACACAACATGCATGATTACAGATAGATTAGATCTTGATCATGAAGGGAGCTCACAAGATCTATACATGAAAGCACAAAGAGGAGATACAACCATCTAGCTACTACATGGACCCGTAGTCCAAGGTGGAACTACTCACGCATCATACCGTAGAAGAAGTCCTCCGAGATGATCTCCCCTCCGGCAGGGTGCCGGGAAGAACTTCAGATCCCTCTATCTAGGGACGATGGTGGCGGCGGCTACAGAAGGTTTCATGGAGTTTTGATCGGGTGCCTACAGTTTCTGCATCGGGGGCTTCTTATAGGCAAAGAGGCGAGGCTGGGAGGTGACCAGGGGGCCCACACCCTGCCAAGGCGCGGACCCTAGGCCGCGCCTGGGGGGTGCGGTCTCCCCGTGGCGCCCCTTCGTCTCTCCTCTTGACTCCGTGTTCTCCTCGGTGAAATATTGACTCCGGCTTTTGTCCCGTCCAATTCCGAGAATATTTCCTTACTAGCTTTTCTGGAACCAAAAATAGCAGAAAATAGACAACTGGCACTGTGGCAACTTGTTAATAGGTTAGTACCCGAAAACATATGAAAAGTACCTCAAAGTGTGGACAAAGCAAAGCAAAGTAGATACTAAACAAGCATGGAATATCAAAAATTATAGATACGTTTCCGACATATCAATACCTACTGATATGTCTTTGCAAATGGCTGATAAGTCAACTACTATTGCTGTTGGTATATGTGAGGATGTTCCTATTCAAGTGGCTCATAATTGCTTGGTTTTAACTGATTTTGTTGTGCTTGAGATGCCTAAAGATGATAATATGTCTATTATTCTTGGGAGACCTTTTCTTAATACTGCAGGTGTTGTCATCAATTGTAATCAGGGAAAAGTAACATTCAATATTAATGACAAAGAGCATACTGTCTATTTCCCCAAGAATATTGATAAGAGCTATTGCCTGAATTCCATTGAAAATATTGAGAGCATCAAAGTTGGAGAAATATATTGTCCCATTCCACAAGAAAGTTTTGAAACTATTATGATTGGGACCGTTGCTATCAAGTTTGAGGTAACATAATCACTTTATGGAATGCAAAGTTTTGTTTCATATAAGATTGTTTTGGTGACAAGACTTGATCAACCTTGTTAACAAAGGGATGCTTTCACCATGGTTATACTTGCTCACTTTTATTTTTCTCCTTTCTAGTCTTTGCTCTTTCTCTTGTTAGCTTTAGTTTTGCTAGTTGTTTGCTTGTTAGAGTGTCTTAGAACTTCTGTAGTTTTGGTTTTTGTTTGCTTTTACCTATTCTAAAAAGATCTTTTCTGTGAGAAAATCAATTTTCATACCCTGAAAATTGGCCAAAAATAAAGCTTCCCGAAAAATTCCAGAAAATTCATATTAATTTTTTCCTCAAAAAAGGGACAGAGGGACACCTGGAGTGGCCCAGAGGAACCCACCATGCCAGCACACCCCCTGGTGGCCCGGCTAGCCCCCAAGGCGCGCCTAGCCTGGGTGGGGCCCACATGTGTCCCTTCAAGTTGCCTCCTACCAGCCACTTCTTCCTCTCTCCCGAAAAACACCGAAATTTTTTCTCAAGCTCGAGTTCCTGCTGTTCTTGCTCTCGATTTTTGATCTCCTGGCTCAACCCATCTTTGCTGCTGATTTTTGGAGGGATTGCTCCTTGGTATGTGCCTCCTCCGCTTGTCCAATTATATTTGTGATTGGTAGATTATATCTTGAGTATTTTGCTGCTATAGGTGTCAGGTTGTGTGAGCTTGCATGCTTGTTCTAGGCTTAGATATTTCATTTTGATGCATGTTTAGCCCTCTAGCAAGTTCCTATAGTAATTCCTCATCATTTATCAACTTGGAAATCACTTGGTTTGATTTTTGTCTAAAATTTTCAGAAAGGAAGATGAGTGCATACCCACTGAATCAACGTGATTTGATGATACCTGAGCCAATGAAAGTCCATCGTGAGGAAGGAGCCTTCCCTTCCATACATCCATGCCCTAAATTTATGAGAGCCGCGGGAATCTTCTAGGATTTCCAAACTATGATTACTAATGCAGGGTTGGAACACTTTGTTGAAGAGGAACCATATCAGTATGTTAAGCTAACCATGGCTGTGGTGCAGGACGACTTCCGGTTTACTTGGTCCTCGTCTAATCCCATGGTCCATTATAAAATCTACAATATAGCTGTCGACCTGCCTTTTCCTGATTTCTATGCAGCTATTAGAGTGCCTCATTGGGGATCTTGTGAGAAGATCAAGGAGAGGCCCAAGTCACTTATGGATTTGTATGCTGAAATTTGCCAAGATTTCAACTTCTCGAAGGAAAGTGGTAAAATTCGGAACATTCAGTTCCCATCCATTAGATATTTTGCCTATTTCATTACCAAGTGTGTTTGAAAGGGCATGTATGCCCCCATGTGTGGTTTTGGTAATTAATGACAATCTCTATGGACTAATGTGTAAATTGAGTTTCACTTGTAGGTTTGTCCATTGGCATCGCTTGGGCCATGTGTTGCTCACAAGGTTGGAAGATGAAGAAATGTCCAAGGGATTTGTGCCCATTGGAATCATGAAGAAAGAAGGAGCTTGAAGGTTGATCAAGACATGTGCAAAGTGTTGGAATTATGCCCTAGAGGCAATAATAAATATGTTATTGTTATAATTCTTATTCATGATAAAGTTTATATTCCATGCTAGAATTGTATTAAGCGGAAACTTTGATACTTGTGTGGTTTATGAACAACACCATGTCCCTAGTATGCCTCTATGGACTAGCTCATTGATTAATGATGGTTAAGGTTTCCTAACCATAGACATGAGTTGTCAATTAATAATGAGATCATGTCATTAGGAGAATGATATGATGGACAGACCCAAATCAAGCAGAGCAATTAGATCATGTCATCGTGTTCATCTTTGCGAAGATTTTTCCTTATGTCAAATATTGTATTCCTTAGACCATGAGATAATGCAACTCCCTAGTATCGGAAGAAAGCTTTGAGGTCATCAAACGTCATCCTATGTGAGGGTGATCATAAAGGTGTCTCTCAGGTGATCGGAAAGTACTTGTTGGGTTGTATGTATCGAGATGGGATTTGTCCCTCCCAAGTCGAAGAGATATACTTCGGGCCCACTCAGTAATCGATATCAACACCTCTTGCAAGCACATGGTTAAGGAGTTGATCACAAAGTGATATCAGATTACAGAACGAGTAAAGTACTTGCTGTGAACAAGATTGAACTAGGTATGTCGATACCGACGATCGAATCTCGGGCAAGTAAAATATCGCGTGGCGAAGGGAATATATATATGGGATTAATTAAATCCTGGCATCGTATTTCATCCGATATGATCATCGATGAATATGTGGGAGTCAATATGGGTTTCCAGATCCCGCTGTTGATTATTGATAGAAGATCATGTCTGCATATTCTCGAACCCGTAGGGTCACACACTTAATGTGCCTCAACGCTAGGATAGAATGGATAATTGGTTTATGAGTTTTTGTTAGGAGTCTCGGATGAGATCCAGGACATCACGAGAGGTTATGGAATGGTCCGGAGAATGAGATTCATATAAAGGAAAGCAGTTTTTGGATTTCAGAATCGTTTCGGAGTATTCGGTATTGTACCGGAAGGTTCTAGAAGCTTCCGGAGTGGGACCAACGTGGCCCCCCTTGTCGGAGGGATGCGTGGGCCTACGAGGGAGTGCCCTGGCCGCATTGGGCCAGGGGAACAAGGCCCCATAGGCCCAGCCGGCCAAAACCCTAGGGGAAACCCTAGGAAACCTTCTAGAAGGGGGGAAGACTTGCCCCCCACTCCACCCTTGGGGCCGCGCCCTAAGGCTTGGAGGAGGGGAAAGGGCTGCCAGCCCCTATATAAGGTGGAAGGGCTCACCTCCCTCACCCCAAACCCTAGCCGCCAGCTGCTGCCCTACCTCTCTCTCTCTCCCGACTGCGCGTAGGCGAAGCCCTGCCGCAGAAATTCTCCACCATAAGCACCACGCCGTCGTGCTACAGATCCAATCTATCTCTCCACCCCACTTCCTGGAACGAGGAAGGAGGAGACGTCGCGGCACCGTATGTGTGCATCTCCCGGAGGCACCGCCACTTGCGGCGTAGGATCGGATCGGATCGTGAGGAGGAGACGGCTAGTACGACTACATCAACCACGTTCTGTCGAACGTTTCCGCTGTGCGATTTCTTCAAGGGTATGAAGATCTCATCTATCCCTCTCGTTGATTGCATCTCCTAGATTATATCTTGGCTTTCCCGTTCGCATCCGTAGAATTTTTTTGGTTTACTATGCTACGAAACCCTTCAGTGGTATCAGAGCTAGATCTATGCGTAGATGTGTTTCACGAGTAGAACGCAACATTCTTGTTGCGGGCGTTGATGTTTTATGTTGCAAGCCTCTTGTTGTGTATTTCTTATGGCGCGGCATAGTGAGATCGAAGCGGTCCAGGCCAACTTTACGCGACCTCGTTTGCGAGACCGGCTCCGCACTTGACGTATGGCTTGTTCCAGACATGCGGCTGGTGGATGCCAGTTTCTCTCACTATAGTAGTCATGGGATTTACACCGGATGTTGGCAACCATAATATCACCGTTGTGGCTTTCCGTAGGTAAGAATCGTTCTTAGCTTGTTACTCCCATAAGCCACATAAAACATGCAATAACAAAGTAGAGGCGTCTAACTTGTTTTTGCAGGGAGTGTTTTGTGATATGGTATGGCCCAAGACATGATATGTATGATGTATGCAATGATCATGTTTTGTAATATTTCACGACTTGCATGTCGATGAGTTCACAACCGGCAGGAGCCATATGGTTGTCTTTATAATTGTATATGACCTATGTGTCCACTTCTTATACGCCATGTAATAGCTTTACTTTATCGCTAAGTAGTTAGCAATATTTTAATTTCTATTCGTGGTGGAGGCAATCATGGTGGAGTGATGGAGATCATGCTGGCATGCACAAGATGGAGATCATTGCGCGGAGATTGGCTATACCATGTCACATTATATGCATGTGATGCTTATCCTTTTATGTATCTTATTATGCTTAGATCGCGACGATAGCATTATAAGATGATTCCTCACTTAAAGATCAAGATAAAACTATGTTCTCCCCATGTATGCACCATTGCGAAAGTTCGACGTGTTCAAGCACCTCGTGATGATCGAGTGCTATAAACTCTATGTTCACATACAACGGGTGCAAGCCAGTTTTGCACACGCGGAAATACTTGGGTTTGACTTGACGAGCCTAGCATGTACAGACATGGCCTCGGAACACACGAACCGAAAGGTTAAATATGAGTCATATGAATGATATGATCGACACTTTGTTGTCCACCATTGAAACCACATATCTTCTCGTGAAGATCGTATTAGGTGTGGTGAATTTGGATCGTGTTCACTAAACAACTTGAGGGATGTTGAATTTAGTGGGAGTTCATCTAGTAATTTGATTAAGTTGAACTAGTTGTCATGAACATAGTCTAAATTGTATTTGCAAATTTTGTAGATCAAATGGCTAAGTCCAACTTCAACTTCAATGTTTTTGCTGAGAAAGAAAAGCTTAAGAATAATGGGTCTAACTTCACCAACTGGTTCCGCAATCTGAGAATCATTCTCGCTGGCGGACAAAAGGACTATGTACTAGAGAAAGCGCTAGGTGACGCCCCTGCTACTGATGCGCCGGCTGATGAAAAAGTGTTTATCAGTCACACAAAGATGATTATGGAGTGATTAAGAGTACCATGTTGTTTGCTATAGAACCGGACCTTCAAAATCGTTTTGAGGAGTTCGTCGGGCCCTTTGAGATACTTGAGGAACTGAAAACCATGTTTTAGACTCAAGCCCGTTCTGAGAGATATGAGATCTCTGAGAAGTTATTTAACTGCAAGATGGAGGAAGGGAGTTCTGTTAGTGATCACGCCATTAAGATGTCGGGCTACACTCAACGTCTTGAGCAACTGGACTACAAGATTCCAGAAGAGCTCAAGATTGACAGAGTTCTGCAATCACTCCCTCCCAGCTACAAAGGTTTTGTAGTCACTCACAATCAAATTGGTTCCACTGATACGATCACTGAGCTCTTCGCTAAGCTGAAAGTTGCGGAGGTGGATATCAAGAAAGATAATCATGTGTTGATGGTCAACAAGACCCCTAGCTTTAAGAAATGTAAGGGTGCAAAGAAATCCTTCAAGAAAGGCAGCGGCAAGCGCGTTGCCCTGCTGAGAAGAAGCTCAAGTCTGGACCTAAGCCGGACACTAAGTGCTTCTATTGCAAGGACAAGGGTCACTGGAAGCGCAATTTTCCGAAGCACTTAGCGGACAAGAAGGCTGGCACCATTAAAGGTATATTTGATATACATGTTATTGATGTTTACCTTACTAGCGCTCGTTGTAGTGCCTGGGTATATGATACTGGTTCAGTTGCTAATATTTGTAACTCGAAATAGGAGCTACGGAATAGATGGCGGCTAGCAAGGGATGAGGTGACGATGCGCGTTGGCAATGGATCAAAAGTTGATGTGATGCCCGTCGGCACACTCTCCTTAGTTTTACCTTCGGGATTAGTTTTAAACCTTAATAAGTGTTATTATGTGCCTGCGTTGAGCATGAACATTATATCTGGATCGTGTTAATTGCAAGACGGTTATTCATTTAAATCGGAGAATAATGGTTGTTCTATTTATATGAATAACATCTTTTATGGTCATGCACCTATTGTGAATGGTTTATTTCTTATGAATCTCGAAAGCAATGAAACGCACATCCATAACATTGAGGCTAAGAGATGCAAAGTAGATAGTGATAATCCAACTTATTTGTGGCACTGCCGTCTAGGTCATATTGGTGTAAAACGCATGAAGAAACTCCATTCTGATGGACTTTTGGAGTCTCTTGATTTTGAATCATTTGACACGTGCGAGCCGTGCCTCATGGGCAAGATGATCAAAACCCCGTTCTCCGGTATAATGGAGCGAGCAACGGACTTATTGGAAATCATACATACCGATGTATGCGGACCAATGAGTGTTTCAACGCGCGGTGGATATTGCTATTTTCTCACTTTTACTGATGACTTAAGTAGATATGGGTATATCTATTTAATGAAACATAAATCTGAAACGTTTGAAAAGTTCAAAGAATTTCAGAACGAAGTGGAAAACCATCGTAATAGGAAAATTAAATTTCTACGATCCGATCGTGGAGGTGAATATTTGAGTTATGATTTTCTCACACATCTTAAAGCAAGCGGAATCGTTTCGCAACTCACGCCACCCGGAACACCACAGCGCAATGGTGTGTCTGAACGCCGGAATCAAACTCTATTAGATATGGTGCGATCAATGATGTCTCTTACAGATTTGCCGTTATCATTTTGGGGTTATGCATTAGAAACCGCTGCATTCACTTTAAATAGGGCACCATCTAAATCCATTGAGACGACACTATATGAACTATGGTTTGGTGCTAAACCTAAGTTGTCATTTCTTAAAGTTTGGGGATGCGAAGCTTACGTCAAGAAGTTGATGACGGACAAGCTTGAACCCAAAGCGGAGAAATGCGTCTTCATGGGATACCCTAAGTAAACAATTGGGTATACCTTTTACCACAGATCCGAAGGCAAAGTGTTTGTTGCAAAGAACGGATCCTTTCTTGAGAAGGAGTTTCTCTTGAAAGAAGTGAGTGGGAGGAAGGTAGAGCTAGACAAGGTTATTGAACCTTCTTTCGAGTTGGAGAGTAGTGCAGCACCTGAAATTGTTCCAGTGCCGTCTGCACCAACAAGAGAGGAAGCTAATGACGAGGATCATGAAACTTTGAACGATGCTACTACTGAACTTCGCAGGTCAACAAGGTCACGTGCCACTCCTGAATGGTACGGCAACCCTGTCTCTACCATCTTGTTGTTAGACAACAGTGAACCTGCGAACTATGAGGAAGCAATGATGAGCCTAGACTCTGAGAAATGGCTAGAGGCCATGAAATACGAATTGGGATCCATGAGCGAAAACCAAGTATGGACTTTGGTGGACCCTCCTAGTGACCGTAAGGCCGTTGAGTGCAAATGGATTTTCAAGAAGAAAACGGACGCGGATGGTAATGTTACTGTATATAAAGCTCGGCTTGTCGCAAAAGGGTTTCGGCAAGTTCAAGGTGTTGACTACGATGATACTTTCTCTCCCGTAGCGATGTTTAAGTCCATTCAGATTTTATGTAACATCCCAAAAATCATGTTTCAAAAACTCATTCATTTCATTCTTGCATCATTCATTCATATAGGGTTTTTCTCAAAAATCATTTGGAGACAGAAGTTTGAGCTATGATTTCATGTGGGCAAATTGTCTCAATTGGCCAACACCCTTTGGGATTTGATTGTCCATAATCTTGTTTGCTTGCCACCATGGTTGGAAAGAATAGGAGAAGCATTTAAACCCAAAATTCCAATTTAGAAATATTTTCTAAACCCTATTCCAAATATTTGCAACTAGAGACAAAGAGACAAAGTCTCTGTTTATTTCAAAGACCCAAGCTTGACCAAGCCTTGCTAGTAACCACATGGTCATCTAACTCATTTTTTTTGAACCCACAGAACCCTGCAAAAATCCCCAAAGAAGTTTGAATTCAAAAGGATTTGAATTCATATCAAATTCTATCCAGAAAATAGAATTAGAAAAGAAAAAGCCTAAAGAAAAGAAAAGGTCAGCGGCAGTAATCGCCCAAAGCGGATGAAGCCCAAGCCCACCCGGGGACCTCCTTTTTCTTCTCACTGCAAGCTAAAGCCACTTGAGACCGCCACCAGTGCACCCCGCGCACCTCGCTGACAAGCGGGCCTTCTCCACGTCACCATCGTCTCCACCCGCACGACCCGTTCATCCCCAAATCAACGCGAGCGTTTTTGTGTTTAATTCGCGACGTCAATTTGATTTATTGGCCGAGTGATTCTCGCTCGTGACCAGGCTATAAGAACCCCCTCTGTCTTCTCTCTCTTCTCCCTCAAACCTCAACCTCGAGCGCCACCAGGCTGTGTATTGCTCTCGAAACCCCGCTGACGACCGGCCGGCGAATTCCGGTGAGTCCAGAGCTCCTCTGCCTCTCTTTCTTGCAAACTGATTCAGTGAGTCTCGCGCTTCTTAACACATTCCGCTTTGCTTTCGGATGGACCGTAGCTCGCAACATCATCGACTAGTCGCCACCGACGCTGCGACAACTCCGGCGAACTCTAGTGGTAAGACCAGACGCCCCTTGCCTTCCCGATCATGCTCACTACGCCTCGACTCAGGAATCTAACCGTGTCCTCGCCCTGCCTTGGGGTGACCCATACGACGCCCACGACGACCACCGACACACCCGACGCCGCCATTTAACTCCGGTGAGCAATCACAGCCGTTCGAGCGCCTTGACCAACCGCGAGTACGACAAGCTTCGCCGTGACCTCCTGAGCCCGGTGAGCTACTCCTCGATCTCACTTACCTCCTACATCGTCGGCAACGTCGTCGACCGACAGTTCCGCCGCCGGTAGCCACCGCACAGCGCCGCCCATCTGTGGCCAGGCAGTAGTAGCCGTTAGATCTGGATCGAACGCCTACGATAGATCACTTAACCCCGAAGCGGTACACGATCTGAGCCGCCAGATTTCATTTAGATCCTACGGCGGGAGCTCGATCCAGGCGAACTGCACGGCGAATAAGATTATGACGCGTGGCTAGGAACTGATCTGAAAATAGAATTTAAAACAGATTTTGATCCAGATTTCAAATGCCAATATCTTTTGAATTCAACGTTAGAATTTTGCAAACTTTATAATTGCTGATTCAGAAAACAAGACCTTTCTGCCTATCCTTTTGTTTAGCATATAGTAACCATTAGTTTGGCTTAAATTACAGAAACTTGTTTGAGGCCTTTTGAGTATAGATTTAGTTTAGTATTTTGTTTTAGGGTTATTTAAGTTGTCTTGGCTATTTTGTGACTTGTTTAGTTTCTGTATTCATGCACTTGCTTGGTTGAGTTTTCAAAAATCATCACTTGGTAGATTCATGCATGCATGCATTCATACTATTTCTTGTTTGTATATATTTGTGTGTAATTGTGTGCTACAACTTTGTGTGTAGATTTTGCTAGTGATTGTGATTGTGACGAGTGCTACTCTCCACACTACCAAGGCAAGTGATATCATCATGAATATTCCATTCCTATATTTTATATATGCATTAGTATTATTTTTCTAAGTATAGGACTTGCATGAATTTTTGCTAAGTACAAGCTAAGCTTTGGGAAAACCTATTAGGTAAAACCTTAGTAAAAATTACCTAAGACAAGATTCCTATTACTATCATGCCTAGCCTAGCTACTAGAAAACAAGGGTGGTTTATATATTCACACTATGGAAAATTATTCCAAGTCTAAGGACTTGTTTTTATTTAACAAAACAACTAAGTTAATGAATCACCTGGGTGGAATGGAAAGAATGGGATATGTTGAGTGGTTACACAAGGCCAGGGGTACTGGTGAACCTTGTGTATCTCACTTGTGGATGGCCACCCAGAACAAAGAGATTTGAGTTGTCAAATGTTGAGAAGCTTCAAGTGCAACCACTTGGTAATATGGGCTCGCCATGATCTTAGGATGCTGGAACTTAGTCTCTTGGACAAGGTGGGTGGTAGATGGGTTGATAGGTTGGAGCGCCCATTTGACTAAGGAAAGGCTACTGAAGGATCATGTCTTGGGAAACCAAGGCTTGTGGGAAAGTGCACCACCTCTGCAGAGTGTAAAACCTAAGTACTTAGCCATGTCCCAGTAAAGGACAATTTGAGCATCAAGACATGGAAACTTCAAGAATCTCATCACTCCAATTTCTAAATAAAACTTGTGGGTGAACAAGGGTTAAAGGATCTTCAGTCTTTGATTGGTAGATGCCTGAGTGGATCTTCAGTCTCTGATTGGTAGATACCTTGGGATGGACTTTGTCAAGCAAAAACTTAGTGTTTTCAAAAAGTTAAGGAAAAATCTATTTTGAGCAATGCAAGCCTAAGCTCCACCAGCCAAATGCATATAGCCTTATAGTCCACTTAAATATATACTAAGGTATCACTTGCCAATACTATTCCAAAGTATTGACCCTCTGTATTGTAACTTATGATGTTGCAAAGTTACTCGATGATGAATAGGAGTCATGAGTCTACACTCAACATGCTTGCTCGTGGCACATGAAGATGAAGACTTATGTTTATTTACATATTCCATAAACTCTTGTACTAGGCCTTTGGCCATGAGTTGTAAAAGACTATGTTTTATCTCCGAATGACTGTAATAAACGACCTTTGTATCTGTGTACTTCATCTTAAACTGTGGATGCTAGCAATGATCCAGGACTAGCATTGCAATCACATGGATCTTTTCCTTTAATAAGGAGGATCTTACAGATGGTATCGAGAACCGTGTTGCCTGTAGGATTATGACCCTAGGATTGGAAACCACTAAGGAAAAAAATTTAACTTCTTCTACACTTGTCTATTCTTCTCAGAACTTTTCTAATCTTCTCATTCTCATCTCTATTTGTAGATGAACTCCGTCAACGAAGCCGTGAAGAAAGGACCACTCATGACCATGACCTTGGAGTGTGAGACTGAGTTTCCCAAGATTCTCAAGGACCTCATGGAAACCATGGGAGTACATGGTGCAGCTGTGTACAAGGGCTTTCCAGTGATGGAGGATGGAGTGGAGTATTGGTGGGTGCAACTTCACTTGTACAAGAACAAGGAAGACAACCACAAAGAAAAAGGCTTCTGCATATACACCAACACTTTTATGCACACCACATTCTTTGAGTCAAGAAAGAAGCAGCTTGGAAGACTATCAAAGAACTCTGCTAGAGTCAAGTGTGATGCTCAACCTCCAAAAAGACTTAGAGAAAGAGAAGGAACATACCCAAGAGTTGGAAATCACCAACCAATCCTTAAGAGGAGATATTATAGATTTAGTGATAGAAGCATGTGAACAAGAGAGGGTGATTGCCACTAGGAACATTGTGCTAGCCACCAGATCCAATGAGATAGGATTGTAAGCGCACTTCGTTAGTTGGACCACCACCTATCACCTTATTTTTCCACAATGATACCTTAAATAAGTTTGAACCTTGGTTGAAGAAATGGATTCTTGTATGCATGACTTGTATGATTTATGTGTGTTTCAAGAATGTGTTTGAATGTTTGTCTTGTTTATCTTAAATTGTGTTGTTCTAACTTTTTCAATCTTAAATAGATGCCTATTGTCATCAAAGACTGCTGAGGAGTTCCAGTTACCCGCTTTGGTCCTCGTATCGTAGAGCTTACTACTTTACTCGATCTTCCTCTTCCTATCATTACGGTGCACCCACTCACCAAGTTTGAGAGGAAGGACCTTTGGGGCTTCAAGGTGAACCAGCCAGGACGCCAGGCAGAGCCTACTACGGAGGCCATCGTCTTCAAGCTTATGCACGGCGATGGGAGAGAGGCATGGAGGTTGTCATGCAGATCTGATAGGACGATCGTTAGGACGCCACTCCCGACAGGTTAGAGGCACTCACTTCCACGCTTTGGAAGACGGATGATGACGGAGAGTCCATTGACTTTGAGGACGACTCGAGGGTCACAAGAGAGCCGATACGCCTGCATTCTCCGTGACTTAGAGACTCTTATTAGGCACGGATACCGATAGGACCAACGCCATGCTTAGTAATGACGAGCTCAGTGCAGCCATGAGAAGGACAAGCTCTTCGCAGCAGGATGAGATAGTCAAGGAGATGGAGACGAAGTTCGAGACCCAAGACCGTAAGTTCAAGAGTCAAGAGAAGCGTGTCCGTGATAGGAACAAGAGGATTCGTGATATGACCGAGGAACCGCAGTCCAAGGACTTGAGTTAGAGCAGCAGCAGACAAAGTGATTGAGAGGCTTGCCCTCGAAGAGGGCTCTCAAGGCCAAAATCGACTTTTGACCACTACCATCGAGGAGAACAAGACCGCAATGGAGAACGAGGTCTTACCTTTGTCGAGGAGGAGATTGATGCCGACAGTAGATTTGACTACTCGCTTATCTTTATTTACCGCACTTGTTATTTATGAACATATTGTTGGACCATCCGACATGTGGATGGCTTGCCGCTTGTGTGTTTGTATCTTGTTGTCTAGCTTTTATCCTAGTGTTGCTTGCTATGTGTTTGCTTGTGTAATGTATTGTGCATAAATCATGTAAGGGTATCTCATTCTTATCTCTATATGAATAAACCATGATGCCTCCCGTCACAAGCAAACACCAACCTCAACCCCAACATTACCCCGAAATGCAACAAATGATGAATGCGCAAACACAGCTTATGCAAATGATGACGACGCTCATCCGTAACCGTAACAACAACAACAACCCCAACAACAACAATAACAACAATAACAACAACAACAACAACAACCTCCGTGTTTTGATATGCTCACCAGATTTCCGTCGAGGCCGCCTAAGTTTTCGTGAACGATCGATCCCATGGTGGCCAATGATTGGCTACGCTCGAACAAAGACTTAGTGACCGTGGGATGCACAGATGCTGAAAAGGTCAGTTTGCAAAGACATCTGTTGGAAGGACCAGCCGCATGGTGGGACAACTTCCAGATTACCACGCCTATTGATGAGGTAACTTGGGCTATCTTTGAAGATGGATTTCGTACCACTCATATCTCACCGTGTATGATGAGCCGAAAAAGAAGGAATTTCACAAACAAATAGCCACCACAGTGGCTGAATACATCAAGAGTTCAACAATCATGCGCTATGCACCGGATGAGGTTGACATCGATGCCAAAAGGAAGGAAAAGTTTCTAGAGGCTTGAATGATGAGCTAAATCTGCACTGTCTGTGGCATATGTTCCAACTTATCGGCCGTGTGACAAGGCTGTTATTGTGAGAATAAAATGAAGCAAGTTGAGAGTAGAAAGAGGAAACATCGACAAGCATAGCTCGGGATCGATCATAAACGATCTCACTATGATGATAGTGTCACTGTGATCCCACAAGCATGGGAAGTTTAACAAGCACCACAACCACAACCGTCATGACAACAAGCATCATCACAAATATGACAATGATAAGTACAAGAACCACAAGAGTGGATATAAGAGCCACCATAGTGGAAGTGGAAGTGGAAGTCAACCTAAGAAGGATAAGCCAAAGTTGAATGCTTCAAATGCAAGAAGTCGGGCATTATGCTAATGAGTGCCCGAGAAGAACGTTGAAGGACCTAACAAACCCAATCCTTTTCGAAAGGATGTTAACCACATCAATGTGGAGGAAGTCTATGAAGAACCCGATGCCGCTTTGGTAAGTTTAGACTCAATTCCATCTCAGAATTGTACTCTTTGACACTGGTGCATCTCATTCATTCATATCTAAAGCATTTGTTGAAAGAAATGGGTTTGCATCTGAAAACATTGGGTGTCCGATAAAAGTTAGCTCTCCGGAGGGGATATGATAGTGAGTCTTGGATGCCGGATCTAGTCATAGAGATCGGAAAACATAAGTTTCAAAGAACCTAATAATCCTAAATTCCCAAGGATTGGATGTAATTTTGGGAATGGATTGGATGGCTAAGTATGAGGGAGTACTAGATTGTGCAAATCGCACAATTTCACTCACAACCCCCGCAGTAAGAGGATAACATTTAAGTCCAATTTTAAATCTAAAGGGAGTAAGCTGAATTCTCTTAAGGGGTTAGCTTGGACAGTGTGCCAATTGTGTGAGTATCCGGATGTGTTCCCTAAGAGTTACAGTGAATGCCACCAGATAGAGATGTGGAATTTATAATAGAATTGGTACGTGTTCGGACCAAGGGCAAAAGGCCTTATAAAATGTCTGACGAACTTAAAGAACTCAAGAAACAACTTGGAGAACAATTGCAGAAAGGATTCATCCAACCAAGTTCTTCATCTTGGGAGCTCCAGCTTTTGTTCAGAGAAAAGAGAGATAGAACTCAAAGATTATGCATAGATTACCGCTTCTCTCAACGAGGTAACCATCAAGAACAAATATCCTTTGCCAAGAATCAATGGCTTGTTTGATCAGCTAGAAGGAGCTTGTGTGTTCTCAAAGATTGACCTTCGTCAGGCTATTTTCAACTCAAGATAAGAGAGCAAGACATACCTAAAACAGCATTTACCACAAGGTATGGATTGTATGAGTACAATCGTGATGCCTTTTGGATTAACCAACGCCCAAAGATACTTCATGAATATGATGAACAAAGTGTTCATGGAATTTCTCGACAAGTTCGTTGTCGCTTTCATCGATGACATCTTAGTCTACTCCAAGAGCAAGGAAGAACATGAAAGACATCTACGCTTGATACTTGAGAAACTAAGGAACATAAACTTTATGCCAAGTTCAGCAAGTGTGAGTTTTGGTTAGAGGAAGTTGGATTTCTTGGTCATGTTATGACAAAGGATGGTGTAGCATTGATCCTGCTAAGGTTTCAGCCGTAATGTAATGGGAATCTCCTAAGAATGTAAAAGAGGTACGTAGTTTCCTTGGGTTAGCAGGTTACTACGTATGTTCATTGAAAATTTTCTAAGGTTGCTAAACCAATGACGGAATTGTTAAAGAAAGATAAGAAATTTGCTTGGTCAAGGATGTGAACTCAGCTTTCAAGAATTAAAGAAGAGACTTGTGTCAAGACCAGCTCAGGTTTACCAGATTTGGAAAAGGATTTCCAAGTGTATTGTGATGCTTCGTCAAGGATTAGGAGCCGCATTTATGCAAGGCGAAAAGTTGTGGCTTATGCCTCGAGACAACTCAAAACTCATGAAGTAAATTATCCTACTCATGATTTAGAGTTAGCCGTTGTCCATGCACTCAAAACATGGAGACATTACCTCTTGGGAAAACGTTGTGAAGTGTTCACCGACCATAAGAGTTTGAAATATATCTTCACGTATGAGATCAATATGAGACAAAGAAGATGGCTAGAACTTATCAAGGATTATGACTTGAATTTGCAATACCACCGGTAAAGCAAATGTAGTAGCGATGCTCTAAGTCGTATATGCTTGTAAATGGTCTTACCAAAGGTGAATTGCCGATGATTTGTGTAAGCAATTCAAGGAACTCAGTTGGAGATTGTGCCGAAGGACATCTCATGTCTTTGGATGTTCAACCCACTGCTGGATAAGATTAAAGAAGCCCAAAAGACGGATAAAGAAATCAAGAGATTAAGGAAAGGATTAGCCAAGGAAAGCTAAAAGTTTCCATATGGACTAACAAGGTACTTTATGGCACGAAACGTATTTGTGTTCCACAAGATCCGAAATGCGAAACTGATTCTGCAAGAAGCCCATAACTCTCCGTATTCTATTCACCGGAAACACCAAAATGTATATGGATATGAAAGAAATATTTTGGTGGAACAATCTTAAAAGGGACATCGCCAACACATTGCTTTGTGATGTGTGTAGTAGAGTGAAAGCGAGCATCGTAAACCAGCAGTTTGCTTCAACCAATGCCTATTCCTGAATGGAAGTGGGAAAATATTGGTATGGACTTCATTACCGGATTACCAAGGACCAGGTCAGGGTATGATTCCATATGGGTAATAGTAGATCGCCTAACTAAAGTGGCTCATTTTATACCAGAAAGACAACTTATACCAGTGCAAAGTTAGCCAAAATCTACATGAGCAGAATTGTATGCCTCCACGGTGTACCTAAGAGTATTGTGTCTGATAGAGGAACTCAGTTCACTTCTCACTTTTGGAGACAGCTTCATGAATCTCTAGGAACGAGGTTGGAATTCAGCACTGCTTTTCATCCTCAAACCGATGGACAAACAGAAAGGACTAATCAAATTCTTGAAGACATGTTGAGGGCATGTGCCCTGGACTATGGAGCAAGTTGGGATGAAAGTCCCTTTACGCAGAGTTCTCTTACAACAACTGTAACAAATCTAGTATTGGGTTGGAACAATTTGATTTTCTATACGAAGAAAGTGTACCACCCCATTGCTATGGAATGGTGTGGGAGAAAGAAGTTTGTTTGGACCAGACCTTATCAAAGACGCCAAGAAAAGGTCAAATTGGTTAGAGATGATTGAAGATAGCACAGCCTCGATGTAAAAGCTACGCAGATGCTAAGCGAGAGAAGTCACTTACGGTTGGGGATAGAGCTTATCTTAGAGTATCACTACTTCGTGGAGTAAAAAGATTTGGAGTCAAAGGAAAGTTAGCACCAAGATATGTGGGACCATTCAATATTTTAAGTCGCAAGGAGAAGTCAGATATGAAATCGAATCGCCAAAGATCTTTACTAGCAAATCCATAATGTTTTTCATGTGAGCCACCAAGAAATGTCACCCAAAATGGAAGAAACATCTTTGAAGGATACCATATCTTTGGAAGAAGTTCAACTAGAAAGTGATCTCACCTATGAAGAAAAGCCCACAAGATTCTTGAAACCACAGAAAGAGTCACAAGAACAAAGACTATCAAGTTTTGCAAAGTACAATGGAATCATCATTCAAGAAGAAGCAACATGGGAAAGAGATGATGATCTTGGAAAGACCACCTCACCTATTTTGTTAGTTAATCCGAATCTCGAGGGCGAGATTCATTTTAAGGGGGTTAGATTTGTAACATCCCAAAAATCAGGTTTCAAAAACTCATTCATTTCATTCTTGCATCATTCATTCATATAGGGTTCTTCTCAAAAATCATTTGGAGACAGAAGTTTGAGCTATGATTTCATGTGGGCAAATTGTCTCAATTGGCCAACACCCTTTGGGATTTGATTGTCCAAAATCTTGTTTGCTTGCCACCATGGTTGGAAGGAATAGGAAAAGCATTTAAACCCAAAATTCCAATTTAGAAATATTTTCTAAACCCTATTCCAAATATTTGCAACTAGAGACAAAGAGACAAAGTCTCTGTTTATTTCAAAGACCCAAGCTTGACCAAGCCTTGCTAGTAACCACATGGTCATCTAACTCATTTTTTTGAACCCACAGAACCCTGCAAAAATCCCCAAAGAAGTTTGAATTCAAAAGGATTTGAATTCATATCAAATTCTATCCAGAAAATAGAATTAGAAAAGAAAAGCCTAAAGAAAGAAAAGGCCAAGGCCAGAATCTGCCCACAGAATGATGAAGCCCAGCAAGCCCACCCGGGACCTCCTTTTTCTCACACGCCAAGCTTGAGCCAAGACGACACAGTGCATTCCCCACTGCACCAAGACCTCACCGACAAGCGGGCCTTCTCCACGCCACCATCGTCTCCACCGCACGACTGCTCATCCCCAAATCAACGCGAGCGTTTTGGTGTTTAATTCGCGACGTCAATTTGATTTATTGGCCGAGTGATTCTCGCTCGTGACCAGGCTATAAGAACCCCCTCTGTCTTCTCTCTCTTCTCCCTCAAACTCAACCCGAGCGCCACCAGGCTGCGTGTATTGCTCGAACCCGCTGCCTCCGACGCATCGGCCGGGCGAATTCCGTGAGTCCAGAGCCCTCCGCCTCTCTTTCTTGCAAACTGATTCAGTGAGTCTCGCGCTTCTTTAACACATTCCGCTTGTTTCTCGATGGACCGTAGCTCGCAACATCATCGATTAGTCGCCACCGACGCCGCATTTAACTCCGGCGAACTCTAGTGGTAAGACCAGACCGCTTGCCTTCCCGATCATGCTCACTACTTCGCCGACTGTGAATCTAACCGTGTCCTCGCCTGCCTTGGGTGACCTACGCGACGCCCACGACGACCACCCGACACACCCGACGCCGCCATTTAACTCCGTGAGCAATCACAGCTGCGTTCGAGCGCCTTGACCAACCGCGAGTACGACAAGCTTCGCTGCGGACCTCCCGAGCCCGGTGAGCTACTCCTCGATCTCACTTACCTCCTGCATCGCCGCAACGTCGATCGACAGCCTGCCCGGTAGCCACTGCCACCGCCCATCTGTGGTCAGCAAGAGTAGCCGTTAGATCCGGATCGAACGCCACGATAGATCACTTAACCCCGCGGTACGATCCGAGCCGCCAGATTTCATTTAGATCCTACGGCAGTGGAGCTCGATCCAAACGAACTGCACGGCGAATAAGATTATGACGCTGTGCTAGGAACTGATCTGAAAATAGAATTTAAAACAGATTTTGATCCAGATTTCAAATGCCAATATCTTTTGAATTCCACGTTAGAATTTTGCAAACTTTATACCGCTGATTCAGAAAAACAAGACCTTTCTACCTATCCTTTTTGTTTAGCATATAGTAACCATTAGTTTGGCTTAAATTACAGAAACTTGTTTGAGGCCTTTTGAGTATAGATTTAGTTTAGTATTTTGTTTTAGGGTTATTTAAGTTGTCTTGGCTATTTTGTGACTTGTTTAGTTTCTGTATTCATGCACTTGCTTGGTTGAGTTTTCAAAAATCATCACTTGGTAGATTCATGCATGCATGCATTCATACTATTTCTTGTTTGTATATATTTGTGTGTAATTGTGTGCTACAACTTTGTGTGTAGATTTTGCTAGTGATTGTGATTGTGACGAGTGCTACTCTCCACACTACCAAGGCAAGTGATATCATCATGAATATTCCATTCCTATATTTTATATATGCATTAGTATTATTTTTCTAAGTATAGGACTTGCATGAATTTTTGCTAAGTACAAGCTAAGCTTTGGGAAAACCTATTAGGTAAAACCTTAGTAAAATTACCTAAGACAAGATTCCTATTACTATCATGCCTAGCCTAGCTACTAGAAACAAGGGTGGTTTATATATTCACACTATGGAAAATTATTCCAAGTCTAAGGACTTGTTTTATTTAACAAAACAACTAAGTTAATGAATCACCGGTGGAATGGAAAGAATGGGATATGTTGAGTGGTTACACAAGGCCAGGGGTACTGTGAACCTTGTGTATCTCACTTGTGGATGGCCACCCAGAACAAAGAGATTTGAGTTGTCAAATGTTGAGAAGCTTCAAGTGCAACCACTTGGTAATATGGGCTCGCCATGATCTTAGGATGTGGAACTTAGTCTCTTGGACAGTGGGTGGTAGATGGGTTGATAGGTTGGAGCGTCCATTTGACTAAGGAAAGGCTATCAAGGATCATGTCTTGGGAAACCAAGGCTTGTGGGAAAGTGCACCACCTCTGCAGAGTGTAAAACCTAAGTACTTAGCCATGTCCCTGGTAAAGGACAATTTGAGCATCAAGACATGGAAACTTCAAGAATCTCATCACTCCAATTTCTAAATAAAACTTGTGGGTGAACAAGGGTTAAAGGATCTTCAGTCTTTGATTGGTAGATGCCCCGAGTGGATCTTTCTCCGATTGGTAGATACCTTGGGATGGACTTTGTCAAGCAAAAACTTAGTGTTTTCAAAAAGTTAAGGAAAAATCTATTTTGAGCAATGCAAGCCTAAGCTCCACCAGCCAAATGCATATAGCCTTATAGTCCACTTAAATATATACTATAGTATCACTTGCCAATACTATTCCAAAGTATTGACCCTCCGTGGTCAGTAACTTATGATGTTGCAGGTTACTCTGATGATGAATAGGAGTCATGAGTCTACACTCAACATGCTTGCCTGTGGCACATGAAGATGAAGACTTATGTTTATTTACATATTCCATAAACTCTTGTACTAGGCATTTGGCCATGAGTTGTAAAAGACTATGTTTTATCTCCGAATGACTGTAATAAACGACCTTTGTATCTGTGTACTTCATCTTAAACTGTGGATGCTAGCAATGATCCAGGGACTAGCATTGCAATCACAGGGATCTTTTCCTTTAATAAGGAGGGATCTTACATTTTATTAGCAATTGCTGCGTTTCATGATTATGAAATATGGCAGATGGATGTCAAGACTGCGTTCCTTAATGGCAACATTGATGAAGAGTTGTATATGATGCAGCCTGAAGGTTTTGTCGATCCTAAGGATGCTAGTAAGGTGTGCAAACTTCAGCGTTCTATTTATGGACTGAAGCAAGCATCTCGGAGTTGGAACCTTCATTTTGATCAAGTGATGAAGAGCTTTGGATTTGTTCCAAATTGCTACGAAGCTTGTATCTACAAGAAAGTGAGTGGGAGATCGGTGACATTTTTAGTACTATATGTGGATGACATATTGATTATTGGAAATGACACTGGTATGCTTAATGATGTGAAGAGTTATTTAAATAAATGTTTTTCAATGAAAGACCTAGGAGAAGCTGCTTATATATTAGGCATCAAAATCTATAGAGATAGAAAAAGACGCCTAATAGCTTTAAGCCAAAGTACATATCTAGACAAAGTTCTGAAAAGGTTTAGAATGGATAAGGCAAAGAAAGGTTCATTGCCCATGTTGTCAGGTAAGATATTGAGCGAGGCTCAGTGTCCAGCTACGGTAAACTATAGAGATACTATGAGCAAAGTGCCATATGCCTCGGCCATAGGTTCTATCATGTATGCCATGCTATGTACTAGACCGGATGTGTCCAATGCTCTTAGTTTGACGAGTAGATACCAAAGTGATCCAGGAGTGGAACGCTGGACAGCCGTAAAGAACATCCTAAAGTATTTAAATATGACTAAAGAAATGTTCTTGGTCTATGGAGGTGATGAGCAGCTTGTCGTAAAAGGTTACGTCGACGCTAGTTTCGACACCGACCCGGATGATTCTAAATCTCAGATAGGATACATTTATATTTTTAATGGTGGAGCTGTGAGTGGAGAAGCTGCAAGCAAAGTGTGATCATGGATCTACAATGAAGCGGAATACATGGCTGCTTTAGAAGCGTCAAGTGAAGGAGTTTGGATCAGGAACTTCATTATTGACCTTGGTGTGGTTCCAAGTGCCTTGGACCCACTGGAGATATTATGCAACAACACTGGTGCCATAGCACTGGCTAAGGAACCAAGATATCATCCAAAGACCAAGCACATCAACCGCCGTTTTCATATAATTCGAGATTATATAGCAGATGGAGATCTGAAGATTACCAAAGTACATACGGATCAAACTTTTCAAAACCTTTTCACTTCCTTGTTGAGTCACCACTTATTCTATGAGCACATTCTTGAGAGCATAGTTGTCGTTCTTAGTGTAATGTGTTTGTCTCAAAACTTGGTTAATTATGTCATAACTTTGATGCTTGTATCTCTGATATCTTTACTTCTAGTCTTCACTTGAACTTCAGAGGTGCCTTGGGATTCATGTTTTGCTCCACCAACAAAGGCAAGCGAGATACCACTTTATCATACATTCTTATGAGCATTGCAATGTTGCTTATGTTTATGTTTCATGCTACTTATTATTATTGAGTTGGAATCTCTTCATAGTTTGCATTGACTATTGAGTAGACTTAGTTGCATACTTATTATGAATGGTCTAAGTATCTACTCATGTGTTGAGAATATATACATCATATGAAGCAAATGTGTTCATGACAGTTCTTTTATCGCACTCAGTTTTCAACTGAATTGCTTGAGGAAAAGCAATAAGCTAATCTTGGGGGGAGTTGATACGTCCAAAACGTATCTACTTTCCCGGAAACTTTTGCTATTGTTTCTCCTCTAAACTTGTGTGATTTGGATATATCTAACACGGACTGACGCTGTTTTCAGCAGAATTACCTTGGTGTCTAGTTTTTGTGCAAAATATCAACTAGCAGGAAAAATCCAGGAAAATATGCCAAAAATCCTATTTCACCAGAAGACTCACAGATCCAGAGGAGACGGGGTGGGGCCTTGGGGGCCCACACACCCCAGCCATGCGGGCCAGTCCTGGACGCGCCTGGAGGGGGTGTGGCCGCCCCAGGCACCCCCTCGCCTCCCTCTTCGCCTATAAGTTGCCTCTTGACCTAAAAACTAAGGGGGTTCGACGTTTTTCTAGAAAGAATTCCGCTGCGCCGCCACCACCAGAAACCATGATTCGGAACCAGAAACTCCGTTCTGGCACCCTACTGGGACGGGGAATTTGGAGAGGATCATCGCCATCATCATCAACAACGCCTCTCCATCGACCATCCATGTTTCCCACATCCATGAGTGAGTAATCCCCCGCTGTAGGCTATGGGGATGGTAGAGATTGGATGAGTTCTTTCATGTAATCGAATAAGATTGTTAGTGAAGGGATACGGGTAGGCTACACTAGCGCAAATCAAAAAAATTCTACCGCGTATACTAGGATTACTGTTGTCATAGATCATGGGATTACCACTAGACGCGCAGTTGCAGAATTGATGAAGCGCTGCCGAGGCAAGGTGCACGCTCCACGCCTCCTCCTTGTCCTCGCCCCACGGCAGCTCCTTGCGCAGCTCGTCCAACTGCCATGATACATCACCTCCGAGGTATCCACATGTATAGGGGGAAGATGGATGCCAGACTGCTAGGTCCGCGCATGCAACACATGCATGAGGAGTGGCGGCTGGGAATGATCTGAGGTCTAACCCTGGTCAGCTCGCCCCACCCTCTCTTATATAGGCGTCCCTAGTGGGCTTCTACATTAGTATCCCATTAGTAGCCTAAGCCTGGTCTAATTCGGATCCAATCCTCATTAGGCTTCCAGCCCCTTAAGTGTGTGACCCTATAGGTTTATATGATGTAGACATGCCACGAATACACTTATTCTGCCAATAGTTGGTAGCGGCCTCTAGCAAGACGTGCCAACTCCTAAACGCATACAAAGATCATATCGGACGAACCATCACAAGGTTTAGTACATGTATTTCCCTTTGCCTCACGATATTTGGTCTAGCTCCAAGCTGACCTCCCTTTCTCGATACCGTGATTCGGAATCCCTTTACTAGGTTAACTCTTAACCGTATGTAGCACGGCCATGCATTTCTGGATCCAATCACTCGAGGGGCCCAGAGATATCTCTCTCAAGTAGAGAGGGGCAAATCCCATCTTGATTGACCATGCCTTGCAGCATGCTTCAGGACAAACCCGAAAGCTACCTTTATAACTACCCAGTTACGGTTTAGCATTTGATAGCCCCAAAGTAGGTCGATCCACATCTCAAGTACATGCGACAATCTCAGGTCTAAGGACAAAACGTACATGATGTGTAGAGAGAGCTGCAACTAATTGCCAGCTTTCAGGTTGGGTACCCAACCCCATGTTCATAACATGTGTCCACATCATTGGTTTGACATCTCCATGTCTATGACTTGCGAAACATAGTCATCAACCAATCGATGTGCTAGTCTAATATTCACGTGTGTCCTCACATGAACTCCGACTAGGGACAACTCTTAAATAACCATACAAGTAAAGAGTTTCACAAACAATTCACACAATTGCCAATCAATACAAGTTGCCTGATATAGATATTCAAGGAACATTACAATAACTCATGGATACATATGAAATATAATCATCTCTATGATTGCCTCTAGGGCATATTTCCATCAGTCTCCCACTTGCACTAGAGTCAATCTAAAATGTATCTAATACCAATTGCTCTTGTGTGCGCTTCATGCGCGGGCTGCGGGAGAGGCTTAGTCAAGGGATCAGCAACATTTGAGTCCGTATGTATTTTGCATATCATGACACTACCATCCTCAACGAACTCTCGAATCTGATGGTAACGCATGAATATGTTTGTTCTTCCGTGTCTTTTAGGTTCCTTGGCTTGTGCAATAGCACCATTGTTGTCACAATAAACATCCAAGGGATTGGACGCGCCCTGAACCACACCGAGAGCGATCAGGAAATTCCTAATCCAAACAGCTTCCTTTACGGCCTCCGAGGCATCAATATATTCAGCTTCTGTTGAAGAGGAGGTCACTGTATCTTGCTTGGAACTTTTCCAGCTCACATCACCACCATTCATGACAAACACATAACCTGATTGCGATTTCGAATCATCTGAGTCGTTAAGGTAACTCGCATCTGTGTAACCCTTTACACTAAGTTCATCCTCACCTCCATAAACTAGGAACACATCCTTAGTACTTTTCAAGTACTTAAGGATGTTATTTACTGCTGTCCAGTGACCTTCACCTGGACCAGACTGGTATCTTCTCGTAACACTTAGAGCATAGGAAACATCTGGGCGAATACATATCATTGCATACATGATGGATCCAATAGCCGAAGCATATGGAACCCTACTCATGTGCTCACCCTCATCAGTAGTCGAAGGACACTGAGTCTTGCTGAGTTTTATGCCATGAGACATGGGCAAGAACCCCTTCTTAGCCTCTTCCATGCTGAACTGTCACATCCCAAAATTTTCCAAATTTTGAAATGTGAAAAATAAATAAACAAAATAAAAATTTGTTGAAATTTAGGGTGAAAAGAAACTTTTTGATTTCCAATTGGAAACATCAAACCTATTTTGATCAAATAGAATCCTAAAGGGATTTAAAAAGGATAAACAAATAATAAATAAAGTTATAATAGTTGGAATCACCATTTTTGGATCTTTAAATAAAAAGATATGGTTTTATAAGCAAAGGTAGAAATAATGAATAAGTACTATTTTTAAATAGAGCCAAATTAATCTTGGCCAAGCATTTAAAATAAAATATTGTCACATCCCAAGATTTTCCAAATCTTGTTATGTGAAAAATAAATAAACAAAATAAATTATTGTTGAATTTTAGGGTGAAAAGAAACTTTTGTTTCTGAATGGAAACTTAAAATCCCATCTTGAACAAACTTTAATTAAAGTTTGAAACCAACAAAATCCAAATCAAGAGAAATGCATTCCTCATTGAATGTATCTTGAAATTTAAACACTTGGAAAATAAATCCAAACCCTAAACCCTAATGAAATAAAAATCATTTCCAAGTTATCTCCAAGCCTATGGATTTGATCCATATAAAAATTTGTCAACAAACATTTACAAATGATCAAGAAAGACAAATAGAAATATTATAAAGCCATATAAATTGGTTTCACTTAATTTGGAGCCATAGATAAAATCTTATGAATATAATAAAATAAGGAAATTAAATTTCCAAAGCTATTAAAGCACCTATCTAGAAATCCATACCAAATGATGAGAAATTAATCCTAAAAAGATTTAAAGTGATAAATAAATATCAAATACGATTTTACAAATTGGAATCACCAAGTT
Source organism: Avena insularis (assembly GCA_023614405.1). NCBI lineage: Eukaryota > Viridiplantae > Streptophyta > Magnoliopsida > Poales > Poaceae > Avena > Avena insularis. The sequence continues at coordinate 432,313,111 of CM042697.1, read as the reverse complement.
TGGACCTCTAAATAAAAGATATAGACTTTATAAGATGAAGAAAGAAATATTAAATAAGGATTATTTAAAGACCAAATTAAATCTTGGCCAAATCCATAAGCAAATGGAATGAAAATAATCCAAAACTCAAATAAAATAAATGGATAATGAATTTTCCAAAATAAAAATAAAGTGGCATTAACCAAATTTCATTTCCATTTGAATAAAGACAAAACCCCTATTAGAAATGATTAATTAAATCATGGGAAAAGATATTTGGAATTTACCCAAGTGGAATAAAAGTTGTTAAATTAACTTAAATAAAATAAAAGAAATCTTCCAAATAAATTTATGGAATTAAAACTATATTTAATATCATTGTAAATAAAATAAATACCCAATTCAGATGATTTATGAATCATATTAAACACTTTCCAAATGATTCTAGATGAATATTTTGACACCCTATTAAACAAATAAAAACCTACTGAAAAGATTTGGAAGGTTTAAGAATTTAAATGGTGTTTGAAAATAGTATTAAATCTTATGTGATTAAAAACAAGGGCCTTTTTGAATAATTAAAAGACCCCAAAAAGAATAAAATTTTATTCCAAAATTGACTTCAGATTATATTACTAATCAGTATTTAAACCTACACAAATTTTGGCAAAGGTTTGAATTATAATGAATGTTTAAATTGTTTAAACAAAATCAAAACATAAAAATCAAATGAGAAAAAGAAAAACAATCAGATCAAAAAAAAGAAGGTGCACCACCCAGCTAGCCCACGCCCAAGAAGCCCATCTCCCACCCCACCCGTTTTCAACTGCTTTCACTGAATGAACTCATGAGTCGATGTGATTGGACCCCACCTATCCTCTCTCTCTCACCGCTAAGCGACCCCACGCCAGGTCATCGCCTTCCTCACCTCACTGACCCGCCCCTCACCTTGCCGGCCACAGGCGATTAAAGCTCGCTTAATTCACGTTAATCACGCCAAGAACAGCCCCGCGACACCGCCTACTTAACCGCCTCTCCTCCTCTCTGCTTCCCTCAATCCCCACCCTAGTGCGCCCAGTCGCTTGATTTCACGTTGCACCGCTTGTCTCCGAGCCGAGAGAATTTCGGCAGCTCTATGTCGCCTGCCTCCTCGAGCACACAAGCGTGACCGACTCCTGGCGCACCTCCTGGCACCAACTCGTCCCCGCGCCCAGAACCTCCTAAGAACGACGACCACCGCCGCCACTGTTCGCTTTCTCCGACGAAGCCTCCGTAAGAATCTGACTGCCGTCCCTTCTCGTGATGCTCCCGCAGACTCCCTAATCTTCTACGATCTAACGCTACCATTATTTTGCCTTCGCACTATAGCCTCGCCTGGCCGATGTCCGATCAACCCGACGCCAGGAGCATCTCCGGCGAGGAATTTCGACGACACCCGTGCGCCCCCTGCTACCCAAAGACCACCTTGAGCTTCACCATACCCCGCGATCATCGTGAGCCCTTCCTCTTCCTCCCTTGCTTCCTCAGTAACCACGTCAGTAAGCACGCCACGCGCAATACCATCTCCGGCAAGCGTCAGACGCTGCTCGATCTTGATCTAGTGGCTAGGAAAGAAGCTGCGAAGGGGTAAGTAGCAATCTGTGCCGCATGTAATTTAGATCCAACGCCTCACGAGCCCGATCCGTGCGAACCGGTACCAGCAAATAGAAACACGACACGTGGCCCTGTTAGTTGATTTAAAACAGAATTGATCTATTAGATGTTCCAATTTGAAAAAATCATAACTTTCAAACCACACGTCCAAATTTTGCAAATTTTATATCAATGGAATCAGCAAGACAAGTACTTTCTGGCCATGCACTTTTTTTAGTAAATTGATTCTATTAAATTGGTTGAATTTGCAGAAACTTGTGTAGGCATATTTAGAATATAAAAATTGTTCTAAAATGATTTTTGAGATAAAATCTTTGGCAAATGGTTTTTTTTGAACCTACTGACCCTAGGAATCAATTGGTGGTTTAAAAATGTATTTTGTGAAGCAAAATAATAAACCTTTGATTTAAACCATTTCTAGTCAAATAAAAATATTGTTTATTTGTTAAAAATGCTTTTTGGAGAAAACCTTTGGGAAATGTTTTGATTTAAACTCTCTGACCCTAAACACCAAGTTTTATGATTTGAAAATGTATTTGGTGAACCCTATAAAAATTATTACTTTGCTAAAGACATTTTCAACCACATAAAATAATGACTTGGTTTAAAAATGGTTTATGATGTAAAATCTTTTGCAAATGGTTTTGCCACTTTATGAAGTGACCATTAGGTGTTTTCAAATGTTTATGAACCATTAGAAACCACTTTTTCAAATAAAACAATCTTTGTCATGCTTGCATGCATCGTTTTGTTTCTATTATTTTATGTGATGAATTGCTTGAATGGTAGATTGAATTATTGTTTGCTTGATTGAATTGTAGTGATTTGAAGTGAGTGAACATTGCAAAGATCAAGGAGTGAACTTATACTCTTTACCTACAAGGCAAGTGATTCTTCATACTTTTGTCCCATTATTTTCACTATGCATTAGTGATATTTCTAAGTAGGACTTCATGGAATTTTGCTAAGTGTAAACTATGACATGGGAAATCCTAGTAGATGAAACCTTAGTAGAAATTTCCTGAGTTAAGATTCCTACTACTATCATGCTTAGCTTAGCTAATAGAAAACAAGGGTGGAATATATATTCATACTATGGAAAATTTCTAAGTCTGTGGACTTGTGTTTTGTTTAATAAAACAACTAAGTGAATGAATCACCTGGGTGGAATGGAAGGAATGGTTTGTGTTGAGTGGTTCACAAGGCCCATTTCTATGGTTTACCTTGTGTATCTCACTTGTGGATGGCCACCCAGGAACAAAGAGGTTTGAGATGTCAAATGTTGAGAAGCTTCAAGTGCAGCCACTTGGCATTATGGGCTCTGCCTGGATCATATAGGTTGCAATAACTTAGCCAAATGGACAGTTGGTGGTAGGGATTTGATAGGTTGGAACACGTCCATTCTGGTCTAAGGGAAGGCTTCTGAAAGATCTTGTCTTGGTGAAACCAAGTCTTGTGGGGAAAGTGCAGCACCTCTGCAGAGTGAAAAATCTAAGTACTTAGCCATGTCCCTGGCAAAGGACAATTTGATCATCAAGACATGGAAGCTATCAAGAATCTCCTCATCCAAATTTCTAAGTTAAAAACTTGTGGTTGAACAAGGGTTGAAGGATCACCAATTTCTATTGGGAGATGCCTTGGGAAACATTTTGTCAAGCCAAAAACTTAGTGTTTTCAAATGATAAGTAAAATCTATTTTGAGCAAAGCAAGCCTAAGCTCCACTTAGCCAAGTGCATATAGATGATAGACTCCACTATACTACCACAGATTACTTGCCAATACAATTCAAATGTATTGACCCTCGTGGCTGTAACTTATTATGTTGCAGGTTTGTTTGATGTTGGTGAAGTTTAATGATTAGGATTACAAGTCTACAACCAACATATGCACTGTGGCACTTTGAATATGAAGGACTCCATGCTATTGTTATATTCTGCTGCATTGTAATGAGATAGCCAAATGAGCTATGTAAGATGTAATAAATTATTTTATTCCTGGTTATAAAGTTGTATTATAACCTTTGTTTCTTGATATTACATCTTAACTATGGATGCTAGCTATTGATCCAGGGACTAGCATTGCAAACACAGGGATCTCTACCTTATTAAAGGTTGGGAACCTTACAAATATTTTGTTTGATAAAATAGTAAAGGTTTGTATAAAACAAAGAAACAAAGCAACCCAACCCATCTGGCCCAACTAAAGCCTTAAAGCACAGCCCCACTCCTTTCCCACTTTCAACCGCTTTTACCCGAGACCACGCCCGCCAAATAATGAAGCTGACCCCACTCCCCCCCTCTCGCAGCGCGGACCACGCTATCACCGTTTTCCACCGCCGCCGCTTCCCTCGCTCAACGTCGTTCGCCACGAATCAATTCGCCAATACGCGTTGATGGCTGAATTACTCCTCGCAGACCGCGCGCCTTTAAACGCCTCGCCCCCCTCTTCCATTTCCCCCAAGAATCACTTCCCCTCTGCCTCCAGGCTGCGAGAATCGCGAGCTCGAACCCTCTGTCCCGACGAACTACTCTGGCAAATTCCGGCGTCGTCCAACCGCCTCTCACCTCCCACTGCACGCGAGCTTGCTTCCCCACTTCCTGCGCATCTCCCAGTGCCAACCGCTTGGCCTCGCTCGCTCCACAACGTCGACAACCTCGACACCTGAGCCGTCGCGTCGCCATTGCTCGGCAAGCCTCCTGTAAGCTCAGACCGCCCCGAACCCTCCCGATGATGCTCATGTAATCCCCACACTCGCCCGCATCTAACTGCATGCTCCGTTTGTCTTAGCGCGCTCTCAATCCTCGCCCCCGACGACAACCAGAGACACCCGACGCCGCCACTGACTCCGGCGAGCAATCCACTCTGCTCCGGTGCGCCCCTCGACAAGACGACCACACCTCGAGCTCACCACGACCACGCGAGCGCGGTGAGCATCCTCACTCCCTCCTCGCTTCGCCAACGCCACCGCCCAGCATGCGCGCCGCCGCGCTAGCGCCGCCAGTTCTTGGCAGTGTGCTGTGAGCCGTCCGATGCAGATCCAACGATAGAGATAGAATCATTAAACGAAAGGGTATCGTGTGTTGTGTGCCGTGCGATTTCCATTAGATCTGACGGCCAGAATTGCTTGATCTGTGTGAACGGTACCGTCGAGTTAGATTCAGCCACGTGCCGGACTCAGATTTGAAATAGAAATTTGATCTATTAGATTTGCAAAATTGCAAAATTCATAACTTTAATTCTACACGTCCAAATTTTGCAAATTTCATATCAATGGAATCAGCAGAAGAAGTACTTTGAAACCATGCACTTTGTTTAATGTTTTGCTTCTGGAAAATTGGTTGAAATTGCAGAAACATGTGTAGGCATAGTTTGAATATAAAATTTGTTCTAGAAATATTTTTAAGATGAAATCTTTGCTAAGTGGTTTGTTTTGAACCTACTGACCCTAGGAACCAACTTATGGATTTAAAAATGTATTTTGTGAAGTTAGGGAATAAATATTTGAATTAGAACATTTCTAGTCAAATAAAAATATTGTTTAAGTGTTAAAAATACTTTTTGAGTAAAATCTTGATAAAATGACTTGAGTTAAACTCTCTGACCCTAAACACCAAGTTTTGAGAATTAAAATATATTTGATGAACCCTATGAAATTATTACTTTGCTAAAAACATATTTTCAACAACATAAAATATCACCTTAGCATAATATTTGTTTATGAGATGAAACCGTTTGCAAATGGTTTTATCACTTTAGTAAATGACCACTTTGAGCTTTAAAATGTTTAGAGCCTAATAGAAACCACTTTTCTAAATAAAACCATCTTTTGCATGCTTGCATGCATTGCCTTGTTTCTATTATTTTATGTGTGATAAATTGTTTGAATGTTGGTTTGAAAATGTGTTTGCTTGATTGAATTATAGTGAAGTTAGAGGAGTGTGATATTTGCAAGATCAAGAAGTGAATCAATATTCTCTACTAAAAATTCAAGTGACACTATCATCCAAGTCCTACTATTTTCATTACACTTAGTGGATTTTTGTAACATGCATGATATGACTACTATATTTTATGCTATGCTAAATCCTATTAGGATATCCTTATATCTACCTTAGTGAAAAACAATGTAGTTGTAGTATGCTTAGCCCTGCTATATATTTGGGATGGAATACATGATATGATTATATAAAGTGTTGGAAAAATATATGTTTTATATAATAAAACAAGTACTCAATGAACCACCTGGGTGGAAAGAGGATACTCAAGTTTTGGACAAGGTGGCAACAAAGGGAACCATGTTTATATGGCTATCTTTTTGTATGTGCACTAGAAGAAAACCACCCAGGGACTTAGAGATTGAACATGTTTCTCGTACAGTGGCTTCCGTGTACATCCACATGCTAAATGGGCTCTGGCTTAGTCAACTACATAGTGGAAGACCCATGCATTGGCATCTTCAGGTTAACTAGAATTGTGTAGAGAAATATATCCCTACATTGGTGCCTGGTTGACAAGCTAGCATTGTGTATTGGGAGGACTCCTATGGAAAGACTTTGTCACATTCTCGATCTGCCGGTACTCCATTTTGGTGAGTATTTATCCAGTGGCCACTAGTGGCGTCAATACGAGATTGTGTCATGTGGGTAAAGCGTACAACTTCTGCAGAAGATCAAAATTCTAAGTACTTAGCCGTGTCCCCGGTTATGGACAACTCTGAGCAACTAAGGCCTGAAGCTATGGAAGATCTCGACATTCCAATTTCTCAAAGTAAAACTTGATGGTGACAACAAGGGATTAGAAGCACTTGGAGATTTCCAAGGAGTTCAGAAAGATTTGACAAAAGATCAAAACTATTTTGAAAAGAGATAAAATTATATTGCTTTCTGCAAATGAGCCTAAACCCTACTTTGCCAAATATGCATGTAATGATAGGATCCATTTAATTCTACATAGTAGTGAAACTTGCCAATACAATTCAAAGTATTGACCCTTGTGGCTGCAATTATTATGTTGCAGGTTTGTTTGATGTTAGAGAAGTGTGTTGAATAGGATTACAAGTTCACAACCAACATGATTGCCTGTGGCATTTTGAAGATGAAGGACTCCATGCTATAGTTATATCTGCTGCATTGTATTGAGATAGCCAAATGAGATATGTAAGATGTTGTAGCATCCCCTGCCTTTAATAAGGTAGGGTCCCCTGTGTTTACAATGCTAGTCCCTGGATCAATAGCTAGCATCCACAGTTTAGATGTAATATCAAGAAACAAAGGTCATAATACAACTTTATAACCAGGAATAAAATAGTTTTATTACATCAAACTTAGCTCATTGGCTAATTACATTACATTGCAGCGGAATAACTATAGTCTTGGGTCCTTCATCTTCAAATCTACCACAGGCAGATGTTGGTTGTAGACTTTGTAATCCTAATCAATCAATATTCACTAAAATCAATCAAACCTGCAACATTACAAGTTACAGCCACAAGGGTCAATACATTTGAATTGTATTGGCGAGTGATACTTTGGTAGTATAGTGGAGTCTATCATCTATATGCATTTTGGCTAAGTGGAGTTGAGGCTTGCATTGCTCAAAAACAGATTTTCCTATCATTTTGAAAACACTAAGTTTTATTTGGCAAAACCACCAAGGCATCTACCAATCAAGACTGAAGATCCTCTCAAGGCATCTACCAATCAAAGACTGAAGATTTTCTTGGCAAAAACAAATTTTCCCAATCTAAGATTTTGAGATCCTTGTACCAAGCCATCTCTCCATCAAAGATTGAAGAATTTCACACAACCCTTGTTCACCCACAAGTTTTAATTTAGAAATTGGAGTGATGAGATTCTTGATTGCTTCCATGTCTTGATGCTCAAATTGTCCTTTACCATGGTCATGGCTAAGTACTTAGATTTTACACTGCAGGTGGTGCACTTTCCCCACAAGACTTGGTTTCAAGACAAGATCTTTCAAGCTTTCCTTAGACCATCATGGACGCTCCAACCTATCAAACACTACCACCAACTGTCCATATGGCTAAGTTCTTGCAACCTATATGATCATGGCAGAGCCCATATTGCCAAGTGGTTGCACTTGAAGCTTCTCAACATTTGACATCTCAAATCTCTTTGTTCCTGGGTGGCCATCCACAAGTGAGATACACAAGCCAAGTCCATGGCCTTGTGAACCACTCAACACAAACCATTCCTTCCATTTCCACCCAGGTGATTCATTAACTTAGTTGTTTTATTAAACAATTCACAAGTCCATAGACTTAGAAATTTTCATAGCATGAATATATATCCCACCCAGGTTTTCTATTAGCTAGGCTAAGCTTGATAGTAATAGGATTCTTAACTTAGGAAAATCCTTCTAAGGATTCATTCTACTAGTTTTCCTATAGCAAGGTCTATACTTAGCAAAATAAAAACCATGCAAGTTTTACTTGGCAAAAACACTAATGCATATTGAAAATAATGGGATAGATAGTATGAAGTATCACTTGCCTTTTGGTAGAGGGTATATGTTCACTCTTTGTCCTGCAATAATCACACTCTTCAAGTCACTACAATCAATCAAGCAAGGCACAAACTCAATCTACCAATCAAGCAAAAGAACACACATAAAATCCTAAAGTCAAGGTAATGCATGCAAGCATGCAAAGATGGTTCTAATTGCAAAGGTGGTCTCCACTAGGCTTCTAAACTTTGTAAGTTCCAAATTGGTCATTTACCAAAATGGCAAAGTCATTTGCAAAGGGGTTTCACTACAAAAACATTTTCAAAACTAAGAGTCATTTTATGTGGTGTAGAAATATTTTTACTAATGCTATAACCTATAGGGTTCACCAAATGAATTTCTATTGAAAAACATGGTGTTTGGGTCAGAGGTTTGGTTCAAAATATTTTCTCAAAGTTTTCTTTACAAAAACATTTTCATAAACAAAACTATAGTTTTAGTTAGCTAGAAATGACTAAACTAATTAATCCATTCTTTTCTTTTCCAAAATCATTTTCCAAAACATAGGTTGGTTCCTAGGGTCAGTAAGGTCACAACATACCATTTTGCAAAGGTTTTAACCTTAAAATCATTTTTAAATGATTTTTCTAATGTTAGCAAGCACACAAAAGAATATGCAAAATTAAACAAGCTAACAGGTACTATTTGCTAAACTAAGGGCATGGTTGGTTAGAGTTGTCTTGTTGAATCCAACGACATCAAATTTGTAAAATTTGGACGGTGGATCCAAAGATACAAGGGTTTGAAGTTTGCAAAGTTTCGCTTTTCTAATTCTGTTTTAAAATGTAACCTCGCCACGTGGTGTGATATCATTGGTCGATACCGTTCGGCGGATCGTGGCTGTGGGGCGTTAGATCTAAAGTGGATCGTATGCACAGGTTCATCCTTACCCCTTCGGTTAGTCATTCTATCCAAGCGGTGGATGCATCCCACGGTTCCTTATCGCTATTAAAAAGCGGCAAAGGCGGCGGTGGTTGGTATGAGCGATGGTCGATGATGGTGCCGGGCGATACAGAAGCGAGAGGAAAGGAGGCTCACCGAGTTCGCAGACGCTTGGGGAAGCTCAACGTGCTGATGGGGAGGCAGGGGGCGCACGGACGGGTTGGCAATCTCTCGCCGGAGTTGCTGCGGGCGGCGGTGCTCTCGGGTTGTCGTCGTTGGCGTCGCTCGGGACCGCGCCGAAAGGCAAAGGAGAGCGTGATTAGGTGCGCACGAGGGTCGCGAGTAAGGGAGCATCAAACAGGGGGCGAGGGGAAATCTGTGCTCACCGGGGAAGTTTGCCGGAGTCGAGGCCGACGGTGGTGGCGAGTAGAGATTGTCCTTGCCCGGCGTTGTGAGGCTCGTAGTGAACTGGATGCACTAGTAGGTGCGTCTCGAGGTGGAGAAGCTGGGTGCTTAGGGATGCAAGGGTGGGGTTTCGCGGAATCGCCACCGGAACATCGTCGGAGCTACGGCAGACAGAGAATTGGAGGCCCTAGGGGCAGAATGGAGGAGGGTCTGGGGAAATAATGGAGGAGAGGAGGCGGTTAAATGGGCGTGGTCTCTGCGAGTTAAGGTGGCCGCGTTAAGGCGAATTGATGCCGCGAAGTTACAGCAGGAAACGGCGACGAGGAGGGGGAAGAATAGGTCGTGTGGGTGTGGACGAAGAACAGTAAAGGTGGGGTCTACCTGTCAGCGGGAAAGGAAAGGAGGGAGAGGTCCACCTGTTAGTCTCTGCGTGGGTAGGTTTCTGAGTGGGGAAAACGTTCGGGGAGGAGTAAGAGGAGGTGGGCTAGGTGGGCTCGTCACTGGGCCTTAGTGGGCTGGTCTGTTTCCTATTTTTTTTCTCTCTAAATCTTTTCCTTTTCTATTTATATTTTCTATTTTGAATTTCAAACAATTATTCAAGCATTCAAACTACACTCAAATCAATTCAAACAACAAATTTTCATTTGAATTTGGTTCTGTTTGTTAACATAAACCAAATCTCAAAATGAAATAATAATTTTATTCATTTTTGGATCCATTTATTAATTAAATAAAATGGATCTTTAGTTATTTAATAAAATAGGGTTTGATTTAATTAATAAAATTTCCATTTGAATCCAATTATTTTCAAAACCAAACGAGAAGGTTTTATTTGAAAAATAAAAGAATACTTGGAAACTTATTTAAATAAATAAATAAGTTTTGGTGTTTTAATTAAAATGGGAAAGCCTTTACTTAAATAAAATTGGATATTTAAATCCTTATTATTTTATTTAAATAATCCTTACTCATTTTAATCAGCAAAACCTTTTAATAAAAGATTTCAAAGTAGTAATAAAATACTTGGTGTTCATTTAAAATGGGAAAAGCCTTTACTTAAATAAAATTGGATATTTAAATCCTTATTATTTTATTTAAATAAACTTTTACTCATTTTACCAAAACAAAATATTTTATTACAAAAGTTTGGCCAAAATTAATTTGGCTCACCTTTTCATTTGAAAACAAAGTCTTTTATTAAAAGATCCAAATAGTCTTTCCAAAACAATTTATTTTTCCTTTATTAAATGTTTATCTTTTATTCCCTTTAGGATTATAATTGTTCACCAATTGGTATGGCTTTTGGTAAGGGCTTTATTGGCTTTGGAAATTCAATTTCCTTATCTTTTTATATTCGTAAGGTTTTTGTCTATGGTTCCAAACTAAGTGAAACCATCTCTAAGGTCTTTCTTGATCCTTTGTGATTATTTGTTGATCAAATTTTGGTATGGATCAAATCCATAGATTTGGGGTAACTTTGGAAAATGATTTCCTTCCATTAGGGTTTAGGATTTGGATTTATTTTCCAAGTGTTCAAATTTCGAATATATTCATTGAGGAATGCTTTTCCCTTGATTTGGATTTTAGTTGAATTCAAACTTTGACCAAAGTTTGTTCAGATGGATTTTAAGTTTCCTTTTAGAAACAAAGTTTCTTTTTCACCCTGATTTTCAACAAAGATTTATTTTGTTTATTTATTTTCATTACAAGATTTGGAAAATCTTGGGATGTGATGTTACCACTTAAAATAAATCATTCCCTAGATTTGGGGAGGCTAGGGTTACAAGTTGGTTCAAACAGCTGGTACTACCACCCTTAAAAATTTTCCAACTAAACTACATCTTGGCTTGCTTGGAATCTTGAGGAAAACTTCTTCTTGGAAAATTTCTCGCTTAGTGTCCTTTGTTTCCATGCTTGACTCATGGGCCAAGGTTGAGATCCTTCATAGGCTTGTTTATCTTGTTCTTCATCTTTCTGGACAATTGCTTACATAGTGTCCTGGTTCCTTGCAATTGAAACAGTGGATATCTTGGAGTTCTTACGTTGCTCTTGTGGACAAGTTACGTAGTGGCCTGGTTCCTTGCAGCTTGTTGCACACTACTTGGCGATCTCTTTATTCTTCGGGTTCTCTGGCATCCACCGGGTAGTGTCCCATTTCATTACATTTACGACATTGCACAAGGCTCATGTCTTGCTTTGGTTTCTTGGGCTTCTTTGATCCTTTGAATTGGGTTGTCTTGTTTGGAGGTATAAGTGGTCCTTTTCCTTTGTCATCAACATTCTTGGCATACTTGGATCCTTCTTGTTTCCTTTGTTCAACAATAGCATAGATGGGGCATTGGATAGGGACATGTCGTTTCCTTCACAAAGGTAACAAGTAACTTGAGATGTGGGGCCTTGGCCAATTGGATGTTCCTCTTCACAATTGGGGCATTGATCTTCATGCTCCTTGGAAGTGTGATCCTTTTCTCCACAATTAATGCAAGTGGGGCTCCATCTAGAATAATATTCTTGTCATCCTTGTTGTCATACACTCTTTTGGGATAGTTTTCTTCCATGCTGATCATTTGATTAGTCACCTTAAGCATCAGTTGGGATTGTTCTTCCAAAACTTTTTGCAAGGTAGGGTTTTTATCACTATTGTTTGGCTATGAACTGAGTTGTTAGTTGGTTCAACTGGTGTTGGGTTGCTAGGAGTTCTCTCATGTTGACCTCTTGGTTGTTGTTGATGTCATCATCCTTGATGCTGGAGTCTCTTGGAGAAGTCATCTGTTTGGGTTGGAGGGGATTAGAATAGGCAAGAGATTTTCTAAGGAATCAATTTTATTCACACATCACAAATCACACAAGCAATGTGCAAGCAATCACAAACAAACACTCCACTCAAACAACAGTTTCAAGCACATACTTAGGCAACAAAATATTTTTGTTACACCACATAAGTTGGTGGGTTTGACTTAACTAAAATATGGTGGTACACCTATGTAGTTCACTTGTGATCTTTCCATCCTTCTTGGTTGATTCTTCTTGATTGAGATCTTGTATCCTTGGAGAATTCTTGTGTCTTGGTCACAAATCTTCAAAGGTGATCATGGTTTCTTCTAAGTTGTGTTTCCTTAATCTTCAAATCTTGAGCAAGATTTCTTGTCTCATTTGTAGTCTTTAGTGATATCCTAGGTTGAAGTCTTTGGTGAACATGTTGAAGATGTTGAAGTCATTAGAGTTGAAGGTATTGAAGAAGTCCTCAGCACATAGTGTAGTCTTTGGTCATGGGGTAGGTTTTTTTTTTCCATCAAGTTTTGAAGTAGAAGAGAAGTGAGTTGAAACCAGAATGGTTGAGGAAAGAGTTTACAAGATTTTTTGTAAATAAGTTTTGGAACAAATACAACTCCTATTTTTTTCTAAGGGGTTTTGTCGAATCCTAGGGTTACAAATCCTCAGCAACACAATGCTCGATACCATCTGTAGCATCCCCTGCCTTTAATAAGGTAGGGTCCCCTGTGTTTACAATGCTAGTCCCTGGATCAATAGCTAGCATCCACAGTTTAGATGTAATATCAAGAAACAAAGGTCATAATACAACTTTATAACCAGGAATAAAATAGTTTTATTACATAAAACTTAGCTCATTGGCTAATTACATTACATTGCAGCGGAATAACTATAGTCTTGGGTCCTTCATCTTCAAATCTACCACAGGCAGATGTTGGTTGTGAACTTTGTAATCCTAATCAATCAATCTTCACTAAAATCAATCAAACCTGCAACATTACAAGTTACAGCCACAAGGGTCAATACATTTGAATTGTATTGGCAAGTGATACTTTGGTAGTATAGTGGAGTCTATCATCTATATGCATTTTGGCTAAGTGGAGTTGAGGCTTGCATTGCTCAAAACAGATTTTCCCTATCATTTTGAAAACACTAAGTTTTATTTTCAAAAACCACAAGGCATCTACCAATCAAGACTGAAGATCCTCTCAAGGCATCTACCAATCAAAGACTGAAGATTTTCTTGGCAAAACAATTTTCCCAATCTAAGATTTTGAGATCCTTGTACCAAGCCATCTCTCCATCAAAGATTGAAGAATTTCACACAACCCTTGTTCACCACAAGTTTTAATTTAGAAATTGGAGTGATGAGATTCTTGATTGCTTCCATGTCTTGATGCTCAAATTGTCCTTTACCAGGGGACATGGCTAAGTGCTTAGATTTACACTCTGCAGAGGTGGTGCACTTTCCCACAAGACTTGGTTTCCCAAGACAAGATCTTTCAAGCTTTCCTTAGACCATCATGGACGCTCCCAACCTATCAAACACTACCACCAACTGTCCATATGGCTAAGTTCTTGCAACCTATATGATCATGGCAGAGCCCATATTGCCAAGTGGTTGCCTTGAAGCTTCTCAACATTTGACATCTCAAATCTCTTTGTTCCTGGGTGGCCATCCACAAGTGAGATACAAGCCAAGTCCATGGCCTTGTGAACCACTCAACACAAACCATTCCTTCCATTTCCACCAGGTGATTCATTAACTTAGTTGTTTTATTAAACAATTCACAAGTCCATAGACTTAGAAATTTTCATAGCATGAATATATATCCCACCTGTGTTTTGTATTAGCTAGGCTAAGCTTGATAGTAATAGGATTCTTAACTTAGGAAAATCCTTCTAAGGATTCATTCTACTAGTTTTCCTATAGCAAGGTCTATACTTAGCAAAATAAAAACCATGCAAGTTTTACTTGGCAAAAACACTAATGCATATTGAAAATAATGGGATAGATAGTATGAAGTATCACTTGCCTTTTGGTAGAGGGTATAGGTTCACTCTTTGTCCTTGCAATAATCACCTCTTCAAGTCACTACAATCAATCCAAGCAAGGCAAATTTTCAAACTCAATCTACCAATCAAGCAAAGAACACATAAAATCCTAAAGTCAAGGTAATGCATGCAAGCATGCAAAAGATGGTTCTAATTGCAAAGGTGGTCTCCACTCAGGCTTCTAAACTTTGTAAGTTCCAAATTGGTCATTTACCAAAATGGCAAAAGTCATTTGCAAAGGGTTTCACTACAAAACCATTTTCAAAACTAAGAGTCATTTTATGTGGTGTAGAAATATTTTACTAAGGCTTTAACCTATAGGGTTCACCAAATGATTTGCTATTGCAAAACTTGGTGTTTGGGCAATGAGTTTGGTTCAAAATATTTTCTCAAAGTTTTTCTTTACAAAACATTTTCATAAACAAAACTATAGTTTTTAGTTAGCTAGAAATGGACTAAACTAATTAATCCATTCTTTTCTTTTCCAAAATCATTTTCCAAAAACATAGGTTGGTTCCTAGGGTCAGTAAGTCACAACAAACCATTTTGCAAAGGTTTTAACCTTAAAATCATTTTTAAATGATTTTTCTAATGTTAGCAAGCACACAAAGAATATGCAAAAATTAAACAAGCTAACAGGTACTATTTGCAAACTAAGGGCATAGTTGGTTAGAGCTTGTCTTGCTAAATCCAACGACATCAAATTTGTAAAATTTGGACGTGTGGATCCAAAGATACAAGGGTTTGAAGTTTGCAAAGTTTCGCTTTCTAATTCTGTTTTAAAGCAGAACCCGCCACGTGGTGATATCATTGGTCGATACCGTTCGGCCGGATCGTGGCTGTGGGCGTTAGATCTAAAGTGGATCGTGCGCTGGTTCATCCTTACCCCTTCAGTTAGTCATTCTATCCAAGCGGTGGATGCGCATCCTACGGTTCTATCGTTGCCAAAAGCAGCGGTAGCTGGCGAAGTGGTTGGCGGCGAGCTGGGCGGCCGGTCGATGACGGTGCGGCGATACAGAAGCGAGAGAGAAAAGGAGGCTCACCGAGTTCGCAGACGCTTGGGGAAGCTCAGCGCTGATGGGGAGGCGGCGCCGGACGGGTTGGCAATCTCGCCGAGTTGCTGCGGGGTAGTGCTCTCGGGTTGTCGTCGTTGGCGTCGCCGGGACCGCGCTAAGCAAAGGAGAGGCGGTTAGGTGCGCACGGTCATGGTAAGGGAGCATCAAAAGGGGTGAGGAAATCTGTGCTCACCGGGAAGTTCTTGGAGTCGAGGCCGACGGTGGTGTGATAGAGCTTGTCCTTGCCGGCGTTGTGAGGCTCATGTGAGTGAACTGGATGCACTAGTAGGTGCGTCTCGAGGTGGAGAAGCTGCTGGGGTGCTTAGGGATGCAAGGCGGTGGGGTTTCATCGGAATCGTCACGGAACATCGTCAGAGCGGGCGATACAGAAGAGGTGGAAGCGACCTAGGGGCGAGTGGAGGAGTGGTCGGAAGAAATAGCAGAGAGAGGAGGCGGTTAAATGGGCGTGGTCTCTGAAAGTTAAGGTGGCCGCAAGCGAATTGATGCCATGTTACAAGCAGGAAAGCAGCGACGAGGAGGGGGGAAGAATAGGTCGTGTGGGTGTGGACGAAGAACAGTAAAAGGTGGGGTCTACAATTGTCAGCCGGGGAAAGGAAAGGAGGGAGAGTCCACTGTTAGTCTCTGCGTCGGTAGGTTTACGAGTGGGGAAAAAGCGTTCGGGAGGAGTAAGAGGAGGTGGGCTGCTGCGGGCCTTAGTGGGCTGGTGCATTTTCCTATTTTTTTTTCTCTGTCTAAATCTTTTCCTTTTATTTATATTTTCTGCTTTGAATTTCAAACAATTATTCAAGCATTCATTACACTCAAATCAATTCAAACAAACAACAAATTTTCATTTGAATTTGGTTGTTTGTTAACATAAACCAAATCTCAAAATGAAATAATAATTTTATTCATTTTGGATCCATTTATTAATTAAATAAAATGGATCTTTAGTTATTTAATAAAATAGGGTTTGATTTAATTAATAAAATTTCCATTTGAATCCAATTATTTTCAAAACCAAACGAGAAGGTTTTATTTGAAAAAAAAAATAATACTTGGAAACTTATTTAAATAAATAAATAAGTTTTGGTGTTTAATTAGAATGGGAAAGCCTTTACTTAAATAAAATTGGATATTTAAATCCTTATTATTTTATTTAAATAATCCTTTACTCATTTTAATCAAAGCAAAACCTTTTAATAAAAGATTTCAAAGTAGTAATAAAATACTTGGTGTTCATTTAAAATGGGAAAAGCCTTTACTTAAATAAAATTGGATATTTAAATCCTTATTATTTTATTTAAATAAACTTTACTCATTTATCAAACAAAATATTTTATTACAAAGTTTGGCCAAAATTAATTTGGCTCACCTTTTCATTTGAAAACAAAGTCTTTATTAAAAGATCCAAATAGTATTTCCAAAACAATTTATTTTCCTTTATTAAATGTTTATCTTTTATTCCTTTAGGATTATAATTGTTCACCAATTGGTATGGCTTTTGGTAAGGGCTTTATTGGCTTTGGAAATTCAATTTCCTTATCTTTGTATTCATAAGGTTTTGTCTATGGTTCCAAACTAAGTGAAACCATCTCTAAGGTCTTTCTTGATCCTTTGTGATTATTTGTTGATCAAATTTTGGTATGGATCAAATCCATAGATTTGGGGTAACTTTGAAAATGATTTCTTCCATTAGGGTTTAGGATTTGGATTTATTTTCCAAGTGTTCAAATTTCGATACATTCATTGAGGAATGCTTTTCCCTTGATTTGGATTTTTGGTTGAATTCAAACTTTGATAAAGTTTGTTCAGGATGGATTTTAAGTTTCCTTTTAGAAACAAAAGTTTCTTTTCACCCTGATTTTCAACAAAGATTTATTTTGTTTATTTATTTTTCACATTACAAGATTTGGAAAATCTTGGGATGTGATGTAATGAGTTATTTAATCCTGGTTATAAAGTTGTATTATGACCTTTGTTTCTTGATATTACATCTTAACTATGGATGCTGGCTATTGATCCGTGGACTAGCATTGTAAATATAGATCTCTACCTTATTAAAGGTTGGGAACCTTACATGAACCGTTCAACACTTTGTCAATGTATGTACGGCTTAATCCAATTAGCCTCCTTGATCTATCTCTATAGATCTTGATGCCCGAATATATGCCGCTTCTCCCAAGTCCTTCATCGAAAAACTATTTTTTAGAGGTCTTAGACTCGAGCATAGGAATGTCATTTCCAATCAGCAATATGTCATCTACATATAAGATTAGAAATACCAGCTCCCACTTTCCTTCTTGTAAACACAAGGTTCTTGTTCGTTTTGATGAAGCCAAACTCCTTTACAACTTCATCAAATCGAATATTCCAACTCGAGATGTTTGCTTCAGCCCATAAATGGACTTCGTAGTTTGCATACCTTTCCATCATTGTTTGGATAAATAAAACCTTTGGGCTGCATCATATACATGTCTCGGTTAAGATTCCATTTAGGAAAGTCGTCTTGACATCCATCTGCCATATTTCATAGTTGAAATGTGCGAAATGGCTAGAATTATCCGTATAGATTTAAGCATCGCTCTGCGTAGAAAGTCTCGTCGTAGTCAACTCCTTGAACTTGTCGAAAACCTTTGCAACAAGTCGAGATTTATGGATGTGAACATTTCATCCAAATCAATCTTCTTCTTATAAATCCATTTGCACTGATGACTTTAAAACCATCAAAAATCAACTGTGTTCCAAACTTGATTGTCCCCATGGAATCTATTCGGATCTCATGGCGACCAGCCATTTCTCGTAGTCTGGGTCCACCATTACTTCTGCATAGGTGCAGTGCTCATCATTGTCTAACAATAATAATTCCGCGCTATGGAGCCTCGCCGACCTTCGTGGTTGTGGTGCTTCTGCCACGTTCTCAACTTGTTCTCGCTACAATAGCATCACTCAGAAGCATCCCCAACCTGGCTCATCTTGAACTTCTTCAAGTCGCACCTACCTTCCACTTGTTCCCTTTGTGAGAAACTCTTTCTCTAGGAAAACACCGCTTCTGAGCGATAAACACTTTGCCCTCCTCTCGGTTGTAGAAGTAATACCCTAAGGTTTCCCTCGGATATCCAGTAATTTAAAATGCACTTATCCGATTTGGGTGTAAAAGTAGCTTGTCCAATCAAGTCGCTTGACAAATGCATCACAACCCCAAATCTTAGAAAGACAACCGGATTCTTTCACCACATCTCATATGGTGTCTTAACCACGGATTTAGATGGTACCCTATTAAGTGTGAAAGCTGCCGCTTCTAGAGCGTGAACCCCAAAATGATAATGGTAAATCCGATGGCTCATCATAGATCGAACCATGTCCAACAAAGTTCGATTACACGTTTGCAGACCCTTCTTTTGAGGCGTTAAAGGCGGCGAAGTTGTGGAACAATTCCGCAACTCTAAGATGATCGCTAAATTCGCGGACTCAAATATTCACCTCCACGATCAGATCGCAAGGCCTTTATTTTCTTGCCATTAATGGTTGATTCTCTACTTCACTCTGAAACTCCTTGAACTTTTCAAAAGTTTGACTTATGCCTCATCAAGTAGACATAACCATATCTCTGAAATCATCTGAAAGTAATGAAGTAGTGATATCCTCTTGTCATGAAAACGTGCTCATTGGCCCACATACATCAGTATGTATGAGTTCCAACAAGTTCTGTCGCTCTCTCGGGTAAACCCAAAAGGTGACTTGGTCATCTTTCCGCAAACAAGCCTGATATGTCTCAAATGATTCAAAATCAAAACAAAGTTAGAAGACCATCACTATGGAGCTTGTTCACGCGCTTTTCACTTATATGCCCCCAACGACAATGCCATAAATAGGTAGGATCAAATCATTAGGCCAAAGCCTTTAGCACTAACATTGTAAACAGATGCATCATCAAGATTTAAAATAAATAACCCATTCACAATGGGAGCATTAGCCATAAACATATCATTCTTAGAGATTACACAACCATTGTTTGCACTAGTGAATGAATAACCATCCCTCATCAAACATGAAGGTGATAAAATGTTTCGACCCATATTAGGAATGTAATAACAATTATTCAACCCCATAATAAATCCTGACGGAAGGTGAAGTTGCATGACGCCGACGAACAATGCAGCAACTCTTGCTTTATTTCCGACGAAATCCACTTCGCCTTTCCGCACTTCTCTAGTCCTTATTAGCCCCGTGATCGAATTGCAAATATGAGCAACCGATCCGTATCAAATACCCAAGAGTTAACATAGGAATCAGCCGAGAAGAATGTCCACAAAATTTACAACAAGCGTTTGAGTGGAAGTACTCTTACTTCCACTCTTCTTAAAAGAAGCATGGTACTTGCTGAGTTTCTCTTCCAGTGGCCTACAAATGTTCATGACAAAAGAAGCACTCAAAGGTCTTCTACAGGTCCAACCTTTTGCTTGGGTGTAGACTTAGGGATCTTATCCTTAGGCTTGCCCTTCTTCTTCCAAGAAGTACCCTTTTTCTTGAAGCTAGGCTTGTTCTGCACAGCCATCACATGGCTATGCCCTGCACACTTCTTCATCTCACTTTCTGTTGTTTTAAGCATCCCACATAATCTATTAAGGCCCTTCTCCACCCCATGCAAATGGTAGTTCAAATGAACGCCCATAGCCGGATGGAAGAGACGCCAAAATGAAATCAAGGGCCAACTTGGCCTAGTGGAAAACCAAGCTTTTCCAAAGTCGGCTTTAACCAACCATTTTGATCACATGGGGCCTCTGTTACTCCCTCTTCTAGCTTGTATCTGACAAAGGACTTGGCAACATTGTACCTCATTCCTTGCACGATCTTGGAACATGTCCTTAAGCGCCACGATCATATTGTACACTTCCTGATCCTCTAACTTCTTTTGGAGTTCAGGTTCCATGCATGCAAGAATAAGATAGCTAACCTCAAGAGAATCATCACATGCTCTCTTGTAGGCGTTCTTTAGGGCAGCATATGCATAATCAGCCGAGTTCATCGGGATTGGGGTATCCGTAACTGCTTTCCTTTTATCAGACCTAAGAACAATTCTCAGGTTACGGACCTAGTCCAAATAGTTTGTTCCATTTAGTTTATCTTTGTCAAGAATTGAACGCAAAGAGAAAGGTGATGTAGTGTTCGGTGCCATTGATCTACAACAGAAAACATGCAAAATACTAAGCCATGTAACCATGAAAGAGTAAAACATATTAAACAATTTAATAGCATATACTCCCACTTAAATCAATATCCCTCTATTGATACTAAGTAATTCAAGATCCACAATTAACAAGTCGACTAGTGAGCTTTAGCATCACTGCTAGAAGAGAAGGTAAATCGGTAAGCAATACTTGCTAATCATATCACATATGACTCTTGTTGTTGGGTGACATCTCTATGCCAAAACTAGGCGCCCAACCTTTATGCCCCAAGGTCCTTAACTGTTAAGATGACCTTGTCAAGTTCACCAACCCTTATGTGTGTAGGTATCCGATATAAACCCATCCAGGCCAAGGAAAACCGCAACACCCTAATTTCATAGGCCCACCAACGATTATACAGGTATAGGATGGTGCATGGTTTGGCCGGGAGGCATGGTTTAACTTAAACTTTGGGAGGATCGCTCTACTTCTATCATCTAAGCATGCATAGTAGTAAAACGCATAAGAATAACATTCATAGATGTGACACAAGATGGCCTATTTTCTCATGGTGATCTCCATCGCCATAGAACCCCGCTCCACCATGATGATCTCCATCTTCATGTTCCATGAGCTATCTTCCAAGTGATGAGTCCTCCAAGAACTAATAAGCTATTACTTCTAACAGCTAGTAATCAAAATTACATAGTATTGGGATCATCACAAGTTGGCACGCATGCCATTACAATAATGACAACACGTATGGCTCCAACTGTGTTGCCCTACCATGACACGCAGTGTCATGCAAAATTTCGTACATGCATCACATACATATATGGGCCATATGATCACATACATCCTGCAAAAACAAGTTATGCATAGAATTCCATTCTACCGGATTATGTGTACACATCCCAAGATTTTACAAATCTTGTAATGTGAAAATAAATGAATAAAATAAAACTTTGTTTGATTTTCAAATAAAAGAAACTTTTTGAATTCAATTGGAACTTCAAACCAAGTTGGATCAAATAAAATCCTAAAGGGATTTAAAAAGATAAAACATTTATTAAAGGAAAATAAAAATATTTAAATTACTATTTTGATTCTCTTAAATAAAAGGATTTGGTTTTCAAATGGAATAGAAGTTTTATTAATAAAGATTATTTTATAAAGCCAAAATTAAACCTTGGCCAAAACTTTTGAAATAAAACATTTTGTTTTGATAAAACTAGTAAAGGTTAAATTAATTAAAATAGTAAGGATTTAAAATCCAAGTTTTATTAATAAAAGTTTTACTATTTTAAAACATCAAAACTTATTTATTCATTTAAAATAAGTTTTCCAAGTATTTTATATTCAAATAAAATCTACTGCTTTTGGTTTTGGAAATATTTGGGTTTCAAAATGGAGTTTTTGATAAACAAAATCTATTTTTGATTTATAAACAAGGTCTATTTATTTAATTAATAATGGACCCCAAAATAAAATTATTATTTTGGTTTTGGAATTGGTTTATGTTCTTGAACAAACCAAATCCAAAATTGCAAAGTTTGGTGATTGTTTGAATTGATTTGAATATTGCTTGTTTGTTTGAATTTCAAAATGTAAATTAGAAATGTAAAAAGAAAAAGGCATTTGAAAGAAAAAAATAGAATCTGACCAGCCCGGCCAAGCCCAACAAGGCCCAAAACCAGCCTTCTCTCCCTCCGTAAAGAAAACGATTCACACTCATTATCGAACCCAGCAGCGAATGACTGGTGGACCCTCCCTCCTCCCTTTCTCACGACCAGCCAGAATTTCACTTTTCCAAATCACCTTCTTCCTCGCAGACGACCCGGCGCCCGGCCGGTCAAGCTTCTCAAAGTGATTCCGCTGCTTCAATTCGCCTTAACGCGCCACCATCACGCACCTTGACCATGCACGTTAAGACGCTGTCCTCTTCATTTCCCCTCCGCCTCTATCTCGACACGCCCCCAGGCCTCAATTTCTCCCCGAAAGCAGCTCTCCGGCGACCCTCCTTGTCGATTCCGCCGAGCCTGACCACTCCTTACCTCCCGACCAAGCTTTTCTCTCCGCCTCCTGGCCCTTGTATGTCAAATGCCTCGTTCATTGTAGTCCACAGGCGTCGACTCGACAAGCTGGCCAGCGCCTCTGTCTCCAAGCTAGCATTTCACGCGTCTCCCAGGTAAACACACCTTCCACCTCCTCGGACGCATGTCTCAGGCTCTTCGCTCGATCAAGGGCGCCCCTGAGCGTCGATCTGGCCAAAGCTCGAAGCCATTGCCTGTCTCCAACCGCGACAACGTCTCCTGTAAACCAGACCGCCCCACGCCCACCGGACGATATGTCCGTAAGGCTCGTCGACTTCCATGGCGCCCCCGAGCCGATCTTATTAAAGCTCGAAGGCCGCTGGTTCGGTTTCCAATCGGCGATAACGCTCCTGTGTAAACTGCACCACGCTGCTTTCATCTATGCTCCCTCACTCGACCATGTGCAGCAACCATGTCCTCTGTTTGTCTTCTTGTGACCCGTAGAGACGCCCCTCACCTCACCGCGTGCAACCGCCGCTGCACTCTAACTCCGGCGAGGAATTACGGCTGCCCTGAGCGCCCTTATCAAGCCAATAGTATTTTGAGCATCACCACAGCCCTGCGATTTCGGTGAGGACTTTCCCATCCTCCTCGCTTGCAATCGCCAGAATCAGCAGCGCCACCGTTAAGCGCCATGCTGCCATGACACCATCGGCGCGCCACATTTCAAGACGGTCAAGCAAACCAGCGCCGAGGATCTAGATCGGCGAGCAAGATTAGATCACTTAACGAGGGTACGGCTGCCTCTATGCCGCACGCATCTGATTAGATCTAATGGCTGCAATTACGCGATCCTACCAAACCGGCACCAGCGAATAATGACGACGCTGGACGTGGCCAAACTTGGTTAGAACTGATTTTGAAACTGATTAGTTTGTGATTTTCAAACCTTTGTAACTTTGGATCCACATGTCTGAAAATTACAAATTTTATATCATTAAATCATGGAACAAGCCCTAGCCAACCATGCCTTTTGTTTAGCAAATAGTAACTGTTGGATGGTTATTTTGCAGAAACATTCGTATGCTTGTTTAGATTAGAAAATGGTTCAAAAATGTTTTTGAGTTTGAAACCTTGGCAAATGGTTTATTGTGAACTTAATCTTTAGGAACCAACCCATGGATTTTAAAATAGTTTTGTGAAAGTTTAGAAATAAAAAAACTTGGTTTAGCCATTTCTAGCCAAATAAAATATAATGGTTATGTTATGAAAATGATTTTGAGTAAAAACTTTGGAAAAATGTTTTGGACCAAATCTACTAACCCTAAACACCAAGTTTTGAGAAACAACAACTTATTTGGTGAACCACTTAAAGTTGTTGCTTGATAAAAATATTTTCTCACCACATAAAATGATAAATGGATTTGAAAATGGTTTATGGATAAAACCCTTTTGCAAATGACTTTGCCATTTTGGTAAATGACCACTATGGACCTTATAAACTTTAGAAGCCTAGTGGATACCATCTTCACAAATAGAAACATACTTTGCATGCTTACATGCATGACTTAGATCCCATTGTTTTATGTGTGTGAAATTGTTTGATTGATTATTGGTTTGGAATGCTAGTTGATTTTGTGTCTGCTTGATTGACTTGTAGTGAAGTTAGAAAAGTGTGAGACTAGCAAGATCAAGGAGTGAACCACCATTCCCTACCAAAAAGGCAAGTTACACTATCATCTAAAGTCCTACTATTTTCATTATACTTAGTGGATTTTGAAACATGCATGAAAAGAATTTCTATACTTATGCTATGCTAAATCCTAATAGGATACCTATACATTCCTTTAGTGAAAACAATGTAGTTGTTACATGCTTAGCCATGCTATATTTTGAAAAGAGATACATGTTGAGATTTTATGAAGTTGAGAAAAGGACTTGTGTTTTTATATAATAAAACAAGGACTCAATGAACCACCTGGGTGGCCAAGGATACTTTGAGTTTTGGAGAAGGTGGCAACAAAAGGAACCATGTCTATGGAAATCTCTTTGTGTTGTGCTCCAAAGGAAACCACCCAGAAACTTAGAGATTGAACATAGCCCAATTGTGGCTTTCAGTAACCACATGCTATTATGGCTATGGCTTACCAACTACATTGGGAAGACTCCATGCATTGTCTTCAGCTTTGGACATGGGGACCTGAATCCTACATGGTGTCAAGACAAGCTAGCAATGGTGTATGGGAGGACCCTTTGGAAAGACTTCACATTCTCAATCTGCCAAGACTATCTTGGTGAGCACTAATCCAAAGCACACCGTGGCAACAAGATGGGATTGGACATGTGGGTAAAGTGTACTCCTTCCGCAGAAGATAATAAAATCTAAGTACTTAGCCGTGTCCTCGTTATGGACAATAATGAGCAACTCAAAGTTTGAAGCTATGGGAGATCTCGATATTCCAATTTCTAAAACAAAAACTTGATGCACTTTGTGTACCAAGGAGCTCAAGAGATTTGATAAAACTTGATGCACTTGGGGTTACCAAGGAGCTCAAGAGATTTGGTTGAACTTGATGTACTTGGGGTTACCAAGGAACTCAAGAGATTTTGTTGAAGACTTGAACACTTGGGGTTACCAAGTAGTTCAAGGAGATTTTTGATAACAACCTAAACCCTTGGACTTTACCAAGAAGTTTTCAAAGATTTGACAAAGGACCAAAGCATTTTGAAAGTCAGGATAAAATATTGCTTTATGCAAATAAGTCAAACTCTACTAGCCAAATATGCATCCACTTATATTCAACATAGTAGTGAACTGCCAATACAATTCAAATGTATCACCCTTGTGGTGTAACTTGTAATGTTGCGGTTTGATTGTTTTTTTAGCGAAGATTGATTGATTAGGATTACAAAGTCTACAACCAACATCTGCCTGTGGCATTTTGAAGATGAAGGACCCCATGCTTATGGTTATTCCGCTGCAATGTAATGTAATAGCCAAATGAGCTATGTAATGATGTAATAAACATATGTTATTCCTGTTATATTATGACCTTTGTATCTTGATATTACATCTTAACTGTGATGCTAGCTATTGATCCAGGGACTAGCATTGTAAACACAGGAAACCACCTTATTTGATAAAGGTTGGGACACTCTCTGGTTGTGATGGTATCGAGCATTGTGTTGCCTGTAGGATTTGTGAACCTAGGATTGGACAAAAACCCCTTAGAGAAATAGGAGTTGTGTTTACCCAAAACTTATTTACAAACAATCTTGTAAACTCTTTCCTCAACCATTTTGTTTTCAACTCTACATCTCTTCTATTCAAACTTGATGGAAAAACCTACCCCATGGCTCAAGACTACACCATGTGCAAAGGAATCCCTCAACACTTTCAACTCTAATGACTTCAACTTCTTCAACTCTAATGACTTCAACATCTTCAGCATGTTCACCATGACTTCCAACTTGGATAACCCTAAGGACTACATGTGAGACAAGGAAATCTTGCTCAAGATTTAGAGACTGAGGAATGCAAAAGTTAGAAAGAGATCACTTAGAAGTCAAGGTAACCAAGAGTTTTTCCCAAGGAAACCATAATCTCATGAAAAGAAGAGTCAACCAAGAAGGATGGAAAGATCAGCAAGGAACCATATAGATGGACCACCATATTTTAGTTAAGTCAAACACACCAACTCATGTGGTGTAACAAAATATTTTGTTGCCTAAGTGTGCTTGAACTATGTGTTTGAGTGAAAATGTTTTGTTTGTGATTGCATGCACATTGCTTGTGTGATCTTGATGTGTGTGATTAGAATTAATTCCTTAGAACTATCTTGCCTATTCTAATTTCCATTCAACCCAAAACAGATGACTACTCCAAGAGATCCAACATCAAGGTTGATGACACCAACACCAACCAAGAGGACAGCATGAAAGAGCTCATAGCAACCCAACACCGCTTGAACCAAGTGACAGCTCAATTCATAGCTAACACTAGTGGAGCAGATCCAGCCTGCAAGGATTTTGAAACCCAAGGCCAACTGATGTTAAGGTGACTGGATCAAATGATCAAGATGGAAGAAAACTATTCCAAGAAAGTTTATGACAACAAGGATGACAAAATGTTATTCTAGATGGAGCCCCAGCTTGTATTATTTGTGGAGACAAGGATCATACTTGTGGAGCATGGAGATCAATGCCCCAACTGTGAAGAGAAACATCCTGTTGGATAATGTCCCACTTCTCAAGCTACTTGCTACCTATGTGAAGGAAACAACCATGTCCTATCCAATGCCCCATCTACTCCATTGTGGAACAAAGGAAACATGAAGGATCCAAGTCTAACAAGAAGGTTGATGACAAGGAAAAGGATCACTTATACCTCCAAACAAGACAACCCAGTTCAAAAGGACAAAAGAAACCCAAGAAGCAAAAGAAGGACAAAGCCATGTGCAATGTCATAAATGTAAGGAAATGGGACACTATTCCGTGAATGCCCAGAGAACCCGAAGAATAAGGAGATTGGCCAAGTTAGTAAAAGTGTTGACAATCGCAGAAGAAAGAGCTAGACATTATGTAGCAACTTGTCCACAAGAGCCACGTAAAGAACTCAAGGATATTCACTGTTTCAATTAGAAGAACCCAGGTGACATTATGTGCTAAATCAAGCACATCCGTAAAAAGATGAAGAACTCAAGTTGAACAAGCCTATGGAGAAACTAAACCTTGGCCCATGAGTCAAGTAGCATGTAAACCAAGGACACAATGCAAATGATTGCTTCAATGGAAGTTCCCTAGGATCCCAAGAAGGACATTATGTAATTTTGTTTGAAGATTTTACAAGGGTGGTAGTATCTAGTGGTTTTGAGCCCACTTGTAGAGAAATCCTCTTAGCCTTCCCAAATCTCGGACTAGATTTATTTTACAGGAGTGGTAGCCTGTCAAGCATCCCAAGATTTTCCAAATCTTGTAATGTGAAAAATAAATGAATAAAATAAAACTTGTTTGATTTTCAGGGCCAGAAGAAACTTTGAATTCAATTGGAACTTCAAACCAAGTTGATCAAATAAAATCCTAAAGGGATTTAAAAAGATAAAACATTTATTAAAGGAAAATAAAAATATTTAAAATTACTTATTTTGGTTCTCTTAACATAAAAGGATTTATTTTCAAATGGAATAGAAGTTTTATTAATAAAGATTATTTATAAATCCAAAAATTAAACCTTGGCCAAACTTTTTGAAATAAAATGATTTTTTTTGATAAAACTAGTAAAGGTTTAATTAATTAAAATAATAAGGATTTAAAATCCAAGTTTTATTAATAAAAGTTTTACTATTTCAAACATCAAAACTTATTTATTCATTTAAAATAAGTTTTCAAGTATTTTATATTCCCAAATAAAATCTACTGTTTTTGGTTTTTGGAAATATTTGGGTTTTTCAAAATGGGTTTTGAATAAAACAAAATCTATTTTTTTTATTTATAAACAAGGTCTATTTATTTAATTAATAATGGACCCCAAAATAAAAATTGGTTATTTTGGTTTTGGAATTCTGGTTTATGTTGCTTTGAACAAAACCAAATCCAAAATTGCAAAGTTGGTGATTGTTTGAATTGATTTGAATATTGCTTGTTTGTTTGAATTTCAAAACAGAAATTAGAAACAGAAAAGAAAAGGCATTTGAAAGAAAAAATAGAATCTTGGACCAGCCCAGCTGCCACAAGCCTCCAACAACAAGGCCCAACTAACCAGCCCTTCTCTCCTCGAGTAAAGAAAAATGATTCACACTCCACATCGATCGGCAAAACCTGTAAAGGCGTCGTTGAATGACCGGTGGACCCTCCTCACTCCCTTTCTCAATCCTGGGGACCACGGTAGACCCCACTTTTCCAAATTTCACCTTCTTCCTCGCAGACGATTGCTCGGCCAAGCTTCCTGCAAAGGATTCCGCTGCTTCAATTCGCCTTTAACGCCGCCACCATCACTCACCCGGACCATGCATACATTAAGACGCATGTCCCTCCTCTTCTCTTCATTTCCCTCATTGTCAGCCTCTATCTCATGCCCTGTGTCGCCCCAATTTCTCGCCCCCATCTCGGCGATGCCCCTGTGCCGCCTCTAATTCTCCCGAGCGCCTCCGCCTCCCACCACCTCCCATGCATTCCGGGCTCGAAAGAAGCCTGTCTCCCATTTAATCTCCTTGATGCATTCTCCTACCGTATTCACCACCCTTACCTCCCCGACTCAAGCCCACACCTTCTCCACCTCCTGGCGATCTGGTCCGCGTGCAAGCCCCTGCTCGACTGGGCGCAAGGCGTCCCTGAGCCGACTCCGACCATTAAAAGCTTCGAGCGCCTCGCCGCTCTGTCTCCAATTACACGACGACGCTTCCTGTGTAAACAAGACCGCCCCCACTGCCAAGCCATTCATGTTTCCTCACTCACTCGCCTCGCACCATGCGCAGCTTAACCATGTCCTCTGCTTGTCTTCTTTAGACCTGTAGGCATCGTTCCCCTCGACTCCGCATCACAGCAGGTAAACCGCCGCCGCACCTAACTCCCAAGCAGAAGGAATTACGGGTTGCTCTCAAATTTCTTTTGCTGGTTTTCTTAACAAGACCTTTGAGCATCACCATTAGACCTACAATTCTAGTGAGCACTTTCCCATACTCCTCGCTTCTTGCAATCGCCAGAGTTTATCGCTGTGTCGCGTATACCACCGCTACCACTCATCGGGCGCTGGCTTACGCCACATTTGGTCAAGCAAACCAAATACCATAGGATCTAGATCGGGCGAGCAAGATTAGATCAATTAACAGGAAGGGGTATAGCCCCTGCTGTGCCGCGACGATCTGACATATAGATCCAATGCCACCACTGCCGGGATCCGGCCAAACCGGTAATTAGCCGGTAATGACGACGCTGACGCCAGGGCCGACTTAAGTTAGGAACTGATTTTCTGAAATCTGATTAGTTTGTGATTTTCAAACCTTTGTAATCTCTTGGATCCACACACGTCCAAAAATTACAAGGAACTTTATATCGTTGGAACTGCAGAACAAGCCCTAGCCAACCATGCCTTTTGTTTTAGCAAATAGTAATCCATAGATGGGGTTGTTTTTTGCAGAAACATTCTGTATGCTTCGTTTAGATTAGGAAAATGGTTCAAAAATGTTTTTGAGTTTGAACCTTGGCAAATGGTTTATTGTGAACTTCTCATCACCTTAGAAACCAAACTCCATGGATTTTAAAAATAGTTTTGTGAAAGTTTGAAATAAAAAACTTGGTTTAGCCATTTCTAGCCAAATAAAATATAATATAGCGTGTTATGAAATGATTTTGAGTAAAACTTTGGAAAAATGTTTTGGGAATTAAATCTACTAACCCTAACATAATTAAGTTTTGAGAAAACAACAACTTATTTGGTGAACCACTTAAAGTTGTTGCTTGATAAAAAATATTTTCTTCACCACATAAATTCATAAATGGATTTGAAAATGGCTTTATGGATAAAACCTTTGCAAATGACTTTGCCATTTTGGTAATGACTGTACTTATGGACCTTACAAAGTTTAGAAGCCTAGTGGAGACCATCTTCACAAATAGAACCATCCTTTTTGTATGCTTTTTACATGCATGACTTAGATCCCATTGTTTTATGTGTGTGAAATTGTTTGATTGATTATTGGTTTGGAAATGCTGTTGATTTTGTAACCGCTTAATTGACTTGTAGTGAAGTTAGAAAAGTGTGAGACTAGCAAGATCAAGGAGGAACCCACCATTCCCTACCAAAAAAGGCAAGTTACACTATCATCTAAAGTCCTACTATTTCATTATACTTAGTGGATTTCAAACATGCATGGAAAAAGAATTTCTATACTTATGCTATGCTAAATCCTATAGGATACCCTATACATTCCTTAGTGAAAACAATGTAGTTGGTTACATGCTTAGCTATGCCATATTTTGAAAAGAGATATGTTGAGATTTTTTATGAAGTTGAGAAAAGGACTTTGTGTTTTGTTATAATAAAACAAGGACTCAATGAACCACCTGGGTGGCCAAGGATACTTTGAGTTTTGGAGAAGGTGGCAGTCAAAAGGAACCATGTCTATGGCAATCTTTTGTGTTAGTGCTCCAAAGGAAACCACCCAGGAAACTTAGAGATTGGAAGACATAAGTTTTCCTAATTGTGGCTTTCTCGTAGCAACCATTATGCTATTATGGTTATGGCTTAGTCAACTACATTGGAAGACCCATGCATTGTCTTCAGTGCCATTACTGACATGGGGACCTGAATCCTACATGGGTGCTGAAGACAAGCTAGCAATGGTGTATGGGAGGACCCTTTGAAAGACTTCATTACATTCTCTAATCCCGCCAAGATCTACCTTCATGAAGTACTCAATCCAAAGCACACTGTGGCAACAAGAGTGGGATTGTGACACATGGGTAAAGTGTACTCCTTCGCATGTAAGATAATAAAATCTAAGTACTTAGCCGTGGTCCCCCAAGTTAAGGGACAATAATGACAACTAAAGTTTGAAGCCAAGGGAGATCTCTCGGGACACATTCCAATTTAAACAAAAACTTGATGCACTTGGGGGTACCAAGGATGCTCAAGAGATTTGATAAAACTTGATGCACTTGGGGTTACCAAGGAGCTCAAGAGATTTGGTTGAACTTGATGTACCTTGGGGTTACCAAGGAACTCAAGAGATTTTGTTGAAGACTCTGAACACTCTGGGGTTACCAAGTAGTTCAAGGAGATTTTGATAACAACCTAAACCCTTGACTTTACCAAGAAGTTTTAAAGATTTTGACAAAGGACCAAAAGCATTTTGAAAAAGTCAGGATAAAATATTGCTTTTTATGCAAATAAGCCTCAAAACTCTTACTTAGCCAAATATGCATCCACTTCATATTCAACATAGTAGGTGAATCTTGCCAATACAATTCAAATGTATCGATTCCTTGTGGTCAGAATTCTGTAATGTTGCGTTTGATTGTTTTTTAGCTTAAGATTGATTGATTAGGATTACAAAGTCTACAACCAACATCTGCCTGGGTATTTTGAAGATGAAGGACTTCTATGCTTATGGTTATTCTGGCCGTAATGTAAATGTTTAATAGCAAATGAGCTATGTAATGATGTAATAAAAATATATATTCCTGTTATATTATGACCTTTGTATCTTGATTATTATATCTTAACCGGTGTGGATGCTAGCTATTGATCCGTGGACTAGCATTGTAAATTATAGGGACACCAATCTGTTTGATAAAGGTTGGGACACTCCTTACACGTGACATCGCAGCACCTGCCAGTTACCTTAATCGAGATACAAAGGCTACGATTAAGGGGGGTCTAGGGGCCTCCTTCAGGTTCGGCACAGGCTACCAAGTAGTAAAAACCGTGAAAAATGAGAGATCGACCATCAATTTTCTTTAAGGAATTTGATCGGCAAATCAAATTTACCATAAACCCACCTGGCGTCCCGATTCAATCAAACTCCTTTGATCATCTATGACATCGATTTAGATCTAGGGTTTCGATTCGATCAATCATATTGATCTTCGCGGTGATTCAACAAGATTTATAAACATCACCGCTCACTCCCCGATGGCGGAAACCGACGGGTAGGGTAAGTCATTCGACAACCCAGAATTACTGATCACGGAAAGCAAGATCATAGATCAATCCTCGAACCAACCATCATATAAACGAGATCACATC
Organism: Avena insularis; assembly: GCA_023614405.1. Classification (NCBI taxonomy): domain Eukaryota; kingdom Viridiplantae; phylum Streptophyta; class Magnoliopsida; order Poales; family Poaceae; genus Avena; species Avena insularis. The sequence goes on along the minus strand of CM042697.1, from coordinate 432,280,835 downwards.
ATCTCATATCAATCTGTATCACCTTATATAAAACATCCCGAACCGTATAACTGAACAGCATCGTCTGAGCACTAATCAAGGGATATGGGTAGGCTACACTAGCGCAAAGCCAAAAAAAAATTCTACCAGACATAAATTTTGTGATTAATTACAGGTTACAGATCACGGATTACCACTAGACGCTGCACTGCGGAATTGATGAAGGCCGAGGCGTGCATGCTCCATCGCCCCACGAGTGCCTCTGGCGCGGTTCGGCCCAAGTGCTGGGCGATGTGCCTCCCAGGTATCCATTACCCATGTGGTGGAAGGCCACGCCAGACTGCTAGGGTCTGCTACAGGTAACACAAGTGCCAGGAGGAAGCCTGGAAGATCTGAGGTCTAACTCGCCAGCTCGGCCCACCCTCTCTTATATGCCCCTAGTGGGATCTTTCCTACATTAGTAGCTCTATTAGTAGTTTGCCTGGCTCTACCTTCGATCCAATCTCTCATTAGGCTTCCGAAATTTCTTATGTGGACCCTATAGGTTCATATGCGATAGACATGACACGTAATCACACTTATTTTGTCAATTGTTGGTAGGCTACTAGCAAGACGTGTACAATCCCTAAACGCATACAAAGATCATATCTAGCTTAACCATCGCTGTTTAGTAAGCATGTCTTTCCCTTTGCTCACCGACATATTTGGTCTAGCTCAAGCCAAATTCTCCCTTTCTCGATACCGTGGATTCGAATCCCTTTACTAGGTTAACTTCTAAATCATATGTAGCACCTGGCCATGCATTGGATCCCATCACCGAGGGACCTAGAGATATCTCTCTCAAGTAAGAGAGGGGCAAATCCCATCTTGATTGGACCATGCCTTTGCAGCATGCTTCAGTGACAAACCCGAAAAGCTACCTTTATAACTACCTGGGCCATTACGGTAAGTGCCGCTTGAGTAGCCCCAAAGTAGGTCTTCCATCCAATATCTCAAGCAGTTACATGCGACAATCTCAAGTCTAAGGACAAATGCACACGATGTAGGTAGAGAGCCGCAACTAATTGTCGGCCTGTGCTGGTCAGTCCAACCCCTATGTTCATAACATGTGTCCACATCATTGGTTTTGACATCTCCATGTCTAAGTGACTCATGCATAAACATAGTCATCAACCAATCGATGTGCTAGGTCTAATATTCACGTGCAGTCCTCACATGAACTCCCAACTAGGGACAACTTTAAATAACCATATTAAGTAAAGTAGTTTCACAAAACAATTCACATAATTGCCAATCATTGCTAAGTTGTCTATATAGATATTCAAGTCAACATTACAATAACTCATGGATATGCATATGAAATATAATCATTCTATGATTGCCTTCTAGGGCATATTTCCATCGGCCGGCATACGGTGCCTAGTATCTCTATTAGTGCTATTTGGACTTTGTTGGAACTTGTTGTGCTTTAATGATTGTCACTTTAGGACCGAAAGCTATGATCTCAAATTTCTCAAACTTATTATTGAATCATTATGAAAGTGATTGTTCAGCTCTTTATCTGCAAGTTGTACACATATTTCATTGTCTCCGGATCCAAAGGCCCCGGGCGATGTAAATTGGGACACACCTCAGGGGATGGCTGATGTGTGAGGGACTCACATGTGTTCAGCAGAGAGTTAATGCTTTGCTCTGGTGCTCTAGCTAAAAGGATCACCTTAATTGACAGTAGCCCTTGAGGCCCCGCTGCAATGAGCTGAGTCGGTGACAAAAGATGTTGTGTAAGTTCTCATTAAGCAGCACGCTTTGACTATATATGGGAGCACATGCCTATGATTGTTTAGTACTTGGATGCTTATTCTTATTTATCCTGCACTGCCTCTTGTAGATCTTGAAGTTACATGTTTAGACCTCGTCCATCAACGCCTTCGTCCGGCCCATCCATCCCTATGCCTACCGCCATACCATATCCTACTATTTGCCATTACTATTACTACGCTACTCGTGTTTGCCGCTCAGTCATTGGTTATTACTACCAAACGGTTGCTACCGATAAACTTCGTGCGGAGCAAGAACTATTTTCCAGTGTGCAGCTGAATTGACAACTCAGTTGTTAAGGCTTGCAAGTATTCTTTGGCTCCTTGTGTTGAATCAATAAAATTGGGTAATACTACCCTTGATGAATGTTGCATCCCCTATACTTGTGGGTCATCATCACAAAGACAAAAGATGTTGTGTAAGTTCTCGGCCAGTATGCGAGCATCGCATGGACTATATATGGAGAACATGCCAATGATTATTTAGTACTCTGGATGTTTTATCTTATTTATTCCGCAATTGCCTAGATCTTTGAAAGTTACATGTTTGTGACTTGTCCATGCAACGCCCGCCTCATTCATCCATACCTATGCCTACCATTAATCTACATATCCAATTATTATTACTTCATCGGCATTATTGATCCAGGCTTTTATCAGGCCGTTGCTTTTGCTATTGCTACTACAAAAAACTCCACAGTTATCGATAAAACTTCATGGTGAGCAAGAACTATTTCCAGGTGCAGCTGAATTGACAACTCAGTTGTTACATTTATAAGTTTACATTCTTTGTCTCCCCTTGTGTCGGAATCAATAAATTGGGTAATACTACCTCAAGACTGCTATGATCCCCTATACTTGTGGGTCATCGTATCTATGACGATCTATCTCTATAAATCTTTATGCCTAATATGTAAGTCATTGCTCGCACAAGATCTTTCATTGAAAACCATTATTCAAATAATCCCTAACATCTATTAAGAAGCTGTTCCGCACTATTCCCAATCAATAATATGTCGTCCATACATATAGAACTAGGAATGCTACAGAGTTTCCCACTCACTTTCTCTTGTAAATACAAGCTTTCTCCATAAGTTTGTATAAAACCAAAACTTTTTAATACTTATCAAAATGTAGATTCCTAAACTCGGATGCTTGCTTTAATCCATAAATGGAATCGTTGAAGTTTGCATACCTTGTTAGCAGGGGATCTTTTTAGGATCGCATTAAAACCTTTGGGTTGTACCATATACAACTCTTCATCAATGTCTCCAATCGAGGAACGCCGCTTATTATAACCATCTGCCATATCTCATAATCATAATATGCAGCGCATCGCTAACAAAATCCTTTACGCATTTTGTGAAGGCTTCGCTACTGTTGGAGAAAGTCTCATCGTAGTCAACTCCTTGAATTTTGCTCTCGAAACCGCGAACACAAGTTTCCAGCTTTATAGACAATAACATTACCATTAGTATTTGCCTTTCTTGTAGACAATCCATTTGTTCTACAACCTTCCAGCCCATCCTGTGGAAGTCCACCAAATTCCATACTTGGTTTTCATACATGGATCCAATTCTCGGATTTCATGGCTTATGCCATGCCATTTATTGGAATCTAGGCTCATCATCGCTTCCTCATATGTCACAGGATCATCGCATGGTTGTCCACCAACATGATACACTCATAACGGGATCATACCAATCGGGAGTGCAAATGTTCTTGTTGACTCCGCGAGGTCTCCGGTGAGGTAATCTCCTGATCGGAAGTTTCATGATCAACATCATTAGCTTCCTCTCTACTGGTGTAGGCGCCCACAGAACCACTCTCGGTGTCGCGCTACTCTCAAATCTGAGAGAAGGTTCGACACCCCTACAAGTTCTACTTCTTCTCTTCCAGTCACTTCTTTCTCGAGAGAAACTCCTTCTCAGAAAGGATCCATTCTTATCATAAGCTAATATTTTGCCCTCGACCCATGAGATAGAAGGTAGTACCCAATAGTTTCCTTCGTATCCTATGAAGACGCATTTTGCGCTTTTCTTGGTTCAAGCTTGTCGGACTATAACTTTTTACATAAGCTTCAGAACTCCCCAAACTCTTTAAGGAATCGACAATTTAGGGTTTCTTCCTTTACTAGTAATTCATATGGTGTCGTTTCAACAGATTTAGATGGTGACCTTATTTACAAGTGAATGGCTTATTTCTAAATGCACATAACCCCAAAACAATAGCTTATAAATCTATAAGTGACATCATAGAACGAATCATACTCTAAGAGAGTTCGTTACATTATAAAACTGACACACCATATTACGCTGTGGTGTTCCCTTAAGGGTGTCACCATTGTGAAAGTATTCCACATTTCTTGAAATGCTCGCCAAACTCGTAACTTAGATATTCACTCATCGCATCAGATCTACAGAAACTTAATCTTGTTGTTACCCAAGATTCTCTACTTCACTTTGAAATTCCTTTTAAACTTGTCGAAATTTTCTTGACTTATGTTTGATGAATAGATATACCTATCTTACTCAAGTCATCCGTGGAAGGTAAGAACATAATGATAATCTGATCACCAAGGCCGATATGATACACTCCATTGTGCCAATACACATAACGATATGTATCATTTGGTAATAAGTCCATAGTTCGCCCATCATACCAGAAAAATGGAGTTTTAGCTATTTTACACACTGTGCATGCTTCGTGATCTTCAAGTGATTCAAATCAAGTGATTCAAGAAGTCCATCGGAATGGAGTTTACTTTTTCCATACGCTTTCTAATTTTAATGTGACCAAGAGACGCACAGTGCTACATATAGGTCGAAAGTTATCGCCAATTCTCGGAATGTTTAGCTTCAGTCGTTATTAATATGTGTATTACTACAATCGAGATTCAACAAGAATGTACTCCATCTATCAAAAGGTGCATGTGCATAAAACATATTACTCATATAATGGACTTTGGTCCTTGCGTCCTAGCAGCTTAGCAAAGTAGCAAGAAGAAGATCCGTGCTCGTGATTACACGTGACAAGACATTCCGAAAGCAACCTCCACCTCTCGCCCAAATGATGCAGCCGAAGCACAACCCTTTCTTGCCTTAATAGCCACCGGGAACATGGTATCTCGGGCTGGGCCAGTCTCGGAGACCATGGGAATAAATTTAGAGGGGGGGGGGGGAGAGAGATCCTTCACGCAGGAGGTGTGAGAGACAAGTGAGAGGAGGGGCCTTTTATAGGAGTGAGGGGGCACCCAAGTGGGTGGTCACGCCATGGGGGGCTGCCCCTCCCTCCTTCATTCATGTGGGTGGACACTCCACCTCACAAAATGGCCCCTTCAATTTTCTCCACTCAAAATCCACTTAAATTCTAATAAATTTCCACCAAATTTAATGCAACCTCATTAAATAAAACTCTTTTTGTTTATTCAGAATTTTGTCAAATTTTAATGACAAACATCACGTTAAATAACCCTTGCTATAATCTCCATTTCACATGCATAACTCCTTTTATGTACTCCCTCACCCGAAAAACTCCGCTTTGCAGATCTAGTGAAATAAATTTCCGCGCTTTGTTTATTATTTTGGCATGAAACATTTGCTCCAACTGATGCCAGTTGTCCCTTATGTGTCACCCCACGGTTAGTCATGTAATAATGCGGACATGATCGAGACCCTTTCCTCCCATCAATAATCGCGAAGCGGACTCGGAGATCCATACTCTAATTCCACATCTCAACGCATGACTTTTCCCGTGATCGCTTTCGGAATCCTTTTACGCTTGTATCTTAACCTTTGTTTCATCGATATATTACATGTCCAGATTCGAATTTCATCGGGTATCTCCATACCTAGTTTGACCTCACTATTAACATGCACTCTTTTCTCGCTCCTCGCGGCGATATAACATTCTAGTGATCAAATCACTTGCTTGCAAGCTAACCAATGTGATATCACCGAGAGGGCCCAGAAAGCATATCTATCCGTCATCGGGATGAACAAATTCCACTCTTGATCCACATGATTCTCAACATAACACTTTAGTAGCTTGAAGCCATCTTTTATAGTCACCCAGCGCATTGAGTGACGCTTGATGTCAACAAGAAACTCTTCGGTGTTAGTGATTGGCATGATCTCATGGTTCAAGGGATTAGGACTACTCGTGAGTTTCCGTTTATAGCAATATAAACTCAATGACTTTGATCGTAATGCTATACTTCGGATGAATACGTTCAGCACACCATTACACTGCCCATGTTGTGATCTTCGTTATTAACAACATCCAATGTCTCCCATGATCGTGAAACCGTGATCATCTTGTTAATCAAATCCAACTAGTTTATGAGAGAGGCATAACTAGAACTTTCTTCTGTTTGTTTTATTAAACACACATGTATTAACGCTTCCATATTAATACAATTATAGCATAAAATAAACATCTATCATATGTACTTCTGGAATATTACATAAAAAAATACATTTTATTATTGCCTCTCGTGGCATATTCCTTCAGCCTCCCACTCTGCACTAGAGACAATAATCTAGTTACATAGTGATGTATTCAATAATTCTATGGAGTTCTGTGTAGATCATGTTTGTTTCACCAGGAGAGTTTTAGTCAATCTGGATCTGCTACATTGAGATCCATATATGTACTTCTTCATATAGCCTTATTACATTCCATCCTTGACATGCCTTGCCAAGTGATGGAAGGAAACCGCGCCATTACGCTTGGAATGTTTGTGAGACCAAGGTTGGCTCTTTTGGCATTGGCAATGGCAATTCATTGTTAGTCACAACAGATCACCATTAGTTCCAACGCGTTGGTAACCAATACCTAGTTCGGATATGAACTCCTTTCATCCAAACCGCTC